>OZ035836.1:8695737-11095737 GCA_964034765.1 Knipowitschia caucasica
TGGCTGATAGCCTTTTCTCTGGAATCGCATCCACAAATAACCGTAGACCAAGGTTAGACTGCGGACTTGTGGCACTCTTACTTATACATTGTTACTCTGAAGACTTTTGGACCACAAAAACCATCTCACTTGTTGTAAAATGTTATACCTGTAACATGTCAACAATCCTCGCACTGCCATAGCAACTTAAGAGTGCACTTGTATTATGTGTTGGAAACTCTAAACTTCACTGTATACTGACCTTTGCTTCCTGTTTGCCCTTATCCTTTGTCAATTTACACAGCCTTAAACCGAGACAATGTAATACGCATGTTGCTGACTGTTAACTTGTAATACAATAACAATAAACATGATAACCACATGGTGACTGGGTGACTCAGCTGCTTTCCTGACCATATTGCACTTAACTTGATTTAGTTTACCACCCTTTGTTTAAGATTAACCAATGGCATAGTTTGAGTGACTGTACCGTTGTTTTTTATTATAGATTCATGGACTGTACAAATTTAATAGCATTACTGGACAATTACAAGTAAATTGTTCAAGTACATGTAACAACTGTTTTCTATCTGTGTGGAAGTATTAAACTGTTTACATCTCAAAGCAATATCATGTGTCTAACATGTGTGTTATACTTTCTTAGGGCGGCCCTGACGGACTAGATGAGCAAAACTCTGGGCAATCCAACATGAAGTTGTATGTGTTCCAGGTCAACAATGGCAGTACTTTGACATTTGACACTGACCTTGCTGTCCAAACGTAAGGCACTGGCATTATCTGCAGTACCTTGGAAAAGTAATCATACCCTATGAACCTTTCCACATTATGTCAAGTTATGACCACAAACACAAGATTTTTTATTGCATTTTTGTTAAATATCCATACAAAGTGGCAGACACTTGTCAAGTGAAAGCAAAATTGTGCATTATTTTATTATTTACAGAATGATAAACACTGAAAAGTGTGGATTACAAAAGTTTTCTGCCTGAAACCAATTGCTTTTAAAAGTAACCGGATAATTGCTAAATAGTCAAATGATGACATATCTATTGGGTAGAGTCCACCAGATTACAGTTGTTCTGTTATGGCCTCGAAGGTTTGTTATGAGTCTGTTGACTAAACAGCGTCAGACTGGTCAGGAATGAATGTTGTGGAGAACTTCAAAGCATGGTTGGGTTATACAATGATTTCCCAAGCTTGGACCATCTCACAGAACACTCCATCATCCAGGAATGAAAAGAGTATGGCATTACTTGTTGATAGGTTAGTGGATGGAGCGAAATGCAGGACAATGTTTGTTGACTTTCATTTTACATTTTTCGGCCATTTTGTGTTGTTTTCCCCCACAAAAATACAATCTGTCTAATCTTTATGTATATGGTCATACCAAAACTAAATGTGGAAAAGTTTGTGGGGTATAAATACTTCTTGCAGGCTCTGAAGTTATATAGGGTGAATTGTGTAAAGTTTTACTGAAATGTTTTTATTTATTCAGTGTTCTAGAGCTCAAACATGCAATCCAAGCTAAATATAAGATTTCCATTCAACATCAAGTCCTTGTTGTCAATGGAGGGGAATGTATGGCTGGAGACAGACGGGTCTGCAGCTACAGTGCTGGCACTGTAAGTTTTATTATTGTGTGTGTATGTGTATATATATATTAGAATTTTGAATAGTATGTATGTATGAAAGCTTAGATTGCATTTTTTTAAAACTATATCACACTAACAATGTGTTTCTTTATACAAGGAAACAAATCCCATATTTCTGTTCAACAAAGAGATGATTTTGAGTGACAGGGATCCAACAATTCCTAAGACAACATTCTCCATAGAGAGTGAGATCCAAGTCAAGGTGGAGGAGTCTCTGCTGATGCCGGCCGTCTTTCACACCGTTGCCTCTAGAACACAGCTTGCTCTAGTATGTCACTTCTTTAGACAAAAGTTATTCTAATGATTTTACTTTGTTAATTGCGTGATGATTTTTACGTTAACAGGAAATGTTTGAAGTTGCCAAGAAACTGTCTTCTTTTTGTGAGCGATTAGTTCATGATGAACATCTTCAACATCAAGGCTGGGCTGCAATTATGGCGAATCTCGATGACTGCACTCTGTCTTATCAAAAGTTGCTTGCAAAATTCGAAACTTCATATACAAATTATCAACAGGACTTAGAAGAAATCAAGTTTAAATTAACAAAGTGAGTGCAAGAACCAAGTAGTATAATATTATTGTATTATTATTTTAACTGTATAAATATCAAATGTAAGTATTGGCTCATAATTGGAAACAAGTGTTAAAATACTAGTGATATACAGTACATTAACACGGCACATGATTGCAGGCTCGGTACAGCAGTTGCAGTAATGGCCAGGATACCACTGCTGGAATGTTTGACACGTCACAGTTATCGCGAGAGCATAGAAAAATCGAGCTCCACGCCTGAACATTTTTCAGAAGATGAAAGATCTACTGAATCTTTGCTTTGCTCTGCTGGTGCAAAGAAGCATCCCAAGTCAAATGCCTCGGTCTCTGCTTCAACCTTGGCAAAGAGTGAGGTGACCAGAGACCAGGAAACGCATGAAATGACTGACAGTGGAGGCCTAACAGCTGCGTTACTCGATGATGACCCTCAAGAGTTGACCAACACAAACGCTTTTAATGTTACACTACTCGATTGGATCAACGTGCAAGACAGACCCAATGATGTGGAATCTGTTGTAAGAAAATGCTTTGATTCGATTAATAGGGTGAGTCACTAGCCTTGATCAGAATGGTCAAAACTGTGCCAAAAATGCCTAATCATTCTTAATAATGTTGTCTTTCAGCTTGATCCACGCATTATTCAACCCTTCCTGGGAGATTGTCGTGACACAATTGCAAAGCTTGATAATCAAAATATGAAAGCTATCAAGGGGCTTGAAGACAGGTTGTATGCACTTGATCAAATGATTGCAAGTTGTAAGAAACTGGTAAATGAACAGAAAGAACTTGCTCAGGTGAATATAAAGACAAAGGGGAAAAAAATCTAAATGTGTAATGTGCTTACGAAGTATCTTCCTTCAATAGGGATTTTTGGCCAATCAGAAGAGAGCTGAAAACCTGAAGGATACATCTGTTCTGCCTGATCTTTGTCTGAGTCATACCAACCAGCTGATGATCATGCTTAACAACCACCGCAAGTTGCTTGACATAAAAAAGAAGTGCACCACTGCCAAACAGGAACTTGCAAACAACCTTCAAGTCAGACTCAAGTAATTGGAATCATACAACTTCTCCTTGGATTTTTGTGTTTGCGCAAATGGTGACACTAACACGCTTCTTTGTGCTAGATGGTGCTGTTATGTTATGCTTCATGCAGACCAGGATGGGGAGAAGCTGCAGGCTCTTCTCAGACTTCTGACTGAGTTGTTGGAGAGAGTGAGAGTGGTCGAGGCCCTCAGCTGTGTGCCCCACATGTACTGCCTTGCTGTGGTTGAAGTCGTTAGGAGGAAGATGTTCATGCACCACTATAAAGAGGTCAGTCATACGCTAAAAAAACATGTACTATATGACAAATGAATTGGTTTTTCAGTAGTAACATTAATGTCAATATGAAAAAGTGGAACATAAACCTTTTAAATGTTTCTTTTGCTTTAAATTTATATTTGACAAAATTGACTGAGCTGGAACCCAGAGATTTCGAGATTCATGTATTGAGTTTTGAAAAACCACTCAATCAATTTAGGTATTTATGTATACAAACAAAACAATATGTGTTTGTTCAGCGCTGATACAGATCATTTGTCATCAAAGAGGCCAATAATTGATATATAGATTTGCCAATATTAATTTGCAGTAAAACTGTAAATATTTAATAATACAAAGTCCAACACTTAACTTTGTTTAAGTGCCTGAAACGTGCACAAAATAAATAACAAGCAGAAAAAATGCTTCGAGTGTGTAGACAGGATGGGCATGATTTTTTTTTATCAAAGTAAATGTCCTGTTTTTGAGATTATATGAAATAATATACTAAACTAATTTGGCAGTGCGTTAGAACTCAGCTGTTGTGGCATTGTTGTTTTGACCAGTAGGCTTGACTACACTAATAATGGGCGACAGTGGCTCAGTTGGTAGAGCATTAGCCTTTGAGCTTGAAGGTCGTGGGTTCGAGCCCACAAGACTTTCTCCACCGACTCCCACTGATGTCGGCTGTCGTTGTGTCCTTGGCAAGACGCCACAGTGGGGCGGCTGCGGCTGTAAAGTGCCAAACTGCCGTTGTTTCCTTAGGCAAGACACTTCACCCCCATTGCCTAGAATGAGTGTGTGTGAAAAGTTGGTGGTGGTCGGAGGGGCTGATGGCACTTACTGATTGCCTCGCTTCTGTCAGTGTGCCCAGGGCAGCTGTGGCTACAGTAGTTCACCACAGTGTATGGAGTGAATGAATAATGACATGTGAATCGTCTTATAGTGTCCGATGCATTATTATTATTTGACCGGTGGAAAAAAAAATAAAGACAATTATGAATCTGTCGATCTCAAATACTTTTGTTTCAGTGGGCCTATGCACTGGTTAAGGATGGAAAACAACTATATGAGGCGGAAAAGTTCAAACGGGAAACCTTCGGAAAACTGTTCAGTAAGCAAACATGACATTTGTATCATCAAGTAGTCCTTTATTGTTTGTAATAACATATGGTTTTAACTAAGATTGAAGCCTTTCAAAACAGAGTTGCTTCTTTTTCAGGAAAGTCTTTCCTCAGAAATAGATTGTTCAGAGGACTTGAATCATGGCCTCCATCTTCTTTTTGTGTAAGTCAGAGATGACACGGAGGAAATTGTTTACTGTGTGAATTGAACTCATGTGTTACATATTATTCTTTACAGACACAAAAGCCCAGAAGATTTGATGATGAACTTCCAGACATCTCACTTGACGACCTGCAGTACTTGAAATCCTGCTGTCCCGTTGAAGTGCAACCTTTCCTCATGTAAGAAAAAAACAAAATATCTCTTGCATTGGACCATTGTGAAACGTCCATACTTGCAGGGTTCCGACTATGTGTGATTTCGAGCCCCTACATCAACACATACAGACGCTCCGTCACTTGGTTCAAGCTGCACAAAGTGTGGACGAAATGTCTCGAACGATTACTGACCTCCTAAGTGTGCAAAAGGTAAGCAACTTTGTTCTCTAACTAATGAGCGCAAGTATGTAAAGATGCATGCAGTGGTTCAAAGTATTTGACGACATTATGACTGTAGTTGGCCTTAATAGGAGCAAAACAAAAAAACCTCTCTGAACCATGAAGTATTTCAATGTATTTGGTCCAACTGAACTCACAAGACCACATTCCATGAACATTCATGCAATAATCACACAACAGTCTTAAAGTTAGCCCTGGAGGACGAAAGAGATGCTGGTGTGGTCAGACAAGTATCCACACTTAAGGCCAACAACTGAAACCTACACACCCGGCTGTTTGACGTCAGGGCAGTTTGATATTACCCACTTCTGATTTGGAACTTGTAACTGCAGCGGCCACTAGAGAGAGCCCCCCCCCTGCTGAAAAAAACGTCCTAAATTTGAGAGTGCAAAAAAAAAGTCCGTAAAAGGATTTAAATCTACAAAACAACATCATCATTTCTAGTTCTTCTATAAATCCATGCCCGCGTTTCTATTAATTTAAGATGAGTCATTACCATCTTGTAGATTACACCTAATATAAGGGTATCAATACATCAGATAATAAGAATCAAAATACAGTAACTATGAAATGGTTTTACGTTGAGTAAAACCATTTCATAGTTACTGTATTTTGATTCTTATTCAATAATGTAATGGTCTGCCTCTTTCTCACTTGCCTGGGCCAACACCAATATGGATTGTATCAGATTAGGACATTGTTTATTCAAATACAAAAAGAAAACTTAATGGATCTGTTACAGCTAAATGTCGAGTTTACACAGAGTGTGTCTTTTCCAATCTGATGCGATCTTAGGTCTATACAAATTAGGGGTCAACTTCTTCTTGTTGCAAAATTGATATCTAACTAAATGTATATATTTTTGTTGTTGTTTTTTAAGATAAGATAAAGCTTTAATCTGCGTTGTACTACAGTCCTGCTGTACATGTGCTTAAATGTACACGGGGCGGCACGGTGGCTGAGTGGATAGCACTCTCGCCTCTCAGCAAGAAGGTCCTGGGTTCGAATCCCGGCCGGACCAGGGCCTTTCTGAGTGGAGTTTGCATGTTCTCCTCGTGTCTGCGTAGGTTTCCTCCGGGTACTCCGGTTTCCCCTACCACTAAAAATATGTACAATAGGTCTGGCATGCGCCTCCTGTTCGGCGACCCCGCTCCCATCCTTGTGTGGAGTGAGAGGACAAGTGCCCAAAAATAACAATTGTAAACCGCTTTGTGACTCTGTGAAAGGCTGTATATAAATAAAGCTTAAACCAAACACTGAGTAGTTTAGTTTATTCAAAATGTACTTACAGTACCTTGCGAAAGTATTCGGCCCCCTTGAACCTTTCAACATTTCGCCACATTTCAGTCTTCAAACATAAAGACATAACATTTTAATTTTTTGTCATGAATCAACAACAAGTGGGACACAATCGTGAAGTGGAACGAAATTTATTGGATAATTTAAACTTTTTTAACAAATAAAAAACTGAAAAGTGGGGCGTGCAATATTATTCGGCCCCTTTACTTTCAGTGCAGCAAACTCACTCCAGAAGTTCAGTGAGGATCTTTGAATGATCCAATGTTGTCCTAAATGACTGATGATGATAAATAGAATGCACCTGTGTGTAATCAAGTCTCCGTATAAATGCACCTGCTCTTTGATAGTCTCAGGGTTCTGTTTAAAGCGCAGAGAGAACCATGAAGACAAAGGAACACACCAGGCAGGTCCGAGATACTGTTGTGGAGAAGTTTAAAGCCGGATTTGGATACAAAAAGAATTCCCAAGCTTTAAACATCTCAAGGAGCACTGTGCAAGCAATTATATTGAAATGGAAGGAGTATCAGACCACTGAAAATCTACCAAGACCCGGCCGGCCCTCCAAACTTTCATCTCAAACAAGGAGAAGACTGATCAGAGATGCAGCCAAGAGGCCCATGATCACTCTGGATGAACTGCAGATAACTACAGCTGAGGTGGGAGAGTCTGTCTATAGGACAACAATCAGTCGTGCACTGCACAAATCTGGCCTTTATGGAAGAGTGGCAAGAAGAAAGCCATTTCTCAAAGATATCCATAAAAAGTCTGGTTTAAAGTTTGCCACAAGCCACCTGGGAGACACACCAAACATGTGGAAGAAGGTGCTCTGGTCAGATGAAACCAAAATCGAACTTTTTGGCCACAATGCAAAACGATATGTTTGGTGTGAAAGCAACACAGCTCATCACCCTGAACACACCATCCCCACTGTCAAACATGGTGGTGGCAGCATCATGCTTTGGGCCTGCTTTTCTTCAGCAGGGACAGGGAAGATGGCTAACATTGATGGGAAGATGGATGGAGCCAAATACAGGACCATTCTGGAAGAAAACCTGTTGGAGTCTGCAAAAGACCTGAGACTGGGACGGAGATTTATCTTCCAACAGGACAATGATCCAAAACATAAAGCCAAATCTACAATGGAATGGTTCACAAATAGACGTATCCAGGTGTTAGAATGGCCAAGTCAAAGTCCAGACCTGAATCCAATCGAGAATCTGTGGAAAGAGCTGAAGACTGCTGTTCACAAACGCTCTCCATCCAACCTCACTGAGCTCGAGCTGTTTTTCAAGAAAGAATGGGCAAGAATTCCAGTCTCTCGATGTGCAAAACTGATAGAGACATACCCCAAGCGACTTGCAGCTGTAATTGCAGCAAAAGGTGGCGCTACAAAGTATTAGCGCAAGGGGGCTTAATAATATTGCACGCCCCACTTTTCAGTTTTTTATTTGTTAAAGTTTAAATTATCCTATAAATTTCGTTCCACTTCACGATTGTGTCCCACTTGCTGTTAATTCATGACAAAAAATATTTTTTTTATATCTTTATGTTTGAAGCCTGAAATGTGGCGAAATGTTGAAAGGTTCAAGGGGGCCGAGTACTTTCGCAAGGCACTGTAAATAACAAGATATTTATGTTAGATAAGCATATACCTGAGGTCTTATTGGACTTATTATATACATTTTTGACCAACTGCAAACTCCCACCCTAAATTTGTTTGAACTGTAATTTAACAAACACTGTTGTATTGTGTTTTTTCAGGCCTCTTTTAGTCAGAGTGCCCATAGATCTTCTCCAATGACACCACAATCCGAAAACTTTCCTGGAACCCCAACACCAATGTCCTCAAAAACGCCACCCTCGCTAAGCCTTAAAGGGCCCAGCTGTCAGCCGCTTGATGTTCCTGTACCGGCTCCTTTGGAGGATCTTTCCCCAGACAGCATTGACGCACAAACATTTGACTTTGAAACTATTGGACATCCAAATATGGATGCGGTTCTGCAGCAGGGTTCCCTTGACCTGGACTCTCTGGCTGAAAGTCCTGAATCCGACTTTATGTCTGCTGTCAATGAGTTTGTAATAGAAGATAACTTAACCTCACCCAACCCCATCAGTGATCCCATCAGCCCTGAAATGATGGTGGAGTCACTATATTCTTCTGTCATCAATGCCATTGACAACAGGCGCATGCAGGACACTACTATATTTGAGAGGGAGAATGCGGCGATTGCTGCTTTCAAAGAGGTAATAGACAAGAACAGATGCATTGCAGAGGACACCCAGTGCAAGTTAAGGAACGTAAAAGATGACTTGCATTACCTCCAAAGTCAAGTTATAAAAGAAAAGCATGATTTTGGTGCAGTCGTACAGAGCATCTCTTTGGAAGTATACAGAATATCTGAAGCTAGCCAAAGACAAGAGCAGGAAATGAGCATCCAGCATAGCAATGAACTTCTCACACTCAAAGAAGAGCATAAAAAACAGATTGAGACACTAACAGAAGAAAATCATACTAATCAAAACATAGTAAAAGATGTCCAGCGAGCCATGTTGGAGTTGGAGGGACGAATGGAACGCAAAGAGAAAGAATTGGCTCAACTTGAGACCGAAAAACAGAAATGGATAGAAGAAGAGGGCAGCTACACAGAGAAAATAATGAACCTGGAGCAGAGCATAATTGGTCAAACAGAAGAGATCAAAACTATGTGTGATGCAAGAGACTCTCTGTCTAACCAAGTCGAGAATCTGCATGTTGAGATCGAACGCAGCCAGAAGATTTGTCAGGAATATGATATAAAAGAGCAGCTTCTATTAAAAGAACAAGAGGAGAAACTAGAGAAAGAATACAGCGCCAAAGTTGAGACTCTGACCAAAGACAACCAAGAGGCCATAAAGCAAATTGAAGCAGATTATATATCCAAATTGTGTGATGTGGAAGACCAGCACACTGCTCTTGTTAAAGAAAAGGAAAATCAAATTAAGGACTTGGAGGCCCGACTCACGGAATTTGCTGAACTTCGCTGCAAGTTGGAAGTTGAATTGGCATTGAAGGAGTCTGAGACAGAAGAGGTAAAGCTCTTGCTGAATGAATCTAAGACGCAGCATGCCGATTCTGTCAAGTCCCAAGTTGAAGCTGAGACCAAGATCCTGGGAAAAGAGGTAGAGGACTTAAAGAGACAACTTCAGGCCAAACATGAAGAGCATGAAGTGGGCTTAGCAGAACTCACAAGTCTCATGAGGACTGAAAAAGACAATTGCATATCAGAATTGGTCAATCGCCATGAGGAGGAGATAGAGTTGTTGCGCAAGGAAATTTTATTGCTGCAACAAAAAGGGCTGGATACTGAGCAAAACCACAACGAGCGGTGTGAAAAACTTCAACAAGATCTAGACCAACAATTAGTTGCTGTAAATGAAGAGCATCAAGCACAGATCCTTCACTTTCAGGAGCACAAGCAGGAGTTGATGACTGTTATCAGCAATTTACAGGCTGAAAATGACCTATTTGCACAAAATATACAGCAAAACAAACTCAAGTTGGAGAATGAAGCCTGTCCGGTCAAATCACAAGAGGCCTTTAATGAATTGGAGCAGGAAAAGAATGAAATGGAGAAAAGACTATTGGACAAAATTAAAGAATTAGAAAGAGAGCTCAGTGAAATGCAGTCTCTGAAGAGGTAATAGTATGCTTTGTTTATTTTATCATGGTAATTACTGTAAATATGAAATGTTTAAGGAAATCCTTTTTTCAGTGATGAAAGTTTGCCATTGAATACGGAAGAGCGTGTCGATGATGATGAGCCGCGGCCTCTAGATGCACCACTACACGAGAGGCTGCAGCAGGAGAGGGACTCTTTACAGAACCAGATAGAGCTTTTAGAAAAGCAGAAGAAGGAGGAGATCCAGAACCTCAAGACGTCACTTATTGCAGAGCAGCAGGTCGGTATAATCAAAATTAAAGTTTGTATTAGGACAATAGTAAATAGTACAATTATAAAACTATAAAGAAAACAGTCATACATTTTTAGAATTTAAACATAATCTTAAAATGCAAAAACAAGAACAAACTAAAAACCGGACATAAAAAGGTAAAAATCAAGTGGCTAAATCACATTTTTAGATGAAATCATGGAAAATGTGAGCTTTTCCATTCTATCAATTGTATGAATGACATTGAACCAGTCTTCTACTTCCTCTACTTTTCTTTACTGCACTCAATAGTACATAGTAAATATCCTTTTTCCTACGTCCTTCAAGTTGGATTGGTTTCATGCGCGGCAATACTAATAACCCTTTCTATAATGTTTTTACCTGTAACCAAAAAGATGAGAGCTTTGGGCAGCCCCAAAATATGTGAAAGTGAATGGTCTTCCCCTCCCCACACTTCCTCCAGCATTATGTATCCCTTCCCATTGAGGCTCCTTGTGAAGGCACCTTAAAAATTCAAAGCCGTTTGGGGAGTGTAAAAATGCTTTATGTTTTCCCATTTCATTGTAAGCTGCAACCATGATCTCAGCTATTTTGACATATAAAATGTGTTTTTAGACTAACTTCAACACAGTCCTCACACGGGAAAAGCTAAGGAAGGAGCAGATCATCAATGAGCTTTCCGAAAAATTGAAGAGTGTAACCCAACAGCAGGAGAAAGACAAAGGTGCGTTGGGAAAGTGGATGTAGTGTGTTTGTTCTATTTTTGTTGACGTTCCCCTTTTGAAATAAGAATGTGAAGCCCATATTGTTCTTTAGTGTTGTGGGAGTGTAATTATAATAATGGTGGATTAAGACAAACCTGCTGTGAAAACCCTTTGAGAAACCGGGCGGCAGGGTGGCTGAGTGGATAGCACTCTCGCGTCTCAGCAAGAAGGTCCTGGGTTCGAATCCCGGTCGGACCAGGGCCTTTCTGAGTGGAGTTTGCATGTTCTCCCCGTGTCTGCGTAGGTTTCCTCCGGTTTCCCCTACCACTAAAAATATGTACAATAGTTCTGGCATGCGCCTCCTGTTTGGCGACCCCGCTCCCATCTCTGTGTGGAGTGAGAGGACAAGTGCCCAAAAATAACAATTGTAAACCGCTTTGTGACTCTGGTCTGTGAAAGGCGGTATATAAATAAAAGATTACTTACTTACTAATCTTGTATGCCAGTGAAAATGTGGGTCCAGGTCTGTATTAGCTTTAAAGTCACTAACAGGGTTCCTTTTGCCATTGTCTTAGGTTTAATTGAGACTCTGTCGGAGGATCGGGCAAGCCTGATGCAGGAGAAGAAACAGCTAGAGGAGGAGCTGAACCGCCTGCGAAGCACAGCCCTCATCTCATCTGCGTTCTTCGTCCCTCCGACCTCAGTACAGGAGTCCAGTGTCACTGGGGCAGAAGCAGCTGTAGCCCTGCCCTTTGCTGGGGCCTGCTCCTCTGAACTGGTGGGAGACGCAGAGAGACTGCTCTCAGTAGCAGCTGTTCAAGACGACGAACATGTGGAATCAGCTGTGGAGGCGAGCATGGTGACTGTCCAGTAAGCATATTTAATAAACCTAATAAAGAGTGTTGTAAAATACATTGTAGTAGGTTGAGTGTTCTACAGAAGCAGGAGGCTGGAGTTCTAACGAAGGAGTAGAACTTTGGGAAGAAAGGACAATATTAATCTGAAGGGTTCATCACTCCATCACACTAGAAAAAGCACCATTCAGATTAGAGTGTGAGCTAAAAGCTCTGTCTGTTGCGGTGATCAGTCATACTGTCCACGAGTGTGGGAGAAGTGCTGGCCCAATACAGAAGTCTGAAGCTCGGGCTTGAACCAGACTAGGACTAACCCCCAGCCATGGGTCTGTGGGTCTGGGTCTCGCAGACACAACTGGCACTACATCGGCTGCTATAAGTTGATTCTTTTTTTAAGACCAGAGCGTTTTTTATGTACCTGACCGTTTTGACTACTGCCGTGCAGTCTTCCTTAGACTGGTCTTTGAAAGAAGAATACACTTGTGGAATCAGAAGATGAAATGAACCTTGTTGGTCTACAGCAGCTGCTGAGGTCTATGCATGGAGCACACACAGGTCTGAGGACGGATCAACACAATAGTCCTGCTTACATCTATCTCTTTGCTTTTTGCCCTAATTCGATCCGACACTAAGCTTTGGTGGTGGTGTTGTTAGTGCTGTTTATTTTTTCTCTGCTTTTAACAAGTTGTTGGTCGGTTTTTATGAAATTTGAATTGGCCATAAGTATGTCACTGTGCATGTTGTTTCATATGTTTACTATTACTAAACCTGTTGCCCCTCTCCCCATCCAGTGATGTTATGATCTCTGAGGAAAAACAAAGAATACTTCTACTTGAGCGGGTAAGAATTTTCTTATTATTAATACAATTTACAATCATATGTTTTTACATTTATATGTTTTATATCTACATGTTATTAATGTTTGGTTTGGCTGCAGACCTTACATATGAAGGAAGAAGAGAACAAGCGCCTCAATCAAAGATTGGTTAGTAAATAGTGTATCAACCCTCACACAATCGAACAAGCAAAACTAGACTAGCCTATTATATAATATGTAATGTCGCAAGTGCAAAAGACTAAAACAGATCGGCCAGAAGGTCCTATAAACCTTTGCATGCATAAAACGCTCTGTGAGCCACTCTTTGAGACTTTTGGTTGATTGGCTGAGTAATAGTGCTCCTTTCTTTTGAACAATTCTGACTAAAGCTGCGTTCACAATGGCAATGCTTAAAAGCGCTGCGGCTTTTAGTCTCCGACACCTGGTAGAAATCAGACGCAAGAATCAAGTGAACCTGACCCGGCATCGACATGGTGGGCGGGTTTGTCCTCACTTATTTACGCTGGGATCACCTCACAAACCTAACTCCTGAACATCCTGCAGTTTAATCCAGTCACAGTAGAATGTGAACTCTGGGTGAAAGTATACAGTCACTAGTTCCACTGTTTTCAGTCATCTGTGGTTGATGCACACATTTTCCCCCAAAGACTTTGCATGCAAACCTGACACAATGCTTGGACCGGTCTGAATGGAGCTTAAGTTAAGAAATGTGATCTCAAGATGTGACAGGGGCTTAAAAATACATCCATGTGTTAGTACCCAACATTGTTCTTACAGATTTAAATCTGACTTTATTTGTTATCAGAGTTAAATATTATAGGAGAGAGCTTCTTGCTTTCATACAGTACATAATCTCAGATCTGCTCTGTGCCCAATTGTCCACTGGGTGGCACTAGCATCTTTAAAAAATAAAGCAGTGAGCCATTTGGTCAGGGGAGACACATCACATTTTGATTTGAACTTTTTTAATGCAAATATTTTGTATTTAAAAAGTTCAAGATTTGTACTCCTTTATAACCTTAATTTCTATAGAGCTCATATATTATTATCTGTGCCAATATTCACTCATTTCTACTCGTAGATGTCTCAAAGCATGTCGTCTGTATCGTCACGACATTCGGATAAGATTGCTATCAGAGAGTAAGTCCTACATATTTGTAATTGGATTTGTTACTTTAACATCCAGCATGCCAGTCGCCTTTTACTGCACTTCATTGAGTGTTTCTCTGTTCTTCCCCAGTTTCCAAGTTGGGGATCTGGTGCTGATTATTTTGGATGAAAGACACGACAACTATGTGTTGTTCACTGTGGGTCCAACCCTGTATTTCCTCCATTCGGAGTCTCTCACTGCACTGGACCTTAAACCTGGTAAGCCTTAAAAACAACACAGAAAATGTGTCTTATTTATGTTCATGTTTTTGTTTGTTCTTAGCGTCAGGGACTTCAAGACGTCCATGGGTGCTAGGAAAGGTGATGGAAAAAGAATACTGTCAGGCCAAAAAGGTAATAAGCCTGATAATAGTTAAACAAAAATCAGCTACTACTTACTAAGGAGTAGGCTTCTTGTTTTTGTGCATACGTATATTAACAGTATGTTATTCTGTCTTTTTTAGGCACAGAACCGATTTAAAGTCCCTTTAGGAACAAAGTTCTACAGAGTGAAGGCCGTTCCATGGAACAGAAAGGTTTAAAGACACAGACTGAGCTTAAATGTATATTTATATTGCTTACTCTTTTGAACTGAAGCATCACATTATATTTCATATTTACAAAATCAAAGACATTAAAAACTGAATTATGTGTATATATAAATATATATATTTTCTTTTGTTTTATTCTACTGAGACATGTTTTGCTTCATTTTAAACAGATTTGCTAATGTGGACCAAATGCTATTAACTGTTAGGGCATGGCCCTACACACTGGCATTGTGCCATGCACCCCGTGTAAAACAAAAGCAGATGTAAAATATTTTGTTTTCTATTCCAACATTTGTCCATTCATGGGAAATACTGTCATTATCAACATAACTTAAATAATAAAATACATTTATTATAAATGTTTATGGATGAATGTTCATGGCATGCATATTGATATTTTTCTTCATTTATCAAGATAAATGTTGTAGTTTGAAATGTAGTTACAGTTGTTTGTCACAAAGCAGTATGGCCTCTGAATACTGATGTACATTACGGCTGACTGGTGGCAGTCATCTTTACAATCCTTGAAATGCACTTTCAGAACAATGCTTTTGTTGATTTGAAAAGGGAAGTTAAATGAGCTGTCAGAACTGAGAAATATATCGGCACAAACTTCTCTTTTGTAGATTGATAAGTAGAAATGTGGCTGTATTTCATTAACGGATGGCATTGTACATTATTCATCAAATCACAAGAAAAAGGAAACTACGGTATTGTAAAAGATAGAGTTTTCAAACAATAAAGGATTGAACCCAAACAAATAATGTCTTTGTTTTAATTCAATTATATTATTTTGGGGGATATAAATGATCCTCATCGGTATGTGCAGATAAGCATTGAATGAATGTGATAATACAAAATGTGTTATTTTTTTAGCAACATTCATTGTCAACATCAATTTATGTGAGATGCTTTTACTTATTTCACCTGGTTTACAAAAAGGCACGTGATATTTACACCCCCAAATGTTAACAATAGTATTAGTCAACACAATTTATTTAATGAAGATGTTGTAGGTGTAGCAAAGCTATTTGATATTTTACAGTACACTTCCAACACTGTACGACGCAGGAGCAGTTTCTTAATAGTTTTAATTGTTTCTGTGGATCAGGTACCACGTGTAATGGCACATTATTGCATTCACTTGATTTTGTGTGTTTTGCCTGTGTGTAGAAATTAATGTTGGCACGCCGCGGCAGCAAACAGACTTCAAAAAGGCTTCAAATCGGGGCCCAAGAACGATGCGGCCCTCATGAGCAGGAAGCCCACCAAGCCCACTTTCCCAGTTCACAGCGGGGTGCATAGCAGCTCTCCGCCGCGCGCTCCCTACCATGTGGGTCTTGGGGTGTTTTAACAATGTTTAGCTCTATTTTCTCATTTAGCATAAGCCTGTTGTCACATTTGGATGGCTCCTTCATAAATTGATGGTGTGATTCCTACAATTTCGGGACAGGCCTGAATGACAAAATATGCAACACAACATTCGATACCGAGGTGGCTGGCAAGCTCTAACCATGTGCACTGGACAGGCTCTTAGTGTAAATGTTTACAACCCCCTGCTGAGCTCAGTGCTGTGGGAGTCTCTCATCAGGCTGAATGGGACCAAACGCTGCCATGTGCCGTCTCCTGCTACTTCCACCATTCACAATGCTTTCACACACACCTTCCATGCCTTTGAAAATAGTGCTGATTGAAAGTGTCACAATTAGGAACACAAGTTAATCATCTGCTGTTGGAGAATACTCTGTCTTTCTATTTAAACAATGAAAATCTTTGAAAGAGACGTTAATTAATTTAGGATTCCGTTTCTAAATATTTTTTCCACACGCACTTTACAAAAAAATGTAAGTGCTAATTCTGCTATGTATGCATCACAGCATTAACAGATACTTCTATACAGGAAAAAAAAGTAAAAGTAACTAAAGACAAATTCATGTTAAAATATATATATATATATGTTGAGGGTTTAGTATTATTTAGTACAGTATTTACATTGAACATTTATTTAACTTAATTTCAAATGTTGTGTAAACAACTTTCAATTCAATCAATAAATGATGACAAAAGGCTGACCCTAATACCAATATCCTGAACTCACAATCCTGTGGCTCTGTCAGCCAAACTGCAGATGAAATGCATTCTAGTTATAGCAAAATGATAGCTGCATTAATGAATCTTTTGAAAAATCCAAAGGCTTATAAGGAATATGTCAACAAATGATCTTGGCACTAAATGAAGGTTTAGATGGGTAAATGTGAAATATAAATGTCAGTAAAGATGCACAAAGCGTGCAGTAGACTCTTAGATCTCTTTGTCACTCCCATCTCCAGTATTTGAAGATAATACAAGTTGTATTTGATTCTCCCGTATCTCTTGACAGTGCACTAGATGGGTGAAAATAAACAAGCATTATTTTCTGTTGTAAATATTCGCATGAACTTGAAATGATGGATTAATAAATCGGCAACCGCTTTAACATTTATATTTGTTGGAAATCTAAATGGAACAAGTGTGTTGTTGAAGAACAGCCAAGAAGCATTACGGCGGAAACTGCAAACCAAGAAGAAAATCGACTTAATGCCATCATATTCCCAACCTATTCATGCCTAAGAAAAAAGGGTTAGGCAAAGAGATTAGGTTATATATCTGCTGTCAGCCACTGATGCGACCAAGTGCAGAACTTTACCTCAACAGAGAGCGATGATCAAACAGACATGCCTTTACAGACATGCTTCATAATCTCATCCCGCATTGTCCTCCCGCTCTATTTTGACTTACAGGTTTCGCTGGAAAATCTTAGACAGGGGCAGATTAAACGTGTGATGAAATGTCTGCGAAATATGTGAGAAGGCGCAACACTGGAGGATGCTTGATTCTCTACCCACATGATGAACATAATGACTATTAGTAACACATAAATATGATAATTCAGAATTTAAACACATTTATTGGGTTCATATTGGAAATGTTTGCGTATCTGAGAGGGTAGTGTAATGTGTAATAAAGTACACAGGAATGAGAATTTGGAGGCCTGTTTTGGTGAAAAGTGTGATAAGTTCGATCAAAAAGTGTGGGATACAGCCTTTGATTCCTGTGAGCTAGTTTAACAGCAGTAATCCTTCCAAATATAGACAGAACTATTTAATTCTCAGGGAGAAATAATTATTCAAATACCCCTATAAGTGCAAATCCCATTAATGTAGTGCATGACACAGTTTTTGATAAACAAAAATGAAAAAGAACCCAGTACACATTACAATCTGTTGTCTTATTCGGGTAATCTGCCTGCGTGCTGACAAGTAAATAATAATCAATACAAATAGTTGTGAAGTGTCTGAAAATAGACAGGCAGTTTAAACTGTAACTAACAGGCATGCATTTTCCAGCTGCAGAGCAGTGTTGAGGAAATGACACTGGCTTTGATGGGTTGTATAGCTTTTGAGATGAGCCTCTTTATGCCGCTTGCAGTTCCATTATGGCTTTGTTCGAAAGCTTGTTTACCTGCTGATAACATACACTGGTGGGTTCAGGAGCGCCGATCCAAAATCTGCTGCCAAAGTCACTCAAGTCTCATTGTGCTGCGGGAGGGGAAGAATGAAATGTTTATGCGGAGGGGGGGATGCAAATGCTAAATGTGAAATCAAACTATGGGACCAATAAGGGATCAGAATAACTTTGCCAGATTTTATTTTTAGCCTGGTTGCAATGCTTGCTTAGGGTAGCTCACTTCATTTCAGCCTCTGTGTATGTATGTACTCAGTTTGGAAGGAAAGATGAAGCAACTGTCATGTAATCAAGCATTATTATGCAGCTTTAAACACGATTATAGCTCTGTAGTTTGAGCTAAATGGCTGTCTATCAAATCTTTGCACTTGGATTGCACTGTTAGAAAAGCTATGCTCTTGGGTCAGAGGAATAGCCCTCGGGTTTGCATATTAAACGCTTTGCTAGACCCGTGTTAACAGCGCGTCTCGACGCAGGCAGGTCTCCAGGGGGCCAGCAGGGCCCCACAGACGGCCAACTGGGGGGCCAGGTGACCCTGTCTCGGAGGTTAGCAGGAAACACTAAAGAGGGATGGGCCGGAGCTGCGGAGCCACTGAGTGCGAGTGTGCGAGGCTGGTGATGGCAGCTGTCAGTGCTTTGGAAGGAGAAGCAGACAGATTGTGCGTTCTGTTGGTGCAGCCAGTTCGCCACCTGGCAGCCTTTTCCTTGTTAGAACTTCTTGCTGTTTCGGTTCTCATCAGAGAAATGTTTTTCCTCTTATCCTCTGTGTTCGGGGGGGTAGTTAAATTTGTCAAAATGTTTAAAGATGTTCAGTCAAATGCAATTGTTTAAAGTGCTGTTCTGTGCTTTGTGTGGGAAGGCTCAAAAAGAATGTTCTCTGTGAGTGATATAATTACAATAAAATGAAATTACCACATGCATAATTTGCAAATGAGAGAGGTACGCCTTGTTGGTTCTACTCAACTTCTGCTGCATTATTTTTTTCTTTCTAGAATGGGGGAATGTTTTAAAGAGAGGATTAGCCAGAGAGAGAAAAAAACTGTAACTTTCAAATCCCATCAGAGCAGTAAACACTGCTCAGTGTTGTTTAGTTGTTAGGGGTAAAAAATGCAAACGTAAAGCATGAACAGCTTAAAAGTACATTTAAAAATCAAATTTGGCAGTCGCTCCTTGTTCCAACAGGATTAAAAAAGTCTTTCATTTGATATAAATATATGCACAGAGAGTGGTGTGGTGATCTGCGTGCCAGAGGTGGCGCTTTACTCTGGATATTCTGGCTTGGGCCTGTAAGGGACATAAATTACCATGAATTAACACATGCATGCAATAAGAAAATAATTAATTCAAGTTATCAGTCACCTCTTCCATTCCAGGAATCTGATTGACAAGATAAAGTAATGTGCAAACTGCTTTTCAAAGCTAACAGCCTGGAGCGCCCCTCCTATTAGTTAGTCATTCCCTCAGTATCACACCCGGAATCTGTCATTTCACAATTTTCTCCTATAATGCATATGTGCCGCTCTCACCACTCCACTACAGCAACTGCCACCTAACAAGTTGACACAGAGAACGACACAATTCACGTCCAGTATTGGCTTCCATATACAGCAAGCATCTCAGGCAGACGGGTCAAGAATATGGCACATTCTGTTCACTCTCAAAAAAAAGAATTTCCAGGATCCTCCCCACACTATAGTCATGTCTTAAGTCAAAGTCGAGAAAATATACATATTTGTGTATATACAGGGAATAAGGACAATTCTAAAGCATATACAGTATGTTGAAAAATGCTTTTTTTGTGTTATTTTATGAGCGATGCAAGATTATAGTCTCTACATTATTTTTAAGTAATTTAACAAGCTTCTTTTTTTTAGGAACCACGAGCCAAGAATAACATTTTATAGAGCAAATAAGCAGTTAATGCATTAAGGATTTATCAAAAATTATGAAAAGTTCAACAGTGGCCCTTAATATATATTTAATTATAGGCAGGCCTAATAATTCTAATACTAATAATAATACTAAAAATAATGATTTATTTACTCACAATACACTACATTTATTATTATATATATTTCATACCCAACATGCATATTCTACAAGAAACTCCTTTGAAGCTCACTAAAACAATTTTATTTACACAATGTACAAACAAAATTGAACATGTAAATAAAAAATAATGAACATAAATTAAGAAATTCAATTAAAACTTGAAATATGAAATTTTTTCATTGATTTGTGAAAAGTTGAAGATCGAGAAGCCAAGGTAATAATAGCATCGGTGTGTATAGTATAATAATGCATTTCTAATATTGTCTTAACCGCTTCATGCATGTGTTTAGTTCCATCCGCTCAGTTACTGCAGTTATCACAAAGCAGACCTAAAATCTCACATGTGACTGTGAAAAAGTTGCAGACTTGACAACAGCGACTCTGTGCGCGCGGTGCCATCTCGCCCCAGTCCCGGTTGGACCCTCAGGCCGGACGGGGAACTGACATGGCCCCGCTTGCACCCCCACCCCCCCCCCCATGTCACACTGAAAAGCTATGTGTTTTGAATGGACAGCGTTTTCCTTTGTCTGCTCGATCAAAACAGACAGAGGCCAAAGTTAGTCAGCAAGTTGCATAGCTTCTGCATTCTCTGATTCTTCCAAGCCTCTTTTGTATGAAGTTAGGCACAATGTTGTACGCAGTGTTCGACCTGAACTGGCTGCTGGCGGTAAGAACCATTTTACATAACAGGGAAAAAGGCTTGAGTGTCACTTTTTGGCTATCATGTATTAGTCATTCATGTTTTTTGCACGGTGAATTGAAAATGATCATAGGAAGCTAAAACTCCATTGCTATAATACACAAAATGACAGAGTGCAGGCTTGCTGAAATATTTATATGCTTTTATCTGATCTATTTCCTAACAACAAGGTATTTGCCTGTGAATCCCTGGCACTTTTGATATTACCTGAAGGCAAATGGTATATAGATTTATACAAGTTATTTACAACAACAGCCAAGCCATTCCTCTGGAAACTAGGCTGCAGATCAAAGGATTGTTTTGATCTCTACTTAGCATATTTGTTTAACCTAGCCAGTGATTCTGAAAAGTGCACAAGCTTTTCGGTGATATGCAGAGCACCCTTTATCCCTCTTTTTCTTCTGTTTGCTGTGGATTTAAGTACTTTCTGTATTTAGGAGACAACTGGATTTGCCAGCTTTTGAAATTTAGTTGCCCACTGCTAGGAGACTTGGCACTCTGAAATAGATAACTAGGTACGTTTCACTGCTAATCCTGATCGGCCTTGTAATAGTATTTGCGGACTGTACAGCACTCAATTAGGGCATAATGTGCTATTTTTATTTCCTTTAACGTGGATTAAAAGTGGAAACATGGGCTGTTTTTTTCCATTTTGTTGGCTGTTTACTGCGGTGTACTTTGCTAAACTATTGTCTTTACTGTTTCAATCAGTGGCACTATTTCCACATAGAATTGTAAAATGTCAGGAGGAAAACAATGTCCAAGCGCACTCAAAACCAAAAAAAAAAAGAAAAGGCAGGGGCAATCAGGACAATTTCTGGAATGCTTAAGAGAATGCATATGCACACAATGCCCTAATTCTCTCTTACTTTGGGCTTGAGCAAAGATGAGCCCAGGTTTATTGAGAGCCAAAAAAGGGGGCAGATGGCTCACAAGAGGGATAAACCTGGGAAGTCATGCTGTAAATGTGTTTTACAGAAAACAATGAAAGGAGCGGACAAAGCGATTGTGGCAAAGTCCTTTGGAAAATGGAAAAGCGGCTCTCTAAGGTCCAGTACCATGGAGAAGCCGGATGAGCCTTCGGAGGAGAGTCATGAGGAAGTCCCCCAACTCGGCACCAAACCAGTCGGTAAAAGTCCACTCTTCTTCACATCACCTCAGGCCCTCTTGTCTACTTGCGTTTTCTTTAGCGTGGCCATTTTAATTATTACCAACACGACTTGTTTATTTCCCCCCCCCTCTTTCTTTTTCTTGCGTTTGTGACTCTGTGGCCTGCCATATCCGGTGAACAAACAAACCACATTGTTGGGCAGGAGAATTCCTTTTGAGGCAAAGTGTGTCTCCGATGATACAGTGTTGCCAGAAAAAGACAAAGCAAAAAATAGCAAACACAAAAACAGTCACAGGTGCATGGGAAAAAGAGAGACGCGAGTGAATGGTCAGTGCGGTCCCCAGGAGGTCTTTCAGTGTTAGCCAGTGCGGTGGGTGGACTTCTGACAAGGACGCTGGTGTGCAGCCAGGTGGAGTGTGTAACTGAGAATGCGCCTGTTTATTCTTTTCACATGCTAATGCGGGTTCCTGTGCGACTTTAATGCGGCAAAACTTTTCTTCACAGTTCACATTTTTGTTGTTTTCCGAAAGCTCCTCTTGTATCACAGTTGTGGGTTGAATCAAAGCCTCTTATCCCTTTTTTATACCAGTTTTGGGCCTCTGCCAGCGATGCAAATACAATACATAGGCTGTACGTATATAGAGTGGAGATGACAGTGTGACGTTCATTCAATGCAGGGTAGGTTTTAGCTGCACTATTCATTCCCAAAATTAATCATTTCTGCATTTTTATTATTATCATTAGACACGTTCCTCGTTGAATCATATGGTATGGCAGAATGGAGACATACAACAGCCAGGTCGGCTCCATATTGTGAATGAAATGTTCTCACAGGTTCTTGGTGAAATATTGCACCACCGTTAACGTTATGAAATGTACACGATAATGTATTTTGGTACATTCATCATGTGTTTGCAAGACGTAAGCTGAGAGTGAGGACAAATGCACCCCTGTGTGGCCAAAGTATGAACAGGGGGACAAGTTGGATTAGAAAAAAGGGAATTTTATATAATGGATAAAATATAGGGCGGAAAATTACGGAATAATATTAATAAGCTAAAGCAAGAGCAAATTATGATTGTGTACGTTAAGTTTATACAGTCACTCAATTACAGTAGTAATAGACATTTTATTTGATTCAAACCAGTATTTTGTCATGATTTTTTTTTTCTACTATTACCAAAAAGAAATACAAAAGTACATTTTATATTTTTTGGGCACTTCAAGTAACTTAAACATATACTTATAAAAACATTCAAATGCTTATATACTGTGACAATCTGTATGTATTTAAAAGCATTTATTAACAAGTATTTCATTAATAATATAATAATTAAGATTAATAATAATAACATGTCCATAACAAATGAATGTTGTTGCACATGCCCGCAGGTGCCATGACAACAAAACCTTGACCATTAGTAGAAGTAATTACTTAAACCATTAGCCCTATATTGCTATAAACAGTCCAAACATGTCTAAAGCCTTCATTAGTGGTTTGTAAGGCTGCTAGTGTCTAATCTGGGAGCACAAAAGAGCAATATGGCCGCACACTATGGGCCTTTCCATACCTTGTAGAGTATATTCTGTAAATAGCTTCAAAGGCATCGCATCTGCCATCTGCACTTCTAGGAACTCCTCTGCATAACCATTAAAACAAGCTGTCTCGGAGGACACCATTCGTATTTCAGCCTCAACCCTGAATTACGGCGTGTTCATTATAATTATAAGGGAGGAGTGTTGCCAGGCCCGACCGCAGAATGCCAGGTGCACACTTCCATATTCTAACCATTCGAAACAACTCGCCGCATTAACAACAGCGTCTACAGCCATTAGTTGCTCCAAACAGGCACCAACATGGAGAGGAGAAGTGCAATACTTTGTAGTGCTCCATTTTGTTAAGCCTGCTTAGGTTACACGACTGAGCCATGCTGCTGTGTGAAATTTTATCCCGATACTGGCACTGTATCCTTGTGAGGGAGTCTTGTAAAATAGGTTTACTTAGCGCCTTTGCTGGCATTTTCCGAAGATAGCAAATGCTCAAACACTGTCCATGATCGGATTAACTGTTCGACAAAATGATGTAACTCTTTGTCTTTCTTGTGTGGCACAGGTTCCTCTTGCTTTAGAAGTTATAAGTGGTCAATTCAAAGCGGCAGGGTTTTTAAATGGCAGTGGCGTTGTATGACAGATGACAGGCTTGGTAAATCGTAGAAATTATAGTTGTGACATTCGTGTAATGTGTGAATGATTCCCCAAAAAGATCCTCCAGATTCAACCTGCACATGTACTATTCTTAATCAAGTCCTATTGGAGAGGCGTTTAATTCTGAACTTTGCCTGCGCTCCCCTCCAGGATTGAAATTGCATGTGATAAGTGTGAAAGATTTTTCGAGCATCCATGTACAGTAAAAAGTGTGCGATGCCAAGTCCGCGCAGAACTGAAATTTGCACCTGAGGACATATGGCTATACATCCAAAGTCACTAGGTATGTCAAGACAAAATGTTAATTGCGCAATTTATGAGGAATCAGCTGAAATATCTCCACGGATCTTGCTTATTTACATTTTAATTACTACTATTACTTATTCTTATTTTTTGGATGTGACCATAGCAGCCCAATTCCTCCCTTAGACTAGAAAGAAGCAAAATGACTGTTTTCCACTGGAGGTTTAGATGCTTGTTTATCACTTTTAAATACCATCATCTTTGCTGAAATCCCCTCTCAAAAGAACCTTTCACTTGCTGGAATAAATTCAAATTAAAATTTAAATCCCTCTTTGCATTTCTTCAGCCTTTTTTAAAATAGCTGCCTCCTTTTAGAAAGCTGTTTATGTAGTGATCTGTTCATAATCCAGTTTGTTTCTCAACAGCGAAAAACACAGAAATCGTATTATCACTATCTTGGAGAGATGATGCGAGAAATCAGGAAGTATAAATGTCTGGATCTGGGCAAGTTTTTTGGAGTTGGAAAGATGGAGAGTGTGGAAAAAGAAGATTTCTTATAAAGTATACAGTGACATGACTTGGCAAATTGGCAAATAAATGCATACGGGGATGAACAAAGCTAATAAAAAAATGTTCTCAACTTTGGAGGCAAAATAAAACGATAATCCAGTTATGTACTCACAGCGCAATATAAGTTTTAAAATAACAAACGGAGGAAAGAATATTAGCCTATGCAAATCCAGGATGCGTAGTTTATTATTGAAATGTGTTTTATTTATATTTTTCTTCTGTTGTAAAGCTGAGTGGTTGATGGCATGGACAATATAGAAATAAAAATATATATTAAACTAATTCAATGCATTACTGCTGTCTAACCCTAGTGGAGGTAGAAGTAAAAGAAAGGTCCTGTAGTTGATGGCAGAGGAGGATAACATACTGATACCGTTCTGATCCAATCTTTCCTTTGAAGAGAACATAGAACAGTACAATACAAAATAAAATAAAAACAGAACCAAAATGTGACAAGCCTAGTAGAATCAATCTTAATGTTGATTCATGATCCATTTTCCCTATTTCTTATTTGAGTCTCTTTCATTCTTAGTTTAGTTAAGTTCTGAAACATTTTGTAAGGTAAAGGTAAATGTAGAGGTGCACTTTATTGATCCCTGTATGGCAGTTCCTCCTCTGCATTTGACCCATCCTGATGCCACTAAGGCTTCCGTCAGGTGCAGTGGTCGCCGTAGTAACAGCGCCCGGGAACCCATCTCCAGATGTTGATGCTCGGCTTGGTCAGGACTACCAGAGCTGGAGGATTTAACCTAGTGAGCATGTTTTTAGTGGTAGGGGAAACCGGAGTACCCGGAGGAAACCTACACAGAAACGGGGAGAACATGCAAACTCCACTCAGAACGACCCTGTTCCAACCCCAGGACCGTCTTGCTGAGAGGCGAGAGTGCTATCCACTCAGCCACTGCCCTTGTTGATTAGTGAAGTCCATTGGTCCATTGATTATTTTAGTAAGGAAGTAATCTTTATTTATATCGCACTTTTCACAGACCAGAGTCACAAAGTGCTTTACAATCGTTGTGGGCATTTGCCTCTCACTCCAAACAGGAGGCGCATGCCAGTACATGCTTTTAGTGGTAAGGGAAACCGGAGTACCTGGAGGAAACCTACGCAGACACAGGGAGAAAATACAAAGTCCACTCCACCCTGATCCGACCGGGATTTGAACCAGGACCTTCTTGCTCAGAAGTCAAAGTGTTATCCACTCAGCCACGCCAACAGAATGAATGCTTCTTTAACGGCTTACTCTTTAGTCAAACTGAAATCTTACATAAGAATTGACTCAAAATCAAAAACATACAAAAGTCCAAGTTTTTGTTTTCTTTTTTTACATGTAGTCACTTTCAAAATCCAATTAGATTGGTGAGGTTGAAGTGCTATTGTCCGAAAGACCTTAAACAACATACCAAGTGAAATTAAGAGGAATAGATTAATCCTAGGCTCTGTGTCTGAAAAGTCACGGATGTCGTAAACGCCTCTTTTCAATCTTGGGAGAGCATAGACTTCCTCAATGTGGTGAGCGAGACAATAGCTAATCAGAAGTGTACCAAATATAAACAGAAACAGGACACAATTACGTGCAATGCCGTGTCTTAACAATCCATTTCAGATGTAAAGTGACACAGAAGAGGCCATAAGAAAACTTAATTTGCTGAAGCTAGATTGGATTTATTGTTTGGCAACAAATTATGATTGTGTCTCTAGAAAGTTAAGTAACATCTAAACAAAAGGAAATCAATGACCCGACCATTAATCACTCAAAGCGTGGCTACTTGTGCAGAAGAAACTTACTTCATAATCAATTTCTTTGTTTCGCTCAAAGGGCATTTGCATTTTAGTTCATGTCAGCGGGCTTTTCATATCTGGCTGGTGCAATCAAAATATCACAAGCCATCCACATTAATGTGAATGTGTTTTTCCTTTTGTTCCGTTTTATTCAAGTGCATATCTCTGAATACACCAGATGATTTTAACTGATTATACAAACAGTGCTTTCAATATTTCAATATCTGAAAAAGGCTCCAATTACAGTTATAGTTCTGTTTAGACATTGGTAGAACTTGTTGCAAATCAACTTGTTGACACCGTAATAGTTTCCTGAAGACCACATCGGCCCACGAGAGATTTGAAAGACAAAACCGGGTCATAGTCTGGTCTCCAAACTACTTTAATAGTTCAAACTTTTGCCTAGAAAGTATTGTTGCATAATCATTTGACAAGTTTTCTTGATGTCTCAGTTGAAATGCATATTACAATGGATTGTGAAAGTGCCAATACGCCTTGAACTTTTGCACATCACACCACAAACATAAAGATTTTATGTTCATTTTCTGAAAGACCATAACATTGTAACAACAACTGTTAAGTGAACGGAAAATTATTTAAAAAACGGAACATTGGCTGGGCAAAAGTATTCATACAACATGAACTAATACTTTCTGGAACCCCTTTTTTCTGCCAGTCTTTTGGGATATGACTCTTTAAGCTTTTCATTTCTAGAGACTGAAGGTTTTGCCCATTTGTTTTCACAAAACAACTCAAGCTCTGTCAGATGTCATGGTTGTGTTTGTGAACAGCAGTTTTCAGGTCTTTCCACAGATTTTCAATTGGATGTACAGTAGGTCTGGACTTTGACTGGGACTTTTGCAGTCACACATGCATATGATTTGTTTTAAATCATTAGAAAAAAGTCTGTTTTCACACAATTTAAGTTTAAATGAATTGTCCTGATGCTAGGTAAACATCCACCACAGCCGTAAGCCTTTCACAGAGTCCAACCGCTTTTCTTGTGGGCTGTATTTTCTCATTCATCTTTCCATCAACTCTTAACTCTCTTTCCTACCCCTGCTGAAGATAATCAGCCCCAGAGTATAAACTGCTGAGACTATTACAGAACAGCTGTAATAAGAAAACATAACAATTCTGTTGACATTTGACTATTCATCAGTCATCAGGAAACTTCTAAAGGCTATTGATGAAAGGAGGCTGAATAACTCCCCAATAAGAATCTTTAAATCATGCATAATTTAGCTTTAACTTCAGAGTTGTTTGCTACTTTGGTGTGGTCTTTGAGATATACAACTTTGAGATATACAAAATCCTTAGGTTTAGGTTGTAAACACTCAATTCAATTCAATTAATGAGGGTGAGTGATCCAAAATGCAAAAAGCTGGTGTTCCGTGTAAATAAAGTATTTTTACTTCAAAGTCAGTTGTGCCTCGGACCTAATTTTTTCCCTTTTCAATTCAATTTATGTTTGTGTAGCCCCAAATCACAACAGCAGTCGTCTTGGAGGACATCAACATTCTTAAGTTTCTTACAATTCAAAGGAAAATGCCAAGTTCTAGAAAGTTTTTTCGTAGTATTTTAAGTTATTATTCCAAAATGTTAATCTTGTGCTAGATTCCCTCACATTCATGGTATTCAAGATTCAAGATTCAAGATTAATTTATTATGTCCCGTAGGAAATTTGTCTTGGACTCGCAGGCTGCTACATTGAAAATACACATAAGACAGACACAAAAACACAACACAGTAACACCGACCTAAACCATCACCGCTCTGCTCCATGGCCTGCATTCAGGAGGTTCACAGATATGGGTAGGAATTAGTTCTAATACCGGTTTAGATATCGTTTCTTATTTCTAGTACTCTGTAGCGGCGGCCTGATTCGCGCAGGGGGCCCGACACTGTGATTTACTTCCTCAATGCTGCGACATCACTCCCTATGCTGTGTTTAAACCAGCTTCTTTTTTATTCACCAGTGGCTCCAATCAACCAGCCACTTTTCACTTTATATTTATCCGCGGTGAAATGAGGCTTCTTTCCCACACCCCTCATGATCATGATGCCCCCTAGAAAAGCTTTTCTCAAGACAAAGTCGATTCAATTCAATTTATTTTCGTATAGCCCTAAATCACAACAGTAGTCGTCTCGCAGGACTTCACCAATTCGGGCGTTCTGCTCTCCCAAAATTCCATCCGATGGGCGGGGGAGCGACTGAATTTTGCGTTG
The DNA here is from genome assembly GCA_964034765.1 of Knipowitschia caucasica. NCBI lineage: Eukaryota > Metazoa > Chordata > Actinopteri > Gobiiformes > Gobiidae > Knipowitschia > Knipowitschia caucasica. Next base: position 8,724,647 of record OZ035836.1, read on the forward strand.
CATTATGGGTAACACTTGCCTTCGCAACTTCCGGTTCTCTCTGCCCGGCGCATTTTCTCTAAATGGTTGAGTGTTTTCGTCATTTTCTGTATGCAAATACATTCCCGTCTCTAACTAGTGGCATATCGCGCAAATCATCCGTCCAATTCACATTCTTCCCTCTTAGCTGAACTTCATTCTCATTGTTACCATCTGTCACTCGCACACACAGCCGTTTTCGTTCACTCTGCTCGCTGTCATCTTCTTCTAAATCTTCATAAACACCATCCGCTCGTTGAACTAGCAACAACAATTCCTCCTTTCGTTTTCCCACACTGCAAATACCCTTTCGCTTCAACCTTTCACGCAATTCAGGCACTGTCAATCGTTTGTTGTTTTCGTGAGCCATATTCGCCATTGTATGAAATCAACGGGAAGTGAACTGGGCAACAAACGGTGTCATTTTTTGATCACAGCGCCGCTCAGTGGATGAAATTTTGGGAGAGCAGAACGCCCGAATTAGTCGATTCTCCAACAACAGATCAAAAACACATATATATATATTTGTCATCTCCTAAACTAGACTTACTTGTGATGTAAATGTTCAGGCTTTTTAATCCAATTTTGGTGAATACAGTATATCTCAGCATCATATTTGTTAAAGATCTGTACCAAGCATGAGCCTCCACAAAAAGATCAACTTTTAAATAAGGCTGTAATGAAGATAAAAAACTTCACAAAAGGTGATCACCAAAACACAGAATAGTGGTTAAGAGGAGTCTAAATTTCAAAATATCCGGACCGTACCATAAAACTAGCACCTTGTGAAAAAGTCCTGGTGAGTCCAAACAGGGATTTTAGCATATTCATTCTATTACTGTAATATTGCAGCTGAAAAAACAATCTATTTACGCTGCTATTTATGTCATTCTGTCCGCACTTTATACACTTACTCTGTGTTTCATGCATTTTGTCATATTTTAGTCTAAATGTTGCACCATATCAGAAAAGAAATTATGAAAGTGTTTTGGACAATAATAAAACAACAATATAATTAACATTATTTCAGAGCCTGATACGAGGGGATTAAGTCAGGAGGGAAAACATAACTGCAGTAAAAGGTAGAAAATATAAGTATTTTGATATTAATAAAAACCACATTCAAAGCATGCAAATGAGTTAAAATGTGGTCAGCCAAATGTCCAGGTTTTTATGTGTGTGATACTTTATATTAAATCAAATTATTTCAGAATCAGAATTATTTGTATTTCTATTGTAAGTAGCAGCAAGTCACAAAACATATAGATAGATAATATTCAGCATGGGTTGTGGCCTGATATACTTATATATATATTGTCTTTATAGGTTTGAGGTTTGAATGTAGTCAAAACAACATTTTCCATATTCATAATCCAATTTTTGTCATTATTAGCAAACCTCATATTATCTTTGAGGCAAGTATCCCATAACTCTTGCTGATAAATGTTCCACTTGTGGGCAGCACATTCACACTCAAGGGACTTTTTTGGGGGCAAACGTATAACCGTCCTCTGTTTTAGTTGTGTCTAGACATACTATTACAGCCACCAAGGTCATTATCAAAGCTGGCAATATACACACCTGTTACTATTGTTTTGATGCTGTTTTTTTGGCTCCGCATCCCAAGCTCCTCTCTGGTCATTTAGAGGCGTGTCTGCTTCATTGTGTTGTCGTCTGAATGGAGGAGATGGGCAGAGACCCCCTGAGACTGACGCGCTTTGGACCTCAACCTCTCAATGACACCGCACAAAGGCGACGGGACCTGCGGAGCACAAACCGCACACTTTAACTGACCGGGCACATGTGGAGTGGCCACTAATAACTGCTGCTTTGCATAATTTTACTTTGTGTGATTTTAACAGAGTGCTCAATATCAATTTTAGGTAATGTGGCTGTGATACATGTTGTTAAAAGAAATGTGTAACACAAAACATGCATATTTCTCAAAAAATGTTGTATGATCTTCATTGTAAACTGAGATCAGTATTCAAAGGAGCTTTAGGCATACCTGGCTAATCATAACACCCACTGTGTTGGAAAATAGTGGAAATTATTGCAATATTCATTATATAAAGTTGCATTCAAATTCCATGGTTTAAATAACAAGACATGACATAAAAAGAGAAAGTTTGAGCAGCTGTCTGTGGTGAAAGTTTGTCGCATCTGTGGTTGAATGTGTTTGTAAGGATCACCTGAATACATTAGGAAACATGAGACAGAACTTGGTATGGTTTGCATCACCGCATAACTATAGCATTTACTCAGCACCAAAGGCATCAGTTCAAGGCAGAGATAGAATGTCCTATATTTGTCCATAAAACATTTGAAATGTTATTGAAGTCTCATCAAAGGACATTGAAAAAAAAACATATTGTAAGTGTGCCCACGGTCGCACACAAATCACCCCAAAGGGGATTGCTGGGAAGTAATCTAATCATTTCTTTTAAGTGAAACACACTGACATGCAGTGTAGATAATGATCCCCATGAAAAATGTACTGTATTTTCAAAAGAAAATTCGCTGTCTGTTGACATTAACATAAAGATAGTTCTACATCCTCAAGCCATATCAACAACATGCACTTATGTGTGCTCCTATTTGCATATGCAAATATATTTATTTTTTAAATTTAATTCATTCCTTTTATATGACTTTCTCTGATGAACAAGCGGCATCAAGTGGTAGCACAATGCAGGTTGAGTACAACCAAGAAGAAACATTTTTGTCATGTGGGACCAGGCTTAAAGCATTATGGCTGAAATTAACCACACTTTAATATAGATTTTTACACATCTATCAGATTGAATAGTGCTCTGTGAAGGTTCATTGTTGTTGATGCGTTCGGGTTGCCATGTGAAATTAGTTGCGTGGCTTTGTTGAAATGATGAGGTGGGGTACAGTGAGCGAGTGGGGGCTTTTGAAGTTACACAGTGACATTTTGATCCTGCAGTGCATTAGAAGAATCCATATTTGTGTAGGATTTTCAGGACGAAGGTATAGTGCTCAAAACAACAGGGTGCTGTGACACTTCACTTTGCTTACATAATTTGCAGCAGAATGCAAAAAGCTTTTAGACACAGATGTGACCCATTGTAATACCTTTCTAAATGCAATCAAACACTTTCTACAAATATGAGCAGGACTTTTTAAATGTGAACCCTTGTTTGACATGTAATTTTGTCCAACCCACTCCTCTTTCATTTCTCCATCAGCTCTCTGTAGTTATGCCCACATTTTCAGCTGATGAAATAGCTTGACAAAACACTGGTCTATGCTCTGTTGCTTGTTTTATTTTTCAGAGATGAGCAGATGTTAAGGCCAAACAAAATAGTACATGGCACTGCACTCAATACAGTCCACACAACCCAATATTAGTGTTCTCATTTGCTTTCCTTAGATCAGTGTTTCTCTAACTATGGTGCGCGCCCCACTGGTGGTACTTGAGCTCATTCTGGTGGTCAACGGAGTCCTCTGCAGTTCAAATATATACATAATTCTATGGCATTTTAATCCACATTTTGTCCTGTTTTGGGTTCATCCATGTTTACAATGACTACAGTATTTTCTAATTTAGACATTTTTGAGCTGTAAACTATGATGGTAGTGTCCTGATGATCCAGGACACTCAACATTTGACAACATTTATGGACATTTATCAACATTTATGGACTTTTGTCATCTGTCCCTTATGGACCAACGGCTCTATGTTTCTATTTATTGTGCTTGAACCGTTTGATTCTCTGATCTGTGCTGGCGAATTCGACTGTAAAATCCTCTGAGAAAACTATTGTTGTAATTTAGGGCTATACGATACAAGAATAAATTGAATAGTATTGAATTTAATAAAGTAGACTAAGTGGTTGTACTCACTTGCACAGTTTTTCCAATGTGGTTTTACTGCAAATGGCAAATAAATTCTTGTATCTTGTATTGTATATGTATTTAGACATGGTGTACCTTGGAGAAAATGTAGTTTCTTATGTAGAGGTTAATGTGAAAAGTTTGAGACCCAGTGCCTTGGATTTAAAGATGTATACTTTTTATTTACTAATAGCCCTATTCAAGTTGCTCATTATGTTTTTTATTATTTGGAATTTGGTATTCTTTATGATCCAGTATTGTTTATTATATATGAATACTTTATAATTAATCCTTGTTTCTTCATTAAAGCTAAAGATTTTATACTTGCTTCTTTATTATGCGAAAGCTAGAGATTTTACACTTGCCTCTTTTCTATGCTAAAGATAGAGATTTTATTTAATTTTAGTAGAGGTATTGTTCATTTATCTTGAGTTTTGTTCCGTAACTTGTGATACAACACTGACATTTCCCCACTGTGTGACACATAAAGGATCTCTTAAATCTCTTAAATTCATAGGCTACTTATTTAGTACTAAAATATATTGATTCTTAACTGTAACTGTGTACTTTAAGTCAATTTAAATCAATAAAACCTTTGCATACTGTTACTTACTGTTGGACCACTTTACATACAGCTATTTGACCTCCTGTATTGCCATGCTCCATCTATGCTATTGTCATGAGCAGAGTTGGACTAAATATATGAAATGTGGTCTAACGCATGCAAACATTTTGATTGTAGCTTAGAGAGTTGTGCTGTGGGGCTGTTTACAACTCTCAAATTCTCCACTGAACATGAAATGTAATTTGGATTAAACAGTATCTTTAATGCAAGATTACTTTGAAACATGGATACGGTTTGCATAAAAACATCTGATTTAGGAGATGGGGATAAGTCTTCAATATGTCGCTGTATTTTACACATTACACATTTGTCAAGATGGCTTAAGATGGGATTCACGTTATTGTTGTGTACTTTGAAACATGAAACAATCATTCCTTGGCTGTTTTTTTTTTCTTCGAAGGCAAGATTGTCTGTGTCCGTGATTTGAGAGCATGTTCCTTTTTGATAAGATGCTTAGATACAATGTGACGCTCTACTTTCAGATGTGTATATGAAAGGCACAAATGTTGCATAAAAAGCAGAGCAGGTCGACTTTCTTTGTGTGATGTCTCTTTCACAGTGTACCATAGATTGGCTCTCCAAGACAGTTAAACATTAGACTTTCAAATGAGGCATTAAACAAGGTGATGATCAACTGCCAAACCTTAAGTAATGAGATTCGTAAGTCTCCAGCCTTGCATAAGCAAAAGCACAAATGATAGAAAAGGACTGAAAATACCTTATTATTACATGTTATGTTCACACAATTGTCTCGAGGGACATTACGAACGGGCTAAGTGTGTTTGGGTGGCCCCTGCATCAGCTGCAGACGGGGAGAGTAGGGTTAGGATCTTAAGAGATGGGGAGGGGAAAAGAGGGGGTGGGGGTCATCGTGGGTATCACTTATTTTAATGCCCCCCTCTTTTGCCCCAGGCTCCACCCAGAAGTGTGGTCGCCTTTGTCATTGTAATCTGGCCCTGTTTGCTCAACGCTTGCACTGTTTACTCTTGGCTACAGGGGTTGGTATATGGTCAGGAATCGTCAGGATGGAAGGTGACATCACGTTCATATCATGGAAGCTCATGTTCCAGTTTTGATTCATGCCCTGTGTCTATCTAGGCCTGTCGAATTAATGCTCACGTTAACTCAGGAGCTAACATGGCCTACGGGGTGGAATTACACCTAATTACTTGAATAAGTGTCTGCAATAGTCACCAAATATTACTTCCAGGTCCCTGGTTTTTACTGATAGCCAGCCTTGCTGCAACAGAATTGGCTTTTACTGGAGAAATAAAGCAGACTGACAGGTAAACATTCAAAATCAAATTAACAGACAAGGATTTCATATCGTCTTTTTTGTTGTTGCCGTAGCGATAAAGTCGCAGACATTGAAACTGGTCTGTTGAGCCATTGTTATCATCCCTGGCCATCTGCTGCTGAGGAGTGACATTCCCTCTCATTTGCATGATGAGTGATGTATGAGGAGCCTGGGAGGGCATATGCCCCAGTCTTATGACAAAGCAAGTGAAAGTTTGTTTTTATGTAATACACAAAATAATTCTTCATAAAGGCTTGAAAAATAAGGCAGGATACAAATCTGTAATCAGTAATTATCTTGTTTGTGGCAGTATGCTGTATCTCCACTATAAAAATCACTGGCGCGTGGACGAGCGAGAGTGCACAAGTGTACGTGCAGCGGAGTAGAGGGTAGTGCGCGCATCTGCCTCCTTGTGTGCCTGTTTGTGTGTTTTGCGGATGTGGGAGTGGAGCGAGGAGGGGGTTGGTGGCTGTTGATGTGCAAATGTGCATCATGTTGAAGGGCTGTGAATGGGGAGGTGTGACGTAAAAAGGGACCCGAACGCAGGTGCTTATCTCGAGGCTGTCAAAGGCACAGTATGTCATATTCCTGGGGACTACCTTTCATAGCCACAGCACCAGCTCAGCTATCAAGAGACTGGGGGAAAATCAAACTTTTGGATCACAGCACTAGGTTGGTGTCATAGTTCTTTTTATTTAATACACTGTCAGTTTGGTCAGCGTTTATCGCCAATAATACGGTTGCCGGTGTGAATGACAAGGATTTCAGCTAACGCTACTAGATGCTGTCATGTTCTAATGCTACTAACAAAATAGGAAAAGGTAAAGTAGTAAAAAGTTTACATTTACCATGGGACTTATTTGCTGTTAAAGTTGAGACAAGATTTTACCAGAATTGGAGCAGAAACAGGAGATTTTGTATGTACTTTTTTAGATTTACTACTATTTTTGAACTGTTTGCTGGACAGTGATTGTAGCTTCTGCCCAGGTTCCAGACAGCTTGAAAGGAGATTAAATGGCTCGAACTGTTTTGTGAAAGGCATGACCTATTTTTGATCATCCAGATAGCATGAGACTGCCTACCTAGATTATATTCACAGTATTTGTGTGCAGTCTAAGCTTGTCTTAGAAGAACACATGTTTGTATTGTGTGTTGAGACAAAGCGTTGTCAGGTTGCCTGTGGGTTTGACAGTGACAGCTGTACATACAAGTGCACTGAGCCTAATGCACTTAAACTGTGACTTTGTGTTCCAGCAATATATTTAAAGAGTCGTACAAGTCTTTTACTGCAATCCGGTTGAACTTTCTATAGAACATTTAAAAAAAAGAAAAAAAGAAACAACTGTGAATGTTGAGAGGGAAAATGTTAAAATATCAGGTGTTATTTATTTTTGCAATGGGATGAATCAATGTGAAAGTTAGAAACGAAATCTGAAATGTGTAGTAACCTCGACTATTTGGTAGACTAGAAATGTGCTTCGTGGACAAGCTTAATTTTGAAAACATTGCACAAGTTCAGAAACAGCAGGTCAGAAGTTTCCAGGAGTAACTAATAAATTAAGACCTGTGCCGGTAAGAAAAAGTTTCCCTAACTTTGTCAAACTCTGAAATGTCAAACTGCTTTTTGAAAATGCATCTAATTGGCTTAAGAAGAAACTGAAAGAGTAGACTGTTACTTTTGAATATGATTAAAGGTCTGTATTTGTCACTTTTTATTAGCTCAAATCTATTTATTTACTTTTCCTCCTTTATCTGAAATGAGTTAAAATATCACTGAATGCTTTTCTGTTTATACTTTTTAGCCAAAGGCCTCAGGATGAATAGTTTTTAAAGTTTTTAAACGCATATACTGATCCTTAATCAAAACAACGACCACTTTCTATAAAATTTTGCCTTTTGTTAGATACAAAAGGAGTAATATTGGGGCGCTGTAAAGTTACGGTCTTAGACTTTGTTCAAGCGACAAAAGCAGCAGTGTCTACATTAAGGGCTGTGTGCTGGAGCAGCGATAAGTAAGGGACATTATTTCTTATGCGTCCCCACCCCCGCCCTGCTGTTCAAAGGGACGTTAGTTGCTACACAACACATAAATGTAACCTGGCCCTGGGAACTGTCCATGGTACTGCTGCCCAGTGCAGCGGAAAAAAGAACAAGATGGAAAAAACTTTGCCGCTCTGTTGAGACTTGAGAAAAACTAAAATTAAGTTATTTAATAGTATAATAGTATTTTACTTCAGGTATTTTAATTTGTCTTTAAACTAAACATTTTAATTTATCTTTACTCATCGCTTTACCTGTTTCATCTCTGTACGCAAAGTTAGTTAATCCGGTGAAATGAATTATGTGGATTTAATTTAGCAAGGTTTCACAAATGATCCATCTGCCGTCAAACAGCTGGCAAAAGGATCATTTAATTAAATTAATTACTTAACTTTTGTACAAAAAAGTCTATACACAGCAACAACATGTTTTCTCGAAACAGATTATTTTATAATTAGTGGTGAAAAATGTTCTAAATATTATGTACCAAAAGTGTCTAAATATAATCAATAGTGTTGATAGTTTATTTATTTTCTGCAGGAAAAACATAAAAAATGTAATCTAAGTCATATCTCAAATAATTAGCATAATGTTAAAACCATGGATCAAATACATAATTCTAAAATATATGTTGAAAATGTGAACACTTTTACAAATAAAAACAGGTAGTAATAGTAATTAAACCACTCGTAATAAGTGCACGCCTGTGCAATGTCTAAATTTGAAAATATATTTTAAATCAATCACATATTGAGTTATGCACAAAATCGAATATAAACAAATGACTTAGATGAACGTAAAAATGTGTATATTATCTCTTAATTTCTCGCTTGATTTAAACATGTTCAGGTAGGATTTTGCTAAAGCATTAACCTCCTCTGAAAGCCTTTTATTAAATCTGTAACGTAAGCTTGACAGGGCACGACTATGAAATGCTCCCAATTAATATAACATGGGATTTTTTTCCCACCTTTCTTTTTTTCTAAATATATTTCAGAATTTACCTTGATTGCTGTGTACCTCATTGGCTACGGTTGTGTTTGCTGGCCTAACTATAAAGGATCTGCTTATACCCTTGTGGGTTGGGAAGAATTAGGATTTATGAATTTATTTCCTCTGTTGTATTGTTTAAACAGCTTTGGTTTAGTTTTGATCCCTTCCTCTTGCCTTTGAGGCTGTTCCACGGTGTCAGCTGTTGACTGATAGTAAGAGAACTGCCTCACAGTATGAATGAAAGAAAACTAGCGGTTGGTAAACACTGATAAGGGCTAAATAGAAAGCGGTCAGGCAGAGATAGTTCTGTGGGAGCCCAGATTGTGTGCGGTCTGTTAAAATGAGATTCTGAGCCTGTCCTTTTTATTCTTTCCCCCCCTTCTACCCCTCCCCTCCCCCGAGCCGCGTTTGTCTGGAAAATCTCCAGTGACCCGGCTCGCTAGTCCCAAGCCGCACTATTCTCCTTTTTCTATTTGTTTTGTTTTTCTAACAAGGGTCAAGTTGGCCAATAGACATGTCCCTGATGCTTATAGACAGCTGTCATGACTTCAAGTGCTTACAATAGCTACAATTTACATGGACTTACCGCTGTGAGATAATGAGCACAGCTTCAAAGATATTAAATAAAGTATATCTGGTATAAGCATTAATAACTCACTTTCAATGTTTGTCTCATTTAGACCGAAGCCTATTCAATCTCAAATTACCAATTACATATAGTATCATGATCAAGTCAAGGCTACATGTATATATTAATTACACTCTATAATTACGCATTTGCACTCTCTTTATTGCACTCCCCAAGGAATATAAATCTCATTTCTCAATTAAAACCCTTCTTAATAGCCGTTTTATTTCAGTCCTTACAAATGTCTCTTGCACTTCACACTGCCCATTGAATCTTTTATATATTTTTTTACATCCAGGTTATTTTTTTATGTAATTAATAAGACCTTCTGAGATCTTACCTTGAGGATCACCATGTGGTGTATTTACACAAAAAAATAATTCAGCCCATTGTAGCTCAGCAGCTAATGAGATTGGTTGTTAAGTGAATGACACAAAGGCTAAAAAAAAAAAAAGCTGAGCGTTTTGGGTGAAAATCAGAGTGTCCCTGCTTACACAGACGCACTCTGAGTGAGCAGCAAGGCTTTGGACTAGCTCGGACGCCACCTCGATATCCTTCTGCTCCGTCTCCTCCCTGATGTCACCATGAGACGCAAAACAAAGGCTAATAAGGGCATGGTAAGTGGAGCCGGCGATTCTGCCTTGACGGACATGTTAGCGGAGAGATGCGCTGGTGTCTGTTTGATGATTTGCCGTAAGCCTGAGAGAGATAGGTCACTAGTGCGATCGAGGCGCATCTTGCCTACCGGATCAAAACTTTTTTTCCGCTGTTACTTTTCAGTCTTGTACTTGGAAGTTTAAAATGATCTCAAGAACTGGGTATTTTTACATTACAAGCTTGATATTGTTGCTGATTCCGTGAGTGTAATTTATCAAAAAAAGAACAAATATTACAATGGCACCCGAAAGCATCTTGTTTAGCTGCCATACTTAGTTCATATTGATTGCTGGGCTGTTTACTCTCTCCAAAGTGAATGGATTTGGCTTCTCTCCTCAGCACACTTATAGCTGCTTCTTTTCTCCCGACCTTTTTCATCTATTTGAATTGGAGTACACAGAGGTTGCAGTAATACAGAATTTGCGAGTGCATTAGCTTATCATGCGCCAGTGTCAGGCTGGAAAGTGGGTTAAAGTCCATTGCGTATATTAAACCTTGGACTTAAGTCAAATTTACATTTTGTTAAAGATTACTCCTTTTATTGGTGCATATAATCATATTCATGGACCATCTGCTGATTTGGCAGGCACGGATCAAACTCACAAACCAGCCCTGCTAACCTTTTAAGAACAAAATAGACTGGCTTAACTTGACTAGCGCAGAAGTGTGTGTGTGAGAGAGATTGTATGGATATTGGCTAATGCTTAATTTAGATCCTCCAGGCTGCTCGTGCCATATTTTATTTTATCATGATCACTAGCTTTGGAAGCAGACGGGGCCGTTTGTTTGAACAACTGAGCAAATAATGTTCATCAGACAATAAGCAAAGCGAAAATCTTGGTGTTAGGAATCTGATTAAACTCTTGACCGTAGAGTTTATGCACGTCGTCATGGCTACGTAGATTTCACAGAGCACTTCCACCTGGAGGAGCTCTCTTTTTTTCTCAATAGGAGAAGAAAACACACCTTGGCTTTAGTTGGGCTAATAACTGACTTCCAAGCAACCTACTTTTCGCTCAAATAGGACTTCAACAGTGGGCATCCTTACCACATGCAATACTTATGTTCGAATCCTTCCAAACAAAGCTTAACGCAGATTGAGAATTCATATGCCAGAGGTAAATCCGAGTTAACACGGATTCATACTGGCATGAGTTAAAGGACTAGAGTTTGTAATCCAGGTGGCCGAGGGATTTCACCATACAGTGGCAAAAATCACTTAAACTCCCCCTCTGTATCCTGAGCCATTGAGCTTGGTAAGCAGACAGATTGTTCAGAATTGATGACAAGACAAATAGATCTGAGCTGGACCCACAAGTGCATATCTATATTTGTGTGTGTGTGTGTGTGTGTGTGTGTGTGTGTGTGTGTGTGTGTGTGTGTGTGTATGTTTGAATGCCTATGTTCCTGCATATGTGTATTTTCATATAGATGGCATTACGGCTGTTTACGTTGAAATTAAGACAGATTGTTGTTAAGATGGACGTCTCTATATTGCGCCGCATCTTATATTTGTTGAGTAGATCTTTTAGTGTACATTGTAAAAAAAAAAATCTAAGCATCCTTTATTCCAAAAAAAACATAATAATTAAAATGTTATATTATTTTAAATGGTATTTTTTTATTGTTATTTGTTTGTTTGTGTGTGTTTGTGTAGATAATCTTATTCTAAAATATATGCATTTTCTTCATTATAAAGGGTTTTTTATATTTATGCTTGAACGATATCGTCTAGGTTACATAAAAGCTGAATCCAAAAGGTTATAATGATTGTCTGATGGCCTATACTGATCCGAACGCATGTGTAAACAATATAACAAAGGTGTGCTTCTCAAATGTGTGCATGTAGAGGACACAGGAGATAGAGTGGACTTGTTTAATGACAGGAACAGCTGACTCATTTAGAGAGAGCAGTGAAAGGTAATTAACCCTGGGAAAACTACAGCTGCCATGCGGGCTGTTCACTTCGGCGCAATCTGATTAGGAATCACTGCTCAAGCCCATGACTCCTTTCAGACGCTGTGTGCTCGCCATCAACTTTTGCCTTTGCCCCGGAGAGCCCCTCGGAGCCGCACCGGAGACCTGCCTTTTGTGCCAGTGCAGGAGGGGGATTATCTGGAACGGTTACTACGTTTCTCCAAATTGCAGACCACCTGGTAGCATTCAGCCAACCTCTTCTATGAAAAGGCCTCTCCTTGGGTTGGAACAATAAGCAAGGATTACATTGCTCATTGTTGCACTAAGGCTAGAACTTTTTTTTCCCCAAACACCTGTCCCTAAATTAGGCAGATTTGAAAAAGCATTTTTGTAACACCATTCAAAATTTCGAGCTAAAACGGTATGCTTGCGCAAACTGGACACTTGCCAAAGCGTAAATTTCCTGCCACTCCATTTATTATTCCATTGATGCATGGTGTAGTCGGAGTAAATACACATTTTATTTGTCTCAATATTTTGGCGATCATAATTACGTTGAAATTTGCAAATAAAATAGCAGAATTCTAACTGCCTTTCATTTGATAAGGGAACTAAAAGCATCAGAAATTTGGTCAAAAACAGAAATTGTCCCTTTGATGTTAGAAGAAACAATCTGGACTTGGTACGTGTGAGTGGTTTAGCTCCAGATGAACTCAATTTAGAGGGACGGCTTTGGGATGACTTTGGAAAACGATGACAAGATTCATAAATCACCTCGGCAAAGGTGTCACCATCTGACTGTTTTATGGGACTCTTGCGAACTCCCTCCAACAACAAGTTTCCCCTGTAGTTATGCCATCACAACAAATCATTGAAGCGAGAGCGGCTAGCCAGGCTCCTAATTGTCTGTTAAGAATTCAGTGAGCTGTGTTCTTTTATTGAAGCATCTCTGTCTTGGAGAAGTGATACGATGCCAATCCGGCTCCTCTATAAGAGTACTCTTTGGCAAAAGGCACAAACACTTTGCTTGGCCGTCAGGGTAGCTGTGAGGCTGTTATATCTGAAATCGCAGTTGACTTCAAGATTTTTGACTCCCTGCATGAAACCAGATCCACTGTCAGACGGAGGAATGCTCAGAAAATGCAAAGAGTTTCTCGTTGCATACATTGAGTACTTCATTCCTTATTAATACAACATATGGTAGGAGTGAAGAAACTCTTTATGCAATTTAAAAGGCAAGCGCCACTGGGATTTGGCAAAAGAATCAATTAATGTTAGCACTAGAAATAGATGGTGAACATAATACGGACTAATTCTCTAACTTAAGAGAGCTGTGTTATAAAGGCAAACTTAGAAACCTCTTGGGGAAAAAATCAGATAAAAAATAGTTCTGCCTGTTCTCTCCAATTCCTGAAATAAAGCTTTTTTAGTCGGGTCCAGCTGGAATTTAGGCTTTTGATGGCTCCCTGGCAAACTAACAAAACTACCAAAAACAGAAAAGTTGTTTATCTAAATACTTTGTTGAGTTAATTTTAATGTGAGTATAGCACACCATGGATCCATTTGCATCTCAATAACATTTGGCAAAAGCAATCTTCCTTTTACTTTTAAACTGAAAGCAGGTATGTTTCTGCCAGCTCACCTTTCACTGCAGCACCAAGCTTTTTTTTCTCTCCCTTGCTGAGCTTATTCTACAAACTTCCCCATAGGCTAAATTGCGATCTCTTTCTATATCCTTCATTACAAGGCAGTATGAAAGTCAAAGGTGCTATCGCTGGCTGTTTTTTCTCTTTATTATACATAAACAGAAAACACTTAGCATGTAAAATTAATGTGAAAATTATTCCCGGGGTAAACTATAAACACAGAAGTTACCCCGCACATTTACCCTTTTTTCTCCTTCCCCTAGATCAGAGTGTAATTGCCAGTAATCAGGTCTGTTTGCTGCTGATAAAACCACTCTGAATGCGAGGAACCCTCTTTGTGTGATGACTCAATTATGCCAGAAGTGGCTCATCAAACCTGGCCCATCAGCTGCTTTAATAAATAAGGAGGAAAACTTGCTGCAGGCGCATTATAATTCCATTCATTCCATAATTAAATCCATTCCAGTTTTAACCCCTTCGCTCGATGCGCTACTAGAAGGAGAAGGGGGGAAAAAAACAACAAGACAACAAGAGAAGGGGCGGACGAGTGGGGGCGTCCCGGACGGGTGGGGGCGAGTATACAACACACACCAGACAGTGACCTTGCACGAAGCACCCATGCGTTTCCTATAATTCAAAATGATACTGTTGAAGAAAGGTTAAGAGAGAGCGGCTTGCGCAGAAAAAGAATGGCAAATCAGTGGGTTTTTTATGTACGCATTGTTTCCACACACAGCCTTAGACGGTAATTATATTAAAAGAGTAATCTAATCATAACAGTTGGTTGGTTGGAGTGTGCAGCTCTGACATTTTCAAATCTTATTTTGTGTAATCTCATTTGCCTCTATCATTTCGCCTGGACCCCCCATCCCCTCCACCAGCGCCACCCTTACCCCCTATCTAAAAGGAAATGTAAATAATGTAATTAATTTTATGCTCTCAAGAATACTTACTTTGCTTACTGGCAGACTTGCTTTATTGGTTTGAAGATGAGGTATCAGAGAGTTTATGTCTATGTTAATTACACGGGAGAATCCCAAGTGCACGGATAAGCGGGCGACTCCGGGACACAAAGCCTCAAGGTCAGTGATGAATATCCAAGACAGCTGCACGGTATTAATAAGGCATTATTACAAGAAATAATAACAACTGCACCATCACTTACAAGTAAGAGTGGCTCTATCTGAAGAGTATTTTACACGTATTCTCTCCCCTCTTTATCTCTGCAGAGTCCAGCCTTGTGATAATGGTGACTAGATGATGGTTATTCATGATTGCTCGGACTAGGGAAAGGCAGCCACCCCTCCCCTTAGTGGCAGCCCATTCTCTGCGCACTGTGGTGGGAATGCTAGCAGATGGGGTTAAGGGGGAAACCGGGGCTTGCTCAAGGACAGCTAGCAGCCAGATTAACACATACTAAAATCTCATGGAGCCACGGCGTCAGGCTTTTGGTCCCCCCAAGAGACGTCTCCCCTCTAGACGAAAGAGGGGAAAGAGTCGTATTTGTCTTGGACTAGTGCGCAAGAGGAGGGGGAGATGCATAAATATGATTCAGCAGATGACGAACCAGCTCAAATAGTAGTCTTTTTTCATATGCTAATCAAAATGAGTGAATGCCCTCCCTGCTACAACTCCCCCCCACCCCCCTTCTGCCCCTCCCCTTTCCTCCTAGTTTTGCTTTTCAGGGGGAAAAACTACTGTGAGCTATAATTAAGATTATGTTGTTTTTCAAAGCGAACAGAAATATGTAATTCCATAATAAGATCTATGAAGTGAAGAGGCTTAATGTAGTCATTGTCTATGGCCTTGTTTGCCTCTTTAGATGCCTTGTATTAATTTGAAGCAAGCAATTTAATCTCTGTCAAGCAATCAATTTACATTATGTGACCTATTCCAATTAAGGATGTATGGAGCCTTTTTTCCACCCTTATATTCCTAAAATCAATACAACAACCGTATCAGCTTAAATTTGACCAAGTGACAAGGGTAATAAAAAACAGGCAGGTGGGCCCAAGGACTGAAGTGACTGACTTTCATAAAAGGATTGACTTACCCAGTGGCCATATGGTGCGTAATAAAAACTGTATTGTTAGAAAGACATCCACTTAACTCTTTTAACTGATTTTTTTTCTAAACCCATAAAAGTTTGTAGAAGTGTCAATATGAGTAGATTGAGCACGTTGATGGCCAAAAAGAGGTGCAACATATGTCTGACATTAACATATATTTAAAATGTTTATTTTTGGTTTTCCAGAAAGCAAACCGCATGATCGCTTCTCCAGCAACCCAAAGTGTGTAAGCATCAACCATCGTGAACAGGGGGGATCTGGCGTCTCATCCCACATAGAGCTTGTGAACCAACAGGCGAAGGTAACACTCTCCACAAGGCTTTACATAAAGTTGGACACTATATGGAGTCTGAGGATAAAAAGGTTGTGCAACACTGTTTTGGATAAGTAGAATGCTAAGTGGTGTAGTGATGCTGCCTCTTTGACCGATCATAAACTGAGATTGGTCTGACTTATGCAAAGCTGTGGGTGGTATGAAGATAATACATGCTTTAAAATGTTTGCTCGCTTGCTCTAAATAGATAACTGCCTTTGGTTTTAAGCTTGCTTATGCCTTAGGCTAGTTTTATGTTTAAGTTTACATAACAGGTTGTATAAATTGCAAGGATTAATTCATTTTATTTAACATGGGTTTGTAGAAGCCGTAATGGGCGTAAATGCGACTGCCACTGAAATATCCCCTTGTGGCTTGACTCTAAATGTGTCTATTTGTTTTTCCTTTGTAAATACGACGCGTCACATGTTTGCGCATGTTGCCATACAAGGCGAAGTCTTTGTGTCTTTTGTCTCCATCTGAACAGATTCAAAACATCGAAGGTATTATCGTAAAATGAATAAATAATCAGGGATGCGTTTGTTTATTTTACTTGAACGGCAAATCAACTATAAGAAGTGTATGAGCTTTTGAAATGTCAAATTGAAAAAGTCTGGGTAATTATTGCGGGTGAGTCATTGTTGATATTTAGCAGCAGTGATAACATCATTTGAACTTTGATAAATGTCCGTGTCGAAGTCACTAGTCGAGGAGACGTGCAAAGAACATTTTGCCTTAGATAATAAAAACAGAAGAGGAAAAGGAAAATGGGGGAAAACTGTTCAAAACTAATGAGGTACATTGGTTTGAACAAAATGTAATCTATAGTGTTGGGGAGTTGTTTGTCTCAATAGGCTGTAGTAATCAAAAGTAATGAACCTATTATGAGCAGGACCTCTGAGGGCCCGGCGTGGCATTAAGAGTGTGCCACATAAAAGGTTTATTAAAGGAAATTAAGGTCCATCACTGCCACACCTGCTCCCCTATTATAAATGTATGACAGGTCAGTGCCTTCAATCACAACAGCAAACGAGAGAGAGGAGTCATGTTTCCCATTACCAGGGAAAAGTAACAGCATATCCTATGACTCACAGATTTCACTGGCCTGTGACCACTATACGCCACCATCAGCCTGGAATAATTATGTTTAATAGGTTTTATTTGGGAGCCACAAGCAACAGCCAGCGAGAGTGGTTGGATTTTAGCAACTATTTTTGTCTAAACACACAGAGAGAGGTGCTGTTGGTACTTTGCTACCATTATTTAGTGTCATTACGTTTTCACTCACCTTTCAAACTTTTTACCAAACATAATACTCTATGTGTTTACATATTACTGGGTTTTTAGTAGCTCTTTGTGATGTTGACATAAAAACAAATTTCAGGGCTCTGGACAAAAAAATGGAGGTGCTCGAAAGGTGTTTTGTTGCTACTATTTACTGCAATCATAATATATCCAAAGCGTAAAATAATACAGTTGAAAACAAATCGTTCTTTATTTTAACCCAGGCGTGTGTGTATAATATATCTCATGTAAATAAGTGTTTGAAATGAAAAGAATGCATTACTGTTTAGTTTATGAGCGTGTATGTACATAAATATATTGCTGCATTAAGGAGAAGAGAGGCTAACAGACAAATGATAATATATACAGTCATAATTTAAAAGCAATGCAAATGGATTTCTTTCTCCAGATGGATTCTTCTGACAGTGAGGAACAGACATTAAACACGTGCAATAATAACACAGGTAAGTACAGCTCGAAATATTGATATTTTGCATATTCTACCCATCGACTTTAGGGCTATTAGTTCAACAATTGGACTTCAGAACAGTAAAATAGATGCGTTATCCATGTGGACTGAAGTGCACTGTACTGCCATTTCATTATTCAGCGGGGAATAACTTCATTACACGGGAAGAGTACCTCAAATTATTTAAGCATTATGGACATACGTATTTATGATTGGAAAAAAAACCTAGAGTGGGGCTGCCATTATGCAAGTGTGCAGAGTTTGCCATGCAGGCCAGCTCTATTACAGCATGGGGAGAAAATTGTGATTGTTGGTCGTGCTTCATGAGAGTATGGGACTGAACTTGTGAATGAGATTTACACAGGTCTATTGAGAAAATTGATTTAGCCTTTGGTATTATGTTACTATCAAAGAATGAGCTCAGAGTGAATGAGGGACCTGACTGTGTTGTTGTATCAATGACAACAGCACTTCTATGTCCTTGCAGTTATTATTCCAACCACAAAACTATTATTATTAAATGGAGGACGCATAAGCATTATCTGTAGTTTAATATCAACTCTTTGTTGTTTTTCTTGTGTGTGTATGTGTGTGTGTGTTTGTGTGTGTGTGTGTGTATAAGAGTTTGTGTATGTGTGTGTATGTGTGTGTATGCGCGTATGCTTGTTTTATTTCTGTATTTGTCAAAGTTCATTCTAATGTATTATTTAAATTTCTACATTAAACACACATTGCTGTAGTCACTTTTAATTTTAATTGTACATAATATACCTTGCATCTTTTTAACTTTTTAACACACTTCCTGTCTTTTGCACACCCTGAGTGTTCCACATCTAAATTTCTCTATTGTGAGATCAATAAGGTTTATCTTATTAAGGACTTGAATTTTACTTTTTTTAATCACTCATTCACCTACATTAAATTAGATCCTATAATTAGATATGACTAAGTATAATGTAAAAAGATTAACTAATTATCAAATTTTCTTTATCATTTATTTTACCAGGCCCAGTTGACAGCACATCTGAGAATCACAGGTAAAAAAAAAACTAAAAAAGTATATTTATACCACAGTCATTACATTATAGCTTTAAATCTAAAACAGAGCCAGTGATACTTTGTTTGACCCTGCTGCACTTCCGTCTACCCTCTCCAGCCCATATGGGACAGCGGCTCGAAAGAGGAGTGCTCAGGATGGGGTGCAGGGTGCCCCCGTCAACAAGAGAAAGTCTCTGCTGATGAAGCCTCGCCACTACAGCCCCACCGAGGCCTGTGAAGAGGAGAGCGAGGACCTGGCAGCTCCGCGGGACAAAGACGAGCTGAGGAACACTGACACTCCAGCAGGTAAACAGATGTCCTGTTGTTTTGTCTGTTTTGATGAACAATTGACGCTGAATTTTAAAATCCCATCTGTTGCATTCATATTTCCCTCCCTCTGCCATCAGCCAGCAGCCGCAGTCATTGTGCAGTGGAAGTGAAAGACTACACTGCTGGGTCTGCATTAGTTGTGTCTCACGTCGACAAATTGAAGTTTTGACAGCTGATCCACCGTGATATTTTTGGCGTGGTTTAACCCTTATTTGATGAGGCCAGCTTTTTAGACCCCCTCATCTGCCCGTTTTTCATTTGCTTGTCCAGAGCGATTGAATCCATACAATGATAAACAGAAGCGCTTTGTTTCAATTGATTGTTATAACTAATTGTTTCAACACATTTTCTTACCTTTTCAAAAACCAAATGAGCCAACAGTGAAAGAAAAAAACTACTTACTAAGGGTTATTCTCGCTAAAGTTAATTAAACAATTCTTATAATTTTATTTGTATTTTTTTACAAATTAAGTTTTGTGTATTTTGGGAGCAGCGCTACTGGAGTGCATGTACATTCTCACCCACTATAATCTGTTCTGATTTGATATTTTTAACGATGTAACTAAGCAACAAACGTAATTGTCCCTTTCAAAAGCTTTTGTTAGGCCCTCTAACACAGTCTAATACATAATTAGGCATAATGTCTACTGCTCATTATAGTACACATGTGTGTAGTTAAATGGTCCAGGAGAGTAGCTCACTGAGTTGTGTGGATTCGTTCAAAATGGAATGTATTAGTTTCCTCTATTCATATTACATTACAATTATCTAAATAATCTACCGTCCATCAACAATTTTCTTTTGTTGCAATGTTTCCAATATTTCCTTTATTCCCTCTTTCTTTTTGTCATCCAACACTGGCTGAATATCTTCAGGCCCATACAATTCTGCAAAAACCAGCTTTGAAACAAAACAGTATTTACAAAGTCTGAGGAGTGTCAAATGAGCACAGATATTGCTAAACATTTTCAAAACAATTTGCTGCCATTGTCAGATGCGGGAGTTATTTTCTGTAAAAACACCAAAAATTGGAAAAGTGGGCTGGTGGCAGTAAGGATTTAGCGAGTGGGGAGCGAGTCATATCTGCATTTTAACAAAAAGGGAGAAAAATAAGCCTCTCGTTTGGTCGAGCCACACTGTGTTCAACTCCAGCCAACTCCAGGCCTGCTGCAGAGTGCTGGTAATGGCTATTCTGGAGTACAAACTGTTCACCTGTTCCAACATGCAGACCACCGCAGGGTTCCAAGTTTTTTTTTTTCCTCCTGTGTCTCGTTTCTCTTTTCACTACACTTGTGCACGGTTATTTGTCTTTGTGTTTGTCTGACTGTACGCGCCGGTGTCAGGCCTGCAGCCCATCTGGACCTCAGACAAAATCCTTGTAAATATGTGTAACTGCATCATTTCGTTTTCTACATTCAGGAAAAAAACTGTCCTTTACTTTTTAAATAAGATAAGATGAAAACACAACGTTATAGATCTCACAATGGAGAAATATACATGTCACATTTGGCATAAATAGGATCACTCAGGTAGTGCAAAAACCATAGGAAATGTGCAAAAAACAGAAAAATTTACCCTAGCGATAAATATTAAAAAAGTGAAAAAATATAGAGTATCGTATGAGAAATAAGGTATTTTATGTTCAAATAAAAGTGACAAATGATTAAATAACTAAATATAAGTCATTTTACTCTGTTTTAGTAATGCTAAAGGTATGTTATGTACAATTAAAACCTGACTGATAAATACATAAATCTATGAATTAATAACTAACATAAATAGCTACATTGTAAGTTATATCTAAAAAACATATCAGTAATTTTACTCTGTTTTAAAAATGCATTTTATTTCTGCTGCAACTTATTTCCATGGTGCCACATTCCAGTTATAATATAGGTGTTCTATGATCAGTAGTATTCAATCCACTTTAGTCAAAATAGAATTCACTATTTTATCTGAAAATCACTTAATATAATTCATATAATCCATCTCTGTGTTTTTATAAGCTGTTGAATCCTACTTTTGCTAACAACAGCTATATACAGTAAGAGGATAGGGGCCAATAGGTCTAGCCCACAAAAAGTAAAAATCTCCTGAGTCTAATAGCCTTAATAGAGCGCAAGTTTGACTGGTTTGGAAGGATCAAGGGAGATTTGTTTGAATCAATCCAGATGATAGCCTTGGCTTCCATTGTTAATCACTGACCAAGACTTACCATAATCAGTGGTGTTAATAGAGTGTTGTGGTGGATGCATTTGAGGATCATAGTAACCCTCTTTGTCTGCTCTGCCCAGACGTCAGGACATGAGCCAGACTTTCACTGTAAAGCTTTCTTAACATGTGACCTGAATTTATGGATTAATACTTTACACAGAAAAGAGAGCACTGCTAAAAAGAAAGCCACTGCTAAATGTTTAAAATGAATGCCTTTTTAATATTTACTAATGTCAATCTTTTAACATATCTATACTATGAATACTGAAACTCAAGCCTGTTCCCCCGTGACTAAATTGCAATTTAACCACATACATTATCAACATGTAATCACCAAAAAGCAATATTGTAACATGTAGGAGTAAACTGATAATCTTACTTAGAGGATTTTGCATCTCGACTTATTGAAACAATTATGTCACGTGTTGTTGATAGATGTTTCTTCTTGAAAATATTTATAATAACTCATAACTGATATTTGACAGCCATGTAAATCCATGTATAATCTCCTCCATGACGGAGTCAACAATGTGTGTCTCATCTAGTGATTCTATGTCCAAGTACAACATTTAGGTGTATTTAAGTATGTGTGTGCTGCAATATATTTTAAGAACTGCTTAAGAATATTGCATCTGCTTTTTCTTATGATTGTGATTTTTTGCCGTGTCTAAATCACATAAATGTTTTTCAAAACATGTTTTTATCAAAAATTGTATGAAAGTAACACATTCTAAATCCCTAAAAGGATTAAAAGATTACACCAGACAAACAATTGTTATTTAAAAGGATGTCTGGCCATATGTAATATGCAAGTAATATGTTGCAATAATGTTGTCTTGTTGTTCCAGATGGAAACTTAAGAAACGGCTGTCACAACAGAGATTTGCTGGAGTGGTCTGAGGTGCCCTCTGATGCCTCGCCCCAATGTGACGAAGAATCTAGTGAAAAGGCCACGACAGAAGAAAATGAGCTCAATAAAAATGAAGACCAAAATGAAGAAAGGATGAGTGGTGCCTCGTCCCCACATTCCCCGTACAGAGACATGCAAGAATCTGAGTGGGACCCTTATGCACTGTCTGCCAAGCTCAACGGCTCCAGCCCATCAAGACTGTCTGAGGAACTTTTGCAGAGAAATGGTCTTCTGAGAGAAGAGCCAAGCTTATACAGGCCTCAGCCTACAGAGGAGGGGGACAGTGAGGGGGAAACAGATGCGGACAGGCCGGGCCGACTGGACGGCTGGGCTCTGGGTTTTCATGAGAAGGCTCTGGAAATGAGAGGGGGCAGGGTGAACTTCAGCCTGTTAGAACAGGCTATAGCTTTGCAAACAGAGCAGCGGCAAGTGCTGCACCACGCCTACAGGGAAATGGACCGCTTCCTCTTGGAGCAGATGACCAATGAGAGACGACACCAAAGAATGATTGACCTGGAGAGACTTGGCTACCACACAGGCAAAGGTAACACATCATAAAAGAAATCAATAAAGCAAAAAGGAATACAAATCCTCTTAAAACTCAAAATCACTTTTGGCAACTAAAAATGACTAAACGCAGACTAAAATAATAACAAAATGTACTGATGTTAGGATGATATTTAACCTTTACTGTAAGTCTTAAATCCTCCTAAAATACTTCTTCAAATAACTGCAGCTCAATGTGTAATCCGCAATGTAATCTTACATGGATATGTCATTAGGAAGTGTATGCTTTGTGTTGTACAGTAGTCTTAACTAAAATAGCAGATTAGTAGACATTCAAATAAAATAAGTAAAGAGACATGTATATGGTATGAGAGTATGAATGAGTGTGGTGGCTGAATGGATGGGCGTCAGATGGGGCCAGCATGTGTTCAGGTGACCCGCATCCAAATCGAAACATTACCATAATCTAAAATTGCTTTGTGACTTTATACTGCCTGTGAAATGCGCACCATAAATACAAATTATTCAATATTGAGCTTAATTATCTAGATAAAAAAGTGACACATTTTTCTTCCTGTCAGATTCGCCACGACCTGAAAAAAGGGACATCAAGTGCCCGACTCCAGGCTGCGACGGCACAGGTCATGTGACTGGCTTGTACCCACATCACAGAAGTCTATCTGGATGCCCACACAAAGTCAGAGTCCCACCAGAAAGTAAGAGCCGAGCGTGTGTGTGTTTGTCTCGTATTCAGAAACTGTCACTTTCTGAATTTATAATGAAGCTCCGCACTAAATCCTCTTAGCAAAAAGCTTTACACTACTATACATCGCCTTTAATTGATGTGTATAAACTTTTCCCTCTCTTTCTGTTTTAATGTGTTGCATTTTGTTCAGAGTGACTTCTTTTTCACTCTGGTGATTGTTAAGTCATTTCAATATAACTCCACAAACATTCAACATTAAACAGTACTGTTACAAAAGGAACAGAAAAAGTAATTAACTTTTTTTTTCTCAAAAAGGCGCATGCTCTCAGACTGGCGGTATTTGCAAATCAAAGGGCTAGCTAACGCAGTATTCAAAAATAAATAGACAACTCTAACAAACTAATTGGAGAATATGTACAGACGGGAAGTTTCTAAGGATACTGCGTGGACCTTTAACGACGTGCTGTTTTGAAGAATATAATCAGCTGTCTTGTTACGCCCCTCCTTGCACTAAGCTATTTACATTTCTGTGCGTCTTACAATAAAAAAGGCTTTTTCTTGTGTCCATGAAGGATTGTGCGCTCCATATGCACTAGTTACATACATCACATTTAAATTGTTGTTAATGGTTTACTTTGAAAGATCAGCTTCTTGTTTTTAATCTTAACTGACTCACTGGTAAATGCTATTTTTCCTTCAGTCCTAGCCATGCACGAGAATGTCCTAAAGTGTCCTACACCCGGATGCACAGGGAGAGGCCACGTGAACAGCAATCGTAGCACCCATCGGAGGTATGGTCCGAACAACACAAAGCCATTAGGCAGAACTGGTCATATACTTACAGTATTGAAGTAATTACTGTGTCCTTCACAGTCTGTCAGGCTGCCCCATCGCTGCCGCTGTCAAAGTCTCCAAACCTCAAGAAGAGAGTCTGAAAAACAGACAGACACCCGACCGTTCACCCAGGTAATTCACTGACATGATCACTGACTGTCATTCATATGATTGCATTTAATGTTCCTGAAGTTCCAAATTGTGCACAGGGTCAAATAAAACGATTGTTTTGAAAGAAATATGTTTTTAAATGGACACTCAACAACAGAAAGCAATGTTTTTTTTTCAAGCCAAGTAGACACAAGCAATGGTAGCGAGCCCTGTGAGTTTCTCTCTATTAGAGATGATAAAAGAGCAGAACTCTTTGTTCCCGGTGGATATATCATGGGCAGTATGCCCACTCCTACTATATTAATTAGTCTGGCAACCTGGCTGTGGATCTACACCACACATCAGATCCCAGACTACGTGCATAAGCCTTGGCAAGCTTTGATGCTTTAAAAACAATGTTTGCACTTAACTCATTAAACTTGGCCCGGTCATTACGAGTCATATAGTTTAACACAATTATATTGTTGTTTTCTTTCAGAGCCATTGGTTTGATAAGGAAGTTTGAGATGAACCAGTTAAACTACAGGCTCTCTCATCCAGTAGCAGCCTTGCAAACAAGCCTAACGAAAGAAATGGACAAGTATAGCAGAATCCGCTTTGATTACGCCAGCTTTGATGCACAGGTCTTCGGCAAACAGCCACTGATGGGGAGTAACCAAGAGCAAGAAATTGCACATTTCCCTGAATGTGAGTTTACAATAAGAATTACTTAACAAATAACTTTGTCTTAACATTTTTGAAGCTACTTTACATAAAAGTAGTTTCTCCAGTACATTCCCCCATAACTAATGAAAGGATGATTTGTCCGTTAGCCCCTCAGCAGTATACTGGCTTCCTTGATGTGTCAGGTCATCTGCCACACTCAGGCCAGCACAGCCCACCAAGTCAATTCAAAAAAGAAGAGAGTCTCCAGACAGCCGCTGCGACGGCCGCTATCCTGAACCTCTCTACTCGCTACAGGAAGAACATGGAGGTCGTCACAGACCGGCCTTTGGCAACATCCACAAAGGTAATCAAATTAGACCACTTGGAAATGTATTTAATGTGGTCATTTTAAAAGAACTCTGATTTGTGTATAAAAAGGGATGGCATCAAAAGACTGGATTTGGCAACAGGAACCTGCCACTCGGGTGGCAGAAATACAAGCAGGTTTTCAGACTTTAAAGCTTTAATTTACTCAAATCGACATTTGTGTAATCACATCTGAAGATGCAAAACAATTAGCCTTACTTTCTAATTACATGTCCTTGTCTTTTTAAACATGTGGCATTGTATTTTGTTTTGACATCATCTGGCATGTAAAAGCCTGAACTGTTGACTAAAAACACTGCAGATGGCTGAGGATATTTTGCTTAGTTTAAGGAGCCAGAATGGTGTGTGTCTACAAGCATTTTGAGAGATGGAGCCAGACTTTTAAATGAGACGCCTAAAGTTCAATCTGTGCTTTGCCTTTTTTAAACTGTCCTGAAGTCTTTCTGATTAGACTTATGTGCGGCTTGTGGGTGACATACACATGCACGCTGTACTGTAGATGATTCAAGGTTTCCACACCTACACAGCACAGATTGTTGTCTCCCAGCTTGTTGAGATGAGAAAGTGGCCCTGTCCCAGGTACCAACCCACTGAATGAATAAAACAGTGTGAGCAAGTTAATCATCTATTCGCATTTGAAGCTTAGTTGTCTTAGAAAGATGTAGAAAATAAAGACAGGTTGACATCTGAAAGCATCATATAACTTACCAGCACATTTTAAACATAATTCGACAAACGTTGAAAATTGCAAACAGAAAAATGCCACAAACCATAGAATAATAGGAAAATACATTGAATAACATTGCTTAGTCCTTAGAACATAATTAAAGTTAACAAAAATGTCATTCAGTTTTCCTTTCTCCTGTTTTGATGAGGTAGACACATCATCAAATAGCAGGGTAATTAAAGTGGACAGCCACATCCAACATCCATGAAAATTATACCTTTTAATTAATTTGAGACACTGCCCTTTGTTGCAAAAATAATTATGTGTAGGGTCTTAATAAAACATATGCGGTTAATAACTTGTTTCATTCACCAACCGGATTCCGGCATTAACGAGCTGAAACCTTTAATGCCATAAACAAGCCATAAGTCATGCCCCTTTTGCAACTCAGCACTAAATGACAGACATATCTATCATCCAGCAAAACGATGCCGCATTAAGCTTTTAATTTTTTCTATGATAATGATGACCTAAAATCAACCAAACCCACCCCCAGCTGCCATCTTGGTTGTGTGTCCTAGAAAATAGATGACACAGCTGTCACCGAGAAAACATCCACCAGTGATTATTACTTTTTGTATTCAGTCAAAGTAGATTGGTAATTTGTCTGGAAACATTTTTCAAGGACATCAATATTCTTGAACTACATACATTAGGAAATACGTAGACTGAAACATCCCCCAGTTTTATAGAGAAAGTTCATTTGGTAATAAATTCATATTCCCTTTAATTATTTTGATGATGAATAGCCTGTAGATTCTCAGTTATTATTTTGATTACTCAATTAAAAGTTGTTTTAACCACAAAAGGCAAGTGAATATTCTTGAAATATACTCAAGAACAGCTTCATAGAGACCAGTTGTTTGTTTGATTCAAATTTAGTTTTTAACACAATTAAATGTCAATCTGCATGAATTATCTCTCTATTTGAGTCATAAAACCTCTTCATAATTACAGCATGCTTCTGTCTGTGTGTGGGTCATAATAAATATTAATGCCTTGCACTTTAAAGTGCTTGTTCAAAAACTGATCATTCGATAACCACTTTATTTTAATAATCCATTAGCTGCGATTAATTGATTAACTTGTGACACCCCGACTTCCATTATCATTTTGTAACAGTTACCAAAGCCAATGTTCTTTCTCATTTCATTTTTGTGTTTTTTTATGTCTCAAGTTTGTCCTATCCACATAAAGTTTAGATCCACTGAAACATTTCTGTCAGCTTCAGACTAAAAGATAAGACCGTTATTCGTCCCTCAGTAGGGAAATTTTTACGCACATTACAGCAGAATAAAAGGATAGAATAAAAACACACATCAAACAGGATCTATTATTTAAGATTATAGATAATAAAATAATAAAACAATTCTGGAGATATAATTGCATTTGGTTAAAGGATAAGTCCTTTTTGGAATACACACTGTAGTTAGCAACATTAAGTGGTATTCACAGATGTTTATATAGTACTTTAGCAGCATAGAATATGACCAGAATGAACAATAAACAATAGTAATAGTGATAATAGCAGCAGGTAAAGTGAATTATCGATACAGAATTATCAGATGAATAGAATGTGTAGTAATGTAATAATGTAGAAATAATAATAACAGTATAGTAAAAGTATACTGTTGGCAGACATTGTACCACATGACAATCATACATGAAGATCGAACATGAAGTCATATCAACCAAAGTCTTGTGTTTCCAAGTGTAATATTCTGCCATTTGACTGACATCTTACCTAACATTGTTCAGGAGATGCCCATAGAGGTGGACGAGAACGGCACCTTGGACTTGAGCATGAAAAAAAGCAAGGAGCACCCAAAGGCTCCAATGAAGCAGCCTCCTGAAGAGCTGCCATCTCCTCTGAACGCTGCGATGGTCAAGGGTGGAAGCATGCTCATCAGCCCGGCGTTCTACAAACCACTGTGTGAACGAGACAGCTGGGAGAGCCACTTTCCAGTCAACTTCAGCAAACCTCACATTCTGCAAGACGAGGTGCACAAAAAAACAAGAGCCATGCCTTATGCAATGACAGAAAACAAAGACACTATTGTGCTGTTAAAATGCAGTGAAAAGTGATCAGTTGTGTTAAATGTGTGAGAAAAAGCTGTCAGTGCTTTTGGTAACAAAGCTTAGAAGGATTTGGAATAATTGTTTGTTCTTGAGTGCTGTTTTGAGGGCGCTCAAACCACTTTTAATAGTTGTGGACAACTGCCCAATTATCATAGTTTATATTTGGTTTAGATAGACTTTAAAAGTATTTTTTTTGTTAGAAAAGCTTTTTAGTTCATCATTCTGATAAAAATGTATCACACTCAAACTGATTATCAGTGCAACATCTGCTGACTTCCAAATCTTACAAAAGAAATCCATGTATGTGGATTAAGTATGACTTTAAATGCATATATATAGCTGTATATGTATTCTTAAGCATAATCTCTGTACTTTGCTCTCTAACCCTAAACCTTTGTGCTAAGAGTATTAAACAAGGCTTTTCGTTAATTATTCACTTTTAGGTCATTTGTCCAGTTTAATACGTGAAAGTCATTGCATTTGCTCTTCGGGTGCAGGAGGATTTTGATCATGTCTCTCTGGAGGAGCAGCACTACCAGGGAGATGGCCTGTTGAGCGCCAAAGCCAAGCTGCTGTTAAGAGACGTGAAGAAAGAGCTGCTGAGGTAGGTCTCACCCACACTGGGGTCACAAGGAGGGGGAGGACCAAGCGGGCTTCGTGATGCAGTCAGCTGTACATAATGAGTTTGCTTTTCAGAGGGCTTTTTTGACAGATGGTGTGTGTTCTTACAAAGAAAATGACAAGACAGTATAAGTGAAACTGAAGTATCCCGTAATGTAACTAATATGTCTGCAGGTTCTTGTGGAGGAGAATTGTTTCTTTTTAAAAGTGAGTTTTCCCCCCGTATGTCCTGTACAAGCTTACAAACCTTGACTCTTGTAGTTAGAGTGCATGCTCTACTGGAACTCCTCTCCAGAATGACACCATAACATAGAAAAGCCTAGTTCCACTTCCTCCAACAGAGAAAATCCTCAAAAGAGATTTAAGGAGAAGGCATTCAGTCAAAATGTTTTACTAAATTTCCTGCTGTACTAACTGAATCACACCATTGACAATATTAAGCAATAAATGGGTGATTTTGTAAAAGCTTAAAAAGTGTGGTTAGTTGAATAAATTGTCTAATAACGTGTATTTGTTCTGATACAGCTGTCCAACCCCAGGCTGTGATGGCAGTGGCCACGTGACGGGGAATTATGCTTCACATCGGAGGTAGAGTAATTAATTACACCTCATTAGCAGCAGCAGATATACAGATAAGAAAAACAATGCTGATTGTTTAATTATGTTGATTATTACTGTTTGAAGCAGCTTGTACGCTCAAATAGTAAGCTCTGTCATTTGTATTAAAGCTGAGTGAAAAGCCTTGTCACAAAGGCAACACAACACTGTGTTTTCACTATTATATAATTATGCTTTTTGTCATTGTATTAAGATGCCATAATTCAGTTGTGATCAAAGAGTGCCACAAACTGACTGTGAGCTCTTTATCCTCTCTAGTGTGTCTGGATGTCCCCTGGCTGACAAAACTCTCAAATCACTGATGGCAGCCAACTCTCAGGAACTAAAGTGCGTTTGTTTTTCATACCCATCTACTTCAGCCCTGGCTAAAGCCTCCCTTCCCTCACCTTTCCTTTTACTATACATTATGCATGATGTGTATTTACCTCACACAACATTGCAGTCTGCTGTAAAATGCACCTGGTCTCTGTGTCTCTCAACCTGCAGGTGCCCAACACCTGGTTGTGATGGATCTGGTCATGTGACTGGGAACTATGCTTCACACAGAAGGTAAGAGAGACATCATCAAATAACTAAACATGAAATACATATTATTCACATATATGGCAGCACGTACATATCTTGAGAATACCTACAGTGAATAAATAGTCCAAATGATTTGTATTTACACTTTTTAGACATTATATTAGTTTTGCTTACTTTACTTTATGTCACTGTCTTGGTTGTCAATAAAATAGGGCCTCTTGTTTCCCGAAATCTTGGTATTTCGTCCCGGGCGAAGAGGAATATACATTTCTTTTTGTATTTCTTTCTTTGAAATTAGGGTTAGGGACAGTTGCTTTGGTTAAGATTAGATCCGAAATGATGCTATTTTTTAAGACAAAACGATCATGGAGCAAAGCAGCAGAAGTCACATAACAAAACATGATCAAATTGGTTCAAATAGATACATTAATCTACACATGCATTCTCCCACTCACTCAATATAAAAGCATAAATATAAATATTGTTGTACTACATTAAAGGGTAGGGGTGGACAAGTTTAACCGGAACGAAATACCAAGATTTTAGGGTCCCCCAATTAACGTGCTTATGCTAGCCAAACCTGAGCTAACGTTAATTACCGAGTAAATACAAAACAAATACATAACTTTTTCGATACTTAAACAACTACGACTTCTTTCTTTTTTTAGTGAAACATGTCTGATCAGTGACATAATATTTAACACTGTAACCTTCGATTATTAGTATTTTTTTTTCCGCGCGTGCTAACCTTGTCCTGTCCTCGCGCAGTTTGTCTGGATGTCCGCGCGCCAGAAAAGGAGGCTTGAGGCTCACACCAAACAAGGAGGAGAAAGATGAGCAAGAGCTTAAGTAAGATCACTTTGTCATCTCTTTGTTAGCAATCAACGGGGAGAAATATTGGAGAAATGTGTCACGCCGCACGCTGTTGGGTATTATACCTGGAGGCCATCAAAGAAAATAATACTTCTCCCACAACAGTATCTTTATTCGCGGATTAACAGTGGAGGGGATCTAGTTTTGTGTGTTGACAGAATGGAGTATCTATCCAGCCTGAAACGAGTGCTTTTTTATAATTATAGTTTATTAAGAAAATGTGCTGTGCTGATGTCACTTTTAATCACTCTTTACTCTGAAAGTGGTATTGGAAAAAAAAATAATGTAATTGATTTGCAGTTTAAACCCAAAGTCTGATATATGAACCCTTGTTTACTTATACATCTGGGCCAGTTTATGATCTGGACAGTGATTTTTTTTTTCTTTTTAATTACTAATGCAGGAGAGTGAGCTTAGGAATTAGATCTCATAGAGAGAAAGGGGGAGGGTGGCTATGGTCCTAGATTATTGTAAATGGTGGGCCATATGGCATGTCTCCATTGTCCTGGGGTGGTGTGTACAGCTACCTACCTGTGGTTCATGAAAGTACTTGGGCCTGTGTGGTTTTGCCCTCTAAGTGCAGCTTTACCTCTACCACTGAGAAACAAAATGCTGAAACAGGCTTTTTGTGGCTGCACTCTGCACATGCTGCTATTTGTATCATCTCACGTGATCTTTCACCTTTATCAATAAGGGAGAGGGTTATAGCCACCTCTAAATTACATTCTTTCGCATGAGGGGACAGATGACAATTATGTGTAATTCATGTCACTCCATTACCGACCTGCAGAGAACAGGGCTGGAAATGCAACTGATAAACTCTTTAATGAACGTGCAGCAGGAATCATGTTTTTGGCACAAATTTTAGTAATGGTAGAATGTACACATTATTTTTCCCACTCAAGGATTACTAACTTGTGGGTAATGCGATTAGTGGAGTCCATTTGTAGTTTTAGAGAGTTTATTTTTAATCAGCATTTGGCAGGATTAATCAACTTAATGGTTAACAAATCTTCCGGTCTAGTTATTAAAAGTGTTTTTTTAATGATCCCAGAAGATGGCTGTCCACTATTTTTTCATTTGTTCCAGCTCTACATATCTGTTTAGTGCAGTCACATGTTTTAGCACAGAGATATTATTGAATACAACTAACACTGAATGATTTTCCCCGGTGCGAATACAGATTAACAACATTTGTGTGTTCCTGGTAGGTGTCCAGTAATAGGATGTGATGGACAGGGCCATATATCGGGGAAATACACGTCTCACCGCAGCGCGAGCAGTTGTCCACTGGCTGCCAAAAGACAGAAGGAGTCGTCCATCACTGGGTTGCCCTTTGCCTGGAAGGCCAATAAACAGGAACTGCCCCATTGTCCCCTGCCTGGCTGCAATGGCCTTGGACATGCCAATAATGTGTTTGCCACTCACAGAAGGTGAGGCCACTGGTCCTCCATTTTATCTCAAAACAATAAGAGAGGCCGACATGTTATGTTTTTCTAAGGCTGACCGTTATGACCTTAAATCAATATCAGACATTATTTATTTATTTGTTCAGGCATAATTCAAGTAACAAACTGAAGGGGCTTTCCCTATTTTCTCTGTATGTAGCCTCCACGTATTTATTTGTTTGTTTATTAAAGATATTGTAGAGAATACAGTCAGCCCTATATTACAGAAAATATTTTTCATTGGCCTTTTTTTGTTGACAATTATTAAAAAATTAGAACAATGTTCCAGTTATTACTTTCACTTTTTACAATGGCACCAGTGGCATTGTTCTGTTGACTCTACACCATGTGTTCTTCCCTTATCTAAGATATGTCATTTTTGACCTGCTGAACCACAGCTTATCAGGTTGCCCGCTGAATGCACAAAGTATCAAGAAAAAGCATCCAGAAGAAGAGATGACTATCAAAGTGAAAACTAGCAGTGGTGAGCATACTTCACGGAACAGCACAGACACGACTGGCATCAACACAATCAATATTGTCTTTTGTTACTTAGGTGTGGAAAATAAGGATGACATTCAACACTTGGATCATGAAATAAAGGAACTAAGCGATTCCAACATGAAAATAGAAGCTGACATGATGCAGCTCCAAACCCAGGTAAATATTTACTCTGGCATCGCTCCTCTTTCAACCAGGTGTTTTCTGTGTTCTGGCTTCCAAATTTTGACTGTGCTTTTTTATTTTGCCCCGAAAGCAGATTTCATCAATGGAATGTAACCTGAAGACAATTGAGGAAGAGAACAAGATGATTGAACAGCACAATGACAGTCTTCTGAAGGAGCTCGCACGCCTTAGCCAAACCCTCATTAACAGCCTCACAGACATCCAACTGCCTCAAATGGTATGGCAAACCCTCCACTCCTCATATAGGGCTATGGTCATGAATGTGCTTCACTAATAGTGTTTTACTCTGTTGCAGGGACCCATCAGTGAGCATAATTTTGAAGCCTATGTGAACACATTAACTGATATGTACAACAACTCGGAGCATGAATACTCTCCAGAGTGCAAAGCCCTCCTGGATAATATCAAACAGGCTATTAAGGGCATCCATGTTTAAGCAGTACTACCCAGGGGTTTCTTTGACTTGGGATAATGGCACTAGATAGCCCTATTTTACGCGAGTGCAGACCTGGCTGCATGTACGTATAAGACAAGGCTTTTGGAAATGTGTGCGACATTTCCACATAAATACACTGCACTGAGAACATTACCGGCCAGATGCTTTTCTGTTTCTGCATTCACACAACATGGTCATCCCAGTGAGACCATTTACCCTCTCTTGCACTTAATTATTTTGTATTATTTGCTTGATTTTAATCTATATGTGATCATGTCTTTCTTATATTATCTCTATTTATTATTATATTTGTCCATCTATGTAATTTATTTCCCAGTTTTATTTATTTTGACAAGTGTAAATTTATAATATCAAAGTTTGTTCTGCGCACTGTAGAAGCACATTCCAATTTGATGGCGTACGTACGCCATCTAGTGTTGAATACATATATTAATATTATTCTTAGTTCTTCAGTTGGATTCCCCTGAAAATACACTACCAAAAGCATAAATATTTTATAAATTGCTCTTGCTTTCTTCTCTACTATTGGATGCTGAATGTATAAAAGACGAAGTGAGATCAAAATGCATCTGTACTGTATTTTTCCAAAAAGCAGCTGAATGCAAACAGTGACACTGAGCAAAAAATCATGCAACATCAGTGAACTTGAATGTCCAGTTCTGCTTTGCAAAGCGTGCCATGAGAGAAGTGCATCACAAATGAAGAACCCACACTTTGTCAAGATGTCTTTTGTCATATATAGATATTAAACTGCCTTTTGTGCACACACTGCGGCGTGTGCATATAGTATGTGCCTAAATGTATATGATCCATAAAAAAATATAATGACTATGTTTTGTGGTAGGACAGTATTATGTGGATGGTGTCTAATTTTATTATACAGTACAATTATTTTCATAGGAGCAAATGTTTGATGACTGTTTCACTTACATTGTCCCAGTATCTGAAGTCAAGAGTCCTGTTCTTGCATAGATTTTCAAGAGAATTATTTTATATCAATATTGAGTGCGTCTTAAATTGTAATTCCACAAGGGCCTTAGCATTTAGACCAGTTGGAATACTCTTTCAGCAAACATGGAAGTAGCTCTGTCAAAATAAATATAAACACAAATCACTTCTGTTTTGCATTTCAGTTGCAATTATTTTACAAAAGAAAAACAACATAAATGTTTTTGGCTTACTGGTTTATTTTAAATCATTGCACTTTTGTACATTGAGATAGCCACGCTGCCCTTTGCATTCTTGAAAAAAAAAGTGAAATCATTGATAATTTCAGCGATATGTCTTTACTTTTATACTGGGTAGTCAAAACAATTACAAAGCTACTTTTCAAAGACAAAGTAAGGGCCAAATTCTAGAAAATTATTTTGTCAAAAAAAGTAATCATCACCTATTTATTTTTATTTAATTCTTATTCCACATTGTTTGCTCAGGAAGTTTTGTGAATAATATTTATTTTCCCTGTTAGTATTTGATGTTTTGTAATGTGAAATGCTTTTGTGGAATGATATTAGTATGATGAAATCGTATTGTATTTTTCTTTTCTTTTACATTGAAATGTAATGCTTTTTGAGTTCAGGTAGTTTGTAAATTTAAACTTCCTATTACTTTTACTATTTCATAATAAACAGATATGCGCTGTGTTGTACAGTTTGTGTATGGTAGAAATAAACTTTTCAAACGCGTCTGTTTTCTTTACGGCTCCGTGCGTTTCCTTTGACGACAGTGACATCTAGCGGCTGCAGAGGTGAACAACCACAACAGATCACAGCTGGTCAGTGAGTTCATAGGAGATTTCACACACACAAATGTATATATATATATATATATATATATATAGATTATTTGCTCCATAGTATTCTAAATAGGATCTTTAGCAGTGGTCTAGCAAATAATATTGTTGCTTACATACTTGGCGTTAGAGCTGCCAAGTATCTAAGTAATTTTACTTTGTATTACTGAAGTAGTTTTTCTTGGTTTCAGTTCTTTACTTTACTAGATCCTATATTTTTAGAAAACTTTTAACCCTCCACTTCTATATCTAAATATCTGCGCTTTTAGCTTTGCTTCTAAGTTAATTATTGCATTGTCGTTTGTCATGCTTCTAAAGTTGTACATGTTTTGTTTATTATCATGTTCACATTACTGTATACTGTTAGTGTTGCAGTAAATTATCTATTGTGTTTTCACCTAATTTCACCCTCAGACCAATGCTTCAAGGCTTAGGGTTTCAGAGTTTTGTTTCAAATAAGTTCATTTCAAAGTAACTACAATAGCATAGGCCTATTAGTGGATTGATCTCTTTACATAGCTCATAGGTAATAAAAGCAGGGCTCGCATTTTGGCCAGCCTTGCAGACTCCAAACGTGATCCATCAACCCCCGCTGCAAAACCATTTTAATCCATAGTATTTCTCCATTGGCCATATTTTACAACATTACAAAAAACAGTGAGTGTGGATGTTCACTATTTGGAAGATCACCTTTTGAGTCAATATCTACCTTTAGCAAGCTTGAAACTGAAATAAACCTAATTTGGGCATCTCACTTGATGTTAAGCACTTTTACCATCAAACTGCATCTCAACCATTTGGTAAAGGCTTATAATAAAAATAAAAATAAAAATAGGGGTTGCAATTTTTTATTAGTGTTATGAATGCTCCTATATCTTTTTCCAAGAAAGAAAAAAATACAGTGAATGTTAAAGGGTTAAAACCAATGAGCAAGCCACCTGGAACATTTTGGAAGTCAATAAAAACAGGGCAAGTTAGGTGACAGGATCAAGCAAGTGCACAAGATGTCTCAAAGTAGTAGTTAGTGCCAGATTCCCAAGCACGGACTCTCCTGTCTATGCTATTCCTGTATGCTGCTGAATGTAGAGACGCATTTTGAACCAGAACGACATGACCCCAGAACGACATGACCCCAGACAACCCATGTGCCTACAATATCCCTAGGTCTGCAGAATTAATGCTGAAATGAAATTACTGTACATCTGAAAGACCCTGTTGTTGCTTGACCAGCCAGGGCCTTCTAGATTTGATTGACAGGACAGGCAAGCCAAATCCTACAATCTAGAAACTTCCAAATATAGGGATACACATGAAATTCCCAAACAAGTTTCAAAGTACTTTTTGACTAATGCATTTTTTTATTTTATTTTATCTCTCTCTCTCTGTATTTATAAATATCTAGATATTTTTCTGTATAGACTTTCTCCGTAGTGGGCCTCTTTATTGGATGCACATGCTCGACATCTTGTAAAAAATGGACATAGATGCAACCAATTAGCGATAACTGATGACCCATTACTGGAAAATTTGTCGGAACGTTTACCTTGACGTTGACAATCATTTAGAAAGAATTTAGAATCATCCTAAATTCATAATCATTTCTATTCTACCCATACACTGAGGAGGTTACATGGGGCCACATAAGCAAGCATGACCCATTTTCCAGGAGAGATATATTGCACAAGGATATGGCCAGCTGCATAACGCAACATTATTTTCAATGTGAGTGTTGGCAGTTACTACATCTTATGGCCATGCACAGATATAAATATACTGCAGTGTTAACGGATATTACGGATATCAATTCGAAGCAAACTAGACTGCGTCACTTCATTTTATATAGTGAAATTCTTAGCTAATAAGTAACATATTTCAGTTATCAAAGATTCTAAATAATAAAGTGGATCTGATTTACATACTATAGCCAAGTGAAGCTTATTTAGGGTGCGCTCACACTTAGGCCTAGTGTTAGTTCACGTTAATTGGATTAATTCTGGTTCTTTTTCTGGGGGTGCCGAACAAGTGTGCACTGATCGGAGTCAGACACTTCAGGGATGTTATGACAGATGAACACTGCGAATGCTCCCTCAGGTGAGTTCAAGTATAGCTGACTATTTGCTGACCAGTGTTGGCCCTTCTTCATGCTACAGTGGAGGTGCAGTCGGAAATAAGCTTTTCACTAAATATAGGACTTGCCTTGAGGAGCAGTGTGGGTTATAGATGGGTTAGACTTTCCAGGATACATCTCATTTCTGGGAGTTGAATCTAAGATGCAGGAACGGTACATGTAGAGTCAGTGTGATATATCTGTTAGCAAAGAAAGATATTACATTATCTACATTACGCAAGGGGTCTCCAACCTGTCGCTTCCAAGTCGCTCCCCAATCCAATCCACTTAGCACATTTTAAAAAACACATTTTCAAAGTGCTGCAGAGATAAAAGTAACACATTTAAATATACAAGTCTGCTAGATTTTAATAAAAGCAATATACACAAGTAGACATAAAACAATAAAATAGAGAAAATAGAAAAAAAAGGCAGACGAGACTTAAAACATTCCAATGGGTTGACATTGGTAAATATAGCCAATAGATAGAAAATAGCCATTAGACTACTGGAAATTAAATCATCAACTTCAAAATGTACGTATACCCCTTATTTCCAGACAATTTAAATGTTCTGCGATTAATCAGAACCAGTTTGAACTACAAGCCAATAAAAAAAATAGAATTAAAAATATAGTCCTTCTCCCAAATCTGTGAAATCAGCTACACCCTCCTTAATATCTACAAAAAACATGTCACCCTGTTGAATTCTGAAATACAGAACATACTTTGGGTAACTGTAAGACTGATATTGGGGCTTCCATACACATCCATTACAGTTTTGTGTCCAGACTCTATGGGAAAGAGACAATTCATGACGGGAAAAAAAGCCCAAATGTTTCCCCAGATCATATTTTGTGTGATTATTCTTGTGTCTGAAAGTCCTCTCTACTGTCCAACATCATGCATATGTTTTTTTGAATATTGTCACTACTTAGACACATAATAATGACTATCTAATGATTATCTTAAACCAAGCTCTTAAGATAATGAATGACTCTTCTGACCCCTGGAAAAGCCAAGTTCCAGCGTCTTCCCTCTGGCAGAAGATATCGTTCGTTGTGAAGCAGGACATCTCACTTTGCTAACAACTTATTTCCGCAAGCTGTTATCATTTTAAACAGAGCACTTTAATAATCTTGCACTTGTATTGAAACTGTTTTAGTTGATGGACTTCACAGAGACAAATGTTTCCTGCACTTTTTAAAGTTTGTTTTATTCCTGTACTGTTAACCTTGTTTATTTATGTACTTACCTTGTGCATACTGGGGACTTTTGCATACTGTATGTATTCCAATGTAGTTTTAATGAAAATGGTAAGTAAATGAATCTTAATCGGAGCAAATTTGGGGCAACAGTTGGTAGAGCATTTGGCCTTTGAGCCCGAAGATCATGGGTTTGAGCCCAGCATGAGACCTACTACACGACTCTCACTGATGCCTGCTGTCGTTGTGTCCGTGGGCAAGACACTTAACTCAACTTTGCCTGAAAAAATCAAGCCTTCTGTGGACTCACCACCTGCAGGAGGATCAGTGAGGGGCTGGTGCTATGTGTGCTGGGTGCAGCTCTGACTGCCACCCCACCGACCCAGAAATGGATCAAGGGGAAGAAAATGGATGGATGGGTGGACAGATCTAATTTGACCATAGTTGATGTACTGACAAAGATGTGGAACTTTTTTGGCAGTTTTTGTTTTAAGTGGATTGTCCCAGGAATAGCAATAATAAACTATGGAACTTCGACACTTGCTATAGAATTACCAGGAGAGATTTTTCGGCTGCCCTCCACCACAATTTGAAACTTTAGCCTCTTAGGATGTTGTGACGTCACATGGATAGACGCAACCTGCTGGCTAGTAAATAGAGTATTCTTATCTTTGGAAGGGCAGGTAGTCTAAACATAGCCTTGATGGAGCAGAACAGTCCAAACCCTCCCAGCACGAGGAAAACAGATCCATTGATCAACAAGAAACCTCGCACCACGTGACCCGCGTGTTTACATCCTCTCTCTTCAGCTGTTCTTCAAGCACTGCTCCTCCGCGGTGTGACAACCTTCTGGAGCCGCATGCTGACCACTCATCCCCCGGTGTCCTGTGCAGCTGTCGCCCGTACTGGAGCCTCCATGAACCACTGACACACTTTCCTCTGGCAGCGGACGTCTCAAAAGTACCAGGGCATCTCTCCTTTCTCCAGTGCATCAAAAAAACACTGAATGCGACACTGACTTGTGAGTATTCTGAATTTCATCTGCAATCGCTTATGGTGGATCAGACAGTATTATTCTCGCAGTTTTGACTTAGTTGTGCCTCAGATAGGCGCTGATCGCTGTTGGTGTGCAGGCTTATCTAACCATTGTTTTGGTGATGGCGCACTCAGGCCCACGCGCACATTAGCTAACATCAGCTATCATTA
Source organism: Knipowitschia caucasica (assembly GCA_964034765.1). NCBI lineage: Eukaryota > Metazoa > Chordata > Actinopteri > Gobiiformes > Gobiidae > Knipowitschia > Knipowitschia caucasica. The sequence goes on from OZ035836.1 coordinate 8,764,490, forward strand.
ACACTGACTAACTCGACTACGTTGTTCGACGATTCCGTTTGGCTAACTTATATTTTTTGCGTCTTGTGCATTAGCCACGACGTTGTCAAAGTTTGCACAATTTCCCCCCGTATGTGCTACTTCCACGATGGCCTGCGTTGAACAAAAGAACTCGAGGAAGTTTTTTTTCTCCAAAGAGATGCATATGTACGAGTAGCTTAAACCATCAAAACACCACACCGTTTGTAATGCCATTTTGTAGCGTTTTACATGATCGAGCGACGTTCCTTCATAGCAAACCTGTTTAGCTAGTCACGGCTAAAGATTGAGGTTAATCACATTGCAGATAGAGAGACAGAGCTGTGGCCAAATGCGTTTTATATGTAGGAAGTGGGGACAAAGCGTTGCACAGATATAGAGTTGTCAACCCGGGGGAGGGAGGCAAAGCTGAATAAACCGCAGAGATGTCACCATTACTGACGTGCACCGTGCTGTAATATCAGTGATTTTGATAACGCTTGACAACATTTGGTGGAAAAGGCTGTTGTTGTTTTGCTTCCCTCGCCACACGCAGTGAAGAGCTGTGTTGTCCTCCTCCGTGATTGGCTCAGGGGGGAGTCGTCTGTGTGGCAACTGCAGCACGTGACCAGGCGCTGCTCTCATTGGCTGCAGCAGGTGTCAGTCATCTGTAGTAAAGTAAAAGAAGTAAAAGAACAAATATATTGGTTAATCGTCCTGGTCAAATTCCACATCCAAAAGTCATCATTTTTGAATAGAAAATAGAAATAGGAAATAGGAATAGAAAACCTCTCTTCAAAATATTACAAAATGAAATGAGTACATATGCAACACATTCATCACCCAAAAGCAATAAAAACAACACACTTTTGAAACATATTCTATTTTTTGTACTGTGCTTATTCTATAAATGTTACTTTTTTCATTCTTTAACAACCTTGCAACACACAGGTTTTATGTTATCCCTCTGTGGTAAAGGTATAGGTGCACTTTATTTATCCCTGTAGGGCAATTCATCCTCTGCATTTGACCCATCCTGATGCCACTAAGGCTTATGTCAGGAGCAGTTGTGTCCGTTGTACAGCGCCCGGGAACCCATCTCCAGATGTTGATGCTCGGCTTGGTCAGAGTAGGAGGATTTTACCTAGTGTGCATGTTTTTAGTGGTAGTCAGAATGCTGACTATGTATAGTTGTACATATGTGTATATATAAGCATATTTGTTCTATTGTAAAATGTTTATTTAAAATGTTAAACACCATTGAGTGCCTTTATACTAGTTGAAAGGCTTACAGTTTGCCCCATATAGTTTTTGTTGAAAAGTCAGATGTATTTCAGTGTCATGTGAATACAGTTTCACCCTTTTGTTGAGAAAACTCTTTCATATTTATTGCCAATAACCAATGCCAATGCATTTATCCTACAGAGATCAATAAAGTATGTATGTATGTATATCTCTATCAAAGTATATTGAAGATTGTAGCTAGAGGAATAGAAAGTGATGACATATTAAATGGAGATATCTGCTCAAGGCAAGCAAATGAACTCTTCATATACTGTGTTGATCCAACCCAGGAATTTATCTCTGTTCCCAGATGTCTAAACTTGTGTTTTTTAAATCACAAGTTTAGACATATTTTGTCTTCCTTCCCAGATTTTTCTCTCCTGTTATATTCAAGTCACGGGTACACCTGCACCTGTCCTTAGAACACACACTATGCCTGAAATACAAATACTGCAACTGCGTTTGGTCCATAGGAAAAAAGCCAACAATTCTGAATACTGATCATGTATGTGGCAAAGCAAGCTCAATAATTGGATCAAATCAATATTATTATTATCAAGGGTTTAATAATGCTTCAGCAGTTTGGCACCATGTTCATACTTGAAGAGTGTGAAAAGCTGAAAGATTTAGTTGACTACGTTTAGAGCATAATTTAACATTTCAAAACGGCGAGAGAGCAACATTTTGATAGTGTGCGAACTACACCCACGGATGGAGAGATTCTGCTGACTCCCACTGCATATGGCTCAGCTGTCACCGTTCTAAGCTGTTTGTCAAGTGTTTATCACTTATTTGAGGAGTGTGGCAGTGGGGTTGCCAAAAACCAGTAGGGAAAAGTTTAAACGGATTACAAGATTCTGAACTAAGGACTTTCAGATTCTTGTGCTCAGGTGGTAACACCAACCTGCTCTGCCACTTCCAGGAGAATAACAGTAAATAAGAATAGACTGGAAAAGAAAAGAATGGCCTTTAGAAGTACTTTAAACAATCAAAGCAAAAAACAAAAGTTAATTGAAGAGCTGGGTGTCCTGCACTGACGGAAACCAAATTGCCATAAGTAACAATGTTTTATTTTTGTTATTTGTCGATTTGTTTTAAGTGCTAAAAGTGGATTGTAATGTATTTCTCTGCAGCAATCCAATTGTGATGATCTGTGCTGTCTCTATTTTTAAAGGTGTATAGGACTATTTTCTACTTCCGGGTGGATCATTTAGACTATTGGTCCTCCTAATTGTCAATCATTCTGGTGATACGTGCTCCTCCAACAAGAGCAGAGAGTTTCAAAAAGTAGAGGGCGGTTCTTTCCGAAAATTTGGGAAAATCCTCCTATATACCTTCAGTTTTTTAAGTAATTATTTAATATTTCACCAAATACAACATGCAAGTTTATAATGGAAAGAAAAAGCACATTTCTCATTTCACAAAAAACAGCTCTTAGTATCAAATCAAGGTTGAAATGAACAAAAAACTCAAATTTCACTGTCAAACTAATAATCAAAATTGAGGCAAAGGGAAGATGTCTGGATGTAGGTCAGTGAAGATTCCTTGATTCCCTCTAGTGGCTCATGGTGGAACTTCAGTTGTGTGTAATGTAAAACTTTAAATTAGTTTTTCCTCACTAATATTTTACGTCTTATAAGGCTTAGAAGGTTATTTTAATTAGACAAAAAATGTAAAGAAGCTAGTACTTCTTAATTACCTGAGCCTTAATTATAAGAAGACAAAAATAACTTTACATATTATGGAAGCTTCAGCGTGCATCTCTATATCTCTGTGCATAAACGGAATATTGTGTCCACGCGTCAGTTGCTTTAAATGACCCACCAAGGTCTTTTAATAGAAGTCATAAGATCATGGGGTCAACCTATTTAAAATACAGGAAGGTACATGAATTTGCCTAATTATGTGAAGTTCTCTGTCAATGAGATGTTATCATAGTGTGCGTGGCAGAGAGGAGGTCATGGGTCGCAGAGGAGATGTGATCCATGACGGGCAGAATGTACAATGAGATATAAATGCAAATAAAAATGTAATGGCTGTAGTGATTATTTTATAATTACACAGACAGTCAAGAGCCGCACTGTTAGGTTACAGCTGAGGGAGTGCTTTTGGTTGGCTGCTAAAGACCTAAAAAGAAAATGTCCCCTGAATTAGCATATACAGGCATACACAGGTCTATACAGGCAATAACAGGTCTACACACGTCAATAAGTCTTATGAATGGAAATGATCGGGCACGTAGTCACAGTTTTTTCATTTAATAATTATTTTGACAGTTTCACACATAGTTTGGGTTTAGACCGTCGTGAGGCAGGTTAGTTTTACCCTATACTGATAATGTGTTGTTGCGACAGTAATCCTGCAACTGCTATCTGTGTTGCTTGATAGATAATACTGTAAAAAATAATTAGTTTTATTTGATAATTTTTTAAAACCGTTTTCCTCTTGTATATATCTCTCCTGGATGAAAGAAAGTGATTCTTACTCAACATTTTATACAGTCATTAGGTGAAGAATTGTGATCCTATTCTTGTCATTCGCTTCCGTTATCACCGTGTTTGAATGGAAAAAAATATATATATCTGGTTTCTAAACATTGCTTTGGGTGACCTTGGTCTGTAAAACTTACTATATTAGTAAACATTACTTACTTACTTACTTATTATTAGGCCCAAAAATAGATGAACTATAGAGAAACGTTCATGTACTGATACAATAGCAATTGTTTTATATGTACTTAAGAGAGTCAAGAACGTAAAGGGTAAACAGTTAAAAATCTCTGGACTGTATTAGGGGGAAAAAACGCATAAATAAAAATAATAGTTTTTAAGACAGACCTTGTGTTTTCATTATACAGACTGAGACAATAAAAAACACATAGGAAAAAGGTAAAATGTTCCCGATTTTATATAATTTTCTACGTGCGCCTTGTCCAAATAGACTATCGTGGACCACAAATGAGTGCAGTCGTGGCTCGCCTTCTACCTAAAAGCATCTCCTCTGTGATGAGTGCAATCTCCTCTGTACTGCTGTTGCGTTTCGTTGCATTAAATATAAATAGTTGTTGTTGTCTCCCTGCATCATGAGGCGCACTTCCTTAGGTTGTGTCTCTCCTCAAAAGAATCCTCCGGTGTAAACAAAGCCCGTAATGTATTCTGTTCAGGTGTCTTTGCGGCTCTGCGTCGAAACATTTGCATTTGTCGACACGTTTGAAGCGTTTAGACACAATGTTTTCCCCACTTTTGCTTTATTAATTACAGCTTTTAGGGAATCACAAGCTGTTTGGAGTGCAGGGAGTGGTGTTTCTTAAGCAGCAGTAGTTTGTATAGACTGTCAGAAAAGTGATTCATTGGAATTATGTGTGGACTACTTTGTCTAGAAATTCAACTTGTTAACAGAATTTTCATACCCTAGACAAGACGGATGCATTTACTTGTTGTTTACGTCTGGTTGTTTTTGAAAGGGGATCTGTTTCAAGTTGGGGAGTGCCTGAAGAGGACCTCAAATTACCTGCTGAGTAGTTCAAGTTGAGGACAGGACTCACAACTGCAGCGTAGGGGTCTTATTTTAGACCTTCTCCGGAGGGCGCCTCAGGGGTTTCCAACCGCTTGTGTCGTAACAGACTTCCAGGGAATGATAAGTGAGAGAAATGGGAGCCGTGTAAGGTCTAACAGATAACTACTGCAGTGAGTTAGGGCTATATACAAATACATTGAAATTGAGGTCAGTTTAGAGGTACTTTTGATAACAGGAAAGAGCTACAGTGGCAGAAACTTGTGTGTTGATAAGTTTTAGTCAGAATTTTTTTTGTACAAAACAGTGAATGGTGTACAAACCCTGTCTCTTCATAGGAGATGAGAGACTACCAAAAGAAATAACAGAAATAGATTTGAGAAAAATATGTAGCAAAAATATAAAGAGAAACGTTTTATGGGGAGCCATGTCGCTGTATAGAAAGTGTCCAGGATTCAGGAGCTCATGGAGAAATTCTGCTACTTTGGCACCTTTAATTGAATATTACTTTTAAAATTGCAACAAAATAATTAAACTTTTTGAAGACAAGCAATGCTGGGACTCGCTCATTGGTCGAAATTATAATGTATAACCATTTAAGCGCACATGACAGATTTTTATAATATTTATCATGACTTATTTTGGTAGAATGACACTTGATTTTCTTAAACAAATAAAGTCATACATTGTGAAGAAGAGTGGTTTTAACACTGTTTCAAACACTGTTTTATCACCCAATAAACATTTAGATTCCCATTAGAAATGAAATGAAATAATTTTGGAGTTATTACATGGTTGCTTGGTAACGCCCCTGGTGTGATCTCTGCAATCACAATCAGGAAGTGATATTAGAATATTAGATTAATTAGAGTAATATTAAAAACTGGTATAAATATGGTAAAAATGGAATGAAATGTGTAAAATAATGATCAAAATGTTAAATATATTGAAACCTGATTTGTGAAAAGTCAAGTCAAACCTGTAATATACACTTTATTAAGCAATACTTAGCCATAAAAGTGACTTCATAATTTCTCTTTAGCTGATATGTTCTGGGCTCATTAAGAAAGCACCTTTTTACCCTTTGCTATTGCTGATGTTCAAGTGATAAATATTGATTTCTGCTGTTGATAGTAATGATCCTGACAGGCCTGGATGCATCGCAGAGCTTGAGGGATTTGAAACTTTTCTTCTTCGTCACAAATGCACCCTTAGTGTTGTGCTATATCATATGTGTGCTTGGTAAATAGTGCTGTATTCTCTGGTGCTGTTATTTTGAAGCTGAAAACAAGAAGGCAGGAATCAAAGACCATTTACATACAGAATATTGTGTTAGTTCATTGGGCACTATCCATCCATTTTCCTTCCACTTATCTTAGGATTTGCTCCCTCAACTGGCCGGATCTGGGAGAATCCTGTGGCAGCCCCAGTAAAATTAGAAAAACCAACATTAGCCAAACATGTACTCACACACCATAACAGCCAGTACAAACATGCATTGGGTGGAACCAAAGTCCATAGTTCCCAGCTTACCTTATCTAGAGGTGAAACTCGAATCCAGCTGAAAACAATACAAGCCACTCCTGCAGTCTGTGATTTGGGTTTGAAATCCAACCTGCAGTCTCTCCAGTCCACGGACACGTATTTTGATCCATTCTTAAATGCATAACCGTGTTTATCCTCCTCCGCCTAGGCACACGTGTGCTAGTAATATAAAAGTTGTCCATCACATGCAAAAGCAACCTCTGCAGTGCTGCTTTTGAGCTTATGGGATATCAAAAGTGAAACCTAAGAAAGGACTAATGGCCTCAATTATAACTAAAACTGAAACGATTTTGAATACACCATTGCCTTTTCGAACAGCAAATTATCCTGTTGTATATAATAACAATCTGGCTATCCCTGTATTTAGCAGGCTGGTCTGTAATAGGCTCAGAAATGCAAGGCTCACTGCTCCTGAGTGGCATCAGGATGGGTCAAATGCAGAAGACAAATTTCCCAACGGGGACAATAAAGTGCACATTTACATTTACACATTTACACTGCGAAAAATTATAATCAATTATGGTTTTTCTCTTCATTTGATTTTGTTTTCACTGTTTTATCTGTGAATGGAAAAGGCAAGTCTGGTCTCATGATCTAACTTACTTTTAAGAACAGTGTGGTTTTTAGAAAGAAATTGCTTATCATTTGATTTCAACAGTGTCAATATCGTCAACTAAAGATCTTTTTTTTTTGTCCCACTCTGAGGAAATAACGACGTTTTCCCTCAAATGTGAAGTCTCCTAGTTGCCTTTGAACACTATCCTGTAGTTTCATAACAGAAATCACAAATCAAATTGTTTGAAATATTGCAATTGCATATTTCTTTAAATTTGTGCAGGCCTAACTTTGACCTGCTCCTTTTGTTTTTTGCTCATAACTCACGTATTGATGATGAAAGTAAAATTCAAACTCAAACCAAGTAAAAGTTTAAGTTTAAGTTTAATTTATTAAGGCCAATGTGCAGTTGCATTAAAAAAGATCAAACTCATATAGCACTTTTTTGGACACTCAAAAACGCTTCACATGTGGAATAAAATAAAAGAAAAAGAAAAAAGGGGGGGTTTACGGAAAAGCTTGTTTGCAAAGATGGGGTTTGAGTACTGATTTAAAGTTTGGTAGTGAGTCTGAATTTCTAATGGGCAGTGGGAGTGAGTTCCACCGGGTTGGGGTGACAATGGCAAAGGCTAGTGCGGGAGCGAAGGCGGCAGGTGGGTTGGTCTTGATGTAGGGCGGGGCCAGGTTAAACAGGGAGCCAGTGGAGCTGCTGGAGGACAGGGGTGTTGTGTTCTCTGGACCGGGTGTGGGTGAGGAGGCGGGCTGTAGAGTTCTGGATGTATTGCAGTTTTTGGAGATGAGAGGTGGGGAGTCCGTAGAGGAGGCTATTGGAGTAGTTAAGTCTGGAGGTAAATGAAAATAATAAAGAACAATGGCTTATCAAAAAGTCCGCACCCTGACAATTATTTCACCATTACAGTTATTTTCACAAAGCATTAAACGACATTGTCACCTTGAAATGTGTCCTTTCCACGACGACACACAAAATACTGCACCACTTTCCTTTGGCTTCACTCTAAAGTTATGTGCGGTATAATGGGCTGTTTTTCGAGGCTTTGGATGAAGATGGGTGAGATTCTAACCGCTCCCGAAAGCAATTTGCCTACAGTCTACCTCCCCTCCTGCCCCATTTTCCTCACTTTTTGTTCTGCAGTGAGAAACTCTTTTGCGTTAGGAGAAGGGCAGACGGAGGTTTAGGGACGCACTCTGGTCCATTCACACAATCAGTGACGGCGACCGAATCAATGAGTTTTTTCAAAGTCCGTGGAAAATTACCCCTCGCGGTTCTCTGGTAAAAGTCACCTCCAAAATCGAGTCTTTATGAGCTGAGTCAGGTATGGAGATGCTGAAGAGGCAGGACCAGCATGTCTCTGTGGGTTCCAGACTTATTTTTAGTAAAAACACTGGCATGCTCTAATTGTTTTGTCACCAGAAGTTATTTTATTATTGGGCACTTGGGAATGTGACCTTGAATGGTGTTTTCAGCAGAACTCAGAAAAAAGGTTAATGGTTTTCTGTGATTGATATGTGAATGACTCGGTAGCATTGTGTTAGCCGGGAATTTCACATGGAGAATTTTTTTTGCGTTTTAGTGCGTGTGTTGTCTCTCCTTTCTTATTTTTATTCAACAAAATGGCCTTCAGCATGCTCACTTTATTGGCAGGGAAAAAATGGCTGCGTTTAGTTGATCCTAGAAAAGTATTTTGTCGTAGATCATTTGAATTATATCATCGCATTAAATGTTTATGAATAGATAAATAGCTTTTGGCTATTATCACATTGCCAAAGAAAACTGTTGATTATGTTAGATAAATAAATATATTTTGGGTGTTGTCACTATGATTACCATTGCATGACTCGTGTTGCTACTTGTAATATTAAAAAGTTAGCTGCTTAGGTGAACGGTAACTTTGAGTTTGAATTTGTTCATGGAAATGCAAAGAATACAATATACAATAACTTCTACAAAAGGAGGCTATAAATGGGGCAATTCTAACTTAATGTATGTGTGATAATAATAAGAACTTGCATTTCTCAGCGAAACCAGTACTGAACCAGTGATGTACAAATGGTGTACCGCAGGAATTTAATTTTTTTTATACTTCCCCTTTTCTTACGTCTTTGCAAAGTATATCCTTATAATGTTGTTAGATTTTCATTTCCAAACTCTAAATTAGATTATTCAATTAATCAATCAATCAATTACAATCAGTTAATATACAGATTGAGATTGATGGGTCGAATTAGATTAGTGATTTGGTCCCTGTGCCATAAATTGAATATAGATGACGACTACTGGTTAGTCCAATACTTTCTGCATGTTAAAGTGGTATGAAACAATTTGTATCATTTTCCTTTATAAATCATTGGTGATTTGGATTAGAAATATCAGTTGAATATAAAATGATAACAATAATAATACTAATTCATTTTATTTCATGGCGCCTTTCAAGACACAGGGGACGCCTCACAATACATAGTTCCCACAGACCAATGAATGTCACATGACCTCCTCGGAGACGCCATCTTTGATGGCACGCTGCTGTGTTTGTGCATTCCATTAAACAGAAGAATGAGAATAAATGTAGATATTCAAACGCAAATTGGAAAAAAAGGGCAACTTTTGAGCAAATAATTGTATATTAATACAATGGCACCACAGTTTAACGTGCTACGGACATGTTTTACATATTTGATCAAATTATGCAGCAAAAATTAACAAGCAATGCAAACATTTCTCAAAAACTTTAGATTTAATACCAGTTGGAGCTCCATTTAATTATTTTAATTATATTAACAATTAATTTAATTAATGCTAATGCCACACGGACACTCTGGATTGCTGTTATTGTTTATTTCCGCGTTTTTGACCGTATGTTTTGGTGAATGGTGGGCAACTGATTTTTCCAGGCGTAAAGAGCAGTTTATTTTATGACACAGATCTTTTTACAGAAGCAATGCTGTTTGTGAACATTGTTTTAGCCCACCATAGAACTATTATTATCTATTTAATACATTTACGTTGCCCTCGAGAGCCTCGGACGCGACACCGATCCTCCTCATAATAAAGTAATCTAACGCTAAATAATGAAACTCTCAAGTTACCAGCTATCAGCATACACAAGTTAGTACTGAGTAAATTACGTCTGTCAACACATTATTAGATACGATACGCACCTGACACAAAGTGCTCCGAGCATATTCTTGCGTGTTTTGAGGGAGTTTCTTGCCTGTTTATCTTCGCAAGCCATAACCTCCGTGGTTGTTCTGACAAAAGCTTAGTCTTCTCACATTCATGAAGTCTAATGATGGGTATACTGTAAAATCCAAGTTTAACGGAACCTCCGGCACGATTTGAACATCCATTGACCCAGCAGGAGATGACCATTTTCAACTTTATCACGACATTAACACGTTTCAGCTTCTTTTTCTATTGTTTTGCCCACAGAATGCCAAGACAAATGGCGCCGGGTCGGCAAATCCCCGTATGTAGTGACGTCATGTGGGAACTATGTATATATTAAAAACATCACACACAATATTAAAAGTACAGAATGGAATACAAATTATTATATTATTTACAGTGATATTTGAGAAGTGGAATAATGTGTATGTCATTAATGTAAAGTTTGCAAGAATTATTTAAACCATATTAGGCATGTCCATAAATTTAGGCACCACAAAAGAAAAAAAAAATCAACTCAATTGTTTGTAGATCCTCCTTCTGCAGAAATTACAGCCTCTAAATGAGTTGCTTTAAGGCACCCATAATTCCACTTTTCAGCGTAGTTGCAAAGAAGGGAAACATCTATAACTGGCCTATTTAAATACCCTTTCTAATGATTGGAAAATACATTGAAATCTTATCCAAAAAACCAAAAGGATAATCCAAACTTTTGAATTTCAGTTTTCAGTTTTCAGTATCCAAACCCAAGCTTTTTCATGCCACTGTATATTTGATTGTTTCCCACCCCCACGTCAGCCCTCGCATCACGCTCCGCCTCGCAAATAGAAGCAGACACGATTGTCACCCTGCCAGGCAATATTGTCACTCTGGTGTTTCCCCCTATTCTTCACAGGTCATTTAGCGCCTGGGCATGGTCGTAGCCTGAACCGCCGCCTCCGTCATCACTCTCTATGACACTCTGAGGGGGCATCTGTCATCCCCGCTCGCACATCCCGGGTCTGGTCCTGCCTTCCCCCCTTCCCTGTCGGTCGCCGTAGCAACCCGCGGAGATGGGAGGAGCCGTGAGCGCCGGGGAGGACAACGACGACCTCATCGATAACCTGAAGGAGGCCCAGTACATCCGCACGGACATGGTGGAGCAGGCCTTCCGAGCCATAGACCGTGGGGACTACTATCTGGACGCCTACCGGGACAGTGCCTATAAAGATTTGGCGTGGAAGAACGGGAACATTCACCTGTCCGCACCCTGTATATACTCCGAGGTGATGGAGGCGCTCAAGCTGCAGCCGGGACTCTCCTTCCTCAATCTGGGCAGTGGGACAGGCTACCTGAGCACAATGGTTGGCCTGACCCTTGGTATGTAATAAGCATATGTTTGTTTTCTCTGTCAAGGTGAAAACTGAAGCCTCATGTATTTATTATTATTATTATTCATTTTTTATTTCAGGTAAACACAGGTGCATCAAAGTGGCTATTATCATTAAAAAACATATGTATGACAACATCAATAAACAATTTGGCCTGAAAGGGAGTTGGAAGAAACTACCTTATTTACTCCCACCCCATAATGTATCTAACAATTCAATTACACTCTCTGTTTATTTAGAAAACTTCAGTCATTCAAGTTGTACACTTTCTGATTTCTAAAGTTTGTCGGTGTTTTGTAAAAGGGAGATTCCAGGAAGCTGGAGTCGCTTATAGACCGGGCCTCAAAAACAATGCATACAAATGTCATCTTATATAATTATGCAATCCTAAACCAATTTCTAAACGTTTATCAGACAACAGTTATTGCAAACAGGGATGGAATGGGAAAGTCTGAAGGATCAGCGTGACCAAAAACGGGGATGATGATCCTTCAGATAGACTAGATTCAACTCATAATGTCCTTTTTGGGCTGTTAGTTTTCGGATTTTCTTCCCACAAATAGTGAAAACAACACAATCAATAGTAAAGTTATTCTGACAGAATCAATCAAATATTGTTGAATTTTTTGTTATTTTTGTTATTCGACTTCCAATGTGAAACAATGTGAAACAATGTGACAGACTATTTCTGAATCCTTTATTTGGCCTAATACTGATATTTGGCTCACAGATTTATTATCATTAATATCATTAGTCCTTATTAAGACACAATATATGACGGTCCATAGGTAAAAATATACAAAAAATATACAATACATACAGTTTAATGCATATAGAAAAATAACATCTATACATTTATTGTTTATTTATATTATGGACAATCAACACACTGTTGAATAGCACTTGATAATACTTTACAGGGGGCACTTGGATGTATACGGTTTTAAATGTCTCAGAAAATGCTCAAGATATGTCAAATTTTGTCCTGTTTATGTCCTTTCAAACTCAAATTAGCTTGTATTTTTGTGACAAGTTTCTCATTTATCATTCTATAAAATTATAGTCAATACTTTTGACAACCCTGAACACATTCTAACTCACTCCAAACACAGTCTAGCCAGTCTTTTGCATGTTAATAACAACGCTTCTAAATAACCACATTCTTGTATGAAGGACAGATAAATTCCATGTTGTTTGAAGTCTGTGCCCTTGTTAGTGATGCGTCTCGGGGTCAGAGCAGAGACGCTCATTATGGGCAGATTTCACACGTCCATCAGAATCAGACTGGGATCAGGGAGGAGGACCTCAGCGTAATCTGCCTGCAATAAAGAGCTCAAGGCGATAAGAGCTCATCTGTTTAACAAAGATGGACCCAAAGACACCACTTTATTAGATCTCATCGGCAATTATAGAGCGTGTCCTCACTGTGCCGGCAAATCTGTATGTCTGATATGTAGAGATCCTGTGTTAGGAGTATATGTGAGAGAATACACGAGAATTACTTTATTGGGAGTACAGTTACTACTCAAAAATCTAATGAATATATTACCTATAGGTGTAAAGCTGGGGTAGCCACATTTTTTGTCATTTGAAAATATCTATATTTCTAGTTATGGAAGTTTTTTCTAAATCAAGTAATTACTTAATGTTTTGACAATCCTTTCTGGTAGATTTTTCAGAACAATATTATTACTGGTATGTTTGTGTAAGCCCTCAGTCATACAGGGATTAGTCAAAGCAAAGGAAGGTTTCTCACCCATCATCTGTACTTCTTAGCAAGTTTTCCCGACGCTTCATCCTCAATCCAAAGGACGGGCGCTCTGAGAATTCATTCCCTGAAGAAGTCCTTTGGATTGAGGACGAAACGTCGGGAAAACTTGCTAAGAAGTACAGATGATACAGATGATGGGTGAAAAACCTTCCTTTGCTTTGTGATTATTACTGGTATATTTCAATTAAGCAAAAAAACTGAACCAAATGTAAACAAGGCTTGTAATTTTATAAGCTTTATTAAACTGCTAGATATTTTTTGGGTTCAGTGTTTAGACTAAAATAATGTGGTAATTGTGGAGAAAAAAATTGCCTAATAATAATATTTACAATACCATGTGAACCATATTAACCTTTTATTATAAACGCTACAAATGTATATAATAAGAATTGATAATCAGGGGCCACCTACATTGATCTCGCGGGTCGGATGTTAGATATGCCTGATTTAACTAATGCATTGACTTTCTCCCAACACTGTTCAAATGTTCATGGAAACTTGTGTTTCAGTACTTGTGTATATGACATGACACCAGTGGCAGGTAGGGGGAGCACTTCCACATCTGTTGATGTTGAGTCATGCCTCAAGAGCTTAAACACTGGAGCTAATGTCTGTGTCCAAACTGACAAGAATTACTATTACTTTCAAATATGAATTATAATATCGACAAATCCTTTTTAAATGTCCCATGGAGGTGTTGAGAGCGAGGGTTTCTTAGACATGTTATACTTACTGCTTTATTATGCTTAAGTCAGAGATTTTATACTTGCTTCTTTATTATGCTAAAGCTAGAAAGTATTATTATTATTTTTAAAGTTATTAATCACTTATTATTTGCTGTGTGCTCCTCATTCCTACTATTCTGTAATTGGTGATGCAACACTGACATTTTCATCTAATAGCAGTAATGGGCTAAGCTATGGACTGACAATATTTACATAAATCCATCATGTTTTTAAAATGCATTTATTGTGTTTTTAAGGATCAGTCACCCGAAATTACCAAAAAATGAGCCTCACAAGTGCAGAAATGGAACATATTATTCCCCATGTCTTTTTACATTTGTTAATCATTGTCTATGAGTTTTGTTACTTTCAAAAACATTCTTCTGTTAAGTAGAACCTATTACTCAAGTAAAGCATGATATGATGGACAGTATCTGTGATGTTTTTAGTAAAGAAACTCCTTGAGCTCCTGCTTCCAGAACACTTTCTTTGCAGCAACCTGGCATTCCACGAACATTTCCCTAAATCGCTCTGACTTGTTTTTCTTACATATTTTATTTTAGTAGTCCTTTGTCTCAGGGATACACCTTTTTTGTCTGTTTCACGTCTCATGTTTGAAAATACTCTAGTGCCTGAAGTGTTAATGTGAATTGATGCAAAGACAGAGGACAAACTATCATCAAGGGAAGTCATGCATAAAACATACTAAACCCTTTAGGCCCCGTCGGTGTAGGATCGCTGCTTTGAGCCTATGACTCCAGGGCACTTTGTTTGCACAGGTTTACCTTCCCTCAGAGGTTCTCGTACCTTTTTCCACACATTTTTGTCTTTTATTTACAGGACCTGTTTTTAGTAGTCCTCTGTCTCTTATAAAGTTTCTAGGCTCAACTTTTTGTCCCTCTCCCTTTCTACAAAACTTACTTCCAAAGGGATAAATATAATACACAATAAAACTAAATCAGCGGGGAAAGACCAGTCGGTGCAATAGGTTGCATTTATGTGACATCACAGTGTTCCAAAGAGCTGATATTATAACGTTGCGGTGGAGGGTAGTTGAAAAGTCTGTCCTGGTAACTATGGTAACTGTCAAATTCAGACTTCAAGTTGTAATTCCTGGGCTAATCCACATTAAATACAATGTGGCATAAAGTTTCTTATCTTATTTGGTGGGGTACCTACAGGTACATGCGAAAGCCAGTCCCTGTCACACCTTTGAAACTAAGCATGTCAATTCCTGGTTAGTACTGTGATGGGAGACCTTTGGGAACCCAGGTGCCACTCTGGAGCAGCTGAGGCTGTAAAGAGACAATTTTTTACCCACATTAGAATGAGTCTGGTGTGTGTGAATGGTTGGTGGTAATCAGAGGGGCGGATGGCCCATACTGGTTGCTTCGCTTTTGTCATTTTCCCCCCAGGGCAGTTGTGACTACAATAGTAGTTTTTCAGCGTATGGAGTGCAATGATAACAACATGAAAGCGTCTTTGAGTGTATAAAAACTGCTATAAAAAAAAATTGATGCTTTGTTATCCATCCATCCATCCATCCATTTTCTACCCTTTAATCCATTTCTGGGTCAGGGGGGTGGCAATCAGAGATGCCACCCAAGTCTCATAGCACCAGCCCCTCACTGACCCTCTGCAGGTGGTGAGTCCACAGGAGGACGGCTGCTCTCTGAGTGTGAGCATAGCCTTGATCTTTCAGTGGGGGCTTTGGGCAAAGTGGGGTTAAGTGTCTTGCCCAAGGACACAACGACAGAAGTCATCAGTGGGAGTTGATGGAGAAGGTGCAGAGGTGGGAATTGAACCCACAACCTTCTGGCCTTAAGACCAATGCTGCTTTGTTATTGTAACCCTCATTCACTGTGTTTTATGTGAGTGGTCCCAACACACCCAGCTTCTGGACTCTGCGTTGTGTTGTTTATGAGTGATAGGTGTGGTGGTGAGAGAAGGACCACAGCAGACACAGCAGTTCGATTTTGATTGTGGAAGTGCAGTTTTACTTTGAGGTTCTTGAAAGAAGTTGCTTGGCTCATGGGACCTTACAACGTAAAGGCAAAAAGAAAAGAGGGCGGATGACGCATTACGCAGCCAATTGACGCTGGCGCTACGGTGGCCAGCCCAGAACATAAGGACCATAATAAAAATAAGGCCGTCACCCGAAAGAGAACCAGTCCGAGTGCCCCATCTAGTGGTCACTCCCTTACATCCACCCCTCCTTTAATTGATGGCGTCCGACCATCAGACACCCCCAGTCGAAAACGACAACAACAACAAAAAAACCCATAACACACAACAACAACAAAAAGTTCAGTGTGTACATTCATGTGTGACCACAAATCCTTTTTTCTTTTACTCTTTGCCATATTTCTCTTCCTCTATCAATCTTTCTTTGGACACTGTCCCCCCCCATCACTTGGGTCTCATATGAAAGTCTCTTTGGAGGACAACGTTTCCTTACAGGATTTCTCCTTGTGGTACAGGGCTCTGGTGATGGGAAACACAGTTCATCAATCTCTTCCTCCCCCAGCCCTGCTAACGTTTCTGCCCCGGTTGAGGTCAGTGGGACTGGGGCTTGGCCAGTACTTATGGGGTCGGGGCAGTCGGCTGACTCCCCTACATCCTCCCCATCTGACTCCTCCATATTGTCAATGTCTTGTTGCTCATGTTCACTATCTGTTGCATTGCCGTCCTCCTGTGACGTTTGTCTCTGCTGCACAGGGAGAAACATGCACTGTGTTAATAAGTTGCGATGAACCACTCGCTCTGCTCCCCCAGCCTCTCTCCTTATCACATATACTGGGACGTTAACCTGCTTTTTGAGTACAATGTATGGGTGCGACTCCCATTTATCTCCCAGTTTCTGGCGACCCTCAACATGACAAATCTTTAACAGCACCCTATCCCCTGGATTGAAAACCTGATCCTTAGCTCTTTTGTCATAGTGCTTTTTCTGCATCTCTTTAGCTTGGTGTGAGGACTGATTAGCCTGGGCGTACGCCTCGGATAAGGCGGTGTGCAAGGTTTGGACATATTCAGAGTATTCACATGGTGTGTTCTCAGTGGAGAGCCGAAAAACCAGGTCGACGGGGAGTCTGGGGTGTCTGCCGAACATAAGATAGTATGGCGTATACCCAGTGGAGTCGTGCTGTGTACAGTTATACGCATGAGTCATCGCATCAACATGTTCGTGCCAGCGAGGCTTTTGGTGGGGTTCAAGAGTGCCGAGCATATTCATTAATGTGCGATTAAAACGTTCTGTGGTGCCATTGCCCTGTGGGTGATATGGCGTTGTGTGAGTTTTAGTGATGCCTACACATTTGCACAGCTCTTTAACAATGGCGCTTTCAAAATTTCTGCCCTGGTCTGCATGGAGCTTGGCAGGGAATCCGAAGCGACAGAAGTAGTTTTTCCACAATGTTCTAGCCACTGTGCTAGCCTTCTGATCTCTGGTGGGGTACGCTTGAGCGTAGCGAGAGAAGTGGTCTGTAACAACGAGGACGTGTTCAATGCCCCCTCTAGATCTTTCTAATGTTAAAAAGTCAACACAAACCAGTTCCATTGGGGCACTAGTGTGGATACTGACCAGAGGGGCTCTAAGTCCTGCTGTAGGAGTTTTCCTCAGGCAACACCTTTCACATTGCTCGCACCATGTCTTGATCTCATGAAACATTTTGGGCCAGTAAAACCGCTCTCTTATCATTTGCAAAGTCCTCTCAAAGCCCAAGTGCCCTGAGTCATCATGGAGGGTGATTTTGACTTTTTTGCGTAATATCTCAGGTAGTAGAAGCTGCTCCACTATACCCCTTTGTTGGTCTTTGACTTTTCTGAACAAGATTCCGTTTGTCACCACCAACCTCCTCCACTCCTTTAAGAGAAGGCGCCCCTGCACACTCATCTCGGCCCTCTCACAGCGGCTTGGTTTTTGATTGCGGGTCCTTGAGAACAGGACAGGGCCAATGATAGAGTCCTCTCTTTGGGCCAAACGTATCTCATTTGTGGTCAATGCCGGGAGCGATTCTGTTCCCACATCAGTGTAGGGCTCATTAGTGTTGCTATCACTCCGGTGCGCATCACTTGTAGTGGGGGAGTTTACAGGTACAGGAAAACCACTGTGACATGTAACCTGAGGGCAAGAAAGCAGGGCTTTGGCGACATCTTGATCGGACATCCGCGAGAGTGCATCAGCATTTGCATTGTTTCTGCCACTCCGATACTGTATGTCGAAGTTGAAAATGGATAGTTGTGAGACCCAACGCTGGCCTGTTGCATCGAGTCTAGCTGAGGACATCACATACTTAAGGGGGTTATTGTCTGTCAGAACTGAAAAATTGCGGCCATACAAATGATCGTAGAACTTATCCGTTACTGCCCATTTAAGGGCAAGAAATTCGAGTTTATGCGCAGGGTACCGGGTCTCAGGTGGTGTAAGGCCCCTGCTAGCATAGGCTATCACTCTCTCTTGCCCTCCCTGGATCTGTGCCAACACTGCCCCCAAACCGCCACCAGATGCATCGGTTTGGAGTACAAATGGTTGACTGTAATCTGGGTAACCAAGTATTGGTGCAGTAACAAGTTTTTCTTTTAGCAGTGAGAAGGCAATCTCGCACATAAGTATGTGATGTCCTCAGCTAGACTCGATGCAACAGGCCAGCGTTGGGTCTCATTATTATTATTATTATTTGTCAGTACATAGCAACTAATAAGATTAAGATTAAGAGATCCTTTATTCATCCCACAGTGGGGAAAATGTTATGTTGCATCACAAGTTACAGAAAGTATGGTGACAATTTATCAAAATGGTGTCAAAACATTCAGAAAACATGCATGATGTTGGCCAGCAGAAGGACAGACATCAGAATAATGTGTTTTCTCAGATCAAATGATTATCTGGGAAAACATTTGGAAAGTTTTGTTTTTCAACATTTCTTTTAAGTATTGCTGATTTCTCTCATAGAGTTGTATTGGCCCCTGCCATCTGACTGAAACAGAATTCTAAACATTTATACAGTCAGTATGTCATAAAACCCTTGAATTCCTATTGATCACTGCTGTATTTCCAGGGCCCTATGGAGTGAACCATGGAGTGGAGCTGCACCGAGACGTGGTGGAGTACGCCCTGGATAAACTGGACTACTTTATAAAGAATAGTGACAGTTTCGATAAGTGAGTATCAGTCATGTTCACATTCAAAGCACACAAACACACACATCAAACTCATTTACAAGCTCGCACTAACACTTGCCTTGTTCGCTCTTTTCTCTCTCAGGTTTGAGTTTTGCGAACCCGTCTTTGTAGTGGGGAATTGCCTTGAAATCGCTACAGACAGTCACCAGTACGATCGGATTTACTGCGGGGCCGGAGTTCAGAAAGACCATGAAAATTACATGAAAGTGCTGCTCAAAATTGGAGGGATTCTTGTGATGCCTATAGATGACCAGGTAAGCTCCACCAAGCCACTCATCCGCAGAAAATTTATCCAACCTGCATTGCTTTTTCAAATTGTAAAGCATCAGAAATAAGGGTTAAAACCGTTTCGACCTACAGGGCTGGTTACACAAGTTTTGGTACATGCATTATTTAGCGAGGGCTGCCCCTGGACTCGTGCAGCCATGGACGGTGGGCTATAGAAAATAATGTTTTATTTAAAATGGTGAATGGATCGAGGCTGGCAACACGACCTTCACAATATTTGAGTAAGTGAGAAAAGAAAGCCAACAGCTTAGCCCCTATAGACCAGCAGGACCAAGACCCACGTATAGATTAGGACTTTTAAAAAGAGGATTTATGGAATTATATGTGTAGTAGAAGTGTAGTAGAACGAAATATCATCACACTGACTGATTGATCCACTTCACTAGAAATGTGCATTAATGTCAAACAAATCATGAGATCAATTACTGAAATATTTGCAAAAATTGAAAGTCAATGATTGTTCCTTTTAGCTAGCATTACATTATAAATAAATCATATTATACTTATTTCTTATCATTGAAGTATTTGTGAATGAATTGTACTAACTTAGTGTAAATTATTCTCTCTTGATAAGGTTTGATTTGTGTATTTGTCCATTTAGTTTCCAATTTCTTTAGGTTAATTCGCACTGATCAGAATGTTACTTCGGACCTACAGTTTGTATTTCTGGAACGACAATGCCAAAAAATCTGACATTATAAAAGTGGATAAGGGCTTGAATCACGCAGAATTTATCAAAAGTATACATGTGGAACTAGCTGGTTCAATCTCATTTAAAGAATAGTAGCATTCATCTCATTCCATGTGAGTCATTTTTTTGCCCTTTCTTGATTTTAAAGGTGCATTGTGCAACCGTTCTGATGTGGTCCGCTACCTGCTTGTTGTCATGGAGATGTGTTTTGCCTTGCTTGGAAACTTGTCTTAAGAAATATGGCCAAACTTGGACATTATTTCATTACAAATATTTTTACCGTTCAAAAACCTGTATTCGTTTGTTGTCGCTAATGTAACCATAAAATGTTAATCCATTCTGTGGAACTTATCAGGCCAGAAGCAGACCCTTCGATTGTAAAGTTGCAGAAAACATGGGACATTATCCTTGTTCCATTGTCTAAACCATTTAAATCATAATAATTAATTCGTAAAATAAATAATAAATGAGCTAAGATACAATCACAGCATATTCAGTTGCATTGTCTATAGCAATGAGAATAACAATGAAAAGGCCTGCGTCATCTTTTCAATAGAAATTACTCGCATACAAACAGTTTGGAATTACATTAAAACATTCTTTCTAATTTAATTTAAAGAAGGAACATAACAATGTAGAATACATGTAGAGAAAAAGAGAAAAAAACGTTCTTGACTATAAATGGTTTCTTCCCTCCACAAGCCATGGGTGGAAAAATGCTTTGAATTCTGTGAACCGTGGCAAAGAAATCTTACATTCTGTCAGGGTGTGCAAACTTACGAGCTCTGTACGTATTGACACGACTTTCAATGTGACGACGAGTTTCCACAAGTTGCTTTTATGCCGTCCCAAGGTTGCATCAGAAAGAACATTTTCTTCACATAACTGCAATGATTCGCCGTAGCCTCCTCGTATGAAATGGTCCAAAATGGAATAAAAAGCAATTCAGAGAGACATGTTTCACACGGGCGACCAAAAGATTATTGTAATAGAACCAGTGTCTTGTGAGATGTGATTTCTCATACAGCCATAATGATCCATTTCTGATCTATTATTCAGGCCTCCCTTTCTTCATATGTCATTCTAATTCAATCACGCAGACTTTTACAGACGCGCTCGCTGTTCACTGACCTCACACATGAAGAAGCGAACCCAGACTGGCGTTAGTTGTGGTTGGCAGGTCAAACAATGACTCATGAAAGACATTATGGTGGAGCCGTGGATGAAGGGGGAGCTCGTTGTATTTGGGGAGAAACGGAATGAAGGGATGTTGTCTCCGCTTGGCCTTAAAGAGGTATTATGTATCTTTTTTAATGAGGTGGGTGTTGTAAAATAGATTTAGATTAAGATGAAGAGATAATAATAATAATACATTTCATTTATATTGCAACTTACATTTCCAGGAAACCTCAAAGTGCTGCATATTCAAATACAAAATCACACATTTGTTCCACAGTGGATACATTTCAGTGTTGCATCACATAACACAAGATAAGTTAACATTACAGACTAAAATAGAATAACATTAAAAAAAAAACTGCTAAGTATAAAATCTTCACATAATAATAGCCTGGTGTTACTATAGTGTACTCATTTCATTTAAAGAAAACCGAAGGATTTAAGAAGAAAAAAAGTCCAGGATGGCAAGGGACACTAAAATCCACACAAAATGTGATCTTTATGAAAGCTGTAGGTTCTCTGTCAGCTGAGGTCGAGCTGTTTTAATTTACATTGAGTTCTATAGGACCTTTTTCTGGGTAGCCCACGTGAATTTAGTCTGCAGAACCACGGGCGCCCCCTGTGCCCATGGGTGGGACAGCTGTAAGCTAGTAATATCCTATCCAGTTATTATTATAGATCCATGCTTAGGCCAGGCTAGCATAATAAAGAAGCAAGTAGAAAATCTCTAGCTTTAGCATAATAAGGAAGAAAATTTAAAATCTCCAGCTTTAGCATAATGAAGAAGTAAGAATTTAGTACAACATCTCTTTCATTTGCATGATAAAGAGTAAGTATAAAATTCTGTATATTCTAATGCAAGAAATATATAGTTGTATGTATACGTCTGTGCATGTTAGCAGCCTGAGGGAATGGATGGATTTAAATGGACAATTCAAATAGTTGTAAGTCAGTGATTTGTATTTGTACACCGGGCAGTTCACAGACCAACATCACAAAGAACTGTACAATTTTTGGTGCACAGGTAATTCTCATTCACACACAATAAATGATAGTATAAACTCCTAGTGAAGGCTCAGGCCATCACCAACCTTTCCGTTACATTCAGACCAATTGTACATGTTTTTAGTAGTAGGGGAAACTTGAGCACTCGCCTAGTTGTCAACGATGCCTTCCCACTGTCACTCTATACACACACTTTTCTTTCACATTAAATTAATTAAAACATTTGCAATTAAAACATGGTCATGTTTCAGCAATAGGGCAGGACTAAATACACAAGTGCACGGATTTGTCTGTATTTGTCGTCTTTAATATGATTCCTTTAGTAATACCATATTGCGGCAGTATGACCTGCAGGCGGGCTCTGCCATTTTAATAGTGGTACGTGTATGAAAAGAGGCATCAAAAGAGCTTAGAAATATTTGGTGACATTCTGTTGCCAGCTACCATAGATGCCACGCTGAGGTTTTGTAGCTTTGCCTTTTTTTTCGTAACCTGAAGATGAAGTCTGTAGTGCGTCTGGAAATGTGCACCACTCTTTGTCAGCAAGAACTAAACCTGGACTGTACTTTAATGTTTGAACCAGCTTAAAACTCGAGGCTAATTTTTAGATATTGCACAAATACAGAAAACGTTAATGTTAATCTGTCTCTGTCTCTTTATGAAACGTACTTGTGGTGTGCTTTTAAAATCATTCATTCAAAAGGTTCAATAATCATTTAATTTACACACCACCCGGTTACACATACCGCGGTAAATACTTATTTTATGTCCAGACTTTTGCCATTTGTTTTTGTTTTCTCCTGAGTCACTAATGGCGTCCCACTTGGCTTTTGAGTTTTCCCCTTGTCGATGGAGGGTCGGAAGGCAAGGATTTGATCTGGAACTTTATGATCATTGCTCTTTTATCATATGGACCAATAACTCGTTGTTTTATCGGTGTATTTTTGTATGTGTTCTAGTTGTTTGGTTTTCTAATCTGCTGATGGCGAGGCAACAATTCTGAGATGCCTTTTGAAATGACTGCTGTTCATGAGTTTGGGCGATATTAAAGAAAATTGGATTGAACTGAATTAAACGAAATCTTACTTGAGGGCTAATCTTTTAAGGCCTGGGAACGGATCCAAAAACCATTTATATATTCGTATAGATAGAGTGATAGATACTTTATTGATCCCCGTCAGAGAAATTCAGGTGTCCAGTCGCAGCAAAAATAAAAAACAAAATTGATCATTCAAAAAAGCTAACAATAGTAATAATCAGCAACAGCCCTTCAGGTCACAGCAGCAGAGGTGGAGTAGCCTCTGGGTGGAGCAGGACGGGTCACAGTAGCAGAGGTGGAGTAGCCTCTGGGTGGAGCAGGACGGGTCATAGCAGCAGAGGTGGAGTAGCCTCTGGGTGGAGCAGGACGGGTCAGAGCAGCAGAGGTGGAGTAGCCTCTGGGTGGAGCAGGACGGGTCACAGCAGCAGAGGTGGAGTAGCCTCTGGGTGGAGCAGGACGGGTCATAGCAGCAGAGGTGGAGTAGCCTCTGGGTGGAGCCGGACGGGTCACAGCAGCAGAGGTGGAGTAGCCTCTGGGTGGAGCAGGACGGGTCACAGCAGCAGAGGTGGAGTAGCCTCTGGGTGGAGCAGGACGGGTCATAGCAGCAGAGGTGGAGTAGCCTCTGGGTGGAGCCGGACGGGTCACAGCAGCAGAGGTGGAGTAGCCTCTGGGTGGAGCAGGACGGGTCATAGCAGCAGAGGTGGAGTAGCCTCTGGGTGGAGCCGGACGGGTCACAGCAGCAGAGGTGGAGTAGCCTCTGGGTGGAGCAGGACGGGTCATAGCAGCAGAGGTGGAGTAGCCTCTGGGTGGAGCCGGACGGGTCACTAGGTTGAGTAGCCGCTTGGTTCGGAGCATTTTCTCTGCTCTAGTCCAAAGTAAAATGCTAAATGGTTCATTAGCATTTTTCAGAAAGTTAGCATTCCTCCAATGGATTTTCACCTGATCCACTTGGTTCGGACCATAAATCCTCTCCGCTCCAGTCTGGACCAGTATATGAACACTGTACTGCAGCAACATCTTAGGTAGAAAAAAGGAAGAAAAATAAAGTATATAAAGCACAAAACAACAACTGTTTCAGAGCTACTCAGGACCTGCTGCCGTTTTCCAGCGCAGGATCGTATGGAACTATCCAGGAAAACTCTCCCAAACCTCCTCCAGGTTTTTTTTTTTTTTGCATTTGCACTGCCACCTGCTTCTCTGTTATTTCTTTTCTCTACATGCTTTTCAACATACCATGAATCCAAGTTACTTGGATCTAGCCCAAGAAAATCTAGCCAAGAAAATCTAGCCCGGAAAATAATTATACTTCAAGACTGGCGATAAAAATAATCACTGCCATATCAGATACCATAAATATTTCATCCCCAGGTGGCGGCCCACTCAACTGAAATCATTCCCTACACCTTTAATGAATCGAAATCACGAGTCTCCTCTCTTTCAGATGTACTTAGATTACTGTGCCTCTCCACTCTCCTCATTTTGTGTTCATAATCCACTCCGCAAATTGCACTCTGCTTGTTATGAAGCCATTGACCAGATCCCAATGACTGTATTTTGTCCTCATAAAGTCATTCGTGTTGCCAGTATTGACTCCGGGGCTATCGTCATGGCGATTTACCTGTGCTTGAATGGGTATAAAATGCATTTGTAATGAAGTGGGTGAAATTGGCTTACTTAATGTAAAATTCTAATAACTGTGTGAGGTTTGTGGAGAGGTGTTAATAAGAAATAATATTAGGGTTGTGGTGCCGCCGTCACTTTGTACATACGACAATGTTACTTTGGTTTTTCTTTGTGTTTTGGTCATCATTTTACAAACATTGTCACTATTTTTGATATAACCCAAATACGGATTATTTGACCTGCAGGCTAAATCAGACCAGATGGTGCTGTTTTAATTGTAACTTTTGCATGCCTAAATAGTTGACAATTCGTGTTCGCTGAGCTGATTGGTGATCCTCTTGTCTACACTTTTCCGTCTAAGAAACTTGAATTTAAAAGTGTGATAGAGGTCAGAAAATGCATGGATGGGATTTATCAAAACTGTTCTAAGAGCCAGAAGTTGCAGTTAGTTGGATGGATTATATTACGTAATGTTAAATCTGGGGTAACCACAAAACATGGGACTACGTAATCTAATGATTTTAAGTGTATAAATTGGAAATGTATGATGATTTTATATTATTTTAGTTGTTTAAAGTATAACCTGGTTAGTACTGAGATGTCTTTTTAGCAAGACTTTACCCACGCTTAGTATGAGTCTGGTTTGTGAGTGAATGATTGGTTATGGTCAGAGGGGCACAAACCGGTTGCCTCGCTTCTGTCCGTTTTCCCCAGGGCGTGGAGTGACTGAATAATGCCATGTGAAGCATCTTGAGAGCCCAAACAAAGAGCAATATAAAACCAATGCATTATTATTTTTATTATAACAATGAGCCTGTGGCGATATGCAATGCTGTAGCAAGCACCACACCACAACTGTAGAATGCAATTGAATATTGATAGCAGCAGAATGAAGCAGGGCGAGGCTCAGTCGGTTCTGTGATTATGTTGAAGGTCGCAAGACGGGCGAGAAACGGGGGGTCGAGAGGCGGAGACTAACAGTGACACGGGGAAAGTCTGCGTAAATGCCTTTTTGAAAATAAATGAGGGGACAAGAAGCCGAGGTGTGGTTGGCTGGAGAGGCTGTGGGGCGCCCCTGATCCTGAACTTCATCTTTAATAACATCAACTCTATAATAACTATAATACTGCCCATAGTCCATAATGATATAGTACAAACACAGCAATATTTTAAATGCTGATAAACGTTATGTTGTTAACTTGTCTTATATGAGCTGTTGATACTCTTTGACTATTTTTTTGTATGTCTTTTAATGGAATCGTTGCACCTTCCCCAGGGACTACAGTTGAAAACTAGCTTTGTAACTAAAACTGGCACAGAAATGTTCATTGTAGTGCATTATCTTGGTTAAAATGAAATAAAAGCCCATGATTATATTGGTAAGTTTAATGCTTGAGTACCTAACTTTGAAACTCCAAACCCCCAAAAAATGATTGATGTATTAAAATCCTCACTCTCAAAACTGTTTGGTTCTATAAATAGGGGCTGCATGTTTGTTGCTTTGCCCTCTGTCACATCTCTAGATCTACTTTTTCAGTGGAAGAGAGAGTGTCAGCCCTCACTCAGCCAATCAGCTCTCAGTATGTAATGGATAACATGTTTGGTCAAGATGAAGACTGTATGTTGTCACCTGATTTGTTCACAAACTAATACTTCCAACTAAACTTCTTCTGTCGGGACAAACAAAACGCATTTAGAAAAACTACGAGTTATCTCACCAGTGATAACAAGTAAACACCCACCACCTCTATGAAACTTAAAAACACAAAATAAACAGCATTTTTCAGAGCTTAACTTCACATTTTCCCGACACTTTGACACTTACCGGATGCAGGAAGAAAGCAGCAATAACACAGATAAGGTGTTCTAAGAAACTGGAGGCACTCTAAGTACCCCGACCCACACATGGTTTATTTTTAGTCCCAAACTCGTCTGAATAAAACATGTGTTTAAAATCACAGTCACTTTTGATTTTGCCGCAGAATTGTTCACCTGCAGTTATTTGGCCTGCATACATATATTCTGGATTGCTGTTGCATGCGTAGATTAGCATATTTCTGTTTTTTTTCTAGTTTATGGAGGCTTTTTATAAGTAGTTCCACACAGAAAGGTTTTGACCATTATCCAAATTCATTGCGTTCGCAGTTGGATGACCTTGCACAGGGAAAGAAAGTGTGTTTTTAAAAACCCACATTCTAGCCGTGCAGCGTCTCCCCTGCTGTAGTTTATACAGTTTTAGTATATTGAGTTTTTGTGTGAGGAGCACAGATCCACTTTCTCTACTTTAAGCATCTGTCTGCCATAATGAACATCTGGAGAATGAATGGAGATCATCGGGTCTTTGGGAATGGAAACGTGAATGCAAATAAGCACTTCTCTGCATAGCAATTAGTACCATGTTATATACCTATTTCTGAAACAGTTTTTACACAGTACTATATGATCAATGTCAAGAATACAAACAACAATAAAAAGTCAAAACATATGAGGTAAAATGGCTTGAATCAATGGTTTGGCTTAATTTGAAACCAGATTTTTCCAATGGGACAAATTTCAAGAACTGTTGCTTTATTTTTCTCATTTCAAGGGAGACATTTCTTGTTTCTTTTTAAACTCTTGTTTTAAAGCAGTCACAACGTGCTTGAATTAAGATGCATTTTGGCAAGTTTGAGCAATTGTTGACACATTTTTCATCATTCAAGTTGTCATAAAACCATAATTGCTTTTGCCAGAAATAGTCTTGCATATTTCATGATGAGGATCTTTGTATGATTTGTCGGAATAAACGTCTTTACTGTTCAAAATGCGCCATATAAATAGAGATTGCTTACTTACTTACTTAAATGAAGGTTACGGCATGTTAAACCCGTGGAGTTCTTACCATCACAGTTTATGAATGATGAATAATGCCACGAGAAGCATCTTTTAGTGTCCAAAACTACGCTATATAAAGCTGTATTATAATTTTTTTTATTTTGGTTTTCATGGTTATCCAACAAAATATAACAATAATCCAGCAAATACAACAGTAATACATTCCATGAAAGGAAGAACAGGAGTAGGATGAAGAAAAAAAAACTGCTAATAAAATTGTTTTTTTTTTCATTGTCAGAGAATGTTTTTGGACAACCCAAGGCTGTTTGGATCATTATCCCAAGACCGGACCTGACTGTAGGGAAAAGACATCTGCCATTTCGGACACTCACACAGAACAAAAACACAAACCACTCGAATTGAAGAGGTGAAAAATCAAGCCAGAGGAACTGGGGGGCCTTGCAAATGACAGCAACACCTGCAGGCGAATATGTCATGATGGAAACCAAATACTGGAAAGAGGAAAGGACAGTTAAGAGACGACAGAAAGTTTAGAAATGCTCCCAAAACGGCGAGCGATACAGATGCTATATACTGTACACATGACCTGCTTGTAAACAACACGCGTGGATCCAGATTAGGCCTGTGCAGCCATCACAACATTCATCGGACATAGAGAAAACTTGCAAAGATCAACAACTCATTCCAACTTTTAGACAATCCATTAATGGAGAAAAGAATGAGGTCAAGCAGTGACTCACACGTCTGTCTTTTTACACAGTGAGTGATTCTATCTATTCCAAATGTGACATGTACATTTCTCCAGTGTGAGATCAATAAAGTCTATCTTATCTTATCTTATTGACAGGTTTAACCCTTTAATGGTTTCCTTAATAATTTGGTGGATCACTTTTTGGGTCACTATCTACTCAAAGCTTGGAACTGAAATCTACCTCATTGGGGCATCTCTATCACTTGGTCATAGGCACTTTTACCATCAAACTGCATCGCAACTATTTGGTAAAGGCCTAAGATTAAGAAACTAGGGGTTGAAAGAAACACAAAAAAGCAAATTATAACAAAAAAAATTACATTGCTTTTTTCAAGGAGTGAACATTAAAGGGTTAAAACAAATTTGGGAGATAGAGGCTAAGTCCTGATTACATATGTTAGTACAGAGCAAAATCCCAGCCACAGTCATCTCCAGGGACTTTTACATGATTGTTGATTTGCCAATATGATATGAGACGAGCAAACACTTCAGAGATCCTTTATTTGAAAAAGAAATTTCAGTGTTGCATCACCAGTTACAGAACAGTAGTATGGAGGAGCACACAGCACAAGATAAATGAACAATAACTCTATAACAAATAAAATAGCATAAAATAACATATCGAGGGAGTTATCTATAGTCGTAAAGGTGTATATCTCTCTCTTGACATTGCTGGACTCATTAAAGACAACACAAAAACCTCAGACTTTCTCTCTCTGTTAAATATATTGTCATGTTTTATTGCATTGTCTTAGTTAATGGCCTTTAGCTGCTGTTCATGTGTGAAATGAGCAGGATCAATACATTTCCCTTCCTCCTTCCTCCCCTTCTGTTGAGAGACCCCCTTCCATCATAGTCACACACTTCACTATGGATTGAAGATTGAAGTTTGTTACATAATACAACCTTGATCTTGTCTCTTGAGAAAAGAAATCCATCTCACTCTGTAATTAACGATAGACTGATGGTGAAACTGTCTGAATTCTTGCAGTTGACGCAGATCACTCGGACGGGCCAGAGCAATTGGGAAAGTAAAAACATCCTGGCGGTGTCCTTTGCTCCCCTGGTGCAGCAGAGCAGAGGAGACGGAGAGAAGGCCCCGGACAGCGTGCAGCTCCGTAAGTATTCATACCCTGGAAGAGTTCATTACGGCAAAAAATAATAATAACAATATTATTTTTATATTTAAATCAATAATCCAATATTTTTTTTGCTCTGTCAGTAATTTCAAGGGGCTCACAGACAAAAACAAACTTATTTCAAAGATAAAACACACGTCCTGAACATTAAATGAATAATCAAATATCATCCAGGTACAAGATAAAACATTTCCGGCCGGATGTAGCCCCCGGGCCTTGACTTTGACACCTATGTTCTAGAGCAGGGATCTCCAACCTGTGGCTCAGGAGCTACCAATAGCTCGCCAGCCCCTTTCAGGTAGCTCGCCAATGGATTTAGAATTTAACAAATGATATCAAATTAATATTTTTTGAGCCATTACATATCCACTATAAGTATTGGGTTATACAGTAATATGGTATATGTATGTTTTCTCGTAATTATTAGATAGATTTTTATTATAACTGCAAAAAGGAGTAGCTCTCTGCTTTTTCGTTTGTATAAAAGTAGCTCTCCGATTGAAAAAGGTTGGAGACCCCTGTTCTAGAGCAAGTAATATATAGTTGTGTGTATACATCTGTACATGTTAGCAGCATGAGGCATAGTGACATACAGTACCAATAATGAAAGGTGAAATAACATATAATCTAATGATATAGGCAGATTATATGAAAAGACCCTGATTTGACCATATGTCGTGTCTAAAAAGCAAATATTTCCTCTGCAAGTGACGAGACCAAAAAGTCCATTTCCAGACATTTCCTGAAGCCACGATCGTCCACAGTGATGTGACAACCCCTGCCCCCTCTGCACCACTGTAATTTCCCCTTCCTCCGAGCGGCTTTGAAGGCTCTCTCCCCAGCTGCTGACCCCGTTTACTCGCTGGCCAGACTCATATCTTTTCTTGTTATTGCGCCCATTTTTGCACTTCATAATAATAAGCAAAATCGTCTTTTTTGAGGTTTTAACCGTATTACAACGTTGTTCTCTGATCACAAATACAGATGGTTTGGTTTTTTCATGATAAATTAATTACTTCTTGCTCATATTCTCTGTTTTTAAACTTGTTTTGCTCTGATGAATCTTTAGATCAGCGGTCTCCAAGTTCCAACTCAGTAGTGCTGCTGTTTCAGGACAAAAAGAGCAGAGAGCTACTAGCCTGGTGTTTTAACTGTAAGCTGTTAAAAGAGCATTTGTGTTTTTTTACATGCTACAAACAAGCATGTGGTAGGGGCTAATGCACTAGTTAGCAATTAGGACATTTTATTCAAGGTTATTTCACAATATATGTTTGTATATTGATGGGGACAGGCTTATGTTTATTTAGTAAAGATCAGGTTCAAGGACCAAAATGTACGATTCAAAATATATGTTCTTCAAGTGACAGAATGGATAAGATCTAAAATGCTAAAAAAGATACATGTATTCAGATTCAAATATAAAAACCTCCAGATATGTTTTTGATTAAAACCACAAAGGCTCCAAGCGCAAAATTGTCTTTTTATTGCCGTTGTTGTGAGTAACAGGAAGTCACAGACGAGGAGAATTGCTTTGGCTCTCGGTGCCAACAAGTTAAAAAAGTAAAAATAGACTATGGCATGCATGAAAAGAACTCTACACACCTACATATATCTCTCAGATTTGTTTTCAGATTTCAGATTTGATTTATTCAGATATTTTAACATTCATTACATAAACATTGAAAATAAAAATATGCGCAAAAAAGGTCTGAAATGGAATAGGCAGAAGCTAAAACTTATTGCGCCTTGAAAATGGCTACTATATACAAGTACTCACAATAGACAAATGCATTAGTAGTTACACTTACAACACTAAAAACCGTCAAATTAGCTGCTCTGGGAGTTCTGGTGTTCACCCTCACACCTCTGTCTCCGCAGCTCCAGTGACAGTACGTAGCCTGCAGGAGCTGTCGCGCGTCTACATCCGCCGGACCCTCCGCAGCCTGGCGCCCGACGACGACCAGGACAAGAGCGCGCCGCGGGTCCCCCAGAAGCGCAAACGCAGGCGCTGCCGCAGACGACGCATCAACACTTACGTCTTCGTGGGAAACCAGCTCATCCCGCAAATGGTGGACAGCGAGGGGGAGGACCACAACGAGGAAGAGCACAGCAAAGAGCCCGAGGAGGAGGCGGAGGGGGAGGAGAGGGACATCGGAGACATCGAAATCATCAAACAAGTCAACCTCTTGAGAGACCAGATCCTGGCCTTGCCGCTGCCCGAGCCGCTCAAAGCTTATCTGTTGTACTTCAGGGAGAAATGACTTCATGTGTTCTGGTGCGGCGTCTACTGAAACGCTTTTCTCTCCTCTTTTTTTCCCGCAGTTCAAATGTAGCATTATTTCCATCAGAATCTTGATTGCAAAACTGTAAAATGAATCGGCATCATAGATAATATTGGATAATAATGTTATGATTGCAATGTTTATTATCTGTATGTCAGAATATAAATATATATATATATATAGAGAGAGAGAGAGATAGAGAGATAAATGTATGGACAAAGCTGGTAATCGCACTTTTGTCTAGGAACGATCTGTTTTGAAACGAGAGCTCGGTTCAAAAGTGCACTGCAAAAATTGGCAAAAAAAAGCTTGAAATAATCCGTTTCTGCTTCTACCATGGCTACTCTTCTCTTTGGATAAATTGAACTTGAATCAAGATAAATTCTACTTCTACTATTTACAGGTGGAACTTGGAATATTGTTCAAAAGTAAATTCACTTCTTGAATTCAACTTTTCAATGTGAAACTAATGACACCAAAGTGAGATATGCCAAGACTTTTTTTGTAAGATTGTTATAAAACACAATACAACACCACAAATTACAATCTACAACACTGCAAAAAAGGAGGAAATATAATGTGAAGAATGCTTGAATAATTTGGCTTTTATCTTAATTTGAGGACATTCTGATCGTCTTAAAAAGATTTGCCAGTGAGTTTTTAATCAAGAACTGTTGATTTATTTTCTCAATCCAAGGGAGGCATTTCTTGTATCCTTTTGCTTTGTCCCATTGGCAAATCTAGTTTTAAGGCAGTAAAAATGTGCTCATATTAAGATAGATTTTGCTGAATTTGAGCATTTTTTGACTTCTTTTTCATCACCTTTTGCAGCGAATGAGTCTAAATCATATATTGAGCGATAATACAGTTTCAAGCTGCATATTTCACTATTTTTTGCAGTGTAGTCGTCTAAACTTGATCCAGATATCTCTATACTTTTGAAACGTTTCTCTGCGATCAAACGTCAAATGGCATTTCTGAATCCCACTTTATGATCCAGATTTTGGGAAAGAAATCTGTGAATAGGAAATATTTGTTACTGATGCTTAAAATGGATAGCATCGTTTTTGAAGCTTTAACTTGCTTTCGGCGTCCGCATCGGTCCACGCCTCGGGGCAACAAAAAAACGAAAGCGGGGTAAACGAGGCCACACGATCCCATTCGGAGAGAGAGAGAGCCGTGTGTCACGCTTGGTTTGGACGTGAATGAAACACTCTCACCGTGTTTTTTCTACCTTCCTTCTTCACACCGAGGCTGGACGACCTCTGTGTCTTTTGTACTGCGCACCTTACAATGGGACTTTTTCTAATGACGCCATCCTGGATTCGGAATCGATCCATTTTTCTACGTGTTAAAGATGGAAAAACCCTATTCTAAAAATGTTGGGATACTACTTGTGTGTAAGCGGAGACATGGTGTTTTGGCTTTGTTATTATTATTTCAGTTTAGTGGTGTTTTCTCTGTTGTGATGCAGGGAAAGTGAATGGGAAGAGAAAAAAAATGGTTGTGGACTTAGTTTTTGGGAGTCAGACGAAGCCAAGATCTCAATAGAAGACATTGCTCTTCTATATTTCTTATTTTGTATCCAGTAGGCCGCAACGTTGAATTAAAAAAGTTCCATTAAGATAATTCGAATAATTTTGATCGCTGTTAACTTTAAGCCACATAGATTCAAAAATGCAAAACTAAAAGACAAGAATTCCTACATTTTATTCATCAGCATTTTTCAATCTTTCCATTTGTTAAAAATTGCACTGAAAAAACAAATAACAACAGAACATGCAGTGCAACCCAAAATTCTTTACAAAGACATAAAATCATACACATTTACAAACATTAGAAAAACATGTAAAACAATAGTAAAATTAAAAATAAAATAAAAACACTGAATTAAAATTGTTTTAAAACTCAATACATAAAACTCATCCTGCTTTGGAAATGTATAGTTTGTGCTAAAATTCTGGCTTATTTTACATGGGGAAAAAAGTGATATATTTTAGTAAAAAATTCAATATTTATCACGATCAAATTGGATTAAGCCACATTTATCTTCATGAGTATTGATTGTGAAATATACAATTAATTATTATGCTCCACTGATGTTATTATTTGCATCCCCCTGGTGTTTTGGTGCCACTCTTGCTGCTTTGAAGTCATTTTTTCCATTCTGCAGAAAGTTCCCTTTGGTTTTAATCATGTCATACACTGTGTCCCAACATTTTTCAGAATCTACTGTATGAAAAAAAAACAAAAAAACTGGTTTACATGCATGAATTATGATATGATCGTAGGCAGGTCCCAGGAGGCGATGTTCCCGGAGAATCCTCATACGTTCTTTTACAGGAATATTGACAGAAATATCGACAAATCAGACTAAAGCAATGCAAAACATCAGAAAGCCTTGTCCTAATCCCGGATTATCGAGTTGTCGGGGAAAGCACCTTAATTTCTCTAATCTGTAGTGATCTTCCGGTGCCATATTGAGTTTTTTTTCTCCTCTTTCTCGGCATGAAGCCTACAGTATACGATCGCATTGAGGACTTCTGATTTTGGACTTTGAACGGACTTGTTATAAAAACGAGGGTTAAGATTATCAAAATTCTAAGACTACATTCCACACGGATCAGCACATGAATTTCTCGATGTCACCTTTTTTGCTTTTGTTTTACTCGATGGGTTTTGTGTTCTTGAAATCTGATTTGAATGTTCTATTTGATATAGTATAAATATATGGTATATCTATGTAATGTTATCTTATGAATTTGCCTATTTTTTTTCTTGCATTTGACTGGTAGCACCCTGTTATAATGTACTGTAAAACTGACACTTATAGATCCACTGCTGTTTTTTTGTTTTTTTTTTTTTTTTTCAGTGACATGTGATATTCATTTGGTGACACATTGTTTTATATCGGGATAACAATTCATAGTTATGGGTGAGGATAAAATCGTTTTTTTTTTGTTTATAGCTTTGCCCCTAAGCAATAATAGGTCATTTCTGCTATAATTACCAATAGTTCCATTTGATTTTCTCATTTTGAAGGCGCAGACATTATTATATAAAGAGGCAACAGTTCCTATATGCTATTATAGAAAACATAATGGCCAATTAGAAATGGCATGGAGCAGTGTTGAGGGGGGCATGCCTTGCACTAAAGTTAATTACGACTGGAGTGATCACCAGCTAAAACCCCTGTGGATAAAGTGAACACTATTTATTTAAAGCCCGTTCATTTGTTAAGAACGGATTCTTCTCACGACGTCAAAAGGCTCTGGTTCTTCATGTGTTTTGGTTTGGAAAATGTGTTGTTTATTTGTAAATGTTTGGCAAGAAAAAAAATCTACAAAAATAAAGGTCACAATCACAGTAGTGTGTGTTTTTGAATAGAAATGTGAATTCTTTTAAGTACCTGTTACTGAAGCGATAAGGTTGGATCTGTTGTACACAAGATGCAGCCCCGAACACTCTCTGACCCTACACCTCTTTCCCACTACTCGCTCTCTGCTCTTTTTCATATAATCTAATAATCTGTACATTTTTGATTGTGCTTTTAGAGCAATGACAAAATTATCCTGACCACCGGTGATGTTTACATTGAGAAAAAGTGTTGCCCTTCTCCAAAAAACCTTTAAAAAAAGATAAATCACACATTTTAATTCAATTCCATTCATTTTTTTTCCTTGTACAGCCCAGAATTAGCCTGGTCGTACCACACCATTGTACAAATTTAATTTCTAACTGGGCTGGATTTGCTTCATTGAGCTCCGTAATCAGGTAGAGGGCTTAACTCCTTTTGCAGATTGAAACGATTAGACCTGAGACCAAATATGCATTGCGCCCGAGTGAGCCGCTAGCATTTAGCCTTTAGCCTAGCTTTATCCATCTCCTTTGCCACTAACGGAGCCCATGAGGAGTAAAGCCACAGCATCTTTGCCAATGACATTTGCGAAACATTCCTCTTGCTCCGGCTTCAATTTCTTGATATTTGGAGACGGACCAGAACATATTACTTTACCATCGCATTCGCCGCCAAATTACAACCGGTAAATTCGGTGAAAACTCTTCACGTCACCGACACCTCCCTACAACACCCGGCTCCCCTGCTCGGTGAATGGTCGGATGGGATTCAACTGAGGAAACTGCAGCCACTAAGATCAGACCCAGATGTACATGTAGGGGAATCATACTTGACCAGAGTTTACGGATGGCTAAGGCCAGGCTAGCCCAAAATCACAACGGTAGGTAGTTATCTCAGAGGACTTTACAAAACCATTGAATTTGCCAACACAGATCAGTGAATCAAACACAAGTAATGCAATAAAAAACACTTAGAGCCAGGGGCAGATAACAAATGTCCTTAAATGTTGATAAATGTTGTTGATTGTCGAGTATCCAGGATCAACATTGTCCTTAGACCATTTAGAACTCTAATGAAAAACCCAATGGGAAAAAGTGAGAAACCATGGCGAGGCCCCACAAATTTAAATATGATTAAAGAGAAGAAGTGACATGCATAGGTCCCTAGCTCAATGTATGTCACTTTGTGTGTAATGAATCTATAGTTTCACATTTTAAGATGACGTAAATAGACTTTCAAACAACAAGTTGGTAGAGTGACAGTAGCTCGGTTGGTAGAGCGTTGGCCTTTGGGTAGGTGGTTCGAGCCCACCCACTCCATCTGCTCCCACCCCACATTGCCTGAAGCTCGCGCTGAAACACCAAGGTCTTCGTTGACGGAGCAGCCATCTTCCCGTGGACCCACCACCTGCAGGAGGATCAGCGAGGGACTGGTGCTATGAGCATTGGGAGGCAGCATTTATTGTCAACCCAGAAATAGACTAATATGGGGGAAGAAAATGAATGATGAATGAATAAATACTGAAAAAAAGTTGAAGCTTAAAAAAAATGCCAAAATGACGAGTAAAGATAATCTGCAAGCCTTTCAAATATTTTCCTAATGGCATCTGTTTTTACAAATTAACTATTCAGATACCGTACAGACAATTTTACTAACCCCCATTTTGAGTGATATAACCAACCGATATCAAAGTAAGGATACAGCGTGTGCCTTTGTCTAACAGACACGCCGCAAACTCATCCTTCATCTTGTTGAAAAAGAGACACACTTGGACAAAATGGGTTTGTTTTGACACCGACGTCACTACAGCGGCTGTATGTCAGACCGTTTACTAATATTGGCACAGAATGTCCTGAACCTACTCCTCCACTCTTTTCTCCATGTTCTGAGAGTCAGTTTCTCACAATCATGGCACAGTTCCACTCACGTCTCTACAGGACTGCACCGGCGGAAGATGCCCGTCTCATAGCAACCGGCACCAAAAGCCTTTCCTGCTCGCCTCAATTTAAACCTGATTTGAACAATATGTATGTTTACAATTTCCAACAACAAAAAGGGGAACATGAGGGAGTTATTCACGGCTCATTCTGCTGTCCTGCATTTTCAGAATTCCACAAATAATATCTTTGATTAGACCCTCCCCCACGTCTCCATCT
This sequence comes from Knipowitschia caucasica, assembly GCA_964034765.1. Lineage (NCBI taxonomy): Eukaryota > Metazoa > Chordata > Actinopteri > Gobiiformes > Gobiidae > Knipowitschia > Knipowitschia caucasica. The sequence goes on from OZ035836.1 coordinate 8,801,964, forward strand.
ATCAGCTGGCCTGGATGACAACTGAATCCAGAGTTGACTATTAGTTAATAACTTACACTCACAACTATTTGGTGTTAATTCAGATTGCTTTACTAAAAGATTTCTATAACAGGGTGTTACAATCCCTGAACATGGCTCTGAGAATGGGAATGGAATGTAGCAAAAACAACCATGTGTAAAGGGTGAGTAAAGGATGGCCTTTCATTTTCAAAACTTAGAATCAAAGGAACAAAAGTGTATGTGTAAGTCAAATAAGCTCTCTCAAATACAAAAATAAACTGAATTGATTAGAATTATTGCGTTATCCGGCACGAGCCACATTTAACGAATGCATTCAAAAGTCCACAGCGGAAAAAAAAAAAAACCTCCCTCAGCATTGGCAGTATCTGGAACGTAGCGTTGAACCAAGAGCCCACTTTTGGACCGTCCTGTAAAGCCGTTTTCAAGAGGAAAAATGGCGTCAGCAGAATGCAGTGGATAATTCTGTTTCCTGGTACACCCCCACCGGCAAGGAGTCAGATTACAGGTGTGACAGCGTACGTGCTCATGGACCCTTTTGAGCCAGGACCCGCCCCCACTGGCTCTGACCGGACGTGCACTGTGAACGTTGGTGGTCCTCTTTATGTGTGGTTCTGCTTCTGAGCGTGTCTTCCATCTGATAAAATGTGTAAGAGACTGAAACAGATTGGAATACTTACTTCATCTTCAAGGTTTGAGAATCACAGGAATTATTCAGAAAGGTCCAGAGGTTTTTTGGCTCGAGGCTTGGAATAAAACAATGAGGCAGAATAAAAATAAAATACCTGGTTAAAAAAACATATTACAGAAATATTCAATGTTTTATGATTTCACATCACGTCATCTGGAGAAAAGTCATTCACAATGGTTTCTCTATTTATTTTGTGGATAGCTTAGATCATTTTTGTGAAAACTATATCAAATCACTGAAGCTAAGCAGGGCAGGGCCTGGGTAGTACTGTGATGGGAGACCTCTGGGAACATCAGGAGCCACAGTGGGGCGGCTGCGGCGATAAAGTGCCAAACTGTTGTTGTGTCCTTAGGCAAGACACTTTTCTGGTATAATGATCCTGAGCTACATGACTAATCCATCGATGCTATGAAATTTGGACAGGAAAAATCCATGAATATACTGTACAACAATTAAAGTTGGTGTCGCTAACTTTAAAAACCCAACAATGGAACTATGATATAACATCCATTTTAGTTCTAAAGTTTTTCCACATGTTGTTTTTTTGCTTCTGTACTTTGTTTATTTATGTATTTATTAGTTTATTTGAATAGGGACGATACATATTAATCAACATTGCTGTAAATGTGACAGTATTAGCTAACAGTTTACTAGTTTCCAACTGTAGTCCAAAAGGGTGTAAAAGGCCATCAAAGTGCACTGCAAACATTACAATGACTAGTTAAAACATTACAATTTAAAACACATAATCAAATCATATAAAAGCAAGTAACACATCATGAGTGGTTAGAATCTGGATTGTTCAATAACCAGGTTTTTTTAATGTATGTTTAAAAGTCTTGAGTGTGGTGCTCTTTCTTATATGGACTGGTATCGTGTTCCAGAACGGTCGGCACTAGATCATATACGGAATCGGGACGAAACCGGAAGTAACGATCATACTAGTTTTAGACTAATAAGTCCTTAAGTGGTGACTGGTTAAGTTTAGGCGTCTGATTAAGATGGTTAAGGTTAGGGTTAAGGCTGGGTTGGGTTTTTTTTTTTTATGGGAATGGCTGGTTAAGTTTAGGCATGAATAGGTAGTTTGTTATTTTATACTTCCGCTTCCGTCCCGATTCCGTATATGATCTAGTGCTGACCATTCCAGAACTGAACGGCGCGCACTGAGAAAGCCGATTGGCCAAAGGAACTTTTTCTCAGTGGGACGACCAGATTATTAGAGGCAGCAGATCTGGTGTTTCTACTGCTCTGCTTAACAAAAATAGAGAGCGGGAGTGGGGCCAGGCCATTAAAGATTTTTAAAACTAGAAGACCATCTTGAAATTGTACCAAGTTGCTTACCAGTACTGCTTTAGATCAGCTTTTTCAGACAGAAAAGTGAGAAGGAGGTGACCACACTCTCTCAGCCAATCAGAAGTTTACAAAACTAGAACCAGTTTTATTTTTCATTCTCAATCCACCATTAGGTTCTTTCTAACTTACCACTTTTCTTTCACGATTCTTAGCTATGGATCCTGTGCTTGTATATGCGAGACCTAATTAAATAAATACATACATGACCACCAACAAATGAATTAAAACACCACATAACGTTGTGCAGTTCAGCAAAACTCACCACACATGAGCAATGTTATAAAAGTTCTTTATTTATTAATATATTACATGGCATATTTGTTAATAAAACATTTGCAAAAAACTAAATAGTCATCACTCTAATCTTGTGTTATAAGGGTGTGCGACCAAAGATAGGTTTGAAAGCACAGACGCTTCACTCAGGCTTTCTTTGCATAGACGCCCTTCAGACCAACATCACGCACAAATCTTTGTCAACATCTTCCATCCGTCTATTTACCCGCTGTACTTCACCTTTAAATGCTAGTTATACAATTTGGCCTGGATTTGAGATTTTTAATTGTGTCTAAAAACGTCCGTACAAAGGAAAGCTGCGATGCTACATTGCTATTTTAATGTCTATTTACAAGCTTCCCAAAAATACATTTATCTCAATTGGAATAAATGGTTAGTATGAACAGGATGTAAGCTCAACTTGACAGTATCATAATAATAATAATCCTGGAGGTAATCCGTAGCTTTAATAATTCAATAAGATTTGAATGGGATGACGGGGTTTTATTTTTACATTTTTAGAAGGAATGCTATGAGAGGAGGGCTCGTCTAATCATGTTAAGAGCACGATTTCCAGATTAGGATTGTGGATAAGCGGGGCACATTTTTATACTGTTGTTTGTTGTTGTTCTGAGCCAACGATAAAATCCACACTGCAAAAAAATGATCAAAAATGAGGTAAAAAAAAGGTTTTCATCGTAATTTAGGTACATTCAAATTCATTCTGTACAAGTCTCTCCATGGCCTCGCACCAAAGTACATTATTGACATGTTAGTCCCATACGAACCAGCCCGAACTCTGAGGAGCACAGGGACTGGACTCCTGTTAGTGCCCAGAGTCAGGACTAAACATGGGAAGGCTGCATTTCAGATTCATGCTGCTAAAATCTGGAACAATCTTCTGTAAAATGTGAGACAGGCCTCTTCTCTTCTCATTCCAAGGGAGACATAATTTTTTGCAGTGCGCGTATTTATCTGTCAAAAATATCTCAGGTTTGACAGAAAAAAGTGACATTCTACCTACGTATGAGCGCGTGGAGGAGAGGTGCTCGGATCTACTGGTGAGATGAAAGACGACAGCAGAAATGATGGGGCCCACGGACGTCAGAGAAATCGGTCACACGCGTCACTCCAATTAGTGCGAGCGTGTCCGAATGAACTTCACGCAAGATTACAGAGACAGATCTGTATCCAAACTCGGACAGGTCAATCTAAGAGACAGCGATAGAGATGTGTGGTCGTTTTAACAAGGCAGGAATGTAGACAACTCACTGTAGAACTTCACTCCTCCCAGATGAAAAGAGATTACTTACTTAATACTTCCTTAGAGCAGTCAAAAAGATGGATTAGTAGAGTTTCTATATGTCATTAATTTCATACATTTTTTGAGATCATCTTGAGTTTTGAAAAGTGAGTATAGTTCTACCTTTAACTCCACCCCTTTTTTTTCAAGAGGACTGGTTCTGGTTCTGAGCTGAGATTAGTTTTCCCACCAGAGCCGGTCCTGGTTACCATAGCAACACTTTGTTTACTGACAGCAATTAGCATTCCGTTTCCTTTAATTAAAACGTGTTTTGCTGTATTTCAGTTGTATAGACCAGTTTAAGCAGTGGCCTGATGGAACATGTTAGATTTTTTAGGGAATTGCTTCTTTGCAAATCCCTGCGTAAAGCTACCATGAGTTACCCTCAAGACTTGTAAGAGTTGTAAACAATTTGCCGCAAAAAATGCACTAGGAGAGAAAACCCCCTCAAAGTTGTTTGTTTGAAATCTAAAATCTTCTTCTGTATTTAGTCCTGCCATATGGATCTGTGTGCTGCCTCTTTCATCAGAAACATGGTTGCATCAAAGGCTAATGTTAGCGATCAGTGATGTTTTTGCCCCTGTGACGCTGCTGTGTAATCCGTTTATCACAGATTCAGTTAAGAAAAACAAAACAAGTCAAAAGAATGACCCTGTCGCAGTAGCGCCGTTAGAGGAGCCAGAGTTGAGGAATGGTTTTGCATGTTTTGTTATGTCCCCTTTAAGATACATTGTTCTGAACGATTTGTGATTGTTCGCAGCAACAGGCAAGTCCAGCCAGACCAATTCACTTTACAAAATGAAATGGGATTTCTTCAGTTTGCTGCAATCTTCTTGTTATTTCTAAGATAAATCGAGAAGGAAAAGTGGTTTGCATTCAATGTCGTAAACAGTGTCGAGAGGTTAAAGTCTGAATAGACCAATCACTTTTTGAGAAAATCGAAGGAATTCAGTCTGCGGCAATTACATGAATGAATCAAGCTCAAACAAGATAGCTCAACAAAAACATAAGGAAAAAGTGGCAGCTGGTTAAATGCTTTTTTGACCTCCTGTACTTAGAAAATTACACTCAAACAAATCCAAGCACCGAACCTTGGGGGACCGAGCTTTCGCCATCTCTGCTCCCACTCTCTGGAACTCTCTCCCTCCTCATCTCAGACACTCGGACTCATTCAACTCCTTCAAAAAACAGCTAAAAACTCAGATTCCTCCAACCATATGACTCTTAGTTATAACTTTTTACTCTTTCCTGCTTTTAGATTTTTAGTTTTGTGTGTCTGTCTAAACGTGTGTGTGTGTGTGTGTATCCTGAATTGTGAAGCGTCTTAAAAACCGATGTATTATTATTATTAAAATAAGCAAAAAAGAAACATCTGTTTTGTGTGGGTCTTGAATATCTATACAAAAATTATTTGTTTTTGGAACTGACGTGTAAGTGTACTATTTTTCTCGGTATGTTTTTAATTGTGTAACGCTTCGTGATCTTGGTCTGTGAAAGGTTTCTGCTCTGAGGGGGTCCCAGACTAAACTGCTTTTTACATACCAACACCTTTTGATTAAAAAACATACAACTCATTTTATAGCATATAGTCACATCAGCATCTTGTGCCGCCTCACTTTTAATCTCACACAAATATCAATATGGTTCTGCAATCTACGTCGGTTCTCAACCACAGCCAATTACATTAACACACGCCGCTCGAGAGACTTTGCTCATGTTGCTCTATGTATTTGTTTCATGGAATAATTTAGATTGTTTTGGGAGTCTTCGTCATGTCGAAGTAAAAGGTATTTGGTTCTTCTTTACCAGACAATAGTAAGTTATGGATGTGATTACCTTGATATGTCTCGACGCTATACTTCCGTTTTCCTCAAAAGCGTCTTGTTTTACAGTGAAAACTTTTAAGCACCACTTTCAATTTTTATGATTTTCCTTTATAAATCATTGGTTGTTTGGATAAGACATTTCAGTTAAAGGAGCAGTATGTAAAAATCTGGCGGAAAGTGGTACTGCAACCTCTCCCGCTCTCCCTGACTCAGGTTGCCAGATATGCAGAAAAATCCAGCTGGGACCATAGAATCTGAGTTTTGTCAACAACAAATCTATAACAAACACTTTTTTCACAAAGGCCCCGATTTAAATCTCCATTTTATTCCTTGTTTTGTAATGATTTGAGAACTATAACAAGACCTTTTTCAGTTCTGCGGCCACATGGTACTTTAACAGTGAGATTAGCTCGACGCGGTGAATTCCGGAAACCTGGATTACGGACTTTCTGATTGGTAAAACGGTGGAGGGCGGGACATAGAAATCATAACAAGATTTAGGGGCTGTAAAACTAATTTTTAAATAGCTACTTTAAATATACCGAGGAGACAAACAGAGTGATATTTTAGAAGTGAAATACAGTTTGAATCATTCCCAGAAACTGTGCAAGAAGTATGCAAACCAAATTAGGCATGTGCTTACATTTAGGCACCTGGATTATTACCTTGACATGTTTCGAGGCTATACTTCCGTCTTCCACAGAAGCGTCTGGGGAAGCGTCAAGGTAATAACATTGCAAACTGGATGAGAATGCAATTAATGTAATATTTATAATCCTCAAGTTCAAAGTATTCTGCTTCCTTTTTCACTCAAGACAATTGGGGTGTACAGATTCAGATTCAGATTCATTTATTTGCCATTTGCACCTTTTCAAAACCAGCACCTCTTATATTGCATCATGTATTTTTTGATGTTAACTAACATTTTAAAGATGTGCATGATAAAACCCCGTGTTGTATTTTTTCTTTAATTTTGGCCGGCAATGGATGAGGCGGAATAAAATGGATGGATGGATGGATGGATGGACATTTTGCGCAATTTATTCCCTAATATAGCCATGAATCGCAACAGTATCTCAGAGGACCGAACAAAACCGTAGAAATTGCCAACACAATAACATTTTACTGTAAAAAAAAAAAAAAAAAAATGCTAACTTACTATTGTCTGGTATAGAAGAACCAAATACCTAGAAAAGGAGATTTAAGTCTAATCCAGGCGACTGAGAATCTCTCCATTCAGCCTGCAACTGTGAGGCTATGAAAACAAACAATACGTCGACCATGGCCCCTTCATTTGGACTGTCTTGTGATCACGAGCACCTGATGTTATGGCCGCGAGAAACTACGCCATTGTTCTTTATTGTTCTTTATGTCCTTCCAGATCCGCCTCACGTGACAAACTATAGCGAAAGTGGAAAGGATCTTCTGTGAACGTGTGCGTACAAAAGCCGACGGACATTGAGGCGTTGACCTTTGTGGCGGATGTATCAAGATTGATTTAAAAACATGTGCACTGTTGTGTCCATATAGAGTCCTCTAAAAGTGTTTTTCAAAAGTTTTTACAAGTTTTTGGAGAGTTAATTCCCACGTGGAGGCCATCGCAGTAGAACGTCCAGACTTGTAGGCCCCCATAACGACTGAGATATAGTTTTAGTTCTTATATTTGTGGTTAGAGGTCTGTACATAGCAGCTCTTGTCAAGTGGCGTATTTGAGTTTGGGAGGTTGGGAGTTGCAGGAAATCCCGGACAGCGAGGCCATCCCGGTGGTGGTGGTGGTAGGGGTGGTGGCATTGGCCTGGCTCTCCACAAACATGGGGTCCAAGCAGGCGACTTTGGCAGCGAAGAAAGCGTGGATGCAATGGAGCACGGCGAAAAGGTTAGAAAACTCCAGCTCCTAGGAGATACAGAGACATTCAAGTGTTAAAACCATAGATTGTAAATATTAGCAGACGTATTGACATCTATTTTGCCCGTTAAAATGTATCCCCTTGCACGTTTTGAAAATAGCAGCGGAGACTTGAGCGGAGACTGTGTGCCCATACGAGTCTGACACATGCCGTGAATTTCAAAAGTCATTCAAAAGTCCACAGCGGCCTTAACTAGGCTGGTCCAAAAAAAATAAAAAATTCCCCTCAGTATTGACACACATCTGGAAGGTAGCGTTTAGCAAAGAGCCGACTTTTGGACCAGGCTGTTTGAGATGAAAAAAGGCGCCAAAAGAATGCATTGGACATTTCTGTTTCCGGGTACACCCCCACTGGCAAGGAGTCAGATTACAAGCATGTCAGCGCACATGCTCATGAATCCTCTTGAGCCGGGACACGCCGCCACTAGTTAAAGCTGGGGTAGCTAACTTAATAGAGCTTTGAAGTTGGCAGATTCTTTGTATCCTGAAGTAAACGCACTCTATCTCTGTCTCTCGTATGTCTTCATTCATAATCCAAATTGAAGTTTCGGAAATTCAAAATATCAACAGTTTGAAGACATGATAGCGGCTAAGCTAGCTATCTGCTAACTATTGTTCACCAGTGATGGGAATAACGGCGTTACTAGTAACGGCGTTACTAACGCCGTTACTTTTTTCAGTAACGAGTAATCTAACTAATTACTTTGACAGTAACTATAACGCCGTTATCATTTCCGACATCCCGTTACTGCGCGTTACTCAAGACGCACAATGAACGTGTTGTCATGAGAGAAGGGAGGATGAGAAAACCTCTCAGCAATTATTGGCTGATGTAAATCATATTTCCTTTACAATCTACATGTCTACAGTTGAGAGGATGGCTCATAAATTGTGTTTTTGAAACAAATATGGGTCTTAGTCGCGCTCAACCACGGCTTGTATCACCGTGAGGTCAGCCACAGAGGAGCGCATGTGAGCGCAGAAGTCGGCTGCATACAATTCCATCGATAAGCTCCTTGCTCTTCCTGGTTTATCTGCTAAGGGCTGCAACAGGTTTGGCTAACATACATATAACACATTTTTACATAATCTAAAATGCACATAGGGTAATTTTTCAATTACTATAGGAATGATAAGAAAGAGAGGTGAAGTGTAAGACGGTTGATTTTAGAAATTGGATGCAGCCGGCTGCAGCAAAACAGAGGAGTTTACGGAGGACACACGCGTTTTGTTTTACTTTTTAAAACTCATTGGACTCATTTCCAAATGGAGGATTACATATCTACGCTCAAACCATTCACTGGATTTAAACAAGGAACTGGTCTGAACCGAAGTGGACTGTGCAGGTCATTTATAAGGTATAGCTATAAGGTAAGACCCATAACTCATAGTTTTACGTTTTGTATGAACAAACAATGCGGGCATAAAACATATTTTGCTGTAGCCAAACAAATTGTCCACTTGATTTATATGATGTATATGTTCATCTGATTGGGCTGAAGTCAGTGCTTCACCAGCCTCACCGCTCGTCACCGGTGTTTCCACATTCACAGTGGCGGGCTTTACAGAGATGAAGAGTGAACAGGACTTCAGCAGCAAAACAGCCTTTTCTAGATGGAAATATTGGCACTGTTAAAGGTAAAAATGCGCACGTCGGGTGCACATTATGTTCCAGAACAAAACGAAAAAGTAACGCAATAGTTACTTTTACTGGTAACTAGTTACTTTTATAGTGGAGTAACTCCGTTAGTAACTCAGTTACTTTTTGGGAGAAGTAACTAATAACTATAACTAATTACTTTTTCAAAGTAACGTGCCCAACACTGTTGTTCACTGCGCAAGAGTTTCAGCCAAGGGAATTTTACTTCCAGAAACCCTGAAAAACTCGCCCACTTCACAACTCTATACTATATGTTCTTTGTCCCGACAGAAAGAGTCTTGCAAAAGTGAAACAAGAAAAGCAGAAAAGTAGACCACAATGTTCTGGCTTTATCTTTTTGGAAAACATAGTAGCTTTTGCATACTCTCTGGTGATGATCCAAGCTGTTTTGAGAATGGGGAACTCCTGTAAATGGCTTATAATATATCAATCAATTGTCAGAAAGTTAGATACCCCAGCTTTAAAGTGTGTGTGAAGAATATTTTTACAGCGAGGCTTTTGTCTTGGGGACAAAACCGCTGTAAATATTTATGGGAGTTTAACATCAGTCAAGTGACAGTTTGTGACAGAAAGTTCTGACTCCTAAAATTGAATCCCTCCATCAATGTCAAAGACAAGTAGCGCTCAGAAAAAGCAATTATCTGACAGTCTATCCAACAAAATAAAAATCATATTTATTTCTAAATGTGTAAATGAAACAAGCTTTGGTGTTGTGGTTGCTATGGCAAAAGCCTTGACCTTGACCTGGCTGCAGTCAACAAGTGACATTATAAACCTTAAAATCTATGGAAAATCAAGTAGGAGTTTTTATCACATCCTTAACAAATGTATCTTAACTAAGATTTAGTCAAATTAGTGTTCTAACCTCATTTATTAAGAACTTTGGAAACTGTGGGTTCTGTTTACCTTTGCTTCGATTGATTTGGAGTCCTGGTTTTGGAATAAAAACTTGATCTTGCTTTTGCCATCGTCCGACGAACCTTTGAGTTGAGAGAATTTGTATCTCCACAGCACTGCCTGGAATGAGAAGAATAAGACATTTCAAAATAGGCTACTTTATAAGGAATGACTATACTGACACATACGTCTATTCACATTAGACGTGAAAATGTATACATTTGTTGTATGTGCAGTATGTTGCTGCTTGCGTGACCTTTTAATCATTAAAATATATCACATCATTTAACACTAAAAACTACAATTCCACTATAAATCACTTGGGAGGTTTCGTAGTTTGCTCTCCTCTTCACAGATCTGATCCGACACCAGCCCTACTTGGCTCACCTCGGCTCTGCTCTGCTCTACCCTGATTGGGAGTGTTTCCATTGGTCCTGTTTAAATGGTACCAGCTATTTTTGGTTACTAAGGACATTTACTGAGCCATGGTTACTAAGGACATTTCCTGGATACTGTTTAGTTGTTGGTTGGTTGCTAGGATACAATACCAGTTAGTGAAGCATTATGGAAGCAGGAAGAGTAGAGCAAAGTAAGACCATGTAGGGCTGGTGGAAACGGGGCTTTAGCCATATGATTTAATATTTATGGTTTAAGGCCATATGGTAAAAAAAATACAACCAAAACTATACCATCATCTGTTCCTGCGGTTTTTAACTTTGTATTTGTATTTTAAATGTACTTTTTACTTGTTATCTAAAGTGAGAAAAATGCCTAAATACAATGTCAAAAATATACAAATACATATGTATATTCCAGCTAAAACACCAGCATTTAGGGACAAGCAAAAAGTGATGCCGCTGAAACACACACTTAAAATCCATCATATCAATACATTCTAACTTTATAAATGTAAACGCATCCACCTAATTAGCACATACAAAAGTTACACATCATCACAAAGACTCTTGTACACCACGTATATTTTGGCCAATTCCTCGTTGTGTGACTGCGGTGAATAATTCATGTATGGGGGTCCGTGTGGGTTTGCTGAGAAATGGGGCACGTCAGCAGATCAAGCTCATTTTGGTCACAAGCAAAAAAAAAATAAAAAAAATCTGCATACGACATACACTTTAGTCACTATTGGGAAATTTAGCAAGACGACGCAGATGTAGCTAAACCTCGGTGATTCAATTAGAACTCAACACATGCAGTAAATCAGCATCGAAAGCATTAAAGGGGACGTGACATAAATAATTCACTCTTCCTTAGATCATGCTATTTTCTCTTGGGATTTACATACAAGTTGGATTTTTATTTAGATAATCTTCACCTCCTTTTTTATGACCGACGAGTGACGCTATTGCTCCCCCCTTTGTTATAACTTTATATGTTGTGGAGCAGGGCCTTTGATGTGACCCCATTTCAATGATGTCATGCAAAGAGGAAGAGCACAGAGCGATATGGCAGGACTAAATAAGGGGTTTGCATTATTTGTGTCCATTAAAAAGCGTAATGAGACAATTTACGTTGTCGTTTCATGTTTTAGAAAATGAAATAATATATTCCGTAGCAAATATATGGTGTTAAGAGTGAGGGTAAACAGATGGGTGTGCGGGTGTGGCTGAGGGGATAGCACTCTCGCTTCTCCGCAAGAAGGTTCTGGGTCTGAATCCCGGTCGGAACGGGGCCTTTCTGAGTGGAGTTTCTGCGGGGAGAACACTAAAAAACATATACGATAGGTCTTGCATGTGCCTCCTGTGCTGGCGACCTCGCTCCCATCTCTGTGTGGAGTGAGAGAAAAGTGCCCACAACCATTGTCCATTACTACACTCGACAGATACACGTTGTGTCTTCTTTAAAAACGCGCCAGTCAAAGAGTTTAGAGAACAGATTATGTGCAAAAGAAAAAAAAAGAATGTGTAATGAGTGAATTTTTCAAAAGATTTCTTCTCATTGGCTGGTGGATATGCATATACAGTAGCTCAGAGATATGCAGCCAACAAAGGAATGGCATGCAAGCAAGTATTGTATGGCAGCTATGTGCAACGGCCAACATAACACCCCCCCCCACCCATCCGCTCATACCACCCCCACCCGCTCTTACCCCCCACGGTGTGTTCGGCATGACAGAGACACAACTCGCTGATGCTTTTACGGCTAATTACGGCTTTGAGGCCTTTTGCATAATGACGTACTGTAAGTGATTTATTATGAGGTGGGCTTGGATATCTTGAAGGGACAACATGGCTTAATTATAGTGTGCTTTATTTTGATTCCTATGTTTTTTTACAGAGAAGCCTTTAATATATTGGAGGTCCTCATTTGTCACTCTTTCAAACACAAACCATTGTTCAAGATCAAAGACGGGCCAAACAATACAACACAATACAATACAATTTATTCTTGTATAGCCCTAAATCACAACAGCAGTCATCTCAGCGGACTAAACAAAACCATTGGAATCCCCAACACAGATCAGAGAATCAACAGTTAAGACCAAAAAATACACATTATGTATTGGTCCATATGGGAGACCAATGTCCATGAATGTTGATAAATGTCCATATATGGATATGTTGTGAATGTATATGTACCGAATCCCTTCATTGTGTTTTTAGAACTATGGAAGCAGTCCTGCCCACTTTAAAAGCATATTTAATGAGCTACAATGTGTTGTTGAAATGCTGTATACACTGCTAAAAAATAAAAGTAAAATTATAATAACTCGAAGAGCAGACCTCCGCTAAATGGTTCTTGTCCTTTAACCCTGATCATGTGAAAGGACAAGTAATAAACTATTCGTCCCCATTAACTTTCTTTAAAGCCTGTGGGTATGTGCTTGTGCCCACTCGGGAAATCAAGAGTTTTGGTGACGTTTTATAATACCATTTATTATTAGTTTAACCATGTTTGTTCTGTGTCCTTGGGTGTTTTGAAAGGCGCTTTTAAATGAATTGTATTATTATTTATTATTATTATCATTATTAGTAATCGTTGCTCAAGTTACACTGGAGGAAAGGTAATCAGAAAGTAGATTACTGATAATAAGCTCTTCTAAAAGATTGCTACTTTAGTTCAAAAGTAAACAAACTGTACTAACGTACTAACTTTATTATGCCATCACCTTATATACTGTATGTACTGCATGTATCCACCCACACACACAGGAATACTTTTTACTGATGGCTTTTGTTTTAACAGACGCGATGTTGATCGTTATGATACTGACAGTTGTTACAGTATGTTTGTGTTCAGTCTTCATTAGCTCCAATGCAGAGAGTGTGCAGGGGATCGTAAATCTGTTGGTCTCTACCCATTTTTGACCTAATTCTCTCTGTTGGTGAGGTATATAACATTTAATCAGTCCCTCATTGCATTATGTACACACAAATTCAGGTTCAGACTACTTTATTTATCCAATTGGGCCATTCATTTGAGCGGCAGAGGGCATAAAAACATATTTTCCCACTTCACTTTATTGCTCTGAAAATTGCACAAAAATAAGTCCTTGAAAACCTTGAGTCTGCACAAACTTGACTACATACTTAGATTTGAATGTGTCTGCTTCTTTCATTTTAAAATAGAAATGTTACATGAGAAATTAAGCAAAATTTGTCCAAGATAGTTGCGCTTCATCAACTATAACATGGCATGATATTTTCTAACATTTATCTAAGGCTTATCTCTAAAGCTATTGGGATTATAAGCCATATACACGTATAAAAGTGATGAAAAACAAGTAAAACATTCTCAAATTTGGCAAAATGTATCTCGATTTAAGTACATTTTCTCTACCTCAAAACAAGATTCACCAATGGGACCATAAAAATTATCTTGTTTTAAAAAGATACAAGAAATGTCTTCCTTGAAATGAGAAAATAAAGCAACAGTTCTTAAAAAAAGACTAAATAGGTTGTCTCATTGGCAAATCTGGTTTTAAGACAGTCACAATGAACTCAAATGAATATAAAAACCACTCGATTCAAGCATTTATCACCTCATATTTTCATATTTTTTGCAGTGTTACCATTTGGATTGAAAACCTGAACAAAAAAAACACAAGTTGTACAATCTGTGCAATGAGGAGTAGTTTTACAATGAGTTGCCCTAACCCGGAAATGGACTAATCATAACAGTAGCCGAGGCAATCCTAAATTGAGCTGGTTTAAAGCAGACATAAGCCCCATCGACCTGAACTCCTCTCCACCTCACGCTCCGAGCTGTGGGAACGAGCGTCGGCATGTTTACCATAAAGCCTTTAAGTCCTCGCGTTCTTCTTTTACACCGCTGCTTTTTCTGAGATATAGAGAAACAACTGTCTTGACCTGCAGACCTTTCTCTCTTCAAGCCATTCTAATTTCCACCAATTAGATCCACCCACTGACAGCTGCCATGGCAACGGTATATTCACCATTATCCTCATCATGTATTGATGGTGGGAGTCTATTCTCAAATTTGGCAAGCAGATTATTTGGAGTCAATAACTGCCACTTTATGAAAGCATTCCATCAGCTACTCAAAATGTGAGCTGTCAAAGTAAAAAGTTAGTTTACCCATTTACAGCCAAAGCTCTGATTCGAAGAACAGAAAGTCGTTATTAAAGATGGACGAAGAGTAAAGCTGTTTGGATTTAAGATAGGATAAGATAAACTTTATTGTCGGAGGGGAATTGCCCAGGGGAAATTTGTTGTGGGATATACAGTGCGACACAGATCTGCATGAAAAAAGGGTAGAACGTGCAAACTCCACACAGGCTCTCTCTGGCCCAGGAATCAAACCTATTAACACTGCAAAAAGTGATAAAAAATAAGTCAAAAATTGCGCTAATTTTGCAAAATGTATCTTAATCTGAGCACATTTTGGCTGCCTTACAACAAGATTTGCCATTAGGACAGGCAAAATGATCTTGTTGAAAATAAATGTCTCCCTTGGAATGAGAAAATAAAGCAACAGTTCTTGAAATTAGACTAAATGGCTTTGTCCCATTGGCAAATCTTTTTTTAAGAATGTTCTAAAATCATGATGAAAACCACTCGATTCAAGCAATTATTATTATCTTAATATTACTCATATTTTATCGATTTTTGCGGAATTAGTTTCTTGCAGTGAAGCCCACTAGTTGGCAGTTAGGACATCTTCCGAGGTCATTACGAGTGCCTTGATGGTACTGATGAGAATAAGTGAGGCAAACATGGTTATCTGTGTTTGTTAAAAGCTCATTGCTCTGATTTTCCTGCATTTACTTTTTTACATTAAAGAAAAAGACATATATTTGGTGTAAAAATATAACCCTTGACCAAAATGAGTTTTTCTACAGTATCCAGGCTTTCAATTCAAGGGTTAGGGTTGAACTTATAAGTTACAGGTTATATATGAAGAGACCTTTCCACTTTCCAATTATTAGGGGGGTTGGATGAAGCAATCTGCATTGTTTTTTCAAATTGAATGTGTATCTTGTTTTTTGACTGTTATGCTGCATGGAAAATATAAGTTTGAAATAAATACTTACTTACTATTTACTCATGAAATTAGATAAGTGTACATTCCTCCCACACTGAGATACATTCAAAGCAAAGCAGTAACATCTGTATGGGCGTCACACATTATCTTTAGGTCTTTAGGTCTTGGTGCATTCACAATTGAGAGAAATATGTGCTAAACGATTTATCCATCTAGAATTCTACATATCAAACAACATAATATCAGGGTTATACAGTATTTCATAAAAGGATAATGTTGTCAAAGGATCAGAGCAATGTGTTTAGTATCTTACAACAGTCAAGTAGCAGTAATGAAGAATGAATTTGAAAAAATATTAGAAAAAGAAATCCATCCTGCCTATAATTGCGTTCTGGAAAGAAACTCCTGTCAAAGTCCCCAAAGCAAAAAGTCTTGGTTCATAATTATCTTGTTTTACTTCTCAAATCTTAACTCCCCAGTTTCCAATTGACAAGTCTTTCCCCTCGCAGCCGTATTTGCTTTCTTCCCGACTGTCTCCAACATGCTTTTTCTAAGTTTGCCAAATGCGGCTTTAATGATGTCGTAATCCAGCTCTGGGTATTATGAGTGATTGTAGTTTACATATGGCTTGTGCACTTCCCTGAGTAAACAATACGCTGGCAACATTTGGGATGGTCCTGCTCAGGGGACACTGTCGAAAAATCAAAACTCCAGCCAAAAAATCCCCTCCAAAACAATATGGCATCCGACTGATGTGAGGCAGGGGGCTAGAGTGGAAAATGGTATACTGTATATGTACAGTATTTACAGTGCCAACCAGGAGACGAGGCTGAGGCCTGTGATCAGAGTCAACAAACTGGATGGAACTCTCTCTGCTGAAACCAAAGCACATAGCAGCAGTTGGTGGAAGTTAGGCCGACTATGCATCTACAGTATATTGTTACGTTCCCCTTGGCTCACGGGGAGGCAAAAAAAAGGAGGGAGGACACGGCGAAGACTTTTAAGGCTCACTGGCCGTTTTATTTAAACAATAATGTGGAATCAGCGTAAATGGTCTGGGATGTGCTGTGGTGCGTGTGTGCGAATGAGTATCAGTGTGATAACCTTATGTGTAAATGGTGCATGTGTAAAAGTGTGGAGCGCCGTGGCTGGCGGCGTGGTGTGCAGGCCCAGACCGATGGACAGGTCCAAGTGTCTGCAATTGGAGAGAGAGCGAACTGCTGCCTGGGACGCCCCTCTTAAAGTCCCAGCGCAGACACTCAGCCAATCCAACCCTGCACACAAGAATGGTTAGAGCAAGGGGAGGAGAGCACGCAATCCCATACCTGGGCGCGTAACAATATGCATTGCGATGCTTTTCAATGCATACAATCCGTTAAATAATTGTTACGGCCACTACCAGGCCGTATAGCCTCTCCTCTCAGATGGGAGCTGCGCTCATTGGTGCGTCAGACGGAGCCGTGCCTTTAAAGCTCTTGTGCAAGCCAGACATTCTTGTTGGCTCATTCCGCTCCCATCCTGCCACTTGCGTGCCCCGCCTCCTTCGGTTTGGTTTGCTCTGGTTTGGTTTGGTTAGTTTTGGTTAGTTTAGGTTGTGGTCTATTTTCTACACACTATTCGACACAGCAGACTTACCTTCACAGCACATACACTCGAACGCACTCACTACAGACTTACACACCCCATTAAAACATTAAGTTTGGTTATTAATAAACATTATTCCGATTGGCAACGGTTTGGCGTGTTTCTGTCATTTCTATTTGAGCCGAGTTATGACATAATGAAAATACATGAGCTGTTGGATGTTATTACTATTGTTAGCAATTTCAGAATTTTGTATCAATTTGTTTTGTTTTTATGGATGGATGAGTTTCTGCTGCTACTGGACACCTAAATTCTATGGTGATCAATAAAGTATCTGTCTATCTATCTACATTATATTCTATAATAATAATAATTGTAATGTATGTTTCTATATTGTAGCTTATGCATTCATGTTATCTTTATCTGGCATCTTGAACTTCCTTGTAACTACTCCATAATGTGCTGACATGGGCCAGTGCTCATCTGCTGCACTAGTTTGGTGAAATGTTTTGTCAGATTGACTCGTTGATTTATAAACTTAGATACTGTTTACCGTGATGTGCTTTGGCCAATGCACAAGAACGTCCCGATGCAATCTCTGTTTCCCAGTGTGTGCACGCATATTTATTAGTGTCTGTGTGCGTGTGTGCAGTGATGTTGCTTTTTCCTTTTGCTGCCTCTCAGCCTCACGGATGATAACGTCTTAGTGGAAACGTGTTTCTGAGACGCACACATAAACCCAGGAGGAGATGATAGCTGAGTAATTTGATGCAGAGATTTTTTCAATATAAATGGTAAATGCTCACATATATAACGCTTTTCTACCTCTTCAAGGCTCTCAAAGCGGTTCTGATCAAGGACCCCACAAACACACAATTTCCTTCACCGGTGTACGCAAACACAAGGAGCGAGTTATGTTAAGTGTCTTTCCCAAGGAGACAACAACAGCATTCACCAATGGGAGTTGGTTTCACACCTACACAAGATGTGGGTCATTCAATACGATCGCTCTACCAATAGTGTTCATGTCGGGTGCAGAAATAGAACTGCCAACCTTAAAAATTAAGAGGACACACACTCCATCAACAAATACAGCTTAAGCGGGGGTTCAGACTGGTAGACTACAGTACACATGCACGGCATCGCACGAGGCTGGCCCTTTCCTTCACATCAGCTACATTAACTCCCCGCAAACAGCCTTCCAAGCCGCAACCACCTCCTCCCCACCTCGAGATTTCAACGCATGCTCACATCCACCTTGCCATGTTGCCACCACCAGTGCTTAGGCCCCGGGGGATCATAATCTGCCCTCAAACATCAATCCGAGCAAGGCCACAGCCGGGGCCTATACTCTAAACTAATAAACCACACGCAAACTTGCAATCAATAAATCTTTTAATACATCTTGGGATATTTCATTACATTTTGTGCATCGCAACGCTTTCTTACACCTCAATTATATCAGAATAACTATTACAGGGGCGAAAGTATGCCGAAGACGACCAAAAGTGATGCAAGAATGTGATAAATGTCTGATCTGTGGGAAAGATCTCAAATTTAATATGTCACCATCTACAAAAAAACAACAACGCTGTACATTTGCATATTTATTTCAGCCTTTTGTACCCTTTCATTTAGAGGGCATTCATTTAAGACCATGCTTTCACTGGAGCGGTTTGATCTCTTGTGTGACATTACGCTTTCCGCAGTGTGCTTAAAACTTTCCAAGGAATAAATTATCTCCTCGCAAGTATATCTTACAAAATACCGAGCTTTCTTTGAAATGAAATATCTGTTTGAAGAGAAGCTCCACTTGGCAGCTGTGCATTAACTATAGATGTGCGCTCTTGTGTTTTGCAACCGCATTTTCGTAAAAGGGCAATTATTGTAGGGGCCAGAATATCTTTTGAAACTTACCCCGATCCTTTTGTGATGTTTTTCTGTCCAAGAACTGTGACTTTTTGGCTGGGGTGAGCTGTGCATGTTCCAAGTGAGTTTTCACATCCAATTCGTGCAAAAATTTGAGCAGTGAGACAACAGATTACAGAAGATCAACTTTGAAGCTAATTGGACTGCACCATAATCACCCCTGACTACTCACACACTTCTAATTTATTGCATTTTCCCGCCAAAAACAAAACACAAACGTGATCGCACACATGCAGCTAAATCGGTAATTCAAGCTAAAAAGACCTCTACTACACACCAGGGCCACTCATCAAGCATCACTTCACGGCTGCATTTAAACAGGGTCCTCGAATCAAGGGGCTATTCGTGCTGCAACCCTCCTCCTCCCTATCACCACCTCATCAGTGGATCGAATCACCATCTTATTGGCTCAGCTTCAATCCTCACCAGGGCTTAGGCCGCGAGGGGTGTGTACGCTCACAATCTCACAATCAAATGCCCTCCTGCATGTGTCGTGCAATATTTCAACATTTCTGCCGAGGTCGAATCCCAAATCTTATTGATCATTTCATGTCTCGAATGCGATAAAGGCACATTACAACAGCATGAGTCTGCCTGGTCTTAATTGCCCAATCATACAGCTATATGTATTCACACACACACACACACACATACACACACAAACACATATAGGACATTCAAGAACACAAGATGCATATTTTTAGCTGAATATTTACTTAGAAATGTCTTATTTTAGAACATGACCTTATTTCCTATATACTGTATGATATGGATGACAGAAAAAGCAACTCTGGTAGAATTTTTTGGATCTGAACCTAAAATGCACAGTTAAATCAAAGCTGTATTGCAGAAATTAACAAAACTGATAGAAAGGCAAGTCAGTTAAAAGGCAGAAGATGTCCAGGGATTCACCATAGCACATTGAATTAGAAAAAAAGATTTAGACAGAAGAGAGGGACTTGTTTGTGCCGATGTTCCTCATATAAGTGTGGATGGAGTTGACTACACCTCAATGAGAAAAACGTTGCGTAATAATGTTCAAAAAGGGACACACAAAAACCATTCAATTACAGTGACAGGAGTACTTGCAATTAGTTACTTATCCTCTTATCTCCAAATTTAGATTTTTAACAATGCACGGAACAACAGTGGTGAAAGCTGATCCTGGATGTGCTACAACAACATGATGCTCCTTTACGTCACTAACCTTGGAGGCGGCGTCGAAGCACACGAAGCCCGTGCTGAAGTCTATGGTCAGCCCCATCAGGTGACTCTCCATGATGCAGGCGTAGGTCTTACACTGGACACAGACACAAGATATTATAACTTGTCACTTTTGTTGTACATAATTATTGTCACTTTTATTGTACATATATCCTGCATGTAACATGTTTGCACATTTCCTCCTTTTGCACAATCTGAGTGTCTTTATCCATGCCAAATGTGACATGTACATTTCTCCTCTGTGAGATAAATAAAGCACATCTTATCTTATCTTATCTCAGAGCGACCGATGTCATAAGGACTCATCAAAGACTCATTCATGCACCATTCTCCTTAATAGATCATTTTGTGTTCCAATCGTATCTATGGCATTTATAATCAACAAACTAGAACGGAAAATAAAATCTGAATGCATCCTTTGCGGGCTTGAGATCACATTTGTTAGAAAAGAGCCAAGAAAACTAGTCTGGGCCTTGCCAAAGCTTATCTCAGGGTTATTCAACATTGGAAAGGTGATGGTCTCAAGAGAACATAAGATTTGTAAACGAGAGAAAGTCTATACATATTTTTGTAACAGGAAGATTGTGCGTTGGCCTGCTTTTCTATAGCTACAGTCACCTAGATTCTGCCTGAGATGTTGCTGCAGTACAGTGTTCATGGTTTTACACTCGTCCAGACCGGAGGAGAGAGGATTCATGGTCCAAACCACACGGATCAGGAAAAAATCCACTGGAACTAACTTTTGGAAAAATGCCAACAAAGCATTCAGCATTTTACTTTGGACTAGAGCAGAGAAAATGGTCCGAACCAAGTGGCTACTCCACCTCTGCTGCGGTGACCTGAAGGGCTGTTTGATATTATTACTATTTTAAGCTGTTTAGAATGATCAATGAATTACTATTTTTTTTTTAGGACACTTGAATTTCTCCTACGGGGGATCAATAAAGTATCTATCTATCTATCTATTGTATCTATCCACCTACCTGTATCCTCTCCACCTCCAGGAACGTGGCCATCTGAAAGGCCTTCTCCCAGGTGAGCAGCTCTCCATCCAGCTCCACACTGAAGAACAGGTCCTCCCCGGTCTCCGTCTGCACGCTGAAGCAGTGGCGCCGCTTATCCACCAAGTCGTTGTCCTGACAGGGAGCGACAGGTGCAGTAATTATGGGAAATAAAGGCAGTAGTTTGCAGGTGTTGGGAGCCGATATAGGCAGAGGATAAGTGCAGGCGAGAGTGTGCTAGTGTGCAGGGATGGGCGGATCTGAAAGCGAGTCTGGGTGCGTTGATAATGATTATGGACTTGTTGTTGAACAAAAAGGTAATGGGAAATTGTCACACTGATGGCATAGAATGTGTAAACTTTGCAACACATTGGCTTGGTTTGGGATAGAGTCAAGACAATAAGTGTAAGGATAGACCTCATTTTCACAGTCACTTTGGCTTAATGCTTAAATCTAGTCTGTGCATTGCTATTCACCCATTGTCCCTCTGTGTGTGCCATGGACGTACAGGTGGGACTCAAATCCCTGGACCTGAGGACTGGTCCCCTGCTGTTGGGAGTTGGCGGTTCAGTGACGCCCCTCGAGACGACTGTTGTGGTGATTTTGGGCGATACCATTTTTTAAAATTTGGTTTGTGCTCACGTTAATTCAAGCCAATTTGATTTGTGTAATTTTTTTAAATCATGCAACTAAACAATAGACTGCATGTGAGAAGTTTACACAAAGCAAGCCTATCCACTTTTACATGTTAATAAAATTATTGAAATGATCAAAACCCGAGCGACATTTAGATTAGACTAAAATCTGAAATGAATTTGCCTTTATGAGATTGATCGCATTTAAATATTATAATTGGTTGTCAGCATTAGTATATATATGTTTTTGTTTATCACTATTGATATTTATTGCATAGGTTGCATCATAATACCTTGTTTATAATTCAATGTCCCTGATTTGATACAGTGAGGCATACAGGTAACAGGCAAGGATTGCTGACTTAATTTAGTTCTTGTGTCCATGAGATCCACTGAGGTGTTACAATGAAGTAAAATAATAATAATAAAAAAAATTGAACAACAAAATTAAAATGACCTGATGAGAGATACTGTATGCATGTGTGATTTTATGTGTGCAATAAAATGACACTGACAATTTTGAACAGACATCATGTAAATCCTTGCAGGTTTTTATAAATCAAACAATATCAAAAGTGAATCTACAACACATTTCATTTCAGTTTCACAGCAAAATGCAAATGCTAAAAACCTGCATTTTTCATCTTGATAATTTGCTCCATAGAAAAACTGCTTTTTGTAACTGGGATTTGATCTTTCTCCAAAAATAAGCAACTTTTCTGTAACTTTTCAAGGACACGAGCGCAAGACTTTCTCCATAATTTAGTTGTGGTTTGGGTGAAGACAGAACGGAGGCCGACTTCTGCAATGCTCCATTCTTCTCTTGGGAACCCGCAGTAACAAGGATCCAGCGGAATGAATGTGTTTTGAGCTTCGCACTTGATTCCATCCAATTAAAACTTGAAATAGAGCAAAACAAAACGCCAATTGTACCATTACCGATGTCTTTAACACCTCTATATATCAAGCATTCTCCGTATATTTCTTGACACAAATAAATGAACGCGAGCATAGCCTGAGGTTCTTAATTATTTGACTAGAATCTGACCTAAAAAAAACCCTCCTTACCTAGAAGTGTATCCTCAGGCTTCAATTAAATCCGGGTTGGAACACTCATGGAAAGCAACTGATGCATTATTCACCATGTCCACTAGCCTGGGTTATTCCAGTTGAAACTTCAAACTTGCTCATCAGTCAGTTTTTGTGTGTTTTTAGCGACTGGCTGCATGCAGTGGCGGACACATCACAGCAGCTTATAGCTTTTGGAGATCATGAAAAAAAGAGGGCAGAAAATCGATCTGCTGTGACCCCGAACCTGGTCTAAATTGCGTTTGACCCGCGTAAAGCCGAGAGCTCACCTTTAGTATCTTGGACATGATTTCATAGACGGTGAAACTCTTCTCCGCTCTGGTCCAGTCCCATGTAGTCACCTGGAAGAGTCACAATTTATATGTTTTGTTTTGTTTTTTATGACATACAGTATGCTACACATGGGAAAAACCTGTATTTTTGAGACAACGCAAGATTTTGGCCACACAAAATTCTGATGTATTTAAATGTTTAGTGATATACATTTTTGATAGATACATTTTGAGTCGATCACTCTCTAGGCATTTTAGCTGCATCGCTAATACTGACACATTTACAGTAATGTTGATTAATGTTAACTGTCCCTATTCAAATAAACTAATAAATACATAAAAATAAAACACATACATAATGAAACAATGGATATTTTTTAGTATAAAGTATTTTTATTTATTTTATTATGACTTTATTGTGTGATCTTCATTAGTAAACACTTTTTTTTTTAACGAGACACATTTTATTTCATTTTTTCCTTTTTGTTTTTCTTGTGTCAATAAAAATCAACTAAAGACACAAGAAAATAGAAACTATGGATTTTTGATTGAAGCATGAAACACCCACATGATCAGGATTTGGGAACAGACAGGACGGAGACAAAACAACAGTGAGAGAAATAATGGAGGGCAGCTCGTCACCCTACCTGTGTGACCGATTTTAGTCTGTCAGATTCTCCAAGACAATATCTCAGACGGACTATTCACTTGGAAAATAAAAAGATCAGTCTTTATGCTGAAATATGTTTGGATATTTCACTGAATATAGTTCCACAATCAATTTTATTTATAGAGTCCTTTACAACACTCAAGGCGACCAAAGTGCTTCACAATAAAAATGACATAAAATCCATTAAAACATGTATGCATTAAAACAAAAAACAGTCAAAAAACATAGTGTTGCCGTGCTAATGAGTGATAAAAGTGTTAAAAGCCAGTCTGAATAAATACGTTAAAATACGCCAAAATCAGTGAGGACTCGCTTGTCAGGGGGCAGCTTGTTCCAGGGTCTGGGTCCAGCGACTGAGAAGGGAGCGGTCTCCCCGGTGTTTTGACCTAGCCCTAGATACTTCCAGGAGGAGTTGAGATGATGACCCTAATGATCTGCCTGAGTCACGAACAGACAAAAGTTCGGACATGTCAACCAGTTAATGTGATCTATGTGTGGTTATATATCATAAATTATGTAACTTTCTGTACTTTTCACATACAATTCCTTAAAGTTAAATTCTATCAAAAATCTATCAAACTAAGATTTATGTATTTCTTGCACCGAACCCAAGTGATAAAAAATACACATCTTTCTGTAGAGAAAAGTTCAGTATAATATGTCAACACAATGAACCAAGAAATTGGAATCCGTCTCTATTCATCAGATTTATGTAGCATAAACATTCGCAACTTTGGGAAAATGTATGGATGATATATGTAAAAACGCAAAACCGTGCAGCCCCTCGCTCCCATTTTAATTTAACCACACGTGTTATTGATCACTTTAACTGGTTGGCATGACTAAAAATTACTCTATTTTTGCGGTCTCACCTTACAGAACACTGAATTATTCAAAGGGCACTGACAGAATGAAAGCCTTTAAAAGCTGGGTTGATGTATGGACTTTCGTAATTCAGAATACATTTGAATTGACTTTGGCTTCGCACACATTGATGAATGAACCCGGAGTCTGGCCGTTATTAGCCTTCTCGCCACGGCCGACGCTGGTAGCCACTTGTAGCATTAGCATTTTCTATTCGTATCGCGACGCAAGCCCCTCCGAAGCTTCCCATCAATCCATTTCCATCTCCTCTCGGCTCGGACAGCTTATCCCTCTTGTCATAATCACTTAAGTGGCTGGCAGAATGTAAACACTTTTAATGGTCTTCATCAATCTGAGGGGAGATCGATGCGCCGCAAATGATTATGAGTGAGCTGCTTCCTATTTTCTCCCCTCGGGTGGAAACGGGAAGACGAAGAAAAATGGTAGACGAGGAGGGGATGTGCCAGAGGGCCGATGTAAAGTCGTGCTCGTTTCCAGGAGGGGGCATCGAGCGCGAGCGAGAGAGAGCACTTCATTAGCCTCTCTTGTGTTTCACGTGTAGGACGTGTGGAGCTGACGTGCTGTTTGCCATTAGCTGATGGAGCTTTGATGTTGGGCCGCATCGATCTTTGTGGAACGCGGCAGCTCGTCCTGTCAAGTTACACATGTTGTGATCTGCATATAACGAAATAAGGAAGAGCCAAATATGGGCGAGGTGCATGGAGATGGATGGTAATTTGCAACTTTGGGAAATGTATGGATGGTGTATGAGAAGTACAAAACCATTCAGCCCATCTCTCCCATTTTAAAAGAACCACACGTGTCATTGATCGTCTTATCTGGTTGCCATGACAAAAGTTAGCGCATTTTTCCAGTGTATTTTTGCAGTCTCACCTGACATAACACTGTCAAATAATATGTTATGATCTGGATACAAATTTGTAGGTTGAGTAACACACTTTTGTTCATGTTTGTATGTACTGCCAGCGGTTACACTATCTCTGCACTCATCTACCAAACATCCAACATTAGCTGCAGGCTGTAGGGCGGTATCCTGCTGTGCCTTTTCTGCAACTAAGCAAGATTATAAATCTCATTTAAGAGCCATGCAAGATTATGTATCTATCTAGTTTCAAGAGTTATTCACTTATTTGAAGACTTTCACTTTTTAGTCTTATTTCACACATGGACCATTACTTTCTCAATTCTAACAACTGATGTTACCTGCTAAACGGCTACCATAGACCGTAAATATTAACGGACGTATTGACGCTCATCACCGCCATTGAAACTAATGTGCCATCACTTTTTTCTTCTATGGGCTTTTTCAAAATGGCAGCGAGTGGCTCCTAAAATGTGAAAAAATGCATTTGCGCATGCCTTAGCTGGCACAAGCCCAATTCATTTAACGAAAGATCATAGCGGCTAAACTAGGCTGGTCCAAAAAGAACAAAACTCCTCTCAGCATTGACAGCATCTGGAACCTAGCGTTGAGCCAAGACTTTTGGACCAGGCTGTTAAGCGTTTGAGAGTAAAAAAGGAACCATAAGAATTCATTGGATAACTCTGTTTGCAGGTACAACACCACCGGCAAGGAGATTTCAAGCATGAATGCACATGTGCTCATGGACCCTTTTTTAGCCGGTGTAACGCCGAGATACACTGTCTTGAAGAGATGCACTGCCTCAGCTGTTTATGATGTAATGCAAACCTGCGCATGCGCGTCTCACGGCAACCGAAGCATACCAAGATGGCGGACCGTGAATTGCCAAAAGTTGAAATACGAACGAATTAAGACACGAATGTCACTTTTAATGCAATTTGAGGCGAGATGTTGATGGTCCCGTTTTGTCACATGTGGGTTTTAAGAGTCAAAGTTTTGTGCAAAGTTTAGTTTAAGCAGTCAACTGCGCCTGTGAAACCACAAAGCTAATGTTTTCATAGCAGTCCGCGGCTGCTGACGTAGGCTGATGACGCGTCCTGTGGCCACTCTACACTCTTACACTGGTCTGTCGGGTTGATAATGGAAAATGGGGAAAAAAATCAATCTAATTAAATATTTTGTTTGAACACACTATTGTTAATCATATTAAATACAGTACGATACATGTATTGAATGAAATTTATTATTTCCATTATCAACCCGACAGACCAGTGTAAGAGTGTAGAGTGGCCACAGGACGCGTCATCAGCCTACGTCAGCAGCCGCGGACTGCTATGAAAACATTAGCTTTGTGGTTTCACAGGCGCAGTTGACTGCTTAAACTAAACTTTGCACAAAACTTCTACTCTTAAAACCCACATGTGACAAAACGGGACCATCAACATCTCGCCTCAAATTGCATTAAAAGTGACATTCGTGTCTTAATTCGTTCATATTTCAACTTTTGGCAATTCACGGTCCGCCATCTTGGTATGCTTCGGTTGCCGTGAGACGCGCATGCGCAGGTTTGCATTACATTATAAACAGCTGAGGCAGTGCATCTCTTCAAGACAGTGTATCTTGGCGTTACACCGGGACCAGCACCCACTGCCGGTTACACAGACAGACGGTCGTGTGCTAGCTCAGTAAAAGGAGCAGCGTGATCTGTGTTGAGCATTGAGTATATTTTGTTATAATCTTACCGGAGGTGCGGTGAACTTGAAGAGCGAGGAGCCCCTGAGAGCAAGGAACTTTGGTGAGTACATTCGATCTTGCACAGAGTCCTGTTCCTTCTCATCCACCCAGCCCATATAAATGATCTGTAAATATATATACAGAAGACACCAATGCAAAACCTTCTACTCGTGCAATTTGAGGGAAACATTGCATACTTCACAACAATTTCCTGGTTTAGACTCTTAGCAGGGGAATAGAGCGGTGAAAGATTGGGGACATATTTCTCATTCGCTTAAAATCCCATGAAGAAATTGTCACGTTAACTCATGTCTGTGTTCGCGGGCAAATGAAAGGGCAACAAAAGAGAAGTGATATTTAGCCTGACACAACTTGTTACGCGCCGGTTCCTCGGTGGATGTGCTGAAGTGATGCAAACGGTCGGCTGCAGTTGCAATAGTTGGTAATAGCAGTTTTTCGTCTGACAAACTGACTGAGTGAATTACGTTAAATGGGTGAAGATTAAAAAGAGTTGTGCTTAGATGCAAACGTAATGTATACTCGCGGTGGAGACGGTTGGCAAAGCTCACCTGCTGGTTGACTGGAAAGTTCCGGTTTATTTTCTTCACCTGTAAAACAAAAAGTGAGATTAAGAAAGCATTCAAAAGGCTGCCTTTGAATCCTTATTCCAATCAATTTCAAGTGCTTTGTGTCAATTTTAAGTTTTAGGTTAATCCTAATTGTAGATAAGGCAAGTATATCTGTAAAGCAGAGTTCACACACAATCATACACAGATATAACATAATTCTTAATATTTAAAATAATTACTTTAAAAAGAGTGGATACAGTCCTTTAGTTGTATGCACAGCTAAAAAGAACTGTTTTTTAACCTGAATTCAAACATTGTCAGAACATTTCTAGATTGTAGCTGCCTCAAAAATCTGAAACGATGCCTCCCCATGTTTAGTCCTGACCCTTGGCATCAGCAGGAGGCCAGTCCCTGTACTCCTCAGTGTCCCAGCAGGAGGCCAGTCCCTGTGCTCCTCAGAGTCCCAGCAGGAGGCCAGTCCCTGTACTCCTCAGTGTCCCAGCAGGAGGCCAGTCCCTGTGCTCCTCAGAGTCCCAGCAGGAGGCCAGTCCCTGTACTCCTCAGAGTCCCAGCAGGAGGCCAGTCCCTGTGCTCCTCAGAGTCCCAGCAGGAGGCCAGTCCCTGTGCTCCTCAGAGTCCCAGCAGGAGGCCAGTCCCTGTACTCCTCAGAGTCCCAGCAGGAGGCCAGTCCCTGTGCTCCTCAGAGTCCCAGCAGGAGGCCAGTCCCTGTGCTCCTCAGAGTCCCAGCAGGAGGCCAGTCCCTGTGCTCCTCAGAGTCCCAGCAGGAGGCCAGTCCCTGTACTCCTCAGAGTCCCAGCAGGAGGCCAGTCCCTGTGCTCCTCAGAGTCCCAGCAGGAGGCCAGTCCCTGTGCTCCTCAGAGTCCCAGCAGGAGGCCAGTCCCTGTGCTCCTCTGAGTCCCAGCAGGAGGCCAGTCCCTGTGCTCCTCTGAGTCCCAGCAGGAGGCCAGTCCCTGTGCTCCTCTGAGTCCCAGCAGGAGGCCAGTCCCTGTGCTCCTCAGAGTCCCAGCAGGAGGCCAGTCCCTGTGCTCCTCTGAGTCCGAGTTGGTCCAGACGGACAAACATACATGTGTACCAGAAACTTTGTAAATATGTGCAGACTTGATTCAATTTGATCAATATATAATCTTAAAACAGATCTTACTTTAATGTTATTTTTTACATAAATATTTACATAATCTTTTGTGAAATACTATGCAAGCCATAATGACAACGCAATTTCCCTTGTGGATCAATAAAGTCTGTCTGAGTCTAAGTCTTAAGAATAGACTGATTGTTCAGTTTCAAACCTTATCTAACCACATTTTGTCTATTTTTTATTTTTAGCAGAACCATTTGAGCTCCTTTCATTGCAGTGGCCTCAAATCTAGATGTGGGTTATTCAAAGAGACTTTCATACATTGCATTAAAAATCATATGTTGTTAACAGCAGCTAAAAGTGTGAATGTATCTGATCGCTCATTCTCTTCCAAAGCACCTCGCTAGCTATAATAATATTGTATAATGGAAGGTAGTAATAAGAGGAATGTGGCAATTGCTTTTGGCCTGGTCTCTTCAAACACCAGTCCAAAATTGCTCCAGTGATGACTTTAAAATGAAGTCCTGACCGCATATGTTTCTCAATGTTGGTGCATGAGTAAGCGGAAGATGTGGGAAAGATCAAATCGGCAATAGCTAGTTCATTCATCCCTTCCGGCGCCAGCTCCCGCTGTGCAGCTCGTCACTTTGGCTCTCTTCTCTTTCCGACCCTTTCTCTATTTATTTCTTGTAGATGTGCTTTTTTATTTTTATTTTTCGTAGACAAGCGTTTATTTGTGCATTGTGCACACGGGAAGCCTAGCCTCGTGGACTTTCTCACTGGATTAACATGTCTTCGGCACTTTTTTCGGAGTCCTCCGCTCACAGAGCCACGAGACCAGCGTGTCCCATTGTTTACACACGGGAGCAGCTTCTCGGACTTAGAGACTCCGCAATCCGGCATTCAGAGAAGCCGGTGATCCCCGTGGAGATCCGTAGGAGACACAGGGGCTCCAAAGGAGGCTGAAAGAGGAAGAAGAGACCGTATCTCCCCTCCATCCTCATGGGGAACGTACGGTCCATCTCTAATAAGACTGAGGAGCTGACCGCACTGGTCCGCCATCATAAAGAGTACAGACAATGTGGACTTATGTGTTTCTCTGAGACGTGGCTGTGTGGGAATATACCGGACTCTGTGGTCGCGCTGGAGGGCTTTAAACTTGTGCGAGCGGACCACTGCGCGGAGGGGAGTGGGAAGAGGAAAGGCGGGGGTGTCGCGGTCTACGTGAACGAGCAGTGGTGCATCCCGACGCACGTGCATGTGGTTCAGCGTACATGCACCCAGGACCTGGAGCTGCTCGCTGTGAGCATGAGACCCAGGTATCTGCCGCGGGAGTTTTCACACACCGTGGTTCTATGTGTTTACATCCCCCCGTCAGGAGACGGGGCCGCGGCATGTGAGGGGATACACAGAACTGTGACCCAGATCCAGACCCGCAGTCCCCGCGCTCTGATTCTGATCAGCGGGGACTTTAACCACGCCTCCCTCTCCGCCACTCTCCCGACATTCAAACAGTATGTCACATGCCCAACTCGTGGCAATAAGACTCTGGACCTACTGTATGTTAATGTGCGGGACGCATACGCCTCCTCCCCCCTCCCCCCTCTCGGACTTTCTGATCACAGCCTGGTCCGTCTGTCTCCGGAATACACACCAGTGGTGAGAAGAAATCCAGCGCAGAAGAGGATTGTAAAAGTGTGGAGCGATGATGTGGATGAGATGGTGAGAGATTGTTTTCAAAACACTGATTGGGAAATGATCTGCAGCTCTCATGGTGAGGACATCGAGAGCCTGACACACTGCATTACAGACTATATTCTCTTCTGTGTGGATAACACTGCACCAACTAAGAAGGTGCAGTGTTTTTCTAACAACCACCCATGGGTGACCCCTGAACTTAAAGCCCTCCTGAACCTCAAGAAAAGGGCTTTCATCTCAGGGGACAGGGAGGAGCAGAAGAGGATCCAGCACGAGCTCCAGTGGAGGATCAGGAGGGCCAAGAAGGACTATGGGAAAAAGCTGGAGCTGGCCCAGGGAAACGCCCGCAACGTGTGGAGAGGCCTAAAGAACATCTCCGGCTTTGGACAGAGTGCCAGAGGAACAGCGGATGGAGACCAGCACCGGGCGGATGAATTTAACCAGTACTTCAACCGGTTTGATTCTCCCCCTCTCCATCTGCCCCCCCTCCCGCCCCCACCTCTTCACACGTCCCCAGCCCAGTGGACACCGCCCAGTGGACACTGCCTCCGGCTGCCCTGGGCCCTCCTGCCCCCGCATCCTCAGCCCCCACCTCGGACAGTACACCCCGGTCCCCCCCCCTCTCCATCACACCGGACCAGGTGAGGAGTCAGCTCCAGCGTCTGAAGCTGAGGAAATCCGCAGGACCGGACGGGATCAGTCCCAGGCTGCTGAGGACCTGTGCAGACCAGCTCTCTGGGGTTCTCAGCTACATGTACAACCTGAGCCTCAGCCTGGAGAAGGTCCCTGTCCTGTGGAAGACCTCCTGTGTGATCCCGGTTCCAAAAACAGCACACGCCAAGGAACCGGCTCACTACAGACCAGTCGCACTGACCTCCCACCTGATGAAGACCATGGAGCGGCTCATCCTCACCCATCTCCGCTCCGTGGTCAGCCCCACCCTGGACCCGCTGCAGTTCGCCTACAGGCCCAACATCGGAGTAGAGGACGCCGTCATCTACTTCCTGCAGCGGACGCTCTCCCACCTGGAGCCCGCCGGGAGCGCTGTGAGGGTCATGTTTTTCGACTTCTCCAACGCTTTCAATACCATCAGGCCGGCCCTGCTGCGGGGGAAGATGGAGGACGCGGGAGTGGACAGTAGCCTCACTGCATGGACCATCAACTACCTCTCAGACCGACCACAGTACGTGCGGCTGCGCAGCTGTGAGTCTGAGGTGGTAGTCTGCAGCACTGGGGCCCCTCAGGGCACTGTCCTCTCACAGTTTCTCTTCACCATCTACACCTCAGACTTCACACACAACACACACAGCTGTCACCTGCAGAAGTTCTCCGACGACTCCGCCATCGTGGGCTGTGTGTCTGAGGGGAACGAACTGGAATATCGGTCGGTTATCAAGGACTTTGTCGACTGGTGTGAGCGCAACCACTTGTGCTTGAACACCAGTAAGACCAAGGAGATGATCATCGACTTCAGGAGAAAACCACTTACCCACACGCTGCTGAACATCCAGGGGGAGGACATTGAGCTGGTGGACAGCTTCAAGTACCTGGGTGTTCACATTAACAATAAACTGGACTGGTCCCATAATACAAACGCCCTGCACAAGAAGGGCCAAAGTCGCCTCTTCCTTCTGAGGAGGCTGAGGTCCTTCGGAGTGAGCAGGCCTCTGCTCAGGACTTTTTATGACTCTGTGGTAGCTTCTGCCATTTACTACGCTGCCGTGTGCTGGGCCCCGAGCAGCACAGAGCGGGACAGAAACAGACTGAACAAGCTGGTCAGGAGGGCCAGCTCCACTCTGGACTGCCCCCTGGACTCTGTGGAGGAGGTGAGGGACAGGAGGGTGCTAGCCAAAGCCACCTCCATCATGAACAATACCTCCCACCCACTGCACAGGACTGTAGAGGAGCTGAGGAGCTCCTTCAGTGGAAGACTGAGGCACCCTCAGTGTAGGAAGGAGCGCTACCGCAGGGCCTTTATCCCCACCGCTGTCAGACTGTACAATAAGTCACTTTAAATGATCACTGTGTGAAAACCTGCACTACTATTGACACTGTTTCCAATTGACACTTGTCACTTTTGTTGCACATAATTATTGTCATTTTTATTGTACATATATATCCTGCATGTAACATGTTTGCACATTTCCTCCCTTTGCACAATCTGAGTGTCTCTATCCATGCCAAATGTGACATGTAAATTTCTCCTATGTGAGATAAATAAAGCACATCTTATCTTATCTTATTATTTTTATTTATCTTTCTTCGTGATTGAGGGCCCTGTTCAAACATACTTCAAACACCCAGTAATATTGGTTAAATACATGTACAGATATGGTTATACCTGTGGGGAGGAAGCTGGCCACATCCATTTAAACAGCAAATTATGATCCGTTTTATGTATTATATTTTATACTGTATTTCAGCTCTTTTATAGTAGTAGTAGTAAGTAAGTAATCTTTATTTATATACCGCCTTTTCACTGCAGATTTGAGTCTCAAAGCGGTTTACAATTGTTAATTTTTGGGCATTTGTCTCTCACTCCACACAGAGATGGGAACGGGGTCGCCAGTACAGGAGGCGCATGCTAGAACTATTGGACATATTTTTAGTGGTAGGGGAAACCGGAGTACCCAGAGGAAACCTACGCAGACACGGGGAGAACATGCAAACTCCACTCAGAAAGGCCCTGGTCCGACCGGGATTCGAACCCAGGACCTTCTTGCTGAGAGGCGAGAGTGCTATCCACTCAGCCACCGTGCCGCCATAGTGTTTTGAAGTCTTGTGTTTCTATGTATCCCCACTGTTGCTCTGTCTGCAAATCTGTCTGCAGACCTTCCTCAGGGATGAATAAAGTTATTTGAATTGAATTTGAACACTATTCTAAAAACAAATTATGAAAATGTGAAGGTGGCTCCAGAGAGTCCAATTTAGCAAGAGTTTGAAATGTTTGAATTCTGTTTTCATTGAGTTTTTGTATGAACAGGTTGAAAAGCAAAATGGACCTGTGATCTTGTGTTCAGAGAGCCACGGTTCCAGTTGAACAAACGTGTAAGTTCATTTAGTTCCTTTATTTAAACTTTTAATCTATAGTTCATTTTTTTCTCATGGACAGAAAATACCTGTCACCTGTGAAATCAAGAAGGACAGAGTAAGACATTTAATCTTAGCACTTTAGAGCAGTGGAGGAAGCTGCATATCAATAATAACCTCTTAATCTAAAACTAAAATGAAAGTCGCTCGGACAATTTACTTTCCGCAGCTCAGTGGAATACAGGATTTCTGGAATTAAATTATCACCTTGACTTTAAACTATATAATTCTGAAATACATTTTTAAAAGGCAAATTTCTCATCAAGGCAAAAGCCTTGGAGGAGACTCTTTAAAACACTTTTTTAAAACGTACCATTTTGAGTATAAAGATTTAAACCTTGCCAATATCTTGACTGTTTTTTAAGATGAAAATTACAACCAGTTATTTAGACTTGTCCAGGGGCAGGATAGAAAAACTGCACTCCTTTTGTGTGTGTGTGTGTGTGTGTGTGTGTGTGTGTGTGTGTGTGTGTTCTGTTCCTGGCCCTTGAGTCTGTTTGGGTTGGCTCTGTTGGGTGAGTGGGTTGTTGGGTCAACTGTGAGGCACTATATGTGTCATAGTTTAGGTTTATTTCCTGTTTATCTTGTAATTAGTTAAAGAAGCTATACCCGATTTATTTTCTAGTGAGTTAATAAAAATGCTTACACTATATAAACTATACAAAACACATTAAACAAGATAACTTCCATTGGATTTTAATAAAGGAATAGAAACAGAAGAAAAGTCCTGTGCAGCCTTTCCAGTACTTTTCTAATTCACACAAAGAGCTGATGTGTCCTCTGTGGCTGGGACGAGACTCTCAAACGATGTAATCAATGCGCACAAATTAAAGTGCCTGCGAACATGCACAATTATTCCAAGAACAATCGGGCGTCTAAAACTTCTCTGGCAAACATGAAAAATCCATTTGAGATAATTGGTCACAATTGGTCTGTCTCCCTGAAGACATTGTCGTCAGTTGGAGTGACACCAGAACCATTTCACAACGTTTTCATTTGGTCACTTGCTATGGGCCGTACAGGGAGGAGCGAGGGGAGGTGTCTGGGGAGGTGGAGGTCTAGGCATCTCTGCTACTCAGGCAAACGGTAAATGAGCATTGGTTAAAGGTGCACTATGTAACTTAACACCCACTTTACTCTCTGGTTTGTGTGGTCCTCTTTGTATCTATTTTATTGTGTTCCGTTTTTTTATGTATATAGATAATTGTTTTTATGTGTGCTGGCAGACTTGTATATTTTAATGTGTTACTTTTATCTGTTTAGCATTATTAGGATTTTGACTGTAGTTTGTTCATTGCTGTTCACCCGTTGTCCCATTGTCTGTTTCATGGTACGACGACGGGATCTCTGAGCCTGGCCTCCTCCATCTACACCTGCGGACTGCCCCGCCCGACCCGCCTAGGAGTGCTTCAGTCCTGCACCGGACCTGTCCACGCCCTGTAGCTAGCTTAGGTCCTAGATCATTAGCCTGTCCGTCCCAGTGGGGGAGGGTCCCAGCTCAAAAGTGGCCAAAATGACGTGCGCTGACATGCTTGCAATACCACCCCGGGCCGATGGGGGTGGACCCAGAAGTAGAATTAGCCAATGCTAACATATAGCATTGGCAGACCTCTCAAAAACGTCTTTACAGGTTCGACCAAAAGTTGGCTCTTGGCCCAAAGCTCCGTTCCACATGTGTGTCAATGCTGAGGGGGGTGGATTTTTTTGGTCCACTCTAGTTTACTCGCGGTGAATTTTTGAAGTCTCCGGCGCAACGACGCATGCGCAGATGCGTTTTTTCACAATTTTCTTGTGGGCGGGACCACTCGCGGCCATTTTGGATTGCTCCAGTAGAGCACATTTTTTGGCCCATTAGTTAGAACGGCGGAGATAGGCGTGACTCTGTCCGTTAATATATACAGTCTATGGTCCGTCCGGAGGAGCGGATCCCTTTCTCAAATGGGTCTCCCTCCCTGTGGGTTTCCCTAGTTCTCCCCAAGGTTTCTCACTTTTTCCCACTGGGTTTTTTTAGAGTTGTTCCTTGTCGATGCAGGAGGGTCTTGTTGGACAGTTAGTGTCCAACAGAAAGGATTGGTGATGATCAGGAGACTTTAGTATTCTACAACATGTATGGACATTTTCTTCTGTGTGTGCTTTATACTGTATTCTTCATGTGTTTTAACTGTTGATTCTCTGACCTGTGTTGGTGATTTCAATGGTTTTGTTAAGTCTCTGAGATGACTTCTGTTGTGACCTAGGGCTATACAAGAATAAATTGTATTGCATTGTATCTGTACAGAACTTTGGAAATGTGTTTTTAAAAATGTGCTTTATAAATAAAGTAGATTGGATTATTTTTTCTGAAGAAGGATCCATCAAATTATCATGGATTTTTGTCAATTTGCGTGAGGTTTTTGTGTGTAAAAGACAGACTCACCATTAAGAATAACACAGACATGGCAAATGCATTTAGTCATTTTTTAACGTTGGGCTTGCTCTTGCCCAGAAAATTATCTCACCGACAGATGCCGCTGGAATAGACTAACTATGAGCAGTTTGCAAATTCATTCTTTATTTGAAGTGTAGAAGAAAATGAAATCCTTATTATTGTGGACAATTTTAAGAACACAATGAAAACAAGCAAATTACTAGTTTTTGACTTCCTGTTTTTTAACAATGGCAAAAATAAAATAAACAAGAATCTGATTATGATTTAGTCTTGGCCTGATGATGGTAAAACGGACTATGGACACTCATCCTTTCTCTCATGTGACATTTTTACAACAATAAAAACATAGAAAATAGTATTAAAAAAAAAATAATAATACATAGGCACACATTTACAAACTACAGAAAATTTTTACTACTCTCTAAATTTGCCAAAGTAAATTTGTAAAATGAGTAAATTTCCGCTTTAGCTGCATAATAAATACTTCTGCTACTGCTCAAGTTACTAATACTACTGCTATTACAGTAGTATTAGTAACTTGAGCTACTATTTAAAATACTGCTACTGCTTATATTATACATGGAAATATAACCAGGTGATTAATATTTATCGTATACAGTCCCTGTCTCTACTATTTTGGTGTTTTTCTCTGCCTTTGGTTAACTCTTGTCGCAGTGCCGCTAGTCATTTTCGTCAAGAGTAAATGATGCAGGATTACGGGGACATTGGGGAACCCTGAAAGTGCCGCTAACCACGAGCCAACATCTATCAGATATATGAAAATGTAGGCCTTTCGTGCTCTAAAGCTAATTGGAGTCAAGCGCTTAAACTTGTCTTGTGAGAATAGCCTTTATATTACACAACCCATTTTAAGGTACTTTTAGTAGGGTTAAAAAGATGTCCCTAGAAACCTTTATATTCTCAACACAATATACTCAAAAAGTCACTTTAATAAATGAAAGCGGCTACTGCGGGTCCACTATGATAAAGTATTAATTCAGGCTTGTTCTAGTTATCCCGCAGAATGGAACTGTTGAGGGACCCTTCATTTAATCAGCGTATGCAAATTGGGCAATGAGACGGATAGTCATTTCCAGCGCAGTCCCCGGGCTGTTCCTAAAAAAATCTATTTAAGCAAATGCATTGTCTCCCCGCGTATTGAGCTAACTAGTGCGAACCAGTCAAGCCTTAAATGGAAACGTTCTGGCCCCGATCACAGGTATCCGTCCTGCCTCATTTAGAGCGGACCTGTGATATACTATAACAAGGCGTTTGGTTAAGTGCCGGCTCGATGCTTAAAAACCTATGGACGTGGGAGTGTAGGTTTGGGAGGCTGCAGAGGAAGTGTCTGTCGGGAAGCTGTGATATGGAGAAGGGAAGAAAAAAAAGTGGGCTGAGTCACTATAGCTCTATGCAACCCACACATAGAGTCATAACAGAATGAAAGCAGGACAGGGAAGATATTGCACTTCCAAAATATGTTAGAATATACTGTAAACCAAGAATGAGCGCATGAAGCTGGAGCAATCTAACTTTGAAACCGTAAACAACTAAGTATGCAATAACATCCTTGTATCTGTATCTAAATGAGTGTCCTCCCTTAGAGATGGGATGAGGAGCTCGGAGTAGAGACGCTGCTTCCCCACGTTGAGAGAGGGACTACATCTCTCAGCTGGCCTGGGACCGCCTTGGGATTCCATCGGATGAACTGGAGGAAGTGTGTGTGGACTGGAAAGTCTGGGCGTCTCTTCTTAGACTGCTGCCCACGCAACCCGACAGCGGATAAAGCGGAAGAAAATGGATGAAAGTTCATAGCTTTAAAACCAGCAATTTGACAAGCTCACCCTCAGCCAATCAGCTCTCAGTATGTAAAAGATTAAATGCTTCCTGATAAGATAGCATTGAATGAGATGTATTATGCAATATATTTGGGCGGCACGGTGGATAGCACTCTCGCTTCTCAGCCAGAAGATCTTGGGTTCGAATCCCGGTCGGAACAGGGCCTTTCTG
Organism: Knipowitschia caucasica; assembly: GCA_964034765.1. Lineage (NCBI taxonomy): Eukaryota > Metazoa > Chordata > Actinopteri > Gobiiformes > Gobiidae > Knipowitschia > Knipowitschia caucasica. The sequence goes on from OZ035836.1 coordinate 8,840,130, forward strand.
AGTGGAGTTTGCATGTTCTCCCTGTGCCTGCGAAGGTTTCCTCCGGGTGCTCCGGTTTCCCCTACCACTAAAAACACGCACAATCGGTCTGGCATGCACCTCCTGTTCTGGCGACCTCGCTGCCATCTCTGTGTGGAGTGAGAGACAAATGCCCACAACAATTGTAACCCGCTTTTTGACTCTAGTCTGTGGCAGGTGGTATAAAAATACAGATTAGTTACTTACTTACTACTTACTTACAATTCAAATGATATTGAGACTATTTTTTGTATACTTGTCTTCATATGTTTTAGAATCTGAAATAATATTTTAAGTAGCAACTATATGATGAGGTTTCTGTGATCTCCCAAAGTCTGCAGTGAGGAAGCATTTGCTGCTAGCTTAGCGGGAAGTAACTGAGTGACAAGAGTAAAGCTGACTGTATGTTGTGTAAGGCAAAACGGTCATGAAGTGGGTTCGAAAAAAAAACACATAACACCAGCAACTTGATCAAACATATAAAAAACTAGTATAGTAGCATAGTATAGCACCTTTACTAACACTGGAAAAAACAAACAACTCTACAACATAGCATTTGTATGAGTGGATTATGACAGTGGCTCTAATTGTTAACCGTTAAAACAATTGCTAAAATGTTTAATTGTTAAAGCTTTTTCTTATTGTTCAAATGAGAAACAAAACACTTCAAATTTCAGTTGTATTAGTTTTATGAATGTATTCCAATCTAAGTTACTCGTACTTGGTTTTGAAAAAAGTGGTATTGGTGCATCCCTACGTCATAGAGGAACATTGACTGATGAATAATATTAACTATGAGCAGTTCATGAAGCGGAGAGATATTTGATACCATGGAAATAACCAGGAAATAGTCAGCAACTCTCCTGCCAGCCTCGCCTCCCCTTTATTGATTTTAACCAGACTTGACTCCTCATCACATCTCCAAACATGCAACATAGGCTAATCTTCTGTCTTGGCACGCTATCCCAAGACTCTGACTGAAGATGAGGGGAAAAGATGATACACATTGACAGCTTGGATCGTAGTGAAGTGGGTGAAGAGATCACGCTTACATTTTATAATTACTGCAGCATTTCAGCCTTAACGAAGCATGAATGAACAAATAGTTTTTTAATGATTCGTTCATTAATTAACAAATCATTTTAAGTGACTTGTGCATGTAACTATTTCAACTATATCCTAACCGTAAAAAGTGCAACATTCTCAAACAGTTTGGTCGGTTTAGAAAAGGCCTACTTCAGCCTACCGTCTTTGCTTAGATTTTTCATTCAGAAAAGTGAACCAGCCTTGTTCAGTCTATCCTGTGAGGAAACGTTGATGCACACAGACAATTGCTCGAGTCGGAAAAACAAACTAATCAAATGCGGCTTCCTGACTTCCGCACTTGTGCATCACTTGCTGTGAGGACACGCAGCAGCATCAGGTGAATATCTGTGCTCTGTGTCGACATGCTGTTATTTATAGGAGCTTTCAGGCTGTTATTCCAAGTCATTAGTAGCCTGCCCACGTTATCCGCACAATTCTTGGAAACAGATTCATTGGGCTGTGATTATGGGGCGTGTCCCAATCAAACCAGGAAAAAACAGTGCTTCTTTGCTCTAATGGCTATTCAACAACCAATCAGAGCACAGTGCCTCCCACACTCCTCATTTCAGGGTAATTTACCTATAGTTAAAATATGTTAGGCATATTAGTCGGTATGGCCTTGTGTTTATTCTTGAAGCTCAGTCAGGCTCTGTGTTCTGCAGCGTTCCCTCTAAGCTGTGCGCAGTGCTAATGTGGTCTCGGTCTTTGTGATTGACAGCGTCCTGTGCGGCTAGCAAAACGGCACGCCAAAGATTTCTACAGTGTATGGACCGCGGTGGAGCTACGCACGCAGGACTCATTCAGAGACTAGAACAATCACAGACAAAAGCTTTCTAAATGCCAACTGCTGCAAGTGAACAGTGTGTTGCTATGGTAACTAGCCATTTCAAATGAATGGAGTTTCATTATTATTATTATTATTATGTTCAAGATAGAGTTTTTATACTTGTTTCTTTGATGCTAGAGTTAGAGATTTTGTTTTATTTGAATTAGTATGGCTATTTTTCACTTATCTTGTGTCGTGTGCTCCTCATTCCAACTGTTCTGTAACTTGTGATGCAACAATGAAATTTCCCTGCTGTGGGACGAATTAAATAATCTCTTAAAGGAGTTGCATATAGGGAGTCAAAAAATCATAAAAATAATAGAAATAAAGTGCATAAAGAAAGAAAGAGTCAAAGTTATGAAGACCAAGAACGTACATATATTCCAAGTAAACACACTTCCAAAAGCTAAAAGCCGTCAAATTGACTGCTCAGGAAGTTCTAGTGTTAAAAACCCACATTGTTAATCCAGTCTTCTGCTACTTCTACTCAAACAAACACAGAAGCAGTAGATAGGTCGATACCACTTCTGTGCAATCCGCCATATCGGACCGATTGAGAGTTGAGTGGGAGTTTTTCTACAGCTGTGGACAGGTGCGACAACAACACATTCTTGCAGAAAACAAATCAATATCAGTTTAAGTGGACACTAAATTTAGAGCCCGGTGACAATAACAGTCATTTTGGCCCAGTTAACGGACTTATAACAATAGCACAAACAGACAAAATGGCAGCTGCGACAATAGAGCAATCATTTTTCAGACGTGGCACACTCGGGCGGTTGTTGATGGCATCTGGCAGCGAGTCACAAAATATACCTTTAATCAAAAAAAGTGGAGCTTTTCATTTTATGTCCTGTCAGAGAGGCGGGAATTGTTGTTTGGATTGGCGCCGCATTCTAGTAATTTGAGATTTATATCAAGGCTGTAATTGAAATGGCAATTATTTATGCCAAAGAATGTGTGATTTAATCCAATCCCACGCAGCCACATCAGTCAATTATTGTGCAAGAAAGGAAAAGTAGAGAGGATGTGTGTGGGTCATTGTGTAATTCTGGTGGAAGTGAGAATTCGGGGACGTAAAGGAGTAATGCGGATTAGCCTTGGCCTCAAGTGGAGCTGCCTCTGCATGTGTTTAACCTGATATGTTCATAAACGACAAAAACACGGCCATTTTGTGCCTTCGAATTGAAATACTAGTCTACTGAGAAACTTATTTTCATGGCTGAGCTGTCTTTAAGAGCTACACACACACGCACACACACAAATCGGTGTATTTTTAAACTAATTATTGAGGACCATAAACTTTGTGTCAAAATGAGAGGCAGAGTCAAAATGCAAACCCAACGGTATAATCCAAAAGACATAAAGATTAAACAAAACCCAATTATTTTCTCTATAATATTATATTCTCTCATATTGTGGATCTTTACTACATACACATAATATGATGGATATGAAATGTTTAGATTTCTGAGTGGAGTTTGCATGTTCTCCCTGTGTCTGCATAGGTTTCCTCCGGGTGCTCCGGTTTCCCCTACCACTAAGGCCCTGTCCACACGAAGTCAAGCTCAGGCCTAAACGCAAAAATACTTTATCAATCCAGTGTATCGTCCATACGAGGCCGGCGTTTTGGGAGGGTGTAAACGAACATTTTTGAAACCAGGTCCCAGAGTGGAAAGATTTCAAAACTCCGTATATGCCGCTCCGTGGTTACTGCCTCTCCGCAATGTATCTGAGACGCTTGCGTCATCGCCCCGCCTCTTGTTAAAGCACGCATGCGCCGCACTCAGAAAATAATGACAACAACAATGTAGCTTGTTGGTTTTGTAATCCAGTGTGACCCGAAGCAACAGTTCAACCTCATCGTCCGTCCATACTAATGTAGTACCAGCTCGCCCACTCGCCATGTTGTCTGTTTACAAAATTCCTCGCATGCCCACGGAAGTTTGGGCTTGATCCCGTCATTGCGTCACAGCGCCACCAACAGGTCTGGCATAGTTTCACAGCGTTTTCAGGCGTATTGACTACATTCATATGGACGCACACATTTACTGAGCTAACTCCGTGTTTACAGAAAAAGTTTCTGAAATTATAAGCGTTTTGTCTTCGTGTGGATATAGCCTAAAAAACACATGTAAAATAGTTCATGATGAATGAGTGTGTGTTTGCGAGTGCGAATGTGGGACGACGGATAGAAATTAGCCAGAGGTTACATTCCGGAGAGGTGTGTTCATTAACGTACACTGTCCCAACCCAACAAACATTACATAAACAATGAACAAATAGAACTAAAACAATATTATACAAGAAACGAGTGGTCTTTTTTACTGTGAGGTGACAATTCTAACCTTTGCTCTTATAAAGTGGCCCAGAGGTTTGAGAATAAAGATGATGAATCAAACCAGAGTTTGTGGCTGAAAAAGTAGATTTTGGTTAGAAAAAGATACAAGATACAAAAATGTAGTTGTCATTTGCAGTAAAACCACATTGGAGAAACTGCGCAAGACTACCCCAGTGTGCACCAGATTGCCCATCCCTGACATAAGCTGCTTTCACACCGTCAACTCTGGAACACTGAAGCCTTGCGCACCAGACGCACATTCTCTAGTTTTCAGACGCAGGGGACTTCACACCAGAAGTCCTGGCTAGCGTTGGCGCACGCCCGAAGTGGCGGAAGTAGCCGACGGGCTTTGATGCTAACTGAGTTAAGCTAGCGGCTTCTTGTGTAAAGTTCTTCTCCAATAATGCAGCTCTGCAGCGTCTCTGTGTCCAGAGCCCTTCCAGAGACCTTATATAACAGCAGTATGTGTTCATGGAGGTGCGCCATATGTTTCTTTTATTATTAAACGGTACTTCTGCATCGGCGAACACATTCGAAGCAGTTGCATAAAGTCACAGAAGCATGAAAACGCATATGTTCACAAGCACACAGTCCCCCATTGTCAACCCTGGTTTAGTCCTGATGTAGCTCATGTTTACAGTATGTTCAGTCTGCTCGCTCAGACCACCAATGTCCCCGTGACCACTTTGCGGCTCTCTGATTGGTCGCTGCACGAGCGTCCGAGGAAAGCTGAGCAAAATGTATCTCCTGCGTGCGTCGATTTTCCGCTCCTGCCCCTCCCCCGCGACTTCGCCGCGCAGTCCATGCATGACACACATGCATTTGATGCTCAAACGCGCGTCACCATTGACTTTGCATTGAAAGTCGACGCAACGCAAGATCTGGTCTGAACGCGGCTATATACTGCAGCAGCTAATCCTTTACAGTTTACAGAATTCAAATTTTAACTATACATTAGATTATGAAGTGTCCAATGCGCTCGAAAACAAAACATGAAGTCGGATGGGAGAGGGACTAATCCACACAACTTCTTAAAGAGCTTAAGTGGACTCGGTACAGTAAAGTCGCTTTGATACCTAGTCATATTCAGCACTCGCAGGCTCATGCCCCAAAATATCTGGGACAAGCTCCAGCCCAATGACCCACAAAGGAAAGGAAGCATACAGATTAATATTTTTTAGCAGTACCACATATTACGTAGCAGAAAATAGGCACAGGCACATCCGCTTAAAACTATGAGAAAAGATAGGCATGAGAGATTGTCAAAAAACAGGTGTTGGAGTAAATAGATCAAGGTTAAGAGATTTATTCACTCTCTATGTCCCAGAAACCCATGGGAATTTCAGAGGCCGGAGTAGAACTGTGGAATTAACTGATTGTCAAAAAAGGTTTTGAAGTAAATAGATTAAGATTAATAATCGATCCTATATTCGTCCCAGAGTGGGGAAATGTCAGTGTTGCAACGCCCGTTACAGAATGGTAGGAATGAGGAGCACACAACACAAAATAAATGAAAAATAACTCAAATAAAATCTCTAGCTTTAGCATAATAAAGAAGCAAGTCTAAAATATAGCTTTAGCCTAATAAAGAAGCGAATCTAAAATCTCTAACTTTACCGTACTAATGAAGCCAGAATTAAGAATTAGGTTTGTGAAATACGTTTGCAATACTTATAGGACTAGGGCTATTTGGCTATGAAAATAAAATCCATCTTGTATTCCGGGAGCAGAACAGCCAATCAATTGCAGCATGAAAATGATATCAACACATCCAGCACTGTATACACACTTTCAGTCTATTATTAAGAACATGAGTAGAAAATTTGGTGCTTGTTGAAGGTACTGAAGTGGAAATATCTAGCTCAAAGTGTGAAAACTCATTATGAAAAAAATGGCGTCTGAAATTGGGGCTACAAGCAGAAATCTATAAACACAAGATTATGTATGCAGGAGGGAGCTACTCTTCTCTGTCCCTTTTCCCAGAAACACATGGGATTACAGCGGCCATGGAATAACTATGGAAATAAATATGAAATAAAAGCTCTGCAAACATCCACACGTTGAAAAAAATTATTTTAATGGTTTAAAATATGGAGAATATAATTACAATAATGAAAAAAATATTCGAAAAAAAAAGTGCGGTTGTCCATCTTTAATATTTTTTCTTCTTAAGAGTAGGCAAAATAAGCATTAGTTTCAGAATTTTTTTTTGTGCAAAAACGTGACTGAAAAAAGTGTCTGAAAAAAAACGTAATTAATTAATAATTTGTACATGATTAGGAAGGTATACAGTAGGCAACATAGGATTTTTTTTTTCTTCTGTCTGCTATTTTACCACAATTATTTTTTTAAATGTCCCGGTAACTGTAGTATGTCGTGTATTGTCATGTCCAAAATTTAAAACAAAATAAACACATAAATAAATGTATAAACGTAACATTATCTCGCTGCCAATTCTGGACGTAAAAGGTTGTTTTTATACGGCATCCGAGTGAGACAGATGTAAATCCGACAATAATCATCTGAAAGGCTCCATCTGACTAAGTCTCAAAACTGTGTCGGCGCTGGAGTCGAAACTACAAAGAAAAGAGGATGATTCACTGCTGAGTCATTCTTCACCTAATTTCTTCATAATCGCTACGAGACCGTCTGAGCACTCTGCCCACCGCACATTTAGGGACAGTTTTATCACCGCTCTAACTATGCAGTCCTCATGGATATTTGCTAACTTCATGAGTGCACAAATATATATTATGAGTCTCCAACACACACATCTATTGTTTATTGTTTATGGCCGGTAATACATTCAGCGTAGAAGCAGAGCAATAGTGGCCCTTCTTCAGTGCTTATGCTACTTTTTATAGTACAATTCAGATGCATTTATGTGATATCACAACAAGAGCCGATAGCTTAAAATTGTGGCCCTGGTAACTATGGCAACTGTCAAAAGTCACACTTATAGTCTATGTTTGGAGTACCTGTAATTTCAGAGTCAAGCAACATGAAACAAACATGTCAACTATGGTCTGATTATTTTCTGTCTAGAAGTGGTCAAAACACTGATTTTACTCATGATGTTAGCCAGAAGAGAGGGCTTTCAGACATTGGAATATTATAGTTTAAATAATGGGATTTTGTTTTGACGTTTTCTTCTCTTTGCTTTCAAATGGCTTCTTTTCTATTGTGTTGCATTGTATACCTTATGATACATAATTCTACATTTATTCTACATCTTTTGCATTGCACTTTTTTGATTATGAAAAATGACTGTGTGGTAAATCTGCAGTCACTAAAAAATAAAAAACAATTTTACTTATCCAAATCTGATGCCTGGTAAGATACACATGCCAGGCATCAGATGTGAGAGCTGTGCTGGAGAGAAGGATGAGGGCTCTAATGCAGGGCATCCTGGGTAACTCCAGACACCCTCTGCATGACACTATGGTACGGAGCCCCTGAAGGGGCATAGTAGAGTAAAAAAAAAAAATAGCTATCTCGAGATACCTATTGTTTTGGAGAGGTATCTCGAGATACCTATTGTTTTGGAGAGGTATCTCGAGATACCTATTGTTTTGGAGAGGTATCTCGAGATACCTATTGTTTTGGAGAGGTATCTCGAGATACCTATTGTTTTGGAGAGGTATCTCGAGATACCTATTGTTTTGGAGAGGTATCTCGAGATACCTCTCCAAAACAGACCCGTGGAAGTAGCTGGCAGTGCTTCCGGCTAATGCTGTCAACAAACCACGGGCAACAACACATGTCCGTGTGAAGGTTTATGTAAATGGGTTTGACATAAGGACATAACAACACCCACACACAAGTTTTATTCAAGACTAAACTTGTGAAGATATTTGAAGACGATTTTTATTAATGCTTCGCTGCCTTTTTTCCCCCGAGCCACGGCCGTGAATGCTCATGTTAGCTGGTAAACAACCACTGCCCTTGGACCCGGAGCGAACACGTAACATGTGTCTATTGTACGTACCTGCATTATGCTTTACTGTTGAGTTATGAACACGACTGTTATGATACAAAACAGGCGTTAGATCTGTGTGTTTGTATCCTTGTTATCTGCCGTGATTAAACTCAGCTGTCCCGAAAAGCTAAGCTAATGCTAACGCCAGACTATTCAGCCCATTGAGATTGTGTTTGATCAAGAATTTTTTTTTTTTATCTTTAAGGAGAAATAACCCCACAGATTAAATATTAAAGCTACACAGAGAAAACAAACTGTAGTATGCTAACCATAGTGCTAACACCTGTTTTATGTATTGATATAAGATAGATAGTATGGGATTAAGCATTATAAATACAAATACTGGGAATAATGTATATTTATTTGCATTTACTGTATATATTAGACATATATGAAATTACAGAATCGGCTAAGGCTTATTATAAAGCACTTTTCATACAATAGTCTGGTAAATATACGTATCGTAAGATAAGCACATTATACAGATGTTACTTTTGTATATTTGCAGATGACAAAGTCCCACTTCCATAAAAACAGCTTTTAAGTGGTTAGCCATGCTTCTAAGTTGGTTATTTGAGTGAATATTTCTATTCTATTATGCTGCTGTGAAGCTTATACCTCTTTAATATTAAATACTGGAAGGTATTTTATTATTACCAGTTTGTTGCAATTTGAAAGCAAGGCCCCTATTATAATATTAATTAGTAATATTAATTGAATACAAAGTGTGAAAAGAAACTCAAATTTGTGATGTTGTACTATGGCCGCTCAGACGAGTAATAGAAGCAACAGGCTCCTATCACTACGCTGCCGAACGGAACGTTTTAAGAGATCCTTTGTTCCTTTGGCTGTCAGACTGTACAACAAACCTGACTGACTGTACAACAACAACAAAAGGTGTCGAGATCTGCTGCTCGACACTTGAATTTCTCATACAGAGGATTGGTAAAGTATCTACTTATCTAACTATCTAAAAACTTTTTGTAGATTGAAATTGAAACTTTGGAAGATAAAGAATCCACATTACTTACTTAAAATCACATTGGGTGGAACCAAGAAATAAATACATGAATACATAGAGCAAAGTGGAATGCAGCTTTTATCAAAATAACTCCAAAACCATTTTTCAATTGTGCTGCTTTGAAGAAAGCCTCGTTTACTAAGTTTAGCTCGAGATGAAAAACCAAAACAGAGATTGAGTCTGTGAAGATATAATGTGTTTTTCTTTAAATGAGAGACTGAATGAGACACACCTACAGTAACATAACTCGTTAATATTTCACACTCTGTCTGAACATAACATAAGACAGACTAACCCTTGGCTTAAATCAACAGCTTCTTTTCCAAAAGGCAGCACAACAATTAAAACACAGGTCTGATTCCCCTGATATTTTAATTAGTAAGTGCCAAATTAAAGTGTTACCCTTATTTTCATGAATATTAAACACACGCTTAGGCTTTAATTAACTCAATAAAATGCTTTTGAGTTGACTTTGGGAAGCACGGTGGCGCAGTGGTTAGCGCTTACGCCTCAGAGTAAGAAGGTCCAGGGTTTGATTCCACCTCCAGGTCTTTCTGTGTGGAGTTTGCACGTTCTCGCTGTGTGTGCGCAGGTTTCCTCCAGGTGCTGCGGATTCCCCTACCTCTAAAAATCTCTACAATACAGTAAGTCTGGGTATGCACCTCCTGTATTCGTGACCCCACTCTCTTTTCTGTGTGGAGTGAGAGAACAAATGCCCACAACAAAAAAGTGCTTTGACTCTGGTCTGTAAAACTCATTTACTTTGACCTGAACATGTGAACATTTTAACAACAGTCCACTGCTCCTCCCAACACACAAGTCGGCAAGTTCTCAGAAAAACCTATTTACAACTAATAAAACATACAAGCCCATATTAAAATCTAAGTTGTAATTTATTTTTCCCACCTCATTAATCACCTTTATTTTAGCTCTCTAAGAAAACGTCATGGGAACGCAGCGGTGCAAAACGCAAGCGAAGAAGCCTAATCATTTCTGTGCTGCTGTTTAAAGTGGTGGTGGGAGTTAGTATCGTACAGTGGAATCCATTAGAGTACATTTGTCCCTTAAGGATTGGAAAGTGCACTTACTGTACTGGGGTAGAATAAAACCTTAAGCACTCGTAGCTTGCAGTAATTAAAAACACAAGTGTGTATAGGTTGCAGTTAAATATGCGAGGAGAGAAGTACTTTTTGATCGTTTAAGCATCAATGAGGCTACAAGAGTATGAGAGAAGACACTTTCATGTTCAATAAGATAAACAGATTCAGATTCATTTATTTGCAATTTGCATTAAAACCACCAGTAGTAGTAAAAAAAAAAGTATATTCATATAGCTGTTTTTTTTTGTACTTGTTTCGGCACAAACAAAAAACATGCTGTAAGTGATGTGTTTTTGCATAGACTGTATAAAGTTGGACAAGGCTAACCCCCAAACTCAATGCAACCCAATAGGGAAGAGCTCATGGACAAAGCTTAGCTCCAACCCACTCTGGCTCCTCTTGACTTACATTGAAAAGTAAACTCCTCGAGCTCAGTTACAGTTTGTGTCTCATTGTTGCGACCATGTTGGGATTTAAAATCCATGGTTCAGCACTCTCTATGACCCTGGTGTGTATGTTGGGATATGGTCTTTGTAAATCCATGTATGAACCCTAACAGATGACCAATCAGGAGTCTTCTGTTGCCTTAATTTGGCTTGAGATAAAGATTAGCACGAGTGGGGACGGACAGGCGCCGCTCCTGATTGGTAACTCGACCAATCAAAAGTGTATACAGTTGGCTCCACATTTGGGCTATCACCATGGTGACGTCAGCACTCACTCAGTCCCCTCCTAATAATCAGTCTATGGTTGTATCTTTTGCCTTTATTACATACAATTATGTGGATTTTTCCAAACCTTTTTCACTTCTTTTCTGATGTGCAAAATGTTATATGAGTATTAATACTATAGTACAATAAAATAATCTTGTCTCATCTATATAAAGGTTTTCACTTACAGCTCTTGTTATTTGAAGGTAATAATAAAGAGGACATAACATTTGACCATGTTTTAGTTTTGGCTTGCCTTTTACAAACTTAAAAGTTGTTTTTAGAGCGCTTCTTCAATGTTTGAGTAATTTATATTTGCCTACATGTGCATAGACATTGGTCATCCTGCTCCCTATGAACAAATGGCTCCCATGTGTTTTGTATTTTTGGATTCCTGTCTCTGATTTGTTTTTGATGAATCGACAACTTTGTAAAGTCCTTCAAGACGACAGGGATTTAGGGCTATGCAAAAACAAATTGAATTTAAATTGAAGCCATGGTGTTGTTGTTTTTGCAGCAGGACTGAATACTGAAAAAGTGCATGTTTCGTCATCATTTTGGATCAATATTGACATTTTCAAGGCACAAAATACATAATAATGACACCTCTTTAAGCTAAACAAATTCACACATCGTTTGCACCCAGCTCAAACTATTCATGGAGAAATCAGAACGGGGAAAAAGAAGGACACAACTATATTTATCATATCAAACATTTTCCATTTTCTCACAATTGCACGTATTTGTATGCCTGAGTGGTCATTGGGAAACAAACCACTTGGCGTTCTTTGACATGTTAAATGTTATAGGTGCAGTTAAACCTACAATTCCAACCGATTTTCTCAAAAGACAATTCCAAGAACTTCAATCTGAATTTATTAAAGAAATCTTTGGAGCGCAAACAAGTGGATGGACTATTTTTGAAGCTGATGCCCTACAGCTTAGAGTTTTAATGACGTATTCCCTCGAACTATGGGAAAAATGTATGAACTGAGAAAGATCAAACTCCAAAGATGCCAACATTTTCTGTGGTAAAAGGGCCAAAAGAAAAGCCCATTTGACCTTGTAGTAAGTGACCCAGCGGCTGTATGATAGGTCAGCATGGTCACGGTCGTCTCTAGGATGCTATATGATCAATTATACAGGTTTTCTCTACTGAGGGACCCCCACAACAGAAAACCTACAAAACAATTGACCCTGAAGCAGTGTCAACACAACCGGGATCAAAATCAGTAAGTGAGTAAGTAATCTTTATTCATATACCGCCTTTCACAGTCACAAATTACAAAAGTTACAATTGTGGGCATTTGTCCTCTCACTCCACACAGAGATGGGAGTGGGAAAATAAATACCCTTAAACCTCAAAAAGTAGCATGAACCTTTTTAAGAAGGTGTTTTAACAGTTGTCTTTTACGACGTGAGTTTGGATGTTTCTTTCTTGTGGATTTTTACTAAATGAGTGCAGTTACTGTTTGAACCAAAGCTGGTTCAACTTTTTTTTTTAACATATAACTATTTTAAATAGCTGCTGAGTTCACATTTTAGAATACATTGAATTGTGCTCAAATTATGCAAAAGATGCCAAATTGTTGTGTCAAATCATTTCAGGGACCACTTAAATGCTCTTGCTGGGTTGCGTTGTAGAGTTTGATGGTTATAGTTCATTGATTATCTGACAAAAAATATGAACGAGAATAAAATCCATTTGTTCCAGTCCCGGTTCATGCGATCTCTACTGGGTTACTTAACATGCGGCTGTCAATACTGATAACCTCACCCTTTCTTGGCTCCAACGACCTCTCTCCTTCTTTGATGTAGGATTATTGGACTAAGCCTTGACACATTCTGAAGTTACAAAAACCGCAGTAACTCACAGCTTTACGACACTTATAAAGCCGCTGTAAAATACTACACTCATTTCCCACATGAAAACACACTTTAACTTATGCCGGCTAATAATGACAATTTACGGCCTTGCGTTTCACTATGGCTCCGTGCCGTTCAGAAGGTATGAATAATCCCGGGTTAGAAATGCATTATACCCTCACGCTAAATACCAGTGACAGAAAAAGCACTTGGAATATTGGGTGTCGGCGGTAGCTTCGGCGCGTCTCACTTCCACTGCAATTAAGCACTATTCTATTATTCCCCAGACACTGCCACACACACTATGCACACAACGTAATTACCAACTCCTCTTTGACCGCCCCCCCGCCCCTCCCTCCCTCCTCACTATGCTGGTCATGCACTGTTATCCTGCAAAGCTGTCGACATGTGTTAGTCCCAAGGGTGTTTTGTGATGTATGGAATTATCCTAAACAAGGGGAAAATATCTGTGAATATGCCGTGACTAAATACATTATCAAAAAGCTCTCCCCAACACTGTACATAATGCTATGCCTCGCTATCTACGCAAAATAAATACAAAATGCAGCTTGTAGTTAGGGCAGATGGCAAGGATTGTTTTTTGTTTCACTTATGAATATATCTATGGCGTTTGTACTTTTGTTCTAACTCTATCCTTTTATTATGTCTTTGTGTACTATTTAATCCTATTTCATTGGGTCTTTCTCTTAACAAAAGTTTAAAGTGAAGCTTTCAAGCAGATCAGCCAATCAGAGAGCAGAATGAGGTGGTCACTTGGGTAGACGTGGTTACAGCCAAAACCAGTTTTTTTCGATTACAAACACAAAATACCATGTTTCAGTGAAAGCAGATGCAAAAATAAGTTATTAAATGTAATCCACTATTTCTAGGTTCACACCCCGGGAGGTGGACTGCATCAGTAATCAGTAAGAATCTGGCAAACAAAAGTTAGATTGTAATTGTGTTCTAGGCCACAATGGGGCCTCGAGCACTCCCTCTACCCCCAAACTAAAACACTTTACCAGTTCAGCTGCGATAGTTAGTGTTCATATCCCAACTCAAAACACACCTTTTTTCTAATTGGCTCATTTATTTTGATATTTTAAACATATTTTATCTATTTTTCTTTTGCTTTTGTATGCGCTTGTCCTTGGTGTTTTGAACGGCGCCATCAAAGAAAATTATTATTATTACATACAGTTCCTTTATTGGGAAATTAACATACTTAGTGAAATTTTAAATGTATTCCATCTATGTTTCTTGTGTGATGCTTTTGTATTCAAATATAACAAATGATTATTATGATTACATACGGTCCCTTTAATGCGGAAAAAAATACACTAGGCGATACTTTCCCATGTTTATGATAATTCACACACATTCCAACATCTGCGTCGAAGTGTCCACACTGTCAAACACAATATGGCGGTGACGCATGATGGAGCTTGTTAGCCGTACCCGCAAACAACTTCCCGCTGAGTCGAGTCGACCGAGCGGAAAAACCCACTGCTCGCTACTCCTCAGAATACTCCAGTTATTGGTTGTTTTGCTTTTCATCGCCCAGGCGGCAGAGGTACCGAATAACCGTAGGCTCAGGAGTTGCTCTTGTGTGTGTGTGTGTGTGTGTGTGCGGTAAGAAGTCATTATCGTGTCTCGCTAATGCTGTGAAAATAGCAGAGAGGCAGTTAAACGAAGCACAAATTGAAAAATGGTGACATTAAGTCTCAAACCACCGTCTTATTGGTTTATATAATGGCGGTGGAAGTGCAGACGTATAGGGGAGGAGGTGTGTAACGTCTCCCCGTAGGACCGGAGTCTGAAAGAATAAAGTTAATGATGAGGGAATTGGAGAGAGAGAGATGCTGCCAGAAATCCAAAAGGACTTGTTATAATTAATGCGGCTGAAGAGATGAAACGGTAGGCTGTTACTGTCTGACGTTCACACACTTGAAACCAAGATTTTCACAAGATGGAATAAGAGTTTTTGTCATGTACAACTTAAAACTCTAGATTTTATACTTGAATCTCCAACTTTAGCAAGAATCAAGATTTGCTTCTGTGTTATACTAAAGCTAGCGATTATATACTTGCTTTTTATAATGCTAAAGCTAGCGATCTTATACTTTCTTCTTGATCATGCTAAAGTTAGAGATTTTATTTTATTTTAATTTAGTATAACATTATTAATTTAACTTGTGTTGTGTGCTCCTCACTCCTCCTGTTCTGCAACCGGTGATGCAACACTACCATTTTCCGCATTGTGGGACGAATAAAGGGTGTCCTAATCTTAATCTTAAACTAATTTATGAGTTAACAATGCCTAACAATGGTCCCT
Source organism: Knipowitschia caucasica (assembly GCA_964034765.1). NCBI lineage: Eukaryota > Metazoa > Chordata > Actinopteri > Gobiiformes > Gobiidae > Knipowitschia > Knipowitschia caucasica. Next base: position 8,855,412 of record OZ035836.1, read on the forward strand.
TGTCAGTTACTCGCTTACACAAACTTTAATTCTGATTGATTGTGGTTTAATCCGGCATCAAGTACATCAAGCATCATAGGGTTCTAAGAAATGCCCAAATCATTCCCCTCAAGATTAAGATTATATGAATTCAATCTCTGAATATTAAGGTCAAAGAAAGATCAGGCTATTTGTAGGGTTCAACTTGTTATGGAGCCAACATCAAAAACACATAATTGAAAAGGTTTAGCCATGAGGAGTTTGCTGGAAAGTTGTTGTAAGTTTTGTTCATAGACATAACTTCTCAAGAAGCACGGAAAACCAGTGTGTTTGTTTGTGTGTGTGTGTGTGTGTGTGTGTGTGTGTGTGTGTGTTATTGCCACCACCATCACCTCCAGGCTGTGAAACAAGATAAGCCTTTTAATATCCAATAAACACTCATTTAATTCATTTTGCAAGAAACTTTCCAAAGTCATATTATTAGACACATTTTTTCAGCGAGATAATATATTCGCATCCACGGACACGGATATCCTCTTGCCAATAACGGGAACCGCTTCATGCTGTTTCTTGACGGTAAAGTTGCTACTAATTAGTGCCCCCTTTTCTCTGACATTCAAAAACAGTCTGATCCGACTATTTTTACATTCAACTTAAATCTTCCACTCAGACGGTGTGAAGCAATTACTGCATATCCCCCGTAAACATGGCAACAACGGTGTATCAAGTGTGTGTCGAGAGTCCAGGTTACATTCTCACAGCACTCCTGAGGAAACTAGTGACGCACAATTCAGTGTCTCCTCAGTGAAGCAAAAGATTCTTTTGTACATTTCTCAAGATGTCCTAATGGCATCATCAGCATCAGTTGTGGCGAGGGCAGAAGTGGCCGCGTTGCTAATAGAGAATAATGTTTGATGGTCATGTTCGTAAGTGTCCATAGACAATGCACTTCATCCACTGAGTGTTTTGTGTAAATGGAGCCTTGATGTTAGGTGCTCTGTGTTTGGACGTTTAGAAAATGACTGCGTAAATACAACCATTTATAAGACGTAATAAGGGTCCAGAAGACGTCCAGTGGAAGAGTAGGTAAAGACGGAACAAACTCAAAGATGTCTGCGTTGATTTCTAAACATTAAAATAGTTTCTCTTCTCTTTCACCCAAGTTTTCATGTACGTTTGAGTAATATCTGTTTTCATTGACACACAGGTGTTTTAGCACACATGAATAATATTATACTGCATATAATTCTACAAAGACTAGTGATTAAAGTGTTTTTTTCTAAAATGAATCAGTTGAATATAGGGCTTTTTTGGACACTCATAGACGCTTCACATGAGATTTTTCAGCCTCTCCATACACTACTATTGTAGCCACAGTTGCCCTGGAGCCCACTGACAGCAGTGAGGCAACGAGTATATACCAGCTGCTCCTCCGAACACCACCAACCATTCACACACACCAAACTCATTCTAGTCTTTCCTAAGGACACAACATCGGTTTGGCACTGTATAGTTACAGCCACCCCACTGAGGCACCTGGTGTTCCTATAGGTCTCCCATCACAATACTAACCAGGCCATGTCCTGCTTAGCTTCAGAGGTCCGACAGAATCCGGCTTTCACATGCAAGTATGGCCACTCAAACCTATCAAAGTGTTATCTCTAGGAGCTTTTTCCAAGGGTAGCAGTTTTGCTTTGGTCAAAAGAATAAAAAAATCCCATATTTATAAAGCAACAGGTGATGATCAGCACATAGCAGGAAGAAGCCGGTTGTGTGTGTTTGAACTCACATTGTGCTTTTGGCGAAGAAGCCGGTCGTGTGTATGTGTGTGTGTGTGTGTGTGTTTAAACTCACATTGTGCTTTTGGTGAAGAAGCTGGTCGTGTGTATGTGTGTGTGTGTTTAAACTCACATTGTGCTTGGTGAGGTTGGAGATGTTGCCGCCGATGGCCTGGAGCCAGTCGAATCCGTCGTCTGTGGTCTGAAACTGGATGACGCCGCTGCACACCCCATCCACTGCTATGACCTGGAAGGCATTTTTCCTAAGAACAACACAAAAGCCAAAGATAGAAACAGCATTTTGCCACAAGAGCTTTTGAATGGTTTACTGTGACGAATCCCTCCCAGGAGAGGCTTACAATTGCTTACTGTGTCAACTTTCAAATGCATTTCGACTGTTTTGTGTAGGGTCAAACCGCATTAGCATATAAAAAGATAAATATTGTATTTTCAAACTCTCAAAACTTTTCCTTTCCTCTGAGGCACGGCTATTTTTAAGATGCAAAATATTAACCAGGGACGAGCAAAAACGCTGTTTTTATATGACTTGTGTAAACAGCATTTGTGGTTTTGTTACCACTTAAAATATAGAATTATGTGTAAGTATAAGTTTCCTCTCTTCTCTTCCAAGATGCCATTAAAATACCTAGTGATTTTCAAGGCAAAGAAGTATATTGGCATAGCACTATATTCATACACAAGAAAACCAAACAATAAAGGAAACATCCAAATTCTGATACAAACAAGTGAAAACAAGAGTATTTAGTATAACATTGTGTTGGAGGGCAGCTGAGGAGTCTATTAACTTGAGGCTACCATGGTATGTTATAAATCATTTAAAGGCTACATTTCTCAAGAGACTAACCACATAATTACTTTTATTCTAAACATTGACCTGAAATTCACAGCTAGAGTTTAGTTAAAACACACACATGGCCTTTGAGTCTACAATACTCTGCCTTTACCTTACGTCCATGTTTGGTTTAGTCCTAACATTTCAGAACTACATTTGTTAAGAAATATCTATCAGGAAATAGTCCAAAAAAACTAATATTTTCTAACAAAACTAGCTTGATACCTTAAAGCATAAACACTAAAAAAGAAAGCATGCAAAAGATTAGCTTCAACTTTGCATTTAAAATAACAATAGAGACCTTGATACAAGTGTAGGTGAAAAAATGTGTGGCTCCCGACCAACTGAATGTCTTTTAATTCGGCCCTTGACAAAAATAACTTTGACTCCCCTGCTCTACGGTATCTGCAAAAGTCAGACTTGTCTTAGTTTGGAGATGGTTTTCCTCAAATTCTCTCAAATTCACCTTAGACTAAAACTGTCACTGGGTTTGTCAGTACAGAGACAGTACATCATTAGGTCTATTTTCTCATAGAAGTGTGTCTAGAAGTACAGACTACTCATACTAATTACTGAAAGTTTGCTTGGTTCTTTGACTGTGTGCTTTGGTGACATTACAGACTCTTAAACCGAGCTTGTGAAATGATCAATGACTCTTATGGCCCCTGGAAAAGCCATGTTCCAGCTTCTTCCCTCAGGCAGAAGATTTTGTTTGTTGATATGCAGGACATGTGGATATGCTAACAGCTTCTTTCCAAAAGCTGTCATCAGGTTAAACAAAGCACTTGAATGATACTTGTCTTATGCACACTGGGGACTTTTGCAAATGTATTCCAATGTGGTTTTACTGCAAATGGCAAATATAATGAATCTGAATCACAAAGGGCAGTAGTTGTGTCCTGCGGCAGCTCAGGAAAGCCAAGCTGCCTGCACAGATGTTGGTGCAGTTCTACACGGCCATCATCGAGTCCATCCTCACCTCCTCCGTCACCGTGTGGTTCGCTGGAGCCACAGTCAGGGACAAACAGAGACTACAGCGCATTGTGCGCTCTGCAGAGGAAGTGATCGGCCGCAGCCTTCCATCGCTGCAGGACCTGTACGTCGCCCGAGCTCGAGGCCGGGCTGGTCGTATCACAGCCGACCCCTCTCACCCTGCACATGGACTATTCCAACCACTCCCCTCAGGCAGGAGGCTGCGGTCCATCAGGACTAGAACCTCCCGCCACAAGAACAGTTTCTTCCCCTCTGCTGTTGGACTCTTGAACACTTCTTAACCTGTCCCCCCGCCCTTTATAAAGTCACTTTACTGCCCATCATACGTCACTTTACTTCACTGTACTGCTGTCACCTTATATTGTGTGCACCATGTGCACTTGTATATTGTAAATAGTAACTGTAACTCTATTTTAAATTTAAATTTATTCTTTAGAAGTGTTTTTTATTCTTATTTTTATTATCTCTTTTTGACTGTTGCACTGAGCCAAAGCAATTTCCTAGTCTGTGACCTCCTGTTACTTACGTGGCAATAAAAATGATTCTGATTCTGATTCTGAGTTGGCCCGCAGACCTCAGTTTGACTACACCTGCCCTTCACACTCGACTGGACTCACAGATGTGGGGTCTCACCTGCAGACGTCAGAGCCCGGCATGTACTGGGACAGGCGGGAGTGGAGCAGGGGGATGAGGCGCAGGTCCACCCATCTCTTCTCCCAGCGCAGGCTCGGCGAGGTGGGCCACGACGAGCACGACAGCGTGTCCTGGAGAAGTCAACCAGACAGTTTACGAAAAGGCCCTTCCACAGAGAGAACGGATCCAGAGAGAGATCTGTCCCGTGTGTTCAGCCATGCAGTAAAGACAAAAAATGGCTTGAATATGAATTTATCAGACTATTTGTTTAATGCTGGTGACTGTGAACAACATGTTGAGCTAGTAAGTAATCTTTACTTATGTAGCGCATTTTTACAGCTCACCTAAAATGCTTTACAATGTTTGGGCCAACTCCACCTATTCACTCACTCATAACATTCAGACCTATTGTGCATGTTTATAGAGGTAGGGGAAACCGTAGCACACAGAGTAAACCTAAGCAAACACAAGGAGAACATGCAAACTTCGTAAAAAACAATACTGACTCTGGAAGCTATTATCTCAGTTAACAGGGAGAACATACAAACTCCACTCAGAAAGGCCCTATTCTGTACCCGAACCCAGGACCTTCTTACCGAGAAGCGAGAGTGCTAACCACTCAGCCACCGTGTCGAGTTGAGTGATTTATTCATTCCGCGTTCAATGTACATAAAAAATTATCATCAAATGTCCATAGAATTTTCTAGCAAATCATTTGTTAACAATTTCTTATTATAATTTACATGATTCAAACTCAAAAAGGAGTGGGAGGAAGAACAAAACGTGACAATATTTTATAATGAAAGCTGTGGAAATGTATATAACAGCTCAACTTCTGCTCTAGTTTGTATTTACTGGACGTGTGTTAATGAAAGTTTGAAGTGGTTTGAATTGATACGATAAGAGAGCGTATAAATGCATTTATACAGCGCGTTTCTACTTTTTACAGCACCCAAAAGCTCTTTACATCAGGAAACCATTCACACAGTCGCAAACACATTCATACCCCAGATAATGTGTGCAAATAATGAGGCCGAGGTGGGTCGAGTGTCTTGCCCAAGGACACAACGACAACATTCACCGACGGGAGCCGCTTTCATGTCAACTTGTGTCGGGGACAGGATTTGAACCACCGACCTTTAGCTCAAAATGCACTCGCCTTTAACTATAAATGTTCACAGTGGCAAGAAGAGAGTGAGAAAAATGAATGGGGTAAAAATGTCTTAATCTTAATTTGAGCACATTTTTTAAAGTTTATTTATGAATCGCTGTGTCAGAAAACAGCGTCAACACAAATAAATGCTGGAATAAGCCTCATAGCTAAATTGCATTCATTGTCCTAAGGCAGGAAGAAGAAACACACACACACACACAGCTTGACAACACATTAGGCAATAGACAAATTGTAACACAACAGCTACAAACAGGTAAAACATTTGCACTTGTCTTAATTAAAACAAAATTTACCAACGGAAAAGGCAAATGTGTTTTCTTTTCATTGCAAAAAATAATAATCTTGGACTGAGAAAGTACATTTCAACTGCACTTGAAATAACACTCAACCACTTTGTCCCAACGGCAAATCTGGTTTTAAGGCAGTCAAGAAAAGAAACCTGAGAAAAATGTTGAACTCTTCTACTGTTTATTATGTATCTTGAATCCTATCTATAGTTTTATTTTATGCCTGATTTGGTATGACATAAAATGTAGTCAATTCAAGACAGAAACCACTTCAGACAAACATTCATCACCTATAAAATAAAAAGTACCAGTTCAGTGAAGATAGTTTGTTTGAGCTCAGAGCGACACAGATTTTATACAACAACAAAAAGGAGTGGGCAGAAGTAAAGTAAAAAAAAAAAAAAAGTATTAAGGCCTACCACTCTGTAATACATACTTATCAAGTATTGAGTAACATTCAAGTCTTCATGAATGGCTATATCTTATTGGTTAAATTGGAAAGAGTTTCAATGGAGACATAAACAGCTATTAACGACACCGATTTTTATACAACAATAAAAAGAAGAGGCCAGAAGTAAAAAAAAAACATATAAACGCCTACTCCTTCAAACTGTCTGCCCTGTGTACTGTTAGTGGAGGCAAACATGCGACATCACCAGGCCAAGGTACAGTCTATTTAACATACTACTACTACTACTGTTACGCCTCGAATGTATTTCAAACGTGCTTCTGTAACAGGGCGTACCGTGTTGTTGGGATGATAGTTCAAGTGCAGGCCGCTGTCGCACAGAGGAGAAGAGGTTCCGCTGCTCTGGTCACTGGGAATACCTGAAAAAAGCAAAAAATAAGCAATGTTATTACACTCATCCAATGACCTCACCTCCGCTGCAACACCGCTGGCCTACATTTGTGCAACCTCTATATTCACTTCAGCCCAAATGACTCAGGTCCTTATTTCCGTGGTAAAAAAAACAAAACAAAAAAAACATTGTCTCGTTTATTCACTGTCTTCTGGTTCCAAATTAATGAATGTTTTGACAGTACGTCCCATCGGGTAAGAAGAGTCTCCCCGCCAACCACACAAAAGCCGACAGGTTCATTATTCGGCTTCGACGGCTTACTTAAGTCTCCAAAAACACAACATCTGAATATGTTTAAAAAGTCATTTATAAGATTAATTAGAAGGAAAATCTCGAGCTGTTGCACTCAAGTGTTAATTGAGTTAGTGGAGATGAAACGGCTTTTGTTTTTGTTTTTTTATCTGGGAATACAATTTTTCATTGCTGAATTACAGGGGATGGGAGTAACCAATTAGAGAGGGCTGTGTCTGGTTATCTGCCCTAATCCTGATAACCCCTAATTTACAAAATAGGCCGCATTCATTAGTCAAATACAGTATATAGTGGATTATCTGTGTAGAATCCCTACAGTTCAATCACACATGTGCAATCTCACTACTGGCCTCTATTGGCAGGTCACATGACTCAAGCGTATGCAAAAATAATCCTTAAAACTCTGTTAAAGGTATACAGGAGGATTTTCTACTTCCGGGTGGATCATCAACACTATTGGTCCTCCCAATAGGTCAATCATTCTGGTCTTTTCCTAAATCATGGGAAAATACTATATACCTTTAAGACTGGATATCTATACATAGTTCTCAAATTTAGTGACATTCAAGTCTTTGCGAATGGCTAGATCTTACTGGTTTCATTGGAAATACTTTCAATGGATATTATAAGCAGCTAAAAACTGGAGCAGCATGTAATAGTTTATACTGTATGTGTCCCCAGACAATAGTTCAACAACATGTACAAGTCATACAGTATTTGTGTTCTGAACAAAAGTGTGTTTATGCTTAATTAAAAATACAAGTGGAGGAAAAAAAATCACCACACAGACAAAAATAAGTCAATCGTATTGCATAGAGTTTACACAGTTTGTATGTGAAGCTACGTATTTAGGAAGAATCTGGCAACAAAAGTGGGATTGTGCTTGTAGATACTTGGACGACTGGGCATTGTCGTCCATTTGATCAGACTGGTGATCATCAGTCATGTGGTGAAAAGAACAAGGAACCCAAAGTGCAGGACAAAAATCTAGCATGTAATTTAATAGAATAAATCTAAATCCAATTAATTGATAGAAACACAAAATTCCAGAACTCAAAAAACAAGCCAGGAAGAAACATGGACAAATAAATACACACAGAGACAGACAGAAGGCAAAACTCCAATTACAAGAGAACAAGTATATCAAAAATAAAACCATGTAATACAAATAATCAAAAGGTCCACGCTATGACACCATTGTTACTTTCCCCCGACTGTATTTTTGGACGGCCCTAAACCTATGACCCCATGGAATATTTTTTTTATTTTTTTTGACTTCATTACGGTCTCATTCGCAGGCACAGGACCCATGGCTAAAGCAGAGTAAGCAGTGGTCATTTGGACACAGCCATGGTCAGTATTGTGTCAAAAATAAACAATGGTAGTTTATTACGTTCTTGGACAAGGACTTTCAAATGGAGTCCTGTAACTCGCACTCGAATCAGCGCTTACACACACTTCAACCCTCTGAATGCACGCTCTACTTTTCCAGTTATAGACAACATCTTCATTTACACTTTCTGCATATCAGAGGCTGTGACAAGCATTTTCCAAGTACTTCCACACTGAATACAAGTCCCATCCATGTTTGCAATTACAGTCTATTCCTGGGTTTCATATAACGTCAAGGCAGTGGCGCAATTAACAAACATGGAACGTGACGTATCCTGGCAGTGCAGTCTGCCGGGTTTATACATGGAGATATATCAATCAATCAATCAATAACATTTTATTTATAAAGCGCTTTTCATACAAAAGATGCAACACAAAGTGCTTTACAGTTTGGTTAAAAACAATCCCGCCGACCCAAGACCCCTCCCCCAGACCACCCAACAGACCCACCCCAAACCACAGACAAACACACACACGCGCTCATGAACACTCATACACACACACACACACACACACATACCAGTAAAACAATAAAACCATGATGAGAGACTTGGCAGGGTTCAGATGCAACCAGCTGAAAAAGCGTCATCCAAGGAGCCGTCTGCACCAGGAGCAGAGAGCCGCCCGTAGCCACAGGGGACGACACAGGACCCAGAGGAGACATGAAACCGAGGCCCCAGGCCCCCACCAGGCCCAAGAGTCCGACCCCCGCAGCCACACCGACCACTGCTCCCAGTGCAGAGGGCTCCTCCAGAGGAAACACTGGGTACACTAAAAACAATACAATAAGTAAAACACTAAAATGTGAGACTAAAAGGAACACACAATACATGAATAATAGCAATAGCAATATAATAAATAATAAATAATAAAAGATAAATAGAATGGAATAATAAAAACTAATCAAAAGCTAATCTAAAAAAGTGTGTCTTGAGCCTACTTTTAAAAATATGAACGTTCTCTACGGCCCTGAGCTCCTCCGGCAGACTGTTCCAGAGACGGGGGCCGTAGTGCTGGAAAGATGCCTCGCCGTGAGTGTGTGTCCTGACTTTGGGGATGGTTAGGAGTCTGCTGCCGGAGGAGAACAGGGGCCGGGAAGGTTCATAGGATAAAAGCAGTTCAATTTGGAGAGACGAGAAACAGGAAGTTGAGTATTTTATGAAAGGAGGTTTGGCGCCCTAGGTCCCGGTGCGGCCTTCGGATCGTAAAGGCTCCTGCGATGAGCGCGCACAATCCCCCAGGACCTAGGCACTGGTGGCGGCATTTGGCAGCGGGAAGAAAATTGAAGGCAGATTGGAGGCAGGGTGAAGAGGAGGAGGAGGGGAGGCGGTGGTTGCGAGGCTTCAGGAGGCCGGTAGTGGGCGTTGCTCCGTTTTTATGCGGCTGCGAGTCGGTACAGATGATTGGAAGGGGGCGTCTGCTGAGTGATAGGCTGGGGATGAGAGCCGGCCTGGAGGGGTAAATTTGGTTAACGTCTACCAAATTGAACTTTCGCTGGCTGCATTTCAATTTGGAGAGACGAGAAACAGGAAGTTGAGTATTTTATGAAAGGAGGTTTGGCGCCCTAGGTCCCGGTGCGGCCTTCGGATCGTAAAGGCTCCTGCGATGAGCGCGCACAATCCCCAAAAAGGCTGCGTGTTGATGGAGTTTTTCGAAGCCTGGTTTGGAGTGGACAGACGTCGTGACTACTCTATTCTGTGACCGCTATCGCTAAGCTGTGACCGCTATCGCTATGCTGTGACCGCTATCGCTATGCTGTGACCGCTATCGCTATATGCTGTGACCGCTATCGCTATATGCTGTGACCGCTATCGCTATGCTGTGACCGCTATCTACTGTGATCAATACTTGCGGATACTCGGCTGCTGGCGGCGCCTATCCGGAAGGAGTGAGCTGCGTAGAGATGGGGAGACAGGTTACAAAGCAGCAGTACGGACTTTAGTTGGGCTCTGAACCCGTTGGATGACGTTGGGAGGTGATCGGGGGTGAAAAATAACGGTCCGTTGAGATCTCCTTTCCGAGAGCGGAGGCGAGTGTAATGCATCATGGGTTATCTTTGCGCGCTGGGAACGTGAGCGTACGCATCACGTTCCGTCAGACGCTGCGGCAGCGGAGAGTGTTTGAGAAGTGCGTGCCGCCACCAGAATCTTATTGCTTCACTTACTTTGCTTCGTATTGCTTTGCTGGGAGCTTGCGAGGAAGCCAGTAGGCGTTGTGCAGCCAGGATGGCGGACGCGTCTGGGCTGATGTAGGCGGAGAAAGCCGAAGAGGACCAGCACCCCAGCTGTTGGAGAGGTGGGGGAGCCCCAGCGAGGCCGCGCCTATCCTGAAGGAGTGGGCTGTATGGAGCTGGGGAGACAAATTGCAGAGGAGCAGTAGGGATCTTAGTTGAGCTCTGAACCAGGTTGCTGTCATGGGAAGGTTGTCTGGAGAGAGATGTGTCGGAGCGAGCTATTATTATGTTGCAGGCGCCTTGGTCTTTGAATGTTTGAGATGAAGGTTGAAAGGGTCAGGGGACATTATGTTGGGTGAAAGGAGCGACCTTTGTGTGATGCTTCCATTACGTCGAGATTATCGCGCATGACAGAGATCCTCTTTCTCTGCCACGTGTGATTCCACAGCGCGCAGGCCACGACCACTGGGAATATCTCGTGTAGGGCAGAGGAGATGCTCCGGTGGAAGTAGCGGCCACGGCCCGGCAACCCAATGGTCCTGGAAGAATCCCCCAAAACCCACGGAAGGGGCACGTCCGTGTAGAAGCGGAGACCTGTAAGGGCAGAGACATGTCGGAGAGGGCCATTGATGTTGCAGGCGCCCTTACGCTTAGAATCTTGGGTTGGAGAGTAGATAATCAGGATAGTAGGATGGTCGGGAAGCCGCGTCTCGGACCGCATGAAGGTTGAGCGAGCAGTAGTGGACGCTTATGCAGAGAAGTCATAGAAGGCGAGCAGGAAGATGCTGCGAGGAGGGCAGACATGTACTTGGAAGACGAGCCAGAGTTCAGTGCCGCTCAGAGCCGCTGCCGGATGGGCAGCACGATGGGGGAGCCTGCGATCAGAAGAGTGAAGAATACAGGTATGGATGCCTTTGATTAGGAGTCCGGTTGACGGCTCAGCGCAGCTACTCGGCCGGCTGCATCTGATAGAATCAGAAGATGAGGTAGAGAGATGAAGCATGACCGCCGAAGCGACCCTGGGAGCATAGGTACGAGGCCAGCGCGGCCCGGCATACTCAGCCGGGCAGCATCCATTAGAAACAGGATAAGCTTCTGAGAGAGTGGGTTGCAGCAGTAGCGGTAGCAGCAGCGGCAGCAGCAGTACCTCAGATAATAACAGCGATAACCTGTATCAAGCCGCGGCAGCAGCAGCAGCAGCAGCAGTAGCAGCATCCTTAGAGATTACAGTAATAATCCTGTATCAAGCCACAGCAGTAGAATGTTGTCGTAGCTGATCAGTGTTTCAGTAAAAGAGATGCAAGTGAAGAGAGATGGCAAGTAAATGAAGCAGCAGTAGTAGCGCAGTAGCAGTATGGAGCAGCAGCTGCAGCGTCCGTAGATAATAACAGCAATGATCCCGTATCAAAGCCACGGCAGTAGAATGTTGTTGTAGCTGTTCAGTGTGAGGGATTTCAACAGGTTTTTTACGGTCCAAGTGATTTAACAGTTTTACGGTCCAAGTGAGGGATTAACTGAGCCCGCAGTCCAAGTGAGGAGTTTAAACTATTTCTTAATTTTATTCATTTATTTATTTAAATTTATTTATATTTATTTATATTTATTTATGTTTATTTATGTTTATTTATATTTATTTATATTTATTTATATTTATTTATATATGTTTATTTATATGTATTTATTTATTCATTTATTTATTTTTAAAATATAGCGTTCCAGATATAGGCAGTACCATATATGCAGTTCCATGTACTGCATAACAGTTCCAGGTATAACCGTACCATATGAGCAGTTCCAATATAGCGGTTCCATATATAAGCAGTTCCATATGAAGCAGTTCCAGATACGGTACAACAGTTCCAGATATAAGTAGTTCCGATATAAGCATTTCCAGCTATAAGCATTTCCAGATATAGGCATTTCCAGATATAGGCATTTCCAGATATAACAGTTCCGTGAGGGATTAACCTGAGAGCTCACAGACCAATGTAAGGGATTCATTTTGGGAGCCGCAGTCCGAGAGAGATTTAAACAGCGCTTGCAGTCCAAAGAGAGGGATTTAAACAGAGCTCGTAGTCCAGGGAGGGATTTAAACAGAGCCTGCAGGCCAAAGTGAGGGATTAAAACTGAGAGCATGCGGTCCAATGTGAGGGATTTAAACAGCGCTTGCAGTCCAGAGAGGGATTTAAACAGAGCCTGCAGGCCAAAGTGAGGGATTAAAACTGAGAGCATGCGGTCCAATGAGAGGGATTAAAACTGAGGTCTTGCAGTCCAATGTGAGGGATTAAACGGAGCTTGGTTAAAGAGAGCCTGCAGACCAATGCGAGGGCTTTAAACTGAAGCCTGCCCACCAGCACGGGGCCAACTGAGCCTGCAGGACAAAGCGAGGGGAATAAACCGTCCGCGGATCTCATACTTACCCACAGCGCCAGAAGACAAGGGACAACACGACGGGACCACACCGTACCGGCACAAGGAGGCAGGGATGCGCACGGCTCCCACCGCACCGGGCTAGACCGGCCGTATGCAGCAGCAGGCCGCGATGAGACAACAGCGGCAAACCCGCGGAAAGAGCCCGCAAAGGAGGAGAGCGGCAAAGACCCACGGACCACAGCACGAGACCCGCAGCAGGTGCAGCCACAGGAGGAGCAGACCACACGCAGCAAGACAGAGGACAGCAGGGACACGCACGAGTAAGCGTGAGTAGACAAAAGCGATTCCTCCAGAACGATTCTTTGCGAGGCTGCAGGAGTTTGCGAGGCTGCAGGAGCTTGCGAGGCTTCAGGAGGCCGGTAGTGGGCGTTGCTCCGTTTTTATGCGGCTGCGAGTCGGTACAGATGATTGGAAGGGGGCGTCTGCTGAGTGATAGGCTGGGGATGAGAGCCGGCCTGGAGGGGTAAATTTGGTTAACGTCTACCAAATTGAACTTTCGCTGGCTGCATTTCTGAAAGATAAGAAGGCCCAAGACCATTAAGACATTTAAAAACCATTAAAAGAACCTAAAAATAGTAGAAGATGGCCTCTTTTTGTGCGGTATACGCTTGTAACAACCGCACAAATAGAGAGAAAGACAAGAGTTTCTTCCGTGTTCCAACTGTGGTCTCATATAAAGGAGGACACTTTGAAAAAATCACTGGAATGAGGCGGGCGAGGTGGATCAAGGCTTTCCCAGATAAGCGCCCCCTGCAGGCCACCCGAATGAAACGCAGCAATTTCTTCTGTTTTTATTTTTTTTTTTCAAAAATGCCTGAAATCAAGTCCCTTGTCCCACCTCTGCTTATTCGCCCCCTACTGGCCAGTTTAATGAAACCCAAGAATATACTACACATTTACCTGCATCATCAAACATGCCGATTATTCACAGTCGATGGAGGAAAACACAGGAGCCATAGACTCATCAATGGCACACAATCCGCTTTCGATAGCTTTGAATTGCTTCTCATTTACACGTTAATAGTTATTGACTTACATTTGCATTTATTTTTCCCTTTTTTTGCGGTGGATTTAGTTTAGTTTATTCATTTCTTTGATGGTCAGTCAACACCAAAAACCATTACAAACACACAAAAGCATTGTCTTAACTGAAATGTGATTGTTATACAGACTGAAAGGCTTAGGCTGAAGTTTGTCACTTATTTTGCCGTATTCAGTACCAGCATCGTCAGGTGTTTTTGGCCCATTTGAAGTGCAAATCCAAAAGCTTGATACTGTGCTGCTATGGCAACATCAGGTCAGCGCAACTCGGTGAGAAGGTCTGTCATGATCATTTATCATATTTTAGTCAGACCAAATAAAGAACAGGCCATCGAGCATGAAAACAAGTTAAAGGTATATAGGAGGATTTTCCCAAATTTTAGGAAAGAACCGCCCTCTCCACAACTCTCTGGTCTTATTTGAGTATGTATCACCAGAATGATTGACAATTAGGAGGACCAATAGTTTTCAGAATCAGAATCATTTTTATTGCCACGTAAGTAACAAACAAAGGTTACCACTCGGAAATTGTTTTGGCAGAAGCGTGCTACGTCGCCATTTGCGGCGCTGTGTGCAAGCAAGAAACAGCAGAGAGCAATAACACACAGTTTCACAGACAATTGGATAGACACAGTGTGCTTTGTGTAAAACACGGAACTTTTTCTTGGGATAAAAACCTCCGACCCCCCTAATGTGGCTGAGAGCTGCAAGTGAGAGGTTTGATGATCCACCCGGAAATAGAAAATCCTCTGATATACCTGTAAGTTACGTTACAATCACAACAAAGGACAATCACAAGTTACGCAAAACTCAGACAATTGTTTAAAGTATAGCAGCCCCATTTTTACCAATATTTCTGATGTTTTCTGATGAGCGTATTACGGCACATTCTTATGGATGATATACAGAAATGATAGAAAGTGTAATATTGAAATAACATTGTGCCACTGTTGAATTTACAAAACAAAACCACAACATCCCAGAAACATATGCTGGAATAAACAGATTCAGATTCAGTTTATTTGCCATTTGCAGTAAAAACACCACATTGGAATACATTAGCAAAAAGTCTCCAGTGTGCACAGACAAATACAGACATAACACAACATTAAAAGTATGGAAATAAAACAAATTAAACAGTAAACAATTGTCACTGTGAAATCAATCGACTAAAACAGTTTCAAAACAAGTGCAAATCATTAAAGTGCTCTGTTCACACTGATAACAGCCTGTGGATAAAAACTGTTAGCGTAACGAGATGTCCTGCATCTCAGAGAGCGATATCTTCTGCCAGAGGGAAGAAGCTGGAACATGGCTTTTCCAGGGTGGCCAGAAGAGTCATTAACAATCCTAAGAGCTTTGTTTAAAAGTCTGGATTTATAAAGAACCTCCAGAACAGGAAGCTCACAGCCCACGGTCCTCTTTGCAGAGCGGAGCACCTTGTTTAAAGCTCTCTTTTCTTTATCTGTGATGTTTCCAAACCACACAGACACAATTAGCCATTAAAATGTGTTATTCTTATCATTATTATTATCATTACAGAGAACATTGCAAATATCTCACTACTGCAATAAAAAAGTATATTGTTCCTTCTATTAGATATTCAACAAGAAACCAATACAGTATTCATGGAGACGGTCATTTCGCTGACGTAATTCAGACCTCGGCTTGTTTCTTGTAATCAACTGCTTATAAGGCAAATATTGAGGACGTTCAAAATATGAACCTTTTAGAAACAAGGAAGTTCTTTTACAAATGTAGTTACAACATGTGTCTATCGGTACAACAGGGACTCGTGTGAATAATGGGTTATTAAAATACTGTGACCTTCAACACCCCACGTTTAGATTATGTTCTTAAAAGAGTCGTAAAAAGCAGATTAATCGCAGCCTCGAGAACACCTGACTTCTCCTGCTTAATTTAACAAAAGGTTCAACAATCTCTGCAGCACAATCCAGCCTCTAAAATGAAGACCAGTCTGGAGAGTCCATACATCGCAGTTCAGCTTTGTTTCAGTCTGACCCTGCAATTATCCAGCCTCATTAAACGTTGCCGAAGCGTTGGACCAACAGGGTCTTATATTTCTATTCCTTTGGACGTGGCTGTTTCTAATTAAATGTCAGTCCATTCAGAACCTGCAGGATTTTATATTTGTATCTTTCCTTTTAATGTACTGTGATTCGTTATGATTTTAATCTTATTTAGTTCAGCACTTTGAGTTGCCTCGCGTGTGAATTGTGCTATACATATAAACTTGCCTTGCCGTATTATTAGCATGTGCATATATTTTATCTTTTTTTTTTATTGTACAATGAATAATTAACAATTTGAAATAAAGACTACTACTATTCCATGTAGGCTGTTTGTGTTTTTATCATACACTTTTGACACGGTGATTTTTATGAATGAAGAAAAATTGGTAGAGCATTGGGCTTTGAGCCAGAAGGTCGTGGGTTCGAGCCCACCTCAAGACTTTCACCATCGACTCCCACTGTCTGCTGTCGCTGTGTCCTTGGCAAGACACTTAACCTCTGGGAAAACCAGGTGCCACAGTGGGGCGGCTGCGGCTGTAAAGTGCCAAACTGCCGTTGTCTCCGATGGCACATACTGGTTGCCTCGCTTCTGTCAGTGTGCCCCAGGGCAGCTGTGGCTACTGTAGAAGTTTATCACCACTGTGTATGGAGTGAATGAATAATGACGTCTTTGAGTGTCCTGAAAAAGCGCTATATAAAACTGATGTATTATTGTTATTATTATTATTGAATCGTGTTCACGATGGAAGCACTTTAGACATGATAGTGAATTTGCTTTGGGAGTTGAACATGAAATAAATGAAATAAGTACCACCATTTGTTGGAGTTAGTGGGAGTAAACCATGGGGGGGCACAGAGCAGCAACAAACACAATTTGACAGAAGAAGAACATGATTTTTGTTTTATTTTATATTGGAAGTCAAAATGCAAACAAACATGGGCGAGGGACTAATGCTAATACACTCGTTAGCAGTTAGGACCATTATCAAGGTCGTCTCAGAATGCCTTTATGGTTATTGATTTTGAGTCTGAGAAGAAGAATGTGTTTTTCTGGACCATGAGTCTGTCATAAAGTTAGACAAAAAGAGGAATATCCATTATTTTATCGGTGAGAGGTTTGTTTATAGCTGATCTTTTGCAATATTTTTTGCAATACAAAAAATTTTTTTCATTGAATATGGTTTTGGATGTTCTCTTTTGGAAGCTTTTTGAACAAAACAAGTACGGTTATGTTTGAATTAAAACAGAACTACTGTCGACTGATTCAAACTTACCAACTACTTTTCAAGCTTATGGTTTTCCTGAGAAACCAAGCCTCTGATATGAGCTAAAACATTTTATGCTAGCACATTGGTTGGATGGAAAAATGTTAGGGCCGGCAGCCAAAATGTCAAAAACCAAAAAAAATTCAGCAGTATGTATTGGTTGATGTCTTATTTTAGGCTGATCAGATCTACCTAAATCTAAATGTTGTGTTTCTTGAGGCTCATACAAGTTTTTTGATAAGAGAAGAATGGTTAAAGGCTCAAAGTTTCAGAAATGTGTGTTATTACCGTATCAAATGTGATTCTTTAACAATAGTAATAGTCCTATACCACTTTATTTACTCACATGTACAGTCTTCGCAGAGAGGAAGCTTGAGAAAAGCCGGCGTCTTCTTCAGAAAGGACACGGTCAGAGTCACTTCCTCTCCTGCGTTCCTCAAAACCTGCACCTGGAAAACATGCAGTCGTTTCAATTACTTTTTGCAAATCACAAAATATTTAAATAATCATTTTCAATTGTCATGAGCTAAAACTAAAAGAATACCCCACGCACAGGAAGCTTTTGTTCTGCTATACTGTGTCTGGCTGGGAAATGGCCATATATAATAGTAATAGTAAATAATTAAAGAAACAAATGGCCATTATCATTGTTGAGAGAGTGAAACTTTTGTAAGACAAGCCCTGGTTAGACCCGCCCATTCTCTCCCCCGCAGCTTCCTGATTGGTTGAAATCCTTGAGGCCCCTTGACATTGGTTCAACTGTACCTCTTCACACAAATGGCACTAGTGGTTGTTACGCTAATATCAGGCGCCCTTAAATATAGTATCGCTGAATTATTTTTTTTAGTCCATGATAGTATAGTCACCAATTCAAACCTTTTGCATCACAATTATTCATATAAAGTTTATTGTCCCATCCCTATAATTTATCTGTGTGAACAAGAGCGTTGGTGTGTCTTGGTCTTGTCTCTTGGCGTGAGTGTCAAAGTGTGTGTGTGTGTGTATGTCTTTGTTAGTAATATTACTGTCTTGTTGAAGGGTATTGTAGGGTTTTTATTATTATTATTATTATTTTTTGGTATTGTTCTATGTGTGTGAACGGCGCTGAGGGGATTAGATTAAAATACGCTTTTTGCTTCGACCAATCCCTTTTCAAACCATGCACACGTTTTTTGTTGACTCCTATTATCAATTTTTCTGTGAATAATTGTTTGTATGTCTCGTGCTAGTTTTAAATGACTAAACAAATTAAAAAATTGTACATATAACTTCCCCTTTAACCCACACGTTCTGACAATGATCCACAATGTCAACCCCCAACCTCTCCGCTATGTTTAAACACTACTTTTTCAAATGGAAGAGGAGAAAAAGTAAAAAATGTACATGATTCGTACGCCACGCTGATTCAAATCACAGCCGCTCAGATAAGGCGGCAGAGCAGTTTGTTCAGGGAAAAAATGAGATACAAGCCGACAACTTACCACCTCCTCATGGCGATAGCTCCGAACGTTTATCCCGTTTATCTGCAAACAAGAGAAACGCGTGTTAGACCAAGTAATATCGCTCCGTACCTTTTCAGCAACGTGTGCCGGTGTGATTAATAAGACAGCCCATATAACTTGTCTGCTGGGTTTTATGGATGTCTGCAGTTAAAGAGGACGTATGACGCAAAACTGATTTTTCACAGCCTGGGACAATGTTATTGTCATTTCTCCCTTTTACACTCTTCAAACATGTTTTTCGAGAGATTCATGGAGGTTTGTGTAATTCAGATTTTAGAAAAGGCACCGTTGCTTCCCACTGGCTTCTTTGCGATCTGGTTCTATTCACTATGCACCACAATTTTCTTTTTTGGGAGAAATAAATAAAGCATATTTCTTAGTTAAACCGGTCTGAAGTCAAAAATTCTTCTTTGGAAGGAGAAAAATTCTTTAAATGAGACTGACTTTTCTAAATGGCTTAGTCCCATTGGCAAATCTTTAAGACGTCTAAAAGTACTTCCATTAAAATAAAAACCACACAATTCAAGTATTTATTACCTCATATTTTATCATTTTTTGCAGTACAATTCCTTAGGATGTATTCAGAAAAGAAAGGCCAAAAGTCAGCTGCGTATTTAATATTTTACCAAGGAACCATTGCTTCCCACTGGTTTCTCTGCGATCTGGTTCTATATTCAGCAGTGAAGCACCTTAGCAGCACATAGCACTTTATACAAACTTTTGCACTTTACAGCATATTTGCACTGACACTAGCTTTGTGACGTCCTCTCTCGTTCTTGTTTTCTTCTATGTTGTGATTTTATTGTGTCTGTTTTTAGATGACTGCAAAACCAATTTCCCCCAGTGGGACCTTTTGAAGATAAATTTGAACTTTATTTACTATGTACCCAAATTGTCTATTTTGTACATGAAAAAAAAGAACGCTTATTGCTTACTTACTTAACTATGGACCATGTGAACTATGGACCATGTGAACTATGCACCATGTGAACTATGGACCAGGTGAACTATGGGCCAGGTGAACTTTGGTCCATGTGAACTATGGACCAGGTGAACTTGGACCATGTGAACTATGGACCATGTGAACTATAGACCAGGTGAACTATCGTCGCATGGCGCTGTGAAGATGGCACCGTGGCAAGAGCTCTGGTGTGTGTCGTCCTCTGTCTGGTGCACACTGGGGTAGTCTTGCACAGTTTTTCCAATGTGGTTTTACTGCAAATGGCAAATAAATGAATCTGAATCTGAATCTATGGACCATGTGACCTATGGACCATGTGACCTATGGACCATGTGACCTATGGACCATGTGAACTATGGACCAGGTGAACTATGGACCAGGTGAACTATGGACCAGGTGAAGTATGGACCAGGTGAAGTACGGACCATGTGAACTATGGTCCATGTGAACTATGGACCAGGTGAACTATGGTCCATGTGAACTATGGACCGTGTGAACTATGGACCAGGTGAACTAATGACCAGGTGAACTATGGGCCAGGTGAACTATGGGCCAGGTGAACTTTGGTCCATGTGAACTATGGACCAGGTGAACTTGGACCATGTGAACTATGGACCATGTGAACTATAGACCAGGTGAACTATCGTCGCATGGCGCTGTGAAGATGGCACCGTGGCAAGAGCTCTGGTGTGTGTCGTCCTCTGTCTGGTGCACACTGGGGTAGTCTTGCACAGTTTTTCCAATGTGGTTTTACTGCAAATGGCAAATAAATGAATCTGAATTTGAATCTATGGACCATGTGACCTATGGACCATGTGACCTATGGACCATGTGACCTATGGACCATGTGAACTATGGACCAGGTGAACTATGGACCAGGTGAACTATGGACCAGGTGAAGTATGGACCAGGTGAAGTAGGGACCATGTGAACTATGGTCCATGTGAACTATGGACCAGGTGAACTATGGTCCATGTGAACTATGGACCGTGTGAACTATGGACCAGGTGAACTATGGACCAGGTGAACTATGGACCGTGTGAACTATGGACCAGGTGAACTATGTGCCATGTGAACTATGGACCGTGTGAACTATGGACCAGGTGAACTATGGACCAGGTGAACTATGGACCAGGTGAACTAGTTTCAGACGATCGCTCGAGGTTGAGGCACAGAACTGTACAAAGACGCCTGTACCTCCTGACGGTTCAAAAAACCAAAAGCCAAAGCGACGCACTCAGCACAGACTTTATCAGCATTCCCACACGCTGGATTATACTGTGGAGTCAGTGAACTCTGTCTGTGTGCCCAGATGGACACATAAGTCTGTCTCCACGAATAAACTGTGGATGAACCGTGGTTTCAGAGGCACAGGTCGTATGAAGGTTCAAAACAAGTGCAGAAGAAATGGTTAGTGCCTTGTTCAAATACAGTATCTGAGATTTACTAAACTGTCAAGAGAAAAAAAAAAATCTAATGAGGCATTTTCAAGAATTTTTGTGACGATTTATACCCGAGTCTTGGCAAAAGAAGGATTTGGAAGTGAAATGGTTGCTTGAAAATTACAGCATTTTTCCCCCTAAATATTCAACTTTGTGTCATTCTGGAAAAAAATAAGAAAATAATGAAAGAGGCATTTTCAAGATTTTTTGTGAGGATTTAGAAGGATTTAGAAAGTGGAATGGTTGCTTGAAAATTACAGCTTTTTTTTCTTTTTTATGTCATTCTGGAAAAAAAGAAAGAAAATTGAAAGAAAGAAAATAGACCAAATCACTGAAGACAAGAAAAGGAATATTTACCTCTCATAATCCTAATTCCCCAAGACTTTTTTTTTAGCTGCGCCTGATCCAGAAACGGACAAAGTCTCTGACGCTACCTCCCACTGATTTCTTAGTCCTTTATTTGAAGATTTCTAGTGTTTGAGGAAGTGGGGACACCAAAGAATGCATCAGCCGTGGATATGAAAGTGATGCTGAGAGTTGTGGGTAACAGTCTGAGCCTCCAGTAGCTCCAGAGCACACCCTGGGATCAGCAAGACTCCACATGTTTTAAGGGTCCAGGCCTGGATCTTAGACTCAAGCTTTGGTCAGTATTTGCCCAGATCTAACCCCCGCACTGGGTCCATCTACAGTATCCACAGAACACAGCATGGCTTATTTAAATCAGAATTATCTAGATCAATTATAGCCAGCCTGGATTACTGTATACAGAGGTTATGTTATTATGTTATTTGTATGAATTTAGAGTTGATGTAGAGGTGTGGAGTGGGATCTGAGGGAGCAAACCCGTCTTGTGTGTGTTAAATCTGTAAATGTTAATAGTTTGTATTGTATCATACGTATTGTGTTTGTTTTATGGTCATAACCTCTCGAAAATGAGGTGCTGCATCTCGAGGGGATTTTCCCATATTAATCTAAATCAAATAATCAGAAATTGGCTGGATCTCACAGCCTCACACCGGGCCCATATAACCCCATATAAATATATACACACAAAGCCCACCTTAGCTCCAGCAGGACTATAGGTTGTGTATCGTAGTCAGCTGCACATCCAGTCACGCTGTCAACTCCAAGGTTGATGTATTCTTTGTGACTATTTTTATTCATAACACTCTTTAATCGCAAGAGAATCCTTTTAAAAGCGGCCCAAGAACACTTCCTCAAATAGGTTTCAGAACGGTTATTTGCCCCGGGTAAGAGTTTGCGTGCCTTTATTCAGGCCTGAAAGTTGATCTGGCTTTTCCAAGGAAACAAATTCTGGTTTGATTTGAACAATAAAAGATCAAAAGGTCTGAATACACCCTAAGACAGACATGCCAAACTCAGGCCCACGAGCCAAATCTGGCCCCCAGACCATTTTCAGTGCCCCCAAAAATGACGTTGAATAATTATATTAAGTTGCAGGTAATTGGCTGTCATAGCAAGTTATACCTCTTTTTTAATCTCATTTTCTCAAAAAAACAACTATATTATTTAATTAATTTAGAAATGTTAAGCCAGCAGGTAATTAGAAGTTATATTTATTTTTAATGCATACAGGTTTTATTGGATTTTATGTAATTTTATTTTGAAGCACTTTGGTCGCCTCGAGTGTTGTAAAGGCTCTATATATAAAAATGATTAATTGATCGAAATGTATTTTGTTCTATTTGCGTCTTCAAATACATAATATTTGGTCCAGTTTTGGTTCAATCAACAGAAACTGAACTAATTTTGTTCAGATAAATCTACTGGAAAAGAACATCCAATCTAACTCATGTGAATCAAGTAATGTATCCAAATTAAAACACTTTTTTATACCTTCTCCCCCTACCTTACATTTTTTTGTTCAGCCCTCTACCAAGATGAGTTTGCCAACGCTGCCCAAAGATATGATCATGTTTTGCGCTGAGGGGATGTCTGTCTGTGATACGGTGGGACCAGATGTGTGACCTGGGTCTTTTACATTCTTCAACTGTCCTTGTGGAGGGTCTGCTTTTTCCTTGGTTTCATCTAAAGGTTTTTCTTGCCTGGATGTTTGTCACTAAACTTTTCCTTTTCCTTTTCTAGGCTTAGTTACAAGTATGCTTTTTTGTTTGTTTGTGGTTTTGTATTTTAATCTGTAGCACTTTGATTCCTGGAGATAAAACGTGCACTACAAATAAAATTATAATTATTTTTATTAAGTTAGATCTGTGGAAAGGCAGCAACAAACATACACATTTTTCACACTAAAATGATCCATAATTGAGGATGCACATGTTTTAAAGCAAATTGAGCAAAACTATAGCAAAGTAATGTATCTATCTCATTAAACAGGTATCGGACTACCACACAGACAATTGAGGAAAGCACCTTTTGAGATCAACATCAATATTTAAATTTCATTACTGTATACAATCGTAAGCTAGTGTCAGAGATTCTCACTTTACTGCAGGCAAAACATATTCTCTTTTTTAAATAAGGGCATATTTCTGTCGTGACAATAACAAGCAACTGCAAATATGACATTTACCTGAGGTCATTCACATACGCATCATGAATTATTAAAAATACATATACAAGCATTTTCTGTACCTGGAGGATACCGTCACCAATGAAAAGCAGCCCGGAGAGTTCAGCTGTGAGAGAACAAATATAAATAAATAAAAAGTATTCCCCGTGTGTGTGCAGAAGTCTGAAACGATCGCTCTGGAGAAAAATCTATACCTTTCTGTTCCTTTGATATTTTCGAGATGACAACAGGAATTTTGTGCTCAGCTCCACCCTGGAAAACACAGCATTTACACTGGAGCGGCTTTCACAGACACGGAGATAATGGAGGTAAACTTGACAGATATCGTTAAAGCCGGGGTACCTAACTTTGCAACCACAGAAAGTAAAGTCTGCAAGAAAATCCATGAAAGTAGTTCGCTCCGTTTCTATAATTTGTTTTTTAATTAAATCTTGAGTGATTTTAAATGTGTTAAGGTTTTTTATTACTTGTGTGATTTTATTATCTGTTTTTATTTTTTCTTGTGATCTTAATATTTGTTTTTAATCAATTCAACTTTATTACGGACTCAAGGTCCAAAAAAGACAGCGACATCACAAACAACATTAAACTACAAACAAATAAATTACACAGTCCCTTTAAAAAGACAGCTATACCAGTGCCTCCACATTAGCGACTGATAGCAAAAGGCACTACAGGTGACATCAACCAATGAACCAATTACTGTATTAACAGACTTATTCAAACGGCATATGAAACGGTACATAAGCGTCCGCAGTGTGGCTTGCAGCGTGTTTATTCCAGCAGTGACAAACATCTCACTCGCACTGGTCCATCTCGGCCTCCTGAGAAGCACACGCAGAGCGTCGTTATAGGCCACCTGCAACCTTTGGAAAGTTCCTTTTTTATAGTTCGACCAAAGGTGCGCTGTGTACAGAGGTGTACAATATGATTTGAACAACATCATTTTCACTTTGTCCGTACAAAAGCCAAATTTACGCGCCAGCGTGTTTGCCTGGGCATACAACGTTCTACATTGCCTGTTTATGTCAGCATCATCAGACAAGTCTTCTGTCAATATATGCCCAAGATATTTTATTTTGTTTGCAACATGAAGCCTTGCATTAGACAAATAAAAATCAGGATATGATGTCTTCTTATCCTCCTTGGCTCTACAGATCATAACCAAACTTTTCACTGCATTATATTTAATGTCATGCTCCAGGCCATAGCTTGAACAAATGTTAAGTAACTGTTGCAGCCCAGCAGTGCTTGGACTGAACACAACAAGATCATCTGCATACAACAAATGATTTAACACAAGGTTACCAGCTATACATCCAGTAGTACAAGCCTTAAGTCTTGTAGACAGATCATCCAGATATAAGTTAAAGAGAATCGGGGATAGTATGCCCCCCTGTCTGACCCCATTGCTGACCTTAAATGGAGCCGACACACTGTTCCCCCACTTAACCATCTTGGATTGATCCAAGATGGCGCCGGTGTGTCTGGTACGCCGCTTGGCTCTGCTCAGCTCTATTTGTTTTATGTTGATTTTAACATCTGTCACAAGGACCATCGACTCACTGCTGGTGTATAATCGTCAAGAATTGCTCAATCTAAAAGAAACGGTGCAATTGTGTACTATACGTGAGGCAAACAACAAGTCAGGTTCATTCTACCTGGCCGACCTGCCTGAGCACCTCCTCAGGGTGCATGCGCCGCTGCCCAGGAAGCGTAAACGCCGAGGAGTCCGATCCGGCCGGCTCGTGAAGCTGAAAGCCTGGTTGGCTCTTTCTCCCACCGCGGTGTGGTCCTCGGATCTTCCACGGGATTACAGAGACTGTTTTCACCGCTATGTCTCGCGACGCACGCTCGCTCCAGTTGGTGCTTGGTTGGTGCTCATTACCGGACAACGGGAGGATCTCTGCGCGTTGCGCCCTCGCCGCTCTTCTTTCCGGGTTTCTGGCGGTGTGTCCCCGGCTAACCTCAGGACGCTGAGCCAGGTAGCTCAGGCGGCTACTACAGCTTCTACGAGGTGCGCACTGGTCAACGCGAGGTCTGTGGCGAATAAAACTTTCATCCTGCAGGATTTCTTTACATCGCGCGCTTTGGATGTACTTTTTTTAACGGAGACTTGGATCAACAGCGGGGAGTCTACTGCTTTCTCTGAGTTATTACCTCCGGACTGTACTTTTATCAACGCACCGAGAACCACTGGTCGTGGCGGAGGTATAGCTACTGTTTTAAAGAATTGTGTTAATCACAAAGTGGTATCTGAATGGTCTTTTTGTTCATTTGAACTGAGCTGTTTTGAGCTGCGACAGGCTGACCCAGTACTGTGCGCTGTCGTTTACAGACCACCGAAGCACAACAAGGATTTTATTAGAGATTTTTACGAATTTGTTGCTTGTGTGCTCACGCGTTACGACAGGGTTTTAATTGTCGGAGATTTTAATATGCATGTATGTTGTCCTTCTAAGCCCATGGTCAGAGAGTTTTTGGACTTGGTGGAAGCTTTTAATCTGATACAACATGTCTCTGGCCCAACACAAGTGCACGGGCACACGCTTGACATTGTGTTGTCGTGTGGTTTTCCTGTCAACAATGTCGTTGTGGGAGATGCCGTGTTTTCTGACCACAGCCCTGTCATGTTTGATTTTATTTTGGACTTGGAGCTGAAGCTGTCTTGCGTGCGCCATGGTCGTGTTATTAAGCCTGACACGGCCGCTGCTTTTTGTCCGCTTTTTACTGCATTGCCTCTGGATCATCTAAACTCCGCTGCATTTATGGACACGGAGCAATTGATGAACTCTTTTATTTCCACCTGCTCTGAAGTCCTGGACAGTGTTGCTCCTTTTAGAGCCATATGTCCTAAGCCAAAGCAGGAACCGTGGCTCAATGACACTACGCGCACAGCTCGGCGTGAGTGTCGGAGAGCGGAGCGTACGTGGAAGAAGGACCATTTGGAGGTTTCGCACGAGATTCTTAGAGAGTGTTGGAGAAATTATCAAAGTACTGTTAAAGCTGAAAAAACTCAATATTTCTCAAACTTGATTTTGAATAATATCGGTAAACCTCGGGTTCTTTTTAACACAATTGGTTCTGTTTTTAATCCAAGTCCGTCCACTTCATTGGAGATGACAAATGAAACTTGTGAACAATTCCTCTCCTTTTTTAATGAGAAGGTTGCTGCTATTAGGGCCAACATTTCTCCCTCTTCATTGTGGAGTTTGGTATCCACGCAATGTTCAGCTGTTTTTTGTCAGTTTGAGTCTGTGTCATTGTCTGTGCTCACAGGGATTGTTAAAAAACTTAAACCCTCCTCCTGTCCCACAGATCCGGTCCCTCCTCGCTTTTTTAAAGAGGTTTGGGACACCATTGGCTCTTCTGTTAAAGAGATCATCAACAGCAGCTTGGCTTCTGGCATAGTGCCCTCTTTTTGTAAAAAAGCTGTAGTTGAGCCTTTGATTAAAAAACCTGGTCTTGACCCTGCGAATTTGGCAAATTATCGGCCAATTTCCAAACTACCCATGGTATCGAAAATTTTAGAGAAATGCGTTTTTGCACAGTTGCAACCTTTTTTAGATGAAAATGGCACTTTAGACCCATATCAGTCAGGCTACAAAGCTTTGCACAGTACTGAATCTGTTTTTAATGACCTGTTTTTAATGACTGATTCTGGAGGCTCTGCCATTTTAGTGCTTTTAGACCTAACGGCTGCTTTTGACACAGTCGACCACACAATTCTTTTAGACCGCCTTAGAGATCGCGTGGGTGTCAGGGGGACCGCGTTAGAGTGGTTTAGGTCCTACCTGTCGGAGAGGTCATTCTCCGTCAGGCTGGGGGACTCCACTTCATCTTCTGCTCCGCTTCACTGTGGAGTCCCCCAGGGATCTATCCTGGGACCCATTTTGTTTGCAATATATCTCCTCCCACTTGGAGAGATTTTTAAGAAACATGGCATGTCCACTTTTATGCAGATGACTGTCAAATGTACATGCCCATTGCTAAGAATGACCACAGCCCCCTGACACCCCTGCTTGACTGTCTAGGTGACGTCAAGGCTTGGTTAGCCCAGAATTTTTTAAAACTGAACGAGGGAAAAACAGAAGTAATGACATTTGGATGTAACCTCACGGACTTGGGATCACTCCAAAACTATTTGCATCCCAAGGTCACCAGCCTTGGCGTCACCATAGACAGTGATTTTAAATTTGATAAACAGATTAATGGCGTTTTAAAATCGGGTTTTTATCATCTTCGTCTTTTATCTAAAGTTAAGCCCTTTTTATCTTTTAATCTTTTTGAGCAAGTCGTGCACGCTTTTATTTCAAGCCGTCTGGACTACTGTAACGCACTTTACTCGGGAATTAGCCAGAAAGCACTCTCTTGTTTGCAGTTAGTCCAGAACGCTGCGGCACGACTCTTAACAGGGACCAAAAAACGCGAACATATTACCCCAATCCTTGCGTCCTTGCACTGGCTCCCTGTTAATTTTAGAATTGATTTTAAAATTTTATTGTTTGTTTTTAAAGCTTTGAATGGACTGGCCCCTCAGTATATTACAGACCTCATCCAAATTTACCAGCCCTCTCGCGCTTTGAGGTCTGAGGGCCAGCTCCAGCTCGTGGTTCTGAAGACGAACCGTAAAACCAGAGGGGACAGAGCGTTCTCCATTGTCGGCCCTAAGCTGTGGAACGCTCTGCCCCTCCACATCCGTACGGCCCCCACCGTGGAGTGTTTTAAATCCCGTCTTAAGACTCACTTTTATTCTTTGGCTTTTAGCACCGCGTAAGTTGTGTGGTCCCCCTGTGTCTTTTTATCTATTTTATTGAATTTTATTTTTATTTGTAGTTTTTAATGTGTTTTTATTTCTATTCAGTCTTTTAAATTGTTTTATTTCTATTTATTTGGTGGAGCTCATTTGTATTGTTTTTGTTTTATTGTTATTGTTGTTCAGCACTTTGGAAACGTTTTGTTGTTTAAATGTGCTATATAAATAAAGTGGATTGGATTGGATTGGATTAACCTGCATCTTTTGCTGAGCATACCAGTAGATCAAGATCCGCACAATGAATTTGGGAACACCTTTCTGAATTAGTTTAATAAATAATTTCCTGTGGTTAACTCTGTCAAAAGCCTTAGAGGCATCTAAAAAACACATAAAAACTGAGGAGTTTTGACCCTTATATTTAGCAATAATTTCTTTGAGGGCATATATACACATGTCTGTGCCCAGCTTAGCTTTAAAACCAAACTGGCAATCTGACGACAAAATAAACTTAGATATTTTGTCCAGCAAAATTGATTCAACGATTTTAGACACAATACTGGCCAATGCTATTGGTCTATAATTGTCTGAGCAGCCAATCTTGCCAGCTTTATCTTTTAAAACAGGAACTAACAAGACAGTAAGCATGGAATCAGGCAAAAACCCATGGGCAAAAAAAGCTGTGAAGCAGATGGAGAGCAAAGGGGCTAACCTTGCACTCGCAAACTTTAAGTGCTCAGCTGAAACACCATCTGCCCCATTGGCTTTATTATAATCATATTTCTTAATGTAGATTTAAATATTTATGATTTGAAAATGTGATATGGGTTGTGAGGCGCTTTGTGTTGCCTTGTGTAGGAAAGGTGCTTTACAAATAAAAGCTAACAGGGTTTTGACATGTACTGTATTTGTATTTGTTTTAATTATTGAGCTTTTTCGGTGAAAAAGTAAAGTGAAAAACTACATTTTTGGAGACTATAAGGTTGGTACCCCAGCTTTAAATGGATAGTAAAATAATAATTGTGACAAAGCAAAATCAACACATTTTAGTCCATCATGAAGCTTTTACTTTGCAGTCGACATCCATCCTCACCGCTGTCAGACTGTAGAATAAGTCACTTAATGACGCCCTGCGCTAGACTGTAAACTTTGCACTGCCATAGTACCTTTATAATTGTACATAAGGTACTTTTATAACACAAAGTTCGCACATTTCCTGTCTATTTGCACACCCTGAGTGATCTTATTGAAGTCAACTAAAAGGAGGAAGATTAGACTCAACTATTAAAGTAGATTTAGTAGATTTGACAAATACACAAATACATTATTATTTTTTCACTTTGTGTAGAAATATTCAAAGATATTCAATACATTATGGTCTTTTTATCACTAATATGAATCTAAAATTACCTTGATGCTCAGGCCAAAACCACCGATGGTCTGTCTCCGTATGGTCACTGTCCTCTCCTGAAAGAAAAGAGCAGAAAAGATTTTAAGTTATTCAATGTCATATTCAATCAGTATTATTTGAATACTATTGTTATTAATGCCATTATTCAAATTATATGAAAAGTGTGAACTGTAACCCGTACATTCAATCAAATACACATTTCAACAATGTTTTAGTCTCAATTGTTGGAAATTATAAATACATCTTTAATTTTTCCCAAAGCAAAGTCAAGCGTCAAAGTCAAAGCCGTTGTATCAGAGTGGTAATCATGGAAGCAGCTTTTAACACCTACTTTTGTCAAACTTAATTATGCTCAGTTTAATCACCATATTCATAAGAGAACGTTTCGGATTTTTCCAGTTTGATTTGATTCACTGGTGTCCTTCCATTTTCCTCGCATTACTATTAGCTCTGGCATCAGAAAGAGCAGGTAGAAATCTAAGTGAATTAATTCTTCTCAAGGTAAAAAACACAGATGAGCAGCATTCATTACACCACAATCTTTTTGCTCTCAGAAAATAAGTACCGTCATTTTCGAACTATAAGTCACTACTTATATAGAAATGCAGCTAATGTGTGTATTTTTCTCGTCAAAGCGTTGGTCTGTTGTCTGAGCAGAGTTTATGGACTTATTAATTTTGGCATCAAGTTTTAGTAGCTACAGAACACGATTATTGTCAAACTAGAGACTGGTGGATGTGTCATGAAAGCTAACAGTTAAAGCTAATTTTCCCAAATTTTAGGAAAGAACCGCCCTCTCCATTTTTTTAACAAAACTCTCTGGTAAGTATATCCTGAATGATTGACAATTGGGAGGACCAATAGTCTTGATGATCCACCCGTAAGTAGAAAATCCTCCTACATAAGCTAAGCTGCGAAACACGTCATTAGATCATGTTGTGTCCAGAAAAAAACAGTCGTCTATCTGCTGCATTACAACATGAATTTGAATTTGGGTGCGGCCTGTATGTGGACAAAATGTACACTTCTTGCCATGTTTTCTGGACTTTAAGCCGCACCTGATTATAAGCCACAACCATCCCATGTTGTGATTTTGAACGTTCTTACTGTAAGAAGTGAGTAACTGGCTGCTCTTAATCTTCCAGTGAAAGCAGAAAAGAGAGGAGCTACATCTACCGGTACTCTTTTGACTTTCATGTCTCTAAAGAGAACCAAAAAAAAACTTTTTATATGATTCTCTTTCAGTATTTTCCATGTTGGGTGAATACACATGACTGATATGTCATACAATTAAAGTGGACCTCTGTGAACTACTCATCAATTCTGTTGGGCAACATGTTTATGGCGCCACAGACAAAAATAATCAAAACAAATTAAGCCGCACCTTAGTATAAGCCTCAGCATTCAAAGTGCGGGAAAAATGCCGCGGCTTGTAGTCCGGAATTTACAGAACTTATAAAATGTTGCTGGTAGGGCTTATACACATGTACGTCTGATAAATGAGATAAGATATTCCGTTATTCGTCCCACACAGGAGACATTTTGTCATCGTTGCGCATATTACAGCAGAGAAAGAAGGAAATAAGAGCACTCAGATTGCACATTCAGAAAGTACGGTAGTTTTTTTTTTTTTGTCAACGGAACGAATTTTGAGACGACGTATTAGGAGAAATTATGTGAAATGGACCTGTCGTTTTGTAGCTCCACCCCTTCTGTCTAAAAGCTCCTTTCTCAGTCCTTTAATAGTATGATGTCATTTTACCACGATGACATCACACAGTTGTCTTGTCTGCCCTTTAAAACAAGTATTGGCAATTAACAAGTTTTTAAAAATCTCTCCAGTTGAACGTTACTGACTTCTCTCTTTGGATTAATTTCTGGGAATGAGTTTGAATTATGTGCTCTTCAAATACGACTTAAGTAAATAAGTAAGTACGAAAGTAATATTTATATATATAGAAATACAAAAAAGTTGCTTGTTCCACTGTAGACATCTAAAACTAAGGCATATTTCACCTCATATGGGAACCTTTATGTAAAATTTCTCCCAGTGCATTTTAAGTTCTGAAGAGTGGATCAAATGAGTCAACCAGTCGAGCTCTCTCCCAACGTAGTTACTCCTACATGGAAACCCAGTCTTCAGTCCTCATCTATTACTACTACTACACATGTTTGGGTTCATGTAGTGACACTTCCAGCGCTTACACTGTCACTGCCAACAATTCTGCTCTTTTTGCTGCAGGCCTGGTCCCTCTAATTAGCCATCATATCCGCTATGTGCACTGGCTGTCGATCAGTAAAATCGTTCTGGTATTCTCCCCTCATTACAATTCAATTAGAAGGACGGCGCATGTTATGACATGTTCTGAAGATAATGTTTGCATATGGCCTCCGATAGATTGGAACCATTCAATATTGTAGGGGGATAAATGGTTTAAACTTACTCATATGCAGTTATTGTAATGCATACGTTATATAGTCACAGTGTATTGAACCCTGTATATACTTAGCCTTATCTCGATTAGTAAAATGAGGCTAAAGTGGAGGTTCAGACTGGACTATCACTCTCTATCACTGCCTGGTCGGCCAAACCAGCTCTTTAACACATTTCTTTCCAACCACCACCAGGATCTAGGTCCCGAGGGAGTGGGCTTTCATCTCATAAACTCTATTCTACTATTTACTATGCGATTTACCACCAATAAATACAATTCTAATAACTCCTTTTGTTTGTTTGAGTCCCCAGATTGAATAATTATTACCGCATAGTTGGTGTATTTTACAATTTGGCTTATTATGGGTAGATTTATAGTGTAAAGTATAATAGAAATGTAACTATGTACACCAAAAACATGTACAATAGTTCAGAGTGTGTGTTTGTGAGTGTGACTGTGGGCCTACAGACGCAGGATTTGCCCAAGGCTACAATCCGGAGAGGTTTGTTCATTTACATGCACTGTCCCAACCAAATAAACAATAAATAAATAAATAGAAAAGAGCAGGACCCACAAGGGATGGTGGAAACGGTGATTTAAAGCTGAATTAAGATGTATTATTTTTTGTCCATTAAAATGATACTGAGACTATTTACTTTGTCTGTATGTCAAGTATGTACTGTAGGTTAAAAACATATTTCTGCCTGTAACTCCATATTTACTATTACCAGAGGGAAGAGTTTAATTAATTTGTTTTTTTATGGAAAGCCAGCAAAGAAATGTCTTTGGAAAAATTGCCAAAACTAATTTAGAGGCGTAACTTTTGTTTAAAAAGGCAGGTTTGAGTGTGGCGTCATAGTGGTATTATGACTATTGCAGGACTGAGACAGGAACTTTTAGACAGAAGAGGCGGAGTTATATTTTTGTGCCAGAAGTTCCTGAAATTAGCGTTGATGGATCTAAAACCAACTACAGGTCTGTTTTTGAAGAACATAATTGAACCATGGAAAATACTGATTTGCTCAATATGTTAAGTATCTATGTCTGTTAGTAAATATGATGGAAGATTCTGACAGCTGTTAATGCAATAGAAAACATTCTGTTTTTGTTTGCTATACGTCTGATACAAATAGTCACCACAAATGTTATCACAACAAAGTGTCGTTCTAGCAGCACACAATGGTATAACACAAAGGACTCTGATTAGTAATTAATTAAAGATAGATGATGAATAAATTGTGGCCAAAATTGCGGATAATCAGAGCAATGGCCCCTTTCAAACATCACTCTAAGTCTTTATGAATAAATGAGAGAAAAAAAAAAAAATTCTATCATAGTCTAGTCTAGCCCCCCCTCAACCATTACACTTAAAATGTTGTTTTTTGTTGCTTTTCCGCAGCATATTCCAAAGAAAGCCATTAAGGCCTTTTCCACACAGACACAGACACGCCTCCAGACCAAGCCACTCAGAGAAATGTGTATGATTAGCGCGTTGTGTTTGAAGCAGATTTATTTCACATCATGTACTTACCGATAATTGGTTTCGCGAACAATGACTGCAACCATGCACGAGCCAAGTTCATAGAGTATCGATCCACGCACTCCTTCGCCTGTTGCTGCCTCTCTACTCTACAGCATGTTCATTAAAACTGCCCTCTTTGCTTTAGTCACACTTTATATTCCACACCACGAGGCGCTAAGGTTACATTAACATAACAGTGTCACCGTCCTTTTTGTTAATTAGCTGCGCCGCATCAAAAGACCTACTTTTTCCGCCCTTTCCTCCTTTAAGATTCTACGCTGATAAAGCTATGAAATATTCCATTTTACCAAAGGTCACGTACTCCGGCGTTACCTGAGATGTATTAGTGCCAACGGTAATAGCGTGGAGGGAAAGTTGCGACCTCAGGATTAGTCTCTTTATAGAACCTGATTAAAGAAGGTCGGACGCCATTACGGTTTGACTTATGACTTTGCTTTGCGCTCGCAGCCATTCCAACGCAGGCTTTTTGTCTTTTGTTTCAAAGAGAAGTGAAGAATATGGACGGAAGAGTGATGCCCGGCGCACAGAGAGTGATGGAAGAGAGGCTTAAAGAGTTCTTCTACTAAGACAAAGAGAGTAAAGAAGTATGAGCCAAGGTGAATGCCCCCTCGTCTCTATTGATGGTCCGTGTGCCACGCTTTCTGAGTTTGACAGCCTCTGGGATCCATCTTTTGTATTTGTGTTCTTCTGTTCATACTATGTTTGCATTGTTCCAGTCCATGATATGATTTTATTTTTTGCATTGGTCAAATATGGCTGATTTTAGGTTTTTCCGTGTTGCTTGCACACATGGGACTCACTTCTCCAGAGGCCCAATTTGTCAGATTGGTTGCGACACTTTGCCATTTACTATTTTAGAATCTTAGGGTGTATTCAGACCAGAAAAGTCCTTTGGTCCGCTTGCTTGGTCCGAACCAAAAGCGGACCAAAAATTTTTCTTTTGGTTCGTACGTGCTGCATGTCTGCTCTGCCTATGTTTGCTCTTTTTAGAGAAAAAGCACCTTCGATATCAACAGCAGCTCATTCAACACAGGCGAAACGCGTTGTTTCAAATTTTAGAACAGCGTCGGCGAATGCATGGGGAGAAAGCCGAAGGAGACACGGTGCGCTACGTGCTCTGTCATACACATGGATCTATAATAATAACGGGTCCCACAACTTACTGACAGGAGCATTGTGGATAAACAGACGACGGAGGATCAGGTATGAACCAAAGAACACAATTCACTACATGATACGGGATATTGCTCTCTTTGAGACGTGAGTCAAACACGTGAGGCTTTAGATAATGCAAATGATTTGAAGATGCTGCCATTAAAAACACTGTATACTGTGAACAGTTGTGACTCCATAAGCCTGTTGCACAGTGTCTATTCGATGCTCCAGGTCTGCCCACGGCTCATTGTTGTTGTATAGCGTTAGCAGCATAGTTAGCAGCTGTGACGCGTGGCTAATTCCTCACAGTTTCTGTCTGCGGTGGCTTGTAAAGGCCAATAAATGCGCATGTATCCTGGAGTTGAGTCGGATCGACACCGGATGTATTCAGACCTAAATCGACTTGGACCAGAGTTCGTTTGGGAGAGGACCGAGACCACCTAAAAAGTGGGTCTCGGTCCGGTTCTTTGGTCTGGACCAGGATTCGTTTGTGTGTATTCACTCCTGCATAAAAGGTTCGGATCAGAGTTCCAAACGAATCCTGGTCCGTTTAAAGTGGACCAAATGTGCAGGTCTGAATACACCCTAGAAAATGTAGCTAAAATATGCCTGGTGCCTCGGCTACCTCCAGAGGGAATAGTTTAATTTGTTTTGCCTTTTTTCAAATTACAAAATTACCACCTATACCGCCTTAGATTATGACTAATTTACGGGACCTACAGTGTATCTATGTTTCAAAAGGCAGAAAACCTGTCTGAGCGTGATCTCATAGTGGTACAATAACATCATAGGACTACAGAACAGAGACAGGGGCTTTTAGACTGTAGGGTGAGTTTTTCTTTGGACCAAAAATGTCTGATATTAGCGTGGATGGATCTTGAGGAAGGAACAATGTCGGGCAAGTTACTTACGCTGGAATAAAAGGGCTCTCCGGACACGCAGATGACATCTTGTTCTTGAATGGTCAGAATATCCTTGGCCAAGTGTAGCCGAATATTAAATGGCTCCTCATTCCCTTCTTGCATCAAATAAATCCCAGTCTTTGTCTGCGAACAGAAATGAGAATCGTTAATCAGGCCTAAATGAACTGTACACGGGGAAGAAATGTCACTGACGATGGACTTGTTACGACCGGGGAAAACATGGAGGCACTTTAGAGATGCTATTTTTCATGCTACTGTTTTGTGAATGCTAATATTTGGACAAATTTGCACACGCTTGACATTTAGGTGCTGATATATGGATTCAAATAATGAGCAGAAAATGTAACAAGAGTCGGGTCGCTGTTGTGTGGGCCCCAAGGGTAATAGCAAAAAGGCTTAGATGGAAGACACAATATACTATACGCGAGGCTGCAGCTTCTTTGATGAAATAGAAGGTTTTTTTAACAAGGAAATTGTAAACAAATGTCTGACAAATGCACACATTATTTGCTTGTTTATGAGTGTCTCTACAACTGTTTAATCTTCAAGTTAGTTTCAACCTTTTTCAATCAGAGGACTACTTATACAATTGTAATAAAAGTGTCTTTATAATAACAATGGAGAGCACTTGCACACAAAGTAGTAGATTGTTAAGCCACGCCCACTTCCAGAATAGAGTTTGCCGGCTCGTCAGACAATAGAACAAAATTACGCAAAATATCTACAGTATATTAGGGGTGACAGGGGCTCAGTTGGTAGAGCATTGGTCTTAGAACCCAAAGGTTGTGAGTCCACCACGAGACCTTCTCCACGACTCCCACTGATGTCTGCTGTCATTGTGTCCTTGGGCAAGACACCCACTTTGGCCATAAGGAGCGCGGAAGTGATGTTCGCTGCTTGCCTTGATGCATTTGTGTATGCATATGTGTATGCATATGTGTATGCATATGTGTATGCATATGTGTATACATATGTGTATGCATCAAACTGAAATTTCCCCATTGTGGGATGAATAAAGGATCTTCTTCTTCTTCTTAGGGATGTGAAGATTATTGGGTCAAATGACTATTGGTTAATCATGTATATTCAGGCGATAGTATAATTTTAGAATAATTAAACAAACAAATGTTTCCATTTATTCTGTGGAATCTAAAGTATTGTTTTATTTGAATATAAAACCAGATATATTATATCAATAATCCTGAACAATCCTACCCTGGCTAAAATTGGATTTGTAAGCACTAAACATTTTAAGCATTCATTTTTTTGGAGAGCTTTGTGAGCAAAATGAGACCTGGGGTATTCTTTGCTTGGGCAAATTGACAATACACTATTCTGAGCTGGAATTCAACCTGTCCTTAGTTTCTATGGCTTATAGTCAGACGGACACCAAACATGTTTCAGTTGTAATCCGTCTAATCTTGAAACACTTAATCCATGCAAACTGTTTTTAATCCATGCACTCTATCAAGGGCGTAGGTTTGCGTGGGGACCATGGGGACATGTCCCCACCAATATATGGTGAGGACTAAAAAGTCCCCACCAAAATGACATGATGTCCCGTGACCCGGACGGTCCGGGACACATGTCTTCCGTTTGTGCATACGTCGCGCCTCCTCCTCGCCTCCAGAGCAACAGCAGCAGCAGCAGCACGTGACCTGTTCCGTTCTCTGCAGTGATTGGCTGTCTTCTTCAGCGCCAAACTGAAGCACTGAGCGACTGTTTAATTTTTAAAAGTTAGCCAGCGTGAAGCAAGTGTTTTTTTTCGTTCCCTGAGCGTTGTAGCACGTGAGTAATCAGAGGAAAGTACTGTAGATCTATTACCATTCAAAGTACTTACGTTATTTCTAATCTGTCAGCGCACTGTTTAATGTTCCGAGGAGCTCACACGGCACAGAGACAGAACAGAACTGGCTCCAATAAAGAAACAGGTTGGTTGAAAGGCTGAAAAAATACTTATTGTGCTCTTACTATCCAAAATGTATAAGTGGGTGTGTTGTGTGAATCAGGATAAACTAGGGATGAAAATATTCCACAGATCCACGATTTACAACCTTTATCTGCTGATAATGTAATTTCTGTGAAATGTGTGACAGCACGTCCTGGTGCAACTGCTGCCGCTTTGTAATGACAGCCGCGGCGCTCAGTGAAAGCACAGCTCTAACATGGTACCGAGCTCGGACCATATGCAGACAGAACCATGTTGCAAGTGCGGGTCTCCCTCGTATCTCCCCCGTTTCTCCCCTGTGTCTCTGACATGTCTCTCCCCTGACTCTTCCCAAAGCGCAACCAGCGCTTCCGAAATTAAAGCTCGGATACCT
The DNA here is from genome assembly GCA_964034765.1 of Knipowitschia caucasica. Lineage (NCBI taxonomy): Eukaryota > Metazoa > Chordata > Actinopteri > Gobiiformes > Gobiidae > Knipowitschia > Knipowitschia caucasica. Next base: position 8,893,555 of record OZ035836.1, read on the forward strand.
AAATTTTCCATTGCGTTAACGATGCATGCTGGTTGTGCGCAAAACACACCACAACAGGTCATTTAAGTTTTTATTTTGCATACTTAAGAGCCCTGTGAGTCATTACTTGCCTTTTTGGGTTGAGAGTGGAATAAATAAAAAAGAAAATATAGAAAAATCCACACTGTTACTTATTGCCAAACTCTTGTTAACTCATTGTATTGAGAAATACTATGTAACTTTTGACATTGGCCAAGTTATATAAATGATTCTGCAGTTCATGTATATGAATCTCTGTTTTTGATTGTCTATACCTTCTTATATAATTTAGAAAAAATGCCACCTCCACAAAAAAGATAAAAGATATCAGGAGCTTTTTTAACAGTTGGAAAGTAAGTAAGAGAAAGCACAAGTAATAGCAAATTATGAATTGTGATGATTAATCTTCTGTTAACATACATAGGAAACTCAACCAACAAGAGAGAACAATATAGGGAATGTTGAGGTAGAAACAACAGGCCCTTCAGTGCATCAGGTGAGGTTGGAATTTTGTAGGTATGCATGGGACTATGAATTGTTTTTAGAGATTGATTGTATATGTCAAACAATGTAGTGAGCTACTCACTGTAGATTCTAATTCAATATTTTCTCCTCTGTTTTTATTTATTATAGGAAATTGAAAGATCAGAGCATGATTTATTTCAAGTATCGAGAGCAGTTCCTGAACTGTTAGAGCCTCAGGTGAGGGCTATTATGTAGATTTGGATTAGGTTTAAGTCAGTATAGAATGAACGCAACACAAAACTCAGAAGCTCTGATCCAATTGATTTTGTTTTAACTATTAGAAAAAATCCTTAACTGCTTCTCATTCAGTCTACAGCTGAGTTTAGTATAGAAGGCAACACACTATTGCAAATATAGTGTGTGATTACACAACAAATTCTGGGGGAGAAACTCTGGACCCCGTGTCAATGGGTGTAGACTCAGGTCGTAGTGAATGTCCCCACCAAGATTGGAACCAAACCTACACCCATCCATCCATCCATTTTCTACCCTTTAATCCATTTCTGGGTCAGGGGGGTGGCAGTCAGAGATGTCACCCAAGTCTCATAGCACCAGCCCCTCACTGACCCTCTGCAGGTGGTGAGTCCACAGGAGGACGGCTGCTCTCTGAGTGTGAGCATAGCCTTGATCTTTCAGTGGGGGCTTTGGGCAAAGTGGGGTTAAGTGTCTTGCCCAAGGACACAACGACAGCAGTCATCAGTGGGAGTCGGTGGAGAAGGTGCAGAGGTGGGAATTGAACCCACAACCTTCTGGCCTTAAGGCCAATGCTCTACCAACTGAGCTACTATCGCCCAAACCTACACCATTGCACTCTATTAAAATGATGTCATGGGCTCGCACCAAAGTACATCTGTGATATGTTAGTGCCATATGAACCAAGGAGGACTCACAGGGACTGGCCTCCTGCTGGTGCCCAGAGTCAGGACAAAACATGGCAGCATTCAAAAACGTATGCAACTAAAATCTGGAACAGTCTTCCTGAAAAATGTGAGACAGGCTTCTTCCCTCTTTTTAAAGCTCTTTGATTATTTATGATATAATGTTTCCTGCCTTTTTTTGTGAAGCCCTTTTGGCTTGTCTTGTGTATGAACTGTGCAACTCCTTGCCTGGAGTAGTACAATTTTGGATAAGAAATAGTTTTTGTTGTTGACAAAGGACCAAATAAGTAATTCAAAGTTCACATACTTTGCCAACGAGCTGTTATGTTGATCTCCTAATTTCACACATTCTGGGAAAACAATATTTCTGTTTCCGAGGAGAAAAGGTTATGGGTAGGATATAGAAGTGGATTGAACATTTTAGTGTACAGTATTGAGAAATATTTGATGTTGAATCTTGTGATAGAACAGTGTGTTGTCTGAGCTCCTGACTGGCTCTGAGGGTGTGTAGTGACTATTCAGATCAGTCCTTAAAGGCCATGGTTTTTAGTAACAGGAGTGTCATGGTGTGGATTTTATTTTTGTTTTATTTTGACATCTGTTATCTGTGTTATAGTTTTATTTTGACTTCCTGTCCTGTTTCCCCTGTCTTGATTGTCTGCCCCGCCCTGATGTGTTTCACCTGTGTGTGTGTGTGTGTGTGTGTGTGTCTAAATGTACCCTGTGCTTCTCTCCTCTTGTTGCTATTGTCAACGTCCTTTATTGTCTTCGTTCCTAGTTCCGTTTTTGGATTTTGAGTTTTGTTTTTCTCTGGACTTTTATTTTATTAAATAATGATTCTTGCATCCTGCGTTTGAGTCCTTCCTGCATTTGCACCTTGGGACAGAGCACGGCTGAAGTAGAATGATAATTGCCAATCAGGGGGCAGGTGAGCAGCTCCAGAACTCCACCCACGCACAGGAGGGGAGGGGGCGAGCAGTAGGGCATGACAAGGAGCTGTAAAGGTCAGTGAAATGACCTCTTACCTGGAGGATAGGAAGTACTTTGTGGAGATTGGAGACTGCGTCTCAGATCATGTGGCCCTGACCTGTGGAGTACCACAGGGGTCGATCCTGGGACCTCTCCTATTTAATCTCTACATGCTGCCGTTAGGTCAGTTAATACAAAGAAACAAAGTGTCCTACCACAATTACGCCGACGACACTCAGATCTATGTCTCACTGACTGCAGGAGAACATGGACCACTGGATTTTCTCCTTCACTGTATCCAACAGATCAGTGAGTGGATGCAAAATAATTTCCTCCAGCTAAATGCAGACAAAACCGAAATCATTGTCTTTGGTCCCCAGAAACAAAGAGAGGGCGTCATCTGTCAACTTCAGTCTCTCTCCCTACTTCCTTCAGACAAGGTCAGAAATTTGGGGGTAATACTGGACTCAGACCTAAATTTCAATAGCCACATAAAATCAATAACATCAACAGCTTTTTACCATCTGAAGAACATTGCCAAAGTCAGAAATATAGTGTCCAGGGCAGACTTGGAGATTCTTGTCCACGCATTTGTCTCCAGCAGGCTAGACTACTGCAATGGCCTGCTTACAGGTCTGTCCAAACAGACCTGTAAGCAGCTGCAGTACATCCAAAATGCAGCAGCTAGAGTCCTGACAGGGACCAGGAAGTATGACCATATTAGTCCGGTCCTCAGGTCTCTGCACTGGCTTCCTGTGGCTCAAAGAATAGATTTTAAAACAGCTCTGCTTGTGTACAAGTCTCTCCATGGCCTTGCACCAGAATACATTAGTGACATGTTGGTGTCATATGAACCAGCCCGGACTCTGAGGAGCACAGGGACTGGCCTCCTGCTGGTGCCCAGAGTGAGAACCAAACATGGGGAGGCTGCGTTTCAGATCTATGCAGCTAAGATCTGGAACAATCTCCCTGAAAATGTGAGGGAGGCGTCTACTCTGTCAATGTTCAAATCCAGGTTAAAGACTGTTCTGTTTGCCTGTGCATACAACTGAAGGATTTTATCTCCATTTGTAATGCACTGCTGTCATTTATTTATTTATTTTTTTAAATTTCTTGTGTAACTTTGAAAGTGTTAATGGTTTTATTCTTTTGTGTGATTTTATTGTTTTTATTGTGTTTTAATCTTTTGTGTGATTTTAATGTTTTAATTGTGATTCTGGTGTTTGTTTTATGTGATGATTTGTGATGTGGACTGTGAAGCGCTTTGTGTTGCCCTGTGCATGAAAGGCGCTCTACAAATAAACTTTGATTGATTGATTGATTGAAATACAGAAAGAAATTATGAATTATTAAATGTATTATTTTTATTCTGTATTTCAATGACCTTTACTTTACCAGGATTGTCCCTCTGTGGTTTGCAGTCGCTCATCAAAAGTACCGCTCTATGATTGGATGATTAGAGTCTGGGGAATGGAAAGACCAGATGATAACATAAACAACTTGTCCGTCACATCCAATGTTTTTATAATTAAGAATAAATCAAAGTTACAAACGCCATCGGATGCTTTCCCCGTGTCTGGGGACGTGGGTCATGTTTATGAAAATCATGTGGATGTAAACAACCGCCCTTTCTTTGGTACATTTTATTGATGTGAAAATCCAATATAGAGTAAACATGGCATCTACAGTGAATGGCGGCTCACATGAGGTCAAAACAAGCTGTTGCCAAATCAGCTGCAAATAAAAAAACCATAAAGGAAATTTATTAAGATTAAGAGATTCTTTATTTGTCCCACAGTGGGGAAATTTCAGTGTTGCATCGCAAGTTACAGACATTATGAATGAGGAGCACAAAGCACAAGATAAAAGAATAATTAATCTATAAAATGAGTCTCTAACTCGTAGCATGGTTTATAAATTTAGAAGATGAAGTGTATACATTTAGAAGACAAATTAAGTGTTTGCTGACTTTCTTTTGAACTGTTTTGTTTTTGTCATTCAAGTTACCAAGAAAGAAGGTCCTTCTCAGCAAGAAGGTCCTTGGTTCGAATCCCGGCCGGACAAGGGCCTTTCTGAGTGGAGTTTGCATGTTCTCCCCGTGTCTGCGTAGGTTTCCTCCGGGTACTCCGGTTTCCCCTACCACTAAAAACATGTTCAATAGGTCTGGCATGCGCCTCCTGTTCGGCGACCCGGCTCCCATCTCTGTGTGGAGTGAGAGGACAAGTGCCCAAAAAATAACAATTGTAAACCGCTTTGTGACTCTGGTCTGTGAAAGGCGGTATATAAATAAAAGCTTAAGAAATGAGTCATGCAAGTTACCAAATCAAAATAAAAAATAAAAATGGTCAGTCCCAATTACAATGAATTCCATTATATATTTGTTATCCTGGTTAGGGACAGTATGTTACATGGTTTAGTGGTTTTCTAACAACTCATTTTCCTGGGTCCACCATATATCTCACATGCACATAATAACTGTCAAAAGCATTGATTGAACATAGTATTTTTGAGCACGCATTTTCTTTATTACTAATATGTTTCCATCTGTAATCTTGTAATGTAATCTAATTTTGTCTTCTTTCAACTGCTTTGTTTGCCATATTTTGTTGTATTTAGGCTTATTAGCGCCGCTCAGGAGGTAAAGTGACCACCAGCGTTTGTCCGTTTGTTTGTCAGCAAAAAACTCAAGTTATGGGAAAATGCAAAAGTGATTCCATCTTTTTTTTGAATGTATAAATAGAACTGCTTTTATGTTTTTTTTTCTAGTTTTTTTCTTTGTATGATGGTTCATGTCTTTACCTGTGTGCGTGAGTGTGTAGGATTATGTGTGTGCGTTGCGTCCATGTGGCTTGTTATGTAAAGTTTGCTTAATCTGTCAAAAATAAGTAAAATCTTGTGGCTGGGAGAAAAATTACCAACAAGATCCGACAAACTACAAGTCATAGCGAGTAGCGATAACAAACCACTGCCAACCGCCCAATGCGCATTCATTTGCATCTGACGAATCCTTTGCCTCCCCGGTTAATTGCGATGCCAGCCCTGTCCTTGACTTAAAAGGCTCGGGAACAAAAGAAGCACCTTCACCTGACGAGACTGCTAATAAGAGAAACAAGCCACCAATGTCAACATCCTCCGTCGCCCTGGTATACGCCACCAGCCCCCCCAACCCTCCCAGCTCCTATACTTTAACAAGAGCGTCTCGTGGCCCCGGCTATTCCTGGAGACGCCTCAGCCACGGCTCGGACACGAAGGCACTCAATGGAGAGAGCTGCGTGTTTGTATGTAGCGGTAATGAGGGGGGGAGACTGTGGCACCAGCAAAAAGCTAGCATGATATATATTCATCTAGGCCCCTATGATTAATACCAGGCTCAATCTCGCCGGTCATTAGCAAAACAAAATGGGGCCACAGCATCTACATAAATGTGTCAGAAGCATGCTTGACCCGTAGTAATATGTGTATTGTGCCTAATTGGCCTCGTCCGTGAATCTATTTTGCTCCGGTCCCAAAAGCGTCCCTCTCGCTGCTTCAGGGCTCCAATCACATTGGATGTGCATGCTAATAGGGTGCTTTGCTAATAATTCGGAGTACCCACCATGTAAATTTGCACATTTCATATTGTTTTTAAAGTTGTGATTTCCTGTGGGTCTTGGAAGGTGGCGTGGAATGAAAGGGCAAGGGCAAAGAAATATTCACTAAAAGCGGCCGCTAATGTGGATGTAAACGTCCTCGTGTCACGGTGGTAATTGGTTTTGTTAGGGACAATTGGATTTCTGTCAATTCAATTTTCTCAAAGTACCTCTTTTTTACAGTGTAGTGTTCTGTTTTTGGCACAGCAAGAATGATCACGATGCTGCTTCTCTTCTTGTTTAAGGTTTATATATAAATTTATACTTTCATACTTTCCCAACAACTATCGGCCACTTTAAACCTGCACGCCTGACCAAAATGTTTCAGAATGAGGCCAATTACAAACATTCTTCCAGCATTCTGAAATTACCACAAAATTCAAATCAATGGGATTCAGAAAATCTTAAAAAAGTGAGTCAGCTTTACACCAGTTTTATTAAAAGTAAGAAGATTATACGGTTTGCTAAAACATGTGAATATAACTGAAATACAGAAAAAAGCAGTTTGGTGAAAGAGTAAATGCTAAATGCTGCAAATAAACAGTGTGTTGCTATGGTAACTAGCATTGTCTTACATTTTCAGGAACACTGTTCCATATTTTAGCTACAATAGAATGTGAATCCAAACTTCCTTTGGCCAAACTTCCAGTACCATTCTCACATGGAGCACATTTCTATTCACGGTGCGCTCTGAGCCGCGGCAGATTGCCGCTGTTTCATGTTGTAAAATAATCAACTGTATTTTTGCAGCCTGTGTCAGTCTGATATTGATGTTTTCTTTGAGGCTTTACATCGCTTTGTTTTCATGATTTCAAATGTGTCAGCGAGAAAAAGGAATAACACACAGAACATTTATGAAACGCAGACAAGCTCCAGTGACTCACAATGTACATAAATATTCAATTTTGATGCAAAAGAGCCGCATGTCACCTTCTAGAATCATGCAAATGCATTTGATATATGTACAGTATATGAGTATGAGTACACACTGGTGCATACAAACAGGATTATCACGGTGGAATAACAGGTCTGTTTCAGAGCTCTCCTGTGGAGCCTGAGCACGGAGCAGGACCGGAGCCACTGATGAAACAGAAACATATCAAACTCTTTGAACTCTTGTCGGAGAGCCAACTACAGAAAGTGCTACTTTGAATATTCCTTTTCCGAAACTTCACTGTGATCAAACAGATCATTATGGAACCAAATTAGGATCCATTTTCAACTTCGAGTCTAACACAGTTGGTGCTAAAGACTATATTTAGGAAAATGAGATTTCAGATTACAATGACTTTGAAAAATGTTACACAGGTCTCTGCTGTACCTACTGCTCAAACCCCTGATGATGTCTCGATAGATAAGACTGAGATTGAATTCACAATTTTATCATCCACGATGTTTACTTTTTCCCCAATCATGAACTCATTAGTTTGGTAATATATACAAACAATTGGTATTATTTAAATCTGCCAAAGATATTGAAAAAACAACAACCAAAAAGCAGAATATTGAAGGTTGAAAACAAATATTATTATTGAATTATCATTATTTTTATTGTAAGTGCATTTGAAAAGCTTGATACTCCTGCTGTCAATTTGTAACTGCAAGAGTAACTGTAGCACTGTATCCTTTAAGAAACTCAAGCAGCCGAGCGTCTTCCATTACCCCTTTGTCTGTGAATGCTTTCCCTCTTTCTAGATGCCAAGTGTACAAGTGACAAGGGCCCTCACACTTGAGATAATTATTTTCTATCCTCTGTCATATTGATCGGATCACACCAACCTCTTCATTTGAAGTCTTGAAATCCATGTGCTACACTGCGGTGAGGGATTCTGCGAAGGGGAGGAGAGAGAGAGGGAGAAAAAGATTGAGTTAGACTTCGTGGAGAGAAAATACATAATGACACAGCTGTCTTTCCGCAGCAGAATTGCACAGAGAATTTCAACTGGCACTGTTAGCGTGGCATCTATTGCAGTTATAGCACAGGCCAGTCGCACACACAGCTCAGACAATGGAGAGAAATGGATTCCGCAGTCATATGCATTTCAATAGGGACGGCGAAAACAAACCCAGACACAATCTCAGAAGGAAAAATGTAGGGTATTAAGCGGTGGTAAATTATTCATTAACAGAGGTGAGTGTCCAGGTATCGGCTAATAAATGTTTCAGTACCAAGCCAGCGGGCCAGATATGAACTGTTGGACCCGGAATCCTCTGGAAAAACAGGGGTAAGATCAAAAATGCAGAAGTTCAATGTGATGGCGAGCGGTTATGGGGCAAAGAGAGTGAATGTGGTTTAATGTACTGAAAGTCGTCCAAAGTGATTTGAAGGGCAGGGAAACTTCTCACAGACTTTGACTATTGGACGATAGACTCCTCTAAATGAGAATAAATGACACGGGAAACCTCAAAGATGTTTACAATAAAACTGCAGCAATCTCTCTCAATTCATATTGTCTTACACCTGATAAGATATTGATCTCTTGCTGTCCTTGTTTACTTTGCTCACCAATTTCATTTTCTGAATCTGAGGGGGATGGTTCGAAAGTGTTGCACTGGCGTTTTTGCTCTAGGAAAAGAAACAATGTCTTCTGATCCTCTTTTTGATGCAACCACATTATCATTCTCAGTTATTATAATTTATCCATCCATCCATCCATCCATTTTCTTCCGCTTTATCCGTTGCCGGGTCGCGGCAATTATAATTTAATTGGTTAATTTTCATGACAATAATTTAACCAGGAAAGTACAGCTGATATGATATAAATTCTCTTTTTCAGACACCGGAGCACCTGGAGGAAACTGGAGACACAAGGATAACCTACCAACTACACTCAGTAGTGTCGATCAGGATTCAAACCCAGGACCTTCTTGTTGAGAATGAACACACATACAGCATTATGAGGCCAGAACTTTACAACCACACCTCACACACTTACATACATCTCACAGACAACACAATTTTAAGACACAACAGCAGCACTTGGATGACACCTGCTAATCACAAGAGTAAAACTGTCCATTCTCGACACAACTCATTCACGTTTAATTAGATATTCCTGGAGTACACATACATTGGAACGTGGATTCGTGTGTAGAAAAGCAATCGGACTCTTGTCATCTCTCCTATCCAATTACACAGGTCGTTATGGCTTCACTGTGTGTGTATTCTTGTGCTGTCACTCACACTTTTAATCAGACCGAGCTGAGACTGAGAGTGTGTGTGTGTGTTCACGGCCTGTCAGTGGGAGAAGCACTGAAACCAGGTCAGTCCATGGATCTCAATTGCATCAGTTTCCGGTCCACTTTTGTACCACCTGAGATTACTTTTCTCAATACTGAAAACCGCAGACGTTTTGGAGCTCAAAAAAACTCTGAAAACCTGTAACTGTCCGTGCTTTTCATGCTTCTACAGTATATTCAGTTATCAAATCAAATAAATTGAAAAATCCAAAATGATCTTCATTCTTGCATAGTATTGCTGTGATTATGTGTTATACTGGACCATGAGTCTGTAATAAAGTTCGATGATGATGATGATGATGACCACAATTAACTGAATATATGAGTTTCATGGTGCCACATATTGTTGGTTATGAGTATAGCTGGGAAGACGATAACTACATGTTTTGGCATCTTTGAGCATTTATATCTTTTCTGAATTCAAGTTACCATTTCTGACTCGGCAACACAACACATGCAACGATCGATAGCAATGATTCTGCTTACAATGATTTTTCTTTCTTCAGACCATTAAACGAGACACACTTATGCTATGTTTTCTTATCAAACAAGTTCATCCATCCAAAGTTTCTATGCTAATGCTTCCTGTGGTTTTCTCTATTCAATGGGGGTTTACTTTGGGCCACATCTTTATTTTAGAGCTATTTTTATGTTTTTAATCTCTTAAAAACATTGACTGATCGATAGTGGGGTAAGGTCCGTGACAAAATACTCTTATTGAAGGTGGAGTATCTAATTTTGAAACCACACATCAAATTGTGTAAACAAAGCATACCACGACACGCTGTCTTATAGAAAACTGTCTGGGACTCTCTTTATCATTGAAAAAGCTGTTCTGAAGATGTGACACAGGCCAAAAATAAATGTGAAACAGAACCAAACAGCTTTGAAAGGAACACTTAAAAAAAAAAAAAAGTGCCGCAGTGGTTAGCGCTGGAGCTCCTGGGTTCGATTCGACCTCCAGATCTTTCTGTGTGGAGTTTGGATGTTCTCCCTGTGTCTGCTCTGGTTTCCTCCAGGTGCTCCGGTTTCCCCTACCACTATATCCATGTACAATAGTCCTGGCATGCACCTCTGCTCCCATATGTGGAGTGAGAGGAAATTATAAAGTGCTTTGTGACTCTGGTCTGTGAAAAGCGCTATATGTATATTCGTAGTTTCAAACTTACTCAAGCTTAAACTTTGGGCTCCATCCCAGCTTCTAACAGCAAACAAACAGATCCTTTTGCACATTCACACTCCTTTCACTCTTCATCATAAATGCCACTTGACTTCCACTTGAAACAGACTTTGAAACAGCAGCAGCAGCGGCGGTAAGGGGGAAGCGGGACCCTCACCTCAGCGGCTCGGCGTGGGTGGAGCTGTAGCCATGGAGGAGCGAGAGCCTCCCCAGTGGTCTCTGCAGAGGGCCTCCTCACATCATGGCTGTCAGCGATCAGCACAGTCCCCCCGCCACACCTTCCTCAGCCGGGACACCACAGAGAGAGAGCGAGAACGAGGCTGTCCTAGGGCGCCAATTGACTCCCCGGGGTGCCCGCAGTCAGGCCGCCTATCGCCTCATGCCGGTGGGCTTTGAAGTGGAGCATCAGCTTTGTATTGCAGACAGCGGGAGATCTGAAATATACAAACAGAATATGTATTTCTCTTTATTAGATCAAAGGACGTGACAAGAAAGCGTCCTTGAAAAAGTAAGTAAGAGCAGATTGAGGAGACATGCTTCAGTGTTTTAGTGTCAAACAGAATCATGTGGAGTTTTGGAGAACGCACAGAGCAAAGAGATTCATTATAGTTACACTTGAGAACACTTTTTTTTCATAGTTTCACACAAGGAAAGAAGAAAAAAGGGGGAAAAGGAGACTCTAAAATATCCATGGGGTTTGGAAAACGCATTAAAAATGTCCGTGGATATTTCATCAAAGGTGAAGATTATAATAACATTGAAAAAGTTCATTCATTTCTTTTAAAATTTGATATCAATTAATGATATAGACCCAATACCTCTAAAGTGACTTATGCCTTTGTGATCATTTTGCCTAGTAAGTCCATATCTGCGTGTAATTATTTTTAACATATATTAGTTTCACATTGTAAGTGGATTTAAAATAAGATAAGATACTGAATGATCAGATGAGATACAATGAGATAAGATAAGACATAGCCCTTATGGGGAAACGTCATTGTTGTGCACATTACAGCAGAATAAAAAAGTAGGCAATGAGAGCACTCAGATTGCTCACATCAGATTCAGATTCATTTATTTGCCATTTGCAGTAAAACCACATTTACAAACAGGATCTATTAGTTAAGATAATATATAATAACATTTCAATAATTAAATAATAAGTAATAAGATAATAAAATATAATAATAGTAGCAGCCGGTAAAGTGACTTCAGTGAATGACAGAAATATCGTTGTACAGTCTGACAGCAGCAGAGAGGAAGGACCCGCGAAACCTCTCCTTCAAACAGTGAGGTTGAATATGTCTCTTCAGAAGTAAATGGACTTTTAAACAATATTTTTACCTGTCTGTGGTGACTCATAATAGCACTTATGGTTGCCATTAGTAACAATAATTAAAACCATTTGGGAAATATTGAAGATTTTTTGCCTAATTGTGAACCGCTTTAACCATTACAGTGAAATGTATTTTATTGGGATTTTCCATATTTGCATTTATACTTCATTGTGCATGGACCAACGAGAAAAACAGCAACATTTGAGTAAATCATGTTTTTATGTGAACTTTGCTCAACAACTTCCACAATAACATTTCATAATAAACCTTTTATTGTGGAACGAAATACACTAAGATATTATTTGCTCTTAAAAGTCCATAGAGAGTGGGTTAGTGAAAAATCCACACCTCATCTCTGTCATTTAGCAGCTATTGATTCTCATTAAATTGAAATTCTATTCATTTCACCACCTAAAACACTTTCCAACATGTCGTGTCTGAGGATGCATGAAGCGCAGGGGCCGATATAAAAGAGTCTCTTTGGCAAATACTCCGTTAGCAGCAGTAGGTCGTGGCAATAATAGAATTGAATAATGAGTGTGGGGTTTTGAGTGGCTGCTCCTCCACTTGTGAGTCAGGACCACAATCGCTCACCAGGAACAAAACAGAGCTCCAACCGCACTCACACACTCCCTGCAGCTCTCAGTCTCTGATATGGGTCAGGCCACATACACTGAGTAGATCCTAGGTATCTATATACAGTATGTGTCTGATCATGTTGGATAAAAGTTTGACTGGGACACATCTTGCATGCGACAATGTCATCATACTGTATATAAGGATAAAACTATATAAAACTCAATAAATGTGATTATTACACGGCTCCTCGCAGCAGCAGTAGAACGCTCCATTGATTTGAATGTAATTTCAAAACGTTCTATCGGTCATTATTTCTTGATAACGGACCTCTCAAAACAATAATGACCGCTGCCCTTTGGCAACGCAACCTCTGCTTGTGATTCAGATGTGTAGATTACTCCGCAAGTAGTTCCGGCCACTTCGTCGCTAGCCACGCTCAATAAACGCAAATACCAATCAATCAACACATTTAAATGTTAATCGGAGAATAAATTAGACATATACATTCTTAATACACATGCACGGAGGTTTTCAGAAGTATCTGTTCAGATTTTCATGACAAAAATACTGTTTAAATGTGAGAAAAAGCGGTCGCGAAAAACCCAGAAGCCGATTCCGGGATATTTTAGGACACATTTCGTTCTTGTTCGGAAGTTGCTTGCCTAACTATTACGCCCATAGCCACGGGGAAGTATTTTATTTTCGGTCATTAAAAAGACCTTACGGCATTCCTAAGAGTGCGCGTCGGGGTCTGCTTCACCCTGTCGGTACTTATTTTCCGATAATGACCTGCGTACTATACATTATCCCTTACATATTGTTCAAAAGTTCATTTACTTCTGTATTTTAACCTAAAACGTGAGACTAATTTATGACATAGACTTATTACATGCAAAGTGAATGGGACTTTAATATTATAATTCTGATGATTATGGCTTGGTATATCTCACTTTGCATGCAATGACTGAACAAGCTGCTCTGGGCTGCTCCCTGGACTCTGTGGAGGAGGTGAGGGACATGCAGGAGGCCCCTGGACTATGTGGAGGATGTGATGGACAGGAGGAGTGCTAGCTAGTATCTTATGTTATCTTATGAGCCTGTCATATGTTCATTTTGCATATAAGTTGAAGTTGAACTAGTTGATGGGAGCAGTTTCCCAGTCTCCTCCTGTGCCTTCACTGACTAAACATCTCCAGCTCACAGTCAGTCAGTCTGTCACTTCATGCGTAAAAACAGATGACTGAATTAGTAAAGAATTGTCTATTTATTGAACAAACAAAAGTATCATTCCTGTCTCTGCACTGGCTTCCTGTGGCTCAGAGATGGCTGCTGTACCTTTTCATACAATCTTGTTTTTTGCCCCAACAGAAGGAGCCATGTCTCAGTAACATTGTGTGAATAAATCCGACCACAGCATGATGTCTTTATCTCACATGAACACATTTTGTATTTTACACGCTGACAGCTGATTGGCTGAGTGTGGGCTGTTTTCTTAGTCACTGAAAACGCTGATCTAAGAATCTAAAATACTTCCACGTGATTGACCCTAAACTGTTTTGAATGCTAGAAATGAGTTAAACGGACGATATTACATCACATACATACTGCACGTTATTTCTGTATGACCTGAGGAGCACAGGGGCCGGCCTCCTGCTGGGACTGAGTCTTGTTGAGAAGCTTCTGTGCTGAGTATGTTTAAATCCAGAATAAAACCAGTGTCTTTTGGCTGTGCATGCAACTGATGGGATATTGCCTTTGCTTTTTATTTGTCTTTTATTCATGTTCTTCTGTATTTATATTCAGATTTAATGTTTCCTTCCTTGTTTGAGGAAACACTTGTGCCTTGTGAATGCATTGTCTCTCTTTGCTAGAGTTGCTGTTAGTTATTCAAACATGCACCATATGTCGGAATGCAATTTTGGGCTCTCTGTTTGTCTCCACAAAAAAAAAAAAAAAAAAAAAATTCTCCAAGCATCCAGAATGTGGTAATGGTGCCGGGGAAACATTTAATAAACAAAACAACCTATGCGTGCACATCTGCCAAAAGTTAATTAACTCCCTTTCTGCCATCTTTATGTTTTGCGAGCCAAGCTGGGAGGACGCTAGCGACAATGCAAAAAATGTTTCTCAAGCTGTGGTCTAGCGACATATAGCACCAAGTTGTGAGCGAGAGAAGAATGGAATTTAGTACATACTCTGGTGGATAGATAACTATGGCCTTCGCAGCTGAAGACAAACTATCTGGCCCTCACAGTCACAAGGTCCCAGTGTATCCATGTCATGACTCTAGTGTGTTCTGATCGTCTCTTGATGCTCTTTGTCTGTAATACATATAAATAGCAGGAGTCTTTGGAAAAATATGACAAAAATTAGGGACCTGCTGCAATTATTCGATAAATTTAGTATCATAGCAGTATCTGAAACATGGCTGGATAATGGGAAAATTAGTGGAATGCAAATGGAAGGGTATGAGCTACACACAATACATAGAAAAGACAGAAAAGGTGGGGGTGTTGCTATCTACGTTGACTCAACACTGAACTTTAAATTAGTTAAAAATAAATCAATAGCTGTAGAAAATGTATTTGAATGTGTTACTGTTGAACTTGAATCAAAGCAATTCAAAAATATACAAGTTACCTGTGTATACAGAACTCCAGGATCCCCCATAGATGTATTTACTGAAAAAGTGAATCATTTGCTCAATGCCAATGGGCCTACTACTAAAGACCAAATAATATGTGGAGATTTTAATATAAATCTACTGAATGCACCAACTCATGAAAAGACCTCCGATTTTATTAATATGATGTATTGCAATTCCCTCCTACCAATTATAGACAAACCAAGCAGGATAACGACAGACACCACTACCTTGATTGATAACATATATACTAGTAAGATTGAAGGTAAAATAGTCGGTGGCTTGCTGATAAGTGATATAAGTGACCACCTTCCAGTATTCGCAGTCTACCAAAATTACACTTTTGAAAGTCAAACTTACAAGCCAGAATACAAACTAACACGTCGTTTAACACCAGGAAGATTAAATAATATTAGTGAAGATCTGGACAAAATGAACTGGGAGAACGTGTATTCACAGACTAACCCAAATTATGCATATGAATCCTTCTTGTCCAGTTTTTTGGCAATATACAATAAAAACTGCCCACTTAAAGAGGTAAAGACTTATCTAAATGTTGTCAAAAAGCCGTGGATAACTAGAGGGCTAGAAAACGCATGCAAAAAGAAAAATGTATTATATAAAAAGTTTTTACAACTCAGGACAATGGAATCTGAAATTAAGTACAAAAAGTACAAAAACAAGCTGATAAGCATAATAAGAAAGAGCAAAAAGGACTACTTTGATACTTTATTTGAAGAGCAAAAACATAATATCAGGGGTACTTGGAAAGTGATTAATAATGTTCTTAAAAGGAGAGAAAGCATGCCTGCTATCCCAAACTACTTTGTTCATGATAGCTCCAGACTTTAAACAATAAAAGAAATAGTCAATGGTTTCAACCATTATTTTGTAAACGTCGGTAATAAACTGGCAAAAAATATTGTTATGCATAAAAACCTATCTCCATGTGATGCAGTAAACTTAGATAGAAACACTTTCTATCTAAATCCTACAAATGAAACAGAGATAGTGAAAGTAGTAAACAAATTTCAAACAAAAACATCTAAAGACTCCTTGGGAATAGATATCAATCTTATTAAGAACACAATCAAATTTATAGCTCCACCGTTGACCCACATCTGTAATCAATCATTCAAAATGGGTGTATTCCCAGACTCAATGAAAATAGCAAGGATCTTTCCAGTGTACAAACAAGGTGATAGACACCAGTTCTCAAATTATAGACCAATTTCAGTTCTCTCTCAGTTTTCAAAAGTAATAGAAAAAATATTTGTGCACAGACTAGATACATTCTTAGACAAATATAACCTCTTAAGCGATCATCAATATGGTTTTAGGAAAAACCGCTCCACCTCAATGGCCGTTATGGAGCTGGTAGAAAATATATCAAAATCAGTAGATTCAAAGAAATACAGTGTGGGTGTCTTCATTGACCTTAAGAAAGCTTTTGATACTATAGACCACAACATTCTATTACAGAAATTAGAAAAATATGGACTTCGAGGACTATCACATTCATGGATACAAAGCTACCTACAAAACCGATCGCAATATGTTGAGATATATAATAAAAAATCAGAACTATTAAATATTACCTGTGGTATCCCTCAGGGATCAACGCTTGGGCCAAAACTTTTTATTATTTACATTAATGATTTAGTTACAGTTTCAAAAGCACTGGATTATGTCCTGTTTGCGGATGATACTACTCTTCATTGTGCAGGTGATGACATACATCAGCTCATAAAATTGGTGGAGGTGGAATTGCAAAAAATTAAACTCTGGTTTGATATCAACAAATTATCACTAAATATTGGGAAAACTAAATATATAATATTTGCAAAGCGGAACATTTCAAACCACAAGGTGATAGACACCAGTTCTGAGAGCTTACACAAACAAAATTTCAAACCACGTTGAAATCAATCTAAATAACACTCCCCTGGAACGAGTCTATGAGAACAAGTTCCTGGGAGTGACTATAGACCATGTGCTCAGTTGGAAGTCACACATAAATAATATTAGAAGTAAACTGTCTAAAGTAATAGCAATAATATATAAATACAGATATATCTTAAATAAAAAGAGTCTACTTATTATATATAACTCATTAGTAATGCCCTATATTACATATTGTATTGAGATATGGGGCAACACTTATAAAAGTAATACTAAACCAATTTTCTTGCAAAAAAAGGCAGTAAGAGCAATTACATTATCAGCCTACAACGAGCCAACAAATGCACTGTTTATACATTTACAAATATTAAAATTCTATGATTTAGTCGACCTTTATAGTTTGATAGTAATGTTCAAGATAAAAAATGACCTTCTGTCTGAACCACTACAGAAACTGTTCACAATCAGAGACAGTCATTATGAACTGAGAGGAACAGACATGTTCAAAAAACAAAAATGTAGAACTAATGTAATGAAAAGCTGTTTGTCTATTAGAGGGGTTGATCTCTGGAAGGGATGCACAAACGAACTTAAAACCTGCAATTCACTGTACCACTTTAGAAGGATGTTTAAAACTATCATTTTGGATGGCTACCTGAACTCAGATTTCTGATGTTGATATAGTTGCTAATTTAAATGCTATTGTTTACATTCACTTATACTAATGACACCTGTAAAAAGGGTAGGCAATATAAGCATTAGCTTCAGCCTACTCCTTTTCGGTCTTTGTTTCTGCTGTAATTTACTATCCTGGCGATGTGTAAAATGCACAAGTGACCGAAATAAAATATAAGAAAGAAAGAAAGAAAGAAGATGATGCGACACGTATGCCTTTCTATGTGTGACGTATCTGTGATGTAACAATGACTATATAAACCGTGTCCTCACTTTGTTTTGTCTGAAAAAACTGAAAAAACAGACCTGAAGGGGACTGAATAAACTTCCAGGAGTTTTGGTGCGCAAAGATCCTGTCTCTGTGTGGTTAATCTTCCACAATACATAATGGAAATTACTGCATATTCTTGCATATTATTAATATAGAAACAATGAATGACAGAAAACTACACAACACGACAGCGGATCTAAGGGTGCGTTGGTTTTGTTCTAAACAGTCAAAGCTAAACATAGAGACTTATTTATCCTTAATTATTAGATCTAATGAATCGTTCTTATTTTCTCGATGATTAGAGATGAGAAGAGTTCATTTATAGTTTTGGCTTGTATACAAGCCAAAACTATAAATTAACTCCAACAGAGTCTGAAATCAAGGAAATGAAAGAAATCTTGAAAAAAGGAACCTTGTTAAGATGTACCACTTGTTTAATGTATTGTTTAATATGTTTTTTCAACTGATTTAGATTTTGGTTTCTATGATTAAAGAGTACAAATTTTACTCAGGACAATTTTTTTTTTTTAAATGAAGTTGTTTTTTTCAAGAACCTTTTACTTTTGCTAAATGACTTTTTTAGGTTCACGACCAACAAAAGAGGATCCAGCCATCTACTTTTAGCTTTGTATCCAGCCTGTGGTCTAGTCTGAGATCTTGACTCATTTTGGATATTATACAGACTCAACCAATGGACCACATGGACAAAGTAAACGTCCAACTCGCCCTGGCTGGTGTCTCCTTATCTTTGTAAATCCAAATATGAGCCTCTGTAACCTTCATTTGCAAGGGAAACTCCAGCTTGCCTTAGCAACCATCTTAGCTACACATCGTCGGAACAAATGCCCACGTAAAGAAATTGGCTCTAACAAGCTACAGTGTGTTCAAGCAGACGTAAGCAGACGTCAGCACTCGGTCAGTCCACTCGGTCAGTCCACTCGGTCAGTCCACTCGGTCAGTCCACTCCTGACATATGGTCTTTGCTCCTGATGCACTCTTGTAATGATGCACATGTTTCGGGAATACACACAATACAGTATATATCTGTGTTTTTCAACCAGTGGGCCATGGAACGTTTGTGTGCCTTTGAGATGTTGTATGGTGTGCCTTTGGAAATGGCCTCCCTCTCTGGTCTCTTTATGGTCTCTCTCTGATTTATGTCTGATCTGTCTGGTCTCTTTCTGATCTTTCTCTTTTCTCTCAGGCTAAACAGGTAATGTGACATGTGATTGTTATCATTTAAAAACTGCCGTATATCAACCCTACACCAAAATACATTTTGTTTATTATATATAGCCTGGTGAAACAGAATGGACATAATGTTATCTACCCCTGGAGGAAACTGAGATATGTGTCCCTTGATGTAGGACTGATTGATTCTTGGCGGAGAACGAGGTGACCAGACTGACAGCCGAGGAGGAATATGGACCACAGCCAAGACCCAGGAGCCAGGATATCAGACTGGAACCCAGGTTAGGCCACCAGTTAGTAACCACTGGTCCAGCACAACCCTGAGATTGGCTCCCTGTTAGATGATAACGCTGGAGCAATGCCACGCTTCCGTCACACTCTGCTTTCTCTTCTCTCTATTTTCCCTCCTCTTGCAGGCTCTTCTCACTTCTGCCAGTCAGCCTATATCCCATCCATATATCAATGAATTGCAATTATGCATTGGGAATGGCGTCGGTGACACGTAGGACCTGGGGACGTGCGCATCAAATGCTACTGCCGCCTTTGAAATGTCACAAATCTCAAAGACAGCGAGCTAGGTGTGATCGTAAAGCAAAGGCTTGTAAGGCGCCTGCACCTAACAAAGACATTGTTTTTTATGTATTTTACAAAAGCAGGTACGTGGAACAAAAAGAGAGAGCACCTTGATAAGCATTATGATGTGTTCTGCGGTGTGAGAGTAAATTAACCCAGATGTGAGTGAGGGTTTTTGCACTTATTGACCTGGAAACGATGTGTTTACGAACGTGATAAAGCGGATTAAATGGTTTGGTATTGTATTATATAAAGGACTCATTAGGGAGGCGTTGGAAAGCTCTTGTGTGGATGATTTACGAGTTGTTACATACATGTTTTGAACTACTTTCCTTCTGTTCTTTTCTCAGAAGAAGCTCTGACGTGATAGATTGGACTAATCTGGAACATGCGACTGATTTCTGCTGCAGCCTTTAATGAAATAATGAAATGATTTGTGTGTGCGTGTGTGTGTGTGTTTGCATGGAAAAAATAAAGAAATTGTCACGAAGCTGTAACCATTCCTATTTGAAGAATCACGTTTTTTTGTCAAGCAATTTAGTCATCAAACAATCATATTTTAAATCATACAATGACTGAAACATGAGAGATTTATCACTAATTATTGCTAAATCAATTGTTTTTCAAATAGTTTTTTAGTTGTCACTCATCTGGAAAGTAGGGAGTGGTGTGACTTTAGCAATGTCTTGGTCTAATTAAAAAAAGACAAATCTATATTTGCCAACAACAAATCAGTTAATGAAGGAATAATGGCGCCAACTAATTAATTAGGACATTATTTACATGCAGCACCAGTCATGTTCTTAGGATAGCATTTTCCATCAAATACCAGTGAGACCATGATGCGGCTGTTTGGACGAGCCCTCCTCAGTTTATGATGATCCTTCTGTGCAGCTGGGAGAATCTACCGCGATATATATTATTTACTATTTTATCCTTCCATCCATCCCTCCATCCATTTTCTTTCCCTTGTTCCATTTCTGGGAGTTTCCCCCAATTCTCACAATAACACCAGCCCCTCACTGAAGTCCACAGGTAGATGGCTGCAATGTCAGCAAGCACGCAGCCTTGATCTTTCAGTGGGGGCTTCAGGCAAAGTGGGGTTAAGTATCAACAACAGCCGAAATCAGTGGGAGTAGGTCATGTAGGGGGATCGAACCCACGACCTTCAAGCCCAGCTGAGCCACTGTCTGAGCTTGAGGAAAACATTGTAAATCAGGACCAACCCTCGAGAAGTCCGGCCTCGAGTTTTAACCCACACCAGTCACCACAAACTCACACTTCCACAGTCAAAATCCTTCTTTTTCTCATTCTATGCAGTGTTCATATAGTCTATTTCA
Source organism: Knipowitschia caucasica (assembly GCA_964034765.1). Taxonomy (NCBI): domain Eukaryota; kingdom Metazoa; phylum Chordata; class Actinopteri; order Gobiiformes; family Gobiidae; genus Knipowitschia; species Knipowitschia caucasica. The sequence goes on from OZ035836.1 coordinate 8,914,506, forward strand.
AATCTTGACCCGTGCCTTTTTATCGAGTGGTGAAATATTAGCCTTTGCTGGAGCAACAGTGACCGACAACCTGGATCCGACAAAAATACCCTCTCTCTTTCTTTATTTTGCAGCAGCAGTTTGAATCCATATCATTCCTCTGTGACACCGGCTATAGAAAAAATAAATGACACTGATCCTTTTCTACTCAGCCCGAGCGCTCTCTTTGACTTGTTGACTATTGCACGTTAGAATCGCTCTCTTCCTCATCTCCAGACTCTATCGCACGCTCAAACCCCCGGCTCTACATGTCCGGCCGTCTTCATAATGAATGGAAGAGGAAGCGTCTGTGTTTTTTTTATTATTGTCTTTGTGAATGCTTTGTGAAAACTATTCTCGCAGCGCTGAGATGAGCACTTTGTCTTTTTCGCCCGGCACTCTCTCTCTCTCTTTCTCTCTCTCGCTCTCCAGAAGTGTTTTTGTTGCTCCCACTTCGCCGCAGATTAAAAACGCACAACCTTTTTGCCCCCTTTACGTCGACTCAGCGTTGCTCCTTCAACCACCATGACGGCAGCAGCAGATAGTTTTACAATTTTCCCAGTGTGTGTTTTTTTCAAGTCGCACAAAAGCTGCTCCACGAAGGGCGCCAGAGCAGGGGAGGATGTCAGCAGAATGTATGATGCTTCAGTGCAGTCTAAATATGTGGAGAAAGATGCTGAGAGAGGGAGAATGGGAGCGAAGCAGCAGCCGTACAATGCTCCGCGATATCTCCGCTGTTAAGAATGTTGTAAAAATGTGTCTCAAATATGATTTAATAATGCAGTAAAAGGGATATTCATAGGGATTTGAGCAAAGAATAGGCCGGGGATTGGAGATCAAATGAGGCGTATAATGTAGCTGATTTGAATCAAGGACAAAGTGGTTCATAAATGTTAGATTTAAGGGTATTTTGGATCTTAGTTTGGTTAATAGAAACTGAGAATGTCAAGTGCAGTTTATAAAAAAAGAAAGTCACAGCTAAAGGAACCACATTTCAGACACAGTAAAGACACAAAATACTGTACAGGGGGCTTTAAAATGATCAAAATAATTTAAATTACGCACACGCATGGGCAACAAGAGAATGAAGAACAAAACAAAACAAAAAAGGAAGAGGGAGGATCTGTACAAAATATATAATACATTTTAAAAAATAGGTTTGAATGAAAAATGAGTGGAAATAGATAATTATGTAAAAATGCACACCTTCATTCTCCTTGTTTCCTGATTGGACAAAATCAACATAAATAAGCAAAATCGGAACTTTATATCTTTTGCATAGTAAGAAGGAGCCATGTGAGTCACTATTTGATGTTTTGGGCTGAGAACTGATTGGCCGAGGAAGGGTGGTCCTCTCATTTCCACTTTTCTGTCTGAAAAATCTCCCCTAAAGATGAGACAGAGGCTAAAAAACTATTTTGAGAGCGAGTCATTTCTTTAATCACAGATGTATTATTTGCGGTTTGAACGTTAAGTACCACACCCCAATAGCCATTTTTTACTTGCCAAAATGTTACCTGTCAATTGTATCTATCCAGTCAGCCCATTTCCATCACCTCCCTGACCTAGAACACATGGACGAGTCAAACGTCATCGAAAAATGACACTCTCTCTTCATAATTCAAAATGATTTCCTCTGGATATGTGTGCTGCGATTAGAAAGAACCCGTTTGTCTGCGGACACGTAGCGGACACGTGTGGGCTGCTGTGATAAATGGCGAGCTCTCTGATCCGCTGCGGCAGGTGTAGTTTTTAGCGTGCGGAGAGAGATGGATTCCACTTACTGTACTCGCGCACTTGTTCCCTGACCTAGAACACATGTGCCAGCAAGCGTACCCTTTAATTTGGCAGGTGATGATGGAGTATGATATGTTATTCAAATATTAGACCTCCCAGAAGACACCGTCGCTGAAGCAGAGCCCAGAATAAAACTGTCTGTCACTATAGAACGGCCGGTATTTTTGTCCTTTACTTCTAGGTCAAAAACTGCAGCAATTATTTTCCACATCGATTTGTTTTCTGTGCTGCTGCAACCAGTAATTATTTCCACTTCATCTGGGGATTAGCGCATGGCAGGTGTAAAAGAAAAAAAATAATAATAAAAAAAGGTGTCAAATTTGGGCATGCTTCAGCTGACATTTAGATGCAAAGATTTGTCGATCGAGTAAACAGGGAAGAGCGGAAATCAATGGAAGCTGGAGGCCGCTATTAGAGAGCAGGACGTAGAAAAAGATCGGCGAGTTTAAATTCTCTCCCAAAACAGATACTTTGTGACTTCTATTGACAAATTATAACACTTACTGAATGACAAACAACATCCTTGGAAAAGCCCAGAGAGAGAGTGTGTTATTGTTGATACATTGTGGAGATGTAGGATAATGATTCACTTTGTCTTCACTGAGGATGAAGAATAATGTATTGTGTGTGTTTCTTCTGCCTCTATACAGCAGCAGGGGTCCCCAACCTTTTTCCCTCTTACAAAACAAAAAATGGTAAAGGACTACATTTCTGACTATGGGACGCTGTACTCTTATATAAAATAAGTACTTTCCAACAATAATACGTTTAAAATAGTCCTTTCCCCTCGTTATAACTCTGATCAGTAATTTTGATTTATTTATATTTTGACCAATCAGGAAGCTGTGAGAGTAAGCATGGGCGGGTCTAACCACTTCAAAAAGTTATTCTCTCTCTTCACAATTCAATCATAAACAATTTCCCCTTTGTTAGTGCACAACCCTTTTAAATTTATATCATTCAGTAGCGTCCAAGCTATTGGTTAGACCTTTAATATAATTCTACAAATCTAGTTTGTTTGTGTGTCTACAAAACCAACTGAAAATGAATTAATTTATTGTTTGAGTATCTAAGTGTGTAGTAAAATCTGCACAGCTTCATGCAGTTGTACTTTTGGTATAGAGTGAGGATCTGTTTGTTATTATCAAAAACATTTTAAATGTTTTTATCAATCTAAAATTATCATTCGAGTAGAGATTTTAACTGTTGAATCTTACACATATCACGGATTCAGCAGCAAAAAGTGGAAAACTAAGTCAACAGTCACCGTGTGTGCGGCTCCAGGTGTAAAATAACAATATGTTGCATGTTGTTATTTTAAATGAACAACTTTGAAAATGCAAATATGAGGAGGAAAATGACTGTGATAACTGTAGTGACGCTGTGATAATGGGACGGCCCCTTTAAATAATACAGACTGATACAAAGTTACGTTCTGAAAACATATAGCATTAAGTTTTCAGTTTGAGAAATGCCTGAATTAATGATTTGCAACAGAAAACTAAAAAAATCAAATTAATGCATCGGTTTTTATATAACACTTTTTGGAAACTCAAAGACGCTTCACATTGTTCAACCACTACTGTGGCCACAGCTGCCCAGGGGCACTCTGACAGAAGTGAAGCAACCAGTATGTGCCATCAGCCCCTCCGACCACCACCAACCATTCACAGGCACATTCTCTGGCACATATCCAGAGGCCTTCTGCTACTTTTGGCAGCAGAAGGCCTCTGGATATGTGCCAACTTAAATCTACAGGCACCTTCTCAAACGGGCCGCTGTTGCCATGGAGGTGAAGTGGAGGAGACAGGGGAAGGCAGGGGAGAGCACCGATAACAGACGCCATTAAAAACAAAAACAAACAAGTCTTAAAGGGGACAGAACGTGCACAAGTGTGTTATTATTATTACAACCATGATAGACATTACTGTACATGGACGTGGTACTTTTACAGTATTATTGGCGTGATTGGATATAAAAACAACTCCAGGTCTCTTGCATTTGTTAAAATCATAAAATGAAAAATGTCATTGTCTCCCTTGTTATTGCGAGTAAACAATTGTGACTAAATGTAACAAAGAATCGTGAGTAGATACAGAGAGTACGATTTTTTAGGACTTTTTAGCACTCAAAAGCTCCTAAAATCTGCACAAATTCAAAACGTTAGAGTTTTTTTAAACCTTGGTCTTTTATTTTTTCATAATTTAATCATTACTATTTCATTTCTTTTGAGCCTTTCCATCACTTCACTACATGACAGTTAGAAGCTCAAAAAAGTCAATTTGGCACAATAAGTCTCCATAAAATCTCTCTTTAACTTTTTCTCATAAATAATACATTTTTTTTGTTCGATCATAAAAAGTTAAAATGAAATGGTGAACGTAGAATTGAACCTTTCATCTCTCCTGAGTCTAAGCTTTTTCCATAAATAATATATTTTGTTGGTAAAAAGTTGAGAACAAATCAGAATACAACCTTTTGCATCCTTGTAAGAAAGAGCCCCGTGACACTTTAGGCCGAGAGCTGATTCTTCTTTTTCACTTTTATGTTTAAAAATACAGATCTAAAAATCAAAAAAACTAAATCTAAACTGGCCAAAAATACATGCATGTGAGAACTGTTTTGATAGCAGCCACAGGGGGCGCTAGTGGCATTGCAGGATGGGTCAAATGCAAAGGTCAAATCCAGGAATAACAAAGTATAGCCTTAGTCTTTTTCTGCTTTTTTTTGTTTATTTTTTTGCAGTGCATTAGTCCAGGTCCACACAGGTTCTTTGTGTCACATGAACTTGGGAAAAGCAAAGGAATTCATCTTTCTGTCGAGGTGAGGCTCCACATGAGTAATGATGACACAGAATTAGTCATAATTTGCCCTATTACTCGCTCTGTCCTGTGGCCTGTGTGTGACGAGGGCAGTGGTCATAGCAACATACTACACACATGATTAAACTAATTCTTTTTCTACTTTTATCCTACTTTTACTTTTTTTTCTACACTTGATAAAATCCCTTAAAAAAAAGAAATACATTTATGAAAATAAGTAAAACACTGCTGAAAATAAGAAAAAAAATCTGCCAAAAGGACAAGAAAATATGAATTGACAAGATTTCAGAAAATGCTAAAAATAAAACTACCCCCAAATGACTTGATTCTAAGATTTAAGATTAAGATTAAGAGAACCTTTATTCGTCCCACGGCGGGGAAATTTCTATTATAAAAACATACAGTTCACATATTTATTTGATCTAAACAAGAAAAGTTGAATGGAAATAATACAAAAAAATACTTAAAGGACAACTCACCCTCAAATCCACTTTTTTTTGCTGATAAACGGTATAAATGAGTGTCCAATAGTGTTGTCTACATATCCTGGTCATAATCTTGTCACTTTGGTGCAAATTAGTTGAAAGTTAAACTTTCTGCCTAAAACCGTCTGTGAGGCGCCATCTGCTGGCGACCTGTATTACTACATTTGAATTTTGAATCTGGCGCCCTTAACACTGGCGCGGCAGCAAGACCTGACGTCTGAAGCAAGACCTGACGTCAGCAGCCCCCGCCCAGAGCAATGTAAACGGCCCAGTCTCGTTCACGCCCCCTTTAGTCCTCCAGGCTACGCCCATTTAGAGGAAGATTTGAACAGGAAATGTGAGTAATGTAAGCTCCGAGGAGCGGGGGTGAGAACCACTTTAAAACTCACTGCTCAGACTTTTTTCTCAACTAAGATTATGAAGAGTTCTAATCTTAAAACGGGTATAATAATCTTACATGACAAACTCAATTCAAGCACAAAAAACCTTGCCAAGATTTTTCTTTTTTCAGCGTATAGTGCATGTGTGTACTGAGCAGCTGGTGTTGTTGTGAATGTTCTATAAAAAATAAAGTTGATTTGGACATTGCTTTCCAACATGTTTTCTTCAGTAATCTGGCAACTTGAATAACTACACACTCATTCATTTATGAATTAACGATTTCTGCTTCCCATGAATCAGACACTAAACACTCATCATCCTCTTTTGTCTCCTGTCGTTAAATTCAGCAAATGAAAAAGGTCATTGTCTGTGAGAACAACGTCTCCCACATTATTGGAAGTAAATAATTGTGACTCAATGTTCCAAAGAATCCCAAGTAGATACAGAAACATGGGTGGAGATTTTTAACCACTTTTTGTAGAACCAAAACCTTATTGCTCCATTCTATTTTATTAAAAGCGCCTAAAAATCTGTACAAATTCAAACTCAATCTAAATAAATAAGTGGCTGGACACTTTATTAAGCTGAGGTCCTCAAGCTTTGGGCTTTGATTTACTCGAAACACAGAGAAAGATCAAACCCCAAAGTCTCCTGTTGCTCTTTAAAGATGATGTCTGAAAATGTAATCAATTGCATTTTGTAAAGAACACATATTTTTCATTTGTGGTATCATCTAAATTTAATGTTTTTCATAATAAATATATTTAGAATGGTCCCTCCTCTTGGCATAACCACCTACAGTTAGATTTTCTGGAGGAGAATAGACCAATGGTGAGGGGTCTCAGGGGGTGTGAAGAGTTTGAATTAATTGCGTCCATTCAGGAAGCTGTGGGGCGGGTCTAACTGCTAATTTACTCAGGAGGCGTTACAGCACGTACGCGTTCTATGCGCAGCAGACGCGCGTAACATTTTTACATGTAAACCAATGGGGATATTTACACTACTAGTGTCATACGCGCGTATGACGGACGTATGACGCGAGGCTGCGCCTAATTTAGGATGGATTTCTAATTTTGTGCGCGCAGCAACGCGTCTCCCATTGAAAACACATGTGAAACATGATTTTTCTAGCGGCCCTTAGCTTTAGATTGCATCTACAAACACACAGCACTTGTATCTAAACAATAGCAGGACTCTTTCATAAAGTCTCGCGTCTGGCCAAACCAGCGCGCAGAGACCATGAAGACAAACACATGCATGTGATTTGTGTTGGTCTACATCAGTCCTCTGGCCCGTACTGTCCTCTACACTGCTCCATAGACTACAGAAGCCTCAGAAGCCGCTGACCTGCGCGCACGGCCAGTGTAGATACAGCCAAATAATGCTTCGTGCATATGCGCACTTTAACGCATGCGCGCTTTAACGCCTACTGTGTAAATTCCCTGTAACTGCTGTTTGATATTTTAATATTCACAAGTTTAGAAGTAAGAAAGTGTTGATTTCAAACTCATATTTCTCATACAGCAGAACCAAACAAACAAGATACAGGCGTAAAAAAAAAACGGTATGAAAAGGGGTCGGAAGAAGCAAAAGCTGACCTTAACTTTAAGTAGGGTAAAGCTGGGGTCTGGGGTTTGGCTGTAATACATTCTTCTGTTGCTGAACATGTGATAAAGGGACATAAAATCAAGCACAATTCTCCCGGCTCCAACAAATCCTCATAACATTTATTGCATTTTTTTGTAAATTTTTTACGTGTGAGATTAGAGTTCAAACTGATCCGGTTTAAATCTCAAAATGTTCGAAATTACGGGAAATGATAGGGATTTAGCTTTAAAAAGTTAGGTGGTGACATGTTATCGATTGGTGGACAGAAAAATAACAATACAATATATAAGATAAACTTTATTGATCCAACAATGAAGACAATTCTTATATATCTGGAACACCGAATCTAAAGCTTACAAAAACATGTCTGAAGCGCTCTGTAGCAATCAATATGAGAAAACACTGTGGGGAAAATTCCATAACAAGAATAAAACTCTTGAAAGTCAGTTTTGCTGGAAATATGTGGCTTCAGAAAGTCTCTCGTGTTGTAGCTCATGTCGAGAACCGATTGCATTTTAATAATTCAATACTCACATGTATTAGACCAGTATCCATACACAGAATATGGCAGAACATGAACAGAAATCCCTTTCTCTAAGCTCTCCATTCACAGCTCATGACGCACAGGCCATCAATTAATTAAGAGACAAGAAAACAGGAGAAACTCATTGTTTTGGGTTTGACCGAGGGAGGAGCTGGAGGCGGCTCTGAGGCGCCACGCTGAGAGAGGATTAGACTGCTCTGTGCACGGATCAGAACACTGCTCAAAACCACAGGCAGCAAGGCATCAGGGGATCGGGGTGTCAGGGTGTTAGGGCGTCAGGGTGTGAAAGTGTCAGGGTATCAGGACATCAATGTGTCTGGGCGTCAGGGTATCAGGGTTTCAGGGTGTCAGGGCGTGAGGGTGTCAGGGTATCAGGGTATCAAGGAATCAGGGTGTCAGGGTGTCAAGGTATTAGGGTATCAGGGTATCAAGGTATCAGGGTATCAAGGTATCAAGGTATCAGGGAATCAGGGTGTCAGGGTATCAGGGTGTCAGGGTATCAGGGTATCAAGGTATCAAGGTATCAGGGTTTCAGGGGGTCAGGGTATCAGGGTGTCAGGGTATCAGGGTATCAAGGTATCAGAGTGTCAGGGTTTCAGGGTTTCAGGGGGTCAGGGTATCAGGGTGTCAGGGTATCAAGGTATCAGGGTGTCAAGGTGTCAGGGTATCAGGGTGTCAGGGTGTCAAGGTATCAGGGCGTCAGGGTATCAGGGTTTCAGGGTGTCAGGGCGTCAGGGTATCAAGGTTTCAAGGTATCAGGGTGTCAGGGTGTCAGGGTGTCAAGGTGTCAGGGTATCAAGGTATCAGGGTGTCAGGGTGTCAAGGTATCAGGGTATCAGGGTATCAAGGTATCAGGGTGTCAGCGTGTCAAGGTATCAGGGTATCAAGGTATCAGGGTGTCAGGGTGTCAAGGTATCAGAGTTTCAGGGTTTCAGGGTGTCAGGGTATCAGGGTGTCAAGGTTTCATGGTTTCAGGGTGTCAGGGTTTCAGGGTATCAGGGTGCACTCAAAAACGTACAGCAGCAGAAGTTCAATTTATCAATATAACATTTTTCTTGGGCTAAAATGCCATGACAATGATATCAAAGGGATGTGAAAATTCTGGATCTGGGACCAAGACCCGAAACAGACCTGGATTCAAATCCAGACCGGGAGTTGATTAACTCCAGGACTCAGACCAAGACCAGGACTCAGACTAGTACCCAGATTCAGATCAAAACTCAAACTCAAACCAGGACTTTGGACCAGAACTCCAGACCAAGACTCCGGACCAGGACTCAGACCCGGACCAGGACTCAGACCCAGACCAACACTTGATCCAGGACTCAGACCCAGACTACCCTACATCACATTGGTGTCACACTCCAAGTTGAATTACAGAAACAAGTTTATCTTAGATAACATGAAATCTTCATTAATCTAAAATAATGTTATGATTTACTTCACTCTGAAAGGCTCAAGTGATGCGGCCACTTTAATATCGACTCCTGAAGAAGACCTCATGTCAAAATCTTAAATCTTTTTCTTCAAGGTAATGAGTTCCTTGGATTCAATTTTAATACACCCTTCACTGCTGCAATGTGCTTTTAATCTTCAGGTCATCTCATCACAGCCCGAGCATACAACGTCGTTAAAGAGACAACATATTCGTCTGAACACATTTTAATGAAGTGGAGTTTAATGAAGAAGATCAGTTATTCAAACATACATCTCTCTAAAACAGCTGTATGTAAATGACAGGAAATAAAACACTATAACAGCAATAACTTTAAACTTGATTTTTGGAAAATTCTTAGTTGGCCATTTGTTAAAAACTATGCTTTTCTTTGGATACTTATGTTTTATATTTTGAACAGTTTAAATCCCAATATTTATCTAAAACAAGCAGGTAAATGGGGTGGGAGCTTTAAATGTATGTTTGTATAATTGTATAAATGTATGTGTATCATGTATAATATGTAATTACAAAAAATTGCATAATTGATTCCTGTTTACAAGATTGAGATAAATAATTCGAAAATATGAAATTAGATAAAAAACGAACAGAAAATGATTGAGGTATTGAATTGTGCCTCTATAAATATTTGTTTATGTCTCAACCACGTATCAACGGTGATTCATTAAGCAGTTGACTACAGGAATGTCAGCTCTGATGGAAAAACATATATATTTGAGAGAACCTGAGTTTTTACAGTAGCAGAGAAAGCGAACAAGAGTGTGTTTCTTTTCGGTGCCAAAACGCCTCAACCATGTATCAAAACCAAATGTTTATTTCAAAACCTGTACAGCACAATTTTACAGAACAACAAACTCCTCAAAGTAACAGACAGTATTTTAAAGGGATGAAGCTACTCCAAAATCCTCTCACCGATTCAACACTGAGACAAACGCTTTGGAAAAGAATGTCAAAAAGAACAATACAAAAACAAACTAGCAGAACCCATATGATAAATAAAAAGAGGGTGAAAAATGTTCAAATTGGACTGATTATGAAGCGACTACAGGGATTGAAACACATGGTTAAACATATGAATATCAGACAGCACTTTTCATATGGCAACAATCAACAATATTCCTCTAAGACCTGATATTTGACTCTAAACCACAAAAACTTGTTTGCACACTCAACCGGAAAACCCGCCTCATTACTACATGGCGGCTTCCTACTGCTGAATGTAAAGTGGTGGATTAATCAGCTCTCGGGGCTATTTTACTATTCACTAACTGAATGAATGAAAAAAAGGACTTAGCAAAAGAGAAAAGAAATGCCACAATTTTACAGTGTGCCTTCCATCAAAGCCTGAGTAGAGAATGGTGTCATGGCAGCGGTGCTTAACGAACTCTCCGGCTCTGCGCATTAATCAAACGTGACCTGGAATTGTCCGGCGGGCGTATGGAAGCAACGGAACACCGCATTTCCTCTGCATACATGCGCACGCTCTCAGGCAGGTTTGCACTCTCACGTAAGACAAACAGTGTGGCTGATCCATAAATCATTTTTGCATATGTGGAGAGCTGCTCGGTGTGCGTGCAGTGGCCCTGGTCGGTTTAAGTTAGTTTAAAGATTACAGAGTATTTGTGTGCGCACTCAAGATAAGCCCTCACAGTGAGAAATATAATTTGGAGTTTAAAGAGAGGAGTTGAAATGCCATATGAAACTGTCAGCACCACGGACAGCTCCACACTGGATTTTCATTCACATTCTAACGCTGTGCTTTCTCTCACATGTTTGTACTTTTACAGTACAGCTGCTCATGGTGGAGCTTCTACTGCCCGACCACAGCTCTATATTCCCAGAGGCCTTTCCATTCCATGCACATCCATGCACTGACAAGGACCTGTCTTGCTTTGCAGCCAGAATCTGACGATTGAATTTCTGCGACACTGCTTTTGAGTTTTGAAAGTTACAAGGTTTTCCCATGAATGTGCACAGATCGTGTGAAAATATCTGTGCATCAATTCAAAAATCCAAAAAGTACGTTAGACGGTAAGCCTTGTTCAAAGTTGCATTGAATTATGACAAAATCCACATTTCAAATCCGCCCAAAATGAATAGTTTCTTAATGATTTTGACCCAAACCCTTACCACAGTCGCTCCTCTGTCAAAAGCTATATATATACATGTCTGTTGATTTCTGGTTTCAATGTAATGCATTATTGCACACTTAAATGTTAATCTGAGAATACTTATACATATACATTCTTCACACACGTGCACAGAGATTTTCAGAATGTACTGGTCTTGTCTTCATGACGAAAATACTATTTATCTGCATCAAAAAGCGATGGTGAAAAACCCGGAAGTAGTTCGGAGAATACATTATACATATATATTGTTAACACAAGTGCACGGAAGTTTTCAGAATTTTCCGTTTACGTTTTCATGACAAAAACACAGATGTAATGCGAGAAAAGGCAGTCCCGAAAAACCCGGAAGTAGATACCGGCACATTTTAAGATACCGGCACATTTCAGGACACATTTGCAGAGGACCAAATTATGGATTTAGGTTAGGTTTATGTTTGGGTCACTCACTGCTGGTGTTCAGAATTCTTTGTTCAGTTTTCATGCGGTTCCAGGGAGTTCAAGTTTGGAAGTTGCTAGCCTAACTGTTGCTAGCATAGCCACGGGAAAGCCATTGGGAACTGTTTAATTTTCTTTCTTATTTTAAATAAACCTTTCGGCATTCCTAAAAGTGGACTGAAGTTTATGTTGTGTGTTCTGTTGGTACAAAGCCGTATAATAAGCGGGATAACGTATATTACGCAGGTCATTATCGGAATCAGGGCGGAATCAGGGCAGACCGCTTCGCTCTGTCGGTACTTATTTTCCGATAATGACCTGCGTAATATACATTATCCCTTACATAATTTCCAGTCAAATATTTGTTATTTATTGCTTTATTTATTATCATAGGCTATTGTGTTTTTTTTTTGCAAGTGTAGAGATTTGGCATCAACAGAAAACACCGACAGAAACTTTACTTTGTTATATTTTTTTTCTTCTATAAGGTAAAGAACTGCCTTTCCTCTTTTCGTTCTTTTGTCAGGGAGGAATGGCTTTAACAGAACATAATCATATTGTAAAACAGTATCTTTGTAAGTAAGTGATCTCATTAGTGTCTGCTTTGCTACATGGAAGGTATTCTGTTTTGTGTATTATGTTATACTTATTAACAGTTTAACAGTCTATACAATGTTAAATTCCATCTTACCCCTTTTTTTTAGTGCTCTTCCATCACATGACACTCAGAATAAAGCAGTAGATTTGGAACTTTGGCCTCAAATTCGTCCCTGTTGTCATTAATAAATAGTTTATCTCTGACCTGGACGAGCCTTTGAGTCAAAACAGCCATGCACTATGATTTGTTCATTACCAGTAAAGTGTGTCAGGCTGAGTTGTGTTTTCATAAATCACTTTGAAACAACTTTCAAAACCAGTGGAGTGCACTTTAGCTTCTGCTGAGCCTGCAAGTTTAACTGTCAAAACAGCCATATATTTTTTCACTGTACTAAACTTTCATTTTCACACTCCCAAATCTATTTTGTCAACAATTTTGGGGGGAAAAAAATCTTCAGCAAAATGTGTTAGTTTTAGACTTCCCTTTTTGTTTTGCTTCATTCAATGTAAAACTGTGCAGGCTGTTGGGGGGAAGCACAATCGTTTCTCTAATGACATGTTATTGCCAACTGTGATCCGTGTATGCCATGCTACAGCTGGCAGGCTCAGCATCGGCTTTCGTGATATATATTTCTTGTTTATTTATTTATTAAATGTTCATTTGATAGGCACAGAACAAGAAGCATTGTTACAAATAACCGATGCCATGTTCATAGGCCGTACAACAAACAGCTAATTCGTAGATCTGGTCCCTAAGACATAAAAACACAGATTACACAGTGGCTGGACCAGCTGTGGTCCAGCCACTTTTAAAGAAGCCTAATTTAAGCACTACTGATTTTAACAATTTTAGACCCATTTCAAAACTTCTTTATCCAAAGTTTTAGAGAAAATTGTTTCAATTCAGATTTTAGATTTTATTAATGAGAACCACATCTTTGAGAAATTCCAATCAGGTTTTAAAGCACAACACAGTACAGAGACAGCCCTCCTTAGAGTTTTAAATTACCTTCTTTTAACCACAGACAGCGGAGGGTGCTCTATTTTAATTCTTTTAGACCTAAGCGCAGCCTTCGACACGATCGACCACAGGATTTTTTTGGATCGCCTCAAAACGCGCATCAGAGATACTGCACTTGGTTGGTTTCATTCTTATCTTTTAGACAAAACCTTTGCGGTCACCATGGGTGATTTTACCTCCTCTACAGCCCCCATTACCTGTGGTGTGCCGCAAGGTTCTATTTTAGGTCCCATTTTATTTTCTATTTATATGAAAGCAAAGGAAGGTTTCTCACCCATCATCTGTACTTCTTAGCAAGTTTTCCCGACGTTTCGTCCTCAACCTAGCGGACTTCTTCAGGGAATGAATTCTCGGACCGCGCGTTGGAGATTTATAACCTATGGGTGTGGTTAGCCACACCCTAATCCTGATACTAACTCATAAACAATCTACGGTCTGCTTGATGTAGCAGGGAGCAGGTCTAACGACCCTGCTGAGGCTAACGACCCTAACTCCTTAGCATGTCACAGACCTATTGTCTGCTGGGATGCTCAAGTGGAGTGTAGGTCTCACCCCTCCTAACTCATTAGCATGTCACTGACCTTGTTCCAAGTTAGGGCGTTGTTTTTAGGATGTCGTCATAGATGCGAGGCAAAACAAATCTTAAACCTCCTCCTCTGTTCAGAGAAGGTTTTTGTTTCCTCACAAAAATGGCTTCTTTCACTCCTCTCTCAAACCAATTCTTCTCCCGAGCCAGAATTTTAACCTCTGTGTCATCCACCGTGTGGTTGGAGGCCTTGAGGTGGAGATGAACAGCCGACTGTGGCCCACTAGAGTTTTCTCTACGATGTTGGTAAAGTTGTTTCTGTAGAGTTTGTTTGGTTTCTCCAATATAGTGGTCCGTGCACTCCTCTTCACTACATTTAATTGAATACACCACATTGCTCTGTTTGTGTCTGGGTGTTTTGTCTTTGGGATGCACTAATTTCTGTCTTAACGTGTTGAAAGGTTTGAAATACACAGGGATTTTGTGTTGCCTAAAGATTCTTTGTAGTTTCTCTGAAACTCCCGCCACATACGGTAAGGACACGCCTCTCCTCCTACTTTCTTCTGTCTGTTGGACTGTGTCTCTGGCCTTTCTCGTCCTTTGGGCTTTAGTAAAAGACCACTTGGGGTAGCCACATCTGGAAAGTGCTCTCTGAACATGTTTGGTTTCTCTGTTCTTTCCCTCCGAGCTTGTGGGGACCTGGTGGGCTCGGTGTTGAAGCGTTCTAATGACCCCGAGTTTGTGTTGTAGCGGATGATTTGAATCAAAGGCCAGGTACTGGTCAGTGTGAGTGGACTTTCTGAAGACCTCAGTCTCTAATTGTCCGTTCTCCAGTATGATGACCTTACAATCTAGAAAGGCGAGTTCACTCTCCTTAGCATCCTCGCGAGTGAAATTTATAAAAGGGTCCACCGAATTAATGTGTTCTGAAAATGGTTCCACTTCCTGTTTCTTTAACTTAACCCATGTATCGTCTACATATCGAAACCAATGGCTTGGCGCTGTCCCTTGGTAAGAGACAAGGGCTTGTTCCTCCAGTTTCTCCATATACAGATTGGCCACTATAGGAGAGACTGGGGAGCCCATCGCACAGCCATGAATCTGTCTAAAGAAGGTGCCTCTAAATTGGAAATACGTGGTGTTAAGACACATTTCAAGTATTTCACAGATGTGGTCAGCTGTTAGTTTCGTTCTCTCCCCTAGTGTGGCGTCTTTCTGTAGGCTTTCTCTTACAGCCTGCACCGCCTCTGTAATAGGGACCGACGTAAAAAGCGATGTCACATCAAACGAGACCATTGTCTCATCTGTGTCAAACTGGAGGTGTTTGATTTTATTTACAAATTCTTTTGTGTTTTCTATGTGATGGTGGGTGTTACCCACCAAAGGAGCCAGAATGGTTTTGAGGTGTTTAGCCAGGTTGTAGGTGATAGAGTCTATGCTACATACAATAGGCCGAAGTGGAAAGTTTTGTTTGTGTATTTTTGGGAGTCCATAAATACTGGGAATGGTGTCTCCTGGGTAAAGTTTGTAATATAGTGGTTTTTCAATAATGCCCTCTTTCACTAAGCTCTGAAGGAAGTCTATAATCTTTTTCCTAAACCCACTGGTAGGGTCCCTCTTCAATGGCTGGTACGTGTTGGTGTCCAAGAGTAACTGGTTAACTTTGGCCTCATAGTCTGAGCTGTTGAGGATAACTGTGCATCTGCCTTTGTCAGCTGGTAAAATAGTTATACTCTCATCCTTTTGTAATGCCATTAATGCTTTTTGCTCATCTAATGAGACATTGGATGGTGGGGGCTTCGCACTTTTGAGTGTTGCAGAGACTCTCAGTCTGAGGGCCCCCGCCTCACTCTCAGTTAGTTTGTTGTTTCTAATGGCTGCTTCTGCTGCTGTGATGTATTCAATTGTAGGAATATCTTTTGGGGTTATTGCAAAATTTAGGCCTTTAGTAAGAACATCTTTTTCCGCTTGTGATAAATGCCGATCGGACAGATTTTTGACCCAATTCTCCCTGTCCAAGCCTTGTCCAATTTCACTTTTAGAATGTTGAAAAGAATTATGGTTTTGGAGTTTTAGAAATTTGTCTATCTGACGTTCTTTGGCCTTCTTGTGATGGTTCAGTTGGGCAGTTTCCGTAAACGTCCAAATCCTCTGAAAAAACTCTGGTGAGACTGCCAATTCCAGTTTGTGCTTAAGGCACTCTATCTCGTCCTTTAGGTTTATAATCTCTATGTTAAGTCGTCGAATTCTTAAATTGAGAATCTTCATACAGTAGTTTTGTTGTATTTTTCTTGCCAACTGGCCTGTTTCTAATGCTTTTTGCTTTAAACATTTTGGGATAAGTTTACTCTGGCTACACCTAAGATTAAACCTAAGATGATTTCTGGCGTCTGCTAATTTTCTTTTGATTTTCTCCAACCCGCGTGCCAAGACCAGGGCGTCGATATGTAGACGATACATGGGTTAAGTTAAAGAAACAGGAAGTGGAACCATTTTCAGAACACATTAATTCGGTGGACCCTTTTATAAATTTCACTCGCGAGGATGCTAAGGAGAGTGAACTCGCCTTTCTAGATTGTAAGGTCATCATACTGGAGAACGGACAATTAGAGACTGAGGTCTTCAGAAAGTCCACTCACACTGACCAGTACCTGGCCTTTGACTCAAATCATCCGCTACAACACAAACTCGGGGTCATTAGAACGCTTCAACACCGAGCCCACCAGGTCCCCACAAGCTCGGAGGGAAAGAACAGAGAAACCAAACATGTTCAGAGAGCACTTTCCAGATGTGGCTACCCCAAGTGGTCTTTTACTAAAGCCCAAAGGACGAGAAAGGCCAGAGACACAGTCCAACAGACAGAAGAAAGTAGGAGGAGAGGCGTGTCCTTACCGTATGTGGCGGGAGTTTCAGAGAAACTACAAAGAATCTTTAGGCAACACAAAATCCCTGTGTATTTCAAACCTTTCAACACGTTAAGACAGAAATTAGTGCATCCCAAAGACAAAACACCCAGACACAAACAGAGCAATGTGGTGTATTCAATTAAATGTAGTGAAGAGGAGTGCACGGACCACTATATTGGAGAAACCAAACAAACTCTACAGAAACGACTTTACCAACATCGTAGAGAAAACTCTAGTGGGCCACAGTGGCTGTTCATCTCCACCTCAAGGCCTCCAACCACACGGTGGATGACACAGAGGTTAAAATTCTGGCTCGGGAGAAGAATTGGTTTGAGAGAGGAGTGAAAGAAGCCATTTTTGTGAGGAAACAAAAACCTTCTCTTAACAGAGGAGGAGGGTTAAGATTTGTTTTGCCTCGCATCTATGACGACATCCTAAAAACAACGCCCTAACTTGGAACAAGGTCAGTGACATGCTAATGAGTTAGGAGGGGTGAGACCTACACTCCACTTGAGCATCCCAGCAGACAATAGGTCTGTGACATGCTAAGGAGTTAGGGTCGTTAGCCTCAGCAGGGTCGTTAGACCTGCTCCCTGCTACATCAAGCAGACCGTAGATTGTTTATGAGTTAGTATCAGGATTAGGGTGTGGCTAACCACACCCATAGGTTATAAATCTCCAACGCGCGGTCTGAGAATTCATTCCCTGAAGAAGTCCCCAGGTTGAGGACGAAACGTCGGGAAAACTTGCTAAGAAGTACAGATGATGGGTGAGAAACCTTCCTTTGCTTTGACTAATCCCTGTACGACTGAGAGCTTACACAAACTTCTATTTATATGCTCCCCCTAGGACACGTTATGGCCCGTCATAACGTGTCCTTCCACTGCTATGCGGACGACACACAGGCTGAGACCAAACGACCCTGGAAGTCTGGCTGCTGTGGTCGACTGTTTTAACGATGTGAACCGTTGGATGGCCCATAACTTTCTACAGCTCAACACCTCCAAATCAGAAGTCCTCCTCATCAACCCGCCTCCATCTATATCCCACATCCAAACCCACCTCGGCCTAGCCTGGCTCCAGCCGACCT
Source organism: Knipowitschia caucasica (assembly GCA_964034765.1). Lineage (NCBI taxonomy): Eukaryota > Metazoa > Chordata > Actinopteri > Gobiiformes > Gobiidae > Knipowitschia > Knipowitschia caucasica. Next base: position 8,932,324 of record OZ035836.1, read on the forward strand.
TTAGCCCCGCCTCCATGGAGTTTCTGCGGGCAGGTCGGTCTGGCATTCCTCAATGGAAAAAGTATTATGGGGGGCGTGTTCGAACTGAAACAGGAAACACAATCCCCCTTCGTACTATTGGATAGTCCAACAACCAATGAGAGCGAGGTGTGACGTATTTATGCGACGTTATTATTGTTTACCTTCTCGCATGCTGCCTGTAAAATGAGTGCAAACTTTTACCAAATCCCGTCGGGAGCACGGCTAGGACATCTTTTCCACTCACAAATGCCTTGATAGCGTTTCTCTGTTCATATTTCAAGATGAATTCTCTGTTCATGTCTTGTAAAACAGAATCAATAGCAGAATCCACACATCTCACCTCCCTAGCGCAATGCATGTTTGTTTTGAACGTATTCTGCCCTGGCGCTCTTTGATGACGTAGATGCTGACGTTACTGTTGCTCACCTGTCAACCATCACATGAAGCCCGCCCTGTCACTCTGACTGGCCCGGTATGTATCGTACCGGGCATAATACTTTTTCCATTGAGGAATGCCAGACCGACCTGCCCGCAGAAACTCCATGGAGGCGGGGCTAAAGGTCGGCTGGAGCCAGGCTAACCTCGGCCCCCTTTCCTCAAACATCACTCCCTCCGCCCGTAACCTTGGTGTCATTTTTGATTCTCACCTCACTTTCCGCTCCCACATCAATAAAACCACCCAAACCTGCTTCTATCACCTCCGCACAATCTCAAAGATTAAAAACATCCTCACTCCTCCCGATCTCCATAAAGTTGTCAACGCCCTCATCTTCTCCCGCCTCGACTACTGCAACTCCCTCCTCTCCGGTCTCGACGCTAAATCCCTCTCCCGCCTCCAACTGGTCCAGAACGCAGCAGCCAGACTTCTCACTGGTTTTAACAGAAGGGAGCACATCACCCCTGTTTTAGCGTCTCTCCACTGGCTCCCTGTGCGTTTTAGAATTGATTTTAAGATTTTACTGATTACTTTTAAAGCTCGTTTAGGTCTGGCACCCAGCTATATTTCTGAACTTTTAACCCCCTACGAGCCCCCCCGCAGCCTTAGATCCTCGGGCAGGTCCCTGTTGACTGTTCCAAGGTCGAGGCTCCGGACGAAAGGTGACCGAGCCTTCTCTGTCCGGGCTCCTCGGCTTTGGAACGACCTGCCCGAGGAGATAAGGCTCGCACCATCAGTATCCTCTTTTAAATCTCTTCTTAAAACCCACTTTTATCAAACAGCTTTTAACTGTTAGTTTTAAACTTCCGATGCTGTATTTTATTGTCTGCTTTGTCTTTGTTGAGTCTCTTTTGTGTTTTGCTCTGTTTGCTTTGTGTTTCTGTATCTAATTATTTTGACCTTGCATTATGACTGTTTTTATTGTTTATCATGCTGACTGTGCAGCACTTTGTAAACACTGTTTTTAAAAGTGCTATATAAATAAAGATTATTATTATTATTATATTACATAATATTTACAAAAGAGTATTAGAGTCTTCCTTTTGAGCCATTTTTACCTTTTATATTAAACTCCTTCAGGTCTGTTAAAGATTTCAATTTTCTCTTGACATTATTGGCATACTCGATTCACATCCTAGAAATTAGCTTTGGTTTTATGGTACATCAAGAGCAATGAAAACGAATAGCAAAAACATATACTAAAAATAAACAGATCAGTACTGAGAGGGTTTGCTGTATAAAACTTTTCCTTTACTAAATGATAGAAATACGAAGTGTGAAATGGGCTTACATTTTTCGAAGAGTAATGCTCAGTAATGTGTTGCTAAAATTAGATTTGGAAGCGGATCCGTCTCTCAATGTGGTTCTCCCTGAGGTTTCTCACTGTTTTCTCACTGGGTTTTAGACTTTTGAAGATGAAGGAGGGTCTGTCCGTAGGTATAACAAAAAGGGCTGTGGTGATGATCCAGGACACTCAACATTCAACAACATTTATGGACATTTATCAACACTTATGGACATTGGTCAGCTTCCCCCTATGGACCAATACCTATGGACCAATATCAATTAACCGAAACATATGGACCAATACTAATGGACCAATACCTATGTGTTTTCTATTCTTTGTATTTTAACTGTTTGATTCTCTGATCTGTGTTGGCGATTTCAACGGTTTTGAATTTAAGGCTATACAAAAATAAATTGTACTGAACTGAATTGAATAGATTTGAGCTAAACAAGACTGCTATATTAGGACTATTCAACATATCCTGCCTCTGAGTCTTAACGCTTTTAAAATGTCTCCAGGAAGTGAAAACTCGGCTGACCCAAAACGTTATAATTCTGAACAAGAATAAAAGTGAACTGGTTGTTTTTAGCCGGAGCTTCCCTGTTGACCAGAGTGATGCACTCGGCACACTCGCTTCGTATGTTCACTCCTCTGCCAGAATCGTGGGAGTTTATTTTTGACAGTACTTTCAGGACGGACAAACAGATCAATTCAGTTATTACGGCGAGCTGCTGCCAGAATCTTGAACAAACTGAAGGCCAATATTCCACTCGTGACGTTGAGAGCGTTGTCCACCTTTTATATCTTCCAGGTTGGACTGCTGCAACTGTGAAATGGATCAAAACTCACTAAAGCGCCTTTAGCTGGTCCAGAATGCTGCTGCTTTCTTTTTCACAGGGACAGGTACAAGAGAACACATCACCCCTGTGCTGGCATCACATTCGGTGTTGAGTAGAAAGAATCTTAAGCTTGTTTTATACGTGTAAATGGAAAAAACCAAAGAGAACTGTAATCTTTGTACGTTCCTGTCGGATCAGTGAGGTCGGAAAATCAGCATTTGTTAAGCGCACCAAAATACTATCTCAAAAGGCGCGCAAAAAGAAACGTGTTTTAGATAAAGAGTTTATGCAACTCCAGACAAACATAATCTGAAAGGATATCAAAAATGTGTAAAAATATGTATGTATAAAGAGTTATGTTAGCTTTTTAGTGCTTTTTAGTGCTATTGAGTTTGTTTAACTTAAAGCTATATAGAAGGATGTTCCCAAATTTTAGGAAAGAACCGCCCACTCCTCTTTTTGAATTTTTTTTTGGCGAGCACGCATCACCAGAATGATCGACAATTACGACAACCAATAGTCTTGATGATCCACCTGGAGTTAGAAAATCCTCCTATATACCTTTAAGAGATGCTTTTATTCCTCACACGGCGGGGAGATTCCAACTTAACCTTTCCGCTATCAGCAAATCTTTCTTTTTAATGTTCTGTGATTATTTATGATTTTAATGCTATCTTGTTCAGCACTTTGAGTTGCCTTGTGTATGAATTGTGCTATACAAATAAACTTGCCTTGGATCATAGCTCGGTCCAAGTCTGATTACAGTAATGACAAATTTTGCATTTCTGACACTGCTCAACATGAAAACTGGGAATCTATCTTCACTTCCCTTCAGGTCGGGGTGGGAGCGGACACATGCTGGCTGACGACCACATGTCTTTACCCGGCATCCTCGGCCCCCACCGCCACCCCTCCCCCCTTTGGCTCCATAGCTGCTGGCCTCCATCTCTAAATCAGTGGGACGGCGATACAAGGGGCATATAAATGAGTTGTGTCCAAGTCTTGGCCTGGCCTTTCCACTCCCTCATGCGTGCACTTGTTAGCCATCATCTGCTCCAAACAAGCCAATGATCGCCTCGCGGAACACCCACCGTCACCAAAGCTAATATTTTCACGGCTCTGAGTGTTGACTGCCTCTTCATCACGCCGCTGTAATAAAAGCAGTGCGGCGTGGGAACATCTAGAGCGGCTTCGGACCATTGATGACAAACAGTTGCTATTGGAAAGCAATATGCAAATGTAGGTTGGTGGCACTGTCAATGTATGGAGCAGGCATGTCCAAACTAAGGCCCGCGGGTCAATTGCGGCCCTCTGTGGTCCTTTATGTGGCCCTCTGTCTTGCTAACACAAAGCAGTCTTTCAGATCAGAAACACGTTGTACCTCGTGATAAAGCTAAGACCTACTTTATCAGATTTATTCAGATTTTTCTTTAGACAGCACTAATGTAGCTGGTGTGATGGTAAACATTTGTCATTCAGCCACCTCAGACAACTCTGATGAAGTACAGTGGCCCTTTTACTAAAATGTTTGGGCACCTCTTGTATAGAAAAATACTATGGATTTGAATTTAAAAAAAATACTTTACATATTTTCATTTTTTGGTTTCTGTCCTAGACTTTTCTGTGTTTGTGTGTGCGTGTACGTGTGTGTTCTTTTAACTCATTGACTGCCAGCCGTTTTTGATGATTTCACTCATTTTAAAGACCCACAGAAAATTGTGTGCTATGACTATGTTAAATATGAAACCAGATTCTGAAAGATTGGATTGTCTACTTTCATCAGCAAAATAAGTTTGTTTCTAGCTATTTTTGTTCGTCTGTAATCGCCAGTTGAAAAAAGGGAGTGAGAAATCACTGTCTCAGACAAATACACTGTACGTCAATGGCAGTCAATGAGTTAATAGAAATAAATAAATACTGTATATACAATAGAAGGATTTTCTATTGATTTTCTGATGTTGACTTTGTTTGGTGACTGATACATGACTGAAGTATTATACTGTTGCATTCTATATCACAACTATATATGTACATCACTCCTGTGTGAGATCAATAAAGTCTATTATCTTATTTTATCTTATATTGTGATGTATTCTTTGTAAATAATACCACCGCCTGAGCAGGACGATTGGACGGAAGCAGAAACACCTATGCCAAAAACTTGGTCCAATGTTGAAACTTGAAACAATGTTATATTTAGTTATTTTTTATGAATGTATTACTATAATCACGTTGGCGATGTAGAATAACGCAAAAGAATATGGCAATGCTTTTTTCTGCAAAACCACAATACTACAAAAGAAACAAATATGTGACTGAACCAATCACAAAGACACTGAATAAAGAACATTGTTTAATTAGCTCTTAGAGAAAGTGGAAAATAATGAGGAAAGACTGAGTAAACTCGCACTGATAAAATACCTTTATTGCACATCTTAAATATATTAAAGATGTGCAATTAAGATATCTTCACTTGTTTTTACCATGCTATCTGCACACCCTTAACAGTAAACATGTTTTTCACTGAACGCAAAAGATTTATTTATTAATATAATTGTCTTTATTTGCAATATTTCAAGCCTGACCACTCATGGCAGACACCAATGACAATAAAAAATAGATAAAACAAAACTTCTGCCAAAAGAATGTTGTTGTATAGCTTGAGACACACCGATATAGACTGAGCCGGTGTAATGGCGACAGATGAGGAAGCTCTGGTCTGAGTCATAGCAGAGAGGTCAACAGTAGTGACATCTTGTGTATAACCTGCCCTCTCTGCCCTTTAGATGAAATAATCGCTGGGAAAGGTTAAAGCACGAGTCGGAGAGATTCAATGAGAATGTATGCTTTTCAATTATGATGAGAGCTGGGCCAACCTGGTCATATGTGAGTGGACTTTTAAGAGATTGGTCTGAGATCGCCGTGTTTCCCCTTTTGGCATTTTAAGTCCACATAATGTGCAAAATTGGCTTTTAAAAGCTAGAAGCAATAATTCTCCCTCTGTATGTCAAGTGACTAGAAGATATTTGATTTTTCTCTGTATTTAAATTAGGGCTCAGCCAGTTCACTCGGCTTGTACAGTTAAGTGCACCAACGCTTGTCTACATAACTTGTATCTATTGCTTTTATATTATTTTACATTTTGGCACAGATGAAACACAGCTCTTTGATTTCAGTCTAGTCATCCACAGTGACAGAAGGCAATGGGTACAAAAAAGTAGTAATTAATGTGGAAGAGGAAATTAAAATGTATGTGTTTGTTTTGTGATTGGTTTGAAAATGAAAATGAAAGTTGTTGAAAAGCGGAATTTTCCAATATAAATCTGCAGGCCAAAGTATACACACAATAAAATCAGTTTGAAAGAGAAGGAAATCCCAAACCCCGAATAGAAAATATATAAACTGATATTTATGGATTACTGTGTGCAATGGAGACAAATAAAGGTCTCATATGGCCAGGTGTTTCAGAATGACAAGCCAATACAAAGATTTAAAACAATTCGCAATGCCAAATAAATGTGGCTTGTGAGGCACGATTTGTTTATGCTATGGCGTTAGCTTGAATTTTCATCAGCCACTTACGAATGCAAAAAGACACCTGATTAGTGGGGAAAAAGAAACTACATTATGTTAGTCTGTCTATTCACCAAGACATTCGGATTCAGTTATTTGCCATTTGCAGTAAAACCCCATTGGAATACATCTGCAAAAGTCCCCAGTGTGCACAAGACCAGTGGAATAACTACTGTATATACCACTGTGAGAAATCCTAAGGCTACTCCACGCCAAAATTAACATAGAAATCAACCCAAGAATACAACCTAGTATATTTAAACAACACTCAAGAATTACTAAAGCATGGATCAAAATCAAAACAGACTCGCGTTGTTTCTTTCTTACCTTTTTCTACCAAAATCGACTTAGTGATTCTGAGCACAGCAGGCCCAGGCAGAACATTAGTAGCGCAGCAGGGAGAAAAAACTACGCTTTTGTTTTGTTTTTGCCGTCCGCCAAATGAGATTTTTCTTTTAACAAAAAAAAATCTGGTCCAAATCAAATTCTTATCGAGAAGCAACGACTTTTCAAAGTGAATGTGACTAGATTGGGCCAGAATGGGTTGAAGTGAAATATGTTTTTGCTCTTCTAACATACATATTTTTTTATTCCAAGATCGTTACGGACGACATTCTTGGGTTTGAGTGTTTTTTTTCTCTCTGCTGTTTATTTACCATTGTTGCGGCTGTATTGAAGGAGAGATTAGCTGCCTTATTAAATACGTCAAAGGCAAACAGAACGCCTGTCAAAGCCGCCTGATTCACTATTTAGACGCCCGGGCACAAAGCTGCAGCAGACACTGATATACTGGATGGGAGATGACATTAGCTTATTAAAAAACCTCAGTCTCTCTAACAACCTGCAGCTGGAAAACACTTCTTCTATTTCAGTCATTATTTCCATGCATTCAAAGAGATGTATCATGTACTAAGTAATTATAATTACAATCTAACTTTGGTTGCTAGAATATTCCTGCCCGTGAAACGATACAATCTCTATGTGTTATGTGTGATGACTTATTCCTGTATTTGTTTTCGTTTTAAGACATGTGTGGTGCTATTATTTTAGTTTGGTTATCAGTTTATTTTGTTATCAGTTTCATCTAACAGACTAGCAACCATAATGAGGGCTCTGCTTAAAGATATAAACATACTGTATAAATATTATTAGCCTGGCCTTATCCATCCGTACACTCCGTTCAATCATCATTTCACTGCATGTAACGTCTGGGTCTGGTCCCCGTTTAGCGATTACAATCGGTTGAATTTTGACCGACCAATCAGAGAGCGCGGGAGGCGGGTGTTGTAGTTAGTTGTGGGTGACGTCAAGAGTTTGCGTCGAACAGGAAGGTCGTAGTTTGGCAATGGCGAAAAATGCGATAGTAAAGTAATCCGGTCTGGTTCTATCAAGAAATTGAAGCCGGAGCAAGGGTAATGTTTAGCAAATGTAATCGCTAAAAAACATTGTGGCGCTACTCCCCACGGGCTCCGTTAGCAGCAAAGGAGATGGCTAGGCTAAATGCTAAATGCTAAATGCTAATGACTGACTCGGGCGCATTACATACGTCACAGTAAACTCAGATCCAATCGTTTCAATCTGAAAAAGGAGTTAACCTCTGCCACCTGTAAACGGAGCTCAATGGAGCACCTCCAGAGCTTAGTACGAAATGTAATTTGTACTATGGTGTGGTACCGACCAGGCTATTATATTGTGCACATTGTGAGAAATCCCACACACCCCTCTGCTGGCTCCGCCCTCTGACACCTACACACCTGGGTACAATTAGGCAGCCATTTTAAGCCCTGGAAGCCCATTATTTCCCCTTTTCATTTCCATCCAGGCCATGGATCAGCGTCATGTGAGTTTCAGTTAGTGGATTTCCATTTTAGTTTCATTGTTTGTTTGTTAATCTGCAATTTGTTTTCTGCTTTGTTGCAGTGTAAACAACCATGTCTGATGCCATAATAAATCTGTAAACCGACCCTGTCTTCAGACCTTGTTTATTCACTTGGGCTTTTTTCAACGGCTTTCAATACAATTTTACACACATCTTGTTTGTGTATTTTTAATTGAGAATAACTCAAATATAGTCATATATAACTTGTACATGTTGACTGATTGTCTGGAGAAACTTAAAATATGTGTAATAGTGTGGATATCATTTTAGATTTTTTTTTTATTTTGACATCAGTTCTGTGGTTTTTGTTTTAGTTTGACTTCCTGTTACCTGTCTTGATTGTCTGCCCCGCCCTTATGTGTTTCACTTGTGTTCTGTGTGTGTGTGTGTGTGTGTGTGTGTGTATACTGTATGCACCTATGCTCCTCTCCTCTTGTTGCTGGTTGACGCTAGATCATATGCGGAATCAGGACGGAAGCGGAAGTAATTATAACCAACTACCTAAACTATGATAGATCCATGCCTAAACTTAACCTGCCCTTCCCATAGAACAACCCCAACCCACCCTTAACCCAAACCATCTTACTCAAGACACCTAAAACTTATTAGGACTTACTAGTGCCCACCCTTGTTGCTGGTCCATTGAATTATCAATGTCTGGTCTGTTCAGTCCTGCTCCTGGTTCCTTTTGAATTTTGAGTTTGTTTTTTTTCCCTGGACTTCATTGTTTCATCATTATTAAATCATTACTATTTGCATTACTGCTTTTGAGTCCTCCTTCATCTCACCACACGTGAAAATGTCAATGTTATTTTCAATTGAAATCTTACTTGCAGCCTTGAAACTCTGCAGACACATTGCATTAAAAAGGCAGCAACTCAAAAGGACCAAAGTGATCAGTGCATTTATACTTTTCTGAATTCTATTAGATGTGTTTGTGTTTGCAGCACCTTGAGCAGCATCATCTCACCCATTCTACCTAATAGAATGGCCACAATAAAATGTGCAGATTTAGTCTCTCGTACTGGTCGCCTGTTTCTTTGGTGAAATCCAGCGAGTTTGGTCTCTACCTAAACCCGAGCAGCCTAAGTACATAATGTAGTAATCAGAGGCAGAGGAGAAACACAATAACATAATAATGCTGATGTCCCACAGTGGTACTGATCTAAACTTGTGGAAGATCTAAACCTTTTTCAGTATTTGAACAAAATCAGCAACTGGATGAGAGGAAACGTCCTGCAACTAGATCCAGATCAAACTAAAACTATTGTAACTGAACCTAAAGCAGAAATATCCAGCCTGCCTTTGTTCTTGGTTTCAGGCCCAGGGACTTTGTGAGAGCCCGGGTTGAACAGCACTTCAAACGTGCAAATACATCGGGCTTTTTCACTTCAAAAACGTTCCTAAAATGTGTGGATTCCTCTCTACCATAGATGCTGAAATAGCGCATTTCCCACGAGCAGATTTTAGTCTGGACTTTTTGTAACGTCCTTGTTCAGGTCACTCTTTTGAATCAATCCAGTGTCTTCAGCTCATTCAACATTATGACTCTCACTCGAAAAAAATCTCTTTTGTCTTATGACCCAGATTGACTTAATTAGATCAAAAATCCCTCTAATTAGACGGCTGCTTTTGAGACATTTATCTCTAAACAACATAATGCCCAGAGTAAAGCCAGTAAAATTCATTTCATTTATCGAGAAACCAGATTCTGTCGTCATAAAGATACCCGGTGTGCCATCATTTCTGTTTTTTGTTTGAGTTTTTTATTTGTTTTTATTTTTTACATGTGCATATGTTTGCTTATGTTATCTAAAATAAAAAAAATCAATAAAAACTTAAATGACAAAAAAAAAAATATTTCTACTTGTTTATGAAGCCCTGGGAATTTGCGTTTCTGTGTGCTCCTTGTAAATGGAACGGCAGTAGGGGAGAGTAGGGCCTCAGCACTGCCGTTCCATTTACAAGGAGCACACAGAAACGCAAATTCCCAGGGCTTCAAAAACAAGTAGTTTCTTTTTTTTTTTTTTTTTCAAGACTAAACTAAAGACTCACTTGTTTGTACTTTCCTATCATTAGATTGTGACTTCTCCTGACAGCATTTTTCACACACTTTCATGTAGAGCGCATTGAGGTGCAGCCTTGCATGAAATGTGCTAAATAAATAAAATATCTTCTGCTTTATATGCAGGAAAAATACTGGCAACATCCGCTTTAAATCTATATGTAGCAGCGTTTTAAACCAGCAACAGCTAAAAGGACATTGTGTTCCTTTGAGGCAGAAAAAGCTGAAGTGAAGTGAAAACATCTGAATAGATTTTACAGACAAATTATTTTACAAACAAAACATTTTTATGTAATCACAACCTTGTTTGAGTCTTAAAATCACATTTGAGGGTATATGTTTTAGAGTCTGTAGGTAGAGCAGTTTCAAATTGTTTCTAAAACATTTGACAATATTCGACAAAAAATTGTTTGACTACTTTTGAAATAGAAAACATTGACATGATAATACATTTACTGGGATATTAACAGAAAATCTAAATGATATCAATCAATCAAAAATATGTATCAAAAACCTGTACAACACAGAGTACAGAGCCTAAAATATTGAAATAACATTCAGCGGTCGATCTCCAGAGCTGAGGATGTAACGCACATTCCTGCTTGTTGTGTGTTTATGTGAATCGCACAGAGACATGAGGAAGTGCAGGGAATACACCGGCCTCGTTTATATATGATCAGGACCTCTGTCAGAAAGAGTTTAAGGACTTATAATGATGACTCCTGACTCCCAACTAACATCAGTTGTATTGTTATTGTTAGAACAGGATTTACCCGAGTGCTTTGCTCATATCAACAGTGCGAAGTTTTGCTCCATAATCTTCTGGTTTAGTGGTAAATTACAACATGAAAACCTTTTATGCAAATGCAGCATACATTTTACTGTCTCTTAATATTCAGAATTCTGTAAATGTGCTAAAAAGGTGCTTCTGCTTGTGCTAATTGAGGTTCAAGATTAAAAGAACCACAATGGTCGTGAAGCTGTGCAGGGCAGGGCCTGGTTAATAATGTGATGGGAGACCTCTGGGAACACCAGGTGCCACAGTGGGGCGGCTGCGGCTGTAAAGTGCCAAACTATTGTTGTGTCCTTAAGCAAGACATTTCACCCACATTGCCTAGAATGAATCTGGTGTGTGTGTGTGTGAACGGTTGGTGGAGGTCGGAGGGGCCGATAGCACAGACTGGTAGCCTCTCTTCAGTCAGTGTGCCCCAGGGCAGCTGTGGCTACATTAGTAGTTTATCACCACCGTGTATGAAGTGAAAGAATAATGACATGTGAAGCATCTTTGAGTGTCCAGGTAAGCACTATGTAAAACCATTGCATTATTATTATTATTATTAACAATGCAGGACCTTTAAAAAGCTTACAGTACGCCTGCATTTTTCTATCATTCATTGGTCATTTTTCACCCATTTCTGTTCGATTTAAGTGTAAAAGCAACACGGCATGTTCAGTATATTCCCCACGTTGGTTCTCACCTTCTATAGTGTTCCATCAGAGTCAGAGAATGATGAGAATACAGCTCTGCAGTTCATTTATCCTCTGCGCCACAAGGCTTTACGACGCTGCGATCTATAGCAGATTATTATTATGGGCTTTTAATGAATTTCAATTTGCTCCACAGTGAATCTAACTGGCAGAAATGTTGGCTTCATCTCCATTCTTTCTCTTCATTGTCACTCAGCCCCGTGTAGGTACTTCTAAAAATAGAACCATGAAACAATAACTATAAGAATGATACAGATTGGCACCATAGCAAACTATAACTAGAAGAATAATACAGATTGATACTATTGCAAGGTTGAGGATTGTGTGGATTTTTTTAACAGTGTGAAGACTTGATACATATGACAGTTTAGACCATGGTTAAAGTAGCAATATGTAAGATTTTCTTGTCAAGTCATCAGTAAATGGCCCTAATCTGTGAAAAGGCATTATTAAAAAATTATTAATAAAACATGGTCTTTTCAAATACTTCTTCAATCAATCAATCAACGTTTATTTATAGAGCGCCTTTCCTACACAAGGCAACGCAAAGCGCCTCACAACCCATATAACATCATGCATAAATCATCAAACATTAGAATTTAAGTAAACATAAAAGGACAGATTAAGAGCACAAGATATATAAAATCACACAAGTAGTTAAAAACCGTAAAACATTAAAATCACACAAGGGATTACAATCATAAATAATCATAAATAATCATAGCGCATTAAAAAGATTAAAGATAAAAACAAATATAAAATCATTCACTTGTATGCACAGCTAAAAAGAACTGTTTTCAGTTCAGTTTTAAAAACTGCTAGAGTAGACGCCTGTCTCACACTCTCGGAAAGACGGTTCCAGACTCTAGCTGCATGAATCTGAAACGCAGCCTCCCCATGTCTAGTTCCATGCATGTTCTTTAACTGATAACAGCAGTTCAGCCGAGATATTTGGATCTCAAAATTAGTTTTACAGCCCCTGAGTCTTCTTATTGTTTTCATTTCAATGTCGTGCCCTCCACCATTTTATCAATCAGAAAGTCCGTGATCCCAGTTGCCAGAGCTCACCGCGTCGAGCTAGTCTCACTGGTAAAGTAACATGTGGCCGCAGAACTATAAAAGGTCTCGTTATGATTCGCAAATCATTAATGACAAAACAAGGAATTAAACTAGGATTTCTGTCGGGACCTTTGTGGAAAAGGTGTTGGTCAAAGATTTGTCGTGGACAAAACTCTTGTCTATTCAGTTATTATGGTCCCAGCTGGATTTGTCATTAGCAGTACCACTTTTGGCCAGATTTGTACATATTGCTCCTTTAAGTAAGTAAGTCTATTTTATTTATATAGCGCCTTTTACAGACAGTTATTAAGCGCTTGACAAATTGTTGTGGGCATTTTTTCTCTCACTCCACACAGCGATGGAAGCGGATTTGTATTTACACAGGAGGCGCATACTCACCCTATCGTTTTTAGTGTTATGGGGACCTGTAGTACCCGGAGGAAACCTATGCACACGTGCAAACTTCACCCTCACAAGCTGCACAACAAACTGCTGCACCACCACGCCACTGCAAGGTCAATGTCATTTTGAGTCTGGTGATAAACTATAATTATGAGACCATTCTTTCATAATGAGCTATCCACAGTTGCCTGAGTGGCATGTTTATTTGTAGCTTTTTAATTTATTATATTACTCTGACACTATGCAATTACACTGACCAAAAGCAAGGCAAGTGTATTTGTTAGATCATACAAGGCATTAACATCATAAATACACAGTACTTAAAAAAGATACAATCCTTCAGTTGTAAGCTTTTAATTGCATACATCTGAAACGCTTACTCCCAATAGTTAGCTACAATTGGTAGAGGGACAAAGAGAAGAACCATCTAACAAAAAATGTGCAGCAAGACTTCTTTCATAACATCATTTTATCTCAATATTGTGACCGAGAGCAGATATACAAAATGTGGTTCAGTGGAGTAAAACTAACAACCTCCAGTTGAACGCATTCCAAAACACGTGAACTGGTCTACGACTTCAGTCGCAATAGTTCTCATTTGCCTGTCGTAATCGACAACTCCCAGGTGCAGATCGTAGAGGAGTGCAAGTTTCTGGGTTTAACTCTGTCTAACGTGTTAAAAACACTGACCGAGTCGTTAAGAAAGCTCGTCAGCGTCTCTACTTTCTGCGTAAACTTAGAGAATTTACTACTAACTCTAAGATTCTGCTTAACTTTTATCGCTGCACCATTGAGAGTTTACTTGTTGGTTCTGTGTCTGTGTGGTTTGGAAACATCACACATAAAGAAAAGAGAGCTTCAAACAAGGTGCTCCGCTCTGCAAAGAGGACTGTGGGCTGTGAGCTTCCTGTTCTGGAGGTTCTTTATAAATCCAGACTTTTAAACAAAGCTCTTAGGATTGTTAATGACTCTTCTGGCCACTCTGGAAAAGCCATGTTCCAGCTTCTTCCCTCTGGCAGAAGATATCGCTCTCTGAGATGCAGGACATCTCGTTACGCTAACAGTTTTTATCCACAGGCTGTTATCAGTGTGAACAGAGCACTTTAATGATTTGCACTTGTTTTGAAACTGTTTTAGTCGATCGATTTCACAGTGACAATTGTTTACTGTTTAATTTGTTTTATTTTTGTCTTTTAATGTTGTTTTATGTCTGTATTTGTCTGTGCACACTGGAGACTTTTGCTAATGTATTCCAATGTGTTTTTTTTTTACTGCAAATGGCAAATAAACTGAATCTGAATCTGACTTCCAATAGGCTAAATATTGAATTTGTCTTACTGTGTTATTATGTGGTTATTCTACACAGCACACAGGGGCATATTATGTCTTATTTAACCTTTTACTTATCAACCGCAACGCTCTTATATTGTAGAGTCGCATCAAAAACAGCTATGGTTGCGGCTGAAGGCTTGCAAGTAGTTGAAATGCCTGAAGGAAAGTCATCTTTTAAGATACCAGGCCTGACTGTTTTATAACTTTGCTTCAGAATTCTATTTGTAAAGTGTCTGTGGGGATGCCTCGCAGTTCAGAGGTAGAAACTTCAAAAAACAAAGTATTTGTTCTCCGTAATCATGTATGCTCTATCTCACATTTCCATCTCGTTCATTGCTCTGATAACATACAGGCAAATCCAACAGACAGAAGCACTTTTTTGTCCTTGTTTAGCTTTCTTTCCTTGTTAGCCCAAAATGGCGCGTGTGACATACTGTAGGCGGTTACTGGGCCGGAGGAGTTTACTTTTTATGTGAGTCAAGAAGAGTCGGAGCAAAACTTCCCTGTTGCCCTGCATTGAGCTGGCATGTTGGCACTGTCCATCTGTGTACAGTCTATGGTTAAATTACTAGCTGAAAAACATCATTATTGGGTCCAGATTTACTTCAGAAAGACTGAACAATGTGTAGTACAGGCGCTTCATGTTACACCGTTACTTTAGATGTTTTTCTGGTGGTATTTTGAGCCGTTGCCGATGATTGAAGCTGTTACGATGTTTTAAAGTGCTAAGATAATCAGTGTTTCTCTGTAGCAGGACTTTGGCGTTGGTCGGGTTTACAAAGTGTTGTTTTAATAATAAAAATAAACGGGATTGTGTGACAAAAAAAAAGCTTTCTTTCCTGTTTATTTTTAGTTCTACTTCCTGTTTCCTGTCCTGCCCTCGTTAGCGTCACCTGTGTCTCGTTAGTCTTGTATTCAAACCCTGTGTGTTCCTTCACTTCCTATCCTGGCCTTATCCATCCGTACACTCCGCTCAATCATCATTTCACTGCATGTAACGTCTGGGTCTGGTCCCTGGGTTAGCGAATACAATCGGTTGAATTTCGACCGACCAATCAGAGAGCGCGGAAGGCAAGTGTTGTAGTTAGTTGTGGGTGACATCAAGAGATTGCGTCGAACGGGAAGGTCGTAGTTTGGCAATGGCGAAAAATGCGATAGTAAAGTAATCCGGTCTGGTTCTATCAAGAAATTGAAGCCGGAGCAAGGGTAATGTTTAGCAAATGTAATCGCCAGAAATATTTTTGGCGCTACTCCCCACGGGCTCTGTAAGCAGCAAAGGAGATGGCTAGGCTAAATGCTAAAAGCTAACGACTCACTCGGGCACACTACAAACATCACGGTAAACTCAGATCCAATCGTTTCAATCTACAAAAGGAGTTAACCCCTCCCACCTGTTCACGGAGCTCAAAGGAGCAAATCCAGACCTTAGTACGAAGTGTAATTTGTACTATGGTGTGGTACGACCAGGCTATTCACTTCCTGTTCAGTCATTGTTATTCCCACATCAGTTTTTGTTCTTGTCCTCGAACCCCGTTTTGTATTTTTTATGTAATTTTCTCTCCATTTTGTTTTGTTAAATCCTTCATTTTTGCGGTTTATTTCGTTTTGCCACATGACACAATTTAGTCAAGTACAAGTAACTCAAAGCCTACCTGTTCAAACAAGCTTTTCCGTAAACCCCTTTTTGTATATTTATTTATTTGTATTTTTTTTGTTCCCCATGTGAAGTGTGAGTGTGAGTGTCCAAAAAAAGCGCTATGCAAATTATTATTATTATCATTTTTTGTTCCACGTTTTTGATCCGCAGTATTTCTCACCTCCCTGGAGCCATATACTCCAGCTAAACACTTTAGTTTGGGGATAAATGCCCCGTAATAGCAGCGATCAATTCATTAACGGAATCTCCCCGTGATTCATGGCGAGCTTCCCTATTTGAGAATTTTAACGCTCGCTAATTCCAGGTACAAATTAATTTTTCAGATCCGATCCTCCGTTTCATTTCACGCTAATGCCGTCGTCGAGGGAGAGGCCACACCGAAGGCACATACATAATTGATGATAATGTGTACGTCCTGCAGGCCTCCAGGAACGCCTTCGGATCCCCCGCTCGCCCGCCATTAAGACGTTTAACTCTTCTCCGTATTTAAATGATCCAACGGGAATCATTTGCAAGCAACAGGGAAGATTATTGATCACCTCAAGTCCGAGAGATTAAGCGTCTAGATGGGGCATTGTTGTGCAGACTCGACACTGTTTCCCCACCGTGATGGATGCTCTCCTCGCAGAAAGCCAATTCGCAGGCTGGCTGACGAACGCAACTGCGCACAAGTTTTAGTGAGGTGTGGGGAAAAGGATGTTAGGTGGCTTTTTTTGTAGATTTGTTTGCGAGGGTTTGGATGCAGAATATTCTAGAGTATGTGCAAAATACCAACAAACTACAAATAATGTAAATTGTGATAGACGGTTTGAAAGTAGCTTATGTACACACTCATGCAGAGAAGATACAGGGAAAAAAACTCTCTGACCCTACACCTCTCACCCATTTCTGGCTCTGTTTTCTGGAATCATATTTGAACAGGTTTATAATGATTTCATTTCACAACACAGATTAGAGAATCAAAGAGTTCAATCACAAAGAATAGAGAACACATAGATATGGGTCCATAGGGAGGAGTTGTCCAATGTCCAATAAATGTTAATTCATCTGTTTGTTCCATACACTGAGAGTCTGGTCACGCCGGACTAAGGCTCCTCCTCCACACCCATGGGAGCATGTCCAGTCTCAGTCCTCGTTGTACAGCCTGAGTCCTGGATCTATGGCCTGTCTGTCTGTGGGAGCGGATCCTTCTCTCAATACAGGCCTCCCGAAGGTTTCTCACATTTTTTGGAGGGCATTTACGGACATTTATTTACGTATATTGACTTTTATCGATATTGGTCACCCTATGAACCATGTCTGTTATGTGTTTGTTATTACTACATTTCCTGTGTTCAAAACGGTTTGATTCTCTAAATTGTTGTCAAATCAACAACTTTTTGGGCTCTTTTAGTGCAATACAAAAGATCAAGATACAAGTTGATTTTAAAGTAGTTCTAAATTCAGGCCCATACATTGTGTTGCTTCTTGTCTGTAATTATGATGAGCATCTCTACAATGGAATAAGATATGAACAACATTAGATTAGAAGAATCAGCACAATAAAAAGTATATATGATGTAATGAAAAGTATGAGTCACACAGAGGTTTGGAGTAAAAAAGGTGATAAGAACTGGGGGAGGTTGAGGAGGCTGATAGATCTGCTACTGAGAGTTATTTCTCTTTGATGCCAAAGTAAAAGGGGAAATATTTTGCAGAATCACATTTTAAGGAGGCGAAAAAAGTGTTCCAGAATGAAGACGCCATTTCTCCAACACTTCACCAAATCACAGAGACACAGGCTTTACTTTGGTTTTGTCTCGTGGTCGGTAAAAGTTCTGAAGCAACAAAATCAGACATGACTTTACAGAGACAAAACATCCAAGGCACTCATGATTTTCTTTAAAAATATATAAAAATACACACAAATCTTCCTCAAGGTGCAACACAAGAGTTCTAAAACATGTCACAGGCATTTTGGCACAAACAAAAACAAGATCTCCACTGCTTCCACAACAAATGCCAAGAGACTTCCCGTGGAAACTTAATGTCAATTGTCTTTGGTGAGATTCATTAGTTTACAAACATGTACATTACAACTTTATCACCTAATTTCTGTACCAGCATCACAATTTACAACTCCAAAGGTGACAGGATGAATGAGAGAAAATCGCAAACACTTTCTAGATTAATAACTGGATTAATTTCAGATCAGACTGAGCCAAATATTGCTTTCGTTTCCAAAAAAAGGCCATTAAAAAGCTTTAAAAGTCAAGTTTGAAGACTAATCTGCACAATGAATAATAATAAAGTGTCAGAGTGACTTCTAGTACAATGTGGTGTCGCTTTGAACATTTACGCCATAACAGATTCTTTATGAACCGTCACTTTCCCAGTCCAGCCAGTGTCTATCAACATGAATGCACCAGGACTGATAGTACCATCAAATACAATGATACAATATGATGGAATCCTGATCGGGAATCTCAATCCATGAAAGGTGACAATTTACTGGCTGTTTTAAATCCGTAATGTCATTGGGGATTCACTTTGACTACATTTTTGGACCAATTTTGTGATCAGTCAATTACAGGGAAGAAAAAACCTGCTACTTTCATTCCGTTAACTAGTACTCATTGTGGGCATCAACATGTAATAAAGCTGGGGTACCTAACTATTGTTTTAGTGCCATTAATACATTGTGTTTGTCTCAATAGAAAGAGTCTTGCTTAGGTTTAAGGACATTGGGCCTCATTCACGAATAACTTCGTAAGAAACTACTCAACTTTCTTCTCAAGTTGTCCTTAAGTAGATTTCTAAGAAGTCCCCACGTGGGATTCATCAACGCACTCCTAAGGCGCTGAATTGTTCGCAGCTGTTCTCTCAGATTGATGAATCCCATTTCCTCGTAAGTACAGCGCGCGTGCCAGGTGCTTCATTAGCATAGGTACTTAGCATAAGTAACCGCCCACTAATGCCCATATAAGGGACTGCAGGGCCGTGTGCAGACGGCAGAGGAAACAGCAACAGGCCTAAAGCAACAGGCCACGGAGCAAAAGAGTCACCCTTTTTTCTTCTTTTACCAGACTGAGAATAAAGTTATAAAATGTTGACTTAAAAGTCGAAATATTATGATAATAAAGTCGAACTAGCAAAATTATGAGATTAATCTAAGAATATGATGAGATTAATCTCAAAATGTTATGAGCTTAATTTAAAAATATATTATGTATTATTTTAAAGATGAATCTCAAAATGTTTTGAGATTAATCTCAAAATATTTTGGACCCTGGGAGGAGATCCAGCGCGGACCAGCGCTGAGACCAATGCCGACCCGAGGAGAGACTGGAGTGACCAGCACACAGAAACCAGCGCGGACCTATGGGAGAGACCGCATAGACTGGAGACACCTGACTGGAGAGACCGGTGCGCAGAGACCAGCGCGGACCGAAGATAGACCGCATAGACCAGACTTGAGAGACCAGCGCGGACCCGTATGGATCCAGGAGCATGCAGGAGCACCCGTATGGAGAGACCAGTGCAGACCCGTATATGGGAGAGACCAGCGCAGACCCGTATAGATCCATGGGAGAGACCAGCGCAGAGACTCAGCGCGGACCCAGTAACCTCCTGGAGCAGCAGTATATATGCCGTTGTTCTGTGGCCCGTGGATAAAGAAATGCCCCCTATAAATAGGAAGGGGTCACTAATACACGGCAAGATTTCCAATGTATTTGATAAAGCGTTGGCACATTTCATTTCAAAATGAATTAAAAAGTAGGCCAGATCTGCAGTGAAAAAGGCGGTATATAAATAAAGATTACTAATAAAGATTACTACAAATAAATAAATACATACATCGATATGACGGACATATCACTGGAATGTTGTATTTTTATTCAACTTCACCAAAGAGGACAACCCCCGCGTGTGAACATGTCGGCACTGAATGCGTACGAGTGCTCCTGAGGACTCGTAGGATTTGTACTTGCCCAAGAGAAATTCTGGTTACGAGAAATATTCGTGAATGCCACTTTCTTCGTAAAAACCGCGTAAGTAGGATTTACGTACAAATCTGTTCCTAAGAACCGTTCGTGAATGAGGTCCATTGTTCTTACTGCTGCCCTATGAACCAATGGCTCCTAAGTGTTTGATTATTCATTGAATTTCCTGTTTTCTCATTTGTTTGATTCTCTAATCTTTTATTGGGTAATAGATAGACTTTGAAAAGCACTCGGACGACCGTTTTTTGTGAATATGGGGCTATACAAAAACACATACCCTGAGGAACATTCTGACCACAACATATTGTCTTCGTCTAATCAAAAGCTAGAGCATACTGAGTTACATACTGAGTGCTGATTGGCTGAGAGAGGGCTGGCTCTCTTATCAATGAAAAATCGGGTTGAAAAATGAGACAGAAGCCAAAATACATGCATATGAAAACTAGTGATAGAACCAGAGACTTTTTTCGAGAGCTTGGGACTATATGGATTTTATTACCTAGCTATTATTTGTATCATTTCAAAGTGAAGTACTCCAGCTTTACGAACGCAGAAACCACATATTCACTCATGTATTAACGTCCACTCACGCTTTCCTCACAGACCTCTAACACTGGCACACATGATGACAGGCACCATTCATCTCCTGCTGCCTGGCTTCCCCCCGGCCAGTCAGACCCCTGTCACTTTCCAGCACTAAAAAGCCAACTTTGAATTAGGACATAAATCCAGCAAAAGGGGGGATGGTTCTCAGCCAGGGGGATACAGTGTCTATATATAGATAGATCTCTTTCTCTATATTTATAAAAAGTCAATATCTCTGGGCTGTAGTCTGAAGCCGAGAGACCTCCAGTGCATCAAGCAGATTGTTCTTGACCTGTGACCAGCAGAAGCTTCACACAGCACGCCTCACTGTTCTCCCCTCTCTGCACAGACAAGCCCAAACCATTACTCCCAACATCCCCTTGTAGCTTTCAGACGCACTCTAGCTGTCACCTTGCCTTTTAATGAGGAAAACAGCCCTTTACTCCAACAGGGGGGGACATCAATTCTCCTTTGCACTGTCTTATAATTGATTTGTTTTTTTCCTTTACTATTTCTGTGCGCTTGACCAAGACTTGAATGTCTTTTAGATAGAAAATCAAAATGAGTTGCACTTTGGCTTCTCAAATTCTCACACGAGTTGACATAAGGTTGGCTGGATGATCATATACTTACTTAAATCTGGCTGTTTTGGCTTCTGTCCGCAGTGAGAGCGCATGTATGATGTGTTATGTGTTTCAAATGTTGAACGAGTTGAGAATGAAATACAGCCAGGACGCGTGAGATCAGACGCAATTGGATATATAACATGACACTCGGGAGCGCATGCATGAAAAGTACCAAGCGAATATAAAAGTGGGTATTTGCCATTTTTAATTGACCACGCACAATGCCAAGTACATATATATACATAAGACGTTTTTCTTACCTGCTGTTTTGTTTTTCCTAGTAACAGGTGGCGATAGTTTTGGCTTATTCTCAAGTGGCTTTTCCCTTCCTTTTTTTTCCTCTCAAGTCAGTGCAAGGATGGATGGAAGCCTCACTGCAAATTCACAATGTATCCCTTGTGGTATATAGAAGCATCGCCCACATCACACCGCCGCATACACCGTGGGTCCACTACTGTAGCGTTGTGTGCGCGCAAAAAAAGCAGAAAAAATGAGCAAGATTGAAGCACTTGCCAAAAGATGATGTCCATATATATATACATACATAATCCTTTAGGGGGAAACACGCAGTGGCTGGGTCCGTTTTGGCTGCCAGGCTGACTCCTATAAACGTCTTCCCCTCGCTCGGATCCAGGCTTTGGCACGCACGCACGCACGCACGCACACTCTCTCTCTCTTTCCCGTGCCAAAATGACTGGATGCTGGAAATCACACGCGACTGCCGCTCTATAAGGCGCGCGTCAAGAGAACTCTCCAGGCTCTATAAATTCTGCATGTCACGATATACTTCCAGGGAATTTTTTATTTCTATTTTTATTTTTATTTTAAGGAATTGCCTGGTTGCTATAGAGCGCGCTAAAGAGTGCAAAATGCCCCGTGTCGTAAATAGAGCAGTCGGGTTTGTGCTGCAGAGAGGAGCGCGGCAGGCAGATTGTGGAGAGGACAGTTTTTTGGGAAAAGTGCAAGGGCTGGATGTGGAGGACCAATAAACAGACTTTAGTGTGTGGTTTGAGCTGAAAAAGACGGGTTTTGTTGTTGGTGTTGTTAGAATCAGAAGTATGTGTATGCAGTATAAGTAACAGGGAGTCACAAACTAGGAATTTGTGAGGGTCTCCAACCTTCTTCCCCTGGCGAGTGGCTTTCTTACAAACGGAAATGGTAGAGAGGTCCTCCCTGAAGTGGTCCTGGGAAAAATGAGTGGATATTTTGGGGAGAGTGAGAGATTTGAGTCCTTATTTATCATCATCATTATTTATCAATACATATTTGTCACTACAGCACGAAGTAGTAATAATAGTTTGCGTTTACAATAGCTATGAGCGTGTGAATAAATATAGATATAGACTTGTGTATTTGAATGCGTTACTTCTATCTGTGCAGCACTTTGGAAATGTCTTTTATAAAATGTGCTATATAAAATAAGTTGATTGGATATAGATTCTGAAATATTCGCCAAATGTGTTCATTTCTAAATTCTTTGGGCACTATCTGAGAGGGGGCGGTGAGCTACTGGTCGCTCCCGAGACACAGGTTGGAGACACGTTGTATATGGTGCTATAGAAAAGTAAAACATGAAAAATATATAAAGCCAGACATAAGAATCTTCTATGGAATTTATAAATACACACAATAGACAGTTCAGATTATAAGTGATGAAGGAGTGATATTGTAAGGGGGTACAAGAATTAAGAGACGGAATTAAGATAAGATAAACTTTTTTGATGTCACAATGGAGAAATCTGTTACAATGTTGTTGTTATAATGTTACTGTCTTATATCATCCATAATATTGTCTCACTTGTAGCTATCTTTACATGTTTATGGACCAATGGGACAAAGGCAGAGCTTGGTGTGGTCTAGATAAAAAGACAGTTTCACTCCTATCTTACAAGCTACAGTTGTGTATACCTTTAGGTAACTGATTAAATGTTTAGAATTTCATCCATCCATCCATCCATTTTCTACCCCTTAATCCATTTCTGGGTCGGGGTGGTGGCCAGAGATACCACCCGTACACACAGCACCAGCCCCTCACTGATCCTTCTGCAGGTGGTGGCTGCTCTATGGTATGACCTTGATCTTTCAGCGGGGGCTTCAGGCAAAGTGAGGTTAAGTGTCTTGCCCAAGGACACAATGACAGTAGACATCAGTGGGAGTCTGTGGAGAAGGTCTCGCGATGGGCTCAAACCCACGACCTTCAGGCTCAAAGGCCAATGCTCTACCAACTGAGCCACTGTCGCCCTTAGAATTTCACATGATTTATTTATACATTCCAATTAATTTTGGGGTATAGATATTGGACAGCCTACGACATAATTATAGGCACGTGCACTTAAAAGAAACGTTCCTTTCAAATCATTGATGACTAGTGGTGTCCAGACAATTGTGTGGTTACAGAGGCGTGCAACATGATTAAAGGGAATAGTCATGAGTAAGTAAGTTAGTAAGTCATGAGGAATACGCAATATCTTGTTTTGAAATCTAGTCCTAGATGTCCTTACCATGGTGAAATCTATTTGACACACGATAATAATAAATAATAATGCATTGGTTTTATGTACCGCATTTCTGGACACGCAAAAGACATGCGTTAAACACATGGCAATATTCATGCGCTCCATACGGTGAGTGCCCTGGGGCAG
The DNA here is from genome assembly GCA_964034765.1 of Knipowitschia caucasica. NCBI lineage: Eukaryota > Metazoa > Chordata > Actinopteri > Gobiiformes > Gobiidae > Knipowitschia > Knipowitschia caucasica. Next base: position 8,956,199 of record OZ035836.1, read on the forward strand.
ACTGACAGAAGTGAGGCCACCAGACTGTGCCATCTGCCCCTCAGACCAGTACCATCATTCACCAGACTCATATTTAATGGTAATGTGGGTGAAGTCTTCCCCCACTGTGGCGCCTGGTCTTCCTGGAGGTCTTCCCTCACAGTCTTCCATCTCTTAGATTTGTGGCTAACCTAAAATCTTGTTGTGTGCTCTGTGAGAGAGTTGGTTGGAGCTTTTTGTCGTTGCGCAGACGGAAGCATTGGCACCTTATCATCTACAAAGCCATGTTAGGTCTGCTGCCTCAGTATCTGGCTGACTACCGATAGTACCCAGGAGTGCTGAAGCCCATAACCTGAGGTCTCAGAGCGCCCTGGTGCTGTCCATCCCCAGAGTTAGGATGGAACTGGGAAAAAGGCTTTCTGTTTTGCTGCACAATTTGCATGGAATCTGCTGCGAACAAAACTTGGACTCAAGGAACTGATTTCCCTGTACTTGTTTAAGAGACAGTCTGCACATTGTACCTGTTTTATATGAAATATTTCTTTTGTGGTGTTTCATTGGTTTCATTTGATGTGTATGCTTTCATGTGTTACAGTATCTCAATATTTTAGCTTGTATTTCTTGTTGTGAATGTATGTTGCCTCTTTTCCAGGACACTCTTGAAAACAATTGATTATTAATCTGTCCTGGTTAAATAAAGGTTTAAAAAAACAAAACAAAAAACACGCACTGCTCAGCTTAGCTTTTGAGATCTATCTGGATCAGGCTTTCACTGCAGGTGGCACCATGAGATATGAAGCTATAGTATACAAAACAAATAATATACCACCTTGAACATTTATGGACATTCAATAACATTTATGGGCATTTTGAAACCTGCTTCAATAGACTGTGTGTGTTTATTGTTGCATTTCCCGTGTTCATATTGTCTGTTGTTGGCAAATTGGCTATTTCGACAATGGTGTGATTTTGGGTGATAGAAATTTAATTGAAATGAATAACAAATTGAGATTGGTTGGGCTCAGTCTGATTATGAAAACAAGGACACGCATGTTGATAAGTGTGAGGCAGACAATAAAAGCTTTAACTTTATCCGTGGGGTGGGAGTCACCAAGGTTTTACTTCTTTCCCACTCCATTTTGAGCTGACAAACTGTACATAGAAAAACATTTGTAAATACACCAACACAATGTGGAACTTACTGTTGCATGATTGTATTTTCATGTATATATTTTTCATGATTTAACTTTATTACAGACTCGAGGTCAAGATAAAAAGACAACACAACCAAAAAGAAACAAAATAAACATACATATTTACAGCAGACAACTGTACCAGTGACGCCACAGCTCAGACTGATGGCGTGGCACTGATTCTGATCCGGGTCAGACTCATGATAACCACATTCTGACATTGATTCAGTCGACAAATAAATCTGTACATCAAGGTTTAATACACTTTCATGTGTATATGCTGTAACATAAGCACAAATAGCCAAACCTGCATGCGGGAGCCAGATCCCCTCAGGCATCTGAAGATAAGCACTTCTATCAGTGTGCCCCAGGGCAGCTGTGGCTACAGTAGCCGGTTATCACCACCGTGTGTGGATTGAAGGAATAATGACACGTGAAGCGTCTTTGAGGGTCCAAAAGAGACTGATAGAAAAGTAAGGCATTATTATTACTATGTTAACAATGTACAAAAGTATCTCCATAAATTAAAGGTATATTGGAGGATTTTCTACTTCCGGGTGGATCATCAAGACTATTGGTCCTCTCAATTGTCAATCATTCTGGTGATGTGTGCTCGTCAAATAAGGCAAAAGAGTTTAGTTCAAAAAGTGGAAAGGGTGGTTCTTTCGTAAAATTTGGGAAAATCCTCCTGTACACCTTTTAAGAAAGGTAAATATTGTAAATACTTATGAATATATAATTACTGCTCAAATTACTGAATCAATCAATCACTTTGCTTATTTCTATGGTAACGCCCTTCCGATTATGGTTTGAATCCCCAGAAACCTTCAGTCATCGTCTCTTTCTAAATCAATTTTACATAACAGATTTTCCTCTCACACGGTCGAACACTTTCTCATGTCCAACTGCCCGTCTCCTCCTCACCCAACACAGCTCAGTCCACAGCTGTGCTACATTCTGTGTCCCAGGTGCACTCGCTCCTCTGCCCACTGCCCCTTCCTCACCCCCCCATTGCTCCCATATCCTGTCAACCTGAACCCACGTCACACACGCACACACACACACACACATACACGTTTTTGTTACCTGGTGGGTCCCTTTGACAGGGCCGTTCAGAATGGGACCCATAGACATAATCTTTTTTTACTGGGACTACTTTAAGTAATACAAAACAGTCAATAGAAACCAAACAACTATTTTAAAGGAATTTTATTTTAGATTTTTTTTTCGAATTGCAGTGATTCTATTTTTGACATAGAATTTAATGCCACTCCATGTCCGATGTCTAAGGTCATCTGGTGAGGCATTAATGCAGGCCAGGCAGTGAGACTTCCCAGGGACTTTTCCAGTCTGTATGAAAGGTGTCATGGTCTTCTCCACAGCCTTCACCTCAGATGCAGACCATGGCTTTCTTACACGTTCTAGGGAGAGAAATAAAAATATATTAGCAATATACACTCCCAGGGTTAGGACCAAGCAGCCTGGCTGTAATCCCCCACCTGGTACACTTACCAGAAGGGGCACTGCCACTACCATGGGGTGCATCTGGATGAATGGTTGAAGGTTCTCCGCTTGAAGTTTCTTTTAGCCCGTCCGTTTGTGAGAGGATCTCTACTGCTCTCCTTGTCGCACAGAAAATAAAAATACAAGTGGCCTTTAGGGGATAAAAATCATACATATTTTAATAATATCAAGAATTACCTTCAGGCTCAATTTGTATTTGGTCGAGGCTCTTTCCTTCGAATTCCGTCACTCTTCCCTGCTCCATGGCCATCAACACTTTGCTGATTTTGGCCAGCTCCAGTGTCCCCTCTGGTAGTCTGTAATATTGCCTGTGGATGCGAATGTCATGGCCGAGGAAGTTGGCAAGTATGTCCATCTCATTCTCTTTCATATTGAGAACTGTAGACATAGTAGCTATGTGCTTTCTAAGTTTGGTTGAGGATAGCATCTCTGGATGCACCGCACCACATTCTTTGGCTACCTGGCGTAGGGAGTCTGATCCCCTGATGTGGGTGTCTGCGCCCGGGCGGGAAAAGAAGTATGGGTTATGGTCAGAGATGGAACAGGCCCTTCTGTTCTCCACCAGCACCTCCATCGAAGCAATCATTTCAGGAGTCAAAAGAACCGGCACTTTCCGACTTCTTTTCCCTTTAATTTCAATGCGTTGAAAATGCTGACACAGCTTTTTCTCAAGTTGGGACAGTCCCAGAGCAATGTCAGAATGGATCCCAGTCTTACTTCTTAAGGTAAAGGCTGTCAGTGGCATCTTTGAAACCTCACCTTCCCTTCTTCGATTGAAAATGATGACCTCACAAAGAGTCAAAACTGCCAGTTTAGACCAATGCTTAGACGTTGGCTCACTTATTAGGGTTTGCACATATTCAGGTCGACATACCTCAATATGTGCATGCATGGCTCTAACGTCCTCAGTCAGAGGGAGCAGGTCCGGAGTGTTCCACTTGGCTTGCCGGAGGGTCTGTAGGGCAGCAGAAGAAACACAGACGTCCCACCTCTTCTCAAAAAGCAGCCGGCTTCGTTGGAGGTTTTTAATAAATAGTTCATCAACACAATGCTCCATTTTTGAGTCACATTCAAGAATATCTGCTAGCTTTCTGAGGCTATGGCCGAGTTTGAGGGCCAAGGATGGAGTCTTGTATTGATTTGTTTCCTCATCATATCCAGCCACAGACCTGACTGCATCAATCACATGGTTAAAGTTGGAAGGAATAAAGAAATCCTTAATTGTTTTCAGTTTCCCTGCGGTTTTTGCTTCGTTAATTAACCTACCGACTTCTCTCATTTTCTGCCTAATGTAATCATGCTTTGTCTTATCATGCCCGTGTTTTAAGTACAGGTGCTCTCCGAGTCTCAGAATCCCCTTTTCTGCTTTGACAACACCCGTGACCTCATCCTGATGCATTGCCGAAATTAAAGACCACAGCTTTTTGCTGATGCCCTCCGGTACAGGCTGGGCTAGGGAGCAGAGGGACTGGACCCTACTTCTACCTGGTTTAGCCTGGGCATCTTTCTGTGAAAGCCGGCACCTGGCCACATGCCTCCACAGCGACTTTCGCTTAAGCAATGCCCCACAGTCTATACAGTGCAAAAACTCACTGGATTTAACTGGGGAATTTGGCTGTTTAGCTGGGACTAAAGTTCCAATGCCGGCCTTTAAAACCTCAAAATTGTGCTCACGGTTTCCACTATTCCTGATCAAATCAAACTGAAGTTTACGTGCTTTAGATTTCACAGGTAGAGCCAATGCTCTGGCTACGTCACTTTCATTTCCATGTTTTCTAGTCAAATGACGGGACATTTTGTGGCAGGACATTGAACAGTAGAGGCAGAAGTGTCTCTTGCTGTATACTCGCCCCCCATTTTTCTTCTTTTGCAGCTGCATGATAACAATCTTATTTGCCTTTGGTTCGTCACTTTCCGAGTCTTGAAGAAAAGTGTTTTTGATTTTTCTTTTTCCATACTTTTTTACAGGTTTCTTCTTGACAGTTAAATCGTCAGAATCTGAGTCGACTTCATCAATTAGGGACTCTTGACTAAGCTGCACAAACAACAAATAATTTGTAATCATTCTATATAACAATTTGAAGTCATGACTTGTAGTCAGCACTTACCAGTGGTTTGTAAGCGTGCGCTTCAGTGTGCTCCTCCATGATTTCTTGCAGCCTAATGAACCACACACTTGCACCTTTTTCTAGCCTGACACCTGATTTCCTCTGTTGTGCTGCTCCATGATTGGCTCCAGCCTGCTGGACTGAAATTGCCCCAGTGTGCCCCTCCTTGATATCCCGCAACCCACCACCAGGGTTCCGACACATAACACACTTTTTTCAGGAAAGTAAACCTCCAGGGGTCCTTTCCATATTTTTACAGAGACTGCATAAGGACCGTTAGAAAAGCATTACCCATTGATTATTAAGCTTGGACCAGTGGGGTCCGGTGTTCGGGCCCCACCACGTAAAACCAGTCCCCATGACGTGAGTGGAATCTCAGGTTATGGAACCCACCAGGAGTTGAAAACAAGTGCACACACACACACACACACACACACACACACACACACACACACACACACACACACACACACACACACACACACACAGGGCGGCCCTGATCACCACATGATAAATGGCTCTGGGTAAAACATGGCTATAGGACACCGGTGTACAAGCTAATTTGTGATCAAACGGCAAATAAAGCAACGTCAGACTCAATTATGACGAGGGAACGAGCAAAGGACAAACCAGAGAATGAGGAAAAAAGAGCAGAGTTTCCTTTCTGTGACCAGAAAAAATGAGGGAGAGATGACAAAAAATCTTTGTGTTCTTGCATCAGGAATACCCAGCAGTGCAAAGTTTTCTTTTGGGTTCCCTCATATAATTGTATAGCTATGTTTACTAAAAAGTGCATTGTTTTGGTGGGTGATTTTTCATACAAATAAAACCTATAAATGTATGGCATGTATCTGCTTTAAATTATATGAAGAAATGTCTTAATAAGTAGCACTGGATTGATCTGGAGATGGACCACCCACTCCTCCTATTTACTGCATTGTGGATATAAAGTTTTTAGTAAATAAGTAAGAAATCTTTATTTATATACCGCCTTTCACAGACCAGAGTCACAAAGCAGTTCACAATTGCAATTTTTTGGGCATTTTTTGTCCTCTCACTCCACTCAGAGATGGGAGTGAGGTCACCAGTACAGGAGGCGCATGTCAGACCTATTGTACATGTTTTTAGGGGTAGGGGAAACCGGAGTACCCGGAGGAAACCTACACAGACACGGGGAGAACATGCAAACTCCACTCAGAAAGGCGCCGCTCCGACCGGGATTCGAACCCAGGACCTTCTTGCTGAGAAGCGAGAGTGCTATCCACTCAGCCACTTACTTACAGTACTTACTTACTTTTTACCGTGCTTTTACGGGTACTTTTTTACTTGTAACGTAAGGAAAACTTTCTTGGGCGTCAAGAACAAAAAATTAGTATAACTATTCTGTGTCAAATACAGTCCTTTTTTGTGTTGTATACTGTATATGTCAACTAAATTAAATCATTGGCTAGTTAAAGATAGCTGACTTTAAAACCTTAAACTATATTGATCTATGTCTACAATCAATAATTTTTAACATTCACTGAGACTCGATGTAGCGGCACCTGTCATCCACAGAATTTGGGAGTTTGCCAATGTCAGTCAGCCTTCTCAGAGGTTCAGAGCGGTTGTTTGCACCTTGGAAAATAATGGACTTACAAAGAAGTTGAGTGCAAAGTGGTTCGGAGTTCATTCAACCATTCATTCATTGGTTTGCACGGTCTCTGGAGAAACCAAGACGCCTCAGCAAGCAGCACTGTAATCCTTCAGTCTACTTTCTTCACTACAGATGGACTAAATCATAGCATAAAGGTAAAGAAATTCAACATTCACTCTAAAAACAGATATATTTAACCAGTTATCGGTTTGTTTTGACCAATCTAGTTTGTTGTTCTGTGTTCGATCAATTCTTTCATTTTAAATCACCAATCATTGTGTTTTCAACCATTTATATTTTGCTCTTTTGGTACAGCTCCAACTGATGCAAATTGGTCAATCCAACCTATCCTGCCTTAAATGCACATAAACTTGAACTATATATGGAGATATTTAAAAAGATTGATAAGTGAAGCATTTTCAGCTATAACACAGCAGCTACTTATTGTATTGTGTGCTCCTGTGTGTGTGCTCTTACTACTGTCCTGTATCTGTGCTGCAACACTGAAATTTCCCCCACTGTGGGACGAATTGAGGATCTCTTAAGCTTTTCTTTTCTAACCAATTAGTAGTTTTTCCCTATAGATTGGAAAATAATACTTTTTAAAAACGTTTCGATCCCGAGATAAGAAAACTGTCGGGATAAAAATTGTGCTTTTTTATGTTTTTATTTTAGGCAACACAGTCACCAAACTTGCACTCACAATATGTACATACAAAACATACAATACATAACATAACACAATGACAAAAACCCACTTACAACGCAACAGTAAAACAAAATACACAAGCTTGCAGACAGGACAAATGCATTGTAAACCGGAAAGACAATCGACAACAAAATAAATAAAAGTTTGTTCCAGTTTTATTCACACATACTTAGTCATTTACCACCGTCTCTCCTCAACAACCACGCTATCACAATCAAACCACGCAGATTAGAAGACGTCCGCTCTTTCGCTCCATCTTAATTAATTTCTCCTTCATCTGCCTCAGCTTTTTGAGAACTCCTGATGTGACTGTGGTCGGCACGGTAACTGTCACTCCCCTTCATACTCTCCTGTCCTCTCCACACGCCATGGCGGCTGAGGCACGTGGCGCTCCGGGGAGGCTGTTACTCACCTCCACGCTCTGCTTCTTCTTGATAAACACGCCGCGCCTGAAAACTATTATCTTTGATGCCAACGTGGTGAAACCGCCGTCCCCATTAGCGCCGTATTGAAAAGCCCAACGTGCGTGACAGCTCGCCGCCAGTAATTTAGCAAAGATAACCTCCCCTTTTCTAGTTTTAATCCGGGCCGGCACAAAAGGAGGCTATTCATGATCTGCAATTATGTTTTTTTTTTTTTTTTTACAGATGAGATAAGTGCTACAATTAACTTAAGGCCTGACCCAGACGTACGGCAGGATGTGGTATCTGCTGACCCAGCCAATCACACACATCAGACTGGCACTATTGGCACAGTCAGGATTCCAGGCTGAAAAGAAGACTCAAAGTGATCAGCTACGGGATACATATTGGAGCGTACTAGAGTTTTAGGAGATTGAAACCAATTTAATCCTTTAGTGGTTTCCTTAATCATTTGGTGGATCAGTTTTTGAGTCACTATACTTGAAGATTGGAACTGAAATCTACCTCACTGGGGGTTTCTCTGTCACTTGGTTTTAGGAGCTTTTACCATCAAACTGCATTTCATCCATTTGATAAAGGCCTAGAATAAATAAAAAAACAAATATATATATAATTGCGTCATGCTAGTTTATTGAGTTCATGGCAAGGCAAGTTTATTTGTTTAGCGCAGTTTGTACACAACTCAAAGTGCTTATCCCACAAAGCATTCAAATCATAAACAATCACAGCAGTTTCTAAAAGAGTTCAAAAAATGCAATCCCTCAGTTGTATGCACAGTTAAAAAAGAACTGTTTTCAACCGGGAATTTGAACATTGTCAGAGAAGAAGCCTGTCTCACATTTTCAGGAAGACTGTTCCAGATTTTAGCTGCATGAATCTGAAATGCTGCCTCCCCGTGTTTAGTCTTGACGCTGGGATTTAATATTTCATTTTGTGCAATTAAGCTGTGGTTTTGTTGACTCCACTTGTCATTGAGATTTGACTATGTATTCAAACAAGAACTGAATATCCCAAAAGGCCAATTTCAGAAAAAACGCAGATTATCAAAAGTACTACCACCCAAAAGAATGAATCACAACTGTTTACAGAATCACACATTTGCAGTTTTACAAATTTACCATACTTTCTAAAGCACATTTTTTTGCACCTTCGCTTCCTATATGCAGGACTAGCACCGACGATACAATTCAAATTTTGCAATTCTGGACAAAATTAACAGCAGAAGAAAGAGGTGCTGTAATATCATGAGTAAATATATGTACTACATGAGTACAGTATATACAAATACTACAACATCCCGCCTGTCCTCCTGTCCAGCTCGGCTCCTCTCCTCCTGTAATACTAATGGACAGTGATGCTCTGATGCAAAGGAAATCAAAAGTTGTTGCTGTTAAAATGATTTCGACCACTGAAGGTCAAACCGTTCCAAACCATGTTATTTTGACAAGAACAAACAAAGTGGATGAATTACATAATGATACACAAAATGACTGATACACAACAATCTTTCCATTCTTCCCCTTTGAAACCAGCAGCGACAATCTCCTCACCGCAGCTTTTTTAAATGAAAACGATAAATGTATTTGAATATTTTTCATGCAAAAACAGAGAAGTGCCATGAAAACAAATCGGAAAAGCGTACAATTCTCTCTTTATCGAGTAGTTTTGTCAAAGGCCAGATGTATTTTAGTGCCATATAGATAAAGTTTCACCTCTTTTTGCGCGTATTTCATCAAGTATACTGCCATTAACAGAACATGTTGAAGATTGTAGCAAGAGAAATACAATATTTGGACAAAATTTCAAAACGGAGATATCTGTCTTTGCATATGAACGCTCCCTTTGTAGAGTCAAGGGGGGGACCTCATACAACTGTAGATTCTCTGGTTTGCCTCTTTGTTTGTGAGTAGACCTGCTGTGAAGATGTGATTATTATGCCTATTTTTTACCCTATACTTTTTTATAGATGTTTTTCATTATTCATGGTATTAGCTATGGATCCTGTGCCTGCATATGAGTCCTAAATAAAAAAATGAATACAATAAAAGTATGCTACAGTTGTAAGTGAGTAATAGATAGATAGAGAGATACACATTCGTACAAACAAAACAAATAAATAGATAATTCTGAAATAATTCGGAATAATTCGGCAAAGGTGGTGTAGCCGCTGGGTGGAGCAGGACAACTCACAGACGCAATCTTTATTTTTACAGTGCATTTTACAGACCAAGGTCACACAAAGTACTTTACAGTGTTCAGAGTTCAGATATTTTTCCATTCTCTCCACAGACGGTGATGACGGAAGTGAGACGCCGAACACACTGGAGCGTCAAAACCTCTGACCAAACACCATCCATTCACTCACTCGTTACACTCAGACATATTGTACATGTTTTTGGAGGAAGGGGAAAACGGAGCACCTGAAGGGAACCAACGCAGACATGGGAAGAATATGCAAACTCCACACAGAAAGGCCCCGTCTGGAGGTCACAAGCTCACAGTATATAGTAAATGTTGATTTTGAAATAGACAGTAAATCTTTTCACAGTTTGAGCTCAGTCCATGGAGATCAGATTTTAAGCTATGTATGGTACAAGCGTCTCTTGTTTTGCACATTGTTCTGATAGACAAACTAATTAAAAAAGGATATTAAAAAGGTTGAGAGATTTTCTTCTGAAGACTAAAAAGTGCACTGCTCGGTCTTTCTTGAATATTTTGCCAGTGAGTAAAAGGTAAGTTTTTTATTCAAATCACAGTTATTTGTTTGTATTAAGATGTAAAGTATGGATATTATATTTCTAATACATACTCACATGGAGCGTCCACTGTTTGCATTGGTCCCACAACATGGCATTAAACAAGGAGGATCACTGGAAAAAAGCAAGTGACATCACAGGTCTGTGGAGAGAAATGGAGAGTGTAGGAATTCAGGCTTTTGGGCAGTAATCTCATCTGAAATTGTCATTATCATTTGCAAGTTATATATCAAACTGAGGTACATTCCAAGGGAAAAAATAACATATCCATGACAACAACCCAGCAGCAGACCCAGTGGGGGCGAGTCCCGGCCTCAAAAGGTCCGTGACATACTTGCAATACAATTACGGCCCGGTGGAGGTGCGCCCGGAAACAGAATCACCCAATGCTTTTGTATTGCGTCTTCTTTCCTCTCAAAAACCTTTTCGAGGGTGGTTGAAAGCCAGCTCTTGGCCCAGCGCTACGTTCCGGATGTGTGTCGATGCTGAGCGGAGTATATATTTTTTGGACCAGTCTAGTTTAGCCGCTGTAGCTTTCAGAATGCACTTGTTAAATGAACGGGGCTAGAGCCGGCTAACGAATGCGCAAATGTGTTTTTTCACATTTTCAGTATCAGAAATGTCGGGCAATGCTCATTCAAGTTTGCATTGTCTTGTTTGTACAATTGCTCTTTTTTAAGTTAGTGAAATAAACATTATCCGGGACAAATGCAGAAAATCACAATGATTTCAAAGCTTAAACAAAGAAAATAATCTGATCTCTAATCTTCTTTTGGAAGTTTGAGGCCACCATTACTGCGGAATATATGAAACTATTTAAAAACAAATAGTGGATGGAATGTATATAAAATGGCAAGAAATTCAGAAAATAAGATAAGAAAAGATAGACTTTAATGATCTCACAATGGAGATATCCTTGAAGAACAGCATTTGAAAAAACATTGAAAAATTAAGAATTTGTTAATATTCTCGGTCAGAAAGCGTTGAAAAGAGTGCTCCAAGGAAAGAGCAAAGAGCAGAGTTGGAGAGTCTGATTGACGTGGACAAAACATGAGACGATGGACTGGAATGAACATTGATGGAATTGGAAAAGCTGTGAACCGAGACCAGTGGCGACAGGTTCTGCGTCCGACTCTACTGGACTGAACGCAATAATTACGGTGAAACACTGTCTGCCTTTAGAGCGCCCCAAAATATGCACAGACTGTATATCAGGACTGGGCTGACCGAGTGGAAGAAGCTGATTTGAACATAAGCAAGCTGAAGCCAATTTCCTTATATGGACATGTGTCCGTATTTAAAAACACAGAAAGCGCTAAATTACCCAAAATTAAAATCACAAAATTAATCCCAAAATGTTGAGAGTGACAGAAGCAGTTACTGAGCAAGAGTTTACAAGTTGACAAGTCCCTCTCGGGTGTCATTGAGCTAGGGCATGTGTGAAAGTCAAGGCCCGGGGGCCAGATCCGGCCCGCGGATGAATTATCTTGGCCCCCGGGATGATATTTGATGAGTTATAGAACCGGTCACAGACCGTCACACAAAGCCATGAGAATTTTTCTCTTTGAAGGAAGTTTTGTTTTTGTCTGTGAGCCTGGAAATGAAATGAGTCGTACAGACATATTGTATTTTTCATGTAATCATTAAATTCTGCTCTTATTCATATTCTCCACTGCTAAAGTGCAATATACACATCTGTAAATACTTCTGAACCAAGTGCCATTATAGCCCCAGAGTTTATTTCAATTATATTGTCAATTATCTTAAATAATAGACTAATTTGATGTGTGCAATCTGAGTGCTCTTATTTCCTTCTTCCTCTACTGTAATGTGCGCAACAATGACACTGAAACTTCTCCACTGCGAAATGAAAAGGTATATCTTATCTTATCTTATCTTAAATAAAATACCGTACACTTTGTTAAATATAAGTTCAACAGGTTATAGGCAATCTTTTTAATATAATAATAGTGTTAATTAACATTGAACCAGTCCGGTTCTAGGCTTTAGAAAAACATTTTTTTTGGCCCTCTGATGTATTTGACTTTGACATCCCTGAGCTAGGGGTAAACATTTTCCATATGTTGCTTCTCAGCAAGAAGGTTGGAACAGGGCCTTTCTGAGTTTAGTTTTCATGTTCTCCCCGTCTCCGCGTAGGTTTCCTCCAGGTGTATGGAGGACCAAAAATGACTAAAGTATAAATAAATAAATAAATAAATAAATACAGGAATATATTAATAAATACATTCATTTTGGACAATAAAAACTAAATATTTACATTGATGTGTTAAATATTACTATGAAATCAAATAAATATACTTTTATTTAGGTTATTTATCAATATCTACATTTTGTCCTTTATTTATTTATCCATTTATTGCATATATTTATTTATGTATTTCTACATTTCTTCATTTATTTATTTATGTATTTCTACATTTCTTCATTTATTTATTTATGTATTTCTACATTTCTTCATTTATTTATTTATGTATTTATGTGTCGCTACATTTCTTCATTTATCTATTTATGTATTTCTACATTTCTTCATTTATTTATTTATGTATTTCTACATTTCTTCATTTATTTATTTATGTATTTCTACATTTATTTATTTATGTATTTCTGTGTTGCCGTATGCTAATTAGGTGGGCGGTGCTGAACTCAATGATTGGTGGGCAGTAGGGCAACCAGACAGAAGCAAAGTTAAGCCTAGCGTACATCGACAGAGAAACTGGGGACAACTAGTTGCAAGGCGGCTTTTGGCAACTGAGAGGAGATGATGGAGATGATCAGTTGCCAAAATCGGTCGATGTGAGCGCTCTTACAACTGGAGATGAGCAGTCGGTCTCCAGTTCCAGTCAGTTGCCCGTGTTCTACTTTTCGGCAACTAGTTGTCCTCAGTTTTTGAGACATGACCCGATGTGCGCGCTCCATGCGCCGCTCCGACAACGTGTGTGTATTGCGTGTGTTGCGAGCCCGCCACAGTTTATGTCCGAAAACACACTGTAGTTGAGGCCAGTTGCTGTCGATGTACGCGCTGTTATTCCCGAGACTGGTCTGCTACTGGGAGTTGCCCGTTTTCGTCAGATTGTCGATGTGTGCGGGGCAGCAACTCATATGCGACGGATATAATCAGTTGCCAGTCTGATGTACGCTAGGCTTTAGCCTTCTCGGTTTGTGAGAGGATGTGAAGCTGCTGCTTGTTGAAGAGCGTCCAGCACAGTTGCATCAAAGTCTACCTCTGGGTCAGCACGGTGATGAACTAAAACATCTAATAGTCTTTCCAGCCGAAAGAGTAGATAGTCCTCAGGTGCATTATGCTCAACATCATTAACATCATTTGCTAATGCTCTTAATTGATGAGCAACGGCTCCTAAAAAACTTACATTCGAAACTGCCATCATACCACACAAAAGTGCACAGAGGATCTCTAGCTAGCTAACCGAGTACCGTAATGTGAGGCAGTAAATGATCGAGACCAGAGTTCACGCAATCCTAACCAATCCTGTTCTAGATTGAGTTCAGCACCGCCCACCTAATTAGCATACAGGAACACAGAAATACATAAATAAATAAATGAAGAAATGTAGAAATACATAAATAAATAAATGAAGAAATGTAGCGACACAGAAATACATAAATAAATAAATGAAGAAATGTAGAAATACATAAATAAATGAATGAAGAAATGTAGAAATACATAAATAAATAAATGAAGAAATGTAGAAATACATAAATAAATAAATGAAGAAATGTAGAAATACATAAATAAATGAATGAAGAAATGTAGAAATACATAAATAAATAAATGAAGAAATGTAGAAATACATAAATAAATAAATGAAGAAATGTAGAAATACATAAATAAATAAATGAAGAAATGTAGAAATACATAAATAAATATATGCAATAAATGGATAAATAAATAAAGGAAAAAATGTAGATATTGATAAATAACCTAAATAAAAGTATATTTATTTGATTTCAGAGTAATATTTAGCATATCAATGTAAATATTTAGTTTTTATTGTCCAAAATGAATGTATTTATTAATATATTCCTGTATTTATTTATTTATTTATACTTTAGTCATTTTTGGTCCTCCATACAGGTGTTCCGGTTTCCCCTACCACTAAAAACATGTACAATAGGTCTGAATGTAATGAGTGAATGGATGGTGTTGGTTGGAGACTATGATGCTCCAGTGTGTTCGGCGTCTCGCTTCCGTCATCACCGTCTGTGGAGAGAATGGAAAAATATCTGAACTCTGAACATTGTAAAGCGCTTTGGGTAAAATACACTACATAAATAAAGATTACTTACTTACTACTTACTCTATACAGTCTTTAGACAAATGTTAGATCTCATATTTGTGCTTGAACTTACAAACTACTCGCCGTAAAAATGTTGTCCATATTTTGCAACAACCAACAAGTGGGGACAAAGTGTTTGAGTTAATTAAGGATCTCCACATTATGACCAAAAACAATTAAATGACTGCCGACAGGAGAGTCAATGCACAAACACAACTATTTACCTCAAGTCTGTTTGTAGATGTGAAATTAGGAGCTGAAATCGCACACATGGCCTGAACATCTAACTCCAAGAGATTACTACCGCTGCAATGACACACTTTCTGCCTCTCTGCAACTGTGACCGTCCACCAGCCACGGTTTCATCTTAAGCCCCTATTTTATTATTGAACTCCTGTGAAATCCACCACGCTGTGATCATCAAAGGTACACAGTGGCACAAGCAGCACAAGCAGCACAAGCCCTTCCCCTCTTTCTATTGTATCCTCTCTCATCTCCAAAGTCTCCTGCCCCTCAGAACTTTGAACACAAGGGGGCGTAGACTGATAACTTTGCCTTTTCCCCCTGCCTGCTGCTCCTGCACTGAGGGGCAAATCAGATTATAAGGCTCCTCCTGTCTGACCTTGGAAGGAAACTACTACTTGAATTTACATTTCAAGAGAGGGCCTGGGTTTATTGCATTACCGACAGTGGCGCTCCTGCTTGCACACATCACGGGAGAATAAACTTCCCCGTGGCCCTGCCCTGGACAGTAGAGGAATATCATCGTGAAGGATATGGGGAAAAATAAAATAAAATGCAGCACTGGTGGTTGTTATGGTGGCATTATAAAGAGGCGGTGGGGTTAGCAGTGCGGATGTTTTGATGTAAGACCTTAGAGTGTCAAGGTACAAAGGCAGTCAGAGCAGAGATTGCATTAAAGTTGACATTTCAAACCATTATATTTACAGTTTGGATTTGAAAACTCTGCTTAAAGAGCGTAGTTAAGTAATCATTCTTCAGCCCTGTTTTCTCCGCACCTTTATTTACAGCCTCTGCCTTTATTCGTGTTTGTTTGTTGGTCTTTCACATGTAATGACTTGATCTGCTCCTCTGTTGGCAGTTTGGTGTGATGACGTTCAAGGTGATGCGGTATGTTAGACAGCTGTAAGATTCCCATTTGGAGTCAGTGGATCTTTAATGAAGCTATACATTGTTATAGTTTTAATAACATATCTGAAAACTGCATGATGTGTCTCTAAATAAATAGTTTTTTTCACAACAATGTATTCCATAAATATTGCTTTTCTCTAGCATTCTGCTTCATTGGTGGCTTTTATTAGATTCTTCCCACTAGAGATACAACGTTCAAATCATACAATGGAAAATCTCTATTTACGTTTAATGTCTCATTACAAAAGATAAGGTTAGATTAACTTTATTGATCTCACAATGGAGAAATTTATACGTGTGTCACATTTGACATGAATAGGATCACTCAGGGTGTGATAGGAAGTGTGCAAACATGTGAAAAGATTAAAACCAAGGGAACAACATAAACTGGAAGAGGCCTTACACCAGAACAAGTATAGTTAGGTTTGTGGTGATACAAGCCTGCCAGTTTTCAGTCCCATACAATACATTATAATTCAAGTATGCCTGTTTTTTCCCCCAACTAAACGATTCATTTATTTATCATGCATATAGATTCAAAAGAGCCTGTTTGATTAGGAATCTTATAGAGTGATGGTTGAGGTTTAAACAGCAGATATTACTTTTAAACTATTGAATTAAAATTACATAATACATAATTAACCCAACATTATCTTAGTCTTTCAGTATACGACTGTACCTTGTCGTCTTTATAGCCCAGACTTTTAAACAATTACAGGCCTCTAGTCTCACGTCCCTGTGCGTAATAATGTGTTGAAGGAGCAGCCAACGCGACGGTAGCTTTTGCATTATCGTGCGTTTTATAAGCTTGTCTTCGCGGCCCATAACAGAATAGGACTTTTATTGTCCCATTCCTAATACATACCAGCTCTTCCAGTCCGCGGCTCTGGCATCAAACACCTGTTTATTTGGACTCAGCTGGAGAGCAGCCGCCTCTGCGCTCCCAGACCTCGTGGCTCCATGCGCGCAGTAAAAACCCAGAGAGTGATTGGTCCGACACCCGCATCTGTGAATCTGCGCCCGCCCCACGGTCCGCCCATGCACCTGATAGTCACTATTTACAGCTTTACACATTACCCACTCACTGCTCTGTTTTCTAGAGAGAGATGAAGAGATGACACTTGACTGGAAGTTGGCGATATAACGGAATTACGCACAGGACGTGTTGGGTTTCTTTTCTTACAGAGGGATATACAAGTTTGCCAAAGTTTTCAACATGCCTCGATCATTTTTGGTAAAGAAACATACGAATTCTATCAAAAAGCCAAATTACAGCGAACTGGAAAGCCCCACAGGTGAGTTTCTACGAGTTTGGGTAACTTTGGGTAACTTTTTAACGCTGTTTTTACGCACACTAAAACTTTACCACTCAATGTCTTGTTTCTAGTCTTCATCACGCCGCACTTCTACAGGGGCCTCCCACTGCCTGTCATCCCGCAGCCAGAGATCCTCAGCCCGATCACTGTATGGACTACCAGCAGCCTCCCGTTGTCCCCTCTCCCCAGCGACCTCTCCCCTATCTCCGGGTACCCCTCCTCGCTCTCGGACACCTCCTCCAAGGACCACAGCGGCTCAGAAAGCCCGCGGAGCGACGAGGATGACCTGCTCAAACTGACTGGTGGCGTTGGGGAAGCGGAGAAATTCCAATGCGCGCTGTGCAGCAAGTCCTACTCCACTTACTCGGGACTCCTCAAGCACAAGCAACTGCACTGCGACGCCCAATCGAGGAAGTCCTTCTGTTGCAAGTACTGCGAGAAGGAGTACGTGAGCCTGGGGGCGCTCAAAATGCACATACGGACTCACACGTTGCCCTGCGTGTGCAAAATCTGCGGCAAGGCATTCTCCAGGCCGTGGCTCCTGCAGGGACACATCAGGACGCACACAGGTGAGACGAGTTCTCCAAGACGCACGGGGCCGGGGAGATAATGAAAACGTATTTTTTGAATGGGGAAAAAAATGCCTTCACAATATTGCATGTGACAGTAAGTTGAAATCCAAGCTAGATTTATGTGAGTCCTTTGAGATTTGAAATTGAAACTGTCCGAAAACTTTTTAAAACACACAATATTTCATCACGGAAAGGCCATTTACTGTTATTCATCCAAGTTTTACGCACTCACTTTATAAATGAATCCAAACGATGTAACATTGGAATTTGTAGAATATTTTTTATGCCCAATCACTTCTTAAACAATATAACCCTTTATAACTGGGAATATTGTCTTGCAGGGTACTTTCACGCCCTTGCTTGTTTATTTCAAAATATTGTTTCCTTGTCAAGAAATGCCCATATATGGCATAAACTCAACTAACTCTCAATCAATCCGGATCCTGTTCCTTTCATTGTGATCTGTTTCCATGGAAAGTAGAGTTTACCACTTTGTCTTCCATTGAAAGGAAAAAATATATATTGTCATTCTCCCAATCACAATCTGAAGAACACACTTTCTGGTTTTGGCAACATTTTGAGGACTTTTCCCCAAATCAATAGATAAAATATTTGTTAAATAAGTTAAGATGGTCCTAATTTTGCTTCCATTGCTAATTCTATTCTCTTTTGTGACATGCACTGGGCCTGTACATGTCATTTAGCTTTAGAATCGCTCTTTTAGTCTGTGTCTTTGTGGTGTCATTTGTATTTGACACTTCCCCTTTTTTCTCTGTCCAAAAATTGAGCAATTGATTTAAGCCGTTGACATATTGGAACAAAACTGACATCAGCACAAACCCATTCCTGCGCTTGTCAAGCCTGTATATGCGGCCTTTTGACACATGTCTCACTCCCCGTTTTTCTTCTCCTTTTTTGTGTGTGTTTTGACAGGAGAAAAGCCATTCTCCTGCCCACACTGCAACCGGGCGTTCGCCGACAGATCCAACCTCAGGGCCCACCTTCAAACCCACTCAGATGTGAAGAAATACCAGTGCAAAAACTGTTCCAAAACCTTCTCTCGGATGTCTCTCCTGCACAAGCATGAGGAATCTGGATGCTGCACTGCACACTGAGCTGCAAAGTGGACTGTAGCCATCTTCACAGGGCTCTTGTCTGGCCTGCTTGGCTTCACGTGACATTACGACATTCTTAAGTGCCTAAAAGTTTTAAATAAGACATCTGTTGCTTTGGTCTGCTCTGTAGTTATCGTCTATGGCAATCGTGGATCATTAGCTTATTATTATTTATTTTGAATATTTTAAAATCTCATTAATGGTCCATAAGGAGAAAAAAAACGTGTTTCTGAAATAGATTTTGCAGTGTATGTGCTCTTGTCCAATTATTATATTGGTCATCACAACAAAGAATCTGATTTAGCGGAGAATCCAGGTTTCCTTTACATTTGTGCCAAAATGTCTGCACAAAGTCGCTGTTTTATTAGTGTGTTTCAGGTTAAGAATAATAATCTATGAACAAAGAATGCTGTAATCTGAAATTGGGGATTGTCAGAGGACAGAAGTTAAGTTAAAGATGGATTATCTAACTTTTAAACCGCAAGGAAAATGGAACTATGTCAGGAAATCCATCTAACAGGTTCCTATCTCTCAAAGCACTACTTTATCTTTGACCTCTGTCACATCTGAAGATACAATTTATCAGACAGAAAAGTGAAAAAAGAGAGGACCACCCTCACTCGGCAAATCAGCGCTCAGCCTAAACCATCAAGTAGTGACTCCCAGGGTTCTTTGTTACAGTAATACAAAACAGATAGAAGCTTTTCTAATAAGATAAACATTTTGTAGTCTGGCTTTTACACAAGATTTTACTTTCACAAGACTACTTTCACAGACTGATAAAAAAAATAACTTGGGTACCCTAGCTTTAAATCACTAAAACCTGCAAAAAACCTCTAGCTTAAACAAGACAAGGTTACATCAAGTTGAAGAGCAAGTCAAGTTTTTATTAATAGTTTAATTATAATTATACATTTACTCTCTGAGCACAAATCAACCAAAGTGAAACCTCTCTGGCATTATCCCTTAAAACCTTTTACCAAACATTTGTCGAATGTCACAAACACAACCATATGTACACATTTCTACAGAAAACTATCAGGGAAGAGACCCCCAAAGACAAGCCATATCGCCTTCACCACCCTCTGCCTTTACCTGTGCTAGCTCATGCACTTTTGGGTTTTGCATGTTTACCAAAGCAGTGTCTTCTACTCTCACCAAAGTCAAAAGCTTTTGGTGCCTTTGAGTGGCTGTCAAGACGACTCCCCCTTTTTCTTCATGTGTGCCTTGCGAAAGATTCTATACATAGATCAAGACATTGTAATCTTGGGGACAAGTGCAAGCCTTAAAAAACATGGCCTCGGGTGGTGTCATGAAAACTTTTGCACATGGATTTATGTACTCTCTCCAAAAGGGGCCTCGGCTCACTTGGCCATATAATGTATTTTTTTTCCGACGACTTTCCTATTTTTGTATATTGAATGTATGCGTGACTGAGAAGATTGTATATCCGCAGTGACAAGCTGTGATTCCGAATGATATTTGATTTTTTTTTTTTTCTTTCCTCGTGACACTTTGACAAATAAAGTTTCATGGTGTTTTTTTGTATATGATTTTGAAGTCTGTGTGTTTGTCTGACTGGAGAGCAGAGCGGGGGGGGAGGGGTATATGAGGTGATAGTGGATTGATGTGACTAGGAGGAAAGCTATTTTCTCTGTTCAACTGCCTGTGTGCACCAAATTGAATGAAAATGCACTTTTTTTTTGAAGCCTGGTTCCAAAGTAGACTATAAAGTACGTGTGCATGAGCCGAGGAGCACTATTTATGTTCGAGTAAAATGGTAAACAAGTTGTGCAGAGTTTGTGGACCGCTGCAGAAACAATTCTATTTTTCGTGTGTGACGTTGAGCAAAAAAATGTCTAATACAAAGGGAACTTTTTGCGTGTTGAGTCCATCTATACCCACAGTGCGGCATTACATTTACCATATCAATCAATCAATCAAATTTTATTTATAAAGCGCTTTTCATACAAAAAGTGTAACACAAAGTGCTTTACAGTTTAGTTAAAAACAATCCAACATGCCCAGCCCTAAACCCTCCTCCCCACAGACCCCCCAAAACCACATTTATAAGTAAGTAAGTAAGTTTTTATTTATATACCGCCTTTTCACTGCAGATCTGAGTCTCAAAGCGGTTTACAATTGTTAATTTTGGGCATTTGTCTCTCACTCCACACAGAGATGGGAGCGGGGTCACCAGTACAGGAGGCACATGCCAGACCTATTGTACATATTTTTAGTGGTAGGGGAAACCGGAGTACCCGGAGGAAACCTACGCAGACACGGGGAGAACATGCAAACTCCACTCAGAAAGGCCCTGGTCCGACCGGGATTCGAACCCAGGACCTTCTTGCTGAGAGGCGAGAGTGCTATCCACTCAGCCACCGTGCCGCCCTATAATTATATATACAATACACACACCCCACACACACACACACACGCACACGCACACACATATACACAAGTATAAAGTCATATCAGGTAAAATAGGTAAAACAATAAAAAGACATGGGGCTGGGAGCAGATGTAACCGGCTGAAGAAGCGTCATCCAAGGAGCCATCTGCACCAGGAGCAGAGAGCCGGCTGCAGCCACAGGCAACGACACAGGACCCAGAGGAGAGAGGGGCCCCAGACCCCACCAGGCCCAGGACTCAGACCCCATAGGACCCAGAGGAGAGAGGAGGCCCCAGACCCCCACCGGATCCAAGAGCCAGTCCCCCGAAGCCGCAGCAGACCCCAGCTCTCAGTGCAGAGGGCTCCTCCAGAGGAAACACTGGGGACACTAAAACAATACAATAATACAAAGAAAAATGGCAGCTGCCTAATATTGATAATAACAATAGTAAATGGGTAGATACAATAAATAATTAAAAATAGTAAATAATAAAAATAAATAAAAATATAATCCGTCTAAAAACATAAATAGATGTACTAAAAAGCAATAATAGATAATAAATACTAATCAAAAGCTGCTCTAAAAAGGTGCGTCTTGAGCCTACTCTTAAAAATATGAACTATCCTATCAATGGGGAGGGGAGTCGACCTAATGTAAGAATTCAGGCTATTGAGCAGTCAAGACATCTGAAATTATATAACTTAAATAATAAGTTTTATGTCATAAGGAGGAGCATTGTAAAAA
Source organism: Knipowitschia caucasica (assembly GCA_964034765.1). Classification (NCBI taxonomy): domain Eukaryota; kingdom Metazoa; phylum Chordata; class Actinopteri; order Gobiiformes; family Gobiidae; genus Knipowitschia; species Knipowitschia caucasica. Next base: position 8,978,137 of record OZ035836.1, read on the forward strand.
AAAGAATATAAAATAAATGAAACAAAGTTGTGCATTGGACCTTTAAAATACTAGTAATTCATCAAATTCTGTGGCCCTTACTTTGTATACAGTATATCTACAAAACAACACCACACATAACAATGATAATAATACATTTTAATTATAATGCACCATACATATCCAGAAAACCTCAAAGTGCTACAGATTAAAATACAAAACCACAAACAACAAAGCAAAGCAAAAAATAATCAGAAGTATAAAAATACATCAACAAGATACATGGAGGGTTAAAAACTAAAAGAACCCATACACTAATAACAAAAACATTCTTGTAGAGTTATGTTGATACATTTTAATACCTAAAATTCAAATGCAAATACATTAAGGATCATTCTCTGTGATCTTTACCGGAAACCATGCTTTATTGAAAGTCATTTTTCATTCTAGCGATTCAAAAATTGCACCTATAACAGGAGAAAGTATGAAATTATAAAACGCATGAAAACAAGCAAGTTACAGGTCATACAGTGCCTTGCGAAAGTATTCGGCCCCCTTGAACCTTTCAACATTTCGCCACATTTCAGGCTTCAAACATAAAATAAATAAATTTTTTGTCATGAATCAACAACAAGCGGGACACAATCGTGAAGTGGAATGAAATTTATTGGATAATTTAAAGGCACACCGCGGACTTTGTGACCTAAAGAGTTGACACATGAGTTATTTTATATGAATACTTGGGCCAATATACAGCGCTTGACACTTGCAATGCTCCGAGCGGGGCTGCCCTCTTGAAATACCGCCCATGTAACTTTCGAGCAGACGGACCGTCTGCCACCAGGTCACGTGACTTGGAAGAAACACTTGCTTTACGGCTACAGGCGCTGATATACTCATGGAGCTAAGGCTTTTGCTACTCATTTTTCACCTGCTCGACTCCTGGTCATGGCTGAGGCAAGGAAAAATTTTAAACCTTCGGAGGAGGCTAAAAAGAGGAAACGCGAAAGGGATCGTGCTGTAAGCTGCATGTCTGTATGAGCGCTGCTGTTCACCTGGTTCCTGGATGTCATCGACTGCAAAGATGTCATTCCACGCAGCACGAGCTAGACGCAGAACTCCCTCATCCAGGATATAGAAGTCCATGTGTGGTAGATTACTAATGCAGCGGTCTGGAGGCTGACCACAGCAGAGTCTCTCAATATCTGTAGGCATGTCTCTACAGTTTGAACACACACACCAGTGCATGCTGTCTGAATACACACTCAAAAGACACCGGCTGACTGTTTGTTGACTTTTGCGACAGTGCTGAGTTGCTTGTGGCCACTAGGGGCGCTAAACGTGAAAGTTGCAGGTCTAGCGCCCCTAGTGGCCAAGAGTTACACGGTGTGCCTTTAAACTTTTTTAACAAATAAAAAACTGAAAAGTGGGGCGTGCAATATTATTCGGCCCCCTTCACTTTCAGTGCAGCAAACTCACTCCAGAAGTTCAGTGAGGATCTTTGAATGATCCAATGTTGTCCTAAATGACTGATGATGATAAATAGAATGCACCTGTGTGTAATCAAGTCTCCGTATAAATGCACCTGCTCTTTGATAGTCTCAGGGTTCTGTTTAAAGCGCAGAGAGAACCATGAAGACAAAGGAACACACCAGGCAGGTCCGAGATACTGTTGTGGAAAAGTTTAAAGCCGAATTTGGATACAAAAAGATTTCCCAAGCTTTAAACATCTCAAGGAGCACTGTGCAAGGAATTATATTGAAATGGAAGGAGTATCAGACCACTGCAAATTTACCAAGACCCGGCCGTCCCTCCAAACTTTCATCTCAAACAAGGAGAAGACTGATCAGAGATGCAGTCAAGAGGCCCATGATCACTCTGGATGAACTGCAGATAACTACAGCTGAGGTGGGGATGGTGTGTTCAGGGTGATGAGCTGTGTTGCTTTCACGCCAAACATATCGTTTTGCATTGTGGCCAAAAAGTTTTATTTTGGTTTCATCTGTCCAGAGCACCTTCTTCCACATGTTTGGTGTGTCTCCCAGGTGGCTTGTGGCAAACTTTAAGAGACTTTTATTGGATATCTTTGAGAAATGGCCACTCTTCCATAAAGGCCAGATTTGTGCAGTGAACGACTGATTGTTGTCCTATGGACAGACTCTCCCACCTCAGCTGTAGTTATCTGCAGTTCATCCAGAGTGATCATGGGGCTCTTGGCTGCATCTCTGATCAGTCTTCTCCTTGTTTGGGATGAAAGTTTGGAGGGACGGCCGGGTCTTCCATTTCAATATAACTGCTTGCACAGTGCTCCTTGAGATGTTTAAGGCTTGGGAAATCTTTTTGTATCCAAATCCGGCTTTAAACTTCTCCACAACAGTATCTCGGCCCTGCCTGGTGTGTTCCTTTGTCTTCATGGTTCTCTCTGTGCTTTAAACAGAACCCTGAGACTATCAAAGAGCAGGTGCATTTATACGGAGACTTGATTACACACAGGTGCATTCTATTTATCATCATCAGTCATTTAGGACAACATTGGATCATTCAAAGATCCTCACTGAACTTCTGGACTGAGTTTGCTGCACTGAAAGTAAAGGGGCCGAATAATATTGCACGCCCCACTTTTCAGTTTTTTATTTTTTTTTAAAGTTTAAATTATCCAATAAATTTTGTTCCACTTCACGATTGTGTCCCACTTGTTGTTGATTCATGACAAAAAATTAAAATGTTATATCTTTATGTTTGAAGACTGAAATGTGGCAAAATGTTGAAAGGTTCAAGGGGGCCGAATACTTTCGCAAGGCACTGTATCTGTGGCACGGCGCGCTGACCCGGTGAAAGAAATCAGTCATTCCAAAACAAATGTAATCATCTACTGTACAAGTTTTATAGCACATTTAGGGACTTTCCAAGCAATAATATCTCTATGGCAACAAACAAATCCCATCAAAAAAGTTGAGCAATGCACTTTCACTTCATCCCAATCCAAATGATTTAGCACACAACTCAAATATATTTCTCATAATAAAGATTGCAAACAAAGGCAGTTCATTAAATCACTGTATACATTTGTGTGTTTTGATAATTAAACATGCGTCTGCGAGGGCCGCGTTTGCCAACAGGCTTTTGTGGGTAGACGGGTTTTGAAGACGTAATAGCTCTGGGTAGTTAAGAAAAATGGCTCCCGGAGGAGGCGTAAAAGTTAAATACCTTTAGACAAATGAACTCATAACTTTGAGAAGGGAATTTTGCTACATGTTGTAAATCTGTTTCCTCAGCCTCATTTAGAGCTGAGCCAGACTTGTCATTTCTGTCGACGTTCGGAGCATCTTTTCCCTTTGATAGCATTAGACGTTTAGCATCAGCAGCTTTTGTCGCTATCGTGAGGACAATTTGAAGTTAGTTAAAAAGACACGTATCATTCTACGTCAACGTTTTTGGAGATTTCATTGTGACCACGTTGTAACCCTCATCAGGAGTTGTTTTTAGATCCATACAGGCTAATATCAGGAACAAATATGGCACAAATATGTAACGTCTGTCTAAAACACTGGTTGGCAATAATTCTCTTTGGGGGTCCACTTTAGCATATTACCCTAATGCGGAGGGCCGGGCCAAATTTCACATGGTTATTTTTTTTAATTTTATATAACAAACAGCTACTTCAGTATTAAAATGTAGAATAAATACATGAATAAATAATATCTACACATTGGGGTTTTTATTAATAAAAAAACAAACAAAATAGATGTATAAGATGCCATGGTAGCACAAGCCTCCATTGAGTATTAACTCCTGATTAATAAACAACAAACCGCTGTGAGGTTAACAAGTTTGCTTTGTGGTTGTATGGAGTTAGCTTGGTGGTTGTATAGTGAGTTAGCTTGGTGGTTGTGTAGAGAGTTAGCTTAGTGGTTGTGTAGAGAGTTAACTTGGTGGTTGTATAGAGAGTTAGCTTGGTGGTTGTATAGAGAGTTAGCTAGGTGGTTGTATAGAGAGTTAGCTTGGTGGTTGTATAGAGAGTTAGCTTGGTGGTTGTATAGAGAGTTAGCTTGGTGGTTGTATAGTGAGTTAGCTTGGTGGTTGTATAGAGAGTTAGCTTGGTGGTTGTGTAGTGAGTTAGCTTGGTGGTTGTATAGTGAGTTAGCTTGGTGGTTGTATAGTGAGTTAGCTTGGTGGTTGTATAGTGAGTTAGCTTGGTGGTTGTATAGAGAGTTAGCTTGGTGGTTGTATAGTGAGTTAGCTTGGTGGTTGTATAGTGAGTTAGCTTGGTGGTTGTATAGAGAGTTAGCTTGGTGGTTGTATAGTGAGTTAGCTTGGTGGTTGTATAGAGAGTTAGCTTGGTGGTTGTATAGTGAGTTAGCTTGGTGGTTGTGTAGAGAGTTAGCTTAGTGGTTGTGTAGAGAGTTAACTTGGTGGTTGTATAGAGAGTTAGCTTGGTGGTTGTATAGAGAGTTAGCTAGGTGGTTGTATAGTGAGTTAGCTTGGTGGTTGTATAGTGAGTTAGCTTGGTGGTTGTGTAGAGAGTTAGCTTAGTGGTTGTGTAGAGAGTTAACTTGGTGGTTGTATAGAGAGTTAGCTTGGTGGTTGTGTAGTGAGTTAGCTTGGTGGTTGTATAGAGAGTTAGCTTGGTGGTTGTATAGAGAGTTAGCTAGGTGGTTGTATAGTGAGTTAGCTTGGTGGTTGTATAGTGAGTTAGCTTGGTGGTTGTATAGAGAGTTAGCTTGGTGGTTGTGTAGTGAGTTAGCTTGGTGGTTGTGTAGAGAGTTAGCTTGGTGGTTGTATAGTGAGTTAGCTTGGTGGTTGTATAGAGAGTTAGCTTGGTGGTTGTATAGAGAGTTAGCTTGGTGGTTGTATAGTGAGTTAGCTTGGTGGTTGTATAGTGAGTTAGCTTGGTGGTTGTATAGAGAGTTAGCTTGGTGGTTGTATAGTGAGTTAGCTTGGTGGTTGTATAGAGAGTTAGCTTGGTGGTTGTATAGAGAGTTAGCTTGGTGGTTGTGTAGTGAGTTAGCTTGGTGGTTGTATAGTGAGTTAGCTTGGTGGTTGTATAGAGAGTTAGCTTGGTGGTTGTATAGAGAGTTAGCTTGGTGGTTGTATAGTGAGTTAGCTTGGTGGTTGTATAGAGAGTTAGCTTGGTGGTTGTATAGAGAGTTAGCTTGGTGGTTGTGTAGTGAGTTAGCTTGGTGGTTGTATAGTGAGTTAGCTTGGTGGTTGTATAGAGAGTTAGCTTGGCAGTTGCACGGGCAGTTAGCTTGGCGGTTGCTTAGGGAGTTGACTTTGTTGGTTCTAAAGCTTTAGTCTATCCTTCATTTTGTACTTTTATATCACATTTTAAACAGAAAATAACAATAACAATAACTTTAGTATATTTTTTCATGTCCAAAGATAATACATAACATTCCTTATCTAAAATGAAGTCATCTAATCGCTGTTGCACCATCCATGTGGAAGTCAAACAAGCCGGGACCTGCTCCTGTGAACCTGTGCGGACATCAAACGCTCTTGAAATCTAACACATGCCGGTTATATTGATCCGCACTCACTTGCTACACGCTTTGAGGAGACACTGCGCATTCTCTGCTTACAGCAACGCAGCAAATATGTCGAGGTGAACTGTGGCTAATATGCAAAACAAAGCACAGTCAGAGCCCATAATGTTCAGGCAGAGCTCTTCTCTCATGGGTGCTGAGAATAGGCCAGGCTTAAAGTTTATATGTTCTATTATTGATTCTATAGCACACACATCTGAGGAAATGTAGGTGCACAATAAACCTCGGGAAATATGCACTAAAACATGCCATTCAAGTGTGAGTGTGAAAGTAAAAAGTATTCACGATACAGTGATGGATGGGGCCATGTAATTATGTTATTAAAGAGTTGGTTTTTGAATGTGTCCTTGGGTAAGACTCTTCACCCACACTGCAGAGTATGAGTCTGGGGCACATAATGTCTGGCTTCCTAGTTTATTTTTTTTTGTTGTTGAATGGGACAGTACATGTCAGCGAACAGATACATTATAAACATTAATTTAAACGTGCCAGATTATGGCCGAAGGTTCGTTTCTATCTAAAGTCCCATTGGGTTAGGGTTAAATACAAACAGAGGTTGCAATTAAATGTATTCCAAAATTTGAACCCAACACACATTTTGTTAGAATTTTAGCATACAGTATATAAATTAGCCACACATGATTTACCAAAATGATAACTGAAGTTACATTCAATCTCAATAGTTAAATACAATAATAATCATAATAATTGACCTCTCAGTCTATAAGAACAATCCTCTGGCCCAGTTTTGGTTTATAAAAAATTATTATGGTCACACCAATACAAGAGAACACTATTAGGTTTTTTTCCTATTGCCTGGCCCTGGCAGCATTGCAGATCTATTGTTCAAAGATATTCACAAAAAAGTGAATTTACCACAAAAAAAATAGAACCATTCAATTCATGGACGTCAAAATAATTAGGTCTGGAGCTGAATTAAAAAGAACAGTTTTGGGGAGCTGAAGTGGGAAGTTTGTGGGAAGACAAAAATACAGCTGAATATTCCATCTTTAAAACCTTCACAGTTCCAATGTCACAACTCTTTCAGTTTCATCACTAAACCTTCGCCTCAATCCCTGCCCCTCCACAGTACGCTCTCGCCCCAAAAGCTGCAACAACTCTCAATGTTTTCAGTTCTGGGACTCTTGCCACGCCGGCGGATTAAACACAATTCCTGAGGCTATGTTTTGTTGTCTCCTACCATATGCCGTCAAAGCTCGACAAAGGCCAATAGATCGGAAAGAAGAGGAAAAAGCCTCTAGAGACGCACAGTCCAAGCTGATCTGTGTCTTTGTAGCTATAACAGAGGCTTTGACCGGAGCGAGGCAAAAAAGTGACTATCAGAGGCGTTTGGATTAGTGTTTGGAGCTGAGAGCGGCGTTCTCCGGTGAGTCATGTGTGAGCTGCTGCAGGTGTGCTTCAGATCTGAGGACGGGGCAGGTGGCTTCAGGCGGGCTCCACGACCTCCCTCCAAAAACACCTGTAAGCAAGCGCCCGCGAACACTCCATTACAGGCTGAGAAGGAAAAAAACAGTGCATTTTATACTTGCTTCTATATAATGGTAAAGACAGAGATTTTATACTTAATTCTTGTTTCTTTAATGTGCTATAATGCAATATTTCATGCCTAATTCTTTATTCTTCAATGTGCTATATTATGATACATTATACTTTATACTTGCATCTGTATTATGCTTAAGTTAGAGATTAAAGACTTGCCTTTTTATTATGCTAAAGTCAGAGATTTTATACTTAATTCTTGCTTCTTTATTACGCCAAAGTTAGATATTGAGTTATTGTTCCTGTCTCTTTTGATGTGTGCTCTTCATTCAAACTGTTCTGTTCTGGTGATGCAAAACTGAAATGTCCTTCATTCTTAATCTTAATCTTAAAGAATGAAGAGATATTCAATACTAAGTTTAGCTACAGTTGTTTGAAGATGATTTTTAGGATTGTAGAACTTCTCAAGTTCCATTATTCATGGCTTTGTTCTGTAATTCTCATTGAGATGATTTAAAACATGTTCAAACTGTCATCACTACTGTTGCTATTGAATTAAATATGGATGCTGTTGTTTTAGCTAAATTAAACTGTCAGTAAACATTGGAAACAAGCCACTTCCCTGGAAAGGCACTTTGAAATGAGGCGATTGAAATCAGGACACGGACCATCAACAGAGACGAGGGGGCTTTCACCTTGTCTCACACATGGGACTCACTTCTCCAGCGACAGTGCGGCGGGGGTGCGGCCAATCTGGACGCATCAGATCAATCTGTCAGACTGGCCGCATTCTGTAACAACAGCTGATAAGAGACATCATCAAACCTTTGAATGTATTCTTCTATAGCCCTAAATCAGGACAGTAGTTATCTCGGAGGACATAACAAACCCATTGAATTCGCCAACACAGATCAGAGTATCAAACTGTTCAAACACAAGAAATGCAGTGATAAACACAGAGCCATTTGGGGGCAGATAACCAATGTCCATAAAGGTGGATAACTGTCCATAAATGTTGAATATTGAGTGTCCTGGATCATCCCCACCGTCAAAACATAGATTCTTCTAGTTATAAGAACCTTAAAGCCAATCATGGGTGGTTAGATTCTTCTATGTGATGCCACGGTTGCTTGAATACAGATCAATCGGTTTCATTGATAAGCAAAACTAAAATACCAAGTATCTTATCGTTGAAACGGTGAAAAGTCCTTAACATGTTCAGAGTCAGCTGCAGTCATTACGGGAGAGGAGGCTCTAGGCCCCAGCGCTCTCCCATCAGCTGCAGCTCGCCCATCGATGATTACAGAAGGTTTGCTACACATCTGTGCAATACGTGGTGGTTGTACGGCCTTTCAGTTCAATCATTTAATCATTGAAAAGAAGATGATGGAAAAAAAACGCATGTCTTCTCCTTCCATCTGCTATGGATGAGTATGTTATAAAAACTGTAATGTGTTTCCATATGTTAGCGCCTCAAAGTTAAGCTGTTAGTCCTTCTGAACTCCCATCCTCCCTCTCATGTAAACTTCTCAATCTGAAATAACCAATGCAGTCTATACTAATGCAAGATCAAGTTTGCTAAGTTATTACTTGAAGCACTTTTGACAGAATCTGCTCTTATATCTTTTCAAATAAGAAGGGAACCACCCACCCACCTCGTTTATGACACATGCAAATATTAAGATTTAAAATATTGATGTTATAGTACGACAATATTTGAGTTGGTGAAAACTGGGGATAGACATTGCGCTATGCTTTCTGGTCTGTAGGGTATTTGTCCTCTGCATTTAGGTCGCCATACTGTAGCTGCATGTGAAAGCCAGATCCCGTCAGGACTCTATAAGCAGGACAGGTGGCTGCGGCTGTATAGGGCCAAACTGCTGTTGTGTCCTCAGGCAAGACACTTCAGTCACGTTGCCTAGAATGAGTCTGTGTGTGTGTGTGTGTGTGAATGATTGGTGGTGGCACATAGTGGTTGCCTCGATTCTGTCAGAATTTGTTTATCACTACTGGAGTGAAAGAAAAGTGAGGCATCTTTGAGTGTCCAAAAAAAGCACTGTATAAAACAAATGCATTATTATCATTATTTGACGCCTTCTTCAAATACCATGGGGTCTCTGTCAGGAGCAGCGGTGGCTACACTGCACCAGGGACCATTGATCCTGGGATTGGTCACGATCGTCACAGCAGGACTGTTCCTCTGGTGCATGTGTTGGATGATGGGGGAACCTGGAGCACACGGAGGAAACCCACTCCACTTATGCATGAAACCGTAAATCAATCACTTTTATCTTTTTGAACTGGAAACATAGCATCCCTCTACTACAGCTAACACAAAGTGAAGTTCAGCCTTCCAACAAACGTAGAAATGATAATCTGCATTACACACTCGCCTCAAATGTTGGGAGATATAATGTCAATAATGAGATATCATGTCAAACGGCCATTCTAATAATATTGCATAGATTATAATTACATTACCAAACACATAAAAAAAAAAAAAAACTCTAAAATAAGATAATAGATATGTCCCACAGTGTCATGGTTTAGATTTATTTCCTGTTTTATTTTGTAGTTTGTAAAATCCCTGTGTCTGCTTTGGTTGTACTTCCTGTGTGATGACCTGCCCCGCCCTCATGTGTCTCACCTGTGTCCCGTTAGTCTTGTATTTAGCCCTGTGTGTTCCTTCACTCCCTGTTCCGTCATTGTCATTCCCAGTCTGTTTTAGTTCTGTCCTCGTTCCCTGTGGTTTTGGATTTGTTTTATCTTTTTATTAAACCATTATTTTTTGCAGTTTAGCATTTTGGGGCTGATTTGTCTTTCACCCACGTGACACACAGTGGGGAAATTTCAATGTTGGACCGCACAGACAAGACAGTAGTAAGAGCACACAGGGAGCACAAAAAATATACAAAATAAGTAGCTGGTTTTTTTCCATGGTATGTGTAAAGGCTTCAATAACAGTCATTTAAAAATATATATATATATTTATAGTGTAAGGTTATATACTATATAGGGCAGGATAATGAGTAAAAACCAACTCATTTAATTGCATGGATTTGCCCTTAACAACCCCTAGCCTTCTTACTCCGAACCCCCCAATTCTTATCCTATTCAAACATTAATATGGCGGAAAAGGATAAAGCAATTAGACAATATATTTTTTACACCGGCCATTAATTGCACCATGGAGCGCTTTCCCGGTGTTTTTCTCGCTTGAGTGATGACTATGGGCTGCTGTTGTGCTAAAGTGGGAGGGAAAGGTGCAAGTAGAGAGCAAGCCGTTCATTTGTTTAAAAGCATATTGTCATTAGCCGAGGTGCCTGCGATCCCGTGCTCACAATAGAAAGTGAAGGCTCCACGGCGGTGTGTCCTGAATCAACATATGTGCAGCCGAGAAGACCATTCGTCAAATACAGTGTGGGTAATGGAAGATTTAAGCCGACGTCTGTACACTCAAAGGACATGCATCTATTCTGGCAGGCTGCGGACGTACTACTAATGCAAGAGAATTCCACTCTCTGTATACGTATATTTATCTTCTTTTTGGCAGATATGTCGAGCATCACTGAATGTCTATAGGACCCCAGGGCGGAGTAAAACACGCCAGAGGGGGATCAGAGGCAGAGGAGGTGATGGAGCGGCCAAGAGTTGAAGAAGTTACGGGAAATGAGTGCGAAAAAGAAACAAAATCAAGAAGTGGGGTAAAAAAAAAAAAAAAGTTAATAATGGTTTCAATTTGGGACAATTGATCTGGATTGGGTGAGATTTTGACTGTCATAAAACCAGAGTTGCAAATGAGACGGGAAAAAGATGTCTTGGAAAAAGCTTTAAAAGAGACAAGACAATTCTTCCGTGGAATGAGAAATACGATGGAATAAGACTAAACTGGTTGTCCCGTTGGCAAATCTGGTTTGAAGACAAAAAAATAGTGTGTGGTATTGGTTCATTTGGGCATTCCCTGATAAAAATTACATACAGGAAAATTAAAATATTGCTCAAAACTCCATTTAATTCTGTTATTCAATTACAATGTGAAGCTAAGATGGGATGGAAAATGGGGTGAGATTAAATCTGTTTTCTTCTTCCCTCTCCCTTGTAGGCCAAATTGTTTTTTTCCTTTTGTTATAGGTTGGTTTTTTGATGCTAATAACAAGTGTGTTGCTTCTTTGTTGCCTGAAATGAATAAATAAAATATATGATGGACTATGTGCAGGCAAAGTGAGATGCATCAAGCTTTCATTTGCTCTACTGTTGATAATTGTCTCACAGCTTGTAAAAAACCTTTTGAATATTAACTGTAAGCCATAATCATTAACCTTAAAACAAAAATAGACTTGGCATGTGTCACTGTACGTGTAACAAGTCTATATCATGTAGAAAATCATAAATTGTGTTTTGAAAGATACTCTAGTTATTATTTTTGTATATTAAGGACAACAAAACAGAAAAACACATGGACATTCAACAAGAACACAAAATTCACACAACATAAAATGAAACGACAAAAGTACAACCTCAAACAGATCAAACATATCACAAAGACAAAAAATAATAATTAAGAAATATAGAAATAATAATGAAAAAAAGTATAGATGAGAAGTGAAAAAATACAAATAATAATACAAATAAATAAAAAAAATATAAGATAAAAAATGTATATTCTAATGTTTCAAGATTCTCCTGTATATTTCAATCATTTTTTGCTTTGTAATACACTTACAGTATTAATATGCCAAATGAAAATGCATAAAACACATTGTAACATGCTTGTCTCCTCATTTTAATTCTTAGTATTTATCAAGATGTGTTTATTCATAAGAAAATGTAAAGGTCTGAGCGCTGTATGTGTCTGATCTCATTCTGCCGCTGACAGTTTTCCCTTCGCTGCGGTGGATCAATAAAGTATAACTTAACTTCGATATTTCAAAGTCTCTGAGGTCCCCAGAGTCTGAGGCGAGTCCTGTGTGTGTGTGTGGTTCTCTAACTGCTCAGAAATGTGTAGTTGACCCTTTTAGGAGGTTCCACTGGAGGAAGCAGGCTGGGTATTTTGCATCCACACACTGGTCACTCTGGTTGGCCATTATTTATTCATATTTTACAGCAGACAAACACACCTAAACACACATATGCGCAAAGAAATATATACATAAATATCTGTACACAAAAAAACTCAACTAGCATACTTGTATAATTCAGCATTTTTCAGAACATACAAACTGTCTTTCTTTATGATTGTTGCAACAATCATATTTTCCCTTTATGAGGCCACCTGCAGGAAAATAATATGTTTGAAGTCTTTCAATCAGGATTCAGAGCTCATCATAGCACTGAAACGGCACTAGTCAAAGTCACAAATGACTTACTACTAGCTGCCGATAATGGACAAGTGTCAGTGCTGGTCCTACTGGACCTTAGTGCTGCATTTGACACAATAGACCACAGCATTCTACTGCAGAGGCTAGAATGTGATATAGGTCTTAGAGGAACAGCCCTTGGCTGGTTTAAATCCTATTTATCAGATCGATATCACTTCGTCAATGTGAATCAGGACCTGTCGCCTTATTCTGGAGTGGAATTTGGTGTGCCGCAGGGTTCGGTACTTGGACCGATTCTTTTTACTCTCTACATGCTGCCGTTAGGAAACATTATTAAAAAGCATGGAATTAATTTCCACTGCTATGCAGATGACACACAGCTTTATCTGTCGATGAAGCCTAACCAGACAGATCAGCTAGAAAAGCTCAGTGCCTGCATAAAGGACCTTAAAATGTGGATGACTCTTACAGTAACTTCCTACGTCTCAACCCGGAGAAGACAGAAGTGATCCTACTCGGTCCGAAGCGCCTGCGTGACTCCCTCACTAACCAGATGGTTACTCTCGATAATGTCAGTATAATACCCAGTAACACTGTGAGGAATCTTGGAGTCATTTTTGACCAAGAACTCTCCTTCAAGGCTTATATAAGCCAAGCAACTAAAACGGCGTACTTCCACTTACGGAACATCGCTAAAATTAGGAATTTCCTTCCTAAAAGTGACGCGGAAAAACTCATTCACACGTTTGTCACCTCAAGGCTCGACTACTGTAACGCTTTACTGGCAGCGTGCCCTAAAGCCTCTTTGAAGAGCTTCCAGCTGGTTCAGAATACAGCAGCTAGGATCTTAACAGGTACCAAAAGGAGGGAGCACATAACTCCGGTGTTAAAATCACTCCACTGGCTCCCTGTGGAGTACAGAATAAAGTTTAAAATCCTTCTCTTAACGTATAAAGCCATAAATGGCTTGGCTCCCTCTTATCTCCAAGACACGTTAGTGTCGTATCAACCAGGTCGAGCGTTGCGCTCACAAAACGCCAGACGTCTGGTGGTCCCTAAGGTCTCAAAGGTCACTGTTGGTGGCAGAGCATTTAGCTACCAAGCTCCTTTACTGTGGAATCAGCTTCCCATTTATGTTAAGGAAGCAGATACGGTCTCCACATTCAAGGCCAGGCTTAAAGCACTTTACTTTAATTTAGCATATAATTAGGTAATATATAATATGTAGTGTATATATTATATATATATATGCTGTATTATGTTATATATTATGTTATATATTATTCAATAATGTATTGTGTTATGTTGTATATTATGTTATATATTATGCTGTATGTTATTCTTTATTCAAGGCTAGGTTTAAAACAGTCCTCTTTAGTTTAGCATATGGCTAGGAAGGTAAGACTCGGAGAAGGTTAAACTCCTCAGACTGTCAGTCAAGCTGCATAGGGAGTCAGTTTGCTGGGAGAAGTATGGTAACTTGAGCACTATCCTCTCCTCCTTCCTACTTTATCTGTTTAGCATTTTTAGGATTCTGACTGTAGTTTGTTCTTTGCTATTCACCCGTTGTCCCATTGTCTGTTTCATGGTACGATGACGGGATCTCTGAGCCTGGCCTCCTCCATCTGCACCTGCGGACTGCCCCGCCCGACCCGCCTGGGAGTGCTTCGGTCCTGCACCGGACCTGTCCACGTTCAGCGGCCACTGGTCCACGTTCTGTAGCTAGCTTAGGTCCTAGATCATTAGCCTGTCCGTCCGGAGGAGCGGATCCCTTTCTCATATGGGTCTCCCTCCCTGTGGGTTTCCCTAGTGCTCCCCAAGGTTTCTCACGTTTTCCCACTGGGTTTTTTAAGAGTTTTTCCTTGTCGATGCAGGAGGGTCTTGTTGGACAGTTAGTGTCCAACAGAAAGGATTGGTGATGATCAGGACACTTTAGCATTCTACAACATGTATGGACATTTTCTTCTGTGTGTGCTTTATATTCTTCATGTGTTTTAACTGTTGATTCTCTGACCTGTGTTGGTGATTTCAATGGTTTTGTTAAGTCCTCTGAGATGACTTCTGTTGTGACCTAGGGCTATACAAGAATAAATTGTATTGTATTGTATTGTATTGTATGAGAAAAAAATACTTTTTCTTGCACAATTTGCTTTGTGGAGATATGTGTAAAGTGGTCTACCAGTAATGTCAAAAATAACTAAAGACATGAACAAATTAGTAAAACAAATATAAATATATATAAAAAAAACATACTTGCAGAGCTATAACTTCTGCAGAAGAGGACTTAGAGGTCTGTGGATCAGAATCTTTTGATGGTCCCACGCACGCGCTTTCGGACCAGGGGAGACTGGTCCTTCCAGGCTGTTGCGCCTAAGCTCTGGAACAATCTTCCGCTCTTTCTGCGGCTGATGGAATCGGTTGATTCATTCACAGGTCAGCTAAAAACCTATTTATTTGGGCAAGCTTTTACATAATTTTCTTGCGGCTGTTTTAAACCTGTCACTGAGTTGTCTTGGCCATTATATTGACTGTATATTTTGTATTATTTTTTGTATACGCACATTTTAAATTGTATTTTGTCTGTTTTTACCTGTTTAAACTGTGAAGCGCTTTGTGGCCTTGGTCTGTGAAAGGCGCTGTATAAATAAAGCTTACTTACTTACTACTTACTTAAGGTCAGGGGGAAAAACCTGTTGTATAGTAAACTGAATGACAAAAACGACAAAAAACAGATAATTAACCTTACAGAGACGGGATCTTTACGGACCTAGAAGTTTATTCAGTTTCTCTCAATTCTTTCTCAGGTTTTTTCAGACAGAACAAAGTCAACGTTTACGTCACAGATATACGTCATACATGGAAAAACATACGTGTCATCTAGAGACATCGAAAGAACATAACACGGATACACAATCGTAGCAGATACACAATCCCATAAATGTTGTCAAATAATACTCCTTTACTGCATCCTGTGTCTTGGTAAATCCTTCAGTAAACCCTAAAGTGCAGTATTTTATTCCGTTGTTATTTCACGGCTCCTCACAGCAGCAGTAGAACGCTCCAATGATTTGAGTGTTATGTCAAAACGTTCTATCGGTCATTATTTCTTGATAACGGACCTCTCAAAACAATAATGGCCGCTGCCCTTTAGCAACGCAACCTCTGCTTGTAATTCAGATGTGTAGATTACTCCGCAAGTAGTTCCGGCCACTTTGTCGCTAGCCACGCTCAATAAACGCAAATACCAATCAATCAACACATTTAAATGTTAATTGGAGAATATATTAGACATATATATTCTTTATACACATGCACGGAGGTTTTCAGAAGTATCTGTTAAGGTTTTCATGACAAAAATACTGTTTAAATGCGACTCAAAGCGATCGCAAAAAACCCGGAAGTAGATTCTGGGACATTTTAGGAACATTTGCAAAGGATCGAATTATGGATTTAGGTTAGGTTTATGTTTGGGTCACTCACCGCTGATGTTCAAAATTCTTTGTTCAGTTTTCCTGCAGTTCCAGAGAGTTCTAGTTTGGAAGTTGCTAGCCTAAGTGTTGCTAGCCTAACTGTTACTCGCATAGCCACGGGAAAACCTTTGGGAACTATTTATTTTCTGTCATTAAATAAAACTTTCGGGATTCCTAAAAGTGGACTGAAGTTTATTTTGTGTGTTCTGTTGGTGCAAAGCCGTATAATAAGCGGAATAATGTATAGTACGCAGGTCATTATCGGAAAATAAATACCTTCCGCTGTCAGTACTTATTTTCCGATAATTACATGTGTACTATACATTATCCCTTACATATAGAATATTCCCAGTGCCTGGACATTTCTAGCTTCATTCCCATTCTAAACACATCTACCCTGAACAGTTGTGTGCTTGTATGTGGATAAAGCATGTTTCCTCGGTGGTCCCTTGTGCATTCAGACTTTGAGATCCACCGACAAAGAGCAAAAGTCACACACAGAGCAGTGTTTTTGTCAGCTTCCACACTCTTGTATAACTCTTAAAACTATCCGTCATGTGCCGAGGCCCCTTCTTGTCTGACAACTTCACCATCCATCATCATCCTCTCAAGTGTGTTTTTCTGCAGGGCACGGGACCCCGGGGCGTCTCCTTCATACGCCGTGGTCATGAGGCCGCCCTATACCATCACCATTCGCTAAGTGTGATCACAGGACGTCTGACAGCAGATGACCTCTGGAGGGGGGGGAGACTGAGAGAGACGGGGGAGGGAGGGTTGGGACATTGATTAAGAGTACACTAGCTCATCTGTCTGCTAATGAAGTGCTGAGCAGAAATCATTCATGGCCCATATTCGGAGGTCAGACAGCATTCATCTGAGCTGTGGACAAGACAGAGTGGGAGAGGCTGTCATTCAAAAGAGCACGTTCAAGGGAAATGGCTCTTTTTATCGTTCCAATGAGAATATTTACAGTGTTAAAGGGGGAGGACTCTATCAATCCATCTCAAGGGTCTCCAAACCCTGTAGCTTGGGAGATAGCAGTAGCTCGCCACATCCATGTATTTACTGTAGCTCGCCAAAGATGTTCAACACAAGCAGATTGATTACATGTAGTGCCATTATATCTAAATTGTTTCCTTGTGTTCACTAATGCAGGGATGTACTGTAGGTCCTGGGTCCGCTGGTTGGAACAGGGCCTTTCTGAGTGGAGTTTGTATGTTCTCCCCTTGTCTGCGTAGGTTTCCTCTGGGTGCTCCGGTTTCCCTATACCACTAAAAACATGTACAATAGGTCTGGCATGCCCTTACTGTATGGCGACCGCTCCAATCTCTGTGTGGAGGGAGAGACAAACACCGCAAGTAAACAATAATTATGAAGCGCTTTGTGACTGAGAAAGGCGCTATATAAAAAAAGATTACGCACTTACTTACTTATACCATATAATGATACAAAATACAGCAAAAGTCCTTCATGTTTGTCCGTAGAGGCTGGTGATTTGAGAATGAAGCGGCGGCTCGGATTGACACTCCCTTGACGGACAAATGGACGAGTAAAATGAAATGAAAATGAATAGTATACAGACAAACATTTTCTTACACCCACAACATAGAGCTCGTGCCATATCTTTCCAGAGCTCCACCTTGACGTGGCTGATGAAGCGTGGTGTTTTATTAGAGCGTTTCATTAATATATTTTAATCCCTGTCCATGTTGAAGTCGTAACTAGACCTTTATCACGTTGGGGACACAGTGATCAACTGGTGGATATGTGAAATTAGTGGGCAGTGTTGTGTTTGATTTGTTTGATTCTCTGATCTGTGTCGGCAAATTAGACAGTTTTGTAAAGGTGACTACGGTGGTGATTTAGGGCTATACAAAAAACATGGGATTGAATTGAATAAATTGAACTGAAAGTGAGCCCCAAGAGGCAATGACATGCATCTTATCTTAAATGTTCTACAGTATGGCAACAAACAGTCCAACAGACAAAACATGAGAATTCTCACATACTTCGGAATGTCTGCAATGTGTTTCTACATCAGCATCAGTTGCATCTTTTGTGCTATAACTATGACTAAGTTTTCCTTGTCAAATAAATAAATATATTTGGCAGACAGGTCATCATAGATCTCAGATTCAGATTCATTTTATTTGCCATTTGCAGTAAAACCACGATGGAATACATTAGCAAAAGTCCCCAGTGCGCACAAGACAAGTACATACATAACAAAACATTAAAAGTACAGAAATAAAACAAATAAAACAGTAAACTATTGTCGCTGTGAAAAAAATCGGCTAAAACTGTTTCAATACAAGTGCAAGAACAGTGCAAACTGTTTAAACTAATAACAGCCTGTTTGCTTACAGTAATGTGCACCTCAACATTATACTGCAGATGTATTCTCATCCAGATACACATCCTCAAAGAAGATTTTTTATCCACGTGTGAATGGATATCTTACATTTGTGCACAACTTTAAGCCTCTAATATAGTTGAAGAAAACAGCCTTTTCCCTTCACAACTCCAAACACTAATGAGATAAATATAAGGGACCCTGAGCTCAAACACAAACTTCAGATGAATCGCCTGGTGATTAAATTAAGCTTGTCCAAAACGCGCAAATCCAATTCACCAACAAATACGGCACGGACCCACAAATATAAGCAAATGCTATTATCAGAGGAATATACCGCCCTGCTAAATGGATGTAGGCCGTTTGTGGAGCTGGCGAGAGAAAATGAAAGGCTACGGTCTTTAACAAGATGTGAGAGCTCCATAAACAAGCAGAAAGCCCACAGGCACCGGGGACACACATGGTTCTGTCTGATGTAGAGCAGCTAAGGGGCAGGAGCACGGACCGACGGACAATCAGAGCTCAGAGAAAGGCCTAAATTGTATTTGTTCCACTGGATGGCCATAAGAACCATGTGTGGATCCAGGCGGGTTGGTCAGCAGGTCGTCCTGATTGGGGCCTGTTTGCAAAGATGAATAGTGGCTTTGTGGTTGTGTTGCATTCTCAGAAAAGGGTGTGGCTAAGTGGTCAAAGCTTCAGGCCACATTTAGTTTATTTTCCATTAAATTATAAGAGATTATCTTTTGAATTTTGTTGATTGTTAATTATGAAACCACTTTTTTGCAATAAACATGGATTGGAAAATTGGGGGCAACAGTGGCTCAGTTGGTAGAGCATTGGCCTTAGAGCCTGAAGGTTGTGGGTTCGAGCCCACCACAAGACCTACTTCTCCGACTCCCACTGATGACTGCTGTTGTTGTATCCTTGGGCAAGACACTTAACCCCACTTTGCCTGAAGCCCCCACTGTGGGGCTGGTGCTATGTGTCCTGGGTTCAGCTCTGACTGCCACCCCCCCGACCCAGAAATGGATTAAGGGGAAGAAAATGGATGGATGGAAAATTGAATTCTTATTATGGTGACTCAATTGGAATGGCCATACTTGCATGTGGAAGCCAGATCCAGACTCTGAAGCTGTGTAGGGAAGGGTCTGGTTAGTACATGGATGGGAGACCTCTGGGAAACACCAGGTTCCAGGTACACTGTGGTTGTGTCCTTAGGCAAGACACTTCACACACATCGCCTAGAATGAGTCTGGTGAAAGTGTGAATGGTTGGTGGTGGTCAGAGGGGCTGATGGCACATACTGCTTGCCTCGCTTTTCTCAGTGTGCCCCAGGGCAGCGGTGGCTACAGTAGTAGTTTATCACCACTGTGTATGGAATGAAAGAATAATGACATTTGAAGTGTCTTTGAGTGTCCAAAAGAGTGTCAGACAACACAGATGCATTATCATTATCAATACTTATACTGTACTTTTTTGGTTAAAGTAATAACAGATTGACTTTGATTTGTTTTCTGTGTTGGTGGAGACCAAAATCATCACCAAAATGAAGTTCAAGAACATGAGTTTGCAGTCTTTTGAATGTTCAGATGAGGTTCGCTTTTCTTTGGAGATTTTGTTGCTTTGCTTTGAAAGTGTCACAGAATGATATTTTTTTCGCTTAAATCCAGAAAGCATTAATCCTCGCACTTTTTTCCCAGGGCGTTTTCAAACTAACATCCAAGCTATTTCCATGTTCCCACAACATCCATGAGGCACAATAATCTTCTGTTTTTAATAATCATATTTATTTTTACCCCACATGTTTCATTTAAAGGCAACCTTGAGTTCAGAAACGGCATCCTGGCATCCTATCTTAGTATACATCATTAATCCAGGCCTCCCACTCAGATAGATTTGTTGTTGTTAGCACGTAACCTAACATCTGACCTATTGAACACTTCTGTATATTTAGAAAGATGGTGTCGATATTTGTAGTACGCAAAATGAGCTAATAAGAATACACAATAGGTAAACCTTTGCCAACTCAACAGAAGACAGTTGTATAATTTGTATTTTATCAGACAGACATTTGATCTTTGTTGCACGATTATTATCAAACAATATCTCGCAAAAAAAGTCATCCAAGGACACGTCTCCCGGAGGTATTTTTGCAATCAAAGGTACTCGCTAATATCAGAAAAATTGACTCCTAAATGGCTGTCATTTCTAAAGCGGTGGAGACTCGTAGGTCTAACTCTTAAGTGGAGAAAGCAGCTTTTAATTTGAATAATGATGATGACATTCGGCGAACAGCGCACGCAGCAAATTGCTCGGTTTTAATCCGTTCAGACCCGGGAGCTGCCTTTGACACACTTCACCGTCTCATTTGAATTTGAGAACAGGATGAGCTCACCGTGGCCTACCTGTCTCGGTGTCATCACATTTTGTCAAACTTCTACTCAAACTTCAACTCAAACTCTTGTAGTGAATACTTTTGTCTTTTGTCCTCTTCTTCTTGTATGTAAATGCATGCAGTTATATTGGGTGTGCCACAGGGTTATGTTGTAGGCTCAGTGCACTTTACCCATAAGTGTTTGTAGTGGTTTGACTGATTTCTGACATTGAATATTTCTGACGGTATTTATTATTTAATATTTATTTATCCAGGATCATAGTGTGAATGTACTTACGGAATTGTTCTGTTTTCCTCCATGGATTTGAGGAGTAATAAAACTGGCATACTGTATTCTGCGCAACCATACGTCTATCATTATGAGATGAATAGTGGTTGGTTAGAGACAGTTTTTTATCTTTTTACCACTCCCTTTCTAGGATTGTGTTTTTTCTGAAGTCTGTAAATAGTTTTTTTGTCAATCTATCAAATCTCTGCATGTTTACAATGCAACTTATGACTCTAAACTCTTGAGTCTCAATCCAGGAGCTAAACTGCATGTGCAAACTGAAATAACGTGTTTTAGTGGATGAGTTCTTCAGGACACGTGCATGATAAATACTTTGCTCCGATTGTAAGGGGTGCTTATTACTCGATGCTTGATCCCTTGGTCCTTGAAGTGGACTTTGGTGCACTTCAAGCTAAATACACTTGATCTGTGAAAGATATGAAAGCATCTTTGACACAGCTTCAGCACAGTTCAGTACCAGAGTGAGGACTGCTGCATTTTCTTCTGAACTGAACCGGGTCCACTTGACTAAAAGTGTAAGTAGCAAAAAGAAAGGAAGCCAGAGGATGGACTATATTCAAATTGATGCTTTCAACATTACTGAGGGAAGTTGATTCATCCAATATGCAGTATGCTTTTAAATTCAAGTAAAATGTCATTGGTTTAGGTTTATTTCTTGTTTTATTTTGTAATTTGCTAACCCTGTATCTTTAGTTCTAATAATAATAATAATAATAATACCTTTCATTTGTAATGCACTTTACATACAAATCTCAAAGTGCTACAGCACAACAACAATAAAAGCACACATCATTAAAGTTAAAACAGTGTTAAAACAATGTTAAGAAGGGAACAGAAAAGTTTTAAGTCCTCTTTTGATAATTTCTGGACCTGCCCTCATGTGTATCACCTGTCTGTATTTAGACCCTGTGCCGTCCTTCACTCCCTGTTCCAATACCTGTTTGGTCACTTTTTGTTTTTTCAATTTTGAATTTGCTTTTATTAAATCTATTATATTTGCAGTTCTGCGTTTTTGGGCTCGTCTCATTTTTACCCACATGACAAAAAAAACTGGCCTGGCCTCAGCCATCCGTACACTCCGCTCAATCATCATTTCACTGCATGTAGCGTCTGGGTCTGGTCCCTGGGTTAGCGATTACAATCGGTTGAATTTCGACCGACCATTCAGAGAGCGCGGAAGTAGAGTGTTGTAGTTAGTTGTGGGTGATGTCAAGAGTTGCGTCGAAACTGCGATAGTAAAGTAATCTGGTCTGGTTCTATCAAGAAATTGAAGCCGGAGCAAGAGGAATGTTTAGCAAATGTAATCGCTGGAAAAAATTGTGGCGCTACTCCCCACGGGCTCCGTTAGCGTCAAACAAGATGGCTAGGCTAAATGCTAAATGCTAACGACTCACTCGGGCGCACTACATACGTCACGGTAAACTCAGATCCAATCGTTTCAATCTGCAAAAGGAGTTAACCCCTCCCACTTGTAAACGGATCTCAGTGGAGCACCTCCAGACCTTAGTACGAATAGTAATTTGTACTATGGTGTGGTACGACCAGGCTAAAAAATACATATATTGGATAAATATTTTCCTCCCAGAAAAATAACTTTTTACCTCAGAAACATGATTTTCTCAGAGCCAAGGTTACGGGGACTGTAAACACAAGTTGTGCTACAATCTCATGTTTTACTGACATTTACTGTCACATAAATGTTCTGTTCTGCTCAAGGACACTTTTAAAATCTCAACCTGCAGCAAGGGTAGGGAAGAAAACGTGTTTATTTACGTCCTCTTTTCTGTTTTGTTCAAAGGAAAAGGGGACTCATTTGTTTGCAATATCTGTCACAGTAATTGCAGTCGGAAACTTCATATGTGTCTTGTTTAATAGACACATGACTGCCTTAGTGCGTTTACTAAAAGTGTGCAGCAAACAAACCAACAAAACAAACAAACACACTCTCAAACTTTTTTCTCACAGATCTCCTCCTTTATTCTTTTCAAAGCTCAACATTCTTTGAGCCCGAGTTCCGCATCAAGCAATTTGCTCAAGTTACATGCATAGTGCAACATATAATCTATTTAAAAATACTGCTGGTATATCGCTCAAAATGCATTTATTTCTGTAATCCACCTTAAACAGTGGGGGCGACAGTAGCTCAGTTGGTCGAGCATTGGCCTTTGAACTGGAAGATTGAGGGTTCGAGCCCGGGACCTACTCCAACTGCTCCCACAAATGTCAGCTGTTGTTGTGTCCTTGGGCAAGACACTTAACCCCACGTTGCCTGAAGCCCCCGCTGAAAGACCAAGGCTGTTTCACCGCTGATCAGTGAGGGAATGGTGCTTTGAGCATTGGGTCACAGCTCTCATTGTCCACGCCCCCCCCGGGTCCCGAAATGGACTAATGAAGGGGTTGACAATGAATGAATGAACTTAAACTGTGAAACCAAAACGTGATACAGACTCATTACAATCAAAGTGAGATACGTCTTTGTTTATTTTGATTGAATAATTATGGCAGTAATTACAGTCAGTGTTTTATTTAGGGTTTTTAAAACTGAAAGCCAATTACCACTATAACAGCCAATAACACTATAACAAATAAAAGCTCGATATATCTCACTTTGCGTTTTCTGAGTCTTTCACATTTGAAGTTGAGTGACAGAAGAAAAAGGACCTTTGAACATTTCTTTAATTTTCAGAGTTTCACCTGAACAAAACACAATATCTTAAATCACCTATCTTAAAACACAAGAGACAGCGCATTAACTTCGCTGCTATTTTTGTCCGATGTGATGAATAAAACATTGCAAATCAAACTCATTGGGAAACAAAACAAGTGCTCACCTCTGAAGTTATCGTTTAGGAAAGGATTGACTGCCGGCCAAGACGTCGCCACTTATTTTAACAATGGCAGCGCACTTATCAAGCCAGAAGAAAGACATTGGCGCTCGCTGGTATAATATTAAAATTAGCGATAAGAAAAAGAAATAACAAGTTCACTCTGTATCGTAATAAATTAGATGTTTACCGGATGGCTAAGCAATTATCAACAACATTAGCAGTTATAATACTTCTTTATATATGCTGTATTTTCTTTATATGATAGAGTGAATTGTAAATTGCTCTTCTGCCGGTTCATTTCCAATCATAATCAGGATGGTATTGGAATCTGCGTATTAATTATTATGTCATTTATCTGAATTAATGTGTGTGTTTACCTTTAAAAATCTATTACAGAGACCAAAAATAGACAATGTAATCTCCCTATGATGAGGTGAGGCCAGGCCAGAGCTATCATACCAAATTGATTACATTTTCTGAATCTATACTTTTAATGGACTTGTTGGAGAAAGCTAAATGCAATACAGACGCTAGGATTGATTGTGATGAAGCATTACAAAACTACAAGAGAAATTATCCAGGCGTGATGCTGTTTGGTTTTGACCGGTGCTACTGCAAGGCCGCTAGAACTGCACCACGGACCTAATTGTGATGAATTTTGAGCCTTGTAAAAATCGGCTTGGCCGCCAGCCGATTCAAAGTGGTTTAACATTGAGTCTTAAAAAGATCTATACTCGCAAACAACAGCATTCTCCAAAAAAAAAGAGAAAAGCCTGGAGTGTTATGTTTGGCTGGAGATTGGCTGGAGACATTCAGTTTAATCAGAGCCAGCAGCAGAATTGTGGGCAAATACTTGAAAAGAACAATCAGGGTTTGAAAAGGTTAGTAATCAAGTCATACAAAAATAACAAGTGCAATCAAGATGTCCGACTCGGAGAGCGAATGAGCAAACTGTGGGCGAAGAGAAAGTTTAAGGGCTGGGAACCGAAATAGACCGAGGCAGCGGAGGAGAATTCATCTTGTTAGTATCAAGGAAAGAGCGTCCTGTAAGCATGAGGGATCGTCGTTGTCAGGCGCACAAGGTAAACAAGGCTCCTCCAACTTTCTCAAATGACTTTGTGCTGAAACTACAAAGTTGTGAGGAGCTGCAAGTAAAAGTGGTGCCATTTTTTCCTAGCTGGCAGTGTTCGTGTTATGCTTATGCTGTTATGCAGTGCTTATGTTTGGAAGTTTTTCTATTATATTTTTTAACTTTTGGATTCATCATTCTTTGATAAATTGTTTGGTATGTCAAGTGGAGGAGTTAGATCAGGACTCCCAGAGCCTAGGGGAAACTGGAGCACCTGGAGGAAACCTACGCAGACACAGGAAGAACCCTGTTCCATTCAGGATGCAAACCCAAAGGAGTGCTAACCACTCTGCCACCATGATGATGATGTGGTGCCACCTGCATGTGAAAACCCGATCCTATTAGACCGCTGAAGCTAAGCAGGGCAGGGCCTGGTTAGTACTATGAGAACCAAACATGGGGAGGCTGCGTTTCAGATCCATGCAGCTAAGATCTGGAACAATCTCCCTGAAAATGTGAGGGAGGCGTCTACTCTGTCAATGTTCAAATCCAGGTTAAAGACTGTTCTGTTTGCCTGTGCATACAACTGAAGGATTTTATCTCCATTTCTAATGCACTGCTGTCATTTATTTATTTTTTTAAATTTCTTGTGTAATTTTGAAAGTTTGAATGGTTTTATTCTTTTGTGTGATTTTAATGTTTTAATTGTGTTTTAATCTTTTGTGTGATTTTTATGTTTTAATTGTGATTCTGGTGTTTGTTTTATGTGATGATTTGTGATGTGGACTGTGAAGCGCTTTGTGTTGCCCTGTGTGTGAAAGGCGCTCTACAAATAAACTTTGATTGATTGATTGATGATGGGAGACAACTGGGAAGAGCAGGTGCCACAGTGGGGCGGCTGCGGCTGTGAAGTGCCAAACTGTCGTTGTGTCCATAGGCAAGACACTTCACCCACATCGCCTAGAATGATCTGGTGTGTGTGTGGTTGGTGGTGGTGGGAGGGGCCGATGGCACACACGGCTTGCCTCGCTTCTGTCATTGTGCCCCAGGGCAGCTGTGGCTACAGAAATAGCTAATTCCCACTGTGTATGGAGTCAATGAAAAATGATACTTTTCTTTTCTCAGCGTCTTTTAAAAGCATTATATAAAACCAATGTCCAGTATTTGCATTATTATTACAACATGAGCGCGATGAAGGTGGATGTTGTGGTGAGACTCGTAATCTCTCTTTACAGCACCTTTCACAAACAGTCACAGAGCGCTTTACAAGTGTTGTGGGCGTTTTTCCTTTCACTCCACACAGTGTTGGAAGCCAGGTTGCTAGTCTTTTGTTGCCTTACATGTGGCTACATGTGTCCTTCAAGTGGCTACTTTGGCCTCGATAAAATCATTCTTGTTGTTTTTCTCATTAGGATTGTAACAGACTGTACCATTGTTGTGCATTAAGATCCAGAAATTACGTCCTATTGCGCGCTTGTAACATTTCCCATTCATATTTAGCACTTCTGTTTGGTTTCAATTCAATGGTGAATTTCATATACTTTCAATACATATATATTTTTTTAAAGATTATAACTTTGTATAGGAAGTATAAGAAGTGTTAAACATTTTGTCGGCTCTTAATTCTTTCTCTTTGGCAGAAGAGAGGAGCAAATGGCTCCTTTAATAAAAAAGGTTGCTGACCTCGGCTTTTGGACCTTTTTTGGAGAATAGAGACTAAAAAGCAGAGTCTGTGTAAGAAGGGAGGGAAGGTGGCTGGAGATAACGTTGTCAAACGGAGATGGATGCATTAGAGGCTTATAAGGGCTTCTGGGGTTGGAACTGTGGGTGGGGGACAAACCGGGAAGCAAAGTCTTTTTTACCAACACCAAGCAGTACGAACAATGACCAAAATAAGTGATAAACTGGCATTATCTATGAACAAGAAAATGTAAGAAGGAACATTTTATAATACAATGGATTTGACACACACACAATTTGCGACTTTTTTAGGCATTTTGAAATCCTTAAATATTGACGTTTTTGCTGATTACGTTTCCATCAGTGATACAAAAAGAAGAACATGTATTTGTATAGCACATGTCTTACAATTCCATGCAACTCAATGTGATTAACCACAAGTGAGACATTCAAAATTCTATTGAAAAGACAGTCTTAACAAGAACTTGTCTTTACTGGGATTGTAATGAGAGAAAGTTGATTTTACTCGGGAGACGTCCCAGTCCATGGATCTCTTCATCATGGACAAACCGGACATACAGTATCTATAGCCTGGGTCTCCAACATGTGGCTCGGAAGCTGCCAGGACCTCGCCACCCATCTTCAAGAATTTAACACATGATCCTGAATAATTCACTTTTAGGTCATTACATACATATTTTAACAACAAATCCTTTCATGAATGCAGGGATACTGTACGGTATAATGGTATATTACGCATGCACTGCAATAATTGACAAAAATATAGGTAAAACTTTTTGTACCCTCTTACCGTCTTAAAATAAGATTTGCCAATTAACTGTTGCTTTATTTTCTCATTTCAAGGGAGACATCTCTTGTATCTTTTTAAAACAAGATAATGTTGCTTGTCCTATTGGCAAATCTTGAATCAAGGCAGTCGAAATGTGCTAAAATTAAGATACATCTTACCAAATTTGAGCAATTTTTAACTTATTTTTGTCATCACTTTTAGCAGTGTTTTCTCCATGATTGGCTGTAGTTAGTACTCAGACTGTTTTACAACTGCTAAACAGAGTCGCTGTATGCCATTTCTGTATCTAAAAACGAAATTAAAGTAGCTCTCCAATTGAAAAAGGTTAGACTTAGAGGTTGCCAGATCGTGAAGCAAATAAAGCACAGGGTTGGGCTGAGACATTAGCACTTGTCATGAGGGGCTTACGCTTCTGTTTGACCTCTTAACAGGTTGGTAAATAATGAAACCAAACACTCCTCGAGGCTGGGGATTCGGCAAAACATATCGTCGTGGTTACGCTAAGCTAAGCTCTTCCGCACGGCACAGTTGCGTTACAAAAATCCTTCGTGGAGGCGTTGGGGGGAAACTTTTGTACACGTTTTGTCCTGGATCTTGAGGCGTGACGTGGGATGAACTCATGGTCTGAACCTGACGGAGCGATGAGTGGATGTTTGGGGTTTGAGTGCCGCTGCTGGTTATCTGATCGCCATGAGGGAAAGGCTGAGTGTGGGGAGCAAACAAAAGGCCCTTGAATAAACTAGCTCCCGGCCACATTATTCAGACTGTGAGCATTGTACTGTGTCAACGTGTCCCGACAAGACGTGCCTCCTCCCAAGACGCTGGGAAAGTGTGATCATGTCGTAAATGGATTTAAGTGGTTTGGAGAAGACGTGCCGTAGTTTATGCACTTGTGGATCTTTGCTATGCTGTGTGTTCAACCACATTTATGGACTTTATCTACGTTTATGGACATTGGTCGTCTGTACCTATGTGGCTCTATGTGTTTTTTATCATTGCATTACTTGCGTTTGAACTGTTGGATTCTGTGATCTGTGACAGCAATTTGGATAGTTTTGTAAAGTCCTCCGATATACTGCAAAAAAAGATAACATATGGGGTAATAATGGCATGTATCTAGTGTTTTT
Organism: Knipowitschia caucasica; assembly: GCA_964034765.1. Lineage (NCBI taxonomy): Eukaryota > Metazoa > Chordata > Actinopteri > Gobiiformes > Gobiidae > Knipowitschia > Knipowitschia caucasica. The sequence goes on from OZ035836.1 coordinate 9,006,502, forward strand.
TATCTTAATTTGATTACTTTATGACTTGCCAATGGGACAAAGCCATTTAGTCTTACTTCAAGAACTGTTGCTTACTTTTCTCATTCCAACATAGACCGTTTTGGTTTGTTTTTCCCATTGGTAAATCTTGTTTTAAGGCAGTCAATGTGCTCAATTTAAAGGCATATAGAAGGATTGTCTACTTTCGGGATCATCAAGACTTAATTGTCAATCATTCTGGTGGCACGTGCTCGTCAAACAAGACCAGAGTTTTTTTCAAAAAGTGGAGAGGGCGGTTCTTTCCGTAAAATTGGGAAAATCTTCTTATATACCTTCAAGACACATTCTAAATTGAAGCAATTTTTGAATTATTTTTCATCAGTTTTTTGCAGTGTAACTATAGTTGTGATTTAGGGGTGTACAAAAGTATCTGAAATGGAAAAATAGAGTGAACGTTGTGTCACAGGTGAAGTGAATGTTGGAACCCAAAATGCAGGACTGAAACTAAAGTCTAGTTTAATAAAATAAATCCAAGGTAACAACAAAACGTGGTATAGACAATGGACAAGTGGGCATAAGCACAGGGAATAGATACACACAGGTACACACAGGTACACACATGAATCACATCAGGGAAAACCATCGACATGACAGACAGGATGCAAAACTCAAACTACAAAAGAACAAATATACAGCAAAAAATAAATAAACAATTGCAGAGTGCTTTGTGACTCTGGTTTGTGAAAGGCGCTATATAAATACAGAATACCTACTAACTTAAAAATAAAACCAGGTAAAAATAATCAAAGGGTCCACAACATGACATGTCTATTGATCTATAATGTACTGATTTCTGGCTGCCTCTGTAAGATGAGTTATTGCAAATGTCGCGTGTAATCACTGCTGAAAACACAGAAACTGCAGCTGTATATCTCTGAAAACAAAGGTTCTCAAAGCAAAAGTAAGTTTACGCAAATGTATATAAGCTATGAAGGGCAAAGAGAACACCAGAATGACATTATGTGGTGCCACCTGCACGTGAAAGCCTGAAGCTGTCAGACCCCAGAAGCTAAGCAGGGCAGGGAGTGGTTAGTGCTGTGGTGGGGGGCCTCCAGATGCTATCGTGGGGTGGCTGCGTCTGTATCGTACCTAAAAACTATGAGAGATGTATGTGCGGGAATGATGATAGGGATGGGTCGGGCCAATGGCACAAAATTGTTGTCTTGCTTCTGTCATTGTGCCCCAGGCAGCTGTGGCTATAGTAGTATGGTTTGAATCAATAATGCCATGTGAAGCCTTTTCGGGCGGTACGGTGGCTGAGTGGATAGCACTCTCGCTTCTCAGCAAGAAGATCCTGGGTTCGAATCCCGGTCTGAACAGGTCCTTTCTGAGTGGAGTTTGCATGTTCTCCCCGTGTCTGCGTAGGTTTCCTCCGATTTCTCCGGTTTCCCCTACAATAAAAACATGCACAATAGGTATGAATGTAAATGAGAGAGTGAATGGATGGTGTTGATTGGAGCTTCTGTCATCACCGTGTGTGGAATGATTGGAACAAAATCTGAACATTATAAAGTGCTTTGGCTGACCTTGGTCTGTACAATGCGCTATATAAATAAACTTACTTACTTAATAAATTACTTACTTACTTACTTTTTGGGTGTCATAAGTACTGTGCAATTATGGATTTTTTTATGACACTTTTAAGCAAGTTGATCATTCTAACAGTATGCACAAGGCAGTAAATTTCCACTTGAATGTTTTGGTTAACTAAAGGCCAAAGCTACCGACACTGTGGCTGCGGCTGATTGGAGCTCCTCCTTTCCTCCATGCTCTAAAATCACATGCATTCTGTAAAATCTTTGTTCGTGTCTCGTCTCTAATATTGACAATAAAACATGTCTTCTGTTTGTGACCCGACCCCAGACCCCCTTGTAATTTTCTTCAAATCATTAGACCCGAGCTCCACAACCGTGCAACATACAGCCCAGAAAGGTGCCTGCGTCTTTACACGTATCGATCGCAAAGCTTAAGCCCTCAATCTGAAGCCTGGTTTGGATCTGGTTCAGTCATGGGCCGCCAAACGTGTCCCCATAGACTTTGCACATAGGCTAAACCAAACACTTTTGAAGTTGGTTGAAAACTCTGCGATGCGTGAAGCGTAATGTTATATAACAAACACAGTGGGTCCGGGTCGAGTCGGAGTTGCACGGACAAGAAATGACTCTGGTTCTGTTCGGTTCGGGCAGCACATACACGGACTCAGATGGGGAAGGAATTAGTTAATTAAATAAATAGAATTATTTTTTGGGCCCAATAATAAACTCTAGGGACCATCTCTCTTCATCCTCTCGTCCTCCACTCTCTGACCACCTCCATCTCCACATTTCTCTCAATATACACAACATACACAATTATAATTCCTCTTCTTATCTATCTTTCCATATTGATCTAAACTTGGACTGGAAACTGGAACAAACCGGTTACAATGTCTATTATCCATAATGTAGAATGTGTTTTTGTTTTTTGAACTGAACCAAAAAGCCCAAAAATATGCACTAATTGTTTGCTTCTGTTGTCATTATGTACATTGATTATTATGGGTAATTATTCTTCAATGGGGAATCATTTCTCTACTGGAGCTTATCTGCTTCCTAAGAACTCTTATAAAACCTCTTTTGAATCAGATGAAAGACAATGAATGACAGGAGCTCCCCATTTGTAATCAACATTCTCTTCAGAGCGGATAAAAAGTGTCAAAAAGCTAAATTATGTAGCTATTCTTTAGTAGAAGCAGATCTAGTTTTTGTGGTTCTGAACCGAATGGCGGTACGACACAAAGTGCATGAGTGAAGACGGCGAGACCTATATCTTTGTTTCTCTTTGTCGTGTTTTCACTTAAACAAAACAGCGGCAACAATAAACCATGATAAACCTCGTTCTCACACACAGCAGGGAAGAGAAAGCTCCTCAGAGATTGGTATTATGCTCTCCACAAACAAAATTGCTATTGGTGTTTTCCCATTCAGCGAGATGTGCCAAAAATAATTCAGCCGACATTCTTAAACATGAAATGATAGTTTGCAATTACAAGTCTTGCAATAATAGTGCAATAATAACAACGGCGCACTGAGAAGATGTCTTTAGTCGCAGCTGCTGCAGGAAACACCACAGAGTGGAAATGGATGATGTTGCAGTAAAAATGACTTTATGATTGTCATTTTTATTGTTGTTTTTATTGTTTTATTGTTATTATTCTGCCTTGGCCCTCACTCTACATCCTGGATGTACAATGTGGGCCTCCCAGAGGTTTCTCATTATCTCCCATTGGGTTTTTACAGTTTTTCCTTACTGACGCAGAGGGCGTAAGGACAGTGTTGCTGATCCAAGACACTCGGCACTGGACGTTCAACGACATTTATGGACTTTATTAACATTTACGGACATTGGTCATCGGCCCCTTATGGACCAATGTCTCTATGTGTTTTTTTAAATAGCATTTCGTGTGAACTGTTTGATTCTCTGATCTGTGTTGGTGAATCAACAGCTTTGTAAAGTCTTCTGAGATAACTACTATTGTGATTTAGAGCAATTCAGGAAAATTAATTGAGTTGAGTTTAATTGATTTTTAAAAATTATGATTATGATTATTAATTTTATGTTTTTTAATATTAAAGTTTCCTCGTTCCATTCATCCATTTTCCTCCCTTTAATCCATTTCTGGATCGGGGGGGTGGCAGTCAGGGCTGCACTTAGCACCAGCCCCTCACTGATCCCCCTGCAGGAGCCTTGATCTTTCACCTGGGGCTTCAGGCAAAGTGGGGTTAAGTGTCTTGCCCAAGGACACAACGACATCAGTGGGAGTCATGAAGTAAGTCTCATGGTGGGCTTGAACCCACAACCTTCAGGCCCAGAGGCCAAAGCTCTACCACCTGAGCCACTGTCGCCCCCTATCAAAGTTTTCTAATTCAGTGAATACAGAAAAGACCCACTTAGCGGAAAACAAAAGATATTTTTAAAATAATTTTTAATTAAACAAATACTTTTGAAAAAACAGGAGATTTAAACTTATTTAAAAAACAGTGTTTGTGACCCTTCTCCGCATGAAATACTCATGGACCTCGACCACATGACCCTTAATGACTCACACATTGTATCCGTTTTAACCTTTGAATCTGTTTCTCTTTTCCACAGTCCCCACAGTGGTCTCCTGCAGTTGATGGGTTCTTTGCCAGAGTCTGCATCTCTCTAAATGACCGCTCTAAGCACTGATCCCAGCCCCTCTCCTGCTGGGACACCACCACACGCCTGATAGGACGCCAGGGGACACTGACTCATGTGGGATAAGGCTCCACTTTAAAGACTGCACCATTTGGATTTTATAAGCTGATAAACCGATCATGTCCAGATAGTGAGATGACTTGATTTGATTATAAAACCCCACATAAAGTTTGACTGGGGTTTAGCAGCGTCAGAGAATCACAATCCTACTTTTTGATCATTCAGGGAGCTTTTCTAGTTGATGAAACAAAAATACCCTTGGGAAATGTTTTCTTTGTGTTTGATTCATCCTTCCATCCAACATGCAAACTCCACACAGACCGGCCTGAGCAGCACGGGAACTGAGCTAAGTGAGGCCTATCCACTGACATTTTCACACCAATGCAAATATTTGATGCTGTTTAATATGGATATAACATTGACATTGTTTTATATGTTAAATTGTCGTCTTGGAGGACTGTACAAAGTTGTCAATTCACAAACTCCAATCAGGGAGTCAGTGTGAATGCAGAAAATGTAATATTAACAAACACATAGGTTACCAATGTCCATATATTTAAATAAATGTTTATTAATGTCCTTAAATGTCTTGCATCATCACCACAGTCCTACCTCCTGCATCGGCAAAGAATAACTCAGAATCCCACTGAAAAAGTGAGAAATATCGCAGAGGCCCACAATGAGAGAGGGGTCCGCTCCCACGGACAGACAGGCTAGAAATCCAGGACTCTGTAAATAATCTTGAAAACAAAATCTCCACATTTCATGCAAAAACAAGTATTTCAACATAGAAGTGAGTTCAATCTGCATGGCTTGAAAGTCGAAGTAACTAAAAAAATGAAGATGTAATTTGCTCCTTAACTCATTCTTTCTCCCTAAAAATCTTTGAAATGTAAATGAAAAATCTAAAATGAGAATAAGAAAACCTTTATTTGTCCCACAGTGAGGAAATTTCAATGTTGCAGCACACATACAGGACAGTAATAAGAACACAAAATAAATACACCATATATATCGATATATCACTATTTATCTATCTATATCTAGTGTAAAGTTATATTCATACAGGGCAGGATTTGTAGATAAAGTGACATTCTGAAATTGCAGCATTACACATTGTACATGATGGCCATATTTACTCAATTATAATCAACAATTACACATTTGTGGCCATGGATCGATTAATCAGCTTAACAACAATATAGTTCCTGTTACTGCGTGGATCAGTAACACACAGTCAAAAAAATTATGAAAAACTAAAAAGTAAAGTCTAAGTCAATACGTTTTCTTATTGCCTCGCGGGCTCAGATTCGTTTTGGATCATCACTAGTCTCTGGCACAGGAAAAACCCAGTCATATCGTTTCATTCATCTTCTCTAAAAGTCTATTGAAGCATTTTCCTGCAGGCCACAGATGCCAGTGCGAGACATGGCCGTGAGCGGAGGACACGTCAGCGTCTCTACATGCCACAGACAGCTGGAATGTTGGAGCAGGATGACAGAAGGAGTGTCCTATCCCCGACACCAAAGCCCCCACCTCGGCTCGTCCGGCCCCAACAACATGCCTCCTGTGTAACCCCGGGGGCTTCAGGGCTAAGTGGTCATCTGTGACAAGTGAGACGTGTGTTTGATCCTGGCTGTTTTGCTCATATTAAAGGAGAGGTACAGTGCAATGTGAAATCCACTTGATCTCAACGCCGAAAAGAACATATAACACAGCTAATCAATCTCATTCATGTCTCTGTTGGACATCTTTCAAAAAGCAGCTTCATGTTTCTCAGTGTGAAAACAACCATTGCAGATGGAGCAATGGAAGGGGTTGCTCATTAATTCAAAGTGCAATCTTGTATGAAAAATGTCTAGTACAGGGGTGTCCAAACTTTTTTAGTACTGTAAGAGGGCTTAGTTCATCAGATTTAACCTATAGGGCCAACAAAACTGGATTTGAGCTATATTGACTGAATTCTGGAATTTAAAATGGGTTACGATACACAAATCTGTTTGATTCACACCACGGCTGCATTTTATTTGGAATGTTGTGACACAATTATAAAACAGATGTCAGTATATAACAAAAGAGTCAACGACTGTATTCCAGAGAGTCTGAGATTTACAACAAGGTATAGCATGACTGCATTGGTGGAGCTGAAGTTGGTTGGATGACACTGTCAAAGTGCCTAAAACCAAAAAGGTACAAATTACTTTACCTCCTGGGCAGAGGTAATTACCAAACTAATGAAGCCTCTTTAACCCTTTAATGTATCTAAATGTTTCTTTTTCTGATTCTCTAAGTTGTAGGAGCACTAATAACAAACACATAATAATGTTTTGGGTTTTTTTTATATTATTATTATATTAGATTTATAGGCCTTTACCAAATGATTGAAATGCAGTTTGATGGTAGGAGAGGTAGATTTCAGTTTCAACCAAGCCTCAACCTAGTGACTCGAAAATGGTTGAGGAAACTGTTAAAGAATTCACCAAAATGTAGATCTGTACGTGTATAACAACTTAATCCCTGGACCACAACTTGAATCAATCAAAAACAAAAAAACATTCTTCCCCGACTCTCCTCGACCACCAGCTTCTTTCTTGTTGATACCAAATGGCTGTGAAAGTGTGGAGCGGCAGGTGCTACGTGCTGTCAAAAGCCACTTCACACCCGCTCTGCTATCTCCCAACACCCACCCCCCCGGGTGACTCCCCCCTGCCCTGACCGAGCCCCTCCCCTGTGCTCCGCGGGTGGGTGCTCTCTCGGGTGCTCCCTGCTATCAGCGAGGATGGGGCTTTGAAGTCAATCTGGACTTTGTTTACTTGAAGGCATGTCCCCCGTCGAGTCCCTGTGAGCAGTGTTGACCGGGGCACATGGGGCAAATGGGGCAGACGTGGCTTGGGCGTTCCAATGCTGCTCCATCGGCTTCTATTCGGGGTCCGCACATCCGATAATGTGGTGTAATTGTTTTGTTATTGAGTACAGTGGGCCTGTTGTGCTTTCTCCCAGTGGGACGCCACATCAAAGACCGGATAAGCTATTGGAAATCCATTTGTGGGGCTTCGTTTTTATAAAGGACCAGTGCTTCTTTGGCAATGTTAAGGAAAATATGTGAAAAACGGTTCAGGTTGGGTCATCTTAGAGGATTGAGTGCATTATGCAGTTTATATATAAATGCAGCCCATCTAAAAAAAAAACATCTTTTATTGTATTTTAATAATTTGTGTTTTTATGAATTCATGTATGCAATTTTGAAGTCGGTTCATCGCTAAATTATTTCAATCATATAACCCATTTGCACTAGTAGTAGCATTAGTATTATAAATAGTCACGTATAATGAATGGGGGGCTAGACTTGAAGAAGATGACAAAGTCTGGGATCGCGTCTTTAATTCAGACAGAAGACATGTTTTATTGTCGATGGTAGAGACAGCACGAACAACACGAACACAGATACAACAGAATGCAAGTGTATTATACAGAGCGGAGGCATGGAGACCTCCAATCAGCAGCTTCCACGGTGCCATGTAGCTTGGCCTTCAGATAGACAAAACGGAAAAGTACTGGCTTCTGCACATTGATAGAATGATGAGTTTAACTTTAACAAAAGTTGCTTCAAAGTCAAAATGTGCGTTGCTGCTGTGGTGACTTTTTCGAGCCTCAAGTGTATGTGTTTCTGAATAAACGTAGCAAACAGGTTTGGGTTAGTGCAACATAACATCTTCCACACGAGCATGAAACCTATCTTCATTAAGTGTAACTTCAATTTCAAAGATTCCTGAAGGTGTCGTCTCCACAAAGTAATCAAATTTTGCTTAAAAGCTGGGGCGCCTTACAACACATTATTTACCTCTTTCTGTTGAGGCATACAAAATATGCATTTTTTATGAAACAAAAACGTTGAGTTCCCCAACTTTAATCGACAACACATAAAACACACCATTTGCCATTTAGTTTTAAGCATAATCAAACCGGCTTTTTTGACATAATTAATTTAGTTTGCTGCGATGTAATCCTATTTCAATCAGAAAATAAGCGAGGGCCATTCTTGCAAATTAACATTGACATTTTTATCATTATAAACTATATAAATACCAGTGTTACCAGTGTATATCTCTTTCTACTAGAGTATATAAGTTCATAGTTTGTATCCTTTGTATTAAGCTATACTACAGTGGTCAAATGCAGACATAACATCTTGCTTCAGTGCGTCGATGTCTCTCGATGTAACATGGACTATATAAAGCATATTTTTGTTCTGTCTGAAAAATAACTGAAAAAGATCTTAAAAACAAAAAAAAAACTGAAAAAACTGAAATAATAACTGAAAAACGCCTAAACAAACAAACCCGTTCTTCTGACTTGTGCGCAAAGAGGCCTTCTGAGAGCCTTGATTTTTCCACACTATACTTAACATTCACTAATCTTATCTTGTGTTTGCGTGCTCCTCATTCCTATTGTTCTGTAACTTAAGATGCAACACTGACATTTCCCCACTGTGAGACAAATAACAAATCCATTTATCTTAATAATACTGATGAAGTGAGAAAAGAAAAAACACTTTCATAAATTCTGTATGGCATTCACAGTGATAGATCCTGCCTAAAAGAGCACCGGATAGTTCAGGAAGAGTAGACCAATAGTTCTTGTCAGAGTTCAAAACCACTGGCTCTGCTCCGCACACAGGCCAGAGCATGGATTTCCTCATGTTCCTCCTGCTGGCCGGTAGATGGCTTGAAAAAAATTTAAGCGTATACATTTTGACCTAAGACATTTAACTTCTTTCCAGGACTAGCTGCTGTTTTTAAAGCCCCAAATCAGTCATCTGGCAAAGCTCCATTCCCAAAGCAGTGGTCACACTAACTCGATAATGATATCTCAAAAGAGTTGGCCGCACAAAGACTATATCCGCGAATGCAAATGAATTGGCTTTGCTTATAATACATTACAGCCAGCAGGCGTCATGATAGATTGGACTTCATCTTGTTTTGGCACTTCAAACCCACTCTCCTGATGCCGTATACAGGCTGAAGGTTAGAACTCCTATAATTTACCCAAAGCCTTCATGGATCCCGAATGCATTGATCTTGTAATATTTAGATTAAATTATGTGATGGGGTTCAGATTTTCCTCTCATTTTACCGATCAGTCAAAACCGAAGCTTTTACGATTGGCTAATACCTTATGAGGTGTGTTGGCTTCACACACGGCGTCTGTTTAAATGATTAGTTGTGAAATTTTGTGCTCTTGAACATGGGGAAACAGATAGATATTTTTGCGGGAATCTGGCATTACATTTCTGTTGAGTGAGTAATTCCTAGCAGGGGGGAGTAACGCAATCTTTCTTCAATCCTTCAAAGTGCACGTGGCTGTGGAAGGCCGTACGCACTCTGTAATGTTTGACACCCAAAACATGCACCATGCAGCAAGTGAAATCCCCCAGCAAAAGTACAGACCACCGTTCCCGACGGGTTTGTCTATAGTAGGATTGAAGGCATCAATGGGTCAAATGCAGTGGATTAATGTCCCAACAGAGGCACCTTACTTTAATAATAATAATAATGCATGGGTTTTATATAGCGCTTTTCATGACACTCAAATATGCTTCACATGTCATACACGGTGGTGATTAACAACTAATGTAGCCACAGCTGCCCAGGGGCACACTGACCGAAGCGAGGCAACCAGCATGTGCCACCAGCCCGTCCCACCACCACCAACCATTCACACACACACCAGACTCTTTCTAGGCAATGTGGGTGAAGTGTCTTGCCTAAGGACTCATCGACCGCTTGGCACTTTACAGCCGCAGCCGCCCCACTGTGGCACCTGGTGTTCCCAGAGGTCTCCCATCCCAGTACTAACCAGACCCCGCCCTGCACAGCTTCAGAGGTCTGACAGGATCTGGCTTTCACAACAATTACATTTCTGCGCTCAGGAATGAAAAAAACTGATCTCTTAGGGTGTATTCAGACCTGCACATTTGCTCCACTTTAAACGAACCAGGATTCGTTTGGAACTCTGATCCGAATCTTTTATGCAGGTCTGAATACACACAAACGAATCCTGGTCCGGACCAAAGAACCGAACCGAGACCCACTTTTTGAGGTGGTCTCGGTCCGCTTCCAAACGAATTCTGGTCCAAGTTGAATCAGGTCTGAATACATCCGGTGTCGATCCGACACAACTCCAAGATACGTGCGCATTTTTTGGGCTTAACAAGCCGCAGACAGAAACTGTGAGGAATTAGCCACGCAGCGGCCAATTATGCTGCTAACTATGCTGCTAACGCTACACAACAACACTGAGCCGTGTGCAGACCTGGAGCAGTGAGGAGACGCTGTGCAACAGGCTTATGGAGTTAGAACTGTTCACAGTATACATTGATGTTAATGGCAGCATCTTCAAACCATTTGCATTATTAAAAGCCTGACACTGTTTGACTCACGTCTCAAAGAGCAATATTCCGCATCATGTAGTGAATTGTGTTCTTTGGTTCCTACCTGATCCTCAGCGTCTGTTTGTCCCGTGGTTATTATAGATCCATGGTTTATCCACGATGCTGCTGTCAGTAAGTTGTGGAACAGGGTTATTATAGATCCATGTGTGGGACTGGACACGGAGCGCAGACTGTCTCCTTCGGCCCTCTCCTCACGCATTCTCCGACGCTGTTCCAATATTTAAAACAACGTGTTTGGCCTGTGTCATATGAGCTGCTGTTGATGTTGAAGGTGGTTTTGCTCTAAAAAGAGCAAACATAGGAATAGCAGACATGCTGCACATACGAGCCCTCAATGTTTTCCTCCGGTTCCGCGTCTATCCTCCGTGAGCTCTGCTGTCCAATAGGAGCGCCGATCGTCACACGTGTTGATATGTTTATATAAAAAAGTTCACTTGCAAAAAGGACAGTCTGAATACAAACCGGAGCAAAAGAAAAAAGTTTGGTCCGCTTTTGATTCGGATCAAGCAAGCGGAGCAAAGGACTTTTCAGGTCTGAATACACCCTTAATCTCAATCTCAATCTTGATCTCAATCTCAATCTTGATCTCAATCTTAATCTTAATCCTAATCCTAATCTTGCATGTTTTACAGTGTCCTTTTCCTGTCTCTATTCAACTTTTCCGCACGTAATTCAGTGGAACACATGCAAACCATCTGCTCTGTTTGCTTATTTATCACTGTCAGGACATAATTGTGACTGGATGCAATTTATCTTCCCCATATCGAGAGAGATTGTCTGACATCTTCAGCAAAAAAGCTAATACGGGAACATGTAAATCAGTCGCCGCGCTGATTCAATTCTGCCCTCAAACAAAACGGCGACGAGATCCATATGGCATCGGGTAAAATGAAGGCGACATTTGGATTTTTCAAAGGGAGGATCCATTGGGTCTATCAGAATAAGATAAGAGCCTTAGTGTTTTCATTAGTGAGTGTTTGGTTTTATCTCCCCAACAGCAGAGCTCGTCCTTATCATTGTACTGCAGGCTGGAATTTCAACCACTGATAGTTGTTCTGTAAGGTAAAAGTTAGTTTGTCCATGAAAAAAAGTGTCTGAGGTGGTTTTAAGAGTAAATACTACCACCACACTCTGCAAAAAGTGATGAAAAATGGGTCAAAATTTGCTAAATGCTTAACTCATTGACTGTCATTGACATATTTCTCTTAGACCCTCTTTTCGACTGAGGATTACAGGACAATTAAAATAGCTAAAAACAAACTTATTTTTGCCCCTGAAAGTAGACAATCCAGTCTTTCAGAATCTGGTTTCATATTTCACATAGTCTTAGGAAATAATATTCTATGGGTCTTGAGAATCAGTGAAATCATCAAAAACCGCTGGCAGTCAATAAGTTAATTTGAGCACATTTTGACTGCCTTAAAACAAGATTTGCAAACGGGACAAGATTTGCAGATTGGAATGAGAAAAAATTAGACTAAATGGCTTGAAATATTGATCAGAATATACTCAAATCAAATAAAAAAACACTGGATTGAAGCAAAAATTACCTCATATACAATACAATACAATTTATTCTTGTATAGCCCTAAATCACAACAGAAGTCATCTCAGAGACTTATCAAAACCATTGAAATCACCAACACAGATCAGAGAATCAACAGTTAAAACACAAAAAGAATATAGAACACATGTTGATAAATGTCATACATGTTGTAGAATGTTAAAGTGTCCTGGATCATCACCACAGTCGGACACTAACTGTCCAACAGACCCTCCTGCATCGGCAAGGAAAGCTCATAAGAAAACCCAGCAACCAGGGAGACCCACATTTGAGAAAGGGATCCGCTCCCACGGACGGACAGGCTAATGATCCAGGACCTAAGCTACAGAACGTGGACCAGCCGCCGCTGAACATGGACAGGTGCGACTGAAGTACTCCCAGGCGGGTCGGGCGGGGCAGTCCACAGGTCAGAGGTCCCGTCGTCGTACCATGAAACAGACAATGGGACAACGGGTGAATAGCAATGAACAAACTACAGTCAAAATCCTAATAATGCTAAACAGATAAAGTAGGAAGGAGGAGAGGATAGTGCTCAAGTTACCATACTTCTCTTAAGCCTGGCCTTAAATGTGGAGACCATATCTGCTTCCTTAACGTGCGTGGGGAGCTGATTCCACAGTAAAGGAGCTTGGTAACTAAATGCTCTGCCACCGACAGTGCTTTTTGAAACCTTAGGGACCACCAGACGTCTGGTGTTTTACGAGCGCAGTGCTCGGCTTGGTTGATAAGACATTAACATGTCTTGAAGATAAGAGGGAGCCAAGCCATTTATGGCTTTGTATGCCAGAAGAAGAATTTTAAACTTTATTCTGTGCTCCACAGGAAGACAGTGGAGTGATTTTAACACCGGAGTTATGTGCTCCCTCCTTTTGGTGCCTGTTAAGATCCTTGCTGCTGTATTTTGAACAAGCTGGAAGCTCATATTTAATCATTTTTTGCAGTGCAGACATTGCAGTGAAATGATAACTTTATCATAGTTGGAAGTTCAGACTCAGCCAAGACCATGAAGGTTTTATCAATTGGACACATGATTAGACAAAGGTAAAGGTGCACTTTATTAATCCCCGCAGGGCAATTCATCCTCTGCATTTGACCCATCCTGATGTATAATAATATACTAGTCATATACAATGTTATGTAGGTTTTGTATTTATTTTTATGTTATCTTTTTATTTCTTTTATAACTTGTTTGTACTGAGAGCCAAAGCAATTTTCTAGTTTGTGATAAAAATAATTCTGATTCTGTACTTTTCAGACAAACGTATCAATTAATTGCAAGTTGTTTTTTGTGTCTTTGTTGGACCCTGTAAGAAAAGTTTAATTCATTCATAACTATTTTGTATTGGAATAATGGCTTTTTTCACTGGACTCATCCCATAACCCCATAAAAAAACACAAACAAGAATTGCATAAAAATGAGGAAATATATAGATTTAATGTCAATAATACAAATGGATAAAAACTGTTGATGTTCTGCAAGTATTTGTGAAGTACATGTGATCGATCGACTTTTTCTTTATCATAATATTATAATCACAGGTCACATTTCTATGAGTTGCTTTATGTTATACTAGTTTTAGCTCGGAATGAAACACTAATTGAAACAATACACTTCAGACTCCCACATATACAGTATACACTTGGTAATGTGATATTAAGACTTGCAGAAGAAATATTGTGCATTCATTAGACCATGAGAATATATAATGAGACTTTTTACTTTGGCGTATGTTTTAGAATGTGAAGTACCATCAAACGTAATAAATACACGGTGAAACGAGTGAATTCAAACCACTTGTTATCTGTATGTTATTTTGATATGAGTAGAAATATGTGTTGTGTTATATGCAGATACAAAAAAAAATCTAATCCAATCAAATCTCTTACAAATATGAAGGGTGAAAGAGTGTTTTCTGTCTGTAACTGCCAATGGTACAGTACCAGCAGAGCATGGATGGATCTAAAAACAATTCCAGGTCTGTTTTGATGAGGGAACAATGTTGAAAGATGGTTAAAAGCTCAAAAAAGTAAATTCTGCATGATATGTCTGTCATGTGGCTAAAAGAAAAGGACCCAAAAATACTGCAAAAATGATGGATTTGAACAACATGTAACACAAAACAAAACGGGTTTAAATACACACAACTAACGACACACAGGTGATACACATGAGGGCGGGGCAGGTCATTAGAAACAGGAAGTAGAACTATGAAGGCAGGGCAGGTCAATATAAACAGGAAGTAGAACTATGAGCGCGGGGCAGGTCAATATATACAGGAAGTAGAACTATGAGGGCGGGGCAGGTCATTAGAAACAGGAAGTAGAACTATGAAGGCAGGGCAGGTCAATATAAACAGGAAGTAGAACTATGAGCGCGGGGCAGGTCAATATATACAGGAAGTAGAACTATGAGGGCGGGGCAGGTCAATAGAAACAGGAAGTAGAACTATGAGGGCGGGGCGGGTCAATATAAACAGGAAGTAGAACTATGAGGGCGGGGCGGGTCAATATAAACAGGAAGTAGAACTATGAGGGCGGGGCAGGTCAATATAAACAGGAAGTAGAACTATGAGGGCGGGGCGGGTCAATATAAACAGGAAGTAGAACTATGAGGGCGGGGCGGGTCAATATAAACAGGAAGTAGAACTATGAGGGCGGGGCAGGTCAATATAAACAGGAAGTAGAACTATGACGGCAGGGCAGGTCAATATAAACAGGAAGTAGAACTATGACGGCGGGGCAGGTCAATAGAAACAGGAAGTAGAACTATGAGGGCGGGGCAGGTCAATAGAAACAGGAAGTAGAACTATGAGGGCGGGGCAGGTCAATAGAAACAGGAAGTAGAACTATGAGGGCGGGGCAGGTCAATATAAACAGGAAGTAGAACTATGAGGGCGGGGCGGGTCAATATAAACAGGAAGTAGAACTATGAGGGCGGGGCGGGTCAATATAAACAGGAAGTAGAACTATGAGGGCGGGGAAGGTCAATATAAACAGGAAGTAGAACTATGAGGGCGGGGCGGGTCAATATAAACAGGAAGTAGAACTATGAGGGCGGGGCAGCTCAATATAAACAGGAAGTAGAACTATGAGGGCGGGGCAGGTCAATATAAACAGGAAGTAGAACTATGACGGCAGGGCAGGTCAATATAAACAGGAAGTAGAACTATGACGGCGGGGCAGGTCAATAGAAACAGGAAGTAGAACTATGAGGGCGGGGCAGGTCAATATAAACAGGAAGTAGAACTATGAGGGCGGGGCAGGTCAATAGAAACAGGAAGTAGAACTATGAGGGCGGGGCAGGTCAATAGAAACAGGAAGTAGAACTATGAGGGCGGGGCAGGTCATTAGAAAAAGGATGTAGAGCTAAAGATACAGGGGTAGCAAAAAATGCATCTTAATCATAAACCATGACCATGTGTCCTATAAACAGGGCATTAGAAACAAAAACATTGAAAGTGTAATTATGTAAATGCCTTGTTTTTAATGATAAAAAAATATATAGTTTTGTCTGTGACCATAGTTTAGTACACCCACCAGTTTTATCTGTGTCAGACTTAGAGGAATTATGATATTTGTTTAATTCAGTTTATTTGTTATCCGGTCACCACATTCAAAATAAGTATTACGTATCGGTAAACAGAAAAATACAAAAACATGAATGACCGAAGGGGTTTAGGCTGAAGTATAAACTTAGCATTCTTAAAGATCTCAGAAAGAAACACAACAAATAATTGCTGAGTAGCTAGTTATACAGAGCTATAGCTACAGACATAGTGCTATAATACTGTTGTTAAAATATTTTTTTGTGCGGTTCACTTTGAGAAGCGCTGTCACAGTTAATGCATTCGAAAGAACAAGAACAAGAATGCAATAATTCAAAGCATGAGACAGTACAGAGCATTATCCATTCCAGAGAAGTCCCAGGTAATGTGGCTGATATGTCTTTCCGAAGAATTTCACGACATTTTGCAACCGAAGAAAACTCTATAGGAAAAACATGTGACCAACTTTCAAAATACTAAAACATGTTTGTATTGAAGCTGACCGTTTGTCAGACTGGAAGTATGAGCAGGATTTAAATTGTCAGTGTTGTGTTACCAAAAACATAGAAATACTGTTATTATTATACGTTCATTCATGGAAAAAGCTTTTGGTTAAAGTTTGATGTCCATAAGGGGGAATTTATACGTTTTTTCTTCCTCCCACTTCTTTTTGAGTTTGAATAATGTACATTGTTATAGTAAGTAATTGTTAGAGAATGAATTTGTGTGGATGGATATGTTCTTGCTGCTGGACGCCTGCATTTCTCCTACTGGTGATCAATAAAGAATCTATCCATCTCTCCATCTATCCATCTATGGTATGTTAGAAAACTCTATGTAGTGGCATTTGATAATAATGTTTGATGTACATTGAACTCGAAATAAACACTCAACTCACCTCATATAATGTATGAAACACATGCAAAAATGGTAAAATATGAGGTAGCGAATGTTTGAATTGAGTGGTTTTATCCTAACTTTGGCACATTCTGACTGTCTTAAAACAAGATTCACCAATGGGACAAAGCCATTTAGTCTTATTTCAAGAACTGTTGTTTTATTTTCTCATTCCAAGGGAAACATTTCTTGTATCTTTTTAAAACAAGATCATTTTGCTTGTCACATTGGCAAATCTTGGCAAATTTGAGCATTTTTGGACTTATTTTTCATGACTTTTTGCAGTGTAGTGTTGTCATTATCATAAGCTCAGTCATTCGTTGGAAACTAATGGCTAAAGTTTGATGTTCCTATAAAAAACACATGTATTTAATATTCCTTATGTTTCTTCATTCACTGAAACATAGACTGTCCAAAGATCAAACACTACAGTTGCATAATCCAAATGAAACCGTAATCTGAATGTATAATAAATGCTTTGGTAGCCCTGACACATACTTATTATCATGTCTTGGAGCTTTACGTGCGGTTTCCCTCTGCTCCGGAGCCGACAGCGTGCGCCGGGGCCGGCCTTGTCCCGCTCTGCTGTGGGTCTGTGGCTTTGGGCCGAGGGACAGGAACTCCCCGTACAGACAGCCAGTCTAGGATCGGCCAGAGGGCTCCACAGAAGAACGCTTTGTTCGCTGCCACCAAGGAAAGCTTAGACAACAAAAACACACATGGACTGGAAAAATGAACGGTCCAGAGGGGTCCTGCCTCCCCCTGAACGCCTCACTGGGGCTTCACTTGTAAATAACGTTCTCCACGAAAGCTGGAAAGTTAAGAGGTGGGAATAGAGAAGGACTGGAGACATTACATACTGTGGTGGTGTTTGTTATCAAAGTGTAAATCCACATGTAGCGAAAGGATTGTGATGTCATTGCCTGTGACCTCAAACTATAGTTTCAAAGCAGCAGGAGGAGGAGAAGGAGGAGGAGGAGGAAGAGGAGGAAGAGGAGGAGTGGGGTCAGGGCTAAAATGTGGAGGTTAAAATTGTTTGTGTCATTTAAAAGGGCTGTTTTTAATATGCACAATGACAATGTCTAGTCCCTCCTCTCTGTACCTTGTAAGTAATATTTTTTTATATAACGCCTTTCGCAGACCAGAGTCACAAAGCGCTTTAAAATTTTTGGGTTGTTTTTAAGGTATTTTGTCTCCCACTCCACGCAGAGATGGGAGCGGGGTCGCCAGAAAAGGAGGTGCATCCCAGACCAATTGTACATGTTTTTAATGGTAGGGGAAACCAGAAACTTACGCGGACACAGGGAGAACATGCAAACTCCACTCAGAAAGGCCCCGTTCCGACCGGGATTCAAACCCAAAACCTTCTTGCCGCCCACGTTAGTTTGTGCTTGAATATTGTTGTATTGTGTTTATCTGTTTGTAAGGGCTTCACTTCAAATCGCTCGAAATCGCTGTGTTTTGTATATTTTTTATGCCCTACGCTGCTCTGATGGCGTGATAAGTGAAATATGTCTGAATCTGAATCTGCAAATTACTAATAAAGTAATTACGATCCAACTTGTTTTGCCAGAATTGAATTTCTTGGGACATGTAGATTCTAAGCCAAACAGAGATTAAACCAAACAGAGACTTCAAGCACTTTGCACTTTCCTAATTTCTCAATGAATCACTTGTGTTTTTGTTATGCATATTTTTGCAGTTCTGAATCCCGCCGCAAATTTTCCCTAGGGGCTATAAAGTGAATTTATCTCATCTTCTCTGATTACTAATTTCATTTCAACACATACTTTGCTATTATGTAGAATATTTATGTTTTTCAATTGAGGGGCTGTCTGTTCTCTGATTGGATCATCTGTCGACATAAATATTTTGGACATCAAAGTGTATTTTTAATAATAAATCCACTTTAAGCTTGTGTTCAGATTGTTGTTGATTATTATCCGGGAGACATTAAAGAAGTAGATGACATTTAAAATGGAAATATTACATGTGGCCCCTTTAAGAAGTAGTAAGAATTTCTGCAAACGTTATCCAAAAGAAAACAATATAAACAGTAAACAACAATCACACACGCGCAACACAATCACACACACAAGCAACGCAATCACACACGCAACATTAGCCTGGCCTTATCCATCCGTACACTCCGCTCAATCATTATTTGCATGTAACGTCTGGGTCTGGTCCCCATGTTAGCGATTACAATCGGTTGAATTTCGACCGACCAATCAGCGAGCGCGGGAGGCGGGTGTTGTAGTTAGTTGTGGGTGACGTCAAGAGTTTGCGTCGAACAGGAAGGTCGTAGTTTGGCAATGGCAAAAAATGCGATAGTAAAGTAATCCAGTCTGGTTCGATCAAGAAATTGAAGCCGGAGCAAGAGGAATGTTTAGCAAATGTAATCGCTAGAAAACATTGTGGCGCTACTCCCCACGGGCTCCGTTAGCGGCAAAGGAGATGGCTAGGCTAAATGCTAAATGCTAATGACTCACTTGGGCACATTACATACGTCACGGTAAACTCAGATCCGTTTCAATCTGCAAAAGGAGTTAAGTACGAAATGTAATTTGTACTATGGTGTGGTACGACCGGGCTAACGCAACATAAGCATTGCAACAAAAACAAGTCTAGTTTAAAATGAGAGGACAAAGTGGGAAATGCAAACATTGAATGTGTCTGAATATAAGCTCATTACTAATTTGAACTTTTCATCTGAACCAGAAAGAGGAGAATCTTTCATGACAGATCTTTTCATCTTGACATCAATCATATCTTGAGTCATTCAGCACTCCACTCTCTCCTCTTCGTGACACAATCTCTCAAACCCCATGTCCGTTTCTATAATACACGTTTTGCACTAATAGCGTCTGCATCCGTTTGACTCATATTCAGACGAGATCTTTTAAATATATATAATTGTCTTTATTTGTATTTATTTCAAGGTCTGACAACTCATGGCAGATGGTAATTTAAAACAAAAAATATACTCCAATTACAGCCAAAAAACATAATACAGGCCGCAATCGATAAAAAAGCAAGACAAAAGAGGAAGGACAAACAAGACATTCCGAGCAGATACAGACAGCCCTTCAGCTCACTAAAATAAAAATAAAATGGTTCTTGACCTTGAAAACGGCCTTGTATAAATCTCAAAGCCGACACAGGATTGTAAATCAAATTTTTACAGCGTTTGGTCATTTTGCAGTTGTTTTCCCCGGTTTCAAACACACTCAATGTTCTATGTTTGAATGAGTCATGCATGTTGTAATTTATATTCTCCAACAACCTACAACCGCCCGCACTGACCTTTACTGCTTGTACTTTGTTCACTGAATTGCGTTTCTGAATCTGTGATGTAGGGACGATTCAGCAGCGTTGAGAAGGCAATTTTTGCTTGAATGAAATAATATAAGAATGTAACGATTTCTTACTCCATAGTTTTGATGTGGCCACATTTCTGCTGATATTACATAAAAAGTCAGAATAAGGAAGTGTTGGAAATTAATGAATGACATTTTTATATCAATACTGACATTTCAAATTAGGACTGGCTGTTTTTTAGCTGTTCTGTGGTTTTACACTGTTCCAGAGCACAGTAGGGGGAATGTATTGTTCAAACTTGCAAATCAAGCTTAAATCCACTGGAGGAATGCATTATTATTATTATTATTATTATTATGTTGTGTGTGTGTGTGTGTGTGTGATAAAGGCTAAAAACAAAAAAAACATACAGAATTTCACTCTGAACCAGAGCAGAGAAAATGGTCCAACTTCGCGTACATCAACCAGAGGATAGCAAGCAGCTCGTCACCAGCGGCTACACCCTCTCTGCTGCTGTGACCTGCCCAGGGACAACATATATATAAAATAGCTTTTCTGTCCGCAGATGTTCATGAATGTGTACTGTCCCTATGAAATAAATAGATAAATATTGACCAAATTTGGTGTAAGTGAGTTTAAAAGCTCTTCAGCCCTTTCTGTTGTCACTGCCTACCATATTATTGTATATGTCTATTCTATTTCAGGTCTCAACAATCGCAACCTATATCGAAAATCCAATTGAGATTTGAGATTGAGATACAGAACATGAGCCACGTCTGCCCTACCTTCCCTATAGCAGGGAGACACACATACATCTGGTTCCTGCTTACAGACAGAGACTAAAGCTCTCGAAACCTGCAATGAGGAGCTCCAAAGTGTGGTCTGATGAAGCTGTGGAAGAGCTGCGCGCATGCATGGAATCTACAGACTGGGACCTTTTCAGAGCTGCCACAGATAGTTTGGATGAATATACGGACATTGTGACATCATACATTCACTTCTGTGAGGATAGCATCATTCCAACAAGGACCAGGGTCATCTATAACAACGACAAACCCTGGTTGACTGCTAAACTCCGGCAGCTCAGGAAAGCAAAGGAGTCTGCTTTCAGGGAGGGGACCGCAGCGGCTACAAAGCAGCTAAATATCAGTTCAGGAGAGAACTGAAAGCAGCCAAGTCCCGGCACAGAGAACGACTACAGGAGCAGTTTGGTAACAACAATACTGCTTCTGTCTGGAGGGGCCTACGGGAGATCACCAACTACAAACCCAAAGCCCCCCCCTGTGCTGACGACCACAAGCTAGCTGACGATCTGAACTTATTTTTCAGTCGCTTTGATGCTGCCCCTGACACCTCTCCCTCCCCCACCCCCCACTACTCTAACGACCCACCCATCAGCCCTGCCCCCAGCCTAACAATAGCCGCTAAAGAGATTAAACAACTCTTCCTGAGGCTGCACCCCCGCAAAGCTCCTGGCCCGGACCACGTGTCTCCGGCCACTCTGAGACACTGCGCCAGTGAGCTTACTCCTGTGTTCACGGACATTTTCAACACCTCTCTGCAGTCCTGCCATGTCCCGGCCTGCTTCAAATCCTCCATCATTGTCCCCGTCCCGAAGAAGCCCAGGATCACAGGACTCAATGACTACAGACCTGTAGCACTTACGTCTGTCGCCATGAAGTCATTTGAACGCCTGGTTCTCTCCCATCTCAAGTCCCTCACCTCCCCCCTCCTGGACCCCCTGCAGTTCGCCTACAGAGCCAACAGATCTGTAGACGACGCCATTAACCTGGCCCTCCACCACATCCTACAGCACCTGGACTCCCCGGGGACCTACGCCAGGGTCCTGTTCGTGGACTTCAGCTCTGCCTTCAACACAATCCTGCCATCCCTGCTCCAGGACAAGCTCTCCCAGCTCAACGTGCCCGATTCCACCTGCAGGTGGATCACTGACTTCCTGACGGACAGGAAGCAGCGAGTGCGTCTGGGGAAGAATGTCTCGGACTCTCGGATTATAAATACAGGAGCCCCACAGGGCTGTGTTCTTTCTCCCCTGCTCTTCTCCCTGTACACCAACCACTGCACCTCCAGCCACGACTCCGTGAAGCTGATCAAGTTCGCGGACGACACCACCCTCATTGGACTCATCTCCAACAACGATGAGTCCGCCTACAGGAGGGAGGTGGACCGGCTGGTGTCCTGGTGCAGTGGTAACAACCTGGAGCTGAACGCCCAGAAGACAGTGGAGATGATTGTGGACTTCAGGAAGAGCACTGTCCCCCCACCCCCACCCTCCGTGATGGACTCCCCCATCACCTCTGTGGAGTCCTTCCGTTTCCTGGGCACCACCATCACCCAGGACCTCAAGTGGGAGCCGACCATCAGCTCCCTCATCAAGAAGGCCCAGCAGAGGATGTACTTCCTGCGGCAGCTCAGGAAAGCCAAGCTGCCTGCACAGATGTTGGTGCAGTTCTACACGGCCATCATCGAGTCCATCCTCACCTCCTCCGTCACCGTGTGGTTCGCTGGAGCCACAGTCAGGGACAAACAGAGACTACAGCGCATTGTGCGCTCTGCAGAGGAAGTGATCGGCCGCAGCCTTCCATCGCTGCAGGACCTGTACGTCGCCCGAGCTCGAGGCCGGGCTGGTCGTATCACAGCCGACCCCTCTCACCCTGCACATGGACTATTCCAACCACTCCCCTCAGGCAGGAGGCTGCGGTCCATCAGGACTAGAACCTCCCGCCACAAGAACAGTTTCTTCCCCTCTGCTGTTGGACTCTTGAACACTTCTTAACCTGTCCCCCCGCCCTTTATAAAGTCACTTTACTGCCCATCATACGTCACTTTACTTCACTGTACTGCTGTCACCTTACATTGTGTGCACCATGTGCACTTGTATATTGTAAATAGTAACTGTAACTCTATTTTAAATTTAAATGTATTCTTTAGAAGTGTTTTTTATTCTTATTTTTATTATCTCTTTTTGACTGTTGCACTGAGCCAAAGCAATTTCCTAGTCTGTGACCTCCTGTTACTTACGTGGAAATAAAAATGATTCTGATAAAAATGATTCTGATGAGGTCTTCTTTAACTTGTGCCTAAAGTCCACAAATAATCCACAAACAATCAGTTATGAAATTGAAAACAAACTCAGTATCCAGTGCCAGTCGTGGCCTGTCACCAATCCTTTGCATAACTCATAAAAGATGGATGCTACCCTCCACAGATGCTACGAGCTGCTCTGCCTGTGCATTTATCATCCCCCCTCAATCCCACTGACCAAATATCAGCAGCAAATAGTGTCACTTCAATCATTCGGGCCCCCAAAAACTGATAGGTTATCCAATTATGTGCGCCCATGCATTTCCTGTGAAGCCACTGCAGCACACCTGACCTTTCTTTGATAGAATTGAAATGTTCTTATCCCCGGGCTAAACAAAATGTGGTGTGTGTGCTCCACCCTCTGAGTCACTCTAAGGAGGGATAGTAGAAGTTGTACGGTGACAGGACAAGAAAGAGCTGTCCCGGCACGCTTGGGAGTCATGGCAACCGGTGCATGGTGGGGTAGTGTTTTAGTCAAATTCAAGAATGGGTTTTGGAATTGTATGAAGTGGATGGTAGAGATAGGATTGGGTTGTTACTGTTTTTCACGGACTGGATCGAGGAGAACTGCTATGAATTTTCAAAATACTTCTTGTTTAAAAGCAAAGTCTGCTGTTGGTATCTTCACATGGACAAAGGTAGGATGTAAGATTGGGTTGTCACTCTGCTCATGGACTGGATCGAGGAGAACTGCTACTAAATTTTAAAATCGTTCATATTCAAAAGCAAAGTCTACTGTTGACTCTACTGAGACAAACAGCAGCAGTGCATAAAAACCATGTGTCTGGAATATTTATACAGGACACAATCCAAATGTCAGCAAAAGTCAGAACTCAAGAGTATACAGCGCTTTCATCTATACCAGAGTATGGGAAGTGTGAGTTCAATGGCCACGATGATCTGCCCTGAACCTGTCTGTGCCTAAACCAAAGACCAGGTAGGATTTAATTGATTTAATCCAAAAGAATAAAAAAAAAAGCTTGTTTGAGTTTTGGTCTTGAGTTTGTCTTATGAAGTATGAATTGACCCTGAGAGTAGCCAGACAGTTTCAGCTTCTCTACTCACTTGTGGAGAACATTTTCTTTTGCTTCTGTTTGGATCAGCTGTTGTTAGGTGTGTGGTTCTTTTGGCACCTCCTCTGCTGTTTCCGGGACAGTGAAAGCAAGTGGAATATTGTTCTCTGTTCACCTTCGACAGTGAAAGCAAGTGGAATAGTCTTAGAGAAAAGCCCTAATATCTAGACATAGATTACATTTTTTTCTTTATTTTGATATATTGACATAATATCACGGGATTTTCCATTAAAGTGAAAGAGCGGCCCTATATGCGTGTCTGAAAAGTCGCCATGTTCATATTTGGTAAACTTATAGTGTGGTATTTACTACTATTTACTTTATATTCATTACTATCATATCCTAAAGATATGTATTATTGTATTAGTAGATGAACAAAATTAGATTTAGTCCAAAGTTTTTACTCTACAACAGAAAAATAAAAATACTACGGACACAATCATGCGCGATATTTAAAAAAACCATCAATAATAACAAACTTTTTATGCAGTCTTGACATCATAAAACGTGAAAGTGTTCGACTCGTCAAATAAAATAAATTTAACAAATAGCTCCACATAAATTACCGAGGCGTGTTTATTGAGTGGGAACATTTGGTGATTAAATGTTACATGGGAAAAATATCACTATAGAATTTATTATTTGCTTTTATTGAAGCGAATTTAATGAACACTGAGGCAATAAATTGAGTGAAAGTAAAAACAACAACAACAACTCTCTCAACTCAAATCCTGTTTCAGATTAATTAAACTAAAATGCACTGTATAAGTTACAATTTGACACCAAACCTACCCGTCGGAATATGCTAATCACATTCTGCTATGACAAATTGGTTTCACTTGACAACTTAAACAAGAATACTGTAGCTGGAATGACATGGAGGTTGTTTATGTGACGGATATTGTCAGTAAAAAAACAGCTTAATGTACAATGTTTTTTTGAAAATGTAATTGTTTTGTGAATGTGTAAAAAATCAAGCTTGCATTTTCCCCGTTTGGATCTTGGGAGGCAGTCAAAGCGGAGACTCCCCACCTGGGCTTATCGGGGCCTGCAGCAAGCCGCCACGCGCCCACTGCACCTGATTGTCTCATCACATTCCTTCACAGGCCCGGACAGGACACACACACACACACACACTCATACACTTGTTCTGAACACAGGTGTACCAACCAACCTGCTGTCTGCACTGCACTGACGCACAAGAACCACGGAAAAACACCAGTGAAATTGATGATTTATGTATTTTAAAGAGGACAAAATGATGCATGGCTGGATTTTTTAGAGTCAAAGAAATACATACACGGCAAGGCAAGTTTATTTGTATAGCACAGTTCATACACAGGCAACAAAGTGCTGAACAAAACATAAATAATTACCATTCATAAAAAATAATAAAGATCAAATCCCTTTGATATATGCACAGCTAGACAGGTGTTGGTTGGAGCTGATGGTCCAGTGTGTTCGGCGACTCGCTTCCGTCATCACCGTGTGTGGAATGATCGGAACAATATCTGAGCTCTGAACATTGTAAAGCGCTTTGGGTGACCTTGGTCTGTAAAATGCGCGATATAAATAAACATTACTTACTTACTTACTGTTTTGGCCATGTTTTAAATGGACATTACTAAACCTAATTTGGATGGTCCCAAGACTGTTCCCTGTGGGGAGTCCACAGGGAACAGTCTTGGGACCATCCAAATCTTGCTTCAAATGGCCGTCCATTTCTTTCTCTAAGCTTTGATCTCTTTCATTGACAATCTTGAATCACACTTTCCATTCAAACATATTCCATCTCAGATTATAATCACAAATGTATTAATTGCCAAATGCCTGTTCAGTCTATCTTTTATTTCATTTTCAATATTGACCAGTGAGAACAAGAACAAGAATCCTGTTAAAAAATGTAATCCCATAATATATACTGTATATCCCACCAAAGAAACAAAATAAATAAAAGCAATACTTACAGACTTCTCATTTAATTCAAGTGTTATTCTTGACTGATTGACTGTGAGTGTAGACATGTCTGCCGATCATATCATAATTATTTTGTTGAATCTGCTCCGTGCGTGTCGTTCTTTCCTCGTAACACAGTTTATTTGTGGAGCCCTTTAGCCGAGGAAAGGTTTTTGCAACAAAATGACTTGTCATTAAAATGTCATTAACCTCAGCATTAGCCAATATGCAGAGGTCTCTCAACCTTCTCCTCTGGCGCGAGCTCAGACAAAGAAAAGTGGTCCCAATCTCCACCGATCTGATTAAAGGTAATTATCTTGTTTTGTGGCAATTTGAGATGGAAGTAGAGGCTTGGTCCCACGCCATCCTGAAGCCTCTCTGACCGCTCCCTGCTCCTGACTGTCTTTTTGTTTTCAAAGTGATAGAAGATTTAGGCGGCTGCAGGCTCAGATATGATACGATCGGCTTCACTAATGCACTCTCTCGCTGATAATATATCTAAACGTAAGTCTCGTCATGCAGAAGACGCCGACACAAGCCGCGTCAAGAAGAATTCTGTTTGAACTGCATTATAGTTCTGTGATTATCTTTTGCACTGAGCTCGCTGTTTAGAACACTCATTCATTTGTTCATTTGGTTTTTTTTTTCAAAACATGCACAACAAATGCAAACAATTATTCACAGAGAAAACGATAATAAGAGTAAACAAAAAACATGTCGGTGTTTTGAAAAGGGATTGGTCGAAGTAAAAAGTGTTTTACAAAATCAAAATAATCAAAACCCTATTCCCTCCAACAAAACACAAAACAGCAACATGACACACACTAAATCCTATGTGGCAGTGGTTCAGGGGGTGGGACCCACAGCGGAGGCTCGAAAAAGTACGCAGGGAGAAGGGTGCAAGACTTTTAGAATTTTTTTTTGCAATTTCACCATTTATTTTATATATCGTCAAAGGAAATTATGATTATAGCACAAAACGTGATTCAAACATACAAATGATTTTTTAGGACTTCAAGTCATTACTTCTTTTCATTCTTTTTTCGCAGGGGGCAGTGTAAGTTGATTTCACAGTTTGGACAACAAAGCTTAAATAATGATAAAAGAGAATATGTTCATCCTGATAATGTATTTAATTTTGCAGATGTGTATCAGTATGTAGATGTATATAAATGTGTATTAGTATTGTTAGTATTAGATAGCAATATGGCCTACGTGCAGGACTCTACAAGGACTCTGATTATTTTGACTATGATGTGACTGTCTTTGTGTGACACGTACGTCTTTCGATGTGTGACGTGACAATGACTATATAAACTGTGTACTGACTCCATTCTGGCTGAGAGAAAGAAACAATGGAAACCACTGGAACTTGAGAGAAAATTAAATAAACTTCCAGAGTTTGGCGCACCACGATCCGTCTCTGTCTGCTTCATCCCTGACAGTATTAAATATGTTGTTTGTGAATAGCCGAGGCATCATTCTGTACTTTTGTTTTATACGGAAATAAGCACATCAAAGACTTCAGATGGGTCAACAAATATATATTACCGCACACCGACTTACTTGCAAAATAAAAATGTTTTGGGAATTGGGAAACATTTTCTTGTAATTGCTTGACAATTTAAAAAAATTGAATTAGCATTTCTTATTTCCACACATACAGATTTTGAGGACAGTCTAAGTCTAAATGTCACTACTCACTACCATCATATTTGCTTGATGAAGACTTAACACTGAAATGTTGCATTCCATATATATTTTAATTTCCAATTAACTAGGGCTGTCAAACGATTAAAATGTTTTAGTTGATTAATCGCACAGAAATGGTGAGTTAACTCACGATTAATCGCATTTTTAACATTCTATTTCAAATCCACTCCAATTGAAGTTAAATGAGATTATCAAATGTCATTCATACCACATTGTCATTCAAACCAAATGTACTTAAATCTGTTAGATTTGCTCACAACCCTTTGCTTTTGGGCAAAACCAACATGAGCTGTTAATGAAAAGGGGAAATGGACATACCCCAGCTTTAATTCAGCGAGTTTAGTTTAGTTTAGTTTCAGGAGGAGACAGGGATAATTCCGCAGTGTATTTGCGTGCACAGTAGGGCTGGGACAACGCGTCGACGTAATCGGTGACGTTGACGCAAAAAATACACCGACGTATAATATGCGCATCGGTGCGTCACACACAAAACAAAGATGGCGGCGAGCGGTAGCAATGCGAGTGCCGTGTTAGAGAAGTGCAAGCCGGTGTAACGCTGAGATACACTGCCTTGAAGAGATGCACAGCCTCAGCTGTTTATGATGTAATGCAAATCTGTACATGCGCGTCTCACGGCAGCCGAAGCAAACCACGATGGCGGACCGTGAATTTCTTTAAAAGTTAAAATACGAACGAATTCAGACACGAATGTCACTTTTAATGCAATTTGAGGCGAGATGTTGATGGTTCCGTTTTGTCACATGTGGGTTTTAAGAGTCAAAGTTTCGTGCAAAGTTTAGTTTAAGCAGTCAACTGCGCCTGTGAAACCACAAAGCTAATGTTTTCATAGCAGTCCGCGGCTGCTGACGTAGGCTGATGACGCGTCCTGTGGCAACTCTACAGCTTACAACTGGTCTGTCTTTCTTTGTATCAAACGGAATATTGGCGCCCATAATAGCCCCTACATGTATTATTCACTGTCATGCCCGCCGTATATGGACATTTTTCAACATGTGTTCAATATCCTTAATGTGTTTAACTGTTGATTGATTCTCTGATCTGTGTTGGTGACTTCAATGTTGTTTTAAGTCCTCTGAGATGACTTCTACTGTATTCTTTCAGTAACTCTAAAAGAAAGGATGACTGGTTGACCTTTTTATTTGCTACACAATGCATTGTTTTTCTCTTGTACACTCTTACTTGAATTTTATTTTTGAATTTTGAGTTTAAGAAAAAGGTGAGTGGCAGAGTTTTGACTGTTATTTTTATATGAATGAAGAATTTAAGAGATGCACTTTAATTAATGGACTTCAGTAATATAGGCCTATGTGTCTTCAACTTAAATGTTAAACTCTGTTGGTTCAGGAAGGACGCCATGACAGGCTGATGGCTCCCACTGTTTTTGCTGGAAAAGCACTCTTTGTTTAGCTTAAAGCCTTCAAGTTTACATTGGTTACTGTTTTCTTTTAGTTGCTCTACACAAGTATTTGGCTGAACTTTTTCATATTTTTATTGAATGCTAAGCATCAAATGTTTGTTTCAAGAATGATAAGATGCACTTTTTTCAGTAAGCTGTGTTTTCAAGGCTTTAAGGTTTTATGCTACCTCTAAGAATGTCTTATTTTTGAATTTTAAGAGCAAGCAATAAATATTTTTTGTGAAGGAATTCATGTTTTTTTCATTAAAATATTTAAATCAACATGTATACATCAATATTAGTCAATTCATGGGGAGAAAATCGAGAATCGAATCGAATCTAAATCGAAGCGAAAACAATAATCGTTAGATTAATCGATGCATCGAAAAAATAATCGCTAGATTAATCGTTTAAAAAATAATCGTTTATCCCAGCCCTAGTGCACAGGTTACGCACAGGTTGCAAAGACACGAACACAGCATGCAGGCAATAGTTCTGTGGCGTGTTTGGTCTTATATGACCATGTTACCGCGGCGCCATTCACTCACAGCCGTGTTGTTGTGAGCGGCTCACAGCCAGAGCGGCCGCGGAGGAGGCGGACCTCAGTTCACAGCAAACAACAGCCCCGCGGAGACACGCTTGTTCTTTTAAAACATGAGTTCCCAGAGGACCTACCTGCTCTGATGCCATCTCACACGCAGCATTCTGAGTGATATTAAGGATAAATGGGCGGGTCATTCGGACTTGCGTTAATGCGTTAATTTTTTTTTTTACGCGTTAATGAAAAATGTAATTAACGTGAGTTAACGCGATAATTTTGACAGCCCTACAATTAACAAAGTCATGCCTTTTTGTATGACAAATGTTACATTTTCCAACAACATTCATGGACATTTATCAACACACATGGACATTGGTCATCTGCCTCTTATGGACCAATAGCAGTGTGTTTTCTGCTCTTTTTCTTGTGTTTTAACAGTTTTATTCTGATCTGTGTTGGCAAATTCAACGGTTTTGTAAAGTCCTTCGAGATAAATACTGTTATGATTTGGGGCTATCCAAAAATAAATTGAATTAAAATGAAAAATATGTATGAATGAAATCCTCCATAAGCAAGCTCGCTTTTGTCGACCAAAAGTTTGCACGGTCGCAGTTTCTTCTTTCTATAATTTTTGCATCGTGTTGGCAGGATTTCCAAAGAATAATTCCGAAAGCAGCCTTTTCAATCGCAGTGTGTTTTGGCCCCATTTTTTCCCAACAAAACTATCTCCAAGCCCTAAGATATTAGAATGTCACTTCTCATACAAATCTCCCTATACAAACTATTGACATTAATAATCCCTATTTATTCCGATACAAGCCAAGCCACTGTGCGTGATATCTGCATTTACGCCTCCCCGACTTGTCACTCCCGCTGCTGAAGAGCCCATCATCCATTCACCAAAGCCCAGAGACAGGAAGGCCAAGCGTTTTGATGATGTAATTGGCGGCAGATGTGAGGGAAGATAGCCATAAAGCAAAAAGGATATCAAAATAATATGAGTTTGGGCACGCTTGGTGGGGCAGTGATGAGCAAAGAGATGTGTTTTGACTTTTTTGCTGCCTCCAATAACTGTTACACAAATGCTGCTGGTCTGAGGCGTGGAAATTTTCATCGAGCGAGCAAATTGGATTCACCAATAATCATGTGAATAAACACATAAGACAATGGGCGCAGTCATTTCAAATCTTCCCCACCGAAACAAGATACGAATCAGCCATTGTTCCATTGTTGCTGCAGTGGATTTGCCAATGGATTTTTGGGTTCAATGAAAGACAAAAGACCATTAGGATTTGTTTTGCAAAGCGTGGATTCATTTCGCGATTTTTTTTTATATTAAGGCACATGGACCAGTGCAATGGTTCCTGTTTTGGATAAAGCACACCACAAGTATTTTTTTAAGAAATAAAAAACAAAGCATAACTTCTTTCCAGTTTTGAGCTGTGGGCGATCAGACATGATTGGCGATGGATGGCGATTCAAGGCCTATTTGTCCAGTTTCTTGCATGTTTTTTGCGAGATGTTATGAGTTCTGCAAGCTTGAGGCACATTTATATCTTTGGCAACAGGCAAACAAAAAGTAAAATATATTGTTGTTTTTGGCTATGTTTCAGTTGTGTCTAAAGTTTGTTTTTTTAGCCGCATCGCCTTAGAGCAACATTGTTTATTCAAAGAAAAGTCAAAACTGCTCCCAACAAACAGATCCAAGCAAATCAAAAGTTTCACATTAGATTCTGTTTTTGATGTTGTCTGAGTTGACCAATTTTCCAACAATTCTATGGAGAAACTCAACTTAATGAATGATTTTGTTTATTGCCAAATAATAATAATTTTTAGTTGCAGTTGTATTGTTGTGGTTTTGTTGCCTGATTTTTAAAGTGAATGTCAGTTACTTTTCAATATGCTGCCCATGCTCAGCCCCGCAACCTCCTGATTGGTCAAAATTATTCAAATTCCTTGAGGCCGTTTGTCATTGGTTTAAATAATATCCACCAGCAAATCTTACTGGTCAAAGTTATTTCAACGGTTATTTCACTACTATTAAAATACATACTTAAAAAAAAAAAAAATGGATACATTTTTAACACATGCTGAAACTATAAATCAAATACAGACAAACAAAATGCTAACAGCTGCAGGTAAACAGTGTGTTACTATGGTAACTAGCACAGGCTTTGAACCAGTCTAGGATTAAGGTATTTTTAGAAGCATAATAACATGGGAAGAAAATACATATAGAAACAGAAAAAGACACAAAGTTATGAAGACCAAAGGTGTACATAAGCGGAGTAAAAAAATACTTGTTTGGTCTTGTACAGAGATTATACATTATTTTAAAAAGTGAAATACATCTTTAGTGGGCATGTCTTTAGTCGACCAAGAAATTAGGCTACAGGCTCCATCTATCATAACTTGTTTAGGGCCAATGTTTACTTTCCATCTAATCCCAGACAAATGATCCAATTACGACGTTGGCTCACGGTGATGTCTGCGAAGTCCACAGTGAGACAGAGCAGACTTGTGTTCGACATCACGACCTCATTGTCCCAGATTGTAGGCTGTAATCAGTGCGGTTTTGTGCAGCATCAGCTGAGGTGGATCCCTGATGCTCTGATGCTGGAAAGAGGCCAGAGCTCCTGAGGGCAAAACGCTTCAATCTTTGTAAAACTCCCAGAGAACAAATCAGCTACAAAACACTCACTAACATTGTAATCCTGATGGAGACTGGGCTGATGATCGTTCGTGGTTAATGGTGGGTGAGAAGTCCGACATGTATATATATGTATTCTAACAATGTCACTTCAGAAGACATTGTTAGAGGTGTCGGTCCATTGGAGTGGATCTCTCCTTGATGCTCCTCAAGGTCTCTTGGAGTTTTTATGGCCACAAAAGGACAGAAGTAGCTTTGTGAATATTGCTAACTTTAAACATTTTTGACCAATGGCTCTTTGAATTAGAACTTCCTTTTATCATTCAATTCATTTAAGGTTTTATTTTTGTCTTTTTGTGGTAAATGAGCATCACGTTGTATATTACAGACAGAAATCAAATGTGAATAACAGTATAGAGTACTTTTTAGAGCTTATCATATGATTTTGGGGAGTTTTGGGAAGTATTTTGGGCCCACTGTTGTTGTGATAATAGGCTGAACAAAATGTAATCTCACAATGTAATCTCATGTAGGACTATAAGTAAAAGGAAAGAGAATATTTTCTTGAAAAATAGTTAAACTTTAATCTTATGTCTCGTTTGAAGGTGGAATAGTATGCATTATAGTTTTTTATCTTTAACTCGATAGAGACTTTTAAATTTTGATTTTTATGTTGTAGAATGTCAAATATTTTCTTAAGTAGAAAACACATTAATAAACATGTGTAACACGCTCCTGCCACCAGAATTGACAAAACAAATTTCAAGGGAACACTTTTTTCGAAAAGGCAGATAAAGGCTCAGATGATAGATTTTCGTAGAAGGAACCCACGACTTTAGGTCTGTTTTAGTGAACTATGTTTTAACACAGTTGAAAGATTACAATCATTTATTTAGATGTGCAAGTGTGAGAGTTTTCACCCATAAAAGTGGCTAGTTTTGTTACAGATACAACTTGAACCAGTATTTCAACAACAGTATGACGTTGAGTACGAAATAGTGATCGAACACACTTTTGTCAAGCTACGTCTAAAATGATTCCACAACTTGTTTTGAAGCCACTAAAAACTTGCTTTCACTCTTTCGTAATTACCGCAAATTCTCAACTTTTTTCCCCACTTAACCCAGAGCCTGATCATATTTGCGAAGGCCACTGTAAAGAGCAGGTCAAGTGTTCCTATTTTCCGGTCTTCCTGCCGCCCTCTGACAATGGGAGTGTGAGGAACCAGCCCATCCGGCGAGAGTGAGGCTGAGGGGGGGCTGAGAGGGAGGGGTGGGGGGGGGGGGGGGGGGGGGGGGGTGGGGGGCAGGGGCAGGCCGGGACGCGCAGCTCAGGCATTAAGTTATGTCTTTGTGGCAGGTGCAGGTAGCAGACGTGCAGCCGCTGACGACGTGCTTCCATTTGCAAGTGCCCAACCTGCTGCTCTGTCCGGACAAGTCGCAGTCACCACCCTGCCGGAGCCAGAACCTGATCCTCCTCCTCCGCCTTTTTAAACCGGGATGGAGAGAAGGTGGTGTATAGTGTAACAAATATGAGTGAGGTTGTTTAAGGCTGAAGTAAAAGGGAAAGCAAAAACAAAAATGCAGGGAAAATAACTTAAGAAATTTGG
Source organism: Knipowitschia caucasica (assembly GCA_964034765.1). Taxonomy (NCBI): domain Eukaryota; kingdom Metazoa; phylum Chordata; class Actinopteri; order Gobiiformes; family Gobiidae; genus Knipowitschia; species Knipowitschia caucasica. Next base: position 9,040,601 of record OZ035836.1, read on the forward strand.
AGGAAATACTTTTGTTTTTAAAGTCAGAGAATGGCTCAGATCTATCATCAGGTGTCTCCAGCCTTTTCCACCCAGAGAGCTACTTTCTCAGGACGGTAAAGACAGAGAGCTACTCCTTTAAGCGGCCCTGGAAAAGTATTGGGTATATTTTGGTGTGAACAAGCCTGATATTGAGAACAGTCATTATTTATCATCACATTGTTGTTACTAGTGACAAAGTAAGTGCATTTACAATTATAAATAAGGAGAATTAATGATACAATCTCAAATATTAAGAATTATTTTTTGATTTGTTCATTTCTAAATTCTTTGGCGAGCTACCTGGGAGGGGGTGGCGAGCTACTGGTGCCTCCCGAGCTACAGGTTGGAGTGGAGACCCTTGGTTTAGATTCTTCAAATTCAAGCCAAGCCCTTATTGGTCTCTTCAAATAATAGTCAAACTCAGGCTCAGGAGCCAAATCCGGTCCGCAAGAAAAAAATGTGTGGACCCTAATTTGATTTTCAATTATTTTCAATATTAACTTGTAAGCAGTAATGGGTTGTTATACATCATCTATTTGGTCTGGTGCAACCTGGGGACTTTTCCAAATGTATTCCGATGTGGTTTTACTGCAAATGGCAAATAAAATGAATGTGATTTAAAGTTTGCTAGAATTTTAAGCAAACACATTATTAGAAGTTAAATTGTTAACTTTATATTTGGTGAAACTCATGCCACTTAAAGGTCATGTCAAAATACCTCCATGTAAAACAATATTGTAAGAAAAGGAAATCCATTCTGTCTGGATCTTTCGGTCCTTGACAAGTTCCTAGTTTTAATTCGGGCCCTGACCAAAATGAGTTTGACACCTGTAATGTAGAAGTATTCATCTCATGTGTCCTTTTTTGCTCCAAGTCTAAATGCATAAAGCAGGGCCGCTCGACTTCATCTTCCCCAGGGCAGGGTTTTTCACAGGACTACAGCCTCTTTGCTGCTTAAGTGGACAATGTACCACCACTTTTAACATAGTTTTGTGCGGAAATAACCCAAACACTAGTTATTATGACAAAATGGATTATATGTTTGTGTAAAAACTATTCTCTGTCGACCAAACCCAGTAATAAACCTGAACTAAACTTGAAGCTGTAACTAATCTTTAGCATTAAACACAAACCTAGGCAAGGCAAGGCAAGTTTATTTATATAGAATAATTCATACACAAGGCAATTCAAAGTGCTGAACAAAATAAGAAAGCATTAAAATCATAAATAATCACAGAACATTAAAAAGAAAGATACAAATATAAAATCCCTCAGTTGTATGCACAGCTAAACAGCACCGTTTTTTAACTTGGTTTTAAACATTGTCAGAGAGGAGGCCTGTCTCACATCTTCAGGAAGACTGTTCCAGATTTCAGCAGCATGAATCTGAAAAGCAGCCTCCCCATGTTTAGTTCTGACTCTGGGCACTAACAGGAGTCCAGTCCCTGTGCTCCTCAGAGTCCGGGCTGGTTCATATGGGACTAACATGTCACTAATATATTTTGGTGCGAGGCCATGGAGAGACTTGTACACAAGCAGAGCTGTTTTAAAGTCTATTCTCTGAGCCACAGGAAGCCAGTGCAGAGACCTGAGGACTGGACTAATATGGTCGTACTTCCTGGTTCTAGTCAGGACTCGAGCTGCTGCATTTTGAATGTACTGCAGCTGTTTTACAGCCTGTTTGGACAGACCTGTGAGCAGGCCATTGCAGTAGTCTAACCTACTGGAGACAAATGCATGGATAAGAATCTCCAAGTCTGCTTTAGACACTATGTTTTTGATCTTGGCAATTGTTTTTAGGTGGTAGAAAGCTGCTGATGTTACTGATTTAATGTGGCTATTAAAATTTAAGTCCAGTATTTTTACTGGTTTTAGGGAGAGGGACTGGAGGTGACCAAAGACAATCATTTCATCATTTTGTCTGCGTTTAGCTGAAGGAAGTTGTTTTGCATCCATTCACTGATCTGTTGGATACAGTTACCTATTTCACCATCCAGGTGTAGAAAAAGGGATTTATCCAAAATGAAGCAAGCTGTTACAGTTTTTCTCAGTCGCTTTGGTGCATTTTTCACATCACTCTTCACATTTGCTCAACAGTTAGTTTAGAACAATTAGTACAAACTGCAAAACCTTGTGGAAAACCTGCAAAAGTGCGTCACTTAAAGTGGTTCTCACCCCCGCTCCTCGGAGCTTACGTTACTCACATTTCCTGTTCAAATCTTCCTCTAAATGGGCGTAGCCTGGAGGACTAAAGGGGGCGTGAACGAGACTGGGCCGTTTACATTGCTCTGGGCGGGGGGCTGCTGACGTCAGGTCCAACTTGCAGACGTCAGGTCCAACTTCTGTGCCAGTGTTGGCGCCAGATTCAAAATTCAAATGTAGTAATACAGGTCGCCAGCAGATGGCGCCTCACAGACGGTTTTAGGCAGAAAGTCTAACTTTCAACTAATTTGCACCAAAGTGACAAAATTATGACCAGGATATGTAGACAACATATAGGACACTCATTTAAATCGTTTATCAGCAAAAAAAAAAGTTGCTAACTTAAAGTTGTCCTTTAAGTGAATTCCTCAAAAGCAAGTACTGATGTCAGTGAAACTGTCCGTGATATCAAAATAATAAGTCCTGACAACAGCGTTTATGAACAACTCAAATGCCTTTGTCATGTTTTCATTGTGACACTTTACTCTCTGTGTTTTCACTGCAAAAAAGTCAGATCTTGGTGACACTTGATGAGCTTTATACACGACCTGTGCAGCCGTTTTAAAACTAAAGTTACACATGACTGTATATAATGAAGAAACTGAGCACAAGACACATGTATTTATTTCACATATTTACTGCTTATGCTTTTTGACATTCTACAGCATTGTCACAGTCCCTTAATTAGAACAAACATCCGCGATAGCATTATGGTAGAACTGTTACAAATGTAAACAGTATAACATACATATTACTCAAAAATTGGACATAAATGATTCCTGGACATCCACGCCTTCCTGTCAGGCTGGCCACATATTTTCATCCACATCACTGCGGATGTCTTCCCTTGAAGGCAGCGAGGAAAGTATCTCCTTGAGGCAAATCCACCTCCTCGTGAGTGAAAGCTGACATTCACCTGAGATCAAAAGTTCAATTCAGAAAAAAATTATAAAGGAATGTATGAAATTATCTTGACAGATTTAGATTTTGAAAACAAGTTGAACAGTTTTGTATGTAATGACTAAAGCAAAGAAAGGAGAAGACAATGGGTGATGTCATAGTTGGAAATGACATCCAGAAAGACTGAGACAAGAGCGTTTGGACAGAAGCGGTGGATGTTTTTATGGAAGGTCTTCATATTAGTGTGGATGGATCTTAAAACTAGCCTGGCCTTAGCCATCCGTACACTCAATAATGTACTCAATAATAATTTCCCTGCATCTAAAGTCTGGGTCTGGTCCCTGTGTTTGCGATTACATCAGTAGAATTCCATCCGCCCAATCAGCGAGCGCAGGAGGCGGGTGTTGTAGTTAGATGTGGATGACGTCAAGAGTTTGCGCCGAACGGGAAGGTTGTAGTTTGGCAATGGTGAAGAATGCGATAGTAAAGTATTCCGGTCTGGTTCTATCAAGAAATTGAAGCCGGAGCAAATGGAATGTTTAGCAAAAGTCATCGCTGGAAATGATTGTGGCGCTACTCCCCACGGGCTCCGTTAGCGGCAAAGGAGATGGCTAGGCTAAATGCTAACGACTCAGGCGCATTACATACGTCACGGTAAACTCAGATCCAATCGTTTCAATCTGCAAAAGGAGTTAACCTCTGCCACCTGTAAACGGAGCTCAATGGAGCGCCTCCAGACCTTAGTACGAAATGTAATTTGTACTATGGTGTGGTACGACCAGGATATCTAAAAACCACTCCAGGTCTGTTTTTGGAATATGGTTAAAAGTTGATTTTCATTTCAAATCAGACGGGCCTATGAGTTGATTATCATTTAGAACCGTTTTTGTTCAGATCCAGGGTTGTACTTTGTTGTTAACATATACTTTGGTCATGTTGTTTTCTACGTGAAGTACATGAAGACAACACCGCGATTCCAGCAGTTTGTGAACGTAGATCAGCGCTCTCCAACCTTTTTAATAAAAAAAAATATCATGGAACACTACCAGCTGAAACCGATACAAAGACAAAACTCTGAAGTCTTTATGAACAATGTAAAGTCATTCTCATTCGAATGTATTGCGCAGAAAATCCAAAAAGTAAAAAAAAGTACCTCTCTATCTCTAATCTTCTTACATTCTATCATTTTTGCATTATTTCGACCAATTAGGTGATGCTCAGCCATTACCAAAGACACACCTCACAACATGTCAAGGAATATTAAAGTACCGCTGCACACTGGTTGGAAAACACTGGTGTACATTTATGTTTTATTTTGGTTTTTTTTAATAATCCAAACTCATTCTTAACTTCTCCTGACAGGTTTCCTCTACAGCTGCATTGAAGGTCAGAGTGCTGCAGAAAACAACCCATCAGTATGAATCCATGTTGTGTTAATGTGAGTACGTGTGTGTCATTGACTGTTTTGTGTTTAGTTGGAGGGAATCGTTGGGTTTTGATTATTTATTTATTTTATTGTTTATGTATTGTAAAGCAGCTCTGGGCTAAAACTACAGACTAACATGTCCATCCTCAGCAGAGAGCTCAAACAGTGGTTAAGATCCAGACAGACTTGTTCTCACGAGTAAATTATATTGTAATTCTTTGAAATGTATTTTATCTTCTGCACTGTAAAAAAAATCTCCTGTGGACTCGAGTTGAAAACTAGCTCCTGTGCTTATAACACCTACAGCAATACATCTGGTTCGTCCAATGTCATTGTTACAGTATGTCCGTATTAAGCAGGAGCAGCATGTAAAAATCTGGCCAAAAGAGGTACTGCAACCTCTCCTACTCTCCCTGACTCAGGTTGCCAGATATGCAGATGAAGAGAGTTTTGTCAACAACAAATCTATAACCCTATCTATAATAATCTATAACTAAATAGCACTCTCGCTTCCGTCATCACCGTATGTGGAATAAATGAAACAATATCTGAACTCTGAACATTGTAAAGCGCTTTGGGTGACCTTGGTCTGTATAATGCGCTATACTTAATTAAACATTACTTACTTTACCAGTGAGATTAGCTCGACGCGGTGAGTTCTGGCAACCCGGATCACGGGCTTTCTGATTGGTAAAACGCTGGAGGGCGGGACATAGAAATGAAAACCATAGCAAGATTTAGGCTGTAAAGCTAATTTTGAAATCCAAATATCTCAGCTTATAACATAGGAATAATGCCTTTTGACAGATTTGGGCCTTAAAAAGATGACTTGGCATGAAAATCTTACATATTGCTACTTTAAAAAAATAAATAAATGTGTCTGAATGGTTGGCTGAATGGGGATTGAATTGATATAATCTTTTCTCTTCGACCGATCCGTTTTCAAACCATACACAGGCTTTCTTGCTTTCTCTTACTATCCTGTGAATACATGCTTGTATCTTTGTTTGCGCATGTCTGAAATAAATACACACGTTTTTCTATTCTAACAATCGGTGAAAACATGTGATCGACCTCATGGCGCGAAAACAGTCCAAGTATTTGTCCTGTCATGGAGGAACCACTGGAAAATCCCGTGGCATAAATGATAGGATTGGTACAAGGTTTGTCACGGAGGCGAATGTGGAGCGATAATACTTCAAAAACAGTAATTACACTCGGAGGGATTGTCTCTTTTTATGTCGCAGCGAGGCTAAAGCCCCAACAACATTTACAGACTTAAACAGGGGCACATATCACTCCCACAGTCATTAGCTTTCATAATTCAGATTCATACTGTTAGTTTTTAGGGAGTGGACTAATCCCACCACTGGAGCTGAATAAAAGGATTCATGGCGGAGTGTATTCTTATCTCCGCTGCGACTCTAATACCACCCAAACTTTTCTTTGCCTCCGGTAATGAAAAAGCCGAGAGTGAAATAAATATATTTACAGCGGAGGAGGAGGAGGTGGGTTTGAGGGGGGGCTCGGGAGGCCGGTTGTGCTTCAGTGAGAGCGCAGAGGGGATGAGCAGTGCATTCCTTTACACTTTATTAAACTAAAGCCTTGACTGACTGACACACATCTGCAGCCTCCTCTGTCTCTGCTCGCGCTACACTGTGTCAAACCTTTTGCATAAATTCTCTGCTTGTGTTTGTTCATATTTCTATTTCTATTATTGTTTTACTATTGTGTTGGCCAGGGGATGTTAACCTGCACCCTCCGTCACAAATATGCAACATAAAGTTTAACGATTATGGCTAAAGAAGTTTGACTTTTTGATAATAAGTTCGTTAGAAAAGTTGCTACTGCTAATACTGAAGCTGCTTGTCTAGGAATTTTTTTTTTTAAGAAAGTCAAAATGTAATTAAATTAGGATTAAAAAAAGGACTTGATTCAAGCACTTATTATCTTATATTGTATCACTTTTTTGCAGTGTATGGAAAAAGATTTGTGACAGTTCCTTGTCACAGCTGCTAGTGCTAATACTGAAGCTGCTTGTTCCACTGCAAAATCTTGAAAGTCAATATATATTCAATTAAAGGTATATAGGAGGATTTTCTACTTCCGGGTGGATCGTCAAGACGATTAGTCCTCCCAATTGTCAATCATTCTGGAGATACGTGCTCGTCAAATAAGATTAGAGAGTTTTGTTCAAAAAGTGGAGAGGGCGGTTCTTTGTCAAAATTCCTCCTATACACCTTTAAGATATAAAAAGAGACTTGATTAAAGCATTTATTACCTTATATTTTGCAGTGCATGGCAAAAAAGATTTGTGACTTTTTGGTTTTAAGTTAAGTTAAGAAAAGTTGCAACTGCTAAGCTAGCTGCTCGTTCCACTGGGAAATATGAAGAGAATAAAAGAAAGTGCAGACTTATTATTTCCTCATTTTCTTTGCTGTTCAGACTTAATTGGGGTATAGTTATATGCTCATAAAACAATCTATTATAAATGATTAGCTCAAAGATAGAGCGTTTAAAATAGTTTGTAAAATCACTTACAGAGCTTTATGGAACAGGGTCTTCTGTCTCTGCCACGTATTTATCTTTGCTCAAATTTTACATAATGACCTTTATTCAAAACAGGATATTTCAGAATCCCTTGTATAGAAGAGTCCTGGTCCTCGGTGAAGGGAGTGGGGGTTAAAAGGATTATTGCACATCCGAGCCTTCGATCATCACCATCCGTGCACTCACATTATACATTCAAACCAGTTGCAGATGTTTTTAGTGATGGGGAAACCGGAGTAACTGGAGGAAACCTATGTGCAGACACAGGGAGAATGTCATGGGGTGAAACACAAGGAAGGATCCAAAATGCAGGAGTGCCAAAATAATATGATTTAATGAAAGAATAAATGAATAATCCAAGCTTAAAAACAAAATTTAAAAACAAAACCAAAAGAACCAGGAACTTTGACAGAGAAAGGACAATGGACCAGCAACAAACGGGGATGAACACATGGTACATACAGTATAGACACAGAAACACACAAACAGGTCAAAAGTAAAACTAAAATGAAACCACAGAAGAACTGTCAAAGTATGTATAAGCACTAAATAATCTAAATATCCACACCATGACAGAAACTCCACCACACTCCACCATAGAATCGAGAAATATTTCCTCATAGTTGCTTTTCATTGGAATTCGCAGCCAGTGCAGATTTGTGCTTCCATGTTTGTTGAAAAGCGGATAAGATGTAGAATCACATCACGTATGAAATACTTTTTTTTTTTTTTGAATCATTCTTGTGGACCAAGAAATGGTCCACAAACCCAGACTCAAGTGAAGTAAAGATTTTATATAAAGCAGCCCCCGTTCCTTTACAAATGTGCTTTAAAATGTCTGCAGCTTTTCGGAGCGCTGTAAATAAATGGATTCAAAGTGTGTGTGAATGTGTGTGCGTGTGTATGTGTGTGTGTGTGTGCGTGTGCGTGTGTGCTGCACTAAGCCTCCGTGGCACCTGCAGCAGACTGAATCACCTGCACAAGCCCGGGCCATGTCAGACAGGATTGTTGTCATCCCAGCGCCGCAGTCACAGTCAGGCCTCCGTGACTGAGGAGCAGAGAAGAGGGTCTGAGGAACACAACACAAACTCCAGTTACTGTGCTTTTACCTATTTTTACTTTATCGACTTGTTTGCGCTTCCTGTTACTTACAATGGCAATAAAAATAATTCTGACTCTGGCCCAGTAGCATATGGAGAAAAACACAAGACAGGCACATAGTGTTCTTGCAGTTGTCAATCAATTATGTATTTGTAAAGACATTTAAACACAGCCACAACTCACCAAAGTACAGTGCTGACAAATAAAAACATACTTTTTTGTTTAAAAAAGCAAGAAAAGTATGTTTCCTGCTCCCCACAGTCATGGGGCAGTACAATCACACTGCAAAGTATTTTTATTTAAAATCATCGAGTGATTGTGACGTTCTTATTGAAGGTGGTAAAGTATTTCACAGCGGTGACCCAGAATGCCCTGTCTCCACTCATCTTCATCCTCTGGTCTTCATCCTCTGGTCTTCAGCCTCTGGTCTTCAGCCTCTGGTCTTCCACCTGCTCCTGTAGGGACAACGGGAAGCTAGAGGTGTAGATCTGCAGAAAGCAGTGCTCTGGGGGGAAGATGGGAATGGAGAAGGTCAAATATGAAGATACTATTTAATTAAAGCTGGAGTCCCTAACTTTGTTAAAAGTAATATATTGTGAACAATCCAGACCAACATGCTGTCTTTATCTTCTTTATGTGTTACCTTTATTCTTTACATTCTGACAGCTGAGTGAGGGGAGTGAGGTCTGGTACTCTCTGTTTCAGTGAAAAAGCGGATCAAAAGACATGACAGAGGCCAAAAACACATGAAAGACATGTGAAAACTAGTGATACAACCAACTATTGTGACCTCTTGGAAATAGTAACATGGATTTGATGACATTTTTCTGATTATAAAGTTGCGAACTCCAGCATTAAGACTTTTATAAAATTCTAATGGTTCTTTTGAATGTTTTAAATACACAGGGAGCCAGTGCAGGGTCTGAGAAAAGAAGTGATGAGATCTTTATGCTTGTTTCTTGTTACATAAAAGTTGAGCTGCTGCCTTTTGCACTCCCTGTAGGCGCCTGAACATGATCAATGCAGGTGAACGGGGAGTTACAGTCAAGCCTGGATGTAATAGAAGTATGAAATCTCAAATGAGAGTGTGGAATATATATTTCCACTTTGCTCAGGATATTTATATGAATACAAGTGTTTAAAGAACTGCATTTATCTGCTTTCCGAATTAAAAATGACTCTGAGGTTCCTGGAATAGAGTTTTTCTCAGGCCATAAGAAGTCCTATAGGTCTGTCAAATCTCATCAGAGGCTTGAAGCGTCAGAGGTAGCAGTTTGATTTCAGAAAATGGTGTAAGTACGAGAGGTCGGGAGCCTTTTGTAGAGAAGAATGTAGAACGCTTCATGAAACCACTTAAACCAAATACTACTGGGACAAGAAGAGCAGATGCGCGGGAAACACTGGCTCGGATTCGGTCTCTCAATCATTGTTTTGGTTTTGCTACATGAAGCAAAAACATAATCGCCAAAATGCTGTGTTTAATTGTGCCGCTGTAGAAAATGGTGGAAAATTGTACACAAAGTTGGGCAAGGCTGAAAATCAAGTAAACAGGATGTCGCTTGACTATATTTTCCAAAGGTCTGCTTGGACTGGATCCATTTTATTAGCGACACTGCAAAAAAGTGATGAAAAATAAGTCAAAAACATTATCTTAAATAAAGTCAAAACTTTATCTTAAAATAAGGTCAAAATGTACATTAAAAAGTCAAAAAATTATCTTCTAATAAGTCAAAATGTATCTTTAAAAAAGTCAAAACATTATCTTAAAATAAATAAAAAATGTATCATAAAATAAAAGAATAAAAACACCCAATGAATTGTATTTTATCATTTTTGCAGTGCAATCAAAAGTGCTAGGGCAAAATGTATTTTTATTAATTATTTTCTTACTTATTGATATTTTATTTACACATTATACAAAGGCAGGTGTCCCCAAACTCATTTAAAAATTACTCCATGAAACAATATGTATAAGATGAGATAAACTTTATTGATCTCACAATGGAGAAATGTATAGTTACATAGTTACATGGAGAAAGTTACAGTTACATTTTGCTTATAAGTAGGTAGCTGTGAGCTTCAAATATGATGTGTTGCATGTTTTTTGGGACAGTTTTTTTGGGGGAAAAACAGTTTTCATTGTAGTCCATATTCCTGCCCCTATATAAACACACTCACTGACTTCTGGGATATTTTTTCCATCTTGCAAGCTATTTTCTTGCTGTGTTCTGTCTTTTTGGGAGACACGCTGTTCTGGCTTTTTTGGCAGTGACTTATCATCAAACTTCTCCGTCAGGATGTGTTCAGATAACGATGAAATATAAGATCTAAGCCTGTTGCGGCGTGCGTCAGAGATACAGATGAAGAGAGAGATTCAGAGCTCTCATGCCGGCTCGGAAAATCAAAGATTGCGTCGATGCCCACCAACACGGAGGCCCGGGAGTTTAAAGATGCCATTTTAAAGGTCTCCTCAGGCGTCGACATGGCTTCGGGCGTTTTACCAGCAGGTGATTTGAGTGCAGACTTTACAAAAAGGGACATTTTGGACGTCAATTTTTAAAAGATCACGGTTCCAACGGCGGAAACACTGCAGGTGACTGATGGAAATATTCTGATCTTTGTGGGGAAGCTCGAGTATATGAAGTCTCAAATTCAGATTCTGTGAAGTGATATACTGTACAGCTGGATTTCACTACCGACCAAAAATAGCAATTTAAAATGCGACAAAAATCCATGCATGAATATTCAACTAAACAAAATGACACTGAAGGAAACAACACAAGGAAGGGAAAAGAGAAAGTGAAAGAAAGCAAGAGAAAGAGCGAGATAGATAGATAGATGGAGATAGATAGATAGATACAGTAGATAGATAGATAGATAGATAGATAGATAGATAGATAGATAGATAGATACAGTAGATAGATCTGTGAGTCTATAGTTTTAAAATAGTATGTCATGAGAGTTGCCTAAGAGTGGGGGATTATAATGTCCAATATTGAGCAACAGATATCTTTAACCGTATTCAGGTTTTGGACAGGATGTTGATTATGACTCTCGCTTCAACTCTCCAAAGCACTTTAGGAAAGATAAAATGCAAAATAGACTTTTTGACCACAATGTTGCAACAGTGTTCCCTCATCAAAAACAGATCAGGGTTTATTTTTTATTTTTTTTAGATCCGTCCACACTAATACTGTACCAGGAACTTCTGATACAAACATGTAGCTCCGCCCCCTTCTGTCTAAAATCTTCTGTCTCAACCAGTGGGGGCGGATCCTGGCTCTGACATGCTTGCAATACCACCCCGGGGCGATGGGGGTGGACCCAGAAAAAGAATTAGCCAATGCTAACATGTAGCATCTTCTTACCTCTCAAAATCGTCTTTACAGGATGGTCCAAAAGTTGGCTCTTGGCCCAAAGCTCCGTTCCACATGTGTGTCAATGCTGAGGGGAATTAATTTTTTTGACCTGTCTAGTTTAGTTGCTGTGAATTCTTGAAGTCACTCGTTTAAATGAATGGGGCCCGTGCCGGCTGACGCATGCGCAGATGCGTTTTTTCACATTTTCCAGGCCCCGCGGCCATTATGAAACTGCCCATAGACCGCAAAAGTTGTGGCACATTAGTGAGAACGGTGGAGATAGGCGTGATTACGTTAATATTTACAGTCTATGGTCTCAGCCCTCTAACAGTATGACGTCATTGTAGCACCATGACATCAAAAACACAGCAGTTTTGGCACTTTCTCAGGCGATATGACAAAAGCAAAACAGACAACTCCTCTTTCTGGTGTTAGCATAGTGAGTTCCAGGCAGATTGCATTGCTGACCTTTTAGACTCGTTTTTCTCCATATATTTTTGACTTAAGATTTCACATTCTGTCCCATCTGGTTGCATCCATACCCCAGTGGTTAGCAACCCAGCTTTCAAAAGTTGCACATAGTGGGATTGGGGTTCGATTCCCACTCTCCACACTGTGTAGATTTCTCCATTGCGAGATTATTTTATTATGGAATGAGAGGGAATGGTCAAAAATAACTCAAAATATGTCTTATTTAGTGCTTGTAACATACCGAAGGTAGCTCCACAAGACAAAACAGAGGAGTAATACAGTAGTTGTTATTTTTGGCAGGGCAGGTTCATCTTTCCACCTTGTTTGTTTTTTGCCTGAGCGAATAGCACATCCAGCGTCACGTCAGCGTCGGAATACATTAGGGCCGCGCTCCGTCTCCCTGCGACTTCTCCAGATCCAATCCTCTTAAACGCCTCGTGTCAGTGGGTCTGCTGAGACGTGAACAGAGGGAAATACCTGCTCACTGAGGGGGCGAGAGGAGAGGGGCCATCAGCCAGGAATGTCAACACGGTGGTCAGTGCGAGGCAAACAAGAAATTCACCTGCTGTAGAGGTTTCGAAACACCAGCCACGGATCTAGATTCGGACTTGTGTAAATTAAAGCTGCGGAATTTGTCTTTTTAAAAAATTAACGGCGTGCTTATATCCATAGTTCCTCTGCTCTCAGAATAGTTTAAGATTAAAAACATTACATCATCAAAAACTGCACTAAGTTTTCATCTTAAACTGGTAAAAATATGAAGAGACAAAGATAAGAAAAGTTCAGAGAGTCTTGATACATCAGACTAATTCATCCTGGCTGTGTGAAGGAGAGGTTCCGCAGGTCCTTCCTCCAGCTGCTGTCAGGCTGTACAACGAGAATGTGTAACAAGAACTGCTGAGTCTGCACAAGTGTCACTGATAATTCACTAGTCACTTTGTCACTAGTCACTTTTCCTGTTATTAGTATTACTGCCTTTTTACATATCTGATATTTCTGCCTTTCACCAGTCACTTTACCTGATGATATTATTTCCGATGCTTATTCTGCTCATATTCATATTCTCATATTCTCTGCTGCTAAAGTATAATATAGAAATCTGTAAATACTTCTGAACCAAGAGCAATTATAGCCCCAGAGTTTATCTTATTTTATTATTTTATCCTTTATCTTATTTTAATTATATAGTCTATTATCTTAAATAATAGACTTATTTGATTTGTGCAGTCTGAGTGCTCTTATTCCTTCTTTCTCTGCTGTAATGTGCACTGAAACTTCTCCACTGTGAGACCAAAGGTATATCTCATCTAATCTTATCTTATGACATTTATCTGGAGTTCAAAGACAAAACGTTAAACTTTAAACAATTTTGGGCAAAACCTTTGGAGTTTTGATTTGATTTTGTGTTTTTTGTTTTTTTTCCAGATTACATTATTGTAAATGACAGTATCTATATATCATACATGATATATACATAAATTAACATACATCATTCATACATTTTAGTTTAGTTTAGTTTTATTTGCTCAGTCCTGTTGAAGCCTGAAAGGAAGTGGGAGGTAAAACAACTTTTTTTGCCATCAAAAATTTAAAACAATAACACACAACTTACCATGTTTTTTGTTTCAATTTTTAAAAGCGACCAAATTTGAAAATATCTGTTGATTTAGTATATTTAGTATTAAGACAATTAAAATCCAAAGGTAGCACAAGAGTAAGGGTATTTGTCTGCGTAGGTTTCCTCCGGGTGCTCCGGTTTCCCCTACCACTAAAAACATGCACAATAGGTATGAATGTAAATGAGAGAGTGAATGGATGGTGTTGGTTGGAGCTGATCGTCACCGTGTGTGGAATGATCGGAACAATATCTGAACTCTGAACATTGTAAAGCGCTTTGGGTGACCTTGGTCTGTGAAAATGCGCTAAATAAATAAACATTACTTACTTACTTACTTATTTTGTATTCATATTTTTTTGTTTTATCAATTGAGAAAGCTCTGTACTATACTCAATTGTATCGCCCTCACGACAGCAGTCAAAACCGTTGAATTCGCCAACACAGATCAGAGAATAAAATAGTTCAAACACAAGAGCCATTGGTCCATAAATGTAGATAAAGTCCATAAATGTAGATAAAGTCCATAAATGTGGTTGGGAACACACTTGCTCTCTTACTGAAATGGGCTGAGGACAGGTTGAAGGTGTGTTGACGCTGCCTGTAGCTCCGAGCGTCTGGGTGTTTGTGTAATCACGGCCCTGGGCAGCGGAGGTATTTCAGTCCCATTCAGGGCTTCACTCCGACAAACTAAAGAAAACAACAGGAAGTTCCTCAGAGGAGCCGCAGGACGAGGTCAGGAGTTCACCCCAGAGCCCGGCACACATCTTTAGTGTCGAATGCTTTCTGCTGTAGGACATAAAACACTGGGACTGCGTGCACCTGTAAGCTCGCGGAATGTGGAAAGTATTCAGAGAGTTATAGGGACTACGGTAAGTGAGATTTTTAGAGTGAAACAAAACTAATAAGATTGCAAGATCCAGGTTAAAAACAGTCTGTTTAGCTGTGCATACAACTGAAGGATTTTATTATAACTCTACAACTGAAGAATTTTATATTTACTATTTTTAACGCATGGTGGCTATTTATTATTACCCTGGTAAAGCCATGTTCCAGCTTCTTCCCTCGGGCAGAAGATATCGGTCGCTGAGATGCTATGCTAACAGCTTCTTTCCACAAGCTGTTGGGTGTCTAAACAGAGCACTTAAATTGTTGTTTTTACCCCTTATCAGTTTTTTTTGTTTTTTTTTTGTCGACCGATGCCAAAGTGTCAGCTGTTATTATTTATGTTCAGTCGTTCAGTGGTTTTTAGGCAGCACATGGCAAATAAAATAAATCGGAATCGGAATCTATTATTTTAATCCCGTGTGTGTTTTTAACGTTTTAAGGTTTTTTAATTACTTGTGATTTTATTCTGTTTTGAATATTTCTTGTGTTTTTTTTATGTGTAGATTTGACTGTTTATGATTTGCTTGACATGACGTGGGTTGTGAGGCGATTTGTGTTGCCTTGTGTAGGAAAGGCGCTACACAAATAACATGTGATTGACTGATATAAGATTTGAATCCAGGAATATACACCTTTCCTTCTCACTTTGATTTGTTACATTTAATTCATTTTCTTTTTATCTATTTCAAACTTGCACAAAACATACCAACTTTAACTCACTGAAAATTGGAACATAAGAGCTTTATTTGGGAAATGTCAATGTCGTTGATGCAAATACAGCAGAATATGGGGCGACAGTAGCTCAGTTGGTAGAGCATTGGCTTTGAGCCTTAAGGTTGTGGGTTCGAGCCCACCATAAGACCTACTTCACGACTCCCACTGATGACTGCTGTCGTTGTGTCCTTGGGCAAGACACTTAATCCCACTTTGCCTGAAGCCCCCGCTGGAAGATCAAGGCTCCTGTGGACTCACCACCTGCAGGAGGGTCAGTGAGGGGCTGGTGTACTGGGAGCAACTGACGGCCACCCCCCCAACCCAGAAATGGATTAAGGGGAAGAAAATGTGTCATGGTTTAAGTTTATTTCCTGTTTTATTTTGAAATGTGTTATCCCTGTGTCTTTTTTGGTTGTACTTCCTGTGTGATGACCTGTGTCTCACCTGTGTCCCGTTAGTCTTGTATTTAGCCCTGTGTGTTCCTTCATTGTCATTCCCAGTCTGTTTTAGTTCTGTCCTCGTTCCCTGTGGTTTTGGATTTGTTTTATCTTTTTATTAAACCATTATTTTTTGCAGTTTTGCATTTTGGGGCTCATTTGTTTTTCACTCACGTGACAAAATGGATGGAAAAGGAGGAAATAAGGGCAGTCAAAATGATGCACACATGAAACAGAATCTTTTATTTAAGATCATATATAATTACTAAAATGTATATGAAATAAAGAAAAGAAAATAAGATGTAACAAAACTTTGGGGCTATGATTACATGATTCTAGACTAAGATAAAAGAGAAAACAATGTTGAATTACAAATAAAAAAACAGGAAACATGTTTTTGGTTTTAGATCATTTAGGAACACTGAAAAATATGATAAAATGTAAAGTAATAAATGTTTGTATCAAGTGTATTTTTATCATGATTTGAGTAGGTATTAACAATCTAAACCCAAGATTTGTCATCGGACCAAGCAAAAATGTCTTGTTTTAAAAAGATAGAAGAGAATGATTGTCGGATGTGGTAAAACAGGTTCTTCGGACCCGGGTTTCAAAGGAGACCACTGGATTAAAAGCAAACTAAAAACAATTTATTATACAATACAATAGAAACAAGTAAAAGAATAAAAAGCAATAAAAATCTAAGCTATAAAGACAGGATTGAAGTTAAAACAGAGGCTAAAAATCCTTGTCCACGGCCTGGGCCGCCAGACCACGGGGCTCTCCCCTCGCCGTGTCTCGCTCTCTGGCCTTTCTCCTCTTCCCCCTCCCCATCTCCACTTTTATGCTCAAGGTGCAGGTGTCTTGATTGTCCGTCACGTGGGGAGCCGGGGTGGTTCGGGTGGTGCAAGTCAGCCAAAAAAAACCACACAACATGCCTACAGTATAGGGTTTAAAAACACAAAGCAAACAATAAAAACCCACCACCCTTTTGCACCCTCCGACATAACGAAGACATTAATTGCAACAGCTCTTGAAATAGGACTAAACGGCTTGTTCCATCGGCAAATATTGTGTTAAGAAAGTCAAAATGTACTCAAATTAAGACAAAAAAGACATGATTCAAGCATTTATTGCCTCATATGTTGTCGCTTTTTGCAGTGTAAACGTATTCATTGAACCCTGATAAGCACAAATTCAACCGGTCAACTCAGAAAGCGATGAAAGGAGAACGGAAAAGACAAACTAAATTATGAAGATCAATCCTTCCGTTCAAATATTCACCACATTATTTATAAAACACGCTGGAATCACTTGGACGGAACGAGCCGGGACAGATGCTCCGACCCCCGCTGCCCGCTGTAAACTCATTATGCTAACATTATTATGTAAAGGGCATGTTAAAGTGCGGCTTTAGCATGCTAGCCGTATTGCGACCTTGGTCCGCTTCCATATGGCGTCCTTTCTGTCCTTGCGTTTCGGACATGGCGCTTTGCATGAAAATTGTGCGTGACGCGTGGCTAATCAGGGCTCCTCTCCATTTTCAAACACATTCTTTTTTTCCTGGTTTATACGGTAATCACGGTGCCGACTTCAGCCACCTGGGTCTTTGGTGGGCTGGGGGCGGAGTGTGAGGTCCCTGCTGCTGGGGGTCAGTGGAGGGAGGCGTGAGGCATAGATTCAAAGTCACTTCTGATGAATTTGGCAGCGGTAGTGACTCCCAAGTAGCATCCTCGGTGAAAAATATGCAACATAAAATTTGACGGTCAAGTGTGATGTTTTTGGTTTACAATACAATACAATACAATTTATTCTTGTATAGCCCTAAATCACAACTGCAGTCATCTCAGAGACTTAACAAAACCATTGAAATCACCAACACAGATCAGAGAATCAACAGTTAAAACACATGAAGAATATAGAACACATGTTGATAAATGTCATACATGTTGTAGAATGTTAAAGTGTCCTGGATCATCTCCACTAACTGTCCAACAGACCCTCCTGCATCGGCAAGGAAAAACTCATAAGAAAAACCCAGTGGGAAAAAAGTGAGAAACCTCGGAGAGACCCACACATTGAGAGAGGGATCCGCTCCACACGGACGGACGGGCTGTAGATCCAGGACCTACAGAACGTTTAAATCTTGACAAAAGCAATACAATTTTTTTTTTCTTTTTGGAATTTTCTAAGATGTAGGAGCACCAATAACATATTTCTTTTGTATATGATTCTTTTTATTATCATCATCATCATCTATGGTTTTATAATGGTTGAGATGCAGTTTAATGGTAAAAGTGCATGGAATGAAGTAAAATAAAGTGAGTTCCAAGCTTCAAGTTGATACTGAGACTCAAAAGATGATCCACCAAATGGTTGAGGACACAGTTAAAGGGTTAATGCGTTAACTAATGTGTGTACCAAAAACCCAAAGAAGCAATTATGCTACATTGCCAACAGTGGAAGTTGAAGGCTGCTTTTCAAAAAGAGCAGATTTGTTTTTATGTTTCTTTACAAATATTTTTATTTCTGGGGTCTACGGGGTTAAACTAAAGTAAAATAACAAATCAGACCATAACAACCTTGTTGCACTGCAAAAGAAAAAAATATAAAATATGAGGTAATAATTGCTTTTATCAAGTGTTTATTATCTTACATCGTGACAACAAGATTTGTTAATGAGACAAAGTCATTTAGTGTTATTTCAAAACCTGTTGCTTTATTTTCTCATTCGAAGGGAGACATTTCTTGGATCTTTTTAAAACAAGATAATTGTTCTTGTCCATCCATCCATCCATTTTCTTCCTCTTTGTCCATCTCTGGGGTGGGGGTTGACAACCAGCTGCCACCCAATCAGTGTTGTTCTGGTCCCATTGGCAAAGCTAGTTTTAAGGCAGTGAAAATGTGTTCAAATTAAGATACATTTAATAAAATTTGAGCCATTTTTGACATAATGTTCATCACGTTTTGCATTTAAGTACTTTGGGTGACCTTCTGAAAAATGTGCTATATACATAAACATCACCTAAGCCTGGTTCACACGGCAGGATAATTGGGCCGATTTTGGACCCGATTTACCCCGACGACAATCGTAAGAACGCTCCGAACAAAAAATCTGATGGATTGTCCGTGTGTGGTGTGTAAAGTCTGCGCTCGTCGCTCGGAAAGACTTCAGGACTGCTCCGATCTCAATATCGGGGATATCCAACATGTTGGATTGTTTTGGCCCGATTTCTCCTCGTGTGTGGTGGCCGCTGAGGACAGACGAGCGCGTTGCCATGACTACGGCGTGTAGCAACGCAACTCACCTCCATATCACGATGAAGCAAGTATGGTCCATGCTCGAGTTGTCTACACTTCTTTGACCAACGCCTTTTCTTTTGATTACGTCTTTTCTCTGCTAAAAACAAACTATCACCACTGCATTCTCTTTGTCCGCCATGATTGTTTACTCTGAAGTCACGCTTGATCTCGCGAGATTTTGTGAGATTTCTGTCTGATCTGGGAATGCTCGGGGGGGAAATCGGTTCGTGTGTGATGTGTGTGGTTTGCGTGATTCGTACACACACTGTACGAACAAAGTGGTTAGACCCATGATTTTTTATCTCTGTGTGTGAGGTCTAACACAGAGAAAAAATCGGCCGACAATTTTAAAATCGTCTCGTGTGAACCAGGCTTCACTTGAGGTTTGAAAGAGTAATATTTTGTTCTGAATGACCAAAATTGGATTGGTTTCGGCTGTGACTAAAATAGATTAAAACATATTGTCTATTGTGGCACCACCTACATACTGTATGGAAGCACGATGTTGTCCGGTCTCAGAAGCTAAGCAGGACAGTGCCTGTGTAGTACTGTGATGGGAGACCACTATGGCGGGTTCAACTCTGTATAGTACCAAACTCTCATTGTGTCCAAAAGCAAGACCCTTCCCTCACCTCACCGCTTCTCCATATTTTAGCTCTTACTTTACTTTCTCAAGACTCCTCACTTCAGCACCTCAGCTTTAACCTAACACCTCGCTCCCATTCATGCAGTTTATAATCCATCCCTTTTACCGTTGCTGCCATGCTTTACACCCCGGCTTTGTTGGAATCAAATAGGAGTGGTACAGAAGCAGCATTGGCGAGAGTTTGCTGACATCCTCAGAGAAATACACTGCCCTGCTCCGTGGAGAGAATGTAATGGTGGACGTGTCTCTCTTTTCTCAAATTGATTGGAATCACTTTCTCCGCTGGAACAGAGCTGGAGGTGCAACCTGTTTCATCTCACCGTCTCATTGATCAGAGACTGAAACCGAAAAGCTGTGATCGCCATCCTAATACTGCTGTACACTGCCGGGGCAAGTGCACTGAAGGTTCATTTGGATTTGAATGAGTGTTTTCTTGTATTATTCCTAATATTTAGCTCACAAAGTCAAGAGGTCGTGTTATTCACTGATTACATCTGTCCATCTGTGCCCAATATTAATGAGAAAGGGCCATGTTTTTTGTTTTTGTTCTTTGGCTCAAACCCACGCTGCTAAATACAGATTTTGAGTGGGACAGAATGGGGTCCAATCATATTTTTTAGTTTTACATTTTTCTGTTTTATGGCGCTGCTCTGGGCAAGGTTTTATTCAGTCTATTGCAAAATCTAACCAACAAACAGTTTAATGGGTTGAAATTATGGGTTTGGACAAAATCAGTTAATTAATTCATCACCGAGCTAGTTTTAAAAGTAGTTATTTGGACGAGTATTTTCACTTCTATACGAGCTGGGTCTTTGGTTACTTTGTCTCTACAGTAAATAAAAGCGACACCATAAATCATCTTGCGTTTGTCTCTCTGCATGGTTCTAGGGCAACAGGAATGTTGATCTTGTCTTTAAAGTAAATGCTTCTGACATTTATCCGACAGTTTGATATAAGAGAAGAAAAATCAAAGCAACGTTCTTCGGATTGATGTAAAAGAAACAACATTCCTACGCAAACAAACAGAAGGAAGTCCATATAAGGACACAGCACAGATGCTTTTTTGGTTCTTTTGAAAGACAAGGTAATACGTCGAACTTGTCTTTCAAAAGAACCACAACAAAAACAAATCTGGGTTTGAGTGGGTCCCCAACTGGTCAGGATGCTTCTGAATTGATGGCTTTGCAGAAAGGGTCAAATACAAATGGGTAATAAAGTATACCTAATCTTACCTTAAAAGTTGTGGAGATGGAAGTCTGCTCCCAGTGAGTGAGAAAAGCCCTATTTTGTTTTCATTCTTCAGCCTTAGTCCTGAATCTACAGCCCGTCCGTTCATGGGCCAGATCCCTCTCCCCGAGGTCTCTGACTTTTCTCTCACTGGAGTTATTCCTTGCCAATGTAGGTGAGTCTAAAGACAGTGGTGATGATCCAGGACACTTAACATTCAACAACATTTTTAGACTCAAAATTTTTAGGTCATGTGCTCCTCATGGACCAATGGCTATATGTGTTTTTTATCATTGTATTTTGTGTGTTTGAACAGTTTGATTCTCTGATCAGCTTCATAAAGTCCTCCAAGTTAACTGCTGTTGTAATTGAGGTCTGTACAAAAACAAAGCGCAACTAAACTGAAAAAACAGAAAAGAAATGGACCCAACTCACACACCTGTATAATCCCAGCATAACACATCCATCTTCCCCACTGCTTTTCTTTCCTTCGTAATTGTTTAAAACGTCGATCATAACTCTCCAGCGACCTGTGAAAAAAGGCCTGCGTCACGTCCCGATGGTTTGTGTGTACACTTGCATGGTGCGTGTAGGTGCCTGCCGCTGCTCCCTGTAATCATAGCCTGACAGTAGGAGCGACAGTACCACCCCAAGCCCTCCAAAAAAGAGCTCCACATTCCTCCCCACTGAATCCGATCGCACCAGGCCTGCTCCGACACGCCGCCGCCGCCGCCTGTGTTTCAGTAAATAGTTTGAGAGTACGCAGTAACCGTGGCTTCAGGATATGGTCGGAATTGATTTCACAAACCGGGGACAAACAGTGAGATACACCTGTTTGGAAATAGACTCGTATCGATTCGTTTGTGTATATAGTGTGCGGAGACTCGTGACTGGAGGGTATAACAAGACCTTGAAGTGCTGCATTGTGTAATCAGTCAGCCTAAAAATGGACTAAAAGAGACATTTAAGAGGAGGTCTACAGCTGAAACTTTGAAAACCATCCATTCAACCATTTTCTAGCTCTTAATCCATTTCTGGGTCGGGGGGGGTGAAAAAATTAATATACATATATGATTTTGATGGTTATGGTTCATGGTCCATCTTCAAAAATATTAAACATTTCTGAAATCGGATTTATTTTATTTTTGGGATCTTTATTAGCTGGAGTTTGTACAAGCTTTTACAATTCAAGGCTTGATATTTCGTACTCGGGTGTTGGGAGTCTGTCATAAAATATTTTCGCTTTTGTAAGTTGAATTATAGACGTAAATGGCCTTTTGAAGGATTTTCTAGTTTTCAGAGTTTCACCTGTACATGCCATCTGCGGATCATCCTACATACTTCTTTAAACTTTGAAATATCTGTCCGCTGACCGCTGATTGGCTCCTGTGTTTTTTTCATATCACTGCAAACAAAATTCATATTCAACAATGCCAAATGAGTCTATTACACACAAACAAGAAGAGTAGTTGTGTGGTGCTGGGATTGTCAGAGCAATGGCATCTTGAATGCACTGGAAGAGAAATGAGTCAAAGATCTACGAGTCACTATGGAAAAAATATTGAGTAGGCAAATGAGAAGGGAAACTGAAAGAGTAACTTAAAGCAGGGGTACCCAATTTTGAAATCCCAAAAAAATTTAAATGAAATCCATATTACTCGCTTTAAAAACAGTTATTTTTGGCTTCTTTCACACCTTTCCATCAACATTTTCAGACAGAAAAGTGAAAATGCGACAACCGCCCTCATTCAGCCAATCATCTCTCAACCCGAAGAGTCAAATAGTAAGGCAAGGCAAGTTTATTTATATAGCACAATTCATACACAAGGCAACTCAAAGTGCTGAACAAAACAAGAAAGCATTACAATCATAAATAATCACAAAACATTAAAAAGAAAGATGAAAATATAAAATCCCTCAGTTGTATGCACAGCTAAACAGAACTGTCTTTAACCTGGTTTTAAACATTGTCAGAGAGGAGGCCTGTCTCACATCTTCAGGAAGAATGTTCCAGATTTTAGCAGCATGAATCTGAAAAGCAGCCTCCCCATGTTTAGTCCTGACTCTGGGCACTAACAGGAGTCCAGTCCCTGTGCTTCTCAGAGTCCGGGCCGGTTCATATGGGACTAACATGTCACTAATATATTTTGGTGCGAGGCTATGGAGAGACTTGTACACAAGCAGAGCTGTTTTAAAGTCTATTCTCTGAGCCACAGGAAGCCAGTGCAGAGACCTGAGAACTGGACTAATGTGGTCGTACTTCCTGGTTCTAGTCAGGACTCGAGCTGCTGCATTTTGAATGTACTATATGCAGCAAATAGTGACTCAAAAGGCTCAAAAGGCTTTTTCTTACAAATATACACACGATTATGTTTTCTATAAAGATAATAACAGCAAAGCAAGTGTACAGTGTTCTCATTGGTTCAAAACACTCAAAACTGACTCAAACCTATCATTCCGAGATGGACTAAAATGGTCCAAGTGCGGAGATTTAGATTGGCTTTACTCACCTTTAGAATAAGTCACTGCTATATGGTGCAAATAACTTTTCTTCTACACAGACCATTTGAAAGCAACATCTACATGAATGAATGTTTATTTCATTCAGGTCCAGTGTGTGGTCTCAAGGCTTTCCAAATGTTTCAATAATGTATCTTTAATCCACTCTAAATAGCAATGTCAATACATTTGAATACATCAAGGATACTTATTGCTATTGCATTATGGATTGCATTTTCAATTACCATTGACACAGAGTCCTCTTCTTTGTGTTCACTTTTTGTCCCCACTTCCTGTCTCAAGGTTACTTCATACAATAGAGTTTATGAAAGTTTGTAGAGCCTGATAGCCAGGGGTCGACCTATAGCAATAATTAGTAGTCAAGGAGGTCAATAACTTGTTTGCGTGCCTGAATCGCCTGCATATGTAACTAAACAAAGAACAAATAGAGAAAAAAAAGTAGTAGCTCCCACTGCAGTAGCCTGGTCTCACTATCATTGTACTCATTTCATTTCATACTTCTGTATAGATTTGCTCCGTTGAGCTCCGTTAACAGGTAGGAGGGGTTAACTCCTTCTGCAGATTGAAACCGTTGGATCAGAGTTTGCCGTGACGTGAGTGAGGCATTTAGCATTTAGCCTAGCTTTTGCCATCTTCTTTGCCACGAACAGAGCCAATGTGTTGAAATTTTGGAGCCGAACCAGAATGGATTACTTTACTATAGCATTCTCCGCCATTGCCAACATCTACCTACAACACCTGCCTCCCCCGCTCGCTGAATGGTCGAAGGGGATTCAACCGAGGAAACCGTAGCCACTGAGATCAGACCCAGACGTACATGTAGGGAAATGATAATTGACCGGAGTTAACGGATGGCTAAGGCCAGGCTACCACTGCTGAGACTGGATGTGATGTCACAGATCTCACAGATGATGACTTGTTTTTGATGTGATTTTATCCACATGAAGTGTCCTGTTATTTAAGTTAGTTTTGTCTATTTTGAATTTTAAATGAGCTTGAATTTTTCCATGTAACATTTTTAACAATAATACTCAAACATGCTTTTTCGTGGTTAAAAGTGGTCACTGAAAATTCACACACAAATGTTCCATATATATCTCACTGTGCTTGTAATAAGTCTGTCATGTATTAGTTCCACGCTGTAAGACAGAAGACAGAAATGAACTTTTGTAAGATATCCAAAATGTTCCAACAGACACATGGCTCAGTTTCAGTCTCTTCTCTGTGCCTCTGTGGCTCTGCATCTCTCTCTGCATCTCCTGTACGTCTCTCCATGTTATGATTGAGCCCTGGGGCGGCTTCATGAGCAGACTGAATGCAGACGAGAGCCAGTTGTTGTTTGAGATTCAACGCGCCGTAATGAGAAGTGATGGATTTTCCGGTGGCCTGTGTTAGCGCATGGATCAGCACCTGCCACTCACGGTCCGGCACCTGCCCTCGCCTCTGCACAGTCTGTGGCCAGCTGGCTCCCACTGGAACACGCCAAGACTCTACTGGATAGTCCGAAAGTCGTACTGATTATTTCATTCTATTCAAATTAATGTCATCTGAAAATACAATGATAAAGATACTGAAGGGCTGCGAACAAGAATGATCATTTTTCAGGTAGAGAGATTTATATAAGTATAACTATAATGATATATTTATACTGTACGGTGGTTGAATGGATAGCACTCTCACTCATCAGCAGCAGAAGGTCCTAGGTTCACATTCCAGTCCAAGCAGGGCCTTTCTGAGTGGAGTATGTATGTTGGGTTGTATGTATCTGCAAAGGTTTTTTCTGGGTGCTCCAGTTTCCCCTGCCAATTGTGAGCATTTGTCTTTATTTATATTGCACATTTATACAGACCAAGGTCACCCAAAGCGCTTTACAATATTCAGAGGGCAGATATTGTTCCATTCACTCCACACATGATGTCAATGACAGAAGCGAGACGCCGAACACACTGGCAGCTCAAAGCCCCAACCAACACTCGTTACATTCCACTCGTGCAATCCACTCAGCCACTCGGCGGCACGGTGGCTGAGTGGGTAGCACTTCCGCTTCTCAGCAAGAAGGTCCTGGGTTTGAAACTCGGTCTGAAAAGGGCCTTTCGGAGTGGAGTTTGCGTGTTCTCCCTGAGTCTGCATAGGTTTTCTCCAGGTTCTCCGGTTTTCTCTACCAATAAAAACATGTACAATAGGTCTGGTATGCGCCTCCTGTACTGGGACTACTAGGTGTCAAAGTTGGGCGGGCGTTGTGTACCAATTAGGCAAGACACTTTACCCACATTGCCTAGTATGAGTCCAGTGTGTGCGTGAAGGATTGGTGGTGGTTGGAGTTGTGCTACTTTACTGTCAGTGTGCCCCAGGGCAGCTGTGGCTATAGTAGTGGATTATCACCCCTGTGTACAGAGCAAATGAATAATAACCTGTGAAGCATCTTTGAGTGTCCAACATGCACTACTGTACATAAAACTGACTGCATCACCATTATTATTATTTTAAATCTTCCTAAGTGTAAGCCATCTAATATCATCTGACGTGGACAAAATAAAACAAATAATATCATTCAAGATGACTTTTGTTTTTCTCATTGAACCGTGTATGCAGCACACGTTTATTTTAATGCATGACAACAATGCCCCAGAGAACAACCCCATGATCAGTAAACCAATCACTTCTTATCAAATTAGGCCAAAAGCATTCTCCACAGCAGGCTGAGGCCAACCCGTTTAAGTCTATGGGAATTCTCCGCATTGGCCCGGAACATACGAGCTTATGGCCAGTGAATATTGAGCGCTGTAGCTGCTCTGGCATCTCCCTCTTTGATTAATGTTTCAATTAAAGAAAGCCAAATGGGAAAGGCTTATTGTGTGGATGCAAGAGTAAGAAGAGGAAGGGGTTATTATCAGGATCATAGTATACGGAGGAAGCTGGACGCAGTGTGAGGAGAGTTTAGAGGAAATGACTTAAACATGTACGGGACAGGTTTTCGAATATCGGTGTGAGTGAAAGTATGTTTACGTATGTATGTGGATGAGGACCAAATTCCGTCCATGATCAATTTATAATACTGTATCTATAATTTTATAAAACAGACTGAGGACTCTTTAAATGTGATTATGAATGCCTTTACTTCTCATGTACAGAGTAGTGTTAGGCTAAACTTCTGAATTCTGGAGGCTGTGGAGAAACTGTCTTTACAGAATTTTATAAATCTGTATTAAGTTTTTGTGTTATATGGACCTTTTTGTGTGTCTGAAAGAAATGAAATACATACATACATACAGTTAGTTTCAGAAGCGGCTTGGATCCAGAGAATTATCATATGGGGGCAAAGGGGCGGCACGTGGTTACACAGAAAGAAGGTTCGTGAGTTTGATTCCACCTCCAGACTTCTCTGCATGGAGTTTGCACGTTCTCCCCATGTCTGTGTAGGTTTCCTCTGCGTGCTCCAGTTTCCCCTGCCACTAAAAACATACAATAGTTTCCCATAACACCCACTCGTACTCCCTATCTTTGATGGGTATAATAATATTAATAGTAATGATAATAATATGGGGTCTATGGAGAAAATAATAATCTACAATCAATATCCAGACAGCACTACAGTCATGATTACAAGCTTTTTATTCTAATTATCATTATCATAAGTTGGAGTTGATCAATGTTGTATTTGTTTGCGCCACTGCAAAGATTAATAAAGAAAGGGACATTTTTATTGATGTGATTTGAGCTCATTCAGCCACTTTCAATGGTTAGATGTTGTTTGAAGAATGTGGAAAATGCATTTAAGAGAATAACCAATTTCCAGCCTCCTGATGTGAAAAACTATCAGAGTTTGAGATCAAAATAATTTCATTTGAAGTGAAAAGAAAAAAAAAACATACTATTATGCAGAGTAATCTAAAGGATGTTAAATTATATATTAAGCCTATATAAGCCTTGACACCTACATCATATGAGACCAATACATTAAATAAAATATAAACCTGATGTTTTTACTGTGTTCTTATTAGAAGAGCAATATATTTGAATGGAAGATACAAAACAGCACTGTTTATATGTATTTATGATTGAAAGGGTGTGACTTCAACAAAGCAGAAATAGTATTATAACTAAACCAGACAATTTCCTCTAAATGTACAATTAAATACTTATAAATGAATATTCTACGTTTCCTATAATCAACAATGCAATTCTGATCTCGTTTAAAAACCCAGTATCGCCTAAAGTAGCTCTCTGTCTTTTTCGTCTTGGGAAAAAGTTTGTCTCTGGGTGAAAAAGCTTGGAGACACCTGCCCTAAACATTTTCTCATTTCCCCATTTGAAACATGATGACACATGTGGAAGTGTCCCGTTCAAATGAAAGAATAAAAACATAAATACATCTGTTACTTTATAAATCAGAAGCTTTTAAATGAAACAAATGTTTTAACATGTATTCAATTCAATGCCACTTTCCATTGATTTTCTTTGATGTTACCGATTCAAGAGGAGAAACATGTCTGGTATAAACGAGCCTTCGCGGGTTGATGTGTTTTACCTGTGATTAGGTGAGGGTGTGGTGCCCCCAGCTGGAGCAGAGCAGTACTGCACCTCCCACCTGTTCAAACCCACAGGTAACAAGATATTCAACCACGTTACCACGACAACGCTTCATCAGAAAGCAATGAGGCTGGAGTCTTTGTGAAGCTGAGGTCCTGCAGTTTTCTGTTGACGCACTGAGGAGAATAGAAACGATTGCAGAGAACATAACAATGGCATAAGACAATAGAAACATGTTTTACGTCATACTGTGGATTGCAGGAGAAATGAAAAACCTTTCCATTGAAACAAACAGGAAGTGACCCTCCTCCTGGAAAAGCGTGTGTCATGTGTGAGGAGTTAGTTATGTGTTTTTCATCACAATGTTTATTTCATAACCGAACCTGCACAACACAATTTTTCAGAAGTTTTGAAAAGGTGTTGGATGAAGCAGACGCACAAACTTCAAAATCTCTTTCAATTTTAAACAATAACAAAAGAAATAATATCATATATCATATAAAGATCATATATGTTCAGTGACATAAACAAAAAAGTATTTAGAATATTTGAATTCCTTGGTTTATGGAGATTCTTTTATACATGGTGCTTACTGCTCTTACAGTACATACATACATGTGCAAATATTCATACATAAATATACAACCAAGCCACAGTATTTGCCATAGTTTCTCCATGTGTTGGTATAGTGACTATTTCAACATGAATTTACACATTTGATTTCACATTTATCAATTTGTACACTCAAAATGAAGCGGAAAGGAAGTCCGAATGTATAGACTCCCTCCCCATGAACATAATGTAAATGCATAATTGGATTTAGTTATTTAGCATTGAATAATAATATTAGTTTCACAGGAACTTGACAAAAAATACAGCAAAATACAGTTGGAGTCAGGTCATATCAGACATGGTTAAATAACTATGAATGACTAAACTATTAAAAACTATGGCAACTGAAAAGATCATCAGCCGGGTTTTGTTTTACACCTTTTTACTTTAAATGTCATTATCTTTTAACCAGCTTTTGTACAGCTTTAATCACTACATTGGCAAACTCCTGAGACAAAAATAGGCTCTGAATATGTGACACCTCATTTCCCTGGGGGGACAATAAATTACAATAACCTTAATTAACCTTCACCTTAGCGTCTAAATGGCATCGGTGGATCGTACTTTCCTGTTCTGACAAATGTGGCCTTAATCTTGATCAAGATTCGGACAAAATGTGTGAGGAATAAAGTCGCTGAACACAAAAGGTCAGAGAAACAATGGCGGCAGAGGACAGAGGTGGAACAAGTATCTTCTCCGGATCACCACATAATACTGAGCAGAAAACAGAAGCAGGAAGGACACTGCCCACTTCCTCACAATCTGTCATGAAACCACCTTTTCCTCCGCGAGAAGTCTAAATATAACTCTAATAAATGACTTCAAGTGTGAGCGGCACATGATGTCTAATCAAATGAACTAAAGTCACGAAGCCAGCACCTACAGATTATACATAATATGGGTCATGTTTAGTTTCATGTTTAAAATTAAATACTTTTTTAAATCTATTTTATTTTGTTTGCTGACAATAAATCAAAAAACATTCTCATTTATACAAAAGTTACATCAATGAGACATATAGACAGACATACAGGTAGACATACAGGTATACAGTTAGACATACAGGTACTGGTATTCATACAGGTATACGGTTATACATACAGGTACTGGTATACATACAGGTATACAGTTAGACATACAG
The DNA here is from genome assembly GCA_964034765.1 of Knipowitschia caucasica. Classification (NCBI taxonomy): domain Eukaryota; kingdom Metazoa; phylum Chordata; class Actinopteri; order Gobiiformes; family Gobiidae; genus Knipowitschia; species Knipowitschia caucasica. The sequence continues at coordinate 9,070,261 of OZ035836.1, forward strand.
GTACTGGTATTCATACAGGTATACGGTTATACATACAGGTACTGGTATACATACAGGTATACAGTTAGACATACAGGTATACAGTTAGACATACAGGTACTGGTACACATACAGGTACACGGTTAGACATACAGGTATACGGTTAGACAGGTACTGGTATACATACAGGTACTGTATACGGTTAGACATACAGGTACTGGTATACATACATAGTCAGCAAAAAGGTAAGTAATATTTTTCTTCTTTCATCTTATTTGACATTTGCTGTAGAACCACATTGGAATACAATTTCAAAAGTCCCTAGTAATCTAAGTAAGAAAGTAAGATTTATATAATGAATAATAATAATAATGCAGTAGCTTATACAAATACCAAGGACACACAAATCACTTAAGTTTGTTTAATCCAATCCAATCCAATCCACTTTATTTCTATAGCACATTTAAACAACAGAACAGTTATAAAGTGCTGCACAAAAAAGTACACAAAAAATAGAATACAAAATAAATAAATAAATAACTATAAAAATCGTAAAACACAAAAAAATTAAAAAGACACAGGGACCACACAACTCACGCGGTGTTAAAAGCCAGAGAATAAAAGTGGGTTTAAGACGAGATTTAAAACACTCCAATGTTGTGGCTGTTCGGACGTGGAGGGGCAGAGCGTTCCACAGCTTAGGGCCGACGACGGAGAACGCTCTGTCCCCTCGAGTTTTACGTTTCGTCTTAGGAACCACGAGCTGGAGCTGGCCCTCAGACCTCAGAGCGCGCTTTGGGGTGTAGACTTCAATGAGGTCTGCGACGTACTGAGGGGCCAGTCCGTTCAACGCTTTAAAAACAAACAACAAAACCTTAAAATCAATTCTAAATTTGACTGGAAGCCAGTGCAAAGATGCGAGGATTGGTGAAATGTGGTCACGCTTTTTAGCTCCAGTAATAAGTCGTGCAGCGGAGTTCTGGACTAACTGTAAGCGTGAGAGTGCATTTTGGGTAATGCCTGTATAAAGAGCATTACAGTAGTCCAGGCGTGACGAAATAAAAGCATGCACGACTTGTTCAAAATGTTTAAAAGATAAAAACGGTTTGACTTTAGATAAAAGGCGAAGATGGTAAAAGCCTGACTTGACGACTGTATTAATCTGTTTAGTAAAATTAAAATCACTGTCCATGGTGACGCCAAGGTTGGTGGCAGAGGGGAGAACGTTGTCTTTAAAGGGGCCCAAGTCCATTCAGGGGTCAGTGGGCCCAAAAATAACAATTTCAGTTTTCCCCTCATTAAGACTGAGGAAATTTTGGGCCAACCAAGCCTTGACGTTTTAAAACCTTAAAGCCTTAAAACCACTTTGTACCTGTCATCTAACTTCCCTCCACACACAAAGATGACAGAAGTGAAATGCCAAACACCTTCAACCATCCCCATCCATTCACCCGCTCACTACATTCAGCCCTATTGTACATGGAGATGTACAATAGGTATAGTATATTTCTCCCATTAGTGGTAGGAGAAACCAAATCCGTCTGGAAGTGGAATCAAACCCAGAACATGTTATTTTGTTATTATTTATCTAATCTTTTCCTTTCGAATTATAATTGTTGCCTTGTTATTATTATTTTTTAATTATGACATTTAGCTAATTTGAACTCTAAAAGAAAAAAAAGAAAACGAAAAGAAAATACACTATGTTCCTTTGAGTACGTATCAAATGGGGTGATATAAAAAGTTTTGTTCGCTAATCAACAGGAGATGGATTTATAAAAGCAAAAATATAAAAAGTTCACACATACAGACAGCCTCATTATCATGTTCCATTACACTTAATGCAAAAAATAATACATTTTCACAGGTAGCTGCAGGTTAGTACATTCTGTTATAGCAGCCAAACTAGTTTTATTCAAATGAGAATAAGTTACAAAACACATTTTTTGCCAATAAATTGAAAATTCCACTGTGAATTCAAACTGCAGCATTTTCTGATTGAAGGCGTCAAGGTTTACTCAAGTACCCTGGGGCTTGTTCAGGAAAAAAATATACTACATACCATAGCAGTTGGAATGAGGGTGACTAGTTATGCTTTTTTAAATTTAAATTATGACAAAGCTTAAATTCTCAATCAGTCGCTGGTATTAATATGTCGTTACAGTGAGACAGAAAGGGCCCATGTGTCCAATACACACTGTCTGTACTTGCTCCATGGGGGAAAACTGCTGTGACAACTTCGCCATACGATGTTGTAGAGACCCTTACACAAAAAAAAACACACAATTTATAGAGCATTATATAACCTAGAGCTTTATATGTCTCTTCCATGCTTCACATTGTGCGTATGGGTGCAGGTTTCAATGGGTGTCACATTAACTTCCATTTCTATTCCTGTCGCAATGATGTGTTTCGTGGTTGACAGCAGAACAACAATGAGGCGTGAGGAAGTACACTGTAACCACATGATGCTGTCACGCTGTCACAGTCGTCATGGTGACACTGATTCATAGGTCAGCTCACTTAATTCCAGCCCATAACAGGTGCGACGAGACTCATTTCACTAAAAAATATATTAAAAATACAGTATATATGCTAGGGTTTGTAAATGTTTGTGTATGTATTTTATGCTGTTTTATTTTTTTATTTTGTGTGCCTATGAAGCACTTTGGGCAGCTGGTGTGGTTGTAAATTTTTATTTTAGTATAGAGTTTTTGTTCATTTATCTTGTGTTATGTGTGCTTTTCATTCCTACTGCAACACTGACATTTTCTCTGCTGTGGGACAAAAAAAGTATCTATTTTTCGTCTTTTTAATGTTTTTTAATGTTACTTCCTGGCCAGGCAAGGACTACTGATAATCAGTTACCACAGCAACCACAAAGCAAACAAGTCCCAAAACTCATCTCATTTACACAAACATTATTGAGTATTGATTATTGAATAAGTAGAAATCTGAGACAGAATCTTAACATTGTAGAGGTTTGATACTAAGTTGAAGTTTTGAACTGTCTGATGGTTTTTTGTGCATAAATTAGCGTCTTACCCAGAACCCAATGACATTTTGGCACTTTACAGCCGCCCCACTGTGACACCCGGCGTTCCCAGAGGTCTCCCATCACAGCACTAACCAGGCCCATCCCTGCACAGCACCAGTTTTCACTCTCATTATAATATTCAACGGTTTCATAGAGTGATATATACTTTCTTTACTCACAGTAATAGGTAGAAAACTGCACTTGTACTGTACAGGCGCCTTAAGTGCATCTGTGACCACTTTCAATTTCCCACAATCCCCTGCTGCTGCAAAGGAACGACTTCAGCTGGAAATGTTCTGTCCTGTAATGTGTGAGTGTTAAAGGCTGTCCTCGACTTTAATGTTATCTGTCGGGACGTTTTAGCACCAGGAGCCCCACAAGAAAGCACCGGGGTCTCAGGACATTGTAATAGATGTTAAGCCTAAATTGGATCAAAAGCGTCCTGTAATAACCCATGTGACATCACAACACCCCAAAGAGCCTATAGTTACACACTGCAGTGGAGGGCAGCTGAAAAATCTGTCCTGGTAGCTATGGTTACTGTCAAAATACAAACTAGGCTTTAGTTTATTTGTAGATTCTCTGTAGTTCTTGCGCCTATCCACAGAAAATATCCATAGTTTCTGATACAGGTGTCGGCCAGAATGACAGGGTGGATTTATGAATTAATCTCAAATCATGATGTGGGAAAAACAATTGGACATTTTCTTTTTCAACATTGTTTTTCTAAAATGGCTTCTTCCCCATAGAGTTGTATTGGCACCTGCCCTCTGACTGAAATAGAGTTATACACTGTAAAAAAGAAAGAGTAAGTTCAACTCAAAATTTCAAAGCAACCAGCTGCGAAGGATTTTTGAGTTGAAGGCATAAACTTAATTCTTCGCGTTTTGAAGAACTACACTTATTAAGTTGTGTCAGCTAAGTTTTCCAAGTTCTGCCAATTAAGTTTTTAAATTCAAGTTACTGGAAATTTCAAGTCTGTAAAAACTTACTATTTTGAGTTCAAATTAGCCCCCACATTAAACCATCATGATGTTTATTTATATAGCCCATTTTACAGACCAAGGTCACTTGGGTAGGGGAAACCGGAGCATCCGGAGGAAACCTATGCAGACACAGAGAACATGCAAATTCCACTCAGAAAGGCCCTGTTCCGACTGGGATTCAAACCCAGGACCTTCGTGTCAAGAAGCAAGAGTGCTATCCACTCAGCCACGGTGCCGCTGTGAACCCGATTAGTGGAAAACTAATGTCTCTAAGACTGACCCAGGGAATATATAGGGCTACTACTGCGACTGGTGATTTCCCGAGTTCAATCGGTATCGTAGAATCTGACCGGTACTTTTTTACCAGAGAAATAGGATTGGCATTATGTTTGATTCAAGCCTTATTGACAATATCACTGAAACAAACTTGCATTTTTTAACAGGGATGACTTATCTGTGGCAAGGGTGCAGCCTTTTATAGAGGTAAGTAATGTGTTAAAGGACTCTCTTTGTCATATTTGCAGTCACTATAAGTACTATATCTGTTACAGCTTACGGGAGAATGGACTCACCAGGTAAGTCTGAAGCCTTTCACTTTACAACATAGTTATTGTGTATTACTTTGTGTTTCACCATATTTGATTCAACAAGGTCATTCTGCAACGTTTTGGACATACACAACGATGGAACTTGACACTATGGACATCATCAGTGTTGTCAATGTTGATAAAAAGGCAAGTTGGTGGGAAAAGTGTCTCTATGGAGAAAGCAGCATTCATCAAAACATTTGATGATCTATCGAAAGAATTAAAAGTCAAAGAGATTGTGACTGACGCCCATGTGCAAATTGCAGCCCTCATGCGTAAGTATTTTTGTTTGTATTATTTGATGTGCTATATTTTGTGCTTACTGCATTTTTGAGCTTTAAAATAGATCCAGAGCGGGGAAGATATATGGATCATGGAGTTACCCATTCCCTGGATGTCTGGCATGCTGCAAAAAATCTTAACTAAGAGGCTTCATGCTGTAAGTGATAGTTCATATCGTTTCTCATTCAATTATTTTTTATAGAGTTAACCAAAACCAATAACTTTGATATGCGGGTGTCCTAGCAGGTCAAAAACAAATCCTAGTGTGGATCAAGGACATTGTTAACCATTTTTGGTATGCCTGTCAGCATGCAAGCAGCCGAGACGAGTTCATGGTAAGTAAAGTAGAACTAGAATTTATATTCTCATTCTCACTATACCTTTTCATTTTCTTATGTTTGCTGATTAGGACATTTGGCAAGGTGTACTGCACCATGTTAGTGGCGTGCATGAGTGGGACCTGGGTAGATGCCTTCATGGCCCTTTGGGAGATGATGGCACTAAAGAGCCTGTATCGCCTGGCTCTAAAGCACATGTGGCACCGTCACAGATCGTGCTGAGCCGCAGATGGCTGAAGGATGTGGAGAAGTTCCTCACATTTCGGTAAGAGATAACCTTTTATTTTTTGGAATGATTTGTGTTTCTTCTATTTCCTACTTAGTTTCCCTGCAGGACCACCTCACAGCTGGAATCATTCCAAAACCATATTCTGGTTTTGGAATGATTTTAATTTTTTGTTTATGAAGCAAGAACATTTCTTGCAGCTTTGGACTACAATCACCACAACAACCGTCCGGCACATGTGAACAGCAAAGGCCAAGTGTCGTAAGTATCATTCACTACTTCCTATTGACAAGTCATGAATATAGTTGTCTTCTAACGTGAAATTACTTATCTTGTAGCCTTGGAGACTGTACAGCAAAAAATTTAAACGGTATCGGGTACACACTGTCAAAGAAGCAAAGGATTACATCTACATTCCTGACCTTCAGACACAAATCATTGGCAGACGACTTCAGTCTGCTGGTGGCCTCCCAACCAGACGGAGTATCATACCGGATGACCCACGAGCACTTGGACCAGTGTCTGGTGTTAACCCACCTCCTACTTCAGAATTGATGCGTACACAGGTCCAGAGAGGACAGGTATGTTTGTGTAACTAACCAGCTTGTTATAAAGAATAACTAATGTATAGGGCTCAACTGACCCCTTGAAGAGACATTCCAGTGTTGTATGATTCTAAGATTTAGCTTCTTCTCTCTGCTCTATTTTCCATACTGAATAATATTGATTGGATTTTTGTGTATCTTCAAGTTTTACTTTGGAATGTTACAATTTTGTAAAATGTGTCTTTTCTATGTCCCAGGAGACGACATCTGTTCCCTAACGTTGAAGAAATACAACATCACGATACTTTTTTTTTATTTTTTATATAACACAGAAAAAATATTTACAAGAATTTTTACTTTTTGAAATAAAGTTATTCGAAATCGATCTTGTGTAAATGGGGCTTTTGATTTTCTTTTTCTTGCACCCTCTGCTGGAGTATCTTCCTTCTTTTTAGCACTTGTCTTCCTCCCCTTTCCTCTTCCCTTTCCTGTCTGTTTATTCTTCTGTGCAGTCTTCCTCCCTCTTCCTCTACCCCTTCCTTGTCCTTGTCCTCGAGGTTGACTTCCAGAGTCACTGGTTGTCTCCATAGGAACAAACTCGTCATTGCTGGAGCCCTAAATGGAGTAAAATGTTATTAGGCTCTTAGATTACTATCTATTATTATTATAATTGATGGTGAAATATTGATGAAGAATTATTGGTAACTCAATAACTACATGCCTACAGTATGTGTATTTACACATACTGTAGGCATGTAGTTATTGAGTTACCAATAACTTCATCGATATAATATCTAAATCCATTGAGTTGTATATACACTTTGTTTTACTTATACAGGAATACTATTGAAGTGTGGGTTTACATAAATGGCAGTTACAGGTAAGAAGTACGCAGATGTATTGTAAAAGACTCATTGTTACAGAGTGGGCAGAAGGCACAGAAGCTTCTCGGCCTTTTGGCTAAGATCAAGTGTGGCACAGGGACAATCTAACTAGCTAGCTACTGGGCTTGGACAAATCTAGCTCACTGTCAATAGTGCCTAATTACTTTCATAACTTATTACAGATAGTTCTTGAAAAAGGCAGTATCATTGTCTTACACACAAATAATCAAACTTTCATTGTCTAACTAGCTAGCCAAATTTTATCTGTCAAAAAGGACTAATACAATTAGTCAAACTAATTTAATGCCAAATAATTAGTTTTCTTACCTGAGAAAACATGATGTAACTAGAAATGTTGTGAGAAGTGAGAATTTGAGAACCAGATGCGTCGTCACGTCGAGAGCGTAAAGTGTACAGGGCGCGTGCACGGCATTGGATGCAGTTACATAAAACGCCAAAAGGGGGCAAACTAATGCAAAAACTCTGCCACTTACGCAATGCACCTTTAATATATCAAATAAGATGAACTTTTCGTCAGAAACGTCTGAAAGTGAGTTCAAGTTGCTCACAACAGACAGTTGCAGTTCCAACTGGTAATTTTATTGTCAGTGAATGCAAAAATCTTAGTAAGGTGAACAATTTTCAGTTGTATTTTTTACAGTGTAGAACACAAACGCAAACTATTCCCCGAGTGGGAAATACTTCCTCAGGTGCGCTCCTGAAGAAGACGGAAGTATACGTCGAAACTGTGTCGCGGTAATGACATCACTAACTTACTATTCTGGTAAAGAAAAACCAAATACCTTTATTTCTATGAAGACAAGATCAAAACGTTTGACTGCTGCAGACTGCATAATCCACAACTGACTTATCCTTGACCCAAATGCAAATATAGCTCCAGTGTTCATAATCTTACTATTTTATTCTATCTATTACCTTAAACATTAGATTCTGTTAATAAACCTGTGTGCATAATCCGGCACGGTGGCTGAGTGGTGGCGCGAAGGTCCTGGGTTTGAATCCCGGTCGAAACAGGGTCTTTCTGAGTGGAGTTTGCATGTTCTCCCTGTGGCTCCGGTTTCCCCTACCAGTAAAAACATGCACAATAGGTAAAATCCTCCCGCTCCGGTCCAGACCAAACCGAGCATCAACATCTGGAGATGGATCCAAGGGCGCTGTTACTACGGCGACCACTGCTCCTGACAGACGCCTTAGTGGCATCAGGATGGGTCAAAGGCAGAGGAGGAACTGCCCTACAGAGATAAATGAAGTGCACCGTTATTCCTCTGTAATATGTGCAACTATGACATTGAAATTTCCCCACTCTCCGTGAAAAAAGGTTTATCTTATCTTGTCATAAATGTTATTGCATTTGTGGCATTTCAATATTTCTCGGAGCGCCTTTAAGAACCACCCTCATTCTGAATCGTCGGCTTTAGATGGAGAAGACTTTACATTCAGGTGTGAACTCTTCAAGTAAAATATAAGCATTGCAGTCATGTCTTGTCCTTAATCCGTGGTCACATTGTGTCAGGTTTAAATGCTAAGTCCATGCGGCCGTCGTCTTGGTGGAAATACCGGCGGTCGCCCTGTTTCCATTGAGTAACAGAAACAAAATTTAACTATTTATTAAAAAAACTCTCAATTTGTCCTTTTGATTTCTCCTCCTGAAACTGCTGCAAGCTTCTGTCAAGTTGAATCAATTTCCTGTGATAGTTATGATTCCTTAAGGTGTCAAAACACATGAAGAAAAAAGAAAAATAAACTTTTTGAAGACGAGCACTGGTTAGAGCCGCCCATTCTCAACTGCGCAGATTCTTGATTGGTCGAAATCAATATCTTTGAGCCAATCTTACTGGTCATATTTATGCCAAGGGGTGGGACTATTTTAGATGTATTATTAAAGAAAAATACATGGTCAGAAATGGTTTTTGTTTTTGTTAAATACACCTAACAACAATACTGTCATAATATTCGAGTAGTTACTTTTCTGTAATTTTTTTAATTTTTTTGTTGTAATATTTTCTGTCATTCTCCTTGCAACAATTTCTTGTTTTTTTCCCCCTTAAAATTATATTTAAAAAAAATATTTTTGATTATATCCAGTAATATACACTAATTACTGCGGTTCTGAATGATACGCCATTTTTTTCTCCCCAGCCTTTGTATCTAAGGAGTCCATACAACAGTAACGCTTTAGCTACTTATAACCACTTCCACATTTGATCAATACATCCAAAAACATCAGCAGAAGTCTGTAATCTAAGTTTAAGTGGAAAAGATTATTTTATCAGTTCCATAATTCATTCCATCTGTCACAGGACTGAACAAGGACAGTTGGTTATGTTGTGGCAAACTATCAGACATCTGCGCGGAAACAGCTGGTGATCAATGCTTCCCACACGGCACACAGGTTTTCCTTTACATGATATATGGATGTGGTATTTGCCGGTGATGAGGACGTGCTGAGAACTGATAACAGGAGCTTGTTTTGATTTGAATCTGAGGGAGTGAGAAATGTGCAAGACCTTTTCAGTATAAGATTATCATTAATCTGTTGATATTAATTTTGAATCACGCCACTGACACCAATGAATGAGCTCAAAGAGAAAAGACAGAGTGAGAGACAGTGTCAGAAATCTGATATGTGAACGGCGGTGTCACTGGAATTCTGGCCCATTCCTCCTGAGAGAAGAATGGTAACTTTGCTGGTCGCCTCTCTCGTACAAGCCTTCTGAGGTTGTCCAACACATTTTCTATGAGTCTGAGAACAGGCTTTTTGACTTAACACTGAGATAAGCCACTTGTTACACTCATGGGGGAGGTGACAAATAGGAGGGAGGACACGACGTAAACGTTTAAGGCTCATTGGTCGTATTCCAGAAGTCTATCGCGGAGACGCAGACTTCCCTATCCACACTCACATAGTCCCTCTGGCGTGTCCTGGGTCTTCCCCGGTCTCTCCTCCTGGTGGGACATTGGCTGGAATGAGTATCAGTAGGATAAACTTATGTGTAAAAATGTGTAGAGAGGTGTAGTGTGCAGGTCCAGACCCCTTTTGCCAGGTCTAGGTGTCTGAAATCAGAGAGAGAGAGTGCAAGAGTGCTGTCTGGACCACCCCTTTTAAGGTCCCAGCGCAGACCCTCAGCAAATCCAACCCCAAGCACATAACAGAGGACTTTACACAACTCTTGAATTTGCCAACACAAATCTGAGAATCAGACAGTTCAAACACAAGAAACACAAGAAATGCAACGATAAAAAACACAGAGCCATTGGTCCATAAGGGGCATATGACCAATGTCCATAAATGTCGTTCATATGCGCTTCAATATTTTTACAGTCTGTCCCTTCTTATCCCGATGCTATCTATGTCATGGAGTGCACCAGTCCATTCTGCAAAAAAACCGCCCCCAACATAAGACTACCACCCCCATGCATCAAATTTGAGATAGTATTCTCCCGGATTCAAACGGCCCCTATTTTTCCTCCAAATTCTACGATTATTTCCAGGATTACTTTTTAATCTCAGAGAGTGAGAAATACGCAAGACCTTTTCAGCTAGAAATAATCATTCACCCACAGTTTGGGTCATCACACTGACATCAATTTATTACAGGGAACAGACAGGAAGTGTTGAAGCGACTGATCCGTACACTGCAGTTAATCAAATGTGAGTGAGCTTAATAATGAGAAACAGCTTTAAACAAAAGAAAATGCAGAACCAATATCAGATCATTTATCATCAAAGTCTTTCTAATTCAGTTGTTGGTCTCCATACTTGGGGAGGTTCCAGAATGGGGAACCAGAAAAGTAACAATGAATTGAAAATAGTGTCATGTTTCTATGTATACACTGAAAACACTTTACATTATTGAACACTCAACCGTTCACGTAGGTTATTAGAGAAAGCAGACACCAGTTCATCAGGATTTGGACTGCCTTTGATCAGCAGACACTCACTCTACTGACTGAGCTAATGTCTTTGAATGAGTCTTTGAAGCTTTTTCTTAGCAACCAACAGAATATGGGAACGAGCACATGCACACAGAATAATCTATTTGTAGATGAAGAAGTCATTTTTATGGATTTGAGCATAGCCAGGGCCACCGCAAGCATTTTCAGGGCCCTACGCACAAATTACTAGAGGGGGGCTTTGTATTATTATAGTGAATGCCAGTTACTCAACCGATTGTAATACTTCTAAATCATTGTGGTCTATCTGTTCTACTCCAGCAAATATTAACGGTGGTGGTTATGAAAAGAGGAGATACAACATAATTTAGTGTGATAATACAACATGATACAAGGTCATTATGGACAAATGGCTCAAATGGCGAATGGCTCTTATTTTATCAAAGCATTTCCTGTTTTTGGACTGTTTGATTCTCTGATCTGTGTTGGCGAATTTGACGGTTGTAAACTGAAACCTAGCCTGGTCGTACCACACCATAGTACATATTACATTTCGTACTAAGGTCTGGAGGTGCTCCATTGAGCTCCGTTAACACGATTGGATCTGAGTTTACCGTGGCGTATGTAATGCGCCCGAGTGAGTCGTTAGCATTTAGCATTTAGCCTAGCCATCTCCTTTTCCGCCAATGGAGCGCCACAATTTTCTCTACTGCTCCAGGTGCAATTTCTTGATAGAACCAGACCGGATTACTTTACTCTCGCATTTTTTGCCATTGCCAATCTACGACCTTCCCGTTCGACACAACCTCTTGACGTCGCCCACAACTAACTACAAGACTCTCCGTCCGCGCTCGCTGGTTGGTTGGTTTAATTCAACCGATTGTAATCGCTAACACAGGGACCAGACCCAGATGTTACATGCAGGAAATGATGATTGAGCAGAGTGTACGGATGGCTAAGGCCAGGCTAACTGAAATCCAGAAACACATGGGAATATCAGTGGTCGGACTAAAATAATGGATTCAACTCGAACATGAAATCAAAAGTTCTACAACCATCCACTTGTTTAAGAAAACAATCAAAGCAACAGTGAAATTGTATGAAATGAATGATTAAAAAAGAAAATACCTATATATTGAAAAACAAAGAATTATGAAAACAAATAGATAACATAAAATAAAAACAGTTTGAAGGAGGAGTGCTGAAAATGTTTGAAGAAAGGGGCAGGCAACATAAGATTTTTGTATTCTTTCTGTTCCTTTTCATTTGTGTGACAATTATTTGAAATTTAATTGTAATATATGATGTATTGTCATGTCCATAATTTAAATAAATAAACTCCTCCGAGGTAGATGCTGTTGTGAATAGACAAAAACAGTGAATTAAAGTGCCCTATTAGCTGTCATATAATTACAACATGAAAACTTGCAACTTATATGAGGACAAAATTTCCTTTCTTTTAAAATGTATCTGTTGTTTTTGCATACAGGAGTCCTGAAACATGTTTTTATGACTTAAATTTGAGTTTTATTGAACCACATCCATTCACCAACGCTTTTGAATGACGGTCTTTTACACAGATGGCTCTAATATCCAGGCCCGGCCCACATAGTATATTATTTCTACAAACTCCCCCCCTCCCGCCCTGGTCTCTTTTTCAAGTTTCCTAAAAGCCTGTCAGTGTAGCTCGTCATATTGTCAGTTCGAGAGGAGGGTTTTAAGTGGTCCCAATGTTGTCCATTAAACCAAGACCCATCACACCCAGCAGACTGCACATATCTGTCTCTTCTGATTGACCCCTCCTGCTGCACTTTCCCCGTCCCCATTGTCAAGAGTGAACTATATAGTGTCGAGGAGAGAGCCACATTATGAACACAATATATCGCCTCTATAAAGCCCTGGGATGTTTTCCTATGTGTTCGCAAGCCTCTAAATTTACTTTCACGAGTATGAGACAGCACATGGGCCAAGCATAGAGCGTGTTTTCTTAAATAATTGAGGAAGATGAACAATACAAAGAAATCAATGGGATTTGGAAGTGTCCACAAAGGCGTGGGCAGTGGTTTGAAAGATGGCTGTTTTTAATGGCTTTCATAATCTCCAGCTTTTCCCAAGTTAATGAAATGTTTTATTCATTGTTTTATGGCACAGTGCACCTTAATCAATAGACGTAAAAAAATAAATAATGCTTTTAATTGCGCTCATAAAAAAGGTTTTGGCTGTAGCTCATCACGTGTTAGATCCGCACAGCTGCCGACACATATCACACTAGAACAATACAGAAAGTGATGTCACTACATTCTTCAGTTTCAAAATGAGACGGTTGTAAAATGCGTGTTTGTTTACGTGATGTATTGTTGAATTTATTAGTTTTGCTGATTAATCGAGCTGCGCATCGCCGTGATTAACTTTCACTTCTGAGGTCAAATTCAGCACAAGTTAATAACTCGATTTGAATTGAGTTTTGCTGTGCTTAGGGGAATCTTTGAGTTTGTTTAAAAAGATTTATAGTTGACTGAGTTTTATTGATTTTGTTAAACATCTACATTGATTAGACACATGGATGATTTGGCAATATACTAATGACAATAATAATAATAATAATGATAATAGTATTATAATGATAGTAGTAATAATAAGTAGTATTTAGTGTAAGTAGAGTATTTTTTGGACACTCAAAGACGCGTCACATGTCATTATAATTTCACTACGTACTACTGCTGCCACAGCTGCCCTGGGGCACACTGACAGAAGAGAGGCCAGAGTATTTGCCATCGGCCCCTTCTACCAACGCCAACCATTCAATATGGCTGAAGTGTCTTGCCTAAGGACACAATGACAGTTTGGCACTTTACAGCTGCAGCCGCCCCAGTGTGGCATCTGCTGTTCCTAGAGGTCTCCCATCCCATCAGACCTCTGGATAAGATTTTCTAATTTTCAGAGTTTCAGGTGAAACTCTAAAACTCTTCATTAATCAGTGAAAATCCCATTACAAAATTAATTCTTATTATATTAGGGCTGTCAAAATTATCGCGTTAACTCACGTTAATTACATTTTTCATTAACGCGTTAAAAAAAAATTAACGCATTAAGGCACGTCCGAATGACCCGCCCATTTATCCATAATATCACTCAGAATGCTGCGTGTGAGATGGCATCAGAGCAGGTAGGCCCTCTGGGGATTCATGTTTTAAAAGAATACGCGCGCCACCGCGGGGCTGTTGTTTGCTGTGAACTGAAGTGAGCCGCTCACAACAACACGGCTGTGAGCGGCTGTGAGTGAGTGGCGCCGCGGTAACATGGTCATAAGACCAAACACGTCACAGAACTATTGTCTGCATGTTGTGTTCGTGTCTTTGCAACCTGTGCGTAACCTGTGCACGCAAATACAGCGCAGGAGTGTCCCTGTCTCCTCTTGAAACTAAACTAAACTGAAACGCTGAATTAAAGCTGGGGTATGTAAATTTCCCCCTTTCATTAACAGCTCATGTTGGTTTTGCCCAAAAGCAAACAGATTTAAGTACATTTGGTATGAATGACAATGTGTCATTACATTTGATAATCTCATTTAACTTCAATTGGAGTGGATTTGAAATAGAATGTTAAAAATGCGATTAATCGTGAGTTAACTCACCATTTCTGTGCGATTAATCAACTAAAAAATTGTAATCGTTTGACAGCCCTATATTATATATTTAAAAAGTTCAAAAACACAGTCTTATTATAGACACGGTAGATCTGTCTGTGACACCTGCTCATCCTTATTATAGACCAATATTCTCAAAGTTGTAATCTCAGTATTGATCATTAATATTAAATTATATTACTATTGATTACCCCCACCTATTGTCTACAGCGAGATCAGAGTGACAGCTTCATTTGTGCCAAAACGCCTCTGCAGCGCTGCCAGACCATTAGTGAATCAGAGATAGAAAAATAAATAAAAAATGAACAAAGGTAGAGCAGTTTCGGTGGCCGTTTATCTGAGCGAACAAGTCTCTGTTGTGGGCGAAAATAAATTACTGCATGAACCACTGTGAAAATATCTTCAGTGGACAAATGAGGAGATAATTATAATGTAGTTAAAAGTCGATTTGGCACAATGTCTGCTTCAATGGCCACACTTAAAGGCTTTCTTCTCATTCCACTTTTGTATTTCTTTTTGTCTAAAGCAGGAGTACCTAACTAAGTAACTCACTAACTAACTAATAAGTTAGAACAGAGAGAGACCAGAGAGAGAGAACAGAGAGACCAGAGAGAAAGACCAGAGAGAAAGACCAGAGAGAAAGACCAGAGAGAGAGACCAGAGAGAGAGACCAGAGAGAAAGACCAGAGAGAGAGAACAGAGAGAGACCAGAGAGAGACCAGAGAGAAAGACCAGAGAGAGAGAACAGAGAGAGACCAGAGAGAAAGACCAGAGAGAGAGAACAGAGAGAGACCAGAGAGAGACCAGAGAGAGAGAACAGAGAGAGACCAGAGAGAGACCAGAGAGAAAGACCAGAGAGAGATCAGAGAGAAAGACCAGAGAGATCAGAGAGAGACCAGAGAGAGAACAGAGAAAGACCAGAGCAAGACCAGAGAGAAAGACCAGAGAGAGAGAACAGAGAGAAAGACCAGAGAGAGACCAGAGAGACCAGAGAGAGACCAGAGAGAGAACAGAGAGAGACCAGAGAGAGAACAGAGAGAGAACAGAGGGAGACCAGAGAGAGAACAGAAAGAGACCAGAGAGAGAACAGAGAGAGACCAGAGAGATTGAACAGAGACCAGAGAGAGACCAGAGAGAAAGAGACCAGAGAGAGACCAGAGAGAGACCAGAGTGAGAGAGACCAGAGAGAAAGAACAGAGAGAGAAAGAACAGAGACCAGAGAGAGAGAGACCAGAGAGAGACCAGAGTGAGAGAGACCAGAGAGAAAGAACAGAGAGAGAAAGAACAGAGAGAGAGAGACCAGAGAGAGACCAGTGAGAGAACAGAGAGAGACCAGAGAGAGACCAGTGAGAGAACAGAGAGAGACCAGTGAGAGACCAGTGAGAGAACAGAGAGAGACCAGTGAGAGACCAGTGAGAGAACAGAGAGAGACCAGAGAGAAAGAACAGAGAAAGAACAGAGAGAGACCAGAGAGAAAGAACAGATAAAGAACAGAGAGACCAGAGAGAGACCAGAGAGAGAAAGAACAGAGAGAGACCAGAGAGAGACCAGAGAGAGACCAGAGAGAGACCAGAGAGAGACCAGAGAGATCGAACAGAGAGAGGCCAGAGAGAGAGACCAGAGAGAGACCAGAGAGACCAGAGAGAGAAAACAGAGAGATACCAGAGAGAGAGAGAACAGAGAGAGACCAGAGTGAGAGAGAACAGAGAGAGACCAAAGAGAGACCAGAGAGAGAAAAAAACAGAGAGAGAGAGAGAGCAGAGAGAGACATGTATCAAACGCCGTGTAACTCAATCATAACTCTCAAAACAGTTTGGTTCTCTTTGAGTGAAGTTTGCATGTTCCCCTGTGTCTGCATAGGTTTCCTCCAGGCGCTCCGGTTTCCCCTACCACTAAAAACACGTAAAACAGGAATTCATGCAACAAGAAAGTGAATAAACGGTCAGACTTTTGTGTGTTCGGAGTCTGGCTTCTGTCATCGTTGTGTGTGAGTGAATGGAGAAACGATCGGTAATCCAAAAACATTGTACAGCGCTTTGTGTGACCTTGGTCTGTATAATGTGCTACATAAATAAATATTACTACAGTATGCAAATGATCCAATGTTTTCTAATATGCATGTTCTCCCTGCGTCTACGTAAAATTGTATGTGTGTTTGTGGCTGTGTTTTTAGTAATATACACTATCTCAAACTATGAAACAAATACATACTGTAAATATGATAAAGGCACCATGTTGTTCGCAAAATGTTACTTAAACAAAAATCTTTCTGTTGAGACAATCCAAATGTATTTATGAAACAAAAATACAAATATATTTACCCCATCGGTGGATCATTTTTGGAGTCACTATATCTACTTAAAGCTTAAACTGAAATCTACCTCATTAAGACATTTCTATCACTTGGTTTTAGGCACTTTTACCATCAAGCTGCATCTCAACCATTTGGAAAGACCAGAACATTAAAAAACTTGGCGTTAAAAAAAACACATCAAAATAGAAAGTGATTATTGTTTGTTTTTTGTTTTTTTTTGTCCATAACCATTGTTAGTATTAATAGTTGTTACAATGTAAATGTCCTTGTTGCCCGTGGTAACGACATCATGACATAACACTGTAAAATAATGCTTGAACAAAGTAACAGTTCCTTTTCAGGCAGAATTATACGGCCATGTTTATACCGTACATTTATTGTTTTTTATAATTTTTATGTTTATACTGTTTATTTAATTTTGTATTGTGTATTTTGTCTTTGTTTGTTTTTTTGTATTATATGATTTAACTGCATTTAATTACCTTGTTTACTCACCTGTGCCATTGCCTGAAATAAATGAAAATAAATGAATGAATGAAATTGTATTATTAGTGCTCCCACATCTCGGAAGATAAAAAAACAAAACCATTGCTTTCTTCAAGGAGTGAACAATAACTGCTTAATCACAGTTAATGACAAAAGTATAAACAAATAAATAAACAAAAGCGTGTTTGTGTACACAGGCGTCCGACAATAGGATCCTCAGAGCTTCTCATGGCCGCGGTGCTAATCAGCCACACTGTCTTGCGCTCTAATTGTTTCCAGATTCGTGTGGGAGGTCAGAGCCCGGAGTGCTGATCCTTGCCAAGTTTATAAACAGCAGCAGTGTTTCCAGATGGCCACTGGCTCCAGACTGGCTAGCAGGTTGATTGGGAGCAGAATAATAACAGGTGTAGGACAGACAATGAATTCCTTGACACTTTTTCCCCCCTACCTCACACATTCACACACACACACATAGAGACCCACAAACGCACACACACAGAGAGACACGGACGCAGACAGACAGACAGGGCCGTTCTCTCAGACTCTGGTGAGACCACTGACGCCAGCCGGCACCGCCAGGCTCAGGTCGGGATGGAAAACACAGACGGGGCTGAGGAGACGTGCTCGGAGACGGATCGCGTAGCCGTCGTTTAGCAAAGGGCCTCCTGATGATTACTGGAACATGTCCTGGGATGGCTCTGCTTCAGTTAGCATGGTAATAGCTCCTGAAATGTATACTTTTTTTTTTTTTACCGTTATGTGTTTTGTTTCAGAGCCAGTGACATCTCGATATCGCTGGAGCTGCAATAAAAGAATAGAAAATTATGAGATTGTTTATTTGTCCCACAGTGGAGAAATGTCAGTGTTGCATGACCGGTTACGGGGCTGTAGGAATAAAGAGAACACACGACAAGACAAATGAACAATAACTGTATACTAAAATGAAATAAAATCGCGTAATAAAGAAACAAGTATAGCACAAGATAAGTGACCAAAAACCTCCATACTATAATAAAATAAAATCTAAAACTTCAGCATAATAAAGAAGCTAGAATAAAACTGCTAACTTTTACTTGATAAAGAAACATGTATAAAATCTCTAACTTTAGCATAATAAAGAAGCAAATGTATAATTATTAACTATGTAAGGGATAATGTATAGCCTACAGGTCATTATCGGAAAATAAGTACCGACAGGGCGAAGCGCCTGCTTCCGCCCTGAAGGTACTTATTTTCCGATAATGACCTGTAGGCTATACATTATCCCGCTTATTATACTGCTTTGTACCAACTTAACACACAAAATAAACTTCAGATCACTTTTATGAATGCCAAAAGTTTATTTAATGACAACAAATAAAGTAGTCCCAAAAAGTTTTCCCGTTGCTCGGCAACCGCGGGCAACAGTTAGGCTGGCAACTTCCAAACTAGAACTCTCTGGAACTGCATGAAAACTGAACAAAGAAGTCTGAACATCAGCGGTGAGTGACCCATACATAAACCTAACCTAAATCCATAATTCGATCCTCTGCAAATGTGTCCGAAAATGTGCCGGTATCTTAAAATGTGCCGGTATCTACTTCCGGGTTTTTCGGGATCGCCTTTTCTCGCATTACATCAGTGTTTTTGTCATGAAAACGTAAACGGAAAATTCTGAAAACTTCCGTGCACTTGTATTAAGACTGGATATGTATAAATTACCCTCCGATTAACATTTCATTGCGTTGATTGATTGGCATTTGCGTTTATTGAGCGGCCAGAACTACTTCCGGGTTTTTCACGATCGCTTTTTGACGCAGAGAAATAGTATTTTTGTCATGAAGACAAGACCAGAAAATTCTGAAAATTTCCGTGCACGTGTGTGAAGAATGTATATGTATAAGTATTCTCCGATTAACATTTAAGTGTGTTGATTGAGCGTGGCTAGCTCCGGAGTGGCCGGAACTACTTGCGGAGTTATCCACGCATTTGAAAGACAAGCAGAGAGTGCGTTGCCATGGGCAGCGGTCATTATTGTTTTGAGAGGTCCGTTATAGAAAATAATGACCGGTAGAACGTTTTGAAATTACATTCAAATCAATGGAGCATTCTACTGCTGCTGTGAGGAGCCGTATAATAATGTGTAATAAAGAATCAAGTATAGCACAAGATAAGTGAACAAAAACTCCATACTTAAAATAAAATAAAACATCTCTAACCCTAGCTTAATAAAGCATGAATGAAACCCAAGATTGATGTAGAGAAGGCCATGAGACTGACAGATCTAACAGCGGTAACAGCATGACATATTTCTCAGTTTTTGACAATTCAAAATCTTAAAAAAAAAAAACACATGATTTTTTTTGTTCGTTCAAAATTATAATGAGTCTGTTTACTTGTTTGTCTTGTGCTTTAGAATGTGAAATAATGTCTTCAGGAGAAAAGTGGTGAAACAAATTACGGGGTAAATAATAATATATATAATACATAATAATATATCCCTATATCCTTTTGTTACCTATGGTGGTAGGCTGACGTTTAGAATTTGTTTTATTAATTTGTATTGTTTTATATTTCCAAATCACATAGCTGCAAACACATGACATGCTGTATATGGAAATGATGTCATTTAACCAGAAACATTTTATATTTTATGGGCAATACTTTTGTTGTAAAAGGGTGTGATGTCATAGTGGAACAATTACACAGACTGAGATGAAAGCTTTGAGACAGAACGGCGTAACATGTTTCTGATATTTGAGTTTAAAAACTACTAAAATGTTGCGTAATACGTCTCCTTTAAAGGGGTCATAACGTGATTCTGTCCGCTGTATATAATATTCTACGACACCAATGTCAGGTAAGTCCAGTTTTAAACCTGAAAAAAGAAAAACACTTCCGCCCTTTCCCTTTTGGTTTGAAATAAGTGTTTAAGGAAATGGGCGGAGTCTGGTTTCCTCCTGCTCGGGTTGGGACTAAAACCGGCAGCTACCTCGGCCCTTTGAGGACCAGTTTGACACCTAAAACACCAAAAGAAAACATGAAATGGGCACCAACCACTTTCATAATCACAATGAAAATTCTCCTGAGACACGTGTCATGTATTCTTCCACTGTGAGCAACTTCCAGGAACAGGACGTCTCACTTGTTCCACATTTTGAAGTGACTGAACAGGGCTGCTTTTAAACGCTCTCATGTTTGACATTTCACTCTCGGCTGCTTCTGGCACCGGACCAGTTTTATTATGAATCCTTTGCTGCAAGAGGAACAATGTCAGGCCCGAATCACACAAAGATGAGATTACAAAATATGAGGTCCCCACAGGAAGAGCGCTGCTTCCCCGTGTTATCTTTGGACGCCGAGGAACTCTGTGAACGGGCTTTGAACCTCAGAGGCGTCTTATTTTGGATGTTTTTATATCCTATGATCTGCGGCGTTATTTTTAGCCACATAAACAGAAACACATTTTTGGTTATGAGATGTGAGGAAGACTTAAAGCTGGAGTTTCTGGCTGTTTTTGTTTGGTATATACAGAAGCAGCTGAGTAACCACAACATGCTGTTCTTTATTCTATTAGTGTGTGTAAGTAAGTGATATTTATTTATATAACGCATTTTTACAGCCCAAGGTCACTCTAAGCGCTGTACAATGTTCCGAGTTCAGATATTGTTCCATTCTCTCCACACGGTGATGACGGAAGCGAGACGCCGAACACTCTGGACCATCAAAGCACCAGCCAACACCATCCATTGCATTCAGACCTATCCATCCATCCATCCATTTTCTACCCTTTAATACATTTCTGGGTCAGGGGGGTGGCAATCAGAGATGCCACCCAAGTCTCATAGCACCAGCCCCTCACTGACCCTCTGCAGGTGGTGAGTCCACAGGAGGACGGCTGCTCTCTGAGTGTGAGCATAGCCTTGATCTTTCAGCGGGGGCTTTGGGCAAAGTGGGGTTAAGTGTCTTGCCCAAGGACACAACGACAGCAGTCATCAGTGGGAGTCGGTGGAGAAGGTGTAGAGGTGGGAAATGAACCCACGACCTTCAGGCCTGAAGGCCAATGCTCTACCAACTGAGCTACTGTCGCCCCCAAATTCAGACCTATTGTACATGTTTTTAGCGGTAAGGGAAACTGGAGCACCCGGAGGAAACCTACGCAGACAAGGAGCTCATACAAACTCTAATTAGAAATAACCTGTTCCGACCAGGATTCGAACCTAGGACCTTCTTCCTGAGGAGTGAGAATGCTAACCACTCAGCCTCACACATGTTTGCGTGTGTGTGTGGTTGTATCTGTGTACGTATGTATGCGTGTGTATGTATTTGCGTGTATCTGTGTGTGTTTCTGCATGTGTGTGTGTGTGTGTGTGTCCTTTTGTGTCTGCTCATTCTACATCCAAACAAACACACACACACACACACACACTCACATGAAGAAACATACACAGATACACACACATGAACACACATACACACGCATATCTGTTTTATTTTATATGGCAAATCAAGTTTTTTTGTGTAGCACAGTTCATAATAAGTACCATTGAGAGTTGGTTGGCTCAGTGAGTGTGGTCCTCTCTTTTACCAAATATCAACACACTTTTTCACATTCTGTTATACAATACAATACAATACAATACAATTTATTCTTGTATAGCCCTAAATCAACTAGTTTAATTATTTCTACATTAAACTAGTTCCATGGTTTTTACTATCCATTTTTGGTGTCTTTTCAAAGTTAGGTCATCGAGCTTTACTTCTTAGAGACAGAAAACGTGTTGATAATTAATCCAAAAACAAACAGATATTTATATAGAAGACAAATTTCTCTTCTCTTTGAGTTTGTGGGAGAAAGTAAAAGCAATCTGCGGGATCCATACAGTGCTGCACAGTGCGACAGTCGCCCCACGGAGTGAAACCACCGCAATCTTCTCCTTTACTCTCCAGACGAAATGTTTCACTCACAAAGAAGGTGTAACGTTTAAGAAATAAATGTGGGTTGTTTTGGCCTCGCAGCACGGTCTGGGGAGGTTTGTGAATGACAGAAACAAAGTGATCCAGAACAAAGAGATTGAGAAAATGCACAATTGCTGATAAATACTAAACAAATAATATTGTAACTGTATTCCTCCTTCAGTCTTCAACATGTTTTGTCATTGGGAGCAAAATTAAAAGTATTTGCTCAAAGTGGGGTGAAACTTTTTTTTGTATGGTACTAAAAGTAGATCTATGCCACTTATCTGTTTTTTTGCAAATGACTATTCATTGTAACTTTGTCTCATTAGGTAAATTCAATTCTGTTTAATTCCCAATATTCTTGTATAGCGCTAAATCCTTTACAAAGCTGTCCATTCTCCAACAACATGTCAGAGAATCAACCAGTTTGAACATAATAAAAATAATAATAACAAACACATAGGAGCCATTGGTGCAGAGGGAGCGGGATGACCACAGCCCATAAATGTTAATAAATGTCCATAAATGTCCTTCAATGTCCTTGGAGCCTTCTGTATCGGCAAGGAACGAATAGTAAAAAACCCAGCGGAAAAAAGTCGGGTTACAACAGTAAATAATACGTCTCTTGCTTAATGTATTTTTTTGTATTTTCATGCCCTCATAACACCAGCATCTCACTGATCCTCCTGCAGGTAGTGGGTCAACGGAAAGATGGCTGCTCCGTCAACTACAACACGGCCTTGTTGTTTGAGCGGGGGGGCTTCAGGCAAAGTGGGGTTAACTCATTGACTGCCAGCGGTTTTTGCTGATTTCACTGATTTCCAAGACCCACAGACTTTATTGTATGCTATGACTACGTAAAATACAAAACTAGATTCTGAAAGATTGGACTGTCTACTTTCATGAGCAAAAATATGTTGGTTTCTACCTAGTTTTGTTGTTCAGTAATCCCCAGTTAAAGTTTGAAAGAAATCACCAGTGTCCGACAACTAAATCAATGGCAGTCAATGAGTTAAGTGTCTTGCCCAGGGACACAACAGGTCTACACCCCTGTTTTTTTTTTAGAAAGAGATATTTCAAACAATTAAAAATATAACACACATATTTTTCTCAATTGTCTTGAGAGTAAAATAACTTGCTTTCCTTTTGCCTTTACTGTCCTTGCATTTCAAGCTTCCTATTATTCAAGACAAGTCACAACACCCTCAAATATTGCCCGTATACCGTCAAACACTTATCCACTTACCATTTCAACAAACGTATTTTTTTTGTCAGCCTCGACAATGTTTTTTCCATATATCATTCCCCTCGCTCTTTCTTAACACTCTGCTAAAGACATTCCCACCGCCGTCACATCATTAGCCGCAGCATGTCTCTTAATACCTCCCTCAACTGTTTTGTTTACAGAACAGGCTTTCCCAAGGTCTGTGTAATAAGTCTGCAATGGCTGGAGTCCACGCTGCTGCTGACGAAGGGGGAGTGGGTTTGAGGGGGGGAGTGAGATGGTGCTGGTTTTCATCGGCTCTGCTCTGCTACACTTGTTTGGCCCCTGCTTCTCAGTAAGACTACTCCACTCCAGATGTTCTTTGGCTCCGGAGTGGCTGCCCCTCTCGCCGTACAGTAAATCGCCAGAAAACCCAGGCCTCGTCAACGCGTGTGGGGTGTAAGCTCGGTGTTGTCAGGCCCTTAGCCACGGCCTCGCGAAACGGAAATGTACAACCCCCAAACCCCCCCCCCCCACACACACATCCATACTTACTTTACTTTACTTCAACCCCCATGGAGGTCCCACATGGAGAGGAGAGAGGTTTGGAAGTGAGAAGTCAAAACGTGAAAGTGACGAGAGCAAACAGAGAGAGGAGGATGGGGGGATTGTTACACTGCAAAAAAAAAAATGGCAAGGCAAGGTTAATTGTATATCGCAATTCATGCACAAGGAAACTGATAGTGCTGAACAAATCATGCATTAAAATGAAAATCGTAGCATAAATAATCAAAGTACATTGAAAAGAAAAATACAAATATAAATCCCTCAGTAGTTTGCACAGCTGTTTTTAACCCTCCAAGGTCTAGCGTCATTTTGGGGAACTTTCCTCGCCTGGTTTTCTTTGTGAATATTTGCTCATAAAACAATCTTTTGATGCAAGCAGTATACTTTTTTTTTCAGTAAAGCCTGGGGTTTTAGAATATTCATATTTTGGAGCTGTCATATGAATTATATAAAAAATATGGAATCAGGAAGACGAAGAAAAAAATGAAACAGAACATCAATTTCACAAAACTGTAGTGAAAAAACACAATGAAATGCTATAAACAACTTTTCAGACTGCATAGAAATGTTTTTTTAGGGTCTTGCGAAACATTACAGCATGGAGCTAGCAAAACAAGAGGGACATCCGTATTTGTTCTTTTTACTTTTTGAATCTTATTTCCAAATGGAGGATTACATAATCTACATTGTAAACGGAGGATTACACATCTATACTTAACTTTTATCTGGACTTAAACATGAAACTGGTCTGAACTGAATGAAGTGATGTATGGAGTTCATATAAGGTAAGACCATAACACACTTTTAAATGTGCTGGTTACTTTTGCGTTTTGTTTGAGAAAACAATGCAGACCATGTGTGAATAATCCTCTGTATGTCCTGTTGATATGTAGCGTTAAATCTGATTGTGATGAAGTCCGTGCCTCAGTCACCAACCGCACGTCACTGACAGGCTTTTTACTCCAACGCAATGTTTTTATTAGAACAACTAACTTGGGTGAAAATGACAACAGACAAACACGGTATTGATTTCCCAGTTTTGAACTGCATCGTCACAAATGCTAGCTTGCTAACCATTGCTGCCATCGTGTTTTTGATGGTTTAGAGTTTCTTTTGCTTGATGGCAAATTACGGCAGGTATTTTTTTTAAAATAGACATCTTTGTCTCGCTCTGAGCGTTTACCACAATTAAAGATGCAGCAAAACTTTCCCATCAGTCTAAGTAAAGGTGCGCTCTCGGCCACTGTGTTGAATCTGACTGTATAGAGTATCATACCTGCCATCTAACATGGCGGCTTAGTGACGGTTGCTATGTTGGTCACGCGGTGGTGCAAAACCTTTATTGGCTGTGTGAGGCTCACCGCTCGAAGATCCGATTGGGGGACTGACATTTATACACACATAGTTTATCTTCCGTGCGTTGCACAGGCAAACCGAAGCCCATTTTGGAATGTGTACTTCACGGTGAGAAAGTAAGTAAGTTGCTACCTTTTACGGTTCGCGAGTAAATTGATCACTTGTAAAACATGTGCTCAACCATCGTTGGCGATGGCATCGTCTTTTAAGGGTGGATTCTAACCATAGACTAAATATTAACGTATCTCCGCCGCTCTAGATAATGTGCCACACCTTCCACGGTCTATGGGCAGTTTCACAATGGCCGCCGGGGCTGGAAAATGTGAAAAAATGACTAAACTAGACTGGTCAAAAAAAATTCACTCCCCTCAGCATTGACACACATGTGGAACGGAGCTTTGGGCCAAGAGCCGACTTTTGGACCATTCTGTAAAGACGTTTCCGAGAGGTCAGCTAATGCTATATGTTAGCATTCCGGGTCCACCCCCATCGGCCCGGGGTGGTATTGCAAGCATGTCAGCGCACGTCATTTTGGCCACTTTTGAGCCGGGACCCACCCCCACTGATTCTAACATTGTCAGAGAAGAGGCCTGTCTCACATTTTCAGGGAGATTGTTCCAGATTTTAGCTGATAAAGTGATAAAATATGAGATTATAATTGCTTGAATTGCCAATGGGACAAAGCCACGAAGTCTTAGTTCAAGAACTGTTGCTTTGTTTTCTTATTCCAAGGGGGACATTTCTTGTATCATTTGAAAACAAGATCATTTTGCTTTGACCCTTTGGCAAATCTTGTTTCAAGGTAGTCATAATGTGCTCAAATTAAGAAACCTTTTGCCAAACTTGAGCAATTTTGGACTTATTTGTCATCACTTTTTGCAGTGCATGGAGGTCTCTCAGGGGGAGGAGAACTTTGGAAGTGAGAAGTCAAAACGTGAAAGTGAGGAGAGCACAGAGAGGAGGATAGGGGGTTGTTAGCACACACGGGAAGGCACGGTGACTGTCTGGTGTTAAAGGTGGTGGTCTGCATGGGAAAAGAGCTGAGTAATAAAGTGTGATGTCACCCTTAAAGAACCGCAGCTTGTGACTGGATGTGTGCGGTCACGGAGAGTTTATAGAGGCTGGATTAGAAGCAGTATCTGGAAAAGACTGGAAAGACATCATTCAGTATCTTAAACATGATATATTTTGTGCGAAACTTGACTTTTAATATAGCATTAAAGGATACGTTTATTTCCATTCTGATTTATTAACTGCATGTTTGGGTGATATTTTGTATCCTGCATTTAAATGGTCATACTACACCCTTTTTATGTGACAAGTGGACCATTGTACACTTTTTAGTGCCTTCATATCTTTACTACGGAAGAGAACCAGA
Source organism: Knipowitschia caucasica (assembly GCA_964034765.1). Lineage (NCBI taxonomy): Eukaryota > Metazoa > Chordata > Actinopteri > Gobiiformes > Gobiidae > Knipowitschia > Knipowitschia caucasica. The sequence goes on from OZ035836.1 coordinate 9,096,929, forward strand.
AGTAAGTGAATACTGTTCCATTATGTGTCGTCTGCTGCTGCAATACAGACATATCTAAATTGCAAGTTGTACAGAACAACTTGGCCTATGGTTCACGATAAGTTACAATATAACCTTTTAATGCTATGGAAAAAGGTAATATTGACTGTTAAGCCGATTTTAATGTCTGAGAAAATCACATATGTACATCAGATTCACTCCCATTCTACTAGGCAGGCTCGTAATGCTTGGACATCAATCGGCCTAGAACCAAATCATTGCAAAAGGCTGTTATTTTAGGAGCAGCACAACGTTGGAATAGGCTGCTTAGGGAGATGAGGAATCTATCTTCTTTCAATAATCTTCAGTGTGAACGCAGCCTTAAAGCAGTACATGTAAAATCATACCAACAAGATCTAACAACTGTCCTTAATGATAAACATGGACTGCAAATACTTCAGAGGCATTTTCATACTGTTAAAAGAAAATCCATGGGCGCCTGTTCCTTTTCAGACCAAGGGTTATTATTACACATGTTTTTAGTGGTGGAGGTAACCGGAGCACCTGGAGGAATCCGGACCAACACAGGTAGAACTTATTTCTTGTTGCCCAGAACCTTCTTGTTGAGAAAAGCTAACCACTCAGCCACCATCTCACTCAATACTTATAGAATACGTTGTTTAATCGTTCTCTATGTTTGATCGGCTTTTGTTGGCTACATAAGTATTCACGCTTTCATTTGTATTTCCCCAAACATCACTCATCCAGAGATTTCTAGTTCTTTTGGCATCTTGGGGTTTGACGTTTTGTTTTGGTTAAATGTCTGAATATATCATCTACAACTGTTGGTCGACTTCTGGTTCGTGTGTGGATGGACTGATTGTGAGTCCGGTCTGAAGTACAGCCTCGTCCTCGGAAACTCGTAATCTGACAGTGGATTACGGGCTGAACCAACTATCTACAGCAAACACAATGACACCGCCTAAGAAAGGCCATAACAACAATCGAGAAAATAGTAAAGAAATCTCTGGAGTTTGTTTCTGGGGATGTCTCGACAATCAATTGTAATTTATTGTGACTTTTTTTTTAAATTGTTGTGGTCTTCCTCGTAATGAAAAGCAGACACATTTGGTCGTGGGCTCGGATGCCAGGTCATACCACGTACCAGCATGAAATCGTCTTGGGTGAGGTCCACCTTGATCCTTGTTAGGTCTTGGTCTGAGCTCAGTATAGTCCAGACGCAGTGGGAAATAGTGTAGCACCAGGGATCCAGGTTTTGGCGTGGCCTTAAAACTAGACTGCACATTCCACTAATTATTCATAAGATTAAGTGAGAAAGGATCTTCACCTGAGTCTATTCCAAGTAGATGAATAAAATACCATGCCGTCTGGGAATATTGCCCAAATTGTGACATCTTTTATGGCACTTTTAGAACCATATATTCAACAAAAGATTCAGATTTAGTGGATGTAGTCCCCACTTTATGTAGAATGCATCTCCGCAGCCTCCATCTTCACATAAACAAAAGTACCATCCTATTCTTCCCTTCCAACTCATTTTTCTGTCTCTCTTTCATTGGTCTAAATGGCCTTGGTTCTTTACAGCAGTTTACAAGCTCTGCCAAGAAGCAACTATTGATTCCAAAGCACTTGAAGCAGTGACTAACACCGTACTTTCACAATGCCTTGGTGTTTCATGGCTTTCACCTTTTGTGTGCGAGAGGAATCCTTAGGTAAATACTAGTAAACAAACCTTTTGTATAATCCTACCGTCGTCCTTCCCCCGTGCACACAGTTCATCAGGCCTGCTGAATCTATGTCGTTTTCATTCTCCCATTGTAACTTTATGAAGCTCTTGAACAGTCTATAACGCCACTATAGCGCAGCGTATAAAATATCAATCTTGTATTTTGCATTCACCAAGAGTAGTACCAAGATAATAGAAATACACAATAGACACAAAGTAGCCACACACAAGAGAAATACAGAAAAACACAAAGGAAAACAGTTTGAGATTTGTTTAAAGGCACATACTAAAAGATAGACTGCTGGAATTAAAAAATATATATATTCATACATATATTTACAATTGTCTTGAAGCTGCATTTCAGATTCAACCGTCTTCCTGAAAATGTGAGACAGGCTTCTTCTCTGACAATGCTTAGGCTTTTAAACTATGCCTACAAATGAGGAATCTTTACTCGTTTTAATGAATTGTGATTACTTATGATTGTAAAGCCTTGTATGACTCTTTTGTTCAGCACTTTGAGTTGCCTTATGTATGATTTGTGCTATAAATAATTTTGCTTTTCCTTATTGTCCTCCAGTCACGACATCCTCAAAAAGACAGACAGACAGAAAGACAAAAAACACAAACAAAAGCAATATGAGATTTTTTAAGCACATACTAAAAGTGATAGCCTGAGGAATTAAAGATATCATATACATATTTTATACATATTTTTACGGCATTTGGAAACTACATTGTAATATCTGCGCAAAAAACACAATAGATACAATGCAGCCAAGATATAAAGAACTAGAGAAAGACAGAAAAACCCATAGAAAAACAATTTGACCTGAAAGATTTTTTTTTTCTAAAAGCAAATACACATACAACTTTCTTGGGAGTAAAATAACTGTGCTAGACAAATAAGCTGACTTTTCCTTGCCGTACAGTCCTCATTTCAAGCTGCGGACTTCCTACTATTTAAGGCAAATCACAACATCCTCAAACATTGTCATTTTCATTTCCCTTTTGTCGATTTATGAAGCTCCAGAACAGTCAATACACCGCAGCATATGAAACTATCCATACTGTATTTCACATTCACCAAGACTATATAGCACCAAGACCGCACTTCATTTTTTTCCCCCACGAGTCCATGTGGCGACGCTTACTCAATCCTTCTTACTGTCAGTGGCGGGGACTTTGGGTCGGTAATGAGCTGAAACAGATGAGAAGAGAATAAATGATGACTTTCACAGGGGAATGTTCCGACGTGAGCGTGCGTGGCAGGAGAAGCAGGTCACTGTCGGACTAGTCCACCGTGCCCTAAATCAAAGCTTCCTGTGCAGACCAGATAAAGGGATTCAGTCCATAAAGCAGGCTCCCAGTCAGCGGCTGAGAAAGAAAGGTCAGATGCTGGGGTTACTGCCTCTCTTGCACATTTGGAGATTTCAGAATACACACAAGTTTATAAGAGATGTGAGAAGGCGTTCGGTAACTATGAGATGATATAACATAAGGGTCTCCAACCTGTAACTCGGGAGCTACCAGAAGCTCGCCAGCTCCTTTCAGGTAGCTCCCCAAAGGATTCTGAATTTAACACATGATCTTGACTCAATCATTACATTTTAAGTCATCATTACTTATCTATTATAAGTATAAATATAGGGTTATACAGTATTATGGTATATTTTACATGTGTTTTCCATGATTTGTCGTAATTATCACACAGATTTTAATTACAAAAAGGAGTAGCTCTCGACCTCGTCTGTTGTATAAAAGTAAATTGAGAAAGGTTGGAGACCCCTGACATAAGGTAATAGAATCTTTATTCATCCCACCGTGGCAAGATTCCAGTCTTGTAGCTCTCATTACATAAAATTACACTATAACACTAACTATAAGTTGTTTGTAATGTAACCAACTTATCTCTTGGTTAAAACAACCTTATTTTTAATTGGTCATGACAATATTTATCATTTGAGCATTAATCATTCACTCTGTTCACAGTGGTGGTAAACTAAAGCTGCACTGGGGCAGATTGAAGTTAGTGAGGCAAAATATTCACAAACACACTCGACCAAAACTCATTTCTCTGGGTTGGAATCCCGGTGGGAAAAGGGCCTTTCAGAGTGGACTTTGTATGTTCTCCCCGTGTGTGCGTAGGTTTCCTCCAGGTGCTCCGGTTTCCCCTACCACAACACACGCTCCCATCTCTGTGTGGAGCGAGAGACAAATGCCCACAATTGTAAATCGCTTTGTGACTCTGGTCTGTGAAAGCCGATATATAAATAAAGTTTATTTACTTTAAAGGAATCTATTGATACAACTGATTCTGAGAAATACATTTGTCAATCAAACCAATATCGGTTTAACTAATTAGACTGGTTTGGCCACAACCAACAGATTGGTACATTTTTATTGTGTATATTTGCCTCTCACAACAATGGCTTGCTTCAAACCAAAATCTAACATCAAAAGTGTGACAATTATGTCGATATTCCAATATTTATGAACCTTTCTATACATTTTGTCCATAGAGTCCTCAATTGTCTCTAGAAAAGGGAGTGTCAGTAGTTAGGGTTAAGTTATACGTCATCGGAGCCTTTTCTATTTAAATGGAATGCTTAGTCAGAGCTGCGATGGTGAGACTGCGTGTCGTCTTCTGAGCACGCACATATGCACATTCCAGCGTGTACATTTTCCCATGCTCTGCGCTGCTCCACTGACTCAGCAGCAGCAGCAGCAGCAGCAGAGGATGACAGCTCACAGGCTCCAGCTCTCGGTCCACACGGCTCTGGCTCTGCTCACCATCCTGCACAACATTAGCAACTTTCTGACAGCCACTCATGGGCTCTGTTAAAAGAAAGCAGAGAAAGCTAACGGGTTTTCTGTATCCACAAAAAAATTGGCTTTTCTGCCAATAAAGAAATCTTAGGTAAAAATCTGCAGGCTGTATTCCTGACTTGTTGTTTAGCAATACAGTTAGTTTGCCCCATAACGAAAAGAGTCTTGTAAAAGTAACATTTGTAACAAGTAACATACTGTCTTAATCTTATTCCAATTTATATTATATATTTTTTATTCTGTAATGCTTTGGGCTGAGAGTTGATTGCCTGAGCAAGAGTGATCCATGGCACTTGTTTTGAATTTTTCATAATAGTTTTGTATGCTCATCTAATTAGTTTTGAACGCTCATGAAACACAAGCCAAAAAAGCCCTGCATGTGAAAACTAGCAATAGAACTGTTTTGTGAGCTAGAAATTAGTTAGATGAGTTTTATTTCATTGTTTATTTTTCTGTGGTTTGAACACTGGGCTCCTGATAGAACACATACAGCCACAAATGATAAATTATGAGGTAATACATTTTTAAATCAAGTGGTTTTTATCTTTACTTGAGTGCATTCTGTCTTAGAACAAGTCATTTTGCCATAATTCAAGAACTGTTGCATTTTTGTTGTCATTCCAAGGAAGACTTTTCTTGTATCTTTTTAAAACAAGATCATTTATCATGTCCCATTGGCAAATTTTGTTTTAAACCAGTCAAAATGTGCTCAAACTACAATAGATTTTAGAACTTTAGACTTATTCCTTGGCACTTTTTGCAGTGTATAATAATAGTTCAGGCTGGAGACATGTCCTCATTCCCGCTCTACCACAAGCTTTACCGTTATTTGGTCACCTGCCAATCCAAATTGTCACAGCCCTTCTCCGGAATCAGTTTCTGCCAATCCTGATCATCCAGCATCATCACAGCAGCCATCAGCTCTACAGCGAAAGGCATCATCTCCTCCATGTACGGGCCTGGCAGGGGGGAGTTTGCGAATTCTTCTCATATCGGGCATGCATTCCCCCTACACAGCGTCCCTGTCAGGTCCAAGAGCCAAAACAATAAGTCATATTTCCATAAATCTTATTGCCATGTCTCCGTTCAGTCTGTCCGGGTTGAAATATTCGTATGTTTTTATTTCAACACCATAAATAACCGTGGTGTGATATTGGTCTATTTTTCTGATGGGCCGCTTTTCCCACACCCGCATTTCACACACCAATCTTTACTTTTTATGTTCGTCTTGTTGTTTCTGTCAATCTGTGAGCTTTCTGTAAGATTTAAGGATAAATCAAATCAAAAATCTCTTGCTTGCTACAATGGTCTGCGGCTTTATCGGCACGAAAAGGAGCTGAAACTAAAGTAAACGCATATATATACACATTTACTTACACCATCTTCTGTTAATGCTACTTTTAACTTTGAACTTTAACTTGTATTTTAATTTGTATTTTAACAGGGGCTGGTGCTCTTGGATTTGGGTGGCATCTCTGAGGAGAAGAAAATGGATGGATTTTAACTTTGAATGTACATTTTACTTGTCATGTAAGGCGACCTTGAGTATCTAGAAAGGCGCCAAAGACACAAAATGTATTATTAGGATTATTATGGATTATGTTGCATTTAAACAATGTATTACAATCTGGTTGTCATGTATTTTTACAATAAGAGATTTACAATAGGAGATTTAAAGCTTATTTGAAAGAAAATGTTGGCTGTTGATCCTGAAATGAGATACTACAGCAGATTACTAAGATCATTTTCATTTTGGGAGTTTAGGAGCAACTATGTGAATTCCACTGTTGCTCAATAAAATACATTTTGTGAATAATGCTGTTGGTTTGAGTCAGTCTCATTAAAAGTCTTTCTTTGCACCTTTTGTCCATGATTCAGAGGTTACATGTGGTTTGGTTTTGACGTTGGAGCGCTGATTCATAACTGTTTAATGCTTCTGAGATTATTGAGTGTTTTATTACAGTAGCTTGGGATTTAAAGGGGCAGTGTGCCATATTTGGGGAGGAATTCAATTGTTGTTTGAGACTTGAAAGTTACTGTTTAGTTCAAAAACTGTACGCGGTATAGTTTGTTAAAGTAGAAAAAAATACAGTTTGTCTGTCAGTCAGTCTTATGGAAACTTGAGTATTATCCTCTACTCTCTCATACTTTATATTTCTACATCTACATTTCTACATGATTATGACTTCAACTGTAGTCTGTTCATTGCTATTTACTCGCTGCCCAGCCTCTACAACCAGCACCTGTGAACTGGTCACCCCTGGCTCAGACATATGGGCTGTTCCCCCTTCCCGGCCTGGAGCTTCTTCAGTACTGCGCCTGAGTCCTTGTTCTATGGCCCTAGTTCTGGAACCACAACCTCAGTCCTGGATCTACAGTCTCAGTACAGGATCTAAAAACTCAGTCCTGGATCTTCAATCTAAGTCCTGGATCTACAGCCTCAGTCTAGGTTCTACATTCTTAGACTTGGATCTACAGCCTCAGTCCTATAGATACAGTCTCAGCCCTGGATCTACAGCCTGAGTCCTGGATCTACAGCCTCAGTCCTTACAAGATTGCCCTATAATTTAAATGCCGTAAATTATAGCAGTAGCAAGTAATAGGAAGTAAGACGTAGGTTGTAGTAGTTGTAGTAGTAGTAGTAGTAGTAACAGTAGCAGAATTAGATCACACAGTATAAAGAAGGATTTTACTAAGCCCCTGACTTTGCAGAGAGTGTAGTGTCATCCCTCCTGAATACTTGTGCGCACTCCACTCGATGGTTCTTCTCAGACGTAAAGAGGAGAAATGAGGTGTGACCGGGGTTCGGGCTCCTGCTGAGACTCTCACAGGAGAAAGTGCTCTGAAGTGTTCCACGCATTACAAGAGATGGATCTAAACAGAGTAAGGCTGAGTTTACACGGAGACAATGTGGCAGTAAAACGGTATAGTTGGATGTCGGTTGCTACCAACCGTTCATACGAAGACTGTGTTTCAGGGGGGTGAAAACGTAAGTGTTCAGATCCAGCCTGCAGAGTGGGACAACTCAGAAACGCTGCACAGCGGGGGCTCTCTTTCACACCCGCGAGGGAAAAAAGGTGTGAAATCCCCCTCTGCTCTGACCCCCACCTCCTGCTGCTCCCCGCACGTAAATTTGGACATGCGCAGTAGCGGAGAACAAACGAAAACAAAAATGGCGCCGCGCGCACTAACTAGCTTCGTGGGCTTCCAGCGCGGCACAGAGGATAATTCTACTCCTTCGTTCGTCCAAACGAGACCACGCGAAGCTCTAGGTTCAGTTTCCATTTTCACAGCTGCTGTGAAAAGGCAGAATGATGTTGGTACTTTCTGAGGGTCTGGCACAGGAAGTGAGTATACTGCCGAGAGGGGGGCTGGGCACGGGGCTCGGGGTCGTGTGTCGTGTTGTAAAGTTTCTCTGCCCACTACTGGCCGGGCGCTAGAACTACATCGTTTTTCAACCTCATGTGAACGCTGATAAATTTGCATTAGGAGCCTGGTCGTTTCTGTTAATAGCCTGGAAACGTCTGCGCAGCGTCTCAGTATAAACAGGGCCTAAGTGTCTGATCGGGGCAAATGTGACACCTCCGACAAACTGGGCTATATTTAAATAAATAAAAACGTCTGCCTATTAGACCCACAAACTGAAAAATGAGCAATTTTGTGAGCCGTCATCAGTCATTATTATCAACATTCATCAAGTAATAAAGCCAATAAACAGGACTGAATTATATTACGTTGTTGACGACACTAATTTCATTTTCTGACTTCTATTGCAGGTAATGTCTAACACTCAATGGATGTAATCTGAACATGTAATACCTATTATTCACAGCATTTAAATACATCACACCAAGGCATTAACACACTATGATTAAGTCACAAAATCCTGAGCATATACAGGTAAAACTTGTGTCCTTACATGCTGCAAAAAGTGTTGAAAAATAAGTCAAAAATTGCTAAAATTTGGCTAAACTTCGCTCAGAAAGACCCTGTTCTGACCGGGTTTCGAACCCAGGACCTTCTTGCTGAGAAGCGAGAGTGCTATCCACTGTGCCGCCACAGAAAAATTTTCCAAAAAGCTAAGGTTTTTTAACTAAATTTCTTCTCGAGTTTCACCTGTGAGAGTATTTTTTGCTACCTGTGAATCTCCATGGAGACGGGAAAGCTTTGCCCAATGGCATGACCTTATACGTGCTATATAAATAAAGATTACTTACTTAGGTCAAGATTTAGCCTCTCCTGTAATATTTCTTACACAGCACACATTCTTCCAGAACTCGATCAGAAAAGTCACAGTGCACTTGTAAATCAAAGCCTTTATGCAACAATGGAAATGGAAGATTGAGTTTCTGCAGCAGCTCTCATAAAAACAATAATGGTGTTCTGTGGTGGTGATGTTGACTTGCCCACGCCGTGACCTTTCCCTTTCGGGGGGACGTGACCCTGGTCTTGGGTTTCCTTAGGGGACCTGCTCTCCCCTCCTCCCCCTCAGCCTGTAACGAGGAGAGGCGTCAGAGGCATGATTATTTGCACTGACCCGGCTCTGTCTGCGGGGCCGGTTACACTGCACTGGTTCCCATTGACACGGCGTGCGCTGGGGAGGGGGTCTGAAGGCTGGCTCCAGGCAGGCGGCTCTCAGCGGCAGGTTGATGAATGTCCAGGAGTGCGCTCTCTCTGCCACCCAGCTCTGCTCCCTCCTCCCACAATGACTTACAGTCTGTGAGGCGGCCGGCCTGCGGTCCCTCCGACATGAGCTGCCCACCGTGTTTCCTTCCACAAACATCTGAGGTCTGGAGCTCACAGAGGCTGCTCTGCCCTCGGAGCCTCTGCCGGACAAGCACGCTGCTCAGGTCACTCATGACAGCTTCAGGCACTGTGCATTTATCAGAGCACCTGAGTGGAGCTGAGAGCCACAAACACAGAATACCCTTTAAAAACACCTGAATACCTTCAAGGACTATTTGGACTTTTATGAGCTCTTACTCTCCATATTTGTCCGATATTTTATGTAGTTTTGTTGTCGACCCACCCATCAGCCCTGCCCCCAGCCTAACAATAGCCGCTAAAGAGATTAAACAACTCTTCCTGAGGCTGCACCCCCGCAAAGCTCCTGGCCCGGACCACGTGTCTCCGGCCACTCTGAGACACTGCGCCAGTGAGCTTACTCCTGTGTTCACGGACATTTTCAACTCCTCTCTGCAGTCCTGCCATGTCCCGGCCTGCTTCAAATCCTCCATCATTGTCCCCGTCCCGAAGAAGCCCAGGATCACAGGACTCAATGACTACAGACCTGTAGCACTTACGTCTGTCGTCATGAAGTCATTTGAACGCCTGGTTCTCTCCCATCTCAAGTCCCTCACCTCCCCCCTCCTGGACCCCCTGCAGTTCGCCTACAGAGCCAACAGATCTGTAGACGACGCCATTAACCTGGCCCTCCACCACATCCTACAGCACCTGGACTCCCCGGGGACCTACGCCAGGGTCCTGTTCGTGGACTTCAGCTCTGCCTTCAACACAATCCTGCCATCCCTGCTCCAGGACAAGCTCTCCCAGCTCAACGTGCCCGATTCCACCTGCAGGTGGATCACTGACTTCCTGACGGACAGGAAGCAGCGAGTGCGTCTGGGGAAGAATGTCTCGGACTCTCGGATTATAAATACAGGAGCCCCACAGGGCTGTGTTCTTTCTCCCCTGCTCTTCTCCCTGTACACCAACCACTGCACCTCCAGCCACGACTCCGTGAAGCTGATCAAGTTCGCGGACGACACCACCCTCATTGGACTCATCTCCAACAACGATGAGTCCGCCTACAGGAGGGAGGTGGACCGGCTGGTGTCCTGGTGCAGTGGTAACAACCTGGAGCTGAACGCCCAGAAGACAGTGGAGATGATTGTGGACTTCAGGAAGAGCACTGTCCCCCCGCCCCCACCCTCCGTGATGGACTCCCCCATCACCTCTGTGGAGTCCTTCCGTTTCCTGGGCACCACCATCACCCAGGACCTCAAGTGGGAGCCGACCATCAGCTCCCTCATCAAGAAGGCCCAGCAGAGGATGTACTTCCTGCGGCAGCTCAGGAAAGCCAAGCTGCCTGCACAGATGTTGGTGCAGTTCTACACGGCCATCATCGAGTCCATCCTCACCTCCTCCATCACCGTGTGGTTCGCTGGAGCCACAGTCAGGGACAAACAGAGACTACAGCGCATTGTGCGCTCTGCAGAGGAAGTGATCGGCCGCAGCCTTCCATCGCTGCAGGACCTGTACGTCGCCCGAGCTCGAGGCCGGGCTGGTCGTATCACAGCCGACCCCTCTCACCCTGCACATGGACTATTCCAACCACTCCCCTCAGGCAGGAGGCTGCGGTCCATCAGGACTAGAACCTCCCGCCACAAGAACAGTTTCTTCCCCTCTGCTGTTGGACTCTTGAACACTTCTTAACCTGTCCCCCCGCCCTTTATAAAGTCACTTTACTGCCCATCATACGTCACTTTACTTCACTGTACTGCTGTCACCTTACATTGTGTGCACCATGTGCACTTGTATATTGTAAATAGTAACTGTAACTCTATTTTAAATTTAAATTTATTCTTTAGAAGTGTTTTTTATTCTTATTTTTATTATCTCTTTTTGACTGTTGCACTGAGCCAAAGCAATTTCCAAGTCTGTGACCTCCCGTTACTTACGTTGGCAATAAAAATGATTCTGATTCTGATTCTGATTCTGGTATTGATTTTTAATCCGTAGCACTTTGTGGAAATGAATGGTGCATTATAAATAACGTGTATTTTTATTGTTGTTATTATTTGCTTACTTAATGATGGAAATGTGATCATTGGTTATAGGTTGCCCTCTAACCCTGACATCACAACATTCAAGAGACCCTATAGTTTAACATTGTGCTGAAGCTCTCCTGGTCACTATGGTAACTACAATGAGTCAGATTTCTATTCTTAGTTTAATTTCTCTGTAATTCCTGAGACAATCCATAAAGTTCTATACATCAACTATGCTCCCATTACTTTTATAATTTAGTCGCATTTTAGTCACTTTTCATTTTATTATAACAAATCGTGCACAAAAGAGATTATATTTTAACCTTTTTAACATCTTCGCACACTTCCTGTCTTTTTGCACAACACAGAAGCTCCCATCAGCGTTACTTATTTCTCAATTTGATGTTTTTCTCTCAAACTTTAGCCTAAACCCTTCACGTTTAGAATAAAGTTCATCCATGTTGTGCGATCCTTAATTGAGTTAAGAGAACAAGTACTTTTAACAGAGCAAATATTACCAAATTATTATCTTACACGCGCTCCAGATATAGATTCACCTTTTTGTATGTTTTTTTAACACATTACTTACGTCCTTAATTACGTCTAGATATAAATGGAAAAAAATATCCAAACTTCATTAAACGCCTAACGAGGTAACTATTTTTTACAGTCTTTGTCCTTGCATCACGTCTCACTTAATGTGGACCTTGTAAAAGCAAAGTTTGAATGGCCATAAAACTCTTGCATAATGACTGGAGGAGAACGGCTCCATTGTTAGCGCCGGCCCCCCGTCACTAATTGCTAATTGCACTTTATTCATTGTTAGACCAGGCTGGGGGCTCCATGGTCAGCTGACACACTACTGACGTGCGTTTACCGGTTTTTACCCCTATTCTGATTAGTTTAGTTGGAAAAGGATCAAAGTTCAATCTCATGCCATTGTCTAATTTTCTACGAAAGGTTATGCTGATCAAAATGGCTGGATAAAACAACGATCACATTATTTAGACAGCGTGGATATTCCAGGCCATTAGAATCGCAATTATTTGTAAATACAAGCTCGTTATGGCACCCTACAATTGAGACTGGCAGTAATTTCATGACGCACAAATCGCAGGATTGTTGGCCGACGGTTTTTTATCAAGCCTTGTTTTCGCCTGTGTTTTTTCCTGAAATCCTACAGCCCACATTGTCTAACCACCGTCAAATTGAGGGCTGACATTTGCCTTAAATGAAAATTGCATATTGGCGTTATCAAGAGCAACTATTGTAATGGCTGTGAAAGGTCATACCTGTTTGAATAGCGGGTCAGTGCTAAAGTGTTGCCAATTGTGAATTTGTTGGGCTTAGTCATGGCTGCCCAGTGGGTGATTAAAGCTAATGTTAGCACCTCAGAGAAAGCAGGCGGTACACTGCGGACTCTAAGAACAAGGCCTGTTTGTGTGTGATGTTGTCCGCGTGATAGCTCTACACGATCCTCCAATTTTCAACATCAACCAGGGAAAAAACAGGCACAGCATCTAATCCCGCATAGGTAGTCACAGAAGCATCAATAACCACATGTACTGTATTATCGGAGTGAAGGCAAGGGAGGGGGAAGAGTTATGTTAAAAATGCCATTCCATCCATTCAAACATATATGGACATGGGACAATAATAATCTTTCATATATCAGAACAGTTGTATGTCCATTATAGACTCTCTGCACCTAATTTACACTTTTTTCATTACAGGGATGTCCATCATAATTAAAGGAAAGAGAAAAGTGTATGTGTCTAAATTTATCTGCTTCAGAATCATGTGGAGCTACTTTCTAGTGTTGTAGTGTTTTTGGACTATTCAAAATATAGGCGCACTTGTACTTATGACACACCCTTTATATATGATGCACCTGTATATATGATGCACCTGTATATATGAGGCACCTGTATATATGAGGCACCTGTATATATGACACACCCTTTATATATGATGCACCTGTATATATGATGCACCTGTATATATGACACACCTGTATATATGATGCACCTGTATATATGACACACCTGTATATATGACACACCTGTATATATGACACACCTGTATATATGATGCACCTGTATATATGATGCACCTGTATATATGATGCACCTGTATATATGATGCACCTGTATATATGAGGCACCTGTATATATGAGGCACCTGTATATATGAGGCACCTGTATATATGACACACCTGTATATATGATGCACCTGTATATATGACACACCTGTATATATGACGCACCTGTATATATGATGCACCTGTATATATGACGCACCTGTATATATGATGCACCTGTATATATGACACACCTGTATATATGATGCATCTTCTATACTGTATATGATGCACCTGTATATGACGCACCTGTATATATGATGCATCTTCTATACTGTATATGATGCACCTGTATATATGAGACGCCTGTACATGTGATGCACCTGTATATATGATGCATCCTCTATACTGTATATGATGCACCTGTATATATGATGCATCTTCTATACTGTATATGATGCACCTGTATATATGACACGCCTGTATATATGACACGCCTGTACATATGATGCGCCTGTATATATGACACACCCTGTAATGTCTGTATTGAGTGAGAATGTTGTTGAAAAGTCCATTGTTGTACATGTTCTGAAAATAAATAAATAAAAAAGTATTGATTGATTGATCAGCAGAGGGCCATTGTAATAGTTTGTCCATTTTTCTTGCCTTAAAAAGAGGCGATAAAATGGTTAAAAAGAAACAACAATACGTAAAAAATTGCGAGTTGTGACTAATTTGTTTCAGTTCTCTGACATATCAGGGCTCTCTTGGTGGATGGACTTGGTGGCCGGTATGTCTGATGTTGTACAGAGAATAAGGATTGATGTATTGTAATGAGATATGAGAGAGAAGGGAGAAAAAAATCACAATGTTAAGTGCAAGATTATTAAGTAGACTATAGCTTGTTGTATTTTGGGCCCCATTATAACTCTAATCGTAAGTCTGGCTCACCACACAATAAAAACACATGATTTTTGTATTTGTTAGAACAGTTTCTCACTTCAATCCAATGGTCAGGTCTACAGGATTAGTAACCAATCTTACACTGAGTAAAGCTAATTCCCCACCCAGTCCTTCACTGCTACTTTTTCCTCAGCAGTTTTCCGTCTCTGCGTCAGAACAGCAGGCTGGAGTCCTTCATGATGAAGAGTATAGTCTTCATGATCGCACTTGTACAACGAGGAGGAGTGGCGTTTGAAGCAGCCGCAGAGGAGCAACCGTCACTCCTCCATCTCCATGACACACTGGAACATGACAGGTAATTGGCCTAGTTATGTCCTCCGCTATAGACTTTTCTCACGTCAATTGTCAATGAAGGAAGACGCTCGTGCAACTTGACAAAGCTGCTAACTGGTTTGTAAAGCAAGCACAGTTTACTCTTTTCAGTAATATGGTCCAAAATGTATTCCATTACATTGGATCAGCCCATTTTAGTTTTGACAAATTTAAGACATATAGTCACACTGGATAAAATATGAGGAAATTGTTGCTTGAATCCTGTGGTTTTATCGTTTTTTTTGGTAAGTAAGTAAGTTTGTTTGAGGACATTGTGACTGTCTTAAGACAAGATTTTCCAATGGGACAAAGCCATTTCAAAACCTGTTACTTTATTTTCTCATTCCAAGGTAGACATTTCTTGTACCATTTTATAACAAGATCATTGACAAATTTTGTTTTAAGGCAGTCAAAATGTGCTCAAATTACATAGATACACTTTGCGAAATTTGAGCAATTTTTTTACTTATTTTTCATCACTTTTTGCAGTGTAGGTTGCGTCCGGAGACAAAGGCAGACAAGTTCAACTCAAGTCCTGAGTCTACAAGTGGTAGCTATTGTACCACTTGACATTCAACGGGGTTTGCATGTTCTCCCCGTGTCGCCGTAGGTTTCCTCCAAGCGCTCCGGTTTGCCCTACCACTAGAAACATGTACAATAGATGAGGGTGTGAATGAGTGTGTGTTTATGGGTTTGACTGTGGGATTAAAGATGGAAATCCATGACGAAAAAATCTACAATCTGGGGTTTTTACAGTTACTGCTGTTACTTAAAGGTATATAGGAGGTTTTTCTACTTCCGGGTGGATCATCAAGACTGTTGGACATCCCAAATGTCAATGATTCTGGTGATAAGTACTCGTCAAATAAGACCAGAGAGTTTTGTTAAAAAGGGGAGAGGGCAGTTCTTTCCTAAAATGTGAGAAAATCCTCCTTTAATTCACACTGTCCCATCCAAATAAACAAACACAAAATAAATATTGTGAGTGGCTTGTAAAAGAACTAATACACCTTGAACTTTTGAGCATTCTTTCATGTATCTGTGGAAATAATAGTGACACAAAAAGGATAAGACTAGAAACTTTTAAAGCTTGAAAAAGAGATAATACATAAGGTGTAGCCCTGAGCATCAAAGCGACGAAAGAAACAGACTGGACTGAACTGAAACGAAAGCTTTGCTCTGGTATCATGACAACAAACGCACACTTCTTTAAATATGTCTAATTCTTTTGAGCCGGAGTTAGCGAGTTTCATCATCGCGCCAGGTTCACAACAAAGACTGACGCTGCACCATTAAGCCGCAGTGAGTCCCATTAGAGACCAAAGAGTGCTCCTGTGATCAGCTGATTCGTGCTGTCAAACGCCTCTTTGAAGGGCTTTACAAAGAGAACAGTGTCCGCACCACTCGTCCCTCTGCTCTGCTTTCAAGCCAGGATACAGCAGCCCCCCACCCCCCACCCCCTGCCGTCCCAGGACACACGGAGGCTCAGGCAGAGGGTCAGTGCGGCCGTTTAATGGGCTCCTGCTGAGAGGGAGAGCTTGACCCGGCCAAGAACAGAGCTGCAGCCCACACGCGTTTGTTAAAAAGTGCACAATGGGGTTAATTGTGGAGTGTTTGAGTGAAGGGGACGGAGATGTACAGCGAGCCGAGTGCCACTTTACGGCTAATCGGCGTGTAAATCTGTTGGAATCAAAGTAAGACACAAGGAAGCTGCCATCTCTACGAGTTGGATTTTCTGCAGACTTCTTTTTTTATTGGGCTTAAGTTCTCAAGCTCATACTTTAGCGTATAATCCCAAACTGTCATATCCAATGTTTTTACCAACACAAAATGCATTCAGTGTGATCCTAGATCCCAAAAAGAAAATTACGACACTGATGAAAGAAAACATAGATTACTGCATGAATCGGCATGAAACATGCATCGATATCAGGGTGAGTTATGTCAAGGAAAAGTAATAATGATCATCTCTACCAGATCCCATCAGATCTCTAAAGCCAAGCAGGGCAAGGCCTGGATAGTACTAGGATGGGAGACCTCTGGACACATCAGGTGCCACAGTGGGTGGCTGTGGCTGTAAAGTGCCAAACTGCCTACATTGCCGTGTGTGTGTGTGTGCGTGTATGTGTGTGTGAATGATGGTGGTCAAAGGGAACAAAGCCACAGACTGGTTGCCTCACTTGCAACGGTCTGCCTCTGGGCAGCTGTGGATACAGCAGTAGTTTACCACCAATGTGTATTAATCCCGCATCAAGTGTCTTTGGGATAAAAAGCACTATTTAAGTTAGATTTTTATATTATCATAACAGATCCGTCTGAACTTTTTACATTGGACTATTCTGACACGGATCCGACCGGGACTTTGTGTCATGGTGGCGCTGTTGAAAACTTCTCCATTCTGGGAGTGTCCAGGGGTTGCTCAGTTCAGTGGTCCTTCTTCTGAATTACTTTATCCAGCTTCGAAAGCACAGTTTCTTCTTACTGTCTAGCTGACAACGGATTATGACATGAGTTATATTCAGGAGAATACCAATAACCTGTGGGACACTACTATAAACCAGCCAAGGGCAATATTTATTTTACTTCTGTTTTGACTTGTGCAGATTTTCATGGTTCATGCACTAAGATTTTGGAATCACTTTTACAAGTTTAGACGCAAGAACAACCAAGAACACACATGTTTGAATGATTCGCCCTTAAAATGCCAGCACCATTTGAAGATTAAAAGCATTTTCTTTCTACAACAACCAATTACTTTCCCAAAAAGCATTTAACAAAGACATAAATATCTAAAGCGTGCACATTTATTCCCTTCTAAATCGTAAGACGTCTTAATAATTCACATAATAAGACCAGCAACCACTTCAATCAATAAATTATCACTTAGCACTTCAAACAAAAAATATCAATAAAACACTCTAAATCACCCATATACTGCGATAGATTTATGGTTAAATTTCAAAAAACGGCCCAAAGTTTAAACTATAAAAGTATCTGCCTGGAGACATGTCTTATTAGCATCGTCGCACTCTTTATGATACGGGATATTTTGGATAAGGCCGCCACAAGAAAAGTGCTCTCTCATCACTTTAATTAAGAAGATTAGGAGGAAGTTGAGATGACCCACTCCAGCCTATTCTGTTGTCTGTTAATAACTGATAAAGTTCTCATCCACTTAAGACAATCTATCAAGTGAAAGTGATGCCAAGTTCACTACTTTTTCAAAGATTTGGCAGTGATTACAGGTGAGTCTTGATTGCCAACAATAGCTGCATAAATATCAAATATGAAAGTGAGTTAGAGTGGCTGAAAGAATATGAACTGTACAAACAATGACAATGTAATTAAGAGTTTGTGTAAGCTCTCAGTCGTACAAGGATTAATCAAAACAAAGGAAGATTGTTCACTCATCATCTGTACTTAATTTTGCAGGTTTTTAATCCCGACTTAATCCAAAGAATTTTCTGAAGGGAATGAAAGCTCAGCCGCAAGTCGGATATTTATAACATGGTTTGTAGTTAGACACCCCATGATCCTGAGGCTAGCTCATCAACACATCTAAAGACTGCTAAGATGTGGTTGGGAGCAGGTCTAATGATCCTGCTAGGTCTAATGATCCTGCTAGGTCTAACAATACTGCTAGGGCTAACATTCCTACCTCATTAGATTGTCACTGACCTATTGTCTGCTGAGATTGCTCGGGGGAGTGTTTATAAATCTCTTGGGAAAGTTCTTTGGATTAAGAAAGACACGTCGGGAAAACCAGCAAACTGAAGTACAGATAATGGTTAATGTAATGCGGTGGCTACAGACTATCAAATGAGTATCATGGTGTGGATTATTTGTTATTTTGTTTTATTTTGACATTCTTTCTCGTGGTTTCATTATATATTTCTTGCTCTGTTCCCCTTTTTTATTGTCTGTCCCACCCTGATGTGTTTTACCTCATGTGTCTCTGTCTATATGTACCTGTGCTCTTCCTCATGTGTTGTTGGTCCTTTGACTTTGTCCGTCTGTTTTCCTGGTTCCTGATTTTGGTTTAATTTTTTTTGGTTAGTTTCATTCACCAGAGTTGGATTTATTTCTTTCATTAAATCATATTATTTTTGGATAGTTTTTGTGTCCTTCCTTAATTTCTCCACATGACGATACAAGATTTTCACGCAAAAAAATCTATCCAGGTGACAGATCCCTCACCTCAAGGACAAAGCTAAGTCTTCCTTGTTAGAGGGTCCTTATAGCTCTCTCTGTTTCATGGATGCAACAATGGGACCAAAACACTGGACCTCAGCCCCCGGTCAACAGTTTGGCAGCTGTTTCGACTCGGTGACGGCATTTGTGACGACTATAATTACCAAAATAAATATAGATTCATTTGATTTTCCTGCTACCTTTCCTACTTTTCACGAGAAATATAGCCAAGAGCAAAAATGAGTCTTTCCAATGGTCAACTATAGTTTTAGATGTGAATTAATTATATTACCATAAAACTATAAAGATATTATCCATTATCTATTAGTGGACTAAGATACAATGTTCAGATGATGAGAATGCAAATCATTACATTTCTAAATCACACATACAAGAAGATAGCTACAGAGAACAGAGCTTCTGTTGTTGTGGAAATAGTGGCGGCCATTTCCAGAAAAGGAATAATTCTCATGGGAAATATAAACAGTAACATGACCAATAATAAAACATGAGCCAAATATGAATTGATGACATTTGCCAGAGAGATGGGCATGTCAAATACACGCCCGTCTCTCTGGTAGAGCATCGGATTGTATAAGTTGCTGGAACTGGGGCGGTGAATGTTACTGTAGGTTACCATGGTGATACTCTCTACCTCTATATGTCTCAATCACACCTCAAACCCCAGGGGTCAAGCCAGTGTTCGAGGTATGAAAGGACGGAGAAGTGGATCGCCTGCTGCTTCTGTAGACAGTGTTCATATTACTGTCAGACAAACCATATGACACCACATCATAGACATACTGGTAATAAATAATGGTTTGCTTGAGTTGGCAACATGAAAATCCAGAACTAACATTAAAAACTGACGTGTGTTTGTCATTGGCGGAAAAATGCGGAATGATCCTAATGATCACCTTAAGTTAATTAATACATTATCAACATTTAAAAATACCTTAAAATGTGAAATAATTCATTCATATACTTTGCCTAAAAAATAGTAGTAATAAATAACAAACAAAAAAATTAAACAGTGAGCAGAAAAATACATTGTTCTAGAAAACATGTGATTTGTTTTAAAAGTTTGAAACCAGTAATTTTTCTACCCCTTTATTATTCCCTTTCTGGATCGGGGGGGGGGGGGGGGGTGGCAATCAGAGATGCCTCCTAGTAATATGTATTTTATTTAATTTTTTACATAGTGTTGTGTTTAAGTGGCTAATATCAGGATTACATTTACAAGTTGCTTCAGCCCAGTCCAAATGCAATATCTGTTATTACTCAAATAATTGACCTAAATAAATACATTCATTCATAAAATATATAAAATCGCTACGAACACGCCGCATGTAAATAGACCTCAGAATGAACTACAACATGCCATTACACAAAGTATTAACATTTCTATTTTGTGTGGGACAAAGCACTCCTGACCTTTCACCACGGCCATTCCTAATAAGCCCCAGCACAGTTTTACTCTAAAGGTCAGCGTGTTGGTTCTGCATACTGTTTTCCTCCTCACTATTTGTCAGATATATTTAACATTCTGCTGAGCAAGTCGAATATACTGCCTTTCAGAAAGTTTATGGATTTGTCAGCAGAAGTTAAACGGGGAACGACAGCAGACACGAGCGCGATGGGCAATTAACGAAGGAAGTGAATGGGAACAAAGCGGCGGGATTTGGGAGAGGACTGCTGTGATCTGAGGATTTATGATTATTGATATGATCTTTCTACAAGTCAAGAATTCTTCAAAAGTCAAGAGTTCTCAAACTTTTTAGTCGGGACCCTGCAGAGTGTGGGTTGAATCTACTCAAAAAAAAAAGAAAAGTTAAAAACAAAGACTTAATGTGGGGAGTAAAAACGCTCTGGATCCATTGTTGTGTTTTCTGGGAGGTTGATTGTGTTTTTTAAGTTTAAAGAACACATCCACCCATCTATTTTCTTCCGCTTTACCCGTTGCTGAGTCGTGGAGGCAGCAGTCATAAGCAAATTCCTAGTTGGTGACTTCCTGTTTCTTACCATGTCAATACAAATTATTCTGATTCTGATCTCTTCATCTAATCTTGCAATCTAATCTCTTAATCTTTCCCCACGTGTTTATTGTCTTTTGGTGTATTTTTTTAATTTTTTCAGATATAACCTTAGACTTCCTTTACCATCATTTTGTAGAATATGTTTTTTGTTAAAACAGTGTCACCGAATACAGAGCTGGAGTTGTTTTTTAGAGGCGCCAAGCAAATATCAAGAGGTTCTGGCACAAATTAGGAACAATGTGTCCCTCTCCTGTTGTTTGAGGTAGGACTTCTCTATCAGAACTGTTTTCTGGCTTTTATTACAATATTATGTTGTCTTTGTATGTTCACCCTTTTGTCTGTGCCAACTTATCCGTTACATTCCTGTTATTAAACGACTCATTTACCATTTTACATCTAGGTTTTTGTCACCTCCCTCTGGCTCATTCGTGCTGATCTGGGTTGTAACCATTTTTTTTATTTTTTTTACAAATATGTCACTTAAATTTGCTGTGTATTGCTAACTAAAGCAGACTATTGCAATTTAATTTCCCATTTCCATCAAATCCCTGTCACCAAATGTTGGGTATCTGAATAAACATCGGACACACTGGCAGAAAGAATCATTAAACGCATCGATCTTGCTTTTATTCAGTAATAACTGTATCTTTGAAAACAGAGCAATCTACATTTAAATTCATTCTTGTGTAAGGATTCACCTGGAATCAGTTGGTTGTGGATTTATCCCAAATCGCATAAAATCTATTTTCTTTCCATTCAATCCATTGTCTGTGAGAAAAGAAGGCATATGCTGTAGACCAGGGGTTCCCAAACTTTTCAGACCAAGACCCCAACATAAACGTACTAAACAGACTCCCGACCCCCACCAATGTAAACAATTAAACATAGGAATAATGTGAAGCGTCAACACATGCCAAAGTAATTTTAAAGTTACTTATTTAAGTAATTTCTTGTGATATTCAATGTAATTTCATTTTCAAATAAGGCTTATATGAAAATTATTGGGAACCACTATTGTTTTCTCAAAAAATGTGGGTTTTTCTTACGCCATAAATATGTGGATATTTCTTTCCATACAAAAGATTCTCGGGAGCAACGTAGACGAGCAAATATTTTTCAATTTCTTTCATATTTTGAACCTTATTTGAATCACTAGTTCAGACTACTGGGATTTGCGTCCTTATTTGAAACCCTTTTTTCAGAAATGCCAAAATTGTTATCTTGTCAACATCTTTTTCTGGTACGTAGCAGATTCAAAAAGTAATTACTGCACTATACTATAAGGAAAGTTCTTATATATATATATATATATACAGTGCTTTGCGAAAATATTCGGCCCACTTGAACCTTTCGCCACATTTCAGGCTTAAAACATGAAGATATAAAAATTAATTTTTTTGTCAAGAATCAACAACAAGTGGGACTCAATCGTGAAGTGGAACGAAATGTATTGGATAATTTAAACTTTTTTTAACAAATAATAAACTGAAAAGTGGGGCGTGCAACATTATTCGGCCCCCTTGCTCTAATACTTTGTAGCGCCACCTTTTGCTGCAATTACAGCTGCAAGTCGCTTGGGGTATTTCTCTATCAGTTTTGCACATCGAGAGACTGGAATTCTTGCCCATTCTTCCTTGCAAAACAGCTCGAGCTCAGTGAGGTTGGATGGAGAGCGTTTGTGAACAGCAGTCTTCAGCTCTTTCCACAGATTCTCGATTGGATTCAGGTCTGGACTTTGACTTGGCCATTCTAACACCTGGATACGTCTATTTGTGAACCATTCCATTGTAGATTTGGCTTTATGTTTTGGATCATTGTCCCGTTGGAAGATAAATCTCCGTCCCAGTCTCAGGTCTTTTGCAGACTCCAACAGGTTTTCTTCCAGAATGGTCCTGTATTTGGCTCCATCCATCTTCACATCAATTTTAGCCATCTTCCCTGTCCCTGCTGAAGAAAAGCTGGACCAAACCATGATGCTGCCACCACCATGTTTGACAGTGGGGATGGTGTGTTCAGGGTGATGAGCTGTGTTGCTTTTACGCAAACATATCGTTTTGCATTGTGGCCAAAAAGTTCCTTCTTCCACATGTTTGGTGTGTCTCCCAGGTGGCTTGTGGCAAACTTTAAACGAGACTTTTTATGGATATCTTTGAGAAATGGCTTTCTTCTTGCCACTCTTCCATAAAGGCCAGATTTGTGCAGTGCACGACTGATTGTTGTCCTATGGACAGACTCTCCCACCTCAGCTGTAGTTATCTGCAGTTCATCCAGAGTGATCATGGGCCTCTTGGCTGCATCTCTGATCAGTCTTCTCCTTGTTTGAGATGAAAGTTTGGAGGGACGGCCGGGTCTTGGTAGATTTGCAGTGGTCTGATACTCCTTCCATTTCAATATAACTGCTTGCACAGTGCTCCTTGAGATGTTTAAGGCTTGGGAAATCTTTTTGTATCCAAATCCGGCTTTAAACTCCTCCACAACAGTATCTCGGACCTGCCTGGTGTGTTCCTTTGTCTTCATGGTTCTCTCTGTGCTTTAAACAGAACCCTGAGACTATCAAAGAGCAGGTGCATTTATACGGAGACTTGATAACACACAGGTGCATTCTATTTATCATCACCAGTCATTTAGGACAACATTGGATCATTCAAAGATCCTCACTGAACTTCTGGAGTGAGTTTGCCGCACTGAAAGTAAAGGGGCCGAATAATATTGCACGCCCCACTTTTCAGTTTTTTATTTGTTAAAAAAGTTTAAATTATCCAATAAATGTCGTTCCACTTCACGATTGTGTCCCACTTGTTGTTGATTCATGACAAAAAAATTAATATCTTTATGTTTGAAGCCTGAAATGTGGCGAAATGTTGAAAGGTTCAAGGGGGGCAAATACTTTCGCTGTATATGGCATAGATCATACAAGGCAACTCAAAGTGCTTAAAAAAGGTAGTAACAATCAGACAAGGCATTTGGATCAGAAATAATCACAGTAAATGAAAAAGAGTGAAGATTAAACAGTACTTTAATCTTCACTTATTATTCTGTAGAGAAGTGTCCCCTATAAAAGTGACATGTTACTGCTGCCCTGAGTGACCATCTGCTGTCTGGTTCCTGTATCTCAGTCCAAGATTTAAAAAAATAAATAAAATCCAGATTGTCTTGTTCTTGCCATAATTATATTGGTAAAAGTCTGTTTGTCAAATGTGAACAATTAGTGTAGCTTTTCTGTAAACCAGCCCGAGATCAATTTCATAACAATGGGGTGAATGTTTGAGTACGTTTTGGAATGATAAGTGGGTTGTTTGGGGGTGTGAATGACTTGAAACATTAGGCTCATTGTTTGTTCATGTATCCTTTCTGGAAAAAAAAGTCTAAAAGGCAGTGCATGCAGGAGTTTCCAAACGTTGGAAAATGGTTTGTATAGAAATAGTGAAAATAAAAATATTTCAAGATTCTCAATGGGGTTGTTGCTAGATAAACCATTGTGTTATATGGCGCATGTGGTATTTTACTTTATTTCAGATGGCATGGTCCACAGATGTACTTTTAACCTTTCCATATCACATTGTTCATATAAAGGCTGCATTTAATGTTTCTTACAAATCAATGTATTCTCTGGTATTCTCCTAAGGCACGCAAATAAATCAGCACGTCTTCCGTCTAAATCAGTCCATAAAACCGCCTCCTTGTTGCTCGCAGACTGCTCCAAGCCTGGGCCCAGATCCCCCTCACAAACACGGATAAGGGCTGTGCTTATCTGTGCCTTTTATAAATGGTTCTTTCTGTCATAATCGGGCCATGACAGAGGTTGTAAAACAGCAGTGTGTTGGATCAAATGTGCAAGCCCCCAGCATGCTATCAGTGCTGTTAACCGGCTCTGCGGAGCACCCCCTCCCGAGAGGTCAAAAGGGCCGCGGCGTTAGGCTCTGGACAGACGCCACGGGCTGAACCAAAACAGCTTTAATGTGAGGGCAGAATGCACACTCGGCATTCTCTCACAAGGATATAGGGGAGAAAGAAAGTAGAAAAATATGGCCAAATGCTGTTGAAAGAAAACTGGTCAAGGTGAGATTGTTTATTTGGCCTCTAAGCTTATTTCCAATGAAAAAAATAAACTCAGACAGTTCTCTACACACCAATATTATTTGTTGATAGAGAAAATATGAAACCGATTTGGATTTTGTGTTAACAATGTCAATTTTTTTGTTTTAGATTTTACAGATTTATCAGCCCCCCATAAAATGTCCCCTTTTTGCCTTTAATGTTAGCAATGCTAACAAACAATGCTAACAGCTAACACAAGGCACTTTTATTAAAAGCCACTATATATGGACGGACATGAAAATATTGATTTACATTTAGAGATGAGGTTGTCTGAATGATGATTGCTTGAAATTTTACTAGATACTCGGCCTTAAATCATCCCCTTTTTGCCTTTAATGTAAGAGGAAAGATGCTAACAAACAATGCTAACAGCAGACGCAAGGCACTTAAAGGTGCAGTAAGCAATATTGTTAGCTTAGCCAAAGCACCAACTCGAAACCACTCCCCCCTCCCCTCCCTGCGAATCTCCACCAAACCAAACATTAGGCATTTTCTTTTCTTTGTGTGACAACCCAGGTGAAAAAAATATATACTTAGTATACTGAAATTTAGCATACTAACCCAGGTGAAAAAAAATATATACTTAGTATACTGAAATTTAGCATACTAAATACATTTCAGAAATAACAGTCAAATAAACTTTAAGTGTGCTATTTTGAAACAACTTATTTTGTGCTTAATAGATTTAAGTTGAATTTAAATAGAACTTAAAGTAAATTGAAAGTATACTTAATATACTAATGTGTACTAAAATGGAACAACTTTAAGTGCACTTATTATACTTTAAGTATACTTGATTTTTGGGTATTTAATTCATGATTGAGTAATACATTTCAATGCAACTTCAAGTATATTCATAACATACTTGCAGTTAACTTACAGTATATTTTCAATTAACTTACAGTATATATAAAAATATATTTAAAACATCTTTTTTCTGTATTATACAGATAAAAACAACAAATCATTGATACAATGCAACATAAACTTTATTATGCGCTTGCACATAACATTTGCAAAAACAGTGTTTCTTTACAAAAATAGTTGTTTACTATTTACTCAAATAAAATGCATATTAACAAACAAACAAAAATCTTATATACATCTCACGTCCAAGTTGTCGACCGCATCCAGTCCCTGTCTATCGCCAGTAATTCCTGGAGGAAGTTTCTGGTCAGTTTCAAGTTCTCTGCTGTCAACCAAATGCCTCAAGTAAAGGACACACTCCTCTTGTTTAAGCTCCTCAGGGTGACAAGTGTGTGAGCGAGTGTCTGTTTTTGTGAAAAAAAACCCCAAACAAACACAGTCCGGCTCTTGCGTCAAATCAACTTGAAAACAGAGACTGGACAGAACTCATTAATAGCTTTAAATTGAGGTATGGCATCTGCCTCCTACATGTCAAAGACAAACTATTTCAAACTATCAACTATTGTCTTTGAACTTATTCCAACTGGGGTAGAATTCAATATTTATAGAATAAAATATAAGGAATAGCCCTATATGATGTGTTTTTAACATTGATTTGACATGAGAGTAATGCTTTTTCACAAAAACAGACACTTGTCACTTTGAGGAGCATGAACAAGAGGTGTGTGCTTTACTTGAGGCATGTAGTCGACAGCAGAGAACTTGAAACGGACCTAAACGACCTCCAAGTTTAGCGTGAATCACCAGCGAAACACAAGCACCGGATGCGGTCGGCTCATGTCGCCGTTTCTCCCCGGAACTAGCTAACATACACACAGTGTATACATAAAATAATTACATAAAAGTATTCATTCCTATTATATTAAATATATATATATATATATATATATATATATATATATATATATATATATATATATATATATATATATATATATATATATATATATATATATATATATATATATATATATATATATATATATTATATATATTTATATATATATATTTAATATATATATATTTAAATATATATATTTATATATATATATATATATATATATATATATATATATATATATATATATTATATATATATATTATATATATATATATATATATATATATATATATATATATAATATATATTAATATATATATATATATATATATATATATATATATATATATATATATATATATATATATATATATATATATATATATATATATATATATATATATATATATATATATATATATATATATATATATATATATATATATATATATATATATATATATATATATATATATTTAAATATATATATTTAAATATATATTATATATATATATATATATAATATAATATATTTAAATATATATATATATATATATATATATATATATATATATATATAAAATTAACCTTAAGCCCCCACTGAAAGATCTAGGCTCTTGTGGACTCACCACCTGCAGGAGGATCAATGAGGGGCTGGTGCTATGTGGACTGGGTGCAGCTCTGACTGCCACCCCCCCGACCCAGAAATGGATTAAGGGGAAGAAAATGGATGGATGGATGGATAAAATTAACCTAGCAAGCTTAAGCTAACTTCAAATAGCAGCACTTTAGCAGCCTCTGTCCTGCTGGGTTCCTTTCGTGACCCACACTTAATTTCTATCCAATTGTCGTCGTCTAAATCGGGCAGGGAGGTTACCTGCTTGAATCTTCCTGAACTCTTTAGAATTATTCCGGTGTTCTCCACTTTCAAGCTGTTATTGCGCAGGTAAAAATTGCGAGCATGAAGGACGTCATCTTTAGCTGCTGTTTTTCTTCAAATGAGGACTACATGCACAAGAGCAAGACCAACTGTTTGATTGGCTGATAGTTACAAAGCTGCAATGAATGCAGCACCTGATTGGACAATCATATTTTAGGCGCGGATCATTGGAGCGGATGCCTCCATAGTTAGCAGCTATTCATTCTGGTTTAGTTTATGATCGTTTCACACATGCTAGGGGTTTGTATCATTCATATAATAACACAACTCTTAAAAAAAGAAATAACTCTGTTGTACAGCTGAATGATGAAAGGTTTTGTGAAATTTTAACACTAATAGATTTTACATCTGAAAATGGATTGTCAGGTCAAGCTTCTGTTTTAGTTAAAGCTGAGTAAAACTGACCATGTTTGGAGAGACAGCTGAAGATATCTTCTACATTTATTACTGAAGTGTTAAGACCAGCAATGTATTTGCTGTTGATCCTTGAATGTTTGGATCCTTGAATAAATTGTTTGTTGTTCCTCTGCCAAATAATATTGAAAGAGATTAAAAGTAAGGAAATGCAAAGTATCTTTTTTGCCAGATTAACAACATATTAATAGTTTATTTTAGTCATAGTGTAAATGAAAATATATATATATATATATATATATATATATATTTCCTTCTATCTCTCAACAGCTGTCAATCCAACACTGTTGAGAGATAGTACTGTGTACTAAAATCAAGTGTATTTTCTCTTACATTCAATTATACTACCATAAAATATATTTAGAATACAAATCTGTAATGTATTTATGATATATTTTTCTTGTACTAAAATTAAGTGTAGTTTTCTTAAATACATTTTAAGTATACTACTGTGAAATATATTTAAAATACAGATCTGTAATATATTTTAGGTATATTTTGAGCGTAATAAAAATTAATATATTATTTTTCAAATATATTATAATATAATAAATAATAAATGTATTTGGAGTACTTCTCTAAAATACACATTTAGTAAACTTTAAATATACTAGATTTAAATATAATTTAACAAAATATGTTTACAGTGTATTAGTTAGAAATGGAATACACTATAAGTATATTTAAATGTATATTTTTTTCACATGGGAATAGCGGACATATATAACCAGCAACGCCAGGGCATATGATACCCAAAAATGTCCTTAATTGGTTCTCTGATCTAAGGCACACAGGTAAGTTTAAATTGACTGGACAGAGGCAGAAGTTTAACAATACTCGTTTAGTTTTTAATAGAACAGCTTTGGTTCAAATAAATAGGTTCTGTACATCAGTCCTTGTTCAGGTTTCTTGATTCTACACTGCGCACTGACCACAGTCTCTCGGTCATTGTCCATAGTTAAGCAGCATAGTCTTTAAAAACAGATAGTGACTTATCTGCTGTCTTTCTCCAAACAAGAGGAGGAGGGAGGCAGGCACGCCAACAGCACCCTACAACATTAAACATTGACACTGAAATAAAATTACATTTACTACATTGAAACATAAGACATATACAAGATTAAAACAAAACATACCGGAAAGCAAAGTGTAGCGCTCCCCGCACCATACCGTACCGGAGCCTCTGACCATGCTCAGCTATGCGGTAGCCAGGTCAACGCACACAATGCTAAAAACAATAGTTATGTTTTGTGACGCAGCCAACCAAACTACGAGCAATTAAAAACTACGAGCGGAGCTTACCAGCGACGCAGTAAAGTTGGGCACCCCCAGTTGCTGGCCTTAAGCCTCAGCCGCCGGCTTGACGCCCCGACACGACCCCTAGCAACATCCCAACTAGCCTGCCTCGCTCCGAGCCCCATACAGCGGGTGTGACGTTGGATAGAGGAGAGGCAAGGTAGCGCAATTGACAGGCTTTTATACTGCGCCCCCCACTTTCAATAGGGAGCTCACGCCAGCTCACTACATTTGTCACAACAGGGAAAGTGGGTGGTAAACGTGAAATTGGAATTTTCTGTTCAGCCCTTATAGGTTTTTAAAAATCCGATAACTCAGGTGCAGCCATTCGAGAGAAACAGGAAGTGGGTGAAGGAGGTCAACGAATCCCATTGGTTTATTTTTATTGGCCCGCTCTAAAATATTTTGTATTAACTTTTGGAAACTATAGGCATCTGGTCAATTCCTTTACTATTTGAAAACACATGATAACTTGACTACTTTTAAGGTTTAGGGAGGTTTTCCCACAATATTTAAAAAAAGAATGTGTCTGGAAAAAATATCTTTAACAGCCAATATGTATGAACAGACATGAAAATATTGATTTTCATTTAGTGGAGAGGATTGCCTGAATGACGATTACTTTAATTTTTACTAGGTACTTCATTCTATAGGTTTTAGGCTTTAAAATGTCATATGGCAAAACTTGAACTCAGTGCTAATGGTCTCTATGGCTACGCTGGCCTTTTGTTAGCATAATGTTTGCTGTCTTTTTGCAATTGCCAATTATAGATGCATGAGTTGTAATACATATACCATTATTTCAAATATACTATTTACACGTTATCTCCTAGAAACAGCAAAACCACGACTAAGCTTTCTATGACTCATGTCCTAGAGAAGGAGCAGCAGGCAACACAAAGATTCACACGACTGACCTAAAATATACTACTTTTGTGTTCTGCGCGTCTTTGGAGCTTAAAACGGAGAAGCGACGGTTACAAAAAGCTTTTCATTGTAACAAGCCTGACATTTCACAGCAGCACAAATAACAAATGTAATTACTTCACAAGATGCCATGACGAGGCTGAAGTCTATTTTTTTACACATCCACGCCTTGAATCCTGACTTACCACTGCAGAGATGTATAGAAGGTGTACAATTACCGGTATAAATGTCATTCTTTCCGTGTTTTACAATACTGCCATGTGCTGGACTTGATATTCATGCATCTTGTGTTGTGTGCTCCTCATTCCTACTGTACTTTAACTTGTGCTGCAACACTGAACTTTCCCTTCTATAGGATGAATAAAGGATTATCCCCTCCTTTTTGATTGTCACATTATGCTACCGTCACTTTAATAGCACTGCTAAATGTCAATTGTGTGTATTCAGTGCATTTTAAGAGATTTGAAAATTACTAAACAGATTTCTTATGAAGATTTTTATATGCATTTACCTACGTTCACTCTTACAACATGTCTGCGCCTTGAGCCAAAGCAAATTCCTTGTTTGTGACCTCTTGTTTCTTATATTGTCAATAAAATAATTCAGATTCTGACTCTGATACTGTTCTCTTAATCTAATCTATTTTCTATATTGACTTTTGGTGTTTTCTCGTATTGCTCACACTGGACACTTTTTTAGCTGCAAATGGCAAATAATCTGAGGATTTTATCAATCCATCATTCAATCCAGATGTATTTGTATAGAAAAAGGTAATTCAAAGTGCTTCACAATAGCAGTTTAAAACACAGATCAAAACACATTAAAAACAAAATTCTATACTAAAACAGAGCAGTGTAAATGTATTAGGCTTAAAACTAATATTAAAATAGGTGTTTGTTGTCTACTGCCTCGCTTGGGGTAAATTGATTCCCGTATTCAGAATGAAAAGATAATTCCAATAACATGATTCTTTTTGTTTACACAGAACAAATCCTAGCTGTATTTGACAGAGAGACAAAGCGACCGGTCAGAGCCGAGTTACTCCTCTTCACAGCCGCGGTCCCCTGAGCTGTGTGCGCACATCAGCGTTCATAAATTAGCCCTGGTCCGACCTGCATTGCTTTTCCTTTGCAAGACAGGCTGCTGTGAAAAGCAATTTCTTCAGTCTTCATGAATATTAACAGAGAATAATCGGGAGCTCGGATTTGGTAAAAAGGTCAATGGACTTTTTTGTGGCGCCTGGAATAGTTTCAGCACAGATTAATGTCTCAACTGTGGCACTGACAGCAGAACGGAATATGAACGGGACCACAGAGGATGATGTAAACATTGCACAGACAATATACAAGAGCTGTCTGGAGAATACAAAGGAATTCATTTTCAGTATGAAGGCTGAATTATACCATGACTCCCTGAACACCTCACTACTGTGTGAGCTACACCAAGAATAACAGATACATATACTGGTTGTTCTGTTTTTTAATGCAGACATAATCATCAGATCATTCAGAGTTATAGAGTTATTTAACTTACGGTGATAATTTAGGAAATGTGGTCACATTAAAGGCCCGGGAGCCGATGACAGACACAGTTAGCGATCAGCATTTATTTCTTCCTTTGAGCCAAAACGTCTGTGCAACGCTACGAATGAAAAAAGAATTCAACAGTCTTACTGACAAAAACAAACTTCCTTCAAAGAATATCCTCCCGAGGCCAAGAAAGTTCATTCACGGACCGGATCTGGCCCCCGGGCCTTGACTTGCCTTTTCAAGGCAAGTTTATTTGTTAAGCACAGTTCATACACGAGGCAACTTAAAGTTCTTTAAAAACAAATACGAAAATATTGAGCAGGATGAACTGAAAAGTGACCACAAAAGGAAGCTACATGTTGTTTTTCCATCTGTGTTTAAATCAAAAAAATACTTTTTTTTGTTACCAAACTATTGTGGGCGAAGTGTCAGTTGAAAAGCTGCTGAAAGTGTGTATCTTTATGTGGGAAAGTGGACTTTTATAAGGACTCAATGGAAGAAAACAATTGCCGGCAACCAGTAAATGTCATTTTTGGGGCTTACCAACATATTTCTTTCTATTATAGTTTTGAACTATTCTTTTAAGATGCCGAGAGCCTCTGCTGTGTTGCAAACATCCTAACATTCTCCAAAATAATTTTCACATTTATAACTTGCTGAACTGAGTTTTGAACTTCAGTAGTTCTTTTAGAGCAGTACTTTCTGTTTTATTATTACTGTTAGCTGAAATATTAAGCAATGTGTTACTTAGTTAACACAAACACATAAGTTCACAGCACGGAGCATGATACCGGCGATATGTCATCAAGTAAGTAGATTGAGTCATAAAGCGGATTGTAAAGTGTCAAGTGTGTGGACCTGGATGGTCATGGGCACACAACTTGCTAACTCATTTTAATATTGTGTAAAAGTGTATTTCATATCCCATACATATGCAGTGTGAAGTTGACCTGGAGATATCTTCTGTATATTGCTGTGAAAATACTCACTTTATGACTCATTTGAATAATCCATGACTTCAATGAGACATATGTTGTGTTTTTGTGGTTTATAGAGAAGAGTCTGGACCCTGTCAGAGTGTTATCAGTGCTGCATAAGGAGTATGTGGACGCACAGTACCTCATAAGTCAAGTCCACTCAGCCTGAAACCCGCTCTCACACTTCTGAAGGTCAGTCTGATAGAATGGGCAAGGATAGAGGGTTGATCACAGCTTTACTTTGCTAGACACTTCAGCTACACACCCCCATCTGTATGTGAAAAAAACTGCACTCAGGAGAAAGCTAATTATAGTTAAACAAAAGGTCAGTCTCTCTCTGCGTAAATGTCCTCCTAACATAACCGCCACTTCTACTGTTGAGTGGATGATGTTAAGGCTTTAGAGAATTTTCCTGAAGTTGGATGTGAAACAAACAAACGGGTCTCTGAAACTGTATAAAAAATCAATTCAATTAATTGTATTCTTGTATTGCCCTAAATCACAACAGTAGTTATTTCAGAAGGACTTAAAGATGCTATACCCAATTTTTTTGTTTATGAGTTCATAGAAATGCTTATTACTACATACAAGTTGTATTATAACCCGTAATTTAATTTAAAACCTAAGCTCATTGATTCAGTTTGTGTATGAATTCCGGCCGTGAAAAGTGCTGAGTATAGACAAAGCTTGACGCCCGCTCTCCTCCAATCACAGAACGAGGCCTCAGAACGAGCCTCTACAGCGCTGCTAAACACAGTAGCATGTTAGCAGAACTTGCTGTAACTGCATACACAGCAAATCAGCCCAAACGACACAACAGTGAGGAAGAGAAGAGGGAACTCAAGCGAAAAAATGATCAAAGAAGAAATCAAGCCCCGGGTGAACATAGCTAGCTTACATCGTATCCTCTGGAGAGACTTGTCTATGGGAGAGACCTGCGGGACCGCCTCGGACTATCTATGCTTGGACTACATTCAGACGCGGAACTAGCGGTAATCTTTCAGTTAAATATTTTGTTAGCAGTGCGTTGCTTTTGAACCATTTCATCAGTGATTGTTGTACAGTTTACAAGAAGTTGCGTCGTGCTAATGTTTGCATATAGATCGCAAATAAAACTAGATGGCTCCGTGGAATGAGAGCGTAGGGGAAATGAGAAGCCTGTGAGCGAGTTTGGGGGCGGTGCTAAACATTCAAACCTTGCAGAAACAAAACAGATATGGCTCCTTTAATTTTTTATTTAATTTTTAAGGTCCATTTTAATACAATTTCCTCTGGTACTGCTGACACGGTTTTTGAAAACGGGTCCATAAATGCAAGTCATCAATGATAAGATGGCTATAGTCAATCGTTTGCAAGCCCAATTGCTTCATAACGGAGCCTTCTTTACCAACAGTAGGTCCAGTATCTATCGAGGCCACTCATACTGCAGCCTAAATTTATACATTTCCCATGAAACCTTTTTTTCAAACTTTTTAAGGCCTGCATGGTTCGTGCATCCACCAAATATCAGAGAGCATTGACTTGAATGAGCAGCCATCTCGGAAACCCGGGATTTGGATATTTTCCACCTCTGACTTAAACTAGCATTTTACAACAAAGATAACAAGTAGATCTGATACCGTATAACCCAGAAGTGAAATGATGTCACACTCAACAACCCAATAGCTCTTGTTTATGGACTAACATTGTGTGAGATTTAAAAAAAAAACGCCTGTACAGATCAACCTATATAAAATCCTTGTCCAGACATGATTATCGACCTCTCCCACACACATACTGTAGCCTTGATGGTCTGTGGCTCTGGGCGGAGAGCTTCTTAATGGGAGCGTTCTGTTGGACACAGGCTTTGGATCTGCACCTGCTGCTGCTGCTGCACACAGTGAACCAGAGAGGAATGACCCCCCACAAAGGAACATCATTATAAAGGTAAAATGTATGATATGTCAGTCCGAGGTACAGTGCCTTCTCCCGCAGAAGGTCTGAAGGTCTGAAGGTCAGATCTGTTCTCAAGGTTTACCTCTGGAGCTAACACCGTACTCATCGTAATAATTTCACTTGGATGTCACATTAAATCTCTGTATCAAGGCAAACATTGGAACAAACAAACAAGACTTTTTTGGGCATAGATTCAGAATAGTATCTACATTTTTATCCAAACTTTAGCTGTATAAAACTTACAATAGCAAACCACTAAAGTTATATTAAGATTAAGATTATGAAAAAACATATCTCTCAATAATCTTGGCCAATTCATTTTTATTTATTTTGTATCTTACATGAATATAGAATATATTAGTAAGTAAGTAAGTAATCTTTATTTATATACCGCCTTTTCACTGCACATCGGAGTCTCAAAGCAGTTTACAATTGTTATTTTTGGGAGTGGGGGTGCCAGTTCAGGAGGCACATGCCAGACCTATTGTACATATTTTTAGTGGTAGGGGAAACCGGAGCACCCGGAGGAAACCTACGCAGACACGGGGAGAACATGCAAACTCCACTCAGAAAGGCCCTGTTCCGACCGGGATTTAAACCCAGAACCTTCTTGCTGAGAGGCGAGAGTGCTAGCCACTCAGCCACCGTGCTTGAATATAACAGGTCAATACTGGCAGTTTTTATATGAATGAACACCCAGGACAGCTTGTTGTAATTCATTCCTTGTTTGTTTGTGCTATCAGTGTTATAATTAACTTTGGTAATTGACTTTTCACACTTCAACTGTTTGCAAATAGCTACAAAATAATGGCTTTTTGCTGATAAATTCAGTATATTGACGTCATAATAACTCTGGGCAGCTGCATTGGTGCAAAGTTGAAATAATATTTGATTGACTGGGAATTTATGGATATAATGTGCCCATAAAATAGTCCAACACATTTACTGTAGGTTAGAAGTAACATTAGGGTTCGTGACAAATCCCAAATCTGTGGTAACAATATGCATTATCAAACTTCCCATCACTGGGTCTGTCATAAAGTCAAATCAGTGGATGGGAAATTTGATAACGCATATTGGTATTTTGTATGTTAAATTTTCACAAATATCTACAGTTGTAGACAGAGCTGGGTTTCAAGTAGAAATAATAAAATCTTCCATCTCTACTGCGAACACTATCTCACTTGCTTTCACTCCAGTTTTCCTCCTCCATCTGAGCTCAGTTAAATGCATTCAAACACGCCTTACCTCATCTTCATCCAGCTTTTCACCTCGTGCTGCACCCTTCCTCTTAACACTCACCATCTCAATTATGGGACTTTCAATCTCACCGTCATCAGCTCACTATTCTACCACCACCAGGGTCTAAACCACCACCAGGTCTAAACCACCACCAGGGTCTAAACCACCACCAGAATCCAAACCACCAGAGTCTAAACCACCACCAGGGTCTAAACCACCACCAGAATCCAAACCACCAGAGTCTAAACCACCAGGGTCTAAACCACCACCAGAGACTAAACCACCAGAGTCTAAACCACCACCAGAATCCAAACCACCAGAGACTAAACCACCAGAGTCTAAACCACCAGAGTCTAAACCACCAGAGTCTAAACCACCAGGGTCTAAACCACCACCAGGGTCTAAACCACCACCAGGGTCTAAACCACCACCAGGGTCTAAACCACCACCAGAATCCAAACCACCAGAGACTAAACCACCAGAGTCTAAACCACCAGAATCCAAACCACCAGAGTGTAAACCACCAGAGACTAAACCACCAGAGTCTAAACCACCAGAGTCTAAACCACCAGGGTCTAAACCACCAGAATCTAAACCACCAGGGTCTAAACCACCAGAGTCTAAACCACCAGAGTCTAAACCACCAGAGTCTACACCACCAGAGTCTAAACCACCAGAGTCTACACCACCAGAGTCTAAACCACCAGGGTCTAAACCACAAGGGTCTAAACCACCAGGGTCTAAACCACCAGGGTCTAAACCACCAGGGTCTAAACCACCAGGGTCTAAACCACCACCAGAGTCTAAACCACCAGGGTCTAAACCACAAGGGTCTAAA
This sequence comes from Knipowitschia caucasica, assembly GCA_964034765.1. Taxonomy (NCBI): domain Eukaryota; kingdom Metazoa; phylum Chordata; class Actinopteri; order Gobiiformes; family Gobiidae; genus Knipowitschia; species Knipowitschia caucasica. The sequence continues at coordinate 9,133,800 of OZ035836.1, forward strand.
CCACCAGGGTCTAAACCACCAGGCTCTAAACCACCACCAGAGTCTAAACCACCAGAGTCTAAACCACCAGGGTCTAAACCACCAGGGTCTAAACCACCAGAGACTAAACCACCAGAGTCTAAACCACCAGAGTCTAAACCACAAGGGTCTAAACCACAAGGGTCTAAACCACCAGAGTCTAAACCACCAGAGTCTAAACCACCAGGGTCTAAACCACCAGGGTCTAAACCACCAGTGTCTAATTTTTTTTAATTCATAATCTCTATTCAATGAACCCCTGCATACATCATCATTTCTGCCAAACCCAAAATCAAGCAGTAACTAATGAACAAACATATGCCGACAAACATCACTAAATGTTCTCAAATCTTCCCAGATAATAAAAATCATCATAAAAAACGATCTGTGTGAGAGATGTTTTTGTGTGCGACACTGACTGATATTTATGGGTCATGAAGATACGACCTTGGGGAAAATGTACAGTGAGATAATTGGGGCAGTCAGGACTTGTCGAACAAATAAACTCATTTCTTCACAATGACTTTATTTGACAACTCTAACTATTCCTTTTGGCAATATTTACCCATCTCATCATCACATACAACAACATTTCTTGTTAAGCCCTCCTTTAACAAGAGGAGGGGTGGGTGGGGGGGTTCACGAGTCTGTAGACACCGTGCTAATGCAAACCAGATGTTCAACTTGTGTCCTCTCTCTGAAATGAATGGGTCCACGGGGAGAAGCCCAAAAAGAGCGTCTCGTGGGACATTCCAACCCGGAGTCTAGAAACCTATTGGTCCATATTGAAACAACATGCTCCAAGATAAACTGCGAGAAAAAACCGGGGGGCTCAAATAAATGGTTGGGACCCGACGGAGGGTTTAGCTCATCCTCTAAGGAAAACAGCGCTGTGCAGAGTGACTGACACGTTTGATGACTGTGGCGCCAGGGAACCTCGATTCCAGCCCACTTGCGGCTTTTGCAATAGGAAGTATCTTTTCTCCTCTGATGTCACACAAAAAGCTCCCGGCGTTGGTGATTATACTTTTTCCAAATTGTTGTATTTATTTTTCCCCTCTCCTTGCAACTTTCTGGCGTATCAAGTAAACTCTGGGTGGAAAGACATATTTCTAGTGCGCGTTCGTTGGTCGGGAACTCGCAAAGTTCAAAAAGATTTCATGCGTGACTTAGCGACATCAGATCTGACCGCGCGGCTCCATCTTGATCTGTTTACTTTGTGTATAGACTTGAAATGTGATTTATGGGGATGAGATAATGGTGGGCTGCAATAGTTGAGGCCGGATTGGTTCTTTTCAGATGTTCAGAAATGTCTTATTGAAGGATCTGAGGCTTTGTTGGGATCACAGAGGCGAAGTGAAAAAAAAATGAAAAAGACATTGCAATGATTAAAGTCGTCAGTGATCGGGCGATGGTGTAAAAGAAATGTTGCAGAAAACTATTTGGGTTGGGGATAACGCTTTGATATCATAAAGTCACAACCGTGGTAAGAAGTGCAATTATTGGGCTGTAATTTGATCAAAATCACCCCATAAAGATGTTGCTGAAGAAAGAAAATAATGAAAGGCAGTGTTGTGTTTGCAAAGAGATTGAAATCAGTTTGTCCTTTTTGAATTGTGAAAGTGTGAGTATATGATAGAATTGTGTAGTGTTTTTAAGCTGCTGGACAATAGTCAAGAGCTATAACTGCTTGCAAGTCAATTATTTTCTTATCTTCTTTATACAGTATATCCGGGTTAGCACTCTCGCTTCTCAGTAAGAAGGGTTTGGTTGAAACAGGGTTTTTCTGAGTGGAGTTTGCATGTTCTCCCGTGTTTGTGTAGGTTTCCTCCGGGTGCTCTGGTTTCCCCTACCACTAAAAACATGCACACTAGGTAAATCCTCCGGCTCCGGTTGTCCTGACCAAGCCAAGCATCAACATCTGGTTCCCGGGCGCTGTTACTACGGCGACCACTGCTCCTGACGAAGGCCATAGTGGTATCAGGATGGGTCAAATGCAGAGGACAAATTTCCCTACAGGGGCAATAAAGTGAACATTTACATTTATAATGTATGTTTATGTGGGTTAGAATTTAAACAAAAAAATCTGTTATGATAGAGGAAAAATAATAACGTGAAATGCGTGTCCACTACAGTTTGTGAATAAAAATAGAATCTGAAAATCTGCTTATAACATTTTTTTTTTTGATTATTTCAGTAGTGGATCCGGCACACAAAGTGATATGTCCATTCATCCATCATGTTCTTCCGCTTCATCCCTTGCCGGGTCGCAGGGGTAGCTGTATAAGCCCGAGCCACTTGAATTGGCTTCTTTCGACTCAAAGAAGCAGCGGCTCTACTCCGAGCTCCTGCCGTGTTACTGAGCTCCTCTCCTTATCTCTGAGGGAGTGCCCAGCCATCCAGTGAGTCTATGGGAAATGTAGATCTGAAGAGGGTGTTTTGGTCACTCTTGTCTCAGTATACATGCATGTTCAGACCTCTCTCGTCTCAAACTGGTGCCTGAACACGTCCCCACGTACATAACCATTATTACCCCTCAAATGTGTCGCAGTTGTAATCGCTTTATGTGGATATATTGGTTCCCATGTGTTTTTTTATCAATTGATTTAGATTGTAGTTGAGTGATTCTCTCTCCTCCTACTTAAACACAGAGGCTATAGGAAGGACACTTAGAGCTGCATATATTTTTGTTACATTTATTCACATAGCCTATTTTGATTTGCAATTACTTGTTTTGATTGATATGGGACGGGGAAGAAAAAAAAATAGCTTCAAGCCGAGGGCCTGACTGGTTTTGGATATAACCTATTGAACCGAGACCTAACACTGTGTACTGTAAATGAATAATACAATGTTTTTGTATGGCTCTGTTGGTAATTTCAAAAAGAAAACACATGTCCTGAACATTCAATGAATAATCCAATATGTTCTTACTGGATTATTCCTCCCGGGGGCCAAGACAATTCATTCGGGTTTTGACTTTGACACCCATGATATAGGACAAAGCGCTTATTTGTGTACATGGTTTGCTATGTATGTACTTGCAAATGTATTCCAATGGGGTTTTACTGCAAATGACAAAAAAACATGATTCATTCACCTTTCTACTTAATATTAAAACTATGCTATGGATCATCACTATCATTACCAGACAATAGGTCGTAAAAAGTAAAAGGCTGTATCTTTTGCAGCACTGGTCAGAGGAAAGTGGAAGTCGTTTTTTTTGACATAATAGAGTTTGAAAACAAAAGTCCCAAGGTCAGGTGCAATTGAAACCCGGTCTCTGCTCCTCTCTGTCCTGTGCAGTCGGAGGTGATTGTTGGTGCCACTGGACCCTTTACAATGCACACATCTAAAAAGAGAAGCGCTCACGGACACAATAGCTGGAAGACAGGAGAGCCGCCGGTGTTTCCCTCTGTCCATGAGTCTGCTCTGTAAGCACTTCCATCCTGTGAAAGCCCCCAACACTGTAAAAATAGAAAAATAACAAATAATACCAAATAATGAGTTGTATGTTTGTGATAATAAGCATAATTTAAATGGGGCAGAGTGGTGGATAAAATAAGCCATGAGATCAGTCCTGGTTTGAATATGTTTGTATAAAAAAAAAAAAAAAAGAGAATGCTATAATATCTGCAAATCATGTGGTGTTTCTGTGTGACAACATTTCTTTGAATTCATTGATTAGTCGACAATGGACTGTGCAGCTTAATGTAAAAACACTTAAAAAATATGAATCAAAAATGTGTATAGAAATGTTATTGGCTTCTTGGGACGAATATTGCAAATTAGTGCCTATAAATGTTGTAGTGTTGATTGTGTACACTTGTCCCTATCAAATAAATACATAAAATACTTTGAATTAGCAGTATATGGGACTTTGTAGATTGCATGTCGTCTATTTGTGCATATATATGTTTTTAAATCAGTTGGTGTGCAAAAATAATGCCCAAAGTGAAAAAAATAAGAAAAAATAGGTCAACCATAGTTTTTCATAAGCAAGAAACAAAACATTTTTCATTAGTGCAATTATATCAGTTATTATTATTATTATTATTCGCCCCGTGTTATTTTTATCTTGTTCCGAGAGCTCTTCTATTCCTACTGTCTGAAATGCACTGCAACACTGAAATGTCCTCCACAGCGGAAAGATGAAAGGTGATTGTATCTTATCAAGCATTTATCATGTTTTCAGTGGATACAGTGTTGTGTTAGCTTTATGGGGATGCAAAGCTAAATACAAACACTTGAATTGCAATTTTGTATTTTTTCCAGTGCAATGGACTAAGAAACCAAATACATACTTTGGGCTTTCACTTTTCGTTGAGACACAGGACAGATCGTTTTGCTAACAGCTTCTTTCCATAAGCATTTATCAGTGTCAACAAAGCCCTTTAATGATCTTGCACTTTTTAAACTAATTTTGTCGTTTGATTTGCCTTGTTTTATGTACAGTATGTACTTGTCTTTTATGCACACTGGGGACCTTTACACATGTATTCCAATGTGGTTTTACTGCAAAATCCATAAAAAAAATCTGAATCTGAATCTTTTTTTCTCACAAAGATTGCACTGTGTACGTAACTCACCGCCGCTTCCGTGCTGAACACCCCTCGGCCTGGTCCCCTTTCAATACCAGTAATTTCCTCCTAATTCTAGTCATTTAAGCTCATTTAAAGAAACCTTCCCTTTTCTTTTCTTTTTTACAGTGTGGGCCTCCACCTGCTGCTGTGGTGTCGTCCCAGTCTGCTCCCCTCCTCCCGCTCCCTGCACCTCTCATCCCACTGGCGCCAGAGCTCGATGGGCCCTGCACTTTGATTATTTGTGTTAACAGTTCATTTAGCCTCACGAACACATGTGCCAAAGCTGGCTCCACTTCCTCATGCATCACCCACCAATGGGACTTTTATGAGTTGCTTTTCACAGGGCCACCTCCAGCACACGACCCCCACCCTCCCTCTCACACTCCAAGCAAACTTCCCACTTCGCCCCTCTCTCTCTCTCTCTCTCCCTCTCTCTCTGGGTTCTTACTCTTCAACTCTTCGCCTCCTCCCTCCTCGCCGCCTACACACGCCGTTTATTCCGTTTTCTCCAACATCTCTAATCTCTTCAGCATCTCTAATCTCTTCCACATCTTGCCTGAGAGGGTTATTTCTGGCTCCTCTGATCCCAGATGTTTGCATTACAAGGAATACCTTTTGTTTCAGTTTTAATCGTTGTGAAAATGAGAGCGATTCGGGCTGTGGAGGGAGGTAATATTTAGAATGGGATCCCAAAAATAATGTGTACAGACTGGAACAGGAAACAAATTATGATGCAAAGTTTAGCTTTATATACAAAAAAAAGGTCTAAAGTGAATTCTTGTGTGGAATAGTCATTTTTTGTGGTTGATTTTCAGATTCTGATTCATTTTATTGTCATATGCAGCAAAACCAAATTGAATGTCTTCTTTGTATATCTATAATGTATGTTTATGAGAGTTAGAATTGATAGAGAGAAAATGATGCTAATCCACTACAGTTTGTGGATAATAATGGGCGTAGAAATCACCATCAGCTAATTAAGTGTATGTAATAACTAATGGGAAAAAATATAGAAGCACCCCAGTGTGCACTAGACATATATATAACATTTTTGCTACTTTTGTATTTTTCTGTATTTTGTATTGTGTATGTCTGTGTTCGTATGGTGTATTTTTGTGCGATCCATGAGCACTGGCAGAACAATGGTTGGTGGTCTGTGCAGCACTTTGTAAAGGCTTACTGGAGTGCTGTCGAAAAATGGAGTGGATGAAAGTAGATGGAGCCTAGACTACTGCTGTTCAACTGAATTTTCCCAAGAGCCAGATCTTTCATGTAGTGCTTTGGACTCTGGGCCCCGTAAAGGCACATATATCAGCGACACTGTTAGGGGAAACAGAGCATAACCATAATGAATGTGTTTTAATAATAATTTCATCACTGCATCTGCCATATTTTGTAAAATCAATAAAAGGCAAAACGTGTATAAGGTTTATCCGTCTTAGAAATACTGAACCAGCATTAATATTCACTCATTTAAACCATGAGTATTTGTGAGTTGTGAAAAAAGTATAGAAAGATAAACATTATTCGACACAAATAAGTGCATGAATATTTGTAACTATATCAATGTAGCTATTATGAAAAACCCTTGTGGCTCCATGAACGTGATAATGCATTATATATTGTGCCTTTTTGGACACTTTACATTATTCAGTTATTCATTATCCGGCCCGCCCCACTGGCACCTGGTGTTCCCAGAGGTCTCCCATCACAGTACTAACCAGACCCTGCCCTGCTTAGCTTTCACATGCAGGTATGTCCACAATAGTTGCAGCAGGGTCTAAGGACAGGGGTTGGTTATCCGCCCCCTATGGACCAATGGCTCCTATGTGTTTGTTATTATTGCATCTCCTGTGTTTTGTATCTCTCTCTCCCCTGATTCTCTGATCTGTGTTGGCGACTACTTTGTAAAGTCCTTCAAGACGACTACCGTTGTGACTATGCAAAAATAGATTGAAATGATTTGAAATGGAAGAAGATGCTGTGGTCAGATAAGATTCAAATTTAACTTTTTGGATCCAAATACAAAAAGTTATGGCACAAAACTAACACATGCTCATGACCCTCAGTCCCCATCCCCGGAGTGGCAGCATCATGTTGTGGAGTCAGGGAAGAGTAGATAGGGATGGATCAAAAATACAGGGCCATCTTGGAGAAAAAGCTAGAGTCAGCAAAAGTGTTGAGGCTGTGGAGGTTTTTCTTCCCAAAACATATGAATGTGTTAGAATGTGTCTGTGGAAAGACCTGAAAACTGCATGATTGTCAGATTACTGGGCTCTCCATCTGCAGTAATCTTACAGAACTTTCTTCATACCCCAAAGTATCTGCTCCTGTGATTGCAGCAAAACTGGGTTCCACAAAATATGTTATATGAATACTCTGAATAATCGTGCCAGCCCCAAAAAAAGATCCAAAACTTAAAATAGATGGTGGGCTGTAGGCCGGGTCTATTGTGGCCCTTGTCTGCAGAATCGACATGTCTTTAACCAAGTTTATTTTTCACAACCACCAACATCCCAAAACTTTTCACAGCATTAACAAAAATCAGATCCTCTTGTGTGTTGGCCTTTTCTCCTCATGCACCTCTGCCTTTTATAGCCGCTGATAAATGCCTTAAGATGCTTCAGGGCTCGGGGACCACTGTGAAAAGTCAAATGTTCCACGTATTACGCCCAAGCCCGGACCATGACCTGCACTTTTTCAGTATTAGGTGACAGCGAGATATAATCTAGCGTTATAAAAAGCTCCAAGGAGTCCAGCCGCGGTCTAGAGAGAGGTTGTAGAGCCGACCGGGAAGGCTTTGTCAAATTATTCCTCTGTGGAACTTCAACCTGGGTTATTTTTCCTCAAAGTATAGTTCTTATGTTCTTGCTCCTTACACTTACAGCCTGCTATATGTGCCCCTGTGTTTGTATTTTATGAAGAGGCATCTGCAAGAACCAATATTTATCCAGTAAAATGGTGATTTCTTCACTATGCCCAATAGAAAATGTACAAATGACAAATATTGAGCTGCCAAATGTATTGTTCCAGTTACTGTGTGATGGTAGGCCCCATTTAACTTTGGTTCTTGTTTAACGCTGAGTCAATATAGTAAAAACAAGGCCACGCATTTTTACAGAGCTTTTATGGGTTTTATGTTTTGCCATCACATCCCATCTACACATTGGATTTCAGCTCAAATCGTCCTTTATATTTATTTTGTTTGCACGATCTTGCCTATAAACAAACACACATACACACAGAGAGGAACGCACACACAATCTAAACACGACTTATTATTGTATTTATAGGTTTAATTACACGCCAGCAGTTGTATGTATAGCATGTTTGATTACGTGCCACTTCAGAATCTCCAATCAAAGGTTCACGCTTTCGTCCCTATCACACCAGAGCAAGCACCCTCTCCAGCTCTCCTTCCATAGTCCAGTGCAGTCCAGACTCTAGTGCAATCATTTAATTGTCAAAAGATAGAAAAACAATAAATAACAATAAAACAACAAAAAAACAACAAACAAGATTCAAAAAATTAAAAAAACAGCAGTACAAAGTTTGGATGAAAGCAGAGTTGGGTTTCTCACTCATTCAACACAACACAAAGCGCACACACACAACACAAAGCACGCACACACACATACTTAGACAAAACAAAGGCCCAAACCCTCTCCCCCCATCACTTTCTCAATTTGGATTTTTCAACAGAATCAAAGTTGAACATGTGATAAGTTGTTTCTCCTCGCACTTAATTACAAAATAGTCGTTAAAAAAATATATTTGGCTTCCTCTGAGTTTGCAAATACACTGAAGATGTCTCTACCGTGTTGCAGCCCGCCCTTTGGCTCAATACCCTCAGCTTGTATAACAAAAATATTTCACTCTTTCACATCGATACCCAACAGTCTCCAAGCACCTTAAGTCCATTAATTCTGTAAAGTGCTAATCCACATCTTCTCATTAGTTGTGCGTTTGTGTAGCTGTGCGGACACTGAACCCCTTCGCAGCCTTGGAAGGGGAAAGCAGTGGAATGCTGAGGGAAGCAAAAAGCCATAGCCACAAACATGAGCTCACGCCAGGACTATGCAAAGCTACAAGGCCACAAGAGCCGTGGAAATATTTGGACATCTCTCTCTCTCTCTCTCTCTCTCTCCCCCGCTCCCCCGCACGTCTGCAACCTCCAGCATCATCTTCTGTGGTCGGGAAACATGTTTTTAAGTGGCTAAACCTTAAAAGGCCAGAAATGGATGTGATTTTTCCGGGGGCAGAATATTGTTTGACTGTATTTCAGACCCTCAGCAGGAGCAGTAATAGCAGCTGCGGTCACAGATATTTCCCTCACAGGCTGCTTTATATCAAGGTGCTTGGTCAGATAGGCTTAGAGTCGTGGAATTCTTCAGTTGTCTGCAAATTACAAACTGCGCTGTACATAATAACACAAACCCACAGCAGGACGGCGTGCCAATAAGGGTCTGGGTGCATGTGGAATGTTTTTTTGATATTACTGTGTTGTTTTCTAGTGACCTATTTAAGAGAAATCCTGAACCAGTTAAGATGGTAAACTGAAGAAATGTATGTAGATTTGCCTTTTTGATTTTATTCTGCTTTAACTTGAGCACTGAGAGCCAAAGCCATTTCCTAGTTAGTGACTTCTTGTTACTCACATGGCAATAAAATGATTCTGATTCTGATAAGATAAATTATATTGATCTCACAGGAGAAATGTCACTCAGGATGTGCAAAGAGACAGGAAGTGTGCAAACATGTAAAAAAGGTTCAAATGCACTCTCTTTTGTGCATGATATATTATGTGCAATAAAATCAAATGTCTCTCGTTGCAAGTAGGTCCTGACACTCAGATGGCGAGGCCTCTCAGTGTGGAGTTTGCATGTTCTCCCTGTGTCTGTAGATGAACTCACTGACTGCCAGCCGTTTTTGATGATTTCACTGACTTTCAAGACCCACAGAATATTGTGTGCTATGACTATGTGAAATATGAAACCAGATTCTGAAAGATTGGACTGTCTTCTTTCATCGGCAAAAGTACATTGGTTTCTAGCTAGTTCTGTTCTCCTGAAATCCCCTGTCGAATAGAGGAAAGTTTGACAGAAATCACCAGTCTCAGACAAATACCTCAATGACAATGTCAATGAGTTAAATATTAAATAATCAAGAATCTATTTGCCATTTGCAGTAAAACCACATTGGAAGAACTGTGCAAAACTACCCCACTGTGCTCCAGGCATGGCCCCATTCTAATGCATTTGTGCAAAGAAAATGTGTGTAGGTTTTCTCCAGGTGTTCCAGGGTCCAAGACCATTAAAACATGTACAGTATGAATGTGCTGGGTGAGTGACAGGTTGTTGGTTTTTCGGAGAGTCCGTTGGCGCCAAACGTACGGTAGTTTCACTTCTGTCAGTCATTGTTAGTAAATAAATAAATACTTAGTTGCTACCTGAAGTTTTTCTGTTTATTGTGTTTTATTGTTTTTAGTGGTAGGGGAAACCGGAGCATCCAGAGGAAACCTACTCAGCGTGCTCAAGGGGAAAACCTCCACATTCCACTCAGAAAAGGCCCAGGACCCGATTGCTGAGAAACAATGAAATAGAATAATATGGAATAGAAAAATGTGTAACTTTATTGTCCTCGAGAGGCCATTTGTCTTGGGCACAGTGCTGCACGGTTACTCATGCAATATTATAAGTGTAGCCACTCACTCAGCGTGTGTATAAGCTTCCTCATATAGAAACCAGACATATTTTAATACATTTTCAGAGCATTATAAAACGTATGTACTTATGGGTAAATCATCTGTAAGTTTGAAAAATAAGGAGATAGATATAGAGACATTTAGCAAACTCAGACTGGACAAAACCAAAAAGACTCACTCCATTGGTTGCAAAATTTGAAAGATTGTGGCAATGAAAAATACACATTTCTATGACAAATGGCTTACTTTACTTTATAGTACAGAGCCAGGTGGTAAAGAATATGCCATCACACATACATTTTAACATTACGTATACAATTAACAAAGCAAACTCCTTAAAAAGTCCTTTTTTTTAAGCATTTGACCTGATGTGCACTTCAAGACAGGTCTGTTCTGTAGTAAATCACCCTCCTTCTACACAAAAAAAACTTCAATACTCTCACATCCTTAATTTGCAGCAGTAGCCAAAGTGTGTTTTTGTGACCCCAAACACACACACACACACAAGACTTTATGAATGTGTCGCCGCGTTTAGTGCACAACGCCTGAGTCTTGGCGGTGGTACAAGCAGGTGCATTCCTCCAGAGAGGCGTGAGAGTGGAATAAATCTTCTTCCCCTCTCAGACAAAAGGTGACTGTATCCTCCGGAGGGCGACACGCATGCAGACGGCCATCAGGACTTGTGCAGCGCGCTCTCCACCATTGTCCCCTTCCTTCCCGGTATTGTCCGACACACATCCTGCGCGGCTAAATGGCACAATGCAGTGGGCACAGTAATATCCAGCGAACGGGAAGCCGCGGAGCCGTGACAGGACGTGATTGACTCCTCTCCACAATTAATGATGACAAAAGAGACTGACGCGACATAACACGTGGAGCCGCCAGCCGCAGATTTAAGTGGAGAGCTTGAGTGGCGGCCTTGCGCTTGCCTCAAACAAAAACGGCCAATCATGACGAGAGCGGAGCAGGGAAACGAGCATCAAATGTTTTATTCAAAAGGGAAAACAGCTTGTACTCGTCGGGGAAATGTGCGACCCGACTCTCTCGACTGGGCTGGTGGTGGATGTTGTGGTGAGAAGGTGTTGGTGCTGATGCAGAAGTATTAGTAAAACATGGTGGTTTTGCTTTGCCAATGGCTTGTTTCAGGATTTATTTATATATTTTACATTTTCTTACCTATTTTATTTCACATCATCACCACAGATATCAAATACATTACATGAATCTTGTGAAAAATTGACTGGATTATCATGTGGGGTGCAACATTAAGCAATTCCCAGAATTCTGAAACTACTAGAACTCTGAGAACCATCATTTTTGACTGCTCTTAATGGAATTCTGAGATATTCCTCTAAATTGTTTTTGTTTTTTCACCAATTTCATTAAAAGTATTATACAAGGCATTAACCATGACACATTTTGGAATAAGTGCGCAAACTGGTGAATATACTGTACATTGAAATACAACACAGGCTAAATTCTAACTGCTAGCCGTAAACAGCTTGTTGCTATGGTAACTAGTACTGGCTCTTCTCTTGGAATCAACAGTAAAACTACTCACATTTCAAAAACAAAAGATAATTTTAATCAAAAACATAACATAAGAATAAACTGCATGTAAAAACAGAAAAGATCACGTCAAGTTAAGATGACTACAAATATAATTACTCATAGTGTTAATTAATAAAGAGCAGAGTTACAATATTCCCGCATTGTAAGGACACTCAAAGTTGGTGATATTAGTAAGTAAGTAAGTCACATGTATTTATATAGCACATTTCAAGGTCACACAAAGCTCTTTACAGTTTCAATATATCTGTATGTCCCATTCACTCCACACACGGTAAGGATAGAAACACACTGCCACACCTAAATTTTTCTATATGAATACAGATTACTTACTCACCAAAGCCCCTGACCATCACCATCGATTAATCTCTCTCTACATTCATTCCTATTGTACATGCTATAGTTTTTAAGTTTTTATATTGGCTGTAATTGAACGATTGACCTTTCCTAAACAAGGATAATCCCACAGAGATTTCATTGTACATTATTTAGAGGTAGGGATTAACAGAGAGTGCTAGGACTGAATGCAAAAACAAACTGCCACTGCACTCCTGGTCCCCAGTCTTGCCACTTAAAACGAAACTAATCAGGCCAACCACATTATAATAATATTAACATTTACATATCCATAATATATTCATCTTTACACCTCAGGCAATGTTAGTGTACAATATCGGCAGCATCCATGAATCACAGTAATAATAAATACAGCCTGTTCTGGTCTGCTTTGCTCACAACACTTTACTTTTAAAAGACAAACAAGATGTATTATTAATCTTTTCTTATTTTCTAAAGCAAATTGGGTTGCCTTGTGTATGAATTGTGATATCTCTACACTGCAGGCTTTGTCTTTAAAACCTCAGTGTCATTAAAAGTGATAGAAAAGTTCTTTCAGCCGAGGTCTTGGGTGTGAACTCTGGATAACAGCCTTCATATTAGAAGCCGTCTGATCTGGCGTGTCCCCAGTGGCCTCTCTGGCCTTAGCGAAGGAACACACACGGCCTGCCTTGGCATTTGCGCACTCCGAACAGCAGCTTTGTCTTTATTAATGATAATAATATTACCGATGGCACCAGAGGAAAGCAGGATTAGAGCTGGCAGTGCTGGATGAGGAGGAGCCGCTTGCTTGGCTGGAGTACATGTGGGATGTTGACTCTCTCGCTTTCTTTAAACGTCGCCAATGGGAAGCCAAAAATCTTTTTCATTTAAGAGCAATTAAGTGGATCCCAGAATGACTGGCTCCAGCATGCCGCCTGGTTTTATTAGCCATTTCCTCTGCCTCACGCCAGCACACGGAGCGTTCACTTTTCCCTCACAAAGCCACTTTTCCATAACCATGAGTCGCGCTGGGACCACCGTGATTAAGTGCGAGCCAGTGCTTCCCTAAACATGCTCGACATTACAGACCCCCCCCCCCCCCTTTGCTAGATCTGTCCCAGGCTTGTGTTCCAACATTTATGTGCAGTAATTAAAAACATCCAGCCGTAATTTAATAGTTCTCACCAAGTAGAGACACCAAGTCTACCCCAGTTTTTTTCTTTTTTTCCAGTCCACTTTGTATAAATAACATGGAATGCGGTGCGTACACATACATTTTGACATATTTTCCCTTCGAGTGCTTCTGCCAGGCCCCTGTTCTATCATTTTGCACCAAAATTGGAGAGATTGTGAAACGACACGGCTTTGAAAAATATGTCACAGATAACACGACCCATACATCAACCCGGGCTGACAGTAGATCCAAATCACAGCTTCCCTCGTGCTTTGGACTGTCATTCAGAGATTCTAGAGTCTAAATGCAACAACCTAAAGCGATGCGGTAATAGCGGTGTGTGAAGTGCATGTAAATAGCCTGGAGACACGAGCATCTTCTCTCTGCTGGGGAAGACATGTGGTTTCAATCTGTTTCGTTCTCACAGTCGGGCAGGCCCATTTCTCCTGCCACTGTAAACATATGGGCACTCCACTCAGTTCTGTATGGGTGATTAGCACGCAGTCGAAAAGCACTTGTATTGTCTAGAGATGAAAATGACAACAAAATGATATGCAGGCGCCGGATCAAAAGGAGGCTAAGGCGGAGTCATGGGTTTCAACTCATTATGTTCAAAGAAAGCGTGGTGTGGTTTTGTTCCCGTATAGCCACTAACAGTGCAGTGTCTTCCACCTGCTTGTCTACAGCGGTGGTATAGTTCATATGACAGCTTAGACATACAGTATTTTCAGATAAGATGAGAAAAACCTACAGTATATTTGTCCTTCAATGAAAATGTAAGGGCCAGAATTGCGCACTTTACAGCAGAATAGAAGGAGGTTACTGTTGGGGCGTAATTTATGATGCAATTGTTTCCTTATATCTCTGGACAGTAGTTCAGGTATAAAGTCTTTCTGTTTATGTAATTGTCCTGACATCGCAGCCTTTTGTGCAAGATTGTTGTATAATTTGCTCCATCCATCTTCCCATTAACTCAGCTCCACTCTTCCCTATTCTCGCTGAAGAAAAAGCAGCCCCATAGCATGATGCTGCCACCCCCATATTTACTATTGGGAGCGGTGCACTGAGGGTGATGAGTGTATGTTTGTGGTTGTAAACATAGACTAAATGTGCAAAGGTTTAGAACCTATGTAAGCCAATGTATTTAAGATTTTACTCAAAGTCTTAGCCTAGTTTTTGTTAATGGTCACATTTATAAAGAAGACATTCTTTCTCAGGTGAAGTCATGGGTAATTATTATAGGAACAGTTTGAATTAGGACTGAAGTCAACCAAATAATTTCATAATGAACTTTTATTACACAACTTACTAGATCAATATCAAGATTTCTAATGCACTAACTATATAATAAAGAACCACAGGTCATGTATCCTAGATTTTCACTATTTAGTAGGCAAAAGTTTGGTTTGTCTTCTTCAAATATACACAAAAATATAGATAAAAAGTAGATAGTAGCAGCAAAAATAGAAAATAAAATTGATAATTCTAAAAAGATAACAATAATAACAATCAACAACAGCCCTTCAAGTCAGAGCAGCAGAGGTGGAGTAGCCTCTGGGTGGAGCAGGACGGGTCACAGCAGCAGAGGTGGAGTAGCCTCTGGGTGGAGCAGGACGGGTCAGAGCAGCAGAGGTGGAGTAGCCTCTGGGTGGAGCAGGACGGGTCACAGCAGCAGAGGTGGAGTAGCCTCTGGGTGGAGCAGGACGGGTCAGAGCAGCAGAGGTGGAGTAGCCTCTGGGTGGAGCAGGACGGGTCACAGCAGCAGAGGTGGAGTAGCCTCTGGGTGGAGCAGGACGGGTCAGAGCAGCAGAGGTGGAGTAGTCTCTGGGTGGAGCAGGACGGGTCACAGCAGCAGAGGTGGAGTAGCCTCCGGGTGGAGCAAAAAGACTCTCAAAAGGTGGAGAAGCCGTTTATGTTTGCAGTAAGAGAAAAAAATCCCAATGAAACAAACAGGGTCTTATTCTAAAGGAGCCGATTGTGAGATGAAGGATTGCTGTGTTTGAAATCAGATCAAAATGACAAAATCTATTTTAAAATAAATGGATCAATAGTGGTCTTTAATTAAACAGAAGTTTTCACGGACACAGTCACAGAGACACATCCAAAGCAAAACAATTATTTCAAGCCACAAATGTTTTTGCGACTTTTGCAGTCCATTCCATTTTCAGTTGCACAACAAAATCACATTTCTCTCTTTGTTCAGCTCTGTTTCGGAAACTTTTATAGTTTCCTTTTGGCAACAAACTCTTTGGCACAGGGACCCAGGCTCATCCATTTTCCTCTGCATTATACAGAATTTATTTTCGACCACTTCAAAGACATGAAATCAAAACTTCTGCAAACTTTCTGTAGCTACAATCTTCAAGACAACATAGTATTTACAATTACTCCTGTCTCTCCCCTGTATCATTATGATGTTGTTCTATAGACGTAATGTTTAGAGCCGTTTTCTGACTTTTAAAACGAAAGTCTTTCCCATAAATTAGTTTTGAAAAATGTTCTCAGGTGAAATTACATTCTTTACAATCGTATGGGTGTGTTTGCAGCCAGCAATTTTCTCATTTCAGATCAAAACAAATACTACTCTTGCCCCTGGTGGTAGCACAGGGTGTTACAGGCAGAACGTTTGTGCACTTTACTTACTTTACTTTGCTTTCATCTTTAATTCAGACACAAAAAAGGTCCATATAAAACAAAAACAAAGACAGACAACAGAAATGGAAACAAGCAGCACACAAACATACAACATTTAAACAAATCTGTCTGTTTCTAGCATATTTTCTACATTATAGACCTTATTTTCCATTCAAAAAGGTGAAATGGTGAAAAGTTTTTAGTCTCATTGCATTTTCTTGTAAAAATGTGCAGTATTTCTTCTTTAAAGGGGACATTACTAGCAACATTTTTCACAGCTTTTGACCATGTTATTGTTATTTTTTTCCCCTTTACACTCATTCAATCTCTAATATGTGGCTGATTCGGCATTGCACTGTCATTTTTGCACACTGGGGAAAAAACGGTGACCACGTTTCTGCTGACGTTGCATAAAGACGCACAACCATATTACGGCACTTTATACAACGCATGGACTTTTCTTTCATAACATCTTTTTAGATAAATATTGCCGTGTCACGTATATGCACAGCAGAAAGTGATGGAAAATAAGCCAAAAATTGCTCAAATTTGGTTAAATGTAA
This sequence comes from Knipowitschia caucasica, assembly GCA_964034765.1. NCBI lineage: Eukaryota > Metazoa > Chordata > Actinopteri > Gobiiformes > Gobiidae > Knipowitschia > Knipowitschia caucasica. Next base: position 9,150,363 of record OZ035836.1, read on the forward strand.
CTTAAAATGAGCACATTCTGACTGCCTTAAAACAATGGAACAAAACAAAATAATCTTGTTTTAAAAAAGATACTTAGAAGAAACATCTCTCTTGGAATGAGAAAAAAAAAGCAACAGTCCTTGAACTAAGACTAAATGGCTTTATCCCATTGGAAAATCTTGTTTTAGCACAAACAGAATGTACTCAAAATCAAGGTCTACAGGATGATTTTTCCAATGTTTTGAGTTTTAAGAACCGCCCTTTCCAGAATAAAACTTTCTGGTCTTATTTGGCGAGCACGTATCACCAGAATGATTGACAATTTGGAGGACCAATAGTCTTGATGATCAACCCGGAAGTAGAACATCCTCCTATATACCTTCAAGATAAAAAAAAACACTATCTTTAAGCATTTAATACCTTCAATTGTATCATTTTTTTGCAGTGTACCGTATAATAATGATCCAGGGTGTCGATACAGCCGACAGAAGCTTTTATGTTATGTTTTCTTTCATCTCGTCGGCTAACTTCGACCCTATATAATCCTGATTATCTCCACATTCTGCCCACGTAGCCCTCGACGAGCATGTCAAATGTTATGAAGAGTATGTAGAGGAGGGATCGGGTCCTCCACAGTAGATTAGATTGAGTAGCGCATGCATAACACCAAACCCAATGAAGTACCGCTGTTGGACTGATCATTCCTGGACCTCATCTCCTCCACTGCCCATTTGATCTGCCGTATTGATTCGCGGCTAGTTTTTTTTCCCACTCCACGAGATCTGTGGAGCGTGCACAGATCGCGGCATTCAAAGCGGCTCCAAACAGGAGAATTGGCAATCAGTCTCGCACTCTCTTTATCAATTAAATTAGGTTTCGGTGCCAAACGCTCTTTCTTCGGCTTCTTCAATCCCCAGGCACTTTTAGGATCGCTCCCCAAGAATATATACCACCTCGCAACTTTTCACTCTAATGCAAGGTTTGGCACTGTATGCGACCAGGAAGGAGATGGCCCTGGTTGGTGGAGCAAAGACAATAAATAGGCCTACACCATTTGTCATTTAGAGTAGTGAGGGCTAAGCATTTTTTTGGAAGGACAAGGCAGTTTTACAATTTATAGGTATATGGATGGATCTGTTTAGTCTGCGGCTGATGTGTCTTAACATCGTGAGTCATTGATCGATAACTATGAAGAAATTGTATACTTATGATACTCTGGGTTTACCGCTTTTCCTTGTCGAGGCAGGAGGGTCTGTTATAGCCTTGTGAGGGTCTTGCTAAAAGGACAGTGGTGATGATCCAGGACACTCATTCAGCAATATTTATGGACATTGGTCATCTGCCCCCTTTATGGACTAATACCGATGTGTTTTCTGTTTCATTTCTTTTGTTTGAATTGTTTCATTTTCTGGTCTGTGTTGGCAAATTCAAGTCCTCCGGGAGAACTACTGTTGTGATTTTGGGCTAAACAAGAGTGATTGGAATTGAATGATATTGTAGGCCTGTGCTGCTGTATATACTGTATATATGACCACATTTTGATGAAAAAAGGACTAGATAGTACAATTTCTAGACGTATGGTTTCCCGATACTATCCATTTCACTTCATACGTTGATACCAATTGTCCTTAAACTGAAAGGAAAATAACCCATAGTATAGTAGTATAGCTAAAGTAGTATGTTATATTATGGTATAGTATTCAGTGAACTGTAAATGGTGTGTTATTTTAGATTTTTGGTGAGCCGAAACCACTTTATAGCAAAACATATGGCAATCTGACTCATATAATATAATGCAAATGAAATATTAACAAAACACAGTGCAGAGGTGGTGAGCGTGGGCAGCTCAAGTCAGTGCATTAGAAGATTCTCTATATGATTCCACAATTTGAAATAAATCGTATTTACTTTAACTGAGAAATATTATGCAAAATCTATCCACCCACACTAATATCAAGGACCTCTGGCACAAACAAGTAACTATGCTCCTGTCATTGTAGCATTATGACATCACACTCAGAACAGTTTTCTACCTTTGAAAACAAAAGTATTGCCCCTGATCTCTCTGGTGAAATGACGTTCTTTACATGGCTATGTTTGCAGCCGGTAATTTTCGAATTTCTAAAAACAAAATAAATTCAACTTCTCCATCTGGTGGTAGCATGGGGAACTACAGACAGATAGCATTATTTTTATCTTCCATACTTAGGTCAACATGTATTTTTGACTTTGGATAAAATTTCACATTCTAAAACATGAACTGAATAGTCTCATAATTTTCAATGGACATTTTGTGAAGTCTTTTGTTTACGTCACAAAGGTCAATGAGTGAAACAGCACCTTAAACATTTGCACACAAACAGCAGAGGACAGTGCTCCTGAAAGACGCTCCGTGATCTAAGACGGGAAAGAATGCAGGGTCCAGGACGACCGTCTGAGACACAGCCCCTCACCATCACCTTCACCCGGGGTCACAACCCAACTGTGTGTGTGTGTGTGTATTTGTGTGTTTGTATGAATGTGGATGTGCGTGTGTGGGTGAGTGAATGTGTGTGTGTATGTGTGTTTGCGTGCATGTGTGTGTGTGCGTGTTTGTGTTTGTATGTACGTGTGTGTGTGTATATGTACGTGTGTGCCTGTGTGTGTATGTGCATATGTGTGTGTGTGTGCGCGTGTGTGTGTGTGTGTGTGTATGTGTGAGTGTGCACTGTCGAAATCTTTGTCTGCTTTATGACCAGTCAGGACCACGTCTGTCTTTCTGACCAGAGCCATTTGTTTCCCCCACCCTGAATGTCAGGACTTAAAAATTAAAAAAAAACAACCCAGAGTTAAAAAAAAAAAAAAGTGGTTTTGCAGAGATAGAGAAATGAGATGACAGTTTTCCATTTCTGAGAGCAGAGTAGGTGAGATATTCCCACAAGGTGAGTGGTGCAAAGTGTAGCAGAGCATTGAGAAGGTGGATTTGCATAATGGGAACCTCACAAACTGTGATTCGCCCAAGTGGAGTTGTTTGCAGTGAAGCGAACATTTTAAGACGTTTCAAACCTCACATGTACACACTCACTTTACTAAAGGCACTAAACCACACACTACCAAACCCCCATGACCTCCGGAACACCGACACGCACACACACACACACACACGGATGAAAATTAGCCTACATGGCTAACTCTGGCACATTTACATGTTAAAAACACATGTTGATGAATGTGCACTGTCCCAATTCAAATAAAGATAAAAAAAAAAAAAAAACAAAAAAAAAAAAACACACACACGCACACACACACACACACACACTTCTAATCCACCTCAAAACTAAAAGACAAGTCAATACACTCACACCATGACTACACCGTCCTCTGCTCATGCTGCTTTTTACTTTGTATTTTAACTGTATTTTAACTGTTCCCTAATGCACTTTTTACTTTGTATGTAAGGCGACCTTGAGTGTTGAGAAAGAAACCTAAGAAATAAAATGTATTACTATTATTATTATCATTGTAAACTGTCAGACTGTACAATAAGGACTGAGAAACTCGCACTGTTATAGTCATTTTTTTGTTTTTTGTTTTTTTGTTCATGATGTATCTTGCACAAAAAACACTATATTTTAACCTTTTAACATATTTGCACACTTCCTGTCTTTTTTTGGGTGATTGTATGATTATGCCAAATGTACATGTAAATCCCAATTGTCATGACGGGGAAAACAGAGTCTGAATAAAATACAAAAAAATAATGGAAGCAGTATTTCTGGAGTCTGTGGTCATTTTGGCGTGGATAATTCAGGCAAAAATACAAAACAGGGCACTTATTTGTCAAAAAAGGTGACCATTTTGGATGTTTTCACCACTTTTAACAGAGATTGGTGACGAGTTCATGACAGAAAAATAAATCTAAAAGGTTTAATGAAATGTGGTGTTGTTGTTTTTGCTTTTGAGTTATAAAGATTACCAAAAAATTCCGTAAATACTTAAAGGGGATATAACCCGATTCTGTTCTATAATATGATCATTTTTGACCCCAATGGCTCTTGATTAATTGTATGGTTCAATTGAAAGCTTGAACAATGGGACAAGGAAAAGAAACCGAGAGCCTAACTCTGAGACAAGTCCTTTTTTAGGTGAAAAGCTCCATTTGAATTAGCTCAAATGGAACTTGATTGTGAGTACATTTTGTACATTTTGTTTTTTAGAGACTAGCAAATGATCAAAAAATCAGTGTTTTTCTTGTCTCGTTGTTGGTATATCCTTTTTTTGCATATGTGCCTTTGAATCTAGATTTATTTTTAAACTACTGGATTCAAGCATGTCAAATCTTATATTTCATCATTTTTTTCCGTGAACATGGGCTCATGGCTGGATTAGATCAGTTTGGACTCTGGTCACAAGTTGAATTTGGATCAACCTAAGTCCCCTTCCCCAAAATATACAGCACTTTGAGTAAATTATGCAAATGCTTATGTTTAGGTTGTAACACTGATAATTTGGTATGGCAGCGTTTGATTCATAGATGTACTAAAGAGAGTGACCTACAGAGTCAGCAATGCATGGCTGGCTTTTGCATTTTGATTTCTTCAGAATAATGTGGAACTTCAACAACACAATCCCCAAACTCCCAGTGAGGTCCTAAGTCAGCAGTAAAGCCAGACTTCACTTCTCCAGACGATCTGTCCAAGAGAGAACCAGGACCACGGCCAAGCGTTCAGGAGAGAGCTGCGCCAAGGACAATGCCAAACAAAGACATTTAAGAAGTTTCTCTCCAAACACTTCCACAGAGCACTTCACAAATAGCCTGTTGAGACCAATACTTTTATGTTGAGAAAGGGCTCGTATTATGTGTAACGTGATAATCCATTATTACTGTGGATTGTCTTGTCCTTGGATAAATAACACTGGGTGAGAAACCAAAAGGATAATATTAATTTACAAATAAGTATCCTATGGTTGACCAAGACCATTTTATTCCATGCAATAATCTCTGAGACCCACATACTTTCCACTCTCGTAGATAATAATGCATTGGTTTTATACAGGCGCTTCATGTGTTATTATTCTTTCACTTTAGTTTTAGTTTAGTTTAGTTTATTCCAAGCCGGTACAATACAACACAAGAAAAAGAAGAAATACATTACGATGCTAGACAATATTAACACATCATTACAACTTGTCCACAAAGAAGAGAAAAAAAGAAATATAGCTTGGAAGGGAGTGGGATGATGACAAGCTTCACTACTAATGTAGCCACAGCTGCCCTGAGGCATTATTATGTGCCATCGGCTCCTCCGATCATCACCAGCCATTCACACACACACACACACACACACACACACCAGACTCATTCTAGGCAATATGGGTGAAGTGTCTTGCCTTAGGACACGACAACAGTTTGGCACCTGGTGTTCCCGGAGGTCTCCCATCACACAAACCAGGCCCTGTCCTGCTTAGCTTCAGAGGTCTGACAGGATCTCACATGCAGGTATGGCCACACTGGATAAATCATTAAAGAATTTCATATTTCTTACGGCCAGCAACCACACACACACACACACACACGCACACACACAGGGTCAGCATTTCTCGTTATACAGTCTGACAGTAGCAGCAGCTTCTTATTTGAGCTATAACGACCAAAAGGAGACATAACATAGACTTTTTTAACCATGTTTTAGTTGCTTTGACCCACTTTCATCACATACACAGCAGCAGTGCAGCCTCAGCGGCAGAAACTTGTGCAACATCTCTTGAAGCAGGTGAACACACTAAAACAACATCCTCATGATTAGCTATTTCAAAACAGTAGCGCCTCTAAAACCTTCCAACACCTCATTCCTCTAAAATACAGCTTGATTTTTCTTGAATAGGGTCAATATGGTTGTGGATTAATGCCAATAAAAGTACTCAAATAGCACAGGTGGCACACAGGGTAACAACAACAGCCTTTGAGCCAAGACTGGAAATTCATATTAGTTTTGACTGAACGGAAAGGTTAAAAAGCCAACTCGGGATTTCCTAGTAAAAATGAATCACTGGCAGGTTGCACAAATTGTAAACGAAAGCTTGATGTAACCTGGGATCTGCTTCTTTTTATTAGTATAGCTTAAGTGTTTCTTTCTTGACTGCCCTGTCTGATTTGGTATTCATGAGTTCCCAGGACTAAGGGGGAGTCGAAGGCAAATAAACAGAAAAACATGAAGTGAGAAATGATGCAGCCGGAACTGTCAAAGTCTTTTCGATTACAGCAAGGTCAACTTTCACAGCACTACTGAGTCATCCCACCCACTCATACAAATCAGGAGAACACCAATCTTACAAGTGAATGATGCCAGAATAAGCAGGGCCCTCTTGGAAGCTCCATATCCTCAAATGCACCGAAAGCAGGGGGACATTTTGGGACAGAAATGGGTTGAGGACTCGCGTGGCGGAGAAAAAAAATAAAAGCCAAGCACTCTCTGAAGCATGAAGGATGAGCGTGTAAGCAGCCAGAGGAGTAAAGAAGTGCTGGCTGCCAGCTGAAGGAATAGAAGGTCTTTTACATGGACGAGACAAGCGGATATGTGAGGAGAGGGCGACTTCTAGTGGTCGTGAATGGAATTACTAGTGATTTTTGCATACAGGTTAAATGTCTTTGGAAACAGCAAAACATGGGACAGAATGTATGAGATTTTTTGTCTTCCTTATGTTCTAGATGTTGCGCTGTTTGTCCATGCGGCAAAAACGTAAAGACGATATATATGATGTAGGTAATATGGGACGAAGATACTGCTACAATAAACTTTTTCCCATTGTGATAATACTTTTTATGGGGTCATAAGGTTTTATACATACATAACTGTTTTTTTTTCTGATATAGTCAAGAAATGTCAAATTATGACTTTTTTACCATCTATACTTGCCCAAAATAGTATCTCGTTTAGCTTTAATTTACTTAGATCCCCATTAGCTACTGAAACATACAGTATCTACAGTATATACTTCCTGGGGACTTTGTAACCATGGTCATGTTACATACATACATACATACATACATACATACCTAGCCTACACACACACAAAATAGTATTGGCGAGATTGATAGAAGCAGCAAAATCAGTGAATTTCAATATTTAAATAACCTAAAATTAATATGCAGCTCCAAAAATACAAACACAAAGTCATTGCTCTGCTTCAGTGAAAAATAAAACTCTCAATCTTTCTGTAAAAATCAGGTGCATTAGTCCTGCTATGACAAAGTGGGCCAGTGAGCTCCATGCCTCCCTCGGCCTGTAGCGCAGTCTCCTCTGGATGGGAATGATGCGACAGGAAGGTAAGAGGAAACCAGGGTTATAGCACATCACTGAAGAAGGTCAATTTACTAAAGAGTGCGTCTGGTGCTCTCGTTGTCATCGTGTTTCTAATTAAATGAATGAAAGAATATTTGATCCTCTCTCTCACACGCAGCCAGAGCAGCTGGTGGTGCATCTCACTAATGCTGGGTCTGAATGAAGAGATCAGGACAGGCCGAGCCCTTTTTGTGTGTGCTTACTGTATTTTTAAGTTTATTTAGATTTGCCTCTGCTGCGTTTGACCACATATAGTATAGAACAGTCATCTAGACATGACAAAACAATTGATTTAACTAATAATTTATCTAGTTTGTTTGGTGCACATTTTCTGCTCTGCTTCACTGCCCATTTAGTTTATTATTTGCTTCATGTGACTGGTCCAGGTCAACATATCACTTTGAGTTGTCTTGTGTATGAATTGTGCTATACCATACCTTACCATATTATCAACTGTTATGTCCAGAAACTTGGTCACGGTGATTAGTTCAATAGACTCCAAACAAAACAGAAAATGAGAATATTTTTAAAACGCATGCAATGAGGCTGTAGTATATTGGTTTCACATTTTAATTGGAATTACAGAAATAAATTAACTTTTGAACCACCTTCTACGGTTCTGAGTTTCACCAGGAACATTTTAATTGAAGTTGTTGTGTGACAGATAAGTTTCTCAGTGTCTTAGTTGGTTTGTGGTTTATAAAAAGTAACAATTAGAATCATTGTATCTCTGTTTAACGTGACAGAGAACAAAAATGTGTTTATTAAAATTAATTTCTTAAAACTTACTTGCTTTGAGATTTTGTCGGATGGTTGAATCACTTTTTTGGATATATATTTAAATATTTAGATCATTTTCAACACATTATTAAGACACTGTTTTTTCGTACTCAAACCCAAGCAAAAAAATCTTCTCCAAAACTTACTTATAGATGCTTAGAAAATGTAATGGATATTTTCTAAGCCATTAACCCATCCACATTATGTAACATGTGTGGCCTCGTACCATATTCTGACATATTGTGAAAATGAGTAATTCTCCATGTACGCAAATAACAGATAATGTACAAAAATAACAAACAGAGTGTGAACCGGTGTGACGTGTTGGAATTTTACAGTATTATGAATATCACAAAAGCTGTTGCTGACAAATTATATCAGACTGCAAAAGCTGAGATAAAGTATAATTGTGACTTCAAGATGCTGTAGTTAAAATGTTTACAACAGTATTAACCAAGGACAGAGTAAATTGAATCATTTAATTCATTAGTAGTAAGTAATTAGCCTTTTATTTTTAATACATGGTAAAACTGGTTGATATAAATGAAAAGAAACTAGATGCTAAATGCTAACTAAATGCTAACTGCCACAAGTAAACAGTGTGTTGCTATGGTAACTATTACTGCTGCTGCTGCTCAAGTCCTGACCAGAACCAGGAAGTAAGACCACATTAGTCCAGTTCTCAGGTCTCTGCGCTGGCTTTTGTGGCTCAGAGAATAGATTTTAAGCAGCTCTGTTTGTTACAAGTCTCTCCATGGCCTCCAAAGTACATCTGTGACATGTTAGTGCCATATGAACCAACTCGGACTCAGGAGCACAGGGACTGGCCTCCTGATGGTTGATTATCTATAATTGTAATGCATTGTATTGTTGTACAGTTTTGTTAAGCACTTTGAGTTACCTTGTGTATGAACTGTGCTATACAAATAACCTTTCCTTGCCTTACTCCAAGCTGAGATTGCGCGCAACCAGTCGAGGATCGAGATCATTTCATACACTTAATGACATAGATATAAACCACATATAGAAACAGAAATAGTCACACAATTATGAAGTTATGAAGACCAAAAATGTTCATAAGCTGCATTCCTGGGTTGGATTTCACCTCCAGACCTTTCTGTGTGGAGTTTGTATGATCTCCCTGTGTTTGCGTAGTTTTCCTCCAGGTGCTCCGGTTTCCCTTACTACTAAAGACATGTACAACTGCTCTGGGTTCTATTGTTGACCAAGGACAGGGTAAACGCCATTCTTTGATTCTTGTGTTATCATCAAGGACGCATTAGAAGGACGCATAATTTATCGCTGTTTTAAAACTCTATTATTGTATTAATCTACGTTTTATGAGGCGTCGATCATTTCAAGGTTGCCCGTCGGTACAAATGTTCCTCGACTGTTGGGTTGTCATTTTCAATCTGTTTTTTATTTTTCAGTGACAGAGCTTTCTCCCACAGACAGAGACTTTGCAGCGTCTTCCATAACTGTGATGAATGGGAAGTGGCTGAAAGGTCAGACACAGAGCGCCTCACACGATGGCGTCCGGCTGGAGCCTTGAACGCCGGGTCACCGAACGCTGGATCAAAATAGCAACAGTCCTCTATAGTTCAATGTGTGTCAAAAAATATATTGTTTGAACCTCTTTACAACCTCTACTTGTTTTCTCTAAAAGGACGGAAATATGTGTGTACCAGTTTGAACTAACACTGTTTTAATAAATGGCTGGACCGCTGTATGAAGCTGGGAGGGAGGGGTCATGGTGGGGAAATGAAACAAACCCAAAATGGAGGACAGCAAAAATAAGTATTAAATCAAAGCAAAATCAGAAAAGGAACCAAACAGGACTAGAAAATAAGACGTAGAAATGACAATAACGGAACAGGGAGTGAATAATTAAAAATGTTAGTGAATAATTAAAAAATTTATTATTATAGATCCATGGGTTAAAAAACAGGCACAGGTGAAACACATGAGGTAATCAAGCAACAGGAAGTGAAACTAAGGTAGACCAAGTTACAAAATTAAACAGGAGATAAAACCTAAATTATGACACGGGGCCTGTAGTTTTGGCTCCAAATCTGCCTACATGTTCTCTGGTTACTGTGGAGGAGGGTGTAGCTGGAGTTGGCTCTATTGTAGAATGACAAACTAAAGGTTTTGAAAATGAGTCAATTTTTACTGAAAATTACATTTATGGATGTATAATGAAGCAAAAGGGTTCAGGCAGGATTCAATTTTAAATCTCTAATAACTATTCTTTTGTATTTATGTGAGTTTGTAGTAAAACCTGATTCATTTCATTTGACTGAATGTAAAACTCATATTTGACCTTTTCTAAACTGCATTTCAAACAAATAATTCTTAAAGGCACACCGTGTAACTCTTGGCCACTAGGGGCGCTAGACCTGCAACTTTCACGTTTAGCGCCCCTAGTGGCCACAAGCAACTCAGCACTGTCGCAAAAGTCAACAAACAGTCAGCCGGTGTCTTTTGAGTGTGTATTCAGACAGCATGCACTGGTGTGTGTGTTCAAACTGTAGAGACATGCCTACAGATATTGAGAGACTCTGCTGTGGTCAGCCTCCAGACCGCTGCATTAGTAATCTACCACACATGGACTTCTATATCCTGGATGAGGGAGTTCTGCGTCTAGCTCGTGCTGCGTGGAATGACATCTTTGCAGTCGATGACATCCAGGAACCAGGTGAAGAGCAGCGCTCATACAGACATGCAGCTTACAGCACGATCCCTTTCGCGTTTCCTCTTTTTAGCCTCCTCCGAAGGTTTAAAAAATTTCCTTGCCTCAGCCATGACCAGGAGTCAAGCAGGTGAAAAATGAGTAGCAAAAGCCTTAGCTCCATGAGTATATCAGCGCCTGTAGCCGTAAAGCAAGTCTTTCTTCCAAGTCACGTGACCTGGTGGCAGACGGTCCGTCTGCTCGAAACTTACATGGGCGGTATTTCAAGAGGGCAGCCCCGCTCGGAGCATTGCAAGTGTCAAGCGCTGTATATTGGCCCAAGTATTCATATAAAATAACTCATATGTGTCAACTCTTTAGGTCACAAAGTCCGCGGTGTGCCTTTAAAGGTATATATGAGGATTTTCCCAAATTTAGCAAAAAAATCTCCAGTTTTTGAACAAAACTCTCTGTCTTATTTGACGAGCACGTACCACCAGAATGATTGACAATTGGGAGGACCAATAGTCTTGATGATCCACCCGGAAGTAGAAAATCCCCCTATATTCCAATAATATACAACAGACATGACATGTTAAAAAGATTATCCAATCAGAGAGAAGAATGAGCCTCTCATTTGGGTTGCCAGTTTGTTAAGATGAAATGCAGCTCTTTAATGAATCAAAACCAAAACAAAAAATAGCTCCACACATTTGTTTAAATGATACAAAAATGAGTAACACACACAAAGTTTGTACTGTTTATGGCTACTCTCCAGCAGGTGGGTTGCATCAGTAATCGGCGCGAATTTGTGTGCATGGGTTTTGGTAATATCTTTGTTGGGTAATCTCTTCAAGTTTTATTCGTACAAGCTTATAACGTTTGTGCAAGTGTGTGCAAATAAATAGCTACAATAATACTTTACTCCAAGACCATTTATTGTTCAATATATAAATCGTATTGTAATGTGTAATGTGAGTTTTTGCACTAACAGCGACAGTGCTTAGACAGCATCTTTCCAAGGAATAACGAATAGCTATCGATGCTTGAAAAGTCTAACATCTTGGAGTAGACACTTTATTGATCCAGAAGGAAATCCTCTCATTTTTAATCTTTTGCAGTATGAATCATGATGAAATGTTTTGCAGGTCGTTGCCTGGACTCGATGTGTTAGATGTGGAGAGGTCATGAGAGAGATGAAGTGTAGGCAACCCTCAGTGCATTTTATTTAGATTTTCACTTGGAGAAATTCACTTATGAATAATCAAACAGGAAAAGGTCATCGGTCAGAACAAATGATGAACAAAATAGTTATTCTCGATCTGTGTCCAAACTCCAAACAAGAGCTCTGGGTTTGGTCAAGTCAAATGGAAGACCTTTACCATGTATTTGATTCCATTTAGAGAAAGTTGAATGCTGAGAAATTGGGTAAACACATTTTTATACCAGCCATTTATTTTTTTTATTTTTATGGCAGACTTTATCAGAATTCAGTCTTTCTTAAATGATGAAGGAAAAGGGACAAATACAGAAAACATATGACCAATTTAAGACTCACTTATTTGGACAACATGCTGTCTTTTGAATACTTATAAGAACTGATAGCCCTGTGAGTCAGAATTGGCCTATCTGGGCTGAGTGAGGCTGGTCCTCTATTTTTTACTTTTCTGCTTGGAAAATCTGATCTTAAGATGTGAAAGTGGCAAAAATTGACATGTGTGTGAAAACTATTTTAGAGCCAGGAACTAGTTACATGGATTTTATTACATGACTGCATAAAAATTGGATGGTGCCGTGGTAAGAGCTCTGGTGTGTGCCGTATCACACGTCCATGTATGTATCTATCTACATCCTACATCTACTGTTTAAATGAACATAACAGCAGCCTGCCCAGGGACTACAGGTGGAAACTAGAATCTTTACTATAACCTGGTACAATACATCTTTCCTTTGTGTTAATGTTTAATTGTACACTGTCCCTGCTCAAATAAAGAACATATACTATAATAAAAAAGTAAACAAATGTTATAAAAAATACAATGTACATGTCTAATTAATGATAACTACACAAATTTAAACTGTATATTATCAATTATATTAAGGTGAGGCCAACACATAAAAGATTTAGATGTAATTTCAAATACAGCCCCTTTATATTATTGTTTAAATTTAATAAAAAATACATGACATGTGTCTCAAGAGGGCTTTAGTGGGTGGTTATAGTGATTCAGACAAAGCTGAGAGCTAGTCCAGTGTTAGGGCGCCTCCTAGTGGACAAACCAGTCAGTGTAAGAAGAGTAGGAGGACAAAAAATGACATTACACGTTTATAATTTTGCAGAGAGTGACTTTAATTTCAGAAAATTACAAGTTCATACACCTGCCATTTCCACTAGAAGTAATAATGCAATCGATTTGGAGACAAAACAGGCTTCAACGTCTGTTACATGTCAAAGAGCTGCAGAACAGAACCAATTGATGTCAAATACAGATATATAATAATAATATATATTTATAAAAAAAAGAAAAAACCAACTTTCATATCAAGTGACACTACTTTTAGACTACATCCACTGCTTCAGCAGTTGCAGCTGCTATGATGAACTAACAAACTCAACGTGGCTTCTCTTTTTGACTAGATATTAGTTACATGCCTTTCTTGTCGTAAACTATGATTATTTGGTGTCTGGTATGACCTCTGCGTGGCGTCATGCTTCCACTTCCGGCCCGCTCGGAAAAACAAACAGAAAGCAACTTCACGTGTTTTGTCACAGCACCTGTCTATCGGGGAGGGAGGGGCCATTTTTTTCATTTTTTTGTTTTTCATACGTTCTAAGTAGGGAGAAAAAAAGTCCAATATCGCTCTCACGGACGTTGATATTGTTGGTGTGCGGAGTGAGCCTCTTGATGTTTAGACACAATATTTCTAAAGAGTAAGGTTTTTGTTTTTTAAGACAGAGGGTCAAAAACAATCCATGCCGATTAACCGCTGAAGCATTGTCCTTCTGGAGGCTGCGGAAGCTTCATGTTCTCTTTGGACATCATGAGACGCCTTAGCTCTTGAAGGACTATTTTAATACTATAAGAATTTTGCCATTTGGCTAAGATTGGTATGCTACGTGAATCCACCTGCAGAGAGAGAGAGAAAGAGAGAGAGAGAGAGAGAGAGAAACACAGCATCAGTCACGGTGACGGCAGCAGACACTGACTGATAACACGTCACATGAGCCTGTCTCTAAAGTGCACCACGCATCCAAAGCCAGTACACGTTTTTATGATGACAAGGCTGGGCGATTAATAGCATTTTTTATAACAGATTCAAGTCATATCTAATCCTCAGTTTTATCATTGAAGGACATGCAAATATGAACAAAAACCAGCGGCTGTTACTCACCATCCCGGTTGAATTGCTTATCCCATTCATGCTAATTTTAGTTTCAAATTTAACGATTGGGGCTATGTCTGGGTATCCGGGTCCACACTCCACCTTCAGGCTGTATATTCTGTTCTCATAATTGGTCTGAAACAAAAAGACAAAACACATGCACATTTGTACCAAAATAAAAAAGCGATGTGGATTTTTTTATTTGTTATTTATTCTTAGGGAATGTTGTTTTTCCCTTGCTGTTCCATCGGAATCGGGTGTCAGTTCTATGATATTAACTGAGCCAATGTCCAGATAGAGTCTTTCAGATGATAAGAGACATGAGATATTAATGCGACAGTCAGTTCTGAATGTGTGGATATGCGACTGCACGTATGCACCAGTCATATGAACATTTCAATCACTTCCCCAGGACACGCTGGAGGGACCGTGGGCCTGGGAACGCCTTCAAATACTTATTACATATAATATATTACATTACATATTCCTTTGTTTCCAACTAAGAATAGCTCTATAGCCGTCATGTCAAGTCCCTGCCTTAATAACACACAGTACCATTGAGGCACTTCAGCTCCACCAACACAGTCATGACGTACTTAAAAACCAAATTGCAAAGCCCAGAACAGCCTAAAACCAGTCAAATGTTATTGAGCTTAATTAAACCAGGAATCCTGGCCCCAAAGAGAGGGGGCCCGAGTGTAATAACCACTTTTACAATCTATGCAGACAAACTTGGTTAACTAAAGTAAAGTACTAAAGTCTTTCAAATATTCCTCTGTAGATCTTTTTTACTGGAATTATATGTCATCCCACAACTAGTGAAATGAAAGGAGCACTGTCCATAGTATCATTCTGACTTGATATTGTGGCATCTTTTATACCACAGTATACTTTAAAGAAGACATAGCATGCTTCTGTCTGCTATGGAATGATCTGACACACAGGACACATCATTTGCACATGTGGATCTCATTACTGCATCACAAGTTCAACAATTTTATAAAAAACAGCAAAACATTTGGTTGGTGACTAGCAACTTATTTTTGTCCTTGAGAAAAAAATGCCTTCAATCTAGACGGCCTGTGCCACGTTTCCCAATCGTTCTCATATTACAGATGTAGAATAGAAAATAGAAAACACAGTATAATGAAACTCATGTGGGCGTGTCGCTGTGGTCAGAGGAACTCGTTCAGCTCAGGCCCAAAAAGGTTTATCAGAGAGCAGCACAAAGAGAGGGAAACACCCCAACACATATTGACAACTTTTTTATAAACAGGTCTGCTTCTTTCATTCACTAAATCCTTTCTTTCTGTCTCTGAGTAAATGAACGTCTCTCGATCTCAATGGAACTCAATACGATTCAAAATAATATTTATCGGCCTCTTATCTAACTCTGCTCTATTTGAACAGCCATACAACAGAATGGATGTACTTATTTTATTTGCTGAGAGTGAATTACTATTAAACTCAAATGAAAAAGAAAAAAAATATATATATACACACACTGAAAAAAAAAATTTTAATGGGATTTTTTTTTTTTTATATATATTTATCTGGAAAAAAACATTCTATAGCACATCCCAACATTGTCTTTCTCGCCTTTCTGAATTCTGTGTATTAAAAACACATTTATTCACGCTCCTTGGCTTGTCCTGTTGAGTAGCCACTTGACGACTTAAACTTCACTTGAAAATTAAACATTTCATCTTGTAAAGCAGAAGCGCTGTGGCAGAAGACTAAACAAAGAGAGGAGCAGCAGTCCGAGACATTTAATTTGACTTTCACGCTAAATGAGGACACTTGAGTGACGTGGAGTGAATGTCCTAATGTTGATATTCTCGGCTTTTTCTCAATGTAAAATGTGGTCATTTAATCCTAAAATCTGTACTAAAACAATTGATCATCACATACAGCAGCCGCCATCTTGAATATTGGCACTAAACCAGTTCTGCGTTCACAGTTTTCTGATCTATGATTGAACGACCGGTTTGAAGATGCTTTTTAATTTCTTTTTTTTGTCCAAATAATAATTCGGTTTTAAGGTAAGATTAAGTTTTCTAATATTTTGCTGGATACCGGTCTGTAATTGTTGATCATTCAAATCTAAAAATAGCTCACCACACCTGATTTAAAGGAGAGAAAATTCATCCACTTTGAAACCGCCTCTAAAAGATTCATAAAACTACTTAAAAAAAATAAATAAAAAAAAGAGAGTCATTATATATTTTGTACTGAATTGTTCTTTGTTGTTTTTGCTTTTTCTTTCTGTCACCCTGCACTAGAAGAGTCTGACTGGTCAAGCAAGTTCAAGCCAAGAATCTGAACTCATAAGAGGAGAGCAGCAATGGCGACTCAGCTTTACTAAAGAGATAGGCATGAATCCTTCTAGAAACAACTTTGAGTGAGCAAAAGAGTAGAACACTATTTAAAGTCTGCTGTGTGTGTTGTGTGTGTGTGGTGTGTGTGTTGTGTGTGTTGTGTGTGTGTGTGGTGTGTGTGTGTGTGGTGTTGTGTGTGTTGTGTGGTGTTGTGTGTGTGTGGTGTTGTGTGTGTGTGTGGTATGTGTTGTGTGTGGTGTGTGTGTCTGTGTGTGGTGTGTGTGTACGTGTGGTGTGTGTGGTGTGTGTGTGTATATGTGTATGTGTGGGCGTGCGTGCGTGCGTGCGTGCGTGCGTGCGTGTGTGTGTACTCACGCGTGGCGGTCCGATGATCATGCCTCTCCACTTGGTCATGGTCATGTCCTCGTCGTCCTCTAGACCCCAGCTCACCGTGCCATCACCTTCGCCCTTCTGACCCTCCTCCAGCTCCTCCAACAAGCGAAAATTACGTGGGACTCTAACTGTGGTGACAATAAAAGAGTTCAACGTTAAAAGGAAGAAGTATTTGACTGTTGCACCATAGACTGATTAGGACCGGACTGACCCAGTCTGAAGTCACCTATAGTTTTTGCCGAATTATTTGAACAAGAGCTAGCTGGAGCCAATTTTCCTTATATGAGCATTTGTTGAGACAGGACTAGCTTTGTGCCAAGTTGGAGCAAAACTTCGCCCATGAGCACTTCTGCATTGGGCATCATTGAGCTAGCAGGTTAGCATTGTCCATATACAGTCCATGACTTTCCATGGTTTGCAACAATAGGTCTTAGGTATGTTTGAGGCTTTTGATTCTGATCACGTGAATTCCCATATTTTTTCTTTTTGTCAACCCCATCAAATCAATTTATTTTTGCAGCGCCCAAAACAACAGCAGCTGTCTTGAAGGCAGTCTCAGAATTGTTAATTATAAACCAAACAATGACAAACTAATAAAACATCAGTCATTGGTCCATAGAGAAAAACAATTTGAGCATCTTTGATTTGCCTGATGCCAGATTCTCCCGTCTCCATTGTGTTATTTTTGCATTAGTGGTTTGGATTGTTGTGCCAAAGTATGGTGCAGCAACTGACTATAGGGGTGATCCAAATTAAACTTTTACTTTAGGCACTCTACAGGAGTCTTAAAGCAGAATGGGATTGTGTATTGCATGAGGTTTATGTAAATTATTGTATCAAGTTGAATCATTTATGGACATCAAACGAATCACATATTGAAATAGTTGGCAATTAATTCAGTAGTAATCGATTCATTGTTTTGTGTGCATTAAAATGGACTTAAAGACCTTATGACGGGTTTGATTTATTTAGAAATACAGTTTTAATACCATTTTATATTAGAAGAGAACTACTAAAGGTTTCAAAATCAGTTGTTGTTTTTTTTGTCTGATCCCCCCAAATCGAAATAACCCCATAGCAACGCCCTTAGAAACAAAAAAACTTCACAGCCCTTGGTGACGTCAGAACGGGTACGTTTCATTGCTGTAAGTTGTTTACAATTTGGTATTCGTTCTTTTTTCGCGGATATTCAAGATGACAAGGCCGTGTACAGCGAGTCTAAGATAACTACTAGATAGTGATATTTTGTTGTCACTGAGATAGTCCAGTGGTTGTGTCGATAGACTACTAATCCAGATACTGGGGTTCAATTCCCACCTCGGACACTTTTTCACACTCAAAACGGCAATTTATGTGTAGTGAGCAATTGTCACCTGTAGAGTGCAGTATTGTGTTGGGCATCAGTGGAGAGAAGAGAGAAAAGGCAGTCCTGTGGCATAGATCCATGGTTTTCAATGCATGGGCGTAACCCGCTATGACGTCACACACAGGTTAGAGCATAGACAGCTCCAAACAGGCTGTAAAACAACTGCAGTATGTCCAAAATGCTGCAGCTCGAGTCCTGACCAGGACCAGGAAATATGACCACATTAGTCCAGTTCTCAGGTCTCTGCACTGGCTTCCTGTGGCTCAGAGAATAGACTTCAAAGCAGCACTGCTTGTGTACAAGTCTCTCCATGGCCTCGCACCAGGGTACTTGTTAGTCCCATATGAACCGACCCGGACTCTGAGGAGCACAGGAGGTAGCCTCTTACTGGTTCCAAGAGTCAGAACTAAACATGGGGAGGCAGCGTTTGAGATTTATGGAGCTAAAATCTGGAACAATCTTCCTGAAGATGTGAGGCTAGCATCTACTCTGGCAATTTTTAAATCAGGGCTAAAAACTGTTCTTTTTAGCTGTGCATACGGCTGAAGGATTTTATTGATACTCTTTTTTTTTAATGCATTGTGGTTATTTATTATTTTAATCCCGTGTGTGCTTTTAATATTTTAATTTTTTTTTTTTTTTTTTTTTCCATTACTTGTGATTTTATTCTGTTTTTAATGTATTTATTGATGTCTCTGATTTGTGTGATATTATGTGGGTTGTGAGGCGCTTTGAGTGGCCTTGTGTTGGAAAGGCGCCATACAAATAAAGTTGATTGAAAGTTGATTGATTAAATTCATGAAAAACACGTTCTTTTTATAAAATATAGGATTTTTTTTGCCGGAATCTCTTTCAAATTGACATTGTCATGCAATTTTGATATCCACTATTTTTTTTTTTTTAAACCCGTCATAAGGTCTTTAAACATGCGGAGACGAAGTTGTAGGACTCAGATATTTCTATAAATAATGTCTGCAGAATTACGTTAAAATATGTTCAAAGTATTTTTCATCAAACAACCCAACAAGTCATTTGAAGACGTTCTCCAGGGCATCACTTCAGCTTTGTTTTGGTCAAAGGTATACAAAAAAGTACATATTCACGGATCTTTCAGGATCTAAACAACGACTCAAAGAATCTAAAAAAGAATAGGCCAGCTAATGGAAATATTGATTCAGAACAGCTCAAATGCAAATGATCAAAAGTAAAAACAGAATTACATGTGCCTCTGATGACAATAGATGTAGTCAAACTATAGCCTTTTGTACAGTTTACAGTTGGTACACCTATAACTGTAGGAGAGACTCGGGCTGACTTTAAAATAACCATTCTACTTTTGTCACATGTGTGTAGGAGGTGGGAGACTTTGCAGAAGAATGTACCATTTAACCCAAATAACGGAACTGTCTTTATGAATAAAATAGTGCTTTCCATAAAAAATGCAACATGAAGTATATACAGTAAAAAAACAACAGCCATTGTGTGTGCCCTGACTTTGGGAATGACTGGGAGACTACTGGCGCATAATGATAAAGTGGTTCTAAAATATTGTTATAGTCCAATATATATTAGATAATTTGATCAATAAAGTATCTAACTAACTAACATTAAAGCTTGAAGAGATGGTGAAGTTAAGTTTCCCCTTTTGCCGCACCCCAGTTGGAAATCAGTGAACGTGCTTGTACTTGCATGTCCTAAAGTAAGTGCAAGTTTACATGGAAACCGGTTTCTTACATTCTATATGAGATTCAGTGCTTGAATCTGATCTAGAAAGGTTTTACATTGAAGGTTGCATTTCCTATTAGACTTATTGTTTCTCTACAGGTTGATTTTTGACAGCTCAGATGTCAATTTAAGTTTATTAAGCAAATAATAGCCATTGTTACAAATGTTCGATACTAGTGCATACACTGCCTGAATCCTTAAATGAAAACCTCTGATTATATACAGCCTCGTATTTCCCAGATAATTATGAGTCACTTAAACAGTCACAGCTCAGAAACTAATTTCCGTCATAATGAATTGCTCAATACTGTAAAATTAGAAGGCCCATAGTTAATAAAGTGGTTAATTTGTAGACTTTTACTCAAATCAAATATAGTCATAGTGTTTGGTAATGCATTTGATGATTTATTTATTTATGATTATTCAAGTGTTAAAAGGTATATAGGAGAATTTTTAGAAAAGAACCGCCCTCTCCACTTTTTGAACAAAAAACTCTGGTCTTATTCGACGAGCACGTATCATCAGAATGATTGACAATTGTGAGGACCAATAGCCTTGATGATCCACCCGGAAGTAGAAAACCCCCCCCATCATATTGTTAGCTGTAGGTACCATACGTAGGTACGTGTTGGCAGCTTCAACATATTTCACCACACCTGACCAATTCTGTGGCTTCAGATTTTTTAAGGTGTGAAAATTGGGGCCCAGAATTTTCATTGAGTTTTATTTACGGCTTTGGTTTTTGTGAGAAGTCAAAGTTTAGGGATTATTTTTGCAGTATCATCAGCCACGCTTCCTGCTGAGAGAAGGGGCTGTGGCTCAGTCTCTTACTGAATGCCATCTACACCATAGACTGGACACATGCATGAAACTACTATGTTTTAAAGCAGTAAAAGCCCAGTCTGTAGTATTTCTAATGCATGATAATTAACATATATTTACATGAAACAGTGTCATGAATGAGTCACGTTTGGCCCTAGCATGCTTCGTTACTATCTGCGGGATTATTTGCAACAATCGTCCTTCATACTAAGAAAATCTTTATTGAAATCATGCCATTAACATTAATTATTATTGATAGTACGCCTAGGATCGAAATGACATAGCTAGAGCTTTAAAAGAACATCTGCTTTCGCTTCGTCTTGTTAGCTAGCGTTAGCGGCTAATGCTAATGTAGCTAATGTTGTCTGCGACCGTGCTCATCCAGCTAGAAGCGAGCAAAACACAACAAAGGCGTGCAATATGTTAATCTAAAAATATGAAATGTGCCAAACAAAAACAGGACATTTGGGGTTGAATTTAGAGTATTTTTCTTGGCAAAACGTGTGCAGCGCCATCAAGCTAGTCTTGCTAACGCCGCGGCTGAAAGCATTGCTGCCCCCCAAAAAAAAGAGCCTCTCAACAAGACTACAGTTTAGATCCACTTTCCAAACAAAAGGGAGTAAACACGAGAGTCGTTGCGAGTGTAAATGACAGGTCTGGTGTGGACAGGCCCGCGGAAACCTGTATTTAGATGTGGAGCATACAGACCTGACGCGGCCATCTCCTTCAGCAGTAGAGCAGCAGCACACAGAGCTGTGACATCAGCGCAAAAGCCAAACCCCAGTCCCGTTATATGTCGTTCTATACGGTTTATGGTCCTGTCCCACCAGCTGCAGTCTGCACACATCGTACACACACACACACAACACTCAGGCTATGATCACTGCTTTCTTTGTTGTTAATCATCCCAGCATACATTACCAAGATTGCTTATGTAGAATACCCACATTCCTCTAACCAAGCGTTCATAGAGTCATGATGGTGACAATAACAATCAAACTGCCATTTCTTGAACAATTTATTTTATTGCATATATAATACATTTATTCAAGGGATGCTCGCTACATATCTAGTTGTAAATCCATTGTTAAGTACTTAATATACAGTGATAAGAGCCGGCAAATAACTTTACAATAACATTTAGTACAATGGAAACACATGAGGGCCCATATCAAACCACCTATAAAAAGGCATTTACAGTCACAAATTTTCTTTGACAATGCAATGAATAAGACGAGGAAAAAACTAAGCGCAAGAGTTTTATGCAAGCAGACGGACAGTTTTGCCAGTTACTGTCAAATAGTCCTCATCGGCCAGGGCCCGCAGTGCCTCGTCAAACAGCTCCTTTGTGATGGCCTAAAAAAAACAAGAGAATCCTTTTTTAATATTGGAAAATGGACATGGCTTGAGGAAAGTGGGGAAAAATTGCTTACCGCTTCAGACTGTCCCCTCAGGTCCTCGAGCAGCTGCTGGTACTTCATGGCAGGGGTCTTT
Organism: Knipowitschia caucasica; assembly: GCA_964034765.1. Taxonomy (NCBI): domain Eukaryota; kingdom Metazoa; phylum Chordata; class Actinopteri; order Gobiiformes; family Gobiidae; genus Knipowitschia; species Knipowitschia caucasica. The sequence continues at coordinate 9,172,618 of OZ035836.1, forward strand.
CCTTTGGCTTGGATAAGTTTCTTTAGTGCTTGAGCCACCTCTTCCTTGCGTTTGCGTGCAGTGGCGCTCATTCCTAAAATTAAGAAAAATATGAAATTTCACTTTTTTTTAAAAAATCAAGTCTTTTTGGTCAGTCTTTTGAGGAAGTATCAAAACATCAAACATAGCTCCAGGTTTGGTCAAGTCAAAATTGAGAGCCTTTATAAGTTCTGCATCAGCAAGTCAAATATTTTGTTTTCAATTGTTGTTGTTTGAACAGGCCAATGCTCTACCAACTGAGCTACTGTCGCCCCTATGTAGTATTCATTTTAATTTAATTTAATTACATTTACATCTTTTATACATGGCCCCAGATAATAGTTCAACATGAACAAATCATATTCAAAGGTCTATCCCAATTCACAAAGTAAATATGTGTGGTTGCTGACCTGTAGTAAGGATAGAGATGTCCACAAAGCCAGTCCTGGGATCTGTGGCAGACTGCTTGAGGGCCTCTCTGTGGAGCCTTTTGGCCTCCTCTACGTCGATGGTCTCCACTTTCTCAGAAAAGCGCACTTTGGCGTGAGCTTCGGCGAGTCGAATGAGAGACTCGAGCTGTCGGGGATAAGCAGACACCATCCCACGGCCACTGCCAATCTTCCTCATGTCCACATAGGCCTGCAGAGACATCACATACATAAAGTACGCTCCCTCCCACCAGCATTGATGTAGGTGCAATACTTTGTCATATTTTCAGTTATGTTTTAAATAGATTTATAATCCGGTACTGCCAAATTTACTAGCCAAAGGACAACACAAAATCTATTTTCCCCCCCCACTGTGGGATTAATAAAAGGTCCATAAGTAACCTTTCATTATGTAGCGCATTTTACAGCCCAGGGTCAAATAAAGTGACCAATTTAAGTGCTCAATTCCTTAATGCCAGACATTGCCCAAACCCCACTGCCATCCACAGATCTGACTTGTTATGACTCGTGTGTGTTCAGACCTCTATGAGTGCCTGGCTGGCTTCCTCGCTCAGCCGTGGGTTGATGTATGTGCGTGCATATGCGATATAGTCCCGCAGCACAGCCATGTCCAGATACTCCTCCTCAATCTGCTCCTCGCTCTGGTAGTACAGCGCCACCAAGTGGTGAGCCAGTCTGCGGTCGTAAGCCTCGTCTTGGGGATCAAGCATCAGGAAGATCAAGTCAAACCTACACAGGAAATCCACTTCAGTTAGTAAATGGGGAACGTCAAAAAGATCATCACATGTTCTGTGTGTCAAGTCCAAAAGCTTTAATGCTTTCCAGTTTGGGGCATGACTGACAGGCCCCAAACTGTACCGACATAGAACAAACGTAACAGCTGTTAATAGTCTCAAACACAGTGCCTTTTACCAAGTGTTTAATCAACTGATTAGTCAAACTAGCACATCTTATGTGTGATGCTGGCTGAAAGATGTAACAGTTTAACTACTGGCTTGACATCTGCAGTTATGAAATCAAAGAAAAAAACGATTATTTCATATTCAACAAAATAATGGTTTGGTGCCCTCACCTGGACAACAGAGTGTGAGGCAGCTGAATATTCTCAATAGTGGTCTTTTTGGGGTTCCACTGGGATTCCACAGGGTTGGCCGCAGCGAGGATAGCAGTTCTGGCATTCAGCTGACAGATAATCCCAGCCTGTACACAAAACAAACATCCTTTAGAAATGCTGCGTGTGAAAGTAGTCATGGGAGGAATGGTGACACTTACTTTGGCGATAGAGAGCGTCTGCTGCTCCATGACCTCGTGCAGCACAGAGCGCGTGCTGTCACTCATCTTGTCAAACTCGTCAATGCAGCAGATGCCATTGTCGCTGAGCACCAGTGCTCCAGTCTGCAGCACCAGCTGCCGGGTCTCAGGGTCCTTCATCACGTAGGCTGTGAGACCTACTGCACTGGAGCCCTTTCCAGAGGTGTACTGTCCACGGGGCACCAGGTTATGAACATACTGCAGTAACTGGGACTTGCTGGTACCAGGGTCTCCACACAGAAGGATGTTCACCTCTGCCCTGAAGTGGCCTCGACCGGTCTGACTGAAGTCTTTACGAGAGCCGCCAAAAAGCTGCAGCAAAATGCCCTAAAAACAGACACAACATTTAAATAAACACTTTTCCAAGTCCAAGAACAAACACAGTACGTAGCGTTATGAAATTAATTTGCATGATTCCTGAATTTCATGTATATAAACATAAGATCTTATGTACATAAGAACAGTTTCTTCCCCTCTGCTGTTGGACTCTTGAACACTTGACACTTCTTAACCTCCCCGCCCTCTAGAAGTCCCCCACTGCTCTTTATAAAGTCACTTTACTTCACTGTACTGCTGTCACCTTACATTTTGTGCACCATGTGCTCTGTATATAGTAATTGTAACTATTTTAAATTTTATTTTAAATTTATCCCTTAGAAGTGTTTTTTATTCTTTTTATTTTATTCTCTCTGACTGTTGCACCGAGCCAAAGCAATTTCCAAGTCTGTGACCTCCTGTTACTTACGTGGCAATAAAAATGATTCTGATAAAACTTATATATATATATTAATATATAAATATATATTTAATATAAAAAATATATATATATATATATATATATATATATATATATATAATATATTACACATTCTGTACTCATGACATAGATCTTGAAAAAAATAAGATTGTTCCCGTAGATACTGGCACAATGCCTAAAATAACATTTGCCACAAATAAAACTGATCTTAAAGTTTGTTTTTGTGGTGTTGACAAGTCAGCAGTGGGAAAGTAAAAAGATCAGTAAAATCTAACGCAAAATGCAGAAAGGATTTTTTTTCATGCTGGAATAGGTTAATTTCAGTTTATTGAAATAGACAACACATCTAGACTTCTCTCCTCACCCGCCTTCACTACTTCACACAGCCTGACAAACAGCCATCCCTACATTACTACTCTTGCGTTTTTCTAATCGCCACCTGGGAATGTAAAGCTACATCATTGCATTCACAAGCAATATGTTGAACGGCACTGGCGGCTCTCCATCTCCCTCATCCTCCCTCTCCACACCTTTTTGATGTCCTCATGTTCGTAGATGCTGGGAGCCAGGGCAGAGGAGAGGCGCTCGTACACGTCAGGTTTGTTTGACAGTTCTTTGAGCGTCTGCACACGGTCCTCTGTGAACAGCTTCTGCTCCGCGTCCTCGTCCAGGCCGTGCAGCCGCTTCTCGTCCGTCTTGCGAAAGTGGATGGCGTCAATGTGGGTTTTGTACACCGACTTCACGTTGCTCTGACGCGGGTTCACTCGCATCGGGACGGCTCTGTATATGCCTAAAGAGGGAGAGATAAGTTAATATAGTGGAGCATAGTGTATAAATGTGTATTGTTATGCTGTATGGATTATGGGCAAAAGTGAATTAAGAAGATGACAAAACAAAGAATATAAAAGGTTATTACTGAGGCTACATTTCCCATCAACACAATGATGCTTTTGAGGTTTTGTAAAATAGTAGTAAATTTCTTTGGTCATTAAAAACATTAGAAACCATACTATAGAAAGTCTAGTCCATTTTAAGACTTGTTTTAGACCAGTCCCAAAGTGAGGTCCTCGGCCCACGTATTGCAGGGGAGCCGCAAGAGGTCATTAAAAATTTTTTAAAAAGTGTTATATAATTATTGTATGTTAAATGAATAATATTTTGTTTGCAACATTAAAATATTTGTGCTCATTATTTGACTTTAATAATCAAATTGTAATCATTTTTGTATTACAAAATGGGGTGCGTCACTTACATGTTTGTAGCAGAGGCTATTTCCCCCAAATAAAATAACGAGAAAAGCCTATTTTTAACGTTGTCTTCTTGGTTAGTATTTCGGGGGGCCGCACAGACCAGTCAGATTTTTAAGGGGGCGGAGGTGTTAGACTTTGGGAATGGCTGTTTTAGACCATGAAAAACCCAGCATTTGAAACGGCACATGGAAGGCCAAGAACATAAATGTGGTATAAAAAGTTTTATCACCGCTGATATCTACCACTGAGGACACTGACAAATGTTTCTCTTCTCAAAGTTGTCGGACAAAATGAGTTGGTTCTGCTGTGTTTCACTCCCGGCTGTGGGGGCTTCTTACCAGTGATGTTGATTCTGTCTCCCGGCTGCACTTTATCCACCAGGTCATTATGACCATAAACTATTGTCGTGTGCGGCGTCTGCCCCGCTGGCATGTCTTCAGGGGACTCTTGGACTTTGATCTTTGGGGCAAGATCACAAAAACAGCAGATGTCATGACCTCAGTCGTCACACGGTTGATTTGCACATAACATATTCTCAAACTCTGTGTCATTCACTGTAATGTGCCCCCGCTCCTGCTCCCAGCTCTCACCATCTGCTTGTCTGAAAAGACTGAGCGGTTGTGAATGAGTGCCAGACTGTGGGTGGTGTTGCAGTGGCGGCACACAGCAGGCTCAGCGATGCGCCCGCGATCCACCTCCACCCGCGTGCTGTAGGCGCACACCTGGCACTGGAAGAAAGCCTCTTGCATCTCTGGGATGAGCTGCGAGGTGCGGATCACCATGCCGCTGATGGTGATGAGCTGATCGATGTCTGCGACGCAACATAAGGCAGACAGAAGCGTTAGCATGAGGCCTGTACCTCACACTTCACAAACCCAAAGGAAATTCTCTAAAATCCACACGTTAAATATGGGAAATGTATAGAGCAAAGTGTCCCATTAATAAGTGTGATTTCACTTTATTGGCACCTGATTAAAAGGACCGGCTGCGATTTTGAACCCACTCACCTTCTGGGTTCAGGCTCCTCATGTTTCGGGTTTTCAGGGCATTGTAAGGACGGACTTGAATCTGGAATTCTAAGATGGAGTCAGGGAAGCGCTCAAAGAAGAGCTCATTCACAGCCATGTCAAAAGTGGGGATGACTTCCTGGAAAAAGTACAAGATATATTTTGGTTACGACAAAACATTGATTAAAAATACAAAAACATGCCATCCTCAAAATAGTAGTTGGACACTAAAGTCCACACTTGCACACAACAAAAAAAACAGCTTTAACCCTTGTGCAGTGATTGAGATTAATTTTAATATATTTTCCTAACTTGGCCAGTCCTGGGTCATTTAGACCTTTTTAAGGGTATTTTTCTTCCACTTTTAATCGCTGTGACAGGTCATTATAACCCAAGGGTAGCACAAGGGTTAATGTTCCACCGAAACAATAACTGAAAGGCAGGTCAGGGATCCCCACCTGAACAAGTGTTACTAAAAGTATGTAATAATAAAATGAAATGCTATAGATACCTGAGGGTAGCTGATAAGCTGCCTGTACAGCTCTGCATCAAAGCTCTGGATGTGCAGAGAATTCACATTCAACACTGGATCCCCAACAACACTGATCTATTCAAAAGCAGAAATACAGATAATGAATAACTATCATGACGCAAAAGCTAAATTCTTATAGGCAAAGGTTTATTTTACCTCTTCCAGCTTCTGCATGTAGAGAGGCTCATTGAGATCCAGACCAGCGTTTTCATCCTCAGTGGAGGTCGGGTCGATGAAGCGCTGCAAGAATCTCTTTAGCCGAAAATAAAGAGATACAAAAATATAAATATTTGTTTTAAAGCAGGATTAAAACTATTCAAAAATCAAACTTCAAGTCGTACCTGGAACTTATCTTTGCAGGTTCCGACATTAACGTCCGTTCCCCAGATGACCAACTTCTGCCCTACATTGGTCTCACTGCCCACAGCAGCCCCCTCTGCAGTCTGCTGCAAAACAAAATAATATTAGAGCCTTTTTTTGATAAAATAAAATAAAAAGGATTCCACAACCATCAGTCGCCTGTTGCTATCTCTAACTTGTACATTACAGATGTCCACGCTCCTCAGAATCCTTGCCTCTAATGACCAGTAAATTGTTTATTCGCACTCAAGTCAAATGAGATTGTTCACTACAGAAACAAATGCAACAGTTCTCACAAAGTCACCATGAATCCTGATTGGTGCTGGGTCCTCAGATTTGGCTCCAGATTCCCCACTCAAACCTGACACCAGCCTCACACACACACACACGTGTAGGGGACGTAAGCAAACACCACGGGTGACACCAGCTCTCTTGTAAGTCATCTGCTTCTACGGTCCATGTATGTCACAGATCCGTTTCAAAAAGAAGTGAATTGCTTTAGTCCACAACTGGACCAGTATACATCCTTTCCCCAATTCCATTTCAATTAAAGTACTCTCTTGAGGAAAATGGGTCAAAAAATAAATAAATAAATAAAAAGCCTTAATATTATGACCATTTTTGACACCGTTTATTGTTAGAAAAATGGCCTATTGATTGGAGCAACTTGAGAACAGAATAACTTAACATTTACTGTGAGTTAAGTCAGTTGCTCATCTCCATTGTAGAAGGAAACATTTCATTACAAACTACAATATTCCAGACAAAACATGAAACAGATTGACCATAGTAAAAACTGGACCTCCAACCCGGAAACTTGTGCAATAGTGAAAGATTCAAATGCAAAAAGGAACCCACTGGCTCTGACTGCAGATCCACTTGCGGAGCCTTCCTCACGGATCCCAGATCGGGGCGCTGTCTGGCCGGAGTTCCCCGGACAGAGCTGCGTGGAGTGGCGTCCACACGAGAACTGGGCGTCCCGTACATGAGGGGGGAGCTCATGTCCACTTCATTTGGAGCCACTGTAGATAAACGTTTATGGACATTTATCAACATTTGCAGATATTGGTAATCTGTCCTTTATGGAATAATAATGATTGTTTTTTTTAATCATTGCATTTCTTTAGTTTGAACCGCTTCATTTGCTGATCTGTGTTGGCAAAGGACAGTTTAGTAAAGTTCTCAAGCATACCCACTCTTGTGTCTATACAAGAATAATTTTTAATTGATAGAACATGTGTTACATTATATCAAAGTATTTCATTTTTCAAAGTGAATGAAAAGATGTGTTCCTCATTCATACCTGAAGGACGCGGGCTGGACAACAGAGAGGTGTCCTGAGCGGCGGCTGGGCTCAGGAGGTCGGTACCAGGGGAGGTGGGCATCGGCATCAGGTCCCCAGTGGAGGAGTCCTGTCCTCTGCGGCGCTGAGAGGGGGGAGAGATGGGACCCTCGCTGCTGGCTGAATGTGCAAAAATAAAATCAGCGTTATATGAAGGCAAAGCAAAAAACAAATGGCAAAGAGGGGCTGGATACTTACGAGTGGAAGGGTTGGTATTCCTTCCACGTTTGCGGCCAGGAGTTGAAGTAGGAGAAGACATTTTGATATTCTAAAAAGATACAAAATGTGTTTATGGTTAGTTTGTTGTCAGTATACCTCAAGTGACGTTTGCTTCAGAGCTGCCCTTTATTACTTGGATTTCAAAGTGATTTTACGTAAAGACTTTGAATTGACATTTTTAAACAAAATATCCATTTTGAATAAGAAAATGGTCCTCAAAAAATTCCTAATTGATTACATTATTTTTTAGACTTGTTGACCCACAAGGGAAATTACTTTGACAGCCACACACTAGCACCTAATACAAGAAAAACGTGCTTTGAAAAACACACCTTTAATAGTTCACTTAATGTACTGGTCTCATGCACACTGGGGACTTTTGCAAATTATTGTATTTCAATGTGGTTGTACTGCAAATGGCAAATAAAATGAATCTGAAAAATAATATACTGTAAACTTTTTTAAATTGTCTACAAAGGTAACACATATCTTCATATTATTCATAACATCAAAATATTTGGCAATGTATGTTATAAAGAGGCAACAGAAAAGAAAAACTTTCATTCATTGTTGATTCCATCGAGTGTCTGTAGAGAGTATGAAATTACGATGCCAAATATACAGAAGATACAGAAATTGCACAGAATAATGTGGAGACTTGAGATGGTCGGGATCTCTGGCAAAAGGGTTGTGGGAAGGTGGAATAACGTAGGTAGCTAAAGGGTAAATGTCCGTCTTTGCAAAAAAAAAAAACAAAAAAAAAACAAATACCTATTATATTTGACATAATGAACACCCAAAGTAGACGCAACCCACTTCATTTGGATTGCATGTTATTGTTGATAGACCATATATGGATGGAAGCGTTATATCTGACTGTATGATATGGAGACAAAGCCCCCGTCATTTGACATGTGGCTCAGAGACTTCACAGAACAATGTCCGTAGTTTAACAGAGGGAATGGTATATTTAAGAGTCGATGCAACTATACGGGAACTGAATACAGAGCTTAAAACCTCACAGCCGATTCTTCGTCAAATATAAGTCTGAAAATGTAGAAATAAACTGCGCAGTCTCTTACCTCAGTCCCTGCGTCTTTTCGTGTGCTGCAGCTGTGGCGCCAAACTCTGCGTGACGTAATTTTCGCGCGGAACTTTGCACCAATCACAGACGCTAGATGGCACAGCACTTCCGGGTTACTTCATTTCTGCCTTCAGCGGGGGAAGCAAAGTATTTATTATTGACACGGATAAGATTTATTTATTTGAGTATTCATTAAATTATTAGTCTGTTGTATTATCAGGTTATTTTCACCTTTTCGTTTATTAAGATTGTAGTTTATAAGTAATAAGTTACTTCTGAGTCAGAGTCAGGCACACCTCTGCGTACATTGGTTTGACCCGATTTTCTACATTATTTTCCCTAGAATAGCCATTCCCAAACTCAGTAACACCGAGGCCCCCTTAAAAATCTGACGGGTCTGCGTGGCCCCCCAAAATAATAACCAAGAAGACAACATTAAGAATAGGCTCTTCTGGTTATTTTATTTTAGGGAAATAGCCTCTGCTACAAACATTGTAATACAAAAATGATTACAGTGGATTATTCAAGTCAAATAATGAACACAAATATTTTAATATTACAAACAAAACATTATAAATTTAACATTAAATGATGATTTTTTTTTTTTTATGACCTCCCGCGGCCCCCCTGCAGTACCCTCGCGGCCCACCAGGGGGCCGCGGACCCCACTTTGGGAGACACTGCCCTAGAAGTTATATATGTTTTTGTTTTTTGTTCAACGATGCTCATGTAAAAAACTTGTCTAATACATGTTTAAGCCCTAATACTTTTTATGGACGAATAGTTGATACCGAGACCGAAAAAGGATACTGTCTACCAATGGTGATACCCCATTATTTGTAATGCAAATGACTGATATATGTAAAGCTGCTACACCCAGAAACGGGCCTGGAGTGTGATGTTTCCTCATTATGAGTCTCTCCCACCACCTGCTCGTCTCCATCACGTCGCTGCAACAGCATGGGGCAAACATGTGATGCTACCAGGTTGGTTCTATGTGAGGAGAGAAGGAGAGGTGACACCATTCACTGCCATGGGCTTATTTTTAGAGAATAACCACAGCCAAATTGCGGTATTGTGCTTTATATGGACTGACATGGAGGTGGCTGACTCAAAAATCTTCCAAATAAAGAAACCCCAGTGTGCAAATCATAAAATATGATAAAAACATGGATATCACCACAAACCTGACCTGGGCAGGTATACTAACGTCATATGGCCCCCTATATTTGAGTGATAAATATTTATTTTGTCAATGGCAGCACTTTTTAAATAAATGTTAATAATGACATGTTTGTATATTGGTTTTAAATCCTTATTTCTAGTTGTGTGGACAGCCTTTGGGGGTCGCCCTGCAGTGCATCACAATTACATTCATACATACAACACTGTGTGAACTTTTACATTCATTGCTTTACACAGGATGCTGCCAGAAAACCAAGATGATTCTGTGAGCGTAAATTACAGAAGGTTTTTTTTTTTTTTTGTACACCACTGCCAAGACCATTCCCTATTTTTAAAATATACTAGTTTGTTTATCTGGTTCTTGAGCTTTGCCTGTCATCTTTTTCTTAGTTCTTTAAACATATATTTCACGTTGCATCTGTGCTAATATAAATACATTCCCGAAACACAATACTACTATGTAAAAGTGCAAGCTAGAAATGTAATTAATACTACTTTAATTATTGTAAATGCTTGCAGGACTGTTGAATGACCACAAAGGGGCGCAGTTTCACATCAAATGCACAGTTCTGTTTGGGAAAAGTCCAGCGCTCTTCCTTTGGGGAAAATGGGGCTTCCGAGAAGTGTCAGCACATGGAGGTCTTTTGAGGACAAGATTGAAAGCCTGGAAAACACCGCTCTACATCGACCCCCAACACATTCACGCATAAGAGTTGTCACGTTTTAATGTACAAGGACAATTACTACACAAATTAGATTGAAAGAAATTAACTGAATGGTGGTCAAAATTATCTTGCATCTGATATGTTATTTATTGTCTTTACACTATTATTGTTATTTTATTATGTTATTTTGACTAATATATGTACTTCTATATAAAGAAAGATGAGTGCTTCAGGGGGTCGTTTTCTGTCAGGTGCTCATCAGGATCAGCAGTGGAACAAACATTGGTAACATTGGAGATAGAAGGACATCTCTTGACAGCAAATAAAAATCCTTTAATGTCATTTTGTGCTTCAGAGTTCCTCCTGTCTTTGTTTATTTCTATTTATTTGATTTATTTTTCTGGTAGGATTTGTTGTTAAACTGGACCAACAGTAAAGCAGCTCGCTGTTGTAAACTGTAAACTATGTTGTGGCATGTATCAACATCTTGCAGACTGCTCCCTATATTTGTCAAGGAGTGGGAGTTAATACGTTTCAAACTTCTTCCCACTCCTTTTTGAACAATTACTGTTGCACTATTTTAGTTTGTCGTTGTACATTGTGTCAAGTGTTTATTCACTTTAACTATATGGTTCAAAACAAATCAGCTAAACTCCCCTGACCCACTCTTTTTCACTTTTCTGTCTGAAAAGGTTAGCTATAGGTAATCTGTATATGATCCTTGGCTAATTCATATTCAAAAGTCAAAATGTTTAAAATCTTTTGTCTCAATATTCCAAAACTAACCGAATCTATAAGCAACACACTCACCTTTCACATCACCCAAAACAATAAAAAACAAAACCCAAATCCTGTTGGGTTGTTCTGTACTTTGCTTATTCAAGAAATGTTGCTTGTCCTCATTCTTTTTTCTTTAATAACAACCATGGCCAGGTTTTGACAGGTTTTACGTTGTCCCCCTCTGCGATACGTTATTTTCCATGTTTGATTCCATAATGAAATAAAAAAAACATACATATTTTTTTTTCCCCCTCAATAAAAAAATAATAATATCTGAATTAATTATGTGGCAGAGGCCAGGAATAAAAACATGTGAAAAGGGTGATAATGGATTTGAAGACATTATTGAAAGTTAGGTACCCCAGCTTTAACCCTGCACACCCACGCTCTATGTAAACAATCCCGTGCCATTCATGCTCTCGTAGTAGAGTGGGTGGCAGAAGGTAGAAGGCAGCAGCACCCCCCCCCCCCCATCCTGAAATGGGACATCACGTGACACCGTCAGGACTGGACTTGACTGGCTCGCGGGAGGGCGGTGCGTCTGACGTCAGCTCAGTGAAATGATACAAAACCACTCCGCGAAAACTCCTAACGCCTCAGAGAAACAAGAGCTCATGACAAGATTTGACAACCTTCCTCCGATCGACCTGACAGACAAGATCCAGGGTGTCAATCTCGAACCAGGGCGCAACTAAAAGTAAATAGAAGCGCGTGGAGAGAAGCTGCAAAAGTTGTGCGTAAAAAACACATCTGCTTTACGCTTTTGATTTTTTTGTTTGCTTAAAACCACGTGGAGCAGACATCAGTGTTCATGTGTGACATATACAGCCTGGACTCCCACTGCGTGTCTCCACAATGCAACATGAGTTGGGCGATGGAGCCAGCTAACTTCTACGAGAGCATCAAAGTGAGTGGCCCCCAGCAAGGCGTGTGCAAGCCGGGCATGAGGGGCCAAGCTGAGGGCGAGGACGGCACCATGGTGGAGCTGAGCAACGCGCCTGCAATCTACGATGACGAGAGCGCGATCGACTTCAGTCAGTATATCGAGTCCATGACAGCGGTGCCAAACCTGGAGCTGTGTAACGATGAACTTTTCCTTGACCTGTTCAACAACGTGAAACAGGAGAAGGAATTTTATGGAATGACAGCGGCGCCAGTGCTGTCAAACGCACTGAGCACAGGGTACCCCACGGAGAGGAGCGTGGACTGTGGCTTGAATAAAGGGATGTTCAGTGCTCCGATCAAGCAGGAGTCCGACTGGAGCGACAGTGACATGTCCTCGTCCCTGCCCTCTCAGATCGAGAGGTGCGCACAGACCTCCGTGAGCCTTCCTATGGGACAGCCAACGCCACCCACGAGTCCGGAGCCCGGGTCTGTGGGCAAGTCCTCCCCGCGGAAAGCAGGAAGAGAAAGAGGCAAGAAGTCCGTGGACAGATACAGCGTGGAGTACAGACAGAGGCGAGAGAGGAATAACATTGCTGTGAGGAAAAGCAGGGACAAAGCAAAGAGGCGAAACATTGACATGCAACAGAAGATGATCGAGCTGAGCGCAGATAATGACAGACTTCACAAAACGATCGAGCAGCTAACGAGAGATCTCCAGGGGCTCCGGGATTTCTTCAAGCAGATTCCGAACTCTGCGTTTGCAGGCTCCACGAGTTTGGAGAGTCGGTGACAGACTGGAGACACCCCTCCTGTACAAATGAACTGATCTTCAGGACACATACCTCAAATAGACACTTTGTATTACCATCTGTACCAGATGTAAATTAAGCTTACCATAATGGCACTGGAAATACAGTTTATATGATGTCGCTGCCATTTTATGTGGAATTTGTTTATTAAATTATTTTACCACTGCATTTATGTTTTAATACCTAACATGGTACATGTTTAATTCCAAACTTAGTATGAGCCAGAGCATGATCTTTTATATAGTTTGTATGGAAACCTTTTGTTTATGAAATCTATAATAAAACCAAACTGCAAAAGTGCACACCGCCCTGGTCTGATTTTGTACTTGGAGCTGCAGAGTAGACTGACATGAACCTAAAATGAACTTCTGTCTTTGAATAGTAACAAAAGTACAGAGGAATGTCAACAGCAACATTTATTTACAAAGAATTAGCACCATTCAGTAATAATTTGACAAATGAGATTCATTTAAACCCATTTCTGTGATGTGCACAAACATGTGGGTTGCTTTGACAGGCTGCATGCTATTGGTCTACCCTTGGGCTGTCAACTCCTGGAGCACAGGATCACATATCATTAACACAAACAAGACCTTGTCTTCTGCAGCCTGTTCACTGCAGTGGAGGCCTTCGAGGGGGTAGAGCCCAGTGCACAGATCCTTGGAGCCAAATGGCCTCACAGGCTGATTTCTTCCAGGCCTATCCACAGAGAGGGCTTCCTTGTGATAAGTCGGACATAAGCGGTGAGGGGGCCCAGCTCCTTTCCCAGGACGCTCTCCACATCATAGCCTGGGAACTGAAGCAAACACATCAGATTCAGAACAACTCTTCCCGCCTAAAATAGTCAAATGTTCAATAGGGTTCTTTCACTGGAGATTATATTTAACCCTTTAATGTTTCTTCAACTATTTGGTGGACTGTATCTACTTGAAGATTACTTGAAATTCAAGACATAACTGAACTCTACCTCATTGGGGCATATTTAACACTTGGTTTTAGGCACTTTTACCATCAAAGTGCATCTCAACCATTTGCTAGGGGTTAAACTATGGGTTAAAACCTAATAATTTGTGTTATCAGTGCTCCTACATCTACAAAAATAAAAACATACATTGCTTTCTTCAAGGAGTGAAAATGAAAGGGTTAAGAGCACATCTAAAGTCCTCACAATGTCTTGCACACAGATCTTAGTTCTGTTGCTCTGTTGTTGTGATGGATTCAGACCGGCCTTTTGGGGTAATTTACTAATTATATCCAAGTAGAAGAGCAGTGGATTCAAGTGCACTGTGCTTTACATGGGTCAGAGCAGGGAAATGAGGAGCAGAACTCAGGAGTGGCATAAGTAAAACATGGACTGTGATTGTTTCAGGGCATATTGACAGAAGACATGTTCACCTTTACAGTTCAACAGGAGCCTGGTGAAACCCAGAGTTACATAACACAGAGTAAACCTACCTCTCCCCCCTCCAGTTCAGGGATATTCAGCAGGGACAAGATAGTCTTTTTCTGCAGCTGTGAGGGAAGCAGAAGAATTAAAACAAACGTTTGTAAAGCTTAACCCAGGCTAATACAGAAATACACTGCAAAAAGTGATGAAAAATAAGTCAAAAATGGCTAACATTTGGGCAAAATGCATCTTATTTTGTGCACATTCTTACTGACCTCAACCCAGATTTGCCAATGCGACAAGCAAAATGATCTTGATTTAAAAAGATGCAAGAATTATCTCCCTTTGAATGAGAAAATAAAGAAACACTTGAGGCAAAATTACTCATTGGTAAATCTGGTTTTAAGGCAGTCAGAATGAATTCACAAAATCCACTCATCTCAAGAAATTATAACCTAATTTTTTATCATGTTTTTGCAGTGTACAGCCTTATGTTTCTACTTTGCAGCAGAATTAGTAAAGTTGTATAAAGCTAAGTAGTTGATAAGGAGTAATTATCGTCCTCACACCTTCATTTTTATTGTGCAGTCTTTCAGGGAAGATTGACTCAAGATGACTTCAAGTTGAACATTTGTTTTTGGTTTGTCAAGAGTAGATTTACACGAAACGCAGTGGAACCTCTGACTGAACAAAGCCAAAAAACAAAAGTAAGTTACTGCCAAGTAATGAACAGGAATATGAACTTCTTTGGAAAACTTACTGAGGCAGCATTTCTAACTGGTCACTTCCACAGCGGTCGCACGCAGGCCAAGAGTAAGCAGTGTTTTCATCCACACCAACTACCACCCCTGAAAACGGTATGTGCAGTTTATTTTAGCTGTGGTTGGGAGATTATGACATGATAAAGGAGTGTTTCACCAGAAAAAAGATGTGTGTAAAAACATACCTCTTTTTTTTAAATCTTAAGATTGAGCGATAACTGCTGCTAGCTTACTTCCTAAGTTGACTTACAGCAATACGTGCGCTTTGACACTGATAAAAACGGATGTACATTCCGGTCTCTTTTTGCAGGTTATTTCCAGATAATTTACTGTCAAACTGGGAAAAATAGTTTGTTTTTTCAGCCACCTGACCAAACACAAAGAGCCAGAGGGGCCTAACGCCGCCGCGATCTTTTCCCTAAACTTTGACACTGAGCAACAGATGCGCATTATTATCTGTACTTTGGGGGCAACATTTGCATAATTCAGAAAATACACAAAAGTTCACAAAGTCACGTGTGTGACATATGATCTCAACCCTACAGTATTAGATAGCATTTCATCTATAAATACTTACACTACCGTTCAAAAGTTTGGGGTCATATTGAAATGTCTGTGCTGGAAATGGAGGATTCTTTGACGAAAGCAAAGTTGGATGTAAAACAAATCTTATTTCAAATACAAATAATTATTTCTAACCTTGTCAATGTCTTGACTCTATTTTCTATTCATTTCACAACGTATGGTGGTGAATAAGTGTGACTTTTCATGGAAAACACTTGGGTGACCCCAAACTTTTGAACAGTAGTGTATATATAAGAAAAATAGGTTCTTAATCTCAATGGGACTTTCCTAATTAAATAAAGGTGAAATAAATAAAAAATATATATAATCCTTTGACAAACATCTTTTTAGAGTTTTTCCTTGTCGATGCAGGCGGTGATGATCCAGGACACTACATGGACATTTATCAACATGTATGGACATTGGTCATCTGCCTCTTATGGACCAATGACTTCTATGTGTTATTTTATCATTGGGTGGGAGTCTACACGTTTTGACTTCTTTCCCACTCCATTTTGAGCAGACAAATTGTAAATAGAAATGCATTTGTAAATACATACCAACACATAGTGAAACTATGGCAAATACTGTGGCTTGTTTGTATATTTATATGTATATATTTGCATGTGTAAATATATACAGTAAGCAAGGCAACCAGAAAAGTACTATATTTTTATCACAATATTTCTGACTTTAGCAGAGGCATACTGCGCTGAGTTACTTTTAACGCTTGCAACCAATCAATTGCAGTTCTTGTGTTTGAACCGTTTGATTCTCTGATCTGTGAACCGGGACATTTGACAATTTTGTAAAGTCCTCCGAGATACTGTAATGATTTAGGGCTATAAAAGAATAAATTGAATTTAACTTTTAGTCTTAAAGAACTGTAGTGTGGAACATTCAACACAGACATTTCAATGGAAACAATAAGACGGATGTGGAGATACAAAATCACTTACCATGAGGACATTTTTTATTTGAATACATTTGAATGCACTATAAGCATACACCATACTATACTAGTAATACCTACTTTTATCCTAGGAGCTTTATGTCTCAATAGTTACTCAGCCGTGGTTTAAGATGAAAATTTAAACAAAAAGCTATTACAATGCAGCACAGTAGCTAAGGAGATAGCACTCTCGCCTCTCAGCTAGAATGTTCTGGCATCCATACAGGGATATAGGGCCTTTCTGAGTCGCTCTGAATTCAGTTTATTCTTGTATAGCCCTAAATCATAACAGTGTCTCAGAGGACTTCACAAAATCTTAAACATTTACCGGTTCACAGATCAGAGAATCCTTAGTAATTCCGCTGTTTGTATAATGACAAAGGAAGATCCTAACTAGAAGCCCAACTCCTCCTTAAGCAGATATTTAGCCTTTTTCACACTCTGAAGCCTGAGGACTTTTAATAACAAACAGAAGAAACAATGGCCACATCAAAAGCAGCCGTCTGTAGAGCTTTGTTTCTCACTTTGGAACCAGTTTGAGGAAAACCAGAGAAGCACTGACCTGAGACTGTGCACAGGGAGCAGGGGGAGAGGGCAGGATCCAGCTCATCCAGTCGCACTGGTTTCACGGCACCAGGAGACCCCAGAACGGAGCTCTCTGTGGGCTCTGCCTGCACCGCGCTGGGTTGAATGACAGACTGCTCCGCACACAGCAACAGGCCTGGGCCAAAGGAGAGACAACACTTTACTTTTGATCAGTCAAAAGTATAAACTGGATATAAGATGAGATAAACCTTTATTTGTCCCTCAGTGGGGAATTTTCAAAGTAGTAGCGGTAGTTGGGCGGCACGGTGGCTGAGTGGATAGCACTCTCGCCTCTCAGCAAGAAGGTCCTGGGTTCGAATCCCGGCCGGACCAGGGCCTTTCTGAGTGGAGTTTGCATGTTCTCCCCGTGTCTGCGTAGCTTTCCTCCGGGTACTCCGGTTTCCCCTACCACTAAAAATATGTACAATAGATCTGGCATGCGCCTCCTGTTCGGCGACCCCGCTCCCATGTCTGTGTGGAGTGAGAGGACAAGTGCCCAAAAAAAAAATAACAATTGTAAACCGCTTTGTGACTCTGGTCTGTGAAAGGCGGTATATAAAAAAAAGCTTACTTACTTACTTACTTACTTAGTTGTAGTAGTAGTAGTAGTAGTAGTAGTAGTGGTGGTGTTAGTGGTGGTAGTGGTGGTAGTGGTGAGACAGGCCTCCTCGCTGACAATGTTTAAAACCAGGTTAAAGACAGTTCCGTTTGGCTGTGCATACAACTGAGGGATTTTATATTTATATCTTTCTTTTTAATGTTCTGTGATTATTTATGATTTTAATGCTTTCTTATTTTGTTCAGCACTTTGAATTGCCTTGTGTATGAATTGTGCTATATAAATAAACTTGCCTTGCCTGGTCTTGCCTAGTGGTGGTGAGTAGTTTTACAATGTATTTTTACAGGTACATATAATTTACTTCATTTAAGCGACTGCAAACAGATTCAGACTTTCACAAGAGATTTTACCATCATCATCATCAGCTTGTGGATGAGAACCAAAAACAGCAATAGTTTTCAATTTATGTTCCATATTTCACCGTAATAATACATGTAGATGTTTTTTCTTTTCCTAATAGTATGACATGTGGTGCATTCATTGAGAGTTGGACTAAGCCCCTGTCAATGATTCCACTCGACTGCTGTGTGTGAACCTCTTCTGTGTAGTGCATTAAAAAGACAAGGCTTTATGGACCTATCTGCCCTCATTCTCAATGTTTACCAAGATAATATAATAAAACTCTGGAACTATAATTGCACTGGTTCAAGGATAAGTACACTTTGTAGTTAGCAGCATGATGAGGTGTTTACAGATGTGTATATTGTGTTTTAGCAGCAGAGAATGTGACCAGGATAAACAACAGTACTAATAGCAGCAGGTAAAGTGAGTAGTGAGTTATCAGAACAGTTATCAGATGAAATAAATACGTAATAATGCAGTAATAAAAACAGCAGGTAAAGGGAGTAGTGGATTATCAGAACAGGTGCACAGACTCAGCAGTGGCCCATGCTTTCTACCACAGCCACAGCTTCCTGATTGGACAAAATGATGTCAAGCCACACCACTGATTTATTGTTATTACCGGTATTATATTCTATCACTATTTTCATTTGACCTGATACTATAGAGTCATATGCTCATAAATAAGAATTCTTGTAAAAATGAAAATAACATGACTTTTTTGACCGTCATTCTTGTTATGAGTTATTGCTGGTTGTTGAAGATATTACCATGTTCTCTGATGACGTCCGTGAACGACAGGCGACAGATGCGTTGCTTCAGAGCTTCTAGGACAAAGGAAGTGAGCGCACAGGAAGCACTAATGCACAGAGTCACAGTCCGCATCGGTGGTCTCTCCTCGTCTTGTAGACTGGGGTCTGTTAGCGCTAACCACATCTGCTCCTGGCCTATATTACCCTTCTGAAAAAAAGAGAGAAATAGATAAAAGGTCGAAATATTCAAAAGAGGCCAATGTCAGTCGGTGAGCAGTTACTTACCTGTTCATTGTAGATGTTTTAATTATGGCTGTCAAACGATTAGTTTTTTTATGAGTTAATTACAGCTTAAAAATGAATTAATCGTAATTAATTGCATTCCAAACTATTGGCGAAATTATGCTGATATTTTTCTGTAAATGGTTGTTTGAATGGAAGTATAAATGACAACATAGTAAACATATGAACTGTATTTGTTTATTATAACAATAAATCCACATAAAATGGCATTAACATTATGAACATGTGATCAATAGTTTATCTTATATTTTGTGTGTTTCCTACTGTCCCGTATGTGCGCTGCAACATTGAAATTTCCCCACTATGGGACGAACAAAGATTCTCTTATCTTATTTAAATGGATCCATGCAAGTATGAGTAATTTATATTGGATTATGCCGCAGACACTGCACCCTTGACGATCTGAGAGACACGGCCACTGATTTATTGTTCATGATTTATTGTTCAGTGAGACGTGTATTATTCACATAAAATATCCTTTTTGTCTGCAATGGTTTGTTTACAATGTTATTTTGGCACCAGTATTTATATTTTATATGGTTATATGTATTTAGATTCTTGACTAGTGACTATCTATTAAAGATCAGACTTGGTGTGAAAAAGGTCTGGTCGGCAAAAACAATTGAAAAAGATCTTGCATTCAATCAGGCATTACTTTAAGTCATGAAAATTGAAACAAAAGCTAAATAAATAGAGGGAAACCAGAGCCAACCAGCTGTAACAGGAGAAATAATATACACACTGTTACATAAGTGAATGGCTGGAGATGTAAATGATCATTGACGAGATCAGTTACTCAACAACACATTCTAGGGCTGCTCTGCTAAGTGCGCTTCAGTGAGTGGTGTGAGCGTGATTCAAAGTTCACGGCTGCTTTTCCCTGCTCTGATAAGTGCTCACGGTTTAAAGGTCTCAACAATCAATGGTAAAAGAGCTCTGCGCCCCAGATAGAGCGATAGCAGCACAGGCCTCATGCTATCTTATCTGTGTGAGGCTCCTAATTATCTCAGGAGGGATAAAAGCTGACGTACATCCGTAAAATACAAAGGGAAGCGATCAAGACTAGATTTATTCAGTGGTTTTGCACAAATCTCACCTGTTTTTTATGGTATACAACTGTGGCGACAAAGCTGCAGCGGCAGGATTTCGTCTCCCTCTGCAAAAAAAAAATGAAAATACTGCTTAAAAAAATACATAAAATTACGAATACAAACAATGACTGTGGACGAACCAATAAGATTTCCTTTAATGTTTGTATTCTTGGGGGAAAGTAAAGTGCAGACTCCTCCGTGGGCTCCACAGAACTTTCCAGACCAGAAAGTAAGTAGCAGAAACTCGGAGGTGGACCAGCAACAAGGCCTTTCTGCAAAAGCAAACCAAAATCATGCACAAAACGATATTTTCTATGCACTTTTTTAAGCTGTTGCTAAGAAGCTGGTTAGTGAGTGTGAACACTGCTCAAGACCCTCATTATCCCTGGGATTTAGGAGTTATTGTGCAGGAACATTCTGAAAAAGTGTAGAATAAGATCATTTCAACCTGGAGGCTGTTCTTACAACTCAAATCTGTCATTTTTTTCTGAACAAAATGAGTTTCTTTTTGCTGGACTGAACCAAAATTTAACCAAAGTCAGATCTGACTGGGAATTGTAACAGATGTTTGGATGAATAATTACAATTTATGTTTTGAGTTGATGTGGTTGTTTTCCAGAGAAATAATTGAAATAACCTGCCATAGTAGCAGATGCATGAAGAAAACAGCCTTCAGAGTTAGGAACTAGATAATTAGATAATTTGACTTAGATCCATGTTTTTGTGGTTAGATATTGCAGCTTTAAGGCTTACATGTGTGAATAAAAAAACAACTTCAATATTTATGGAGAGGGGAAGAATAATGTGTATTTAAAAATGAATAACCACCAATGGCAAATACATTTCATTGTAAGATAAAGGTAAAAAATCTGCGCCAAACAGCCATATCTGTAAATGCTTCAAATTAAGATCATCAAATGAAAGAAAGCACAAATGACAAGTTTCATAATCGTATCACTGATTTGTTTTAATGTAGGTCAGTGTCATGTCTGACTATAATGATCTGTTAATATATATTTAGTATATTTTTGAATTGCACTTGTGAAGATCTTGTACCACTAAAGCAAACAAAATAACTCACTCATAACATCACTATTTTAGAAGAGATTGCGTTTATGTGACATCACAACATTTCAAAGAGTTTACAGCCATTTTCTCTGTAATTCTTGAGGAAATCCACATGAAACAAAGTCAGTGCATCAACTATGGTCTCATTATTTTCATAAAACTGAGGTGACACTAATCAATAACATGTACATGACCTTTGCCAGTAGACCAGACTTTCAGACATAAGAATAAAAATGGCAGGTTTTTTAAATCTAATCACAATCAAATAATAATCTGGGGAATTATTTGGACATTTCTTTCCCATAATGAAGTTGTAATGGTCGGTGATAGGAATATAAATGTAGAACATGTACGTAACCTGTCTGGTATAGATAAAAAGTCTAGCATGATCGACAAAACTCACAGTCTGCATACTGGCTGTGCTTCCATGATACTTCAGTGGCACCAACGGGGGCCAGAGACTGTCGATCACACCAAAAAGTCGGGCGTGTCTGGGAAAAAAACAGGGAAGAAAGTAAGAAACTCAAATTAAAATCAGGGGCATGTACAATCAGAGGAGAATGTGGGTGTGGAGGTGGAGGTGGGGGTGTAAGGGTGAGGGTGTTTTGGTGGGGTGGGGGAAAGAAACTCCTTAACACCACCTTTTTGGGGAAGATAGAGAGCTTTGTCAGCAGTTTCACTTCCACTGAAACATGAATCTGTTAAGGCACAGCTTCTTTTCACGTCAGACTCGGCGGAGCAGCAAGCCGGGGCTGGCAGAGCACACCCACCAACTACACTACACTACAACAGTCTTCAGACGCACAGATTCTTATGATATTAAGCGTCTTTGAGTGTCCAAAAAGCATATATAAGTTTGATGTATTATTATTATTTTATTATTATATTAAGATTAAGATGAAGAGATGCTTTATTCGTCCCACAGTGGCGAAATTTCAGTGTTGCATCAAAAGTTACAGAACAGTAGGGATGAGGAGCACACAGCACAAGACAAATGAATAACTCTATAATAAAATAAAATACTTTCTCTAACTCTAGCATAAAAAGAAGCAGTATAAAATCTCTATCTTTAGCCTAATAAGGAAATAAGTCTTCAAATCTCCAATCTTAGCATGATGAAGAAGCAAGACTTAAGTGCAAAAACCCCTGACTTCAGCATAATAAGGAAGTATAAAATGTTGTATATTTTAGAGCAAGTGATAGACTGTTGTGTGTTTACATCTGCACATGTGATGGTCTGGGACAAAGTGACTCATGTGGTTCTATATTGCACATTCTGACATTAGTTCAAGATATTGCACCAAAGCATGATATGGGTTTAAGGCTAAATAACTTCAGCCCAAACCCATTCTGTCTGTGAAAATGTTCTTGCTTATTTTAATTTGACCAAAGAAATCCATCCATACATCCATTCTCTTCCCCATAATCCATTGTTGGATCGGGGACAGAGCACCAGTCCCTCACTGATCCTCCTGCAGGTGGTGAGTGCACAGGAGCCTGGATCTTTCAGTGGGGGCTTCAGGCAAAGTGGGGTTAAGTGTCTTGCCCAAGGACACAACAACAAAAGATATCAGTGGGGGTCTTAAAGTAGGTATCATGGTGGCCGTATCTTTCAGAGGCTGCTGATACAATGTGTGTCAAGTTGCAGGGGAAAAATTAAAAACTTTTTGGCCAAAAATCCATATATGCATTTATGTGTTTACTCTTTTAATCTGAAACAAAAAAGTAAAAAAATAAATATATTTATAAAGCAAAAACCAATAAACTTATATAATAAAAACAATACTTTTTTTTAATATGATGTGCACTTTAGTCCAGTAGATCATTAACTCTAAATAAGTAAATGTGTTTTATTGTACATTTTAAGTTATAGAACCATATAATATATAACAGTGTTTGTAAGTACTTAAAATATGTATTGTAGAAGTTACTTTCAATAATCATAGGAACGCATGCTGCCGTTTTAAAATACAGGATTAATATAATACAGGCTTCAAAGGGGTAATTTTACAGAAATGGTAATGAATAAAAAGTACACATTTATTTGCATGCAAGTGAGTTTTACGTGTTAAAACATGTGGCACTTGTTTATGCCAATATGCAAATTAGGATGAAAGTATTGCAAATATTCAGAATACAGCACTGTGACTGAGCAATGTAGCGGAATACGGTACATAAAACATGTTAAATGAAAGGATTCAGTAACCATACGTTTGCAAAGTATTCTCCCCAACACTGATGACAGAAAATGCAGAAGATTGGCATTTCCTTTATCCAAATTCTTTTCAGATGTGTAGTGAGTGGTGGCTTCTGCTTCTCAGAAGTTAGTGACTTTTAGAATTACCGGTATGCATTTGTTTTGTTTGTATGGATGGACAGGTTTCTGCTGCTAAGTATCCATCTATCTCTCGATCTAGTACCTGCTTTGTCTTGTTCAAAATTGTTGTCTGGAAATCAAAGTATTGAGAAAGAAATATGTTTATGTATTGAAATGAACACATGGTGAGAACTTTACTGTATCTTGGTAGATGTTCTTGTGGAGTTTTGTGGCCATTGTTACTCATTCATCCGTACAGGTGCCGTCATATCAGCCCGCGCTTAACAACCTGTTAGTCAGCACTTAATGACAGGGTTCCTTTGTGCGGAACTGGTTCTGCAGCCCGTTCAAGTATGGGGTGAGCTGTGCTACATGACAAAAGTATAAGACCGCCTCATTTGTGATTTTAATCCTCTGCTTCACCTCACGCTGACAGAGAGTTTGAGCAGGAGCAACTTTCCCCATTGAGTTTTTTCAATAACTGCATATGACCCGGTCTATGTCTGCAGAATGTTCAGCAGAGGGTACCAGAAATCTTAACTTGATACTTAAACAAGATGAGAAAATCAAAAATAAGAAACTGCTGTAAATATCTTTTTTATGCAAACAAATCGGTTTCCTTAAAAGTCCTTTAGCTCTTGCTTTAAGTACACAATATATTACAAATGAAACTTCCCAGAGGATCAATTAACATTAGACATTTATGAAGCACTTTCTTTTAGCTGTTGTTCTTAATGCATGCATTCATGTCTAATGTACAAATATAACCCACAACAGCTAATCCTGCAAATTACTATATATTATTTTTCCCTCCGCCAAAGAGCTAATACCCAGGCTTGTTTGGTAGTTTGTAACATACCTCAAAAAGTTCGGCTGGCTACGGACTAACAGATTTTTAGCCTGATTTCAACCCTCCACCTCAGCTAAGGATTCTTAAGCACGTAGACATCAACATATTTTACAGCCTTCTTTACTTTGATTCCATTTTGACCCTTTTCACAAGGGACATTTAATCTGCATTAAGTTTAAGGAAGCACGATCACATTAGTCCAGTCTTCAGGTCTTTGCGCTGGTTGCTGTGGCTCAGTCTCTCCATGGCCTCGCACCAAAGTACATCTGTGACATGTTAGTCCCATATGAACCAACTCGGACTCTGAGGAGCAAAGGGACTGGACTCCTGCTGGTGCCCAGAGTCAGAACTAAACATGGGGAGGCTGCATTTCAGATGTATGCAAGTCTTCTTGAAAATGTGAGGCCGGCTTCCTCTCTGACAGCCTTCAAAACCAGGTCAGAAAAACAGTTCTGTTTAGCTCTGCATACAAATGAGGGAACTTATCTTCACTCTTTTTAATGTACTGTGAATATTTATGCCTTGTGTGATTGTTTCCTTCTTGTTTTATTAAGCACTTTGAGTTACCTTGTACAAATAAACTTTCCTTGCCTTGCCTAAAAATAATAGGAAAGCATTGGTTTTACATATTCCTGTTTTGGACATTTGGACACTCAAAGACACATGGCATCATTCTGCACAGTGTGGTGGTAAACTGCCCTTGGGATAGACAGCCGGAAGTTAGACTGCAGATCTGAGCCTCGGCAACCACCACCATTGCGTCGCGCAGCAGACTCACAGCAGCAGTTTAAACTTAGATGTGTGAGTGACAGTGATGAGAAGGGCAAAAGGTGGACCTATAAAGCAGGAGGTCAGCAGTTCAGATCCCTCTCTAACGATCCTTCTTGGAACCTGCCGTCTTGAAACGTGACGTCAGACATAACATATACAGCTCATAAATCTGTCCGTGCTACTGGCCACTTTGGCACTAAAACGAGCTCCTAATAGTTAAAGCTGGAGTACCTCACGTTTTTGTTTTGTTTCATAAATACATTTTTGTTTGTCCTCACAGAACAAATCAGACCACAACATGCTGGATTCATCTTGTTAGAAAATGTGTTACTTACATACTTAGTTTCTGCTGCTACTGGACATCTGAATTTCTACTACAGGGGATTAATAAAGTATCTATGTATCTAGAGCTGAGGGCTGGTAATCTCTCTTTCACTGAAAAAGTTGATCTAAAGATGTGACAGAGGGAAAAAGGCCAGTGATCGAACAAAACAGTTTTGAGAGTACTTCATGAAAGTTTCACAGTACATGGATTTACTGAATTGAAGTTATTTTTTTACTAAGTTAGTATCTAGTACCTAACATTACACACTCGATTTTGATATATAGTAAGTAGGAAGTGGTCTTTATTTATATAACGCCTTTCCCAGACCAAGGTCAGCCTATGCCAGGCATGTCCAAACTCAGGCCCGGGGACCAGTTGCGGCCCTCAGTGTCAGTGTATGTGGCCCTCTGCCACGCTAACCCAATGTAGTCTCTGAGATCATAAAAATAAAGTTCACTGTGTCATCCATCGAACTTCAGCTCAGACAATATAGACCTTGTTCTAAAGCCCAGTACGTCTGGAGTTCAGGTGTTGATTTGTGAGCTTGTGAGACGGTAAACATGTGTCATTCAGTCAACTTCATCTCCGTTCATATAACAGCGTCCACTAGCCACTGGACTAGTGTGGTGAACTAAAGTGGCCCTCTTACTAAAAAGTTTGGACACCCCTATGCGCTTTACAATGTTTTGGAGTAGCAATATTTTTCACACGTTTGATGGTAGAAGAGAGATGTCAAACACACTGACGCATCGAAGCCTCCAATCATAACCTTCATACTCATTCATACTCCACACAGATAGGACCCGGTGGAATGTAACCCAGTACCTTCTTGTGAAGTACAAACTCCGTGACCCTCTAGATATACTGACTTGATACTCTATATACTAATGTGCTGTGTTTTTACATACACATATATACTGTAGCTTATTAAAATGAAACCACAAGCTTTTACTGGTGGTGATAATGTATAAAACCGCTCTAGAAATATCAAACTTTGTACTTGCAATAACATTTGTTGACAGGCAGAATGAACCAGGGGGCAGGGCATAAGGCAGTGGCTTGGAAGGGGAGTGGTTGGGGACAGAGAGCTGTTATTCTATGCACAATGTTACTCTCACATCACATAATTAAACCATTCCCTACGAGTATAGATTAGTATGTGACGTTTGTATTTTTGATATTTGGACACTTTGTACTATTGTTAATGATGGGGGTCCTGTGCAAAGGGCTGATCAACAGACGTGATGGAGGACAACAAATACATGCATGTGAAAACTAGTGGAAGCACCCAGCTGTTTTAGGGGCTGGTAACTTGTGAGATAGATTGCGTTACAAAGTCTATTTTTTGTGGTTTGCAAGCAAGTTTGGTACCCTAGCTATTGAATGAAGGAAAAGCTGCAATTTAGTTACATTTTTAGAGAAACATACAAGACCCTCTATACAGGAGCACTACATAGGCCTTCATTCTACTGCACTGGCTCCGGTCCATGCCTATTTGCAGCTGGCTTCTCCTTTTTTTATTTGCAGGTCGCACCTCTTTACAGGTGGAGTGTGGTATGTGCTATAATGATAAGATTGCTTATAGACGTCTCTGTAAAAAAAAAAAATACACAACCCCAGCTTTATCCCGACCAATCAAAAATACGAAGCACGAACTGGGGAGCCCTGTGAAGGTGGACCATTCATCAAGGCACAGCCCCAGACAACCACCAGACACAGGGCAAGCTGCGGTGGTATCGAAAATAACAAGGATGTAAACATACCCTTCGCCGGCCCCTAAATGTTCTCCAAACGCTCCTGTGTCACTTCTACTAACTGTTTCTAATCTGGGATGTCAGCGATGGAAACTCACAAGGGAATCGGAACATGCCCCTCAGTGTCACCTTTCATGTAAACAGAGTGGGACGTGTGGTAGAGTAATCACCTTCATGTGAGCTCTAAACTGCTCATTGTATTCTACCGCAAAGCTCTGCTGCGCTGCTTAGAAAGGCCGTTTGAGGATAAAAATGAGAACTATTTATTTGTTGATGGACAAAGTTCATATTGGAATCCTGAATCAGCTTTTAGATCAGGGCTGTGCCTGTGGGAGCCGGCGTACAGTGTCATATCAGGACAGGTTAGAGGCTCCTCACCCCATGAGGCCGGCATGCACAACTGTTTTAGATCAGTCTATGAGATATGATGTTATGATCATGCAAGAGTTAGGCTTTGCGTATTCTTTAGTAGTAGTGTGGGGAATAAATGGATTCTGTTCAGTATTGTGATATTTTGCAGTAGAGCAAAGTATTGAGGCATTTAAATAAATCATAATCTGTTTCACTTTCATGTTTCCGAGTTTACAGCTGAGGTTTATATTACTCTATTATGTCTGCTTTTTATTACTCTCTAGTCTATTAGTATTAGTGTAATTTAAGTTATGTCCTGGGGAGGTGTCCTGAATGTTCAAGGAAAATGTTTTTGCACTACCCTCCTAAATTTTTGCTCTTCAGTTAATAATCAGACCATAATAAATGTGACATTTGAGTAGAGCAGTCTTACTTTCCTCAATAATTATAATGCTTAAGAATAATATGAGGGACATGAATTTCAATATAATCGCAGAATCGAATTTTAATACTTGCTTATGTTAAGAATGGCAATCATATAACTATCGTAATCGTCGCATTTATCCCAATTTCCAAATCTTGATCTAACATTCCACATTATGCATTGTATGACTGTTATTCAAACTGTATTGTGTTGATAAAAAAACAAAACAACAACAACAACAATAAAACAAAAATAATACATTATAACCAACTTCTAATACAGACACATCTCCTAATATACTTTTCAATGCTGCAATATGAGACTCGATTGTTAACCTCTCTCGTGTGACGCGCTGTACCACTTTGATGGCCCTCAGCAGACAGCGTCTCCCTCGCCACATCTCGCTGTACTTCTGAAGGTCGTCTGTGGACAGCAGCAGGTGCAACTGAACCACACTGAACATGCCATAGCTGTCCTGGACCAGCACACAGAGCCTGGAGGAGGAACATATACGGGAGAATGTTATAGATAGAATAATTCAATCATAATTTTCTATGCAATATGATTATAATGCATGATCCACTGGGATCCTAAACATATTGTGGAAACATTTGGGCTATTTATAACGTTTATGAAATGAATATTCTGAAGCCTGTTCAAAGCTGAAACCAGGTACACTTAAACAAACCCAGAGCTAATGCCTGCTGGCTGGTTTGACAGGCTTCTGTTGACAAAACGGACCTTTGCCCTAGAAAATGAGTACTGGTAGTAAACTTTTGACTATTCCTGCACTCTACTGCACCCAGTGAGTGAGGCGCTGCTACTGCTACAGGCGGCTTTATCTGAATCATTCAAGCCCAGACACAGCCCTGGTTTGACAAGCAACTGCCAGGGAACAGGAGAAGGAAAACAGGAGTGCGGGAGGAAGTGCAGTCTGCGCGTCATGCTTTTGCATGCAGGCACACATCCGAGACGATGGGAACATTTGGAGACGGTTTTCAACCACCTGATTCTGTCTATATGCGTCTCCACATCGTAAACATGAGCCTGTCTGATGTTCTGATGAGACGCTTCAATATCAACATGGACATTAGAGATGGTTGATAAAGAACAAACACATTTTTGTGTCATTAACCCTTTCATGGTTTCCTCATTTGGTAGATCACCTTTTGAGTAAATGTCTCCATTGTGAGATCAATAAAGTATATCTTATCTATATATATCTTCTTTAAGGCATGCTTGGAACTGAAATATACCTCTTTCGGGCATCTCACTTGGTTTTAGGCACTTTTAAGCATTTAACTGCATCTCAACTATTTGGTACAAACCCATAATACAAAATACCTTAAAAACAAATTATTTGTGTTATTAGTGCTCCTACATAGTAGATAATACAAACAAGTAAGAAAACTACATTGCTTTCTTCAAGGAGTGAATGTTAAAGGGTTGTTCTAAAGAGAATACCATATATAAATGAGCTCTTTAATAAATATTTTAAACGTGTAAAGCTAAACCCACAGTGGATATACAGGGTGACAGAAAGATGAAGCTTATACATGTATTAAACCTCAATATGATATTTTGCAAAGTAATTCAGTATTCAATAGGAAGTCAAGGGAGCTTCAAGTGTAATTGTTCAGGCAAAACCTCAGGCCCAAATCTGGCAAAACAGGTTCAAACTACAAGTGTAAAATCTGATCCGAGACGACATGACAGCAGAAACGTCTCTGCAGTCTTCTTCTTGGACACAAACCGTGCTCAGTATGTCAGACCATTCCCCCTTTCAGCCTACGCAGGCCCACTTCCTCCAACACAACACCACTTTTCCACCACAGCTTCCCACTTGCAGTTTTGAAGCTATGTTTTCACGGGCCATCTCTGAATTCTGAGCAGCCTAGTGTGCTTCCAGGAACTACAGCCCAGCGAGCCTGTGCAAACACTCACACATGCCCCTTTGCACATGGGCGCCGCATGTATCCAGGCACATGCACACTACTTGGCAACGTACCAAGTGAACAAGAGCCTCACATTAAGAATACAGAGCAGAGGCCTCATTGGTGGGGTGGACAGGCGGGATTCCTTGCTATGCGCTTTGGACCAATGGCTGCAGAGAAAGTGATAAACACGGTTGTAACAGGATCCCAGAGGCACATTGTGTTCTCTGTCAAAGAAAAAAGTAGCCTCTCCTCACTTCCTGCAAACAGTTAATCTTGTTGTTTATTCTTTTGCTGCATTTACGGGAACTTTGGCTAAATATCGTACTGGCCTCGCTCCTGCCCATGCTAACACACGCTAAACAACAGAAAGATCAAATGTGGATGCTAACCATACAGTTGACTCACAAAGTCTGGAGAAACAAATAAAAAAAGAATGAGGCCATTGGGCTGCGGGGTTAACTGCACAAATATGCACATGCTAAACTGAAACTATAAACAAAACAACAACTGAGAGGTGTTTACAATTACTCAGTTTCAAAGAGGAAGACTTCACTGTGGCTTAAACTCGAAAGGATCAAATCTCACAATCAGAGCCATGGAATCTTGAATGCAGAAGAATATCTCAAAACATTTCTTGTTCCTAAATATCATTAAAGATTTCAAAAATGTACAAACTCTTCATTGCACTGGACATGCACACCTTCACTTTAGTTTGAACACGTGATTTCTCAGAATCAGAATCAGAATCAGAATCAGAATCAGAATCATTTTTATTGCCAACGTAAGTAACGGGAGGTCACAGACTTGGAAATTGCTTTGGCTCAGTGCAACAGTCAAAAAGAGATAATAAAAATAAGAATAAAAAACACTTCTAAAGAATAAATTTAAATTTAAAATAGAGTTACAGTTACTATTTACAATATACAAGTGCACATGGTGCACACAATGTAAGGTGACAGCAGTACAGTGAAGTAAAGTGACGTATGATGGGCAGTAAAGTGACTTTATAAAGGGCGGGGGGACAGGTTAAGAAGTGTTCAAGAGTCCAACAGCAGAGGGGAAGAAACTGTTCTTGTGGCGGGAGGTTCTAGTCCTGATGGACCGCAGCCTCCTGCCTGAGGGGAGTGGTTGGAATAGTCCATGTGCAGGGTGAGAGGGGTCGGCTGTGATACGACCAGCCCGGCCTCGAGCTCGGGCGACGTACAGGTCCTGCAGCGATGGAAGGCTGCGGCCGATCACTTCCTCTGCAGAGCGCACAATGCGCTGTAGTCTCTGTTTGTCCCTGACTGTGGCTCCAGCGAACCACACGGTGATGGAGGAGGTGAGGATGGACTCGATGATGGCCGTGTAGAACTGCACCAACATCTGTGCAGGCAGCTTGGCTTTCCTGAGCTGCCGCAGGAAGTACATCCTCTGCTGGGCCTTCTTGATGAGAGAGCTGATGGTCGGCTCCCACTTGAGGTCCTGGGTGATGGTGGTGCCCAGGAAACGGAAGGACTCCACAGAGGTGATGGGGGAGTCCATCACGGAGGGTGGGGGCGGGGGGACAGTGCTCTTCCTGAAGTCCACAATCATCTCCACTGTCTTCTGGGCGTTCAGCTCCAGGTTGTTACCACTGCACCAGGACACCAGCCGGTCCACCTCCCTCCTGTAGGCGGACTCATCGTTGTTGGAGATGAGTCCAATGAGGGTGGTGTCGTCCGCGAACTTGATCAGCTTCACGGAGTCGTGGCTGGAGGTGCAGTGGTTGGTGTACAGGGAGAAGAGCAGGGGAGAAAGAACACAGCCCTGTGGGGCTCCTGTATTTATAATCCGAGAGTCCGAGACATTCTTCCCCAGACGCACTCGCTGCTTCCTGTCCGTCAGGAAGTCAGTGATCCACCTGCAGGTGGAATCGGGCACGTTGAGCTGGGAGAGCTTGTCCTGGAGCAGGGATGGCAGGATTGTGTTGAAGGCAGAGCTGAAGTCCACGAACAGGACCCTGGCGTAGGTCCCCGGGGAGTCCAGGTGCTGTAGGATGTGGTGGAGGGCCAGGTTAATGGCGTCGTCTACAGATCTGTTGGCTCTGTAGGCGAACTGCAGGGGGTCCAGGAGGGGGGAGGTGAGGGACTTGAGATGGGAGAGAACCAGGCGTTCAAATGACTTCATGACGACAGACGTAAGTGCTACAGGTCTGTAGTCATTGAGTCCTGTGATCCTGGGCTTCTTCGGGACGGGGACAATGATGGAGGATTTGAAGCAGGCCGGGACATGGCAGGACTGCAGAGAGGAGTTGAAAATGTCCGTGAACACAGGAGTAAGCTCACTGGCGCAGTGTCTCAGAGTGGCCGGAGACACGTGGTCCGGGCCAGGAGCTTTGCGGGGGTGCAGCCTCAGGAAGAGTTGTTTAATCTCTTTAGCGGCTATTGTTAGGCTAGGGGCAGGGCTGATGGGTGGGTCGTTAGAGTAGTGGGGGGTGGGGGAGGGAGAGGTGTCAGGGGCAGCATCAAAGCGACTGAAAAATAAGTTCAGATCGTCAGCTAGCTTGTGGTCATCAGCACAGGGGGGGGCTTTGGGTTTGTAGTTGGTGATCTCCCGTAGGCCCCTCCAGACAGAAGCAGTATCGTTGTTACCAAACTGCTCCTGTAGTCGTTCTCTGTGCCGGGACTTGGCTGCTTTCAGTTCTTTCCTGAACTGATATTTAGCTGCTTTGTAGCCGCTGCGGTCCCCCTCCCTGAAAGCAGACTCCTTTGCTTTCCTGAGCTGCCGGAGTTTAGCAGTGAACCAGGGTTTGTCGTTGTTATAGATGACCCTGGTCCTTGTTGGAATGATGCTATCCTCACAGAAGTGGATGTATGACGTTACAGTGTCCGTATATTCATCCAAACTGTCTGTGGCAGCTCTGAAAAGGTCCCAGTCTGTAGATTCCATGCATGCGCGCAGCTCTTCCACAGCTTCATCAGACCACACTTTGGAGCTCCTCACTGCAGGTTTTTCTATAATTTATTGGGCAAGAGATTCTGAATCACATTGGTGAAGCATGAATAGTTTGCATCAATTTGCTTTTTTGTGATTTTAGTTTTCTTAACTTGCCATTATAGGTATTTTGGTGCATTTAAATAGACAAGCTCAGTAGTGGGCTATCACATTAGGAGGAAAGGTTTGCCAATGTCTCTTCCAGCTCTTTGAGAAACTAATATCCATAACAAAATCTGCTCATGCTGGAGACAAAAAAATGACAAAAATGTTTGAGATGTGACGATATCAACACGTTTGGTTTTACAACATGCAAATTCTTATTTTTTGTTGCACTTTCATATAGAGTAGAGCGGCTCGTTCCATTGCCAAAACCTGTTAACAGAAAGTCCATATTTACCATTACTCTAATCAAAATGTATTTATTTTTACTAAATACAATTCTATGTATTCTATTTGTGTTTATGTTACACTGAAAACTTTTGGTTTCCGGTCAGTGTTTGTTTACGACACCAGCAGCAGTGTGACATTCATGGAGGAGGAGAGTGTTGTGTTTCAGGGGACCAGATCCATGTCTGACCCCATGCTCCTGGAGCTGGACAGCGGTCACCAGAGCTCAAAGCCCTCCCCTCGCCGTCCCCTCCTTGCCCCACCGCGCTGAGAAGTAGTTTATTCCTCAACAGCACATACACAGCAGGTAACAGGAGATCAGAGAGAGGTGATCCAGAAATATCGATATTCGAGGAAAAGTTATTCATAGATTTGACCGCAAAACAATGTATTTTCTTTATTTGAAAGCACTGCAAAAAACAATAAATATGAGGTAATAATTGCCTAATTTGAGTACATTCTGACAGTCTAAAAACAAGATTTGCAAATGGGACAAGCCCGTCTTATTTCAAGAACTTTTGCTTTATTCCAAGGGAGACATTTCTTTTGCTTGTCCCCATTGGCAAATCATGTTTTCATGCAGTCAAAATGTGCTCAAATGACAATACATTTTGCCAAATTTTTGACATATTTTTGTTTTATGGCGTTTTATTTGTTTCTCTAACAAGACACCAATAACGTGGAAGAAACAGAGCAAGGGGTTGAAGAAACTGAAACAAATCTTGATGAAAAAATGTGACCTCTCCTCACTTCCACTGGGATTGGATTAAATGTTATACACAGTTAATCCAAAGGGGCCGTAATCTGTAGAAGCTCCTTGTGTCACAGGCTGTAAGGTTCTGACAACAAAAGGTGCATTGTAATTGTAGTAACTTCATTAGACCACTGATTAAAGATAATTTTTCATGCTTCTTTATCTATTTTTTAAAATTGTAACTTGTTTGCACCATATGCCAAAGCAAATTCCTAGTTTGTGACTTCCTGCCACATACAATACAAATAATTCTCATTCTGATTGTATGGTCCCTTTAAGTTTGTCAATAATAATAATAATGTTTTTTGTCATAGCAGTTGTTCTTTGTGTTTTTAAATGCACTTTTATCTATTTATACTTAGTAATGAATCAAAATCTATCAACACAGCGGAAAAAAATTCAATTCCTTTTTTTTGCCCATTCCTAACTTTGACCCAGATTTTACTTTAATTTTGATAATTATACGATTGAAGTAAAGTGACCTTCTTGGATACATCTGAATTATACATGTTTTATGTCACATGGTGGAAAGTTTTGTCATGTTTGTTTACATAGGAATGTTGCTCTGGCTGTAATTTTTCACCAACAATGAAAACGTCAGCTGCCTCACATGCTTTTGTCATAAAAACCTAAAACATGCAAACTGAGAAGATGCTATTATTCTGTTAAGAAGTTGCACACTGGGGAATTAAATAAGTAGACTAGTAAGTGTACTTCTTTATACAACCTTTAACCTTTAACCTCATCAAGGACTGGTATAGAGAAGCTTTGCACAGCATTCTCATAATCAGGTGGATCAGTGCATTATGGCCTTTGCCTGATGATTGTATAGATGCCAAAATGTTGCTCACGTGTAAATAAATGTTAGATTTTTCTTCTTTTATTTTATTATACACTAAGTACAATAGGTCTGGAATGCGCCTCCTGTGCTGACGACCCTACTCCCTTCTCTGGTATATACATAAAGATTACTTACTTACTAACATACTTGCTCCTATATTATTATATAGGATAACAACAAGCAGTGGTATTTCATGTCCTACAGTCTTAACTTTAGTCCGTCTGTCAGCCTAAATGTATAAGTCTGGATTACCTAGATACTGACCATTCATAGGCTTAATATAAAGAAGTTTAGTATTTGCAAATAGAACAATTTTCAGATATACTGTTATATACTATAACAACATTTTAACAAAAGACGGAACCTTCCAACTCAACACTTTTAATTCTAAAGTGTTGAAAAAGGGACATTTTCAAATAAATGTAGAGTGGTCCCTTGCATCTGTCAAAAGCTGTACACTGTGTTGAGTTGCCTTGTGTATGAACTTGTTTGCCTTGCCGTTCAGCTGCAGAGGACAGGACTGAGGGCTATGGGAAGACTACGGTTGTCCTTTGAACTAATCACTGTGGTGCACACAAGCTGCAAAAGTTATCTTCTGACTTTAATAGTCATGTTATATTGGTGGTTATCTAGTTATTATCATATACTGTATATTATATATGATGTTGTTGGGTATAGACACACAGCATATGAGAAGCACGCTGTAAAAAAAATCTGCAAAAGTTGGGAGTTCGCTATAGTAGGGACCGCTGTAAGTCGTTCTACACTACACATCTCTGTACATTTCAGATTTGGTATCGTTCAGAAGTATGACCTCAGTGGAGAATAAGCAGAGCACAGTTTTCAACACTAGTTCGTCAGTTTAGAAAAGATCAGGCAGTCCTTTTGGGCCAAAGTGTTCACAGACAAGCTGGAATCCATTAGAAATGTTTGTGTCTTTGTCAAACACTGCCATATGGTTAGAGACAAAACAATTAATACAACTTACTGCAGCAGATTTAATACGGGAACACGATTTGTCACCAGGCGTACAAAATAACACTCTATTGAATTAGATAATCACAGTTTTGCAGACATGGATTAAAATTATGTTTTTACTCATTTGTGAGGTTTGTAGCATAAAAAGGCTCTTTGATTTTGTTCTTCAATGATTAAAATTGATTTTTAACAGTGACTATGGAAGCGGATTGAAGTATCTGCACAAAAGTAGGAATTTTATCACACACAAATGCAACAGATGCATTGAAGTGAAATGGTAAAGTCAGGTAAGGCATGATATTTAGTAAAGATACATTACTAATAAATTAATAATGAGAAGAATGTATTTGGGCTCAATATAAAAGATGTGATGGTTTTATTATTACTATTATTTGCCTTTAAGCTTTGGAGATAGAGCCTGTCTACTTTTTCAATTGGTATTACATTGTTTGGTATGGAGAAACCCATTGTTAATGTTTGTAATTGTCTAAAAAACAATCGTAAACAAACAGGAATTAACACCCACGTTATAAAATTAATCCAAATCAATCAATCAAAAAAACAAATTGCTGTAGCAGATACGCAGAAATTAACAAAACACATGTCTTGTGTCGGATTTCTTCTTGTCAATTCATAACTCTTGAGTAAATTAGACAAGCTTTGGACCTTGTTTACTTAGTGGTTGCTGGTTAACTTCCTATACCTAAGTTCATGAATGCTGCTCGAGTCCTTACCGGCTATAAACAAGACAAAACTAAACCAGAATAGAACTAAAATGTAAATGACAAAATGTGAAATGTGTGGTTTAATCCATGTTTTTGTGTGTGAATGAGACTAGATAGAAGGTTTGCAGGTGATTTTAAAAACATACCTGGTTTGGTTTGCAGGAGCTGGAGAAGCACCTGTGGACTTGAGTCGATGTTTGAGGACAGACCCAGAGCTGGAGTCTGGGACCGGGATGCTGTAGACCCTCTGGACCACCACCTCCACAGTCTGCCCCACTGCCCCCGCCTGCCCCAAGGCCTCTATGGCATCCAGCAGAGACTGACAAGGACCAGTGAGGAGATCCCCAACGTTAAGCCCATCGCCCTGGAGGAAACAATGGTGATGTTTGTTAGAATTTGTTACATTAATGTTGAATGGGGCTTTTTTTTTTTTTTTGTAGAGTTAGTTAATATTCTGCTGTAAAAGACAGAGCCCAAACGTATTTTTTAGAGAAAATTGAAATTGCTATTTTAATAGTGCAATAAAAAAATAACTGACTGATCAATAAAAGCAGAAAAACTACAAAAATGACAAAAATGTTTGAAATGAAATATAATTTAGATTTGACTGGCTTTTAAAAAAACAGGGAATGAAACGTTTAGTCTTATCCAATTTTTTTCTTATTTAAGAAAAAAATAGCAAATATTATTTTAAACATAATCATACAAATATACATGATACTTTACAGAAGCACTTTATTATCTGATTAAAACTTTATTATTTGTTTTTTTTGCTGTGAATTATTGACAAACGTGAAACATTTTCTACTGAAACATAAGTTGAATCAAATCTTTAAGGCAAAGCTCTGTGGAAAAATCCCAATCAGATCATTCCAAAAGAATCCAGCCTTAACCACAAACATTCCACCACAACAATGACCTACATATTATCTTCACATCGATTTTCTTAACCACAGATGTCAAGATGTCAAAGCTCTTACAGTGGGAAAAAGTGGTGAACTGTAAAACCTGCTCAGTTAGAGAAGCACACCTGCCACTTTGGTCATTTTTTTATTTATTTATTGCACAATTCAGACATTGATGAGAAAATATACCTCTTTGTTATGATTCTCCTCTGTCGTCATGCACAGCTCCAGCAGCCCGAAGTCCTTATCAAGTGCATATGGCGTGCTTTTGGCTGCAGTCGACCCGGGAACAGATGACACGGGAGATTCAGACGAAGAGGAGACTTTCTGGCTGAAGTGTGTATTCAGGATAATATCGTAGTTGATGCCTTCGACTGATAGACTCTGCCTGCGAAGGAAAATAAGCGGAATGCAGAGACTTTAGGACAGGGCTCTCCAACTTTTATGCAACAAAAATGACAGAGACCTACTCTTTTTTTTATGTCTATATGTAATAACTGCAGACAATCCTGGACAACACTCTTGTAAAATGCACCATATCACTGAATAACCCTACATTTGTGAACATGTAGAGTTAGGTTGGATATGCAATGACTCAAAATGTAATCATTTAGGATCATGAGTCAAATTCCTGAATTCTCTGGGGATCTACCTAAAAAGGCGAGCCACAGGTTGAAGACCCCTGCTTTAGGAATTACACTGGAAAGAAATATGATTCGGTCCAGAAAAGGCCGCTGTAGCTGCAGGTTTTCTATCAGACCCAGCGGGAGCAGAGCAGACTCCACCCACTTCCTCAAGTAAATTCAGTCTTAACCTGAAGATTTGATGAGGAAATGGGGTGTGGTCTGCTCTGCTCCTGCTGGGTCTGATAGAAGATCTGCAGCCACAGCGGCCCTTTCTGAATCGGTTTGGACACCTCTGAGTTACAGAGACAAAAGGACAAGATTAGTTTCCATTTTGTTTCCGCTTTTAAGACAAATATACAAAGCTTTGGGTTGCCAAATTTACTAATAAAAGGCAAATGCGGCCCTCCATGACATTGTTTTACAGCCATATTTATTACATTTATTTCCAGGAGAAACCAATTACACAATTTACAAAACAACCAAAAAATGTTGGAATTGATTCAATTCCAGAAATTAGCGCTGTTTAGCGCTGTAACTATGCTAAGTGAATGACAACAATCCTCAAAACAAAAGTGACTGAAAAGTGTAGACATTATAATACAAGACATGGATGAACTGGCCTTTTATTTACAATTAGCAGAGAATGATAAGGGCACACTTATCAAATGTATCAAACTGTAATATCACACCAGTGGCAGATTGTATGATGCATGTATGATCTATAGAGGCTTTAATGTAGTTTCAAGGTTATAGAATAGAAATGACAAATATTCTACTGAAAATGGCACTGATAAATTGACTATAGATTCAATCACAGGAATCTAACTATATCCCATTTTATCCTCACTCTTTTAGCCACTTAAAGGTGCAGTAAGCGATTTTGTTAGCTTAGCCGTAGCAACAACTCGCATCTGGTCAATTCCATTACTATTTGATGAAAACACATGAAAACTTGACTACTTTTAGGGTTTAGGGACGTTTTCCCACAATATATTTCTAAAAATGTGTCTGGAAAAAAAATTACTGACTGCATCTTTAAGTTGCTCTATGTCATTTCTCAGGGGGATAAATCGATTGCAGTAGTGTGAAGTAACTTTAGACTACTATAGTTTAAAAAATCCAGGCTCTACAATATTGTATGTGTTGCTTTTGGAATCTCAAGTTTACTTCTGATTACAATGTTGTAGGTTCTGACAATTACCTTTCCACTGTGTGATGAAGCATGGCAAATGCTTGTGTTCAGACGGAATTCTGATTTTTTACAGTAAATGGAAGGGGGCTGGCAGTTAGAATGTCACGCTCAGATAAGACGCGACCCACCTCCGCACCTCGCACCACCAAGCGCCAAATCGTTTACCTCCCCCATCTAAACGCGCAGCTGATGATAGATTGCTTTATTCCACAAAACACTGTCTTAAATCGAGCCATGCCGAGCTTAAGCGTAGTTTCCAAAAATGTTGCGTCAAGTGTGGAAAATGTCTTGACGCCTACAAAAAAAATCCAGTGGGCCAGATTCAAGCAAAAAAAAGGAGACATTTTGAGCAACTTGTCTCACCTTAAATGCACTTTTGGTTTGCCTTCGTCGTTAAAGGGGATTAAATTAGAGCTTTATGAGTGAGGGCAAGAAGGACTATTACAGAGAACTTGCATTTCTGGAATTTGGAGGTGTTTATTCACTGCTGCGGAGAGTCTTGTGCCAAATCTCACAGTGAAATGAGTACGAAAAGGTTTGTTAATAATACTGTGGCGAGTGTGTGTTTAAGTGTAATTTTTCCCACATGTGACAGATGTAAAATACGGCGGCCTATCCCTGACTCAGAGCCAAAATCACTGCTACACAAACTATCAAACGAGTCACAGCCTGCCCAGCACGTAGGCAGGTAGCTGAATAATAGCTGTTTAAATACTGCTTGTAGAACGAATACCTCGATAATTACTTTGCACAAAATATTGGGTCAATTCAACACAACAAAAGATTCATTTCAAGATGATTCTAAGTGACTGAAGTGAAAATGTACGTTACTGCACTGATGTTTTTGCTCTTACAAATGCTAAATACAAATACATTCAAACCATGTGTTGTTAGTTCTTTGTTAAACTTAAGAAACAAACAAAATGGCAAGCCAAAATAGAAAAAGAAATTTTAACAATGTGGCCTTTTTGACTAGTTCAGTTCAATGCTTTTGATGAACCTGAATACTTCAAAATCATTTCTTTCACTTGGTCTTCAAATCAGTCTCTTCAAGCATAGTTTTAGAATAGTTTTTTAGCAGTCAGTGTGAAAGTGACTATCCTGAATAGACATGAAATTCCACTGTCAATATAATGATATAACATGGAAAATAAAACAAAATGAATTAATAATATTAAATAATATAAATGCAGACTATGGATTAGTCAATATTCTGACCCACTTCCTGTCCACGTGCCGGATGACAGAGACTAGTACAAACACTAGTTTATTACTAGAATGACTCAGCGTCAATGAACCATCGTCTTGATGAACTGGAATGCTTTTATGTTGAATAGAAATCCATCAATCAAAACTCAAAAAAATGTGCAGCACTGTTTTTTATAAAATAAAGAATAACAATTTCGGGAAATGTGGCATGTGATGGCAGATCATTTTATTATTATTTATGACAGCATTTAGTATTACACTCATGTTTACATACAGCGAGTAGTATAGAATTTTTTTGTTTTTCCTTAGGCCCCGGAAACAATTGTCACAGAAGATGCGCACCGTATTTTAATTCTAAAATAAAATAAAAAAAATTATGTGGAAGAATAATTAACGCAGCATTTCCCCAATTCTTTTATCCTGGTCTTTCATTTACACCTGGCTTTCTCAGGAGATATTGATAATATTTTGTTGAAAGTATGTAATTTTCGCAGCCGAAGCAGCTTTACTAGCGTCTCTCCGATTACAACATGTTACATATTAAACTGGTCAACAATATATGAGGCTATAACAGGTCAAGCATTAACTTTCGGAACAACATATATGTCACACTAATTTATCTACAGCAGGGGATATCAGGGACTCCCAAAACTAAAAAAATACTAAGTCAATTAAAGTGATGTTTGTTGAGTTATAATGACACAATATCACTGAAATTATTGTGTTTTGTGGCACAATATTAGCCTGGTTACAATGAAATGCAAAAGAAAATCATCAAGTCAGTAAGAAATCTTTATTTATATAGCGCCATTCATAGATCAGAGTCACAAAGCGCTTTGGGGATTTGTCTCTCACTATTGTACATGTTTTTAATGGTAGTAGAAACCGGAGCACCCAGAGGAAACCTCTGCAGACACGGGGAGAGAATGCAAACTCAGAATGGCCCTGTTCCGACCGGGATTTGATCTTGAAATAATTGTAAGTTTAAGAACCAACCTGACCTCTGGGAAAGACCAGGGATCAGGATTTTTTTTTAATTGCATTGAGCCAGATTTGCATGGTTTTAAAATCACTAACAATGGTGTGCACTTAGCAAAGAATTCTGAAATGCACTGTGGGAGAAATACAATATCTCTCTTAATCTTAAAATCTCTGAGCCACATTGACTACAGCATATAAATGTTCTTGGAACTGCCAAACCTTATTCCTGCTTTATAACTTGTCTGGACAGACGCAATTATTCGTAGAAGAGATGAGAAATCAGTTATCAGAACAGCTACAGTAAAATATTATTGAAGCGGAGCACAGTGTTCAAAAGAGAAGGAGGGGACCGGAAGTTATGACCCCATTACGAACAGGTGAGTGGGCAGCAGTCAGCACAGGTACAAGGAGTGGCAGCAGTACAGGCGTCACAGCCCGTAAGTGAATAATCCTCACAGGTATTTCCGCCTACGCACGGTCCCACAAACTGCAGCGTGGGAGGAGGGCGGAGCTTGCCTACTCACAGCCCAAAATTTGAAGGAAGTCGAGCCCTCAGGTGTCGCGCCGGAAGATGAAACAGAGGAATTTTACTCACTCTAAACAAAATGCTACGTTTTTCCGGTTTAAACCCTGAGGTGGAAGTAAAAAAAAAGGAGAGACAGACTTGTGCGTCATTGAAAAAAAGTACACAGTGTAGACATCTATCCATGTAAACAATTAGTGTTGGTGTACTTTTTCTTATTTGCCATTCAGGTAATGAAATATTAATTCATAGCCAGAGGGTATTTGTCTATTTTATAAGATTCTTTATTGCTCACATAGTCAAGCACTGTCAATGAATCAAACATGGAACCCTCTTGGTGTGAGATCAGAGCACTACCACTCAGACAACATAATGCTCAATCCATTGCTTATCATTGCCAATAGATAGATATACTTTATTGATCCCCTGTAAGAGAAATGCAGGTGTCCAGCAGTAGTAAAGCAGCAGTAGGCACCACACATACAAACAAATAATAACATCATTCTAAAAGTTACTAACAAAAGTAATAATGCTTTTGAGTGTCCAGAAAAGTGTTTTGTAAATCTGATGCATTATTATTAAAGTGCACCAGCCTTCACTAACCTAGGACAAATTACATAATTGGTAAAAAAAACAAATGGAGATCAAAAACCAGCAAATCAGTGAGTATGGTTCTCGTTGTGTGGAAAAGTAATCAGCTCACATCTAAATCGACTTCTTTTTCTCATACCTCAATTCTATGACAGCGTTCAACATAGGTCTGAGAGAAACAAAAACTAACAAAGGAATTGTGACCAATACATAATTACCATCTTTGCACTCTGGTCATTCTCCAATAATGACCAGAGTGCAAAGCTTTCTTTAAACTTTGAATGATACACATTGAATGATACTTCAATTCAATGTGTTCTTGTATAGCCCTAAATCAGTAGTTATCTCAGAGGACTTCAGAAGTGCAGACTTCAGGGCGACAGTGGCTCAGTTGGTAGAGCATTGGCCTTTGAGTCAGAAGCATTGATGCATTATTATTATTAAGTCTTTGAATCGCCATGACAGATCAGAATCAAGCACAACAAATGCAATGATAAAAACACATTTGCTGTTTTTTTATCTCCATTTGGTCCGTAAGGGGCTCATAAATGACCACAAAATATTTTCCTGCAACTGTCCTTTAGTAAGAGTTTTTTGGTTGTGAGTTACTTCCTTTGACAAAGCTTTAATCACTAACCTAAGTTTTTACAGTAATAGCATAGTCATTTTTATTCTGTTTCAGTGACGAACTATTATTGTTGCCTTGTCTCGTAGTGGGACAGAACATGAATGAACGTGTCATCCGCACTCTTTTTGGTATGCCTTTGTAACTGGGGTGTAAGAGAGGCTAGTGGAGGGTAGTAGTGAGTGCTGTATTGTGCAGTCTAATGATTAATCCCATGTATTCCTCCCTCAACAAAGCCCTATCTGTTTGACTGGGAAGCACTATTGAAGGCAGTACAGATGTAATGCATTTGCCATCGACCTTGCATACAAGAAACAAGAAGGCTGTGTTTCTTGTGAGCGTAGCAGGGGGTGTTTGAGTACAAAACATAAGAAGACGCTCTCCAAGATACTAGCATATGTTTTCAATTCGTCTCCTCTGGGCCGCTCCATGCACACACGCTGCTCCCAAAATCTCTCCAGAAAATGATCCTAGTGGGTTTTTTCCGCGGATTTCTGGAAATGACCTAACAACTGCCAGGAAGAGGAATGTGAAGCATTCCCTGGAGCAGTGGCTGACGTCAGAGCTCTGCGGAGGCCCCTACTCTAGGATCCACCAGTGATCGCTCCAGTCAAACTCCCAACAGCTGGACTCATCTGGCGCCCGCTCTCCAAAACAACACGCCCCTCTGCTCCTTTTCAACATACACATACCGCACTTGTACTACGTTTGGAGAGCAGTGCTGCGATACGGACACGTGGGGATTACTGATGTTATTTACAGGAAGAATTTAGATAAGACATAGTTTAATGAAGACAAAATGAAACTTCCTAAAAGATAAAACAAGCTTCTGTTGGCTATTTGTGATAATCTACCCGTTAGTGTCGTCACAGTACTAACATTTCCAACTAAATTCGACAATAATTAACAGACTCGATGCCAAATTTGATTCTACAATACTCGACTACTATTTTGAGATGTTTTTTTTTCTTTTTATGACTTTTATCTTCCAATTTGTCAAATAAAGTTTACATTTTCAAGCAGTGGAGATGGAAAGCTGTTGATATCCAAGGAAATCAACTTTGGGGGTCTTTAAAATCCAAATTTAAAAAAATTTAACCCTATGTTTTTTTTTTTTAATAAATGAGTCCATGCTTTTTCTGAGTACGATGTGGAATCTGCAGCTCCAGAAGCTTTTCATCCAACAATGCCCTGTATTATTCTCCATCCCCCATCAACTCTTACTCTTTTCTGTCCCTGCTGAAGAAAAGCAGCTTCATAACTGGAGGCGCGCCCAACTTTTCCGTAAAAAAACAAAAAACAAATCATGAATCCTTTTGCTTTCACTTCAGAGATGTCGGTTACTCATGTTTGAACTTTCAGTAAAAAAAAAAAAAAAATCTTTATAAAAAATCTTTAAAAACTTTTGATGTATGTATGTAGGTGTATATATATATATTTATGATGTTTTCTAAAGCCAATAACTAATGCTTTGCCTCCATCTGTTCTCCAGACACAGCTGATTTTTCTCATTTTCACTTCAGC
This sequence comes from Knipowitschia caucasica, assembly GCA_964034765.1. NCBI lineage: Eukaryota > Metazoa > Chordata > Actinopteri > Gobiiformes > Gobiidae > Knipowitschia > Knipowitschia caucasica. The sequence continues at coordinate 9,217,243 of OZ035836.1, forward strand.
ATAATACAGACCTTCTATGTGTTTGTTATTATTGCATTTCCTGCTTTCTAACTGTTTGATTCTCTGATTTGTTGTTGGAGAATCGACAACTTTTAAACTTGTAATGACCCCGCCAGATGACTACAGTTGTGATTTAGTGCTGTAGAAAAACATACTGAATGTAGACGACATTTACAGCCACAATCTCCCAAATGCGATGAACTTTTTTAACGCCTTGTAAATGGCTCCATCAAAATGAATGTGTTTTAATGACACTGGGGTTTCTATCCATTTATTATGTTATCTGTACAAAGACTATTACTGAGAGCCGCTGATGATCTGATTAAACATTCTGTCCTCTTATCTGGTGAACGCTAAATGACCCTAAGTATGTGAGTAAGAAGAGTTTGTAATGCTGATCTCATACACTGGAAGCTGTTAGAAAAATTATACAAACCAAACTGAATAGAATAGAGTTACGTCCACTGACCTAAAGAGAGGTGTTTGGGATAAATGGGAAAGAATATAAATTGGAACAAACACATCCAACACATTCCAAAGCAACGTGTGCGAAACGTCACGCCATGATTCAGTTCACACCACAGACATGTGAGCCCCAGAAAATTATAGATACGTTTATGAAATAATGGCCCTTGTTTGATGACGGTACGGTGATATGGTGCAACTGGAAAATGACTAGAAAAAGGATTAATAAATATACTGTATATAGATGTATTTATTAGTATAGCCTGGACAGCAACAGTATACAATCTCTGGCTTTCCTTATTATGATAAAGCTAGCGATTTTAAACTTGCTTCTTCATTAGGCTAAACCTATAGATTATACTTTTTTTGAGTATAGAGTTATTGTTAATTTATCTTGTGTTGGGTGCCCCTCATTTCTACTGTTCTGTCACCAGTGATGCGATACTGAAACTTCCCCAAGGAATATAATCTAACCATTTATAATTGAGCTAGTGGTGCGCAAAGAAATCTATCAAAAAAATATTATCCAAAATGTACTATACCTTTTACAAGACCCTTACATTTGGTGCTTAATGCTCTAATATTGTTTTAGAAAGGTCTCCAGTCGAATTTCTTAACAACTGCATGGTTTAAAATACGCGCCACTGTGTTCTATGTTGTATAGAAAGTAATGTAATGACTCACTTCTGTCACTGGGTGGGTGTGTTTCTAGTACTCAACACATTTTCTTTCTTCATATATTATAGATTTTATTTAAGTTTATAGTCTTGAGCTTTTTTATTACAGGCTTTTCTGTTTGAAAAAGATAAATAAAAAGATAAAGCCTCATCTTTAGATTAACAGGGACGTTGCACAAAAAATGTATTGTTCAGACCGGACATAGCTACTGACTATATATCGATCCACAACATTCAGTTGACAAAAGGGATCTATTTGTATATTTGTATTGCAGTATAAATTGTAAAACCAAATAACTTTTTTGTTCTTGCTCACCATGGCGGGTATATGTGGATGACGTCTTTAGGCAGTGGGTTGAGCTGAGCCGCGGTTTCCTTATTGAATAACACTAGTAATGGGGCCCTCTCTTCGGCTTCAGTGGGGGGCTGATCCTGGCGGTGATGGGGGGCCTCTGTGGGGGGGCTGTAGCGCTTACATCGCACCAGTCGCATGCTGCACTCCTCGTGGACCTCCGTGATCTCCAGGACCAGCACCCCGGGCCGGTCCGCTGCAACCACACAGCACTTATATTAGCGATAATGCCAGAAGACCATGTTTTTGTGAAAGTTAGAGTTGAAATGCAGATTGTAACCATGTGTTCCATCTCCCAGTAGTTTCATTACCTTGTAGGAGAGTGCTTTTTTTCAACGCTTTTTTTCCATTTTCAGTTGTATGGAATAGTCGATCTGTCTCGATAGCATAGTCAGGGGCCAGGACATGAGTACAAACATAAAGGAGAGCCAACTTCTAAAAGTGTTGTAAGTGTAAAATTTGAACTGTGTCCTTCATTTTTACAGATTAGAATTAGATTAGAAAAACTAACCCTAACCCAAACCTTAAGAGATTGTAAATGTATTTGTTCTCAAAGGGAAACATTTCATATTTAAGTCTAGTAACGAAAGATCTTTAATTACTGCAATTTTTATTAATTATGTTGAGCACTATCACAACTTAGAAAAACCCTCAGTTGAAAAAGAAGAAAAAAAAGCACAAGAAAAGGTGGGATACAATTCTTGATGCCTTATCGTTGAAAAGAAATTCTGATTATTAGACATTTTTAGCTTTTGTGTGAATGTGTTGTTTGTTTGGTGTCTTTGTACCAAGTTGTTTGTCTCTTGGGAGAGCGTTATTCCCCCACTTTTTTCATTTTCAGTTGTATGCAAAGGACATGAGTAAAGAGTATAGTAGTGGATCTGCCTCGCTAGCGTAGTCAGGAGGCCAGGACATGAGTAAATATAATCAAAGTTCACGCAGCCTAATGTAATTTTGCTCAGTTTTTCTATACATTTGGCTCACATTCAAGAGTCTGATAGGAACAAATCAGCACATCAGCCTCTCGCAATAAATCAAAACCGTGATAAGGAACAAATTTGGCAGCATGCAAGTTTTTCATTATTATGATTTGTTCAAGTCTGTACTAAATGCAGAGCAGAATGGTGCTTGTTGACAATACACAAAGGGACCCTGGGGGAGTGTTTTAATATGACATCATAAATCATTGTTTAAGAGCGATTCAATGTGAAGGGAAAATCATTTCTGGAGTTGTCTTGGCATGATGGCTCGTAAAAGAATAATACATGTGTGTGACTGCCTTACATTTTATGCAATTATTAGACAGGGAGAAACAAAAGTTAATTCAAACCCAAAACTAACATTTTTAAATGCTAAAAACTATGTTGTCTTTATATTGTAGTTTGAAACAGAGCAGGAAAACTGTTGGCAAACTATTCATTCTTTTAATTTAACAAACTAATTGTAATCGTAATTATGTTTCTGTAATGCATTGTTGATTGTGGACATTGGAAACCATTAAATGATTTACTATAAACACCTCAAAACGTGCAAGAAGTTAATATATATTTATTTATATGTATGATGTGTTTGTATGTATTGCCATTTTATCTATTTCTGTTCCTCATGGGTCCATTTGTCCATTCGTTATCAAAGTCTAAGTCAAAGCTCCAATATCTGCAGTCTTAGATTGTGATTAATCGTGCAGCACTAGTTTATAATACTACCACTACTACTAATAATAATAATCTACAGATGAGTCATAAAGTTTGTCGGTTCTGTCCATGTAAGTGTTGTGTCTTCAACCCGCTTTATTGATTAAGTTGCCAATTTAACAATGTATAGAATTAAATAAACTTTGTTGTTGTTCTACAGAGAAAACTTTTATAAAAAAGCCCTTGTAGCATATCACCTGGATGCTAACCTAATATTTCAAACATATAATCCCAATATATTTGACAATCTCTAATCTCAATACCGCTTTTGGCATCTTTCGACAACCCTAATTATTATTATTATTATTGTCAAAATATAAATGATTTTCTCAGATATCAAAAAAGTCTTGAAGCGAAAAGGCAACTTGCCAAAAAAAAATTGCCAATTTCAATATGCCAAAATATAATATTCCCACTCACTTTCTTACAAACATTCCTGCAAAACCATTGCATCAACATGTTGCAAAATGATAACAGTAGTAGTGTAGTACTTCTTGTGTGAATGACCGATAGTAACTCCGTCTCCGTCAGGGGCATGTGAGAGAGAAGTTACATCACAGTCTTGAAAAGTGACAGCCAAGAGAATCAAGTAACAAGTACACAAATACTGAACAGCTTGAAACAGAAACTAAGATTTTAAAAATGTATTTATAATTACACACATCATATTTTAGTCTCTGAGATAAACAGGTACGATGGTAAACCACAGAGTTGGAACGAGGTCATCCTGTCGCCTATATTTAGAAGTATATTTGATGCGACCACAATGATAAACAGACAGCCGCTTATGAGTGCAGCTATGGAAATATGTGATTTCTTCGAGCATAAAGATAAATACATAATATAAACATGTAGAATGTAAATATGACCATGCTGACAGTGGAGAGCTGGGATCACCTGTTATGGCGTTATCAGAAACAGACTTGTGCCTCCAGAAACTTATGGCCGACTTCTGTCTGCACTGGAGCCTGTGAAGTCTCTCGGCCAAGCCCCCGCTGTGAAGAAAATCGCAGAAACACGCATTCAAAAGAGCGTCAATACAAATTGAACTGCTTTTTCACTTTTAAACCTTTTATTTTTCCAGATTTTTTTTGCCTGAATCTGTGACGAGCGAAGGATTTGCACAAATATTGTTACTTGAAACACTAAGACTACTTGTGATTTTATTCTGTTTTTAATATTACTTGATTGATAAATATCCCTGAATTGCTAACTTTTTCTGAGATCAATATTAATCATAAAATTGTACTAACATTTTCAAATGTACTGAAAATATAAACATATTTCTTTTTCTATATGTAATATTGTGGATGCATTGTATATGGTCTTGTAGCTATAGACCGTTGTGTCCTTAATAATCATAAAAAATATTGACACATTTTTTACTAGTTTTTTTACTGTTTTGAGAGGTAGGAACTACTGTATGGATGGATTTTATTACTTTGCTCATTTTTTGTGGTTTGAATGTCAGCTATACCACAGCTTTACCTTTAGCTATATGGATCCTAAAGCACGTTTTGATCAGATAACAGATCCACGTCGAGAGGCTGCAGAAGTGACATTTGGCGCCCACACAACAAGAGCAGGTGTCCCTTTTATCAATACTACACAGCGGAAAGACTGCTTGACTTTTACACTTTTTTCCGTGTTTTTGTTTGATGTTACCCAACACTTCTAGACTTTCTGACCTTTGAAACTTCCTCCTCTTCTTGGCGGAGTCTTCGGGGGTCTTGGATGGCTTTTCTGCAGCTTTCGTAGGCGTCTGCAGCATTGCCTGAGCGGATCTGACCCAGTGGCTGACCGACCTCTGCCTGCCCTCCACGCTGCCCAGAGCACTCACGGTCATCCTGTCGTTGGCCTCGTCAGATTCGTAGCCTGATATTTCTAGTTCCTGTGGCTGTGAAATGCAATACAAATCTGATAAACATTTATTGCAATAATATTTGATCGTCATTACTTATTTCATCAAGTAAGTAAGTAATCTTTATTTATATACAGCCTTTCACAGACTGAGCAGTTTACAATTGTTATCAGAATCAGAATCAGAATCATTTTTATTGCCACGTAAGTAACAGGAGGTCACAGACTAGGAAATTGCTTTGGCTCAGTGCAACAGTCAAAAAGAGATAATAAAAATAAGAATAAAAAACACTTCTAAAGAATACATTTAAATTTAAAATAGAGTTACAGTTACTATTTACAATATACAAGTGCACATGGTGCACACAATGTAAGGTGACAGCAGTACAGTGAAGTAAAGTGACGTATGATGGGCAGTAAAGTGACTTTATAAAGGGCGGGGGGACAGGTTAAGAAGTGTTCAAGAGTCCAACAGCAGAGGGGAAGAAACTGTTCTTGTGGCGGGAGGTTCTAGTCCTGATGGACCGCAGCCTCCTGCCTGAGGGGAGTGGTTGGAATAGTCCATGTGCAGGGTGAGAGGGGTCGGCTGTGATACGACCAGCCCGGCCTCGAGCTCGGGCGACGTACAGGTCCTGCAGCGATGGAAGGCTGCGGCCGATCACTTCCTCTGCAGAGCGCACAATGCGCTGTAGTCTCTGTTTGTCCCTGACTGTGGCTCCAGCGAACCACACGGTGACGGAGGAGGTGAGGATGGACTCGATGATGGCCGTGTAGAACTGCACCAACATCTGTGCAGGCAGCTTGGCTTTCCTGAGCTGCCGCAGGAAGTACATCCTCTGCTGGGCCTTCTTGATGAGGGAGCTGATGGTCGGCTCCCACTTGAGGTCCTGGGTGATGGTGGTGCCCAGGAAACGGAAGGACTCCACAGAGGTGATGGGGGAGTCCATCACGGAGGGTGGGGGTGGGGGGACAGTGCTCTTCCTGAAGTCCACAATCATCTCCACTGTCTTCTGGGCGTTCAGCTCCAGGTTGTTACCACTGCACCAGGACACCAGCCGGTCCACCTCCCTCCTGTAGGCGGACTCATCGTTGTTGGAGATGAGTCCAATGAGGGTGGTGTCGTCCGCGAACTTGATCAGCTTCACGGAGTTGTGGCTGGAGGTGCAGTGGTTGGTGTACAGGGAGAAGAGCAGGGGAGAAAGAAACACAGCCCTGTGGGGCTCCTGTATTTATAATCCGAGAGTCCGAGACATTCTTCCCTAGACGCACTCGCTGCTTCCTGTCCGTCAGGAAGTCAGTGATCCACCTGCAGGTGGAATCGGGCACGTTGAGCTGGGAGAGCTTGTCCTGGAGCAGGGATGGCAGGATTGTGTTGAAGGCAGAGCTGAAGTCCACGAACAGGACCCTGGCGTAGGTCCCCGGGGAGTCCAGGTGCTGTAGGATGTGGTGGAGGGCCAGGTTAATGGCGTCGTCTACAGATCTGTTGGCTCTATAGGCGAACTGCAGGGGGTCCAGGAGGGGGGAGGTGAGGGACTTGAGATGGGAGAGAACCAGGCGTTCAAATGACTTCATGACGACAGACGTAAGTGCTACAGGTCTGTAGTCATTGAGTCCTGTGATCCTGGGCTTCTTCGGGACGGGGACAATGATGGAGGATTTGAAGCAGGCCGGGACATGGCAGGACAGCAGAGAGGTGTTGAAAATGTCCGTGAACACAGGAGTAAGCTCACTGGCGCAGTGTCTCAGAGTGGCCGGAGACACGTGGTCCTGGCCAGGAGCTTTGCGGGGGTGCAGCCTCAGGAAGAGTTGTTTAATCTCTTTAGCGGCTATTGTTAGGCTGGGGGCAGGGCTGATGGGTGGGTCGTTAGAGTAGTGGGGGGGGGGGGAGGGAGAGGTGTCAGGGGCAGCATCAAAGCGACTGAAAAATAAGTTCAGATAGTCAGCTAGCTTGTGGTCGTCAGCACAGGGGGGGGCTTTGGGTTTGTAGTTGGTGATCTCCCGTAGGCCCCTCCAGACAGAAGCAGTATCGTTGTTACCAAACTGCTCCTGTAGTCGTTCTCTGTGCCGGGACTTGGCTGCTTTCAGTTCTCTCCTGAACTGATATTTAGCTGCTTTGTAGCCGCTGCGGTCCCCCTCCCTGAAAGCAGACTCCTTTGCTTTCCTGAGCTGCCGGAGTTTAGCAGTCAACCAGGGTTTGTCGTTGTTATAGATGACCCTGGTCCTTGTTGGAATGATGCTATCCTCACAGAAGTGAATGTATGACGTCACAGTGTCCGTATATTCATCCAAACTATCTGTGGCAGCTCTGAAAAGGTCCCAGTCTGTAGATTCCATGCATGCGCGCAGCTCTTCCACAGCTTCATCAGACCACACTTTGGAGCTCCTCATTGCAGGTTTCGAGAGCTTTAGTCTCTGTCTGTAAGCAGGAACCAGATGTATCATGGAGTGATCTGAGAAGCCGAGGGCTGGCTTGGGAACAGCGCGAAAAGCTCCGCGCACGGTGGTGTAACAGTGATCCAGAGTGTTCTCCTCTCTGGTCGGGCATTTGATAAACTGTCTGTATTTGGGTAATTCCTGGCTCAAGTTTCCCTTATTAAAATCCCCCAGGATAATAATCAGAGAGTCCGGGTATAAGCGTTCCATACACAGTACTTGCTCTCAGTACTTGTTATTTTTGGGCATTTGTCTCCCACTCCACAGAGAGCGGGGATCGCCAGTACAGGAGGCGCATGCCAGACTATTAACATATTGTACATGTTTTTAATGGTAGGGGAAACCGGAGCACCTACGCAGACACGGAGAGAACATGCAAACTCCACTCAGAAAGACCCTGTTCCGACCGGGATTTGAACCCAGGACCTTCTTGTTGAGAAGCGAGAGTGCTAACCACTCACGGGGCGGCACGGTGGCCGAGTAGATAACACTCTCACTCGCACCAAAGGCTGTAGATGCAAATCACCTGCTCAGCTAGAAACAGTGCAGCAATTTTTTCTTGATTTTTGCTACTAAAGAAACTGGCAACCTAGATGAGAGACATTCTGCTCCATGATCTGCTTGGAAACCTTTAACATAATGTCCATCATGTATTTAATGTATTTAATTATGTAGAATAAATCCCCTTTAAATTTTGTTTGTTTTTACATGTATATGGGGGACAAATATAAATGTTGTGCTATGATTCAAAATGTAAATGGCACATACAGTCCCTTTATATTGACTTTATCCATAGAAACAAAATATGTCACCAGATCAATGAGGTTGGGTGGATTTTGATTAATTTGTTATCATGCAACAAACACGACTACTCAAAGTCAATCAAAACAATGTCAATAAAATCTGACCAAAAGAGGCTAAATGTATTTTCAGTATGGTGCAACTACAGATTGTAAATTCTTATGGAAAAGTATTAAAAATCCAAAATCTTGTAGCTATGGCACACCATCAATGATCATTATTGTTTCTAATAACGGATCAGTATTAGTTTATGAAGTTGGTATGTGAACTCGGTGGTGAGTTCATGTACGAACTATAAAAACTGACTTAACATGTTAAGTTGAATTAAAGTATGTACCTGAGGAGCTGGCCCTCTCCGTGTGATTTGTTGCTACGCCCACGATCTTCTTAACTCGACTTAAGTTTGTTTATTTAAGGACAATGTGCAGTTACATTAAAAAAATGGCTGCACCAGATTTAATATCATACCGCTTTCAATCTGTAACATGTGGGAAACAGAATCTGTGTACCGTGCAGCAAACACTTGTGTTGTAAATGCCTCTTGCCGAGCTTTTTGCATCTCATTCTGATTATCCTGGTAAAATAAAAAGAAAGTTAAAGAAATAATCAACATAGATGATTTAGGGAACAAAAAGTCCAGCAGTGGGTTGATTAACTTGCTTGATCATAACCCAACAACAATGCAGCCTTTTTGCTGTCTCACTCAAGCACACCGCAGGGAACATTCAGTCATGGAAAAATCCCAGTGCGAGGCAAGCTCCGGTCATGTGCCGACAGGACCAGCATACCGAGCGGGCTGAGCGAGACAACATGCTCCGCTGCTCTATCTGAATCAACTTGACCCTGCTCGGCCGCGTGCCAGCAGACGTCACACTGCAACATGCTGCTAGGAGCAAGAGAGGGGAGGAACACCATGTCCCTGGCCGGCTCTCAAAAATGTTTTTAGCAGCTTCAGTGTATTATAACAACATAGTCATGATAGATCCTCGAGTATATTCCTGGACAAACAGTAGTAAAAATATGTTTATACTCTCGCCCTGTTTACAAAGCCTGATCTAGCGCAGCCCTGCGTTGACTCTTGGCCAACGCTCAGTGGTCACTTTTCAGAGATCACAGTCGGTCCACACAGCGCCACCTGAGTGTAATTGGTGCAAGTACAACAACACTACAACCTGGCAGCACATTGTGAATGAGTCAGCTTATCATCAGCAGTAGTAATTCTGCAGTGGAGCCTGTTAGGTCCGGTTGAATTCGGTACTGGCAGAATGAAAGCATCTGGAAGTTTCAGTGAATACATCAAATACAAAAACTAATATATAGCCCCAGTTTGAACGATTCAATTCAATTTATTCTTGTCTAGCCCTTAATCACAACAGTAGTTATCACAGAGGACTTCACAAAACTTTTGAATTCGCCAACACAGATCAGAGAATCAAACACAAGAAATTATTTTAAAAAACTAGGGCTGTCAAACGATTTTTTTAATCGAGTTAATTACAGCTTAAAAATTAATTAATCGTAATTAATCACATTTCAAACTATTGGCAAAATTATGCCATACAGTGCCTTGCGAAATTATTCGGCCCCCTTGAATCTTTCAACATTTCGCCACATTTCAGGCTTCAAACAAAGATATAACAATTAAATTTTTTGTCAAGAATCAACAACAAGTGGGACACAATCGTGAAGTGGAACGAAATGTATTGGATAATTTAAACTTTTTTAACAAATAAAAAACTGAAAAGTGGGGCGTGCAATATTATTCGGCCCCCTTGCGCTAATACTTTGTAGCGCCACCTTTTGCTGCAATTACAGCTGCAAGTCGCTTGGGGTATGTCTCTATCAGTTTTGCACATCAAGAGACTGGAATTCTTTCCCATTCTTCCTTGCAAAACAGCTCGAGCTCAGTGAGGTTGGATGGAGAGCGTTTGTGAACAGCAGTCTTCAGCTCTTTCCACAGATTCTCGATTGGATTCAGGTCTGGACTTTGACTTGGCCATTCTAACACCTGGATACGTCTATTTGTGAACCATTCCATTGTAGATTTGGCTTTATGTTTTGGATCATTGTCCTGTTGGAAGATAAATCTCCGTCCCAGTCTCAGGTCTTTTGCAGACTCCAACAGGTTTTCTTCCAGAATGGTCCTGTATTTGGCTCCATCCATCTTCCCTGTCCCTGCTGAAGAAAATCAGGCCCAAACCATGATGCTGCCACCACCATGTTTGACAGTGGGGATGGTGTGTTCAGGGTGATGAGCTGTGTTGCTTTTACGCCAAACATATCGTTTTGCATTGTGGCCAAAAAGTTCGATTTTGGTTTCATCTGACCAGAGCACCTTCTTCCACATGTTTGGTGTGTCTCCCAGGTGGCTTGTGGCAAACTTTAAACAAGACTTTTTATGGATATCTTTGAGAAATGGCTTTCTTCTTACCACTCTTCCATAAAGGCCAGATTTGTGCAGTGCACGACTGATTGTTGTCCTATGGACAGACTCTCCCACCTCAGCTGTAGTTATCTGCAGTTCATCCAGAGTGATCATGGGCCTCTTGGCTGCATCTCTGATCAGTCTTCTCCTTGTTTGAGATGAAAGTTTGGAGGGACGGCCGGGTCTTGGTAGATTTGCATTGGTCTGATACTCCTTCCATTTCAATATAATTGCTTGCACAGTGCTCCTTGAGATGTTTAAAGCTTGGGAAATCTTTTTGTATCCAAATCCGGCTTTAAACTTCTCCACAACAGTATCTCGGACCTGCCTGGTGTGTTCCTTTGTCTTCATGGTTCTCTCTGTGCTTTAAACAGAACCCTGAGACTATCAAAGAGCAGATAGATTTATACGGAGACTTGATTACACACAGGTGCATTCTATTTATCATCATCAGTCATTTAGGACAACATTGGATCATTCAAAGATCCTCACTGAACTTCTGGAGTGAGTTTGCTGCACTGAAAGTAAAGGGGGCCGAATAATATTGCACGCCCCACTTTTCAGTTTTTTATTTGTTAAAAAAGTTTAAATTATCCAATAAATTTCGTTCCACTTCACGATTGTGTCCCACTTGTTGTTGATTCATGACAAAAAATTAAAATGTTATATCTTGATGTTTGGAGCCTGAAATGTGGCGAAATGTTGAAAGGTTCAATACTTTCGCAAGGCACTGTATTTTTCTGTAAATTGTTGTTTGAATGGAAAGATAAATGACAGCTTAGTGAACATATGTACTGTATTTGTTTGTTATAACAATAAATCCATACAAAATGGAATTAACATTATTAACATTTTGTCTTTGTTTAGACTCAGACCAAAACTATTGTTTGTTACAGATGAGGGACATTTCAAAATAGTCTGAAATGCAGAATGTCATTAAATCTGTTTGATTTGCTCACACCATTACTTTTTTGGCACAACGAACATGAACTGATGGTCGAAAGGAAAATTAGGTACCTCAGCTTTAATTTAGCGAGTGCGCTTCGGGAGAAGACACGAAGGAGACTGAGTCTCCGCAGTCCAGCTTCAGCGCTGTACATATTGTGTGCATCGGTTACGCAAAGACACGTACGCACACTAGAGAATAGTTCTGTAATAGTTCTGTGCGTGGTCTTGGATATGTTCCCATTACGCGGCGCCATTCGCCGTGATCACAGCCGCTGGAAGTGGGAACTGCTGTCCAGAGCGCTGTCGCGCCCGCAGCTCATCATGCAGAGTTCATACAGGAAACTATACAAGTGCCCCGCGGTCACGCGTGTATTCTTTCAAAACTTGAATTCCCAGAGGGCCTACCTGCTCTGTCCCCATCTTACACACGCGCATGTGTCCGTGGAATTCTGAGTGTTATTATGGGATGCATGGGCATGCGTCAAATGCGTTAATTTTTTTAACGCGGTTAATGATTTTTTTTTATTAACGTGCGTTAACGCGATAATTTTGACAGCCCTAAAAAAAACACAAAGTCAATGGTCCATAAAGGGGCAGATGACCAATGTTCAAAAATGTTGTTTGAATGTCAAGGGTCTGCATTTCAGTAAATTAATGCCTCTCTAATTTAAAAGGTATCTATAAACTTGTTTTTTTAATCATATGTCACAAGCCCCAAGCCTCAACTTCTGTAATGTGAAAACTCCACAACAGAATGCTGATTGAAGCAAAGGTCTGAAAAAAAGGAAGCAAGAGTGACGCTAATCTGTCCACAGGCTTCCGCTGTCGGTGCTTACCAGCTCAAAAAGTGCATTTACATACTGTGTGTAAACTCAGTAATGCCATTGAAATAATACTTGCAATGATTTTTTTGTCATCACTTTCCTTACACACATTATTTAACACGCACCATTCCATTTTGCACTGTTGTATTCTGTTGCTCCTGCTTTTAATGTTTTTATTATGTCCTGTACAGTGTCCTTTGGCGTTTTGAAAGGCACCTTTAAAGGAATAGTTCACCGTTTTTACATACTGACATATGTTCTTACCTTACCTTAGACTAGTTAATATGTACCTGTCTGGTCTTAGTCCGTGCGCTCTGTCATGCAAACGGAGCAAAAACGGGAGCACAAACGCAGCCTCCTCTGTATACTGTATAGGACCCAAAAGGTAGCTCCCGCTAGAAGCTACCAAACTCTTCCAAGTGTTCCCTATTAAATGTATATAGTTACGTGACGTGTTACACTGCAAAGTATAGTAACACAGAAATGTAACTGTCGATTTTCTCAGCGGATAAAACGGGTACTATATTGTGAGGCGTAGTAATCTGAGGAGCGCTACGTCCGCGCACTAACTTCTCTCCGTACTACAAGTCACGCTGCTTCTATTGACGGAAGTGAGCGAGAGAGAAGTCTCCGGAGAGAAGTTAGTGCGCGGACGTAGCGCTCCTCAGATTACTACGCCTCACAATATAGTACCCGTTTTATCCGCTGAGAAAATCAACTGTTACATTTCTGTGTTACTATACTTTGCAGTGTAACACGTCACGTAACTATATACATTTAATAGGGAACACTTGGAAGAGTTTGGTAGCTTCTAGCGGGAGCTACCTTTTGGGTCCTATACAGTATACAGAGGAGGCTGCGTTTGTGCTCCCGTTTTTGCTCCGTTTGCATGACAGAGCGCACGGACTAAGACCAGACAGGTACATATTAACTAGTCTAAGGTAAGGTAAGAACATATGTCAGTATGTAAAAACGGTGAACTATTCCTTTAAATAAAATGTGTTATTATTATTATTATTATTATTATATGTTACGAGTATCATTTTAGCTAAACCACAACAACTGGTCAAACCGATCAATTACAAACAGTATTGAGCAGTGATGTTTGCCGTCTTGACCACAGCACTTGACCACTCCTCCCACATTCTCCCGATACCTGCCCAACCTTTGTCAAACAGTATTTGAATGACTTCTGGGAAGGAAGAGTTAAACAGCACTGATTCATTCGACTAATGTGGTGTAAAGTTTGAATGAGACAAAAATGGTGTCATCAAGCACTAAATGTTTATATGGACCTTTTATCTTTGACTGAACACAAGCTGTTAAATAAAAACGGATTTAGATTTAAAATACACACTTGATACTGTGCATAACTGAAATTATCATATTTTTCCATTGAATGTATCAAAAGAACATGTTTTAAAACGTGGTGACAGTGTAGCAGCTGTATAGAAGAGCTGGAACATTCCACCAGATTTACAACCACCTCAGCATGTGAACTTTGAAACTTTAGTTTAAAGTTATATTATAAAGGATCTATAGCAGCAAATCTACATATAGCATTTAACAATTACAAAATGAACAAGATTTTTACTAAGAAACTTGGACCAGAAATCAGTCAAACGTTTTATTACACTCAGATGTAGTCGACAGCTGGTTGTCCTAACACAAAATACTTTAGCTCCATCTAGTGGTCATAAGTAGAGTTACATCAAAGTGAGGAAGAACGGTATAATTAATTTTCTTTGTTGGTCTTTATCAGTGTCATTCAATTTGAGGAGTGTTCATTTCCAAGTGGTCTGTAAATACTATCCTTTTATCAGTTTCACTATTTTTGATGGTGCTGCAGGTAATTAATTCAGAGTTGTTAGCATAGTAAAATAGTATTAGTCATTTTAAGACATTTTATGAAGATTGTTTTTTTTTCCTTGCATGCTTATTATTTTCTACTATCTATTTTCACTCATACAACTTGTTTGCGCCTTGAGCCAAAGCAATTTCCAAGTTTGAGACTTTCTGCTCCTTACAATAGTAATAAATTAATTCTGATTTTCGTTCTGAATTCTATGTAATGGCATGTCCTGAGATAGTGCTGGAATTAGCAAATATTTTGAGAATGGATTAGTTGAATTATTATTTAATCAATTAGTTGCTTGGATCACAAAAGTTCTGTGGATAATTGTTTGACAAAAGCATTAGTTGTTTGAGGATATACACATATTCATCAAATTCTACAGTAATTTCCCAATTATCTCTGGGTCATAAAAACTCTTCTCTGTATTTTCAAGTCTGTTCATAGTTGAAAATCAATTAATTAATGGCTAAATAATCAATTGATTAGCTGTGAATAAATAATTATCTTGTTACACTCGTATTCGGAACCAATATATGCAAAACAAAAATAACACATACATTTGAAGAGTGAGGAGCCACTTTGTCCTCTGCCTCATCAGAGCCATTTGAGTCACAGTCAGAAATGAGTTGCCCACTATCTCCGTCCACTTCTTCCTCTGATTGAACAATGTCACTGTCCGTGTCAATAACAGGAGGTTCCTCTGAAAAAACACAATTTTCATATTCAAATCAATCAATCAATCAAAATGATGCACATTGTAATTTCTGCATGGTAAAAGGGAAATCCCAGGAAACGCCATTAGTTTATAGGCGGGACCCCAAAATAATACATGTAAACAAATATTATATTATATCTTTATACAATCCTGAACCAATTTCTAAACATTTACCCCTTCACACATCCTTACAGTCTCAGTTTGTTCTCTTTACGTTCATATTCTTGTATTTAGTCTTTACACATAGTGATGCAACTTGTGACACATTACAAATTACTTATGAACACAATTACCATTATAGTCTGTGAGCAGGTTCAGGGCGCTGGTGTATGACTGACAGCTGACAACACCACTTCTTGTAGCCCGCTTTTTAGGAACAACTTTTAAAACTTTTGGCTCTTTGGTCTCCTCCTCAGACTTATCACTGTCGCTCCATGCAATTTGCAATGGCTCTTCATGAGGCTCAGCAACACAAGGATCTGCGTAGATAACACATTACAGTACTATTAGTGATTGCACAATGTCATCCATGAGTTTTGTGTTCTGTAACATGAAAAAATGAGAGAATCACCTAAGTCAAGAGCCAACTTTCTGATGGCAGATAAAGTCCTTCCTGATGACTTGGGCTTCTATAACAAATGGGTTACAGGTACAGAAACAACAACACTTATATTAAATGAATAGTTTCTTTACCGTTTTGGTTGTAGTATCCAGAAAACTTTCTCCACACTTTTCCCAGCTCCTCACTGAAGATGTTACTGAAAGTGCAGAGTCCTTTCCACCTTTCTGCACACCGCAATCCAGCTCATCCGGAAAGAAAACGCACTTAAGGTCCGAGGTATACTTTTTCCTCTGAATAAAGTGAAAGGAAAGCACTTTGGAGCCGACTGACCAAACTTTCGCAACACCAACACAAAGCAACTGTAACGAGATGTCGACACATGCCAATACAATATTATCTAACTATATGAGACCGATTCTTTGTCTTCATGGGACATTTTAATGGAATAATTGGCTTGGGTTTAAGACACATTCATTGGAAAAATAATGCATTTGTTCAATAGTGCTAGCTAACTAATTACGCAATGTCTTTTATAGTATCTTACCTTCTTCAGGGACATGGTTTAAAATCCTACGAAAGACATTAAAACAACGTCAGGTTAATTCCTACAGTTTAACGTGAAATGTTATGGCCAGTGATCCACGGGTGAAACAGGATGCTAACATGGGATACCGCGCTAACTCAGCGAGGGGCCAGGGCGTGAGTGAGTGATTGTCATTATAACTTATTATATTGCACGCCGTTATACTAAAAATAAATGACTGAAAATGTTCACATGCATATCAAGTAGAGAAAAAGGTATTTTTGTATTATCGTTTAAGATTGTGTGCCCCCTACGTCTCCCACAACTGAACCAAAATGAGTTATCGATCAGTTTTCCGGTTGCCTGTGAATGCAGCATGCAGACAGCTGATGCTAACAGAGCTAATGCTACACGTAAATAATGTTTGTTATTTTCAACATTGGTTCAAATCACACAGCATTATTTACTAGTGGTACATACAAAAATACCAAATATGAATAATACTAATAATGACAATATATTTGTATAAATCTAAAATAAAATTAATATAATTTTTTTTACATGAATATTTAATGATTAGAGAATTTAGTTTTGAAGTTTAAATTTTTTTGTATTGAACAATGTTGCTAATTAATGCTTTAAATTGGACTAAACATATTATAGATCATTCAGAGAACAAGTGCTCAATACTTTCACCAATGACTAAATTGCTGACAATTTATGGAAATGTTTTGTTTGCCAAACTGCTGTTTGCTTAAATTTCAATTTCTAGGGGTAAGATTGAAAAGACAAGGTAAGAATTGGTATTTATCATAGATAGTCCGGCTAATTCTTATTCCTAAATACTTTTTCAAGTTTTGTCAGTACCGTTTGGTCGAGTAAGTAATAGTTTTGGGAACATTTGCCGTTCCAACATTCTATATGATAAGTATAAAAATCGAGTATTTAAAGCCAAAGTTCACTTAAAGGAGCAATATGTAAAAATCTGGCCAAAAGTGGTACTGCAGTCACAGTCAATATTTTGTAGTCCTCTCCCACTCTCCCTGACTCAGGTTGCCAGATTCACACCAAATCCAGCAGCAAACACAGGGAATTATGTTATCAGTTGTTTGTCCGTCTCCATTCACATTGGCATGACAGCCGTGCTAATGCTGAATGAATGTTTTGATTCATGTTTTTTTATTATTATTATTTGGACATTTGAGATAAAAAAACAAAAACAAAATAAAAGCATTGTAATTATGCATAGTTTATGCAAAAAATAAATAAGAAATTGATGTCCAAAATAGGAGTGGGAAGAATGGATGTTGGAACGTATTTCTTCAGCGTATCAACATCAGGGTTTGCTCAAGAGGATATCACCTTTCAATTTTATTTATTCCCTATTTTTTAGACAAACATGTGAAAGTCCCACATCAAAAAGAGACTAACATTATTTTAATTGGGGTACATGTGGTCTTAAATGATTATTTTTACAATTAAGCTATAATCTGAAAAAAAACGTCTTGACCTTCATCTTTTACCGTTTTTAGAGAAATCTGTCATAGAATGTGATAACATGCAATAAATACAAAAAGACATAGCCCGGGATCGAACCCGGGTTACTACTTCGTAAGCGCACAGCTAGACCGCTAGGCCACCGGTTCACAATAAATTGTGAAGAACGGGCTTAAACTAGAAAATTCTGCATCACACGTGAACTTTTATAGCTGTCTCAATTGTTCAAAGGCATCCCGATATAAATCCTCGTTTTAGTCTTTGTTTTGTCATTAATGATTTGAGAGTCATAACAAGACCTTTTTTAGTTCTGCGCCACATGTTATTTTACCTCTGAGATTAATGAGCCGCACGGAGTTCTGGCAACCCGATCACGGACTTACATGACACTTCCTGATTGGCGAAACGGCGGAGGGTAGGACATCAAAATCAAAACAATAACAACTTTTACGGGTCGTAAAACTAATTTTGATAATCAAATATCTCGGCTGAACTACTGTTATCAGTTAAAGATGAATTCGAAAAGAGTATGATTTAATAATGCCTTTTGAAATATTCGGGTCATTTAATGATGACTTGACATGCAAATATTACATATTGCTCCTTTAACATATGTTTTTTATTAAATATGTAAAAAGCAGGTCAAGTTATTCACAAATAAAATGCAAACATGCAACACATTTTTGGGGAATGCATGAGTGGAACAATAAAAAAAACATTTACCATTCATTATTATTGACAGTACAGGTTTACATTCCTTATCATTTACACATGATGACATAAGCATTATGGTGCATCGCCCAGGTCTATATTAGTTCTTATAATATTAAGAATGGGTATACTATGGAAAATTATGTTTCTCAATGTGTTCAATGTTTTTTTCCAGAAAACTAAATTGACAAAACATAAATAGATGAAGTTAGCTTTTACACTAAACACGGCATTGTAAGGAAAAAAAACCCTGTATATTCACGGCGGTACCAAACCAATAAACAGCTTAAACTTTGCAGGGCATGAAGAACAAGCACAAACATTACTTGTAAATTGTTCCTATAGTTGAATGACGGCATTGTCTTCCTTCATGAAGTTGTCTGTCGTGTTAAGTAAATATGCACTACTCCTAAGGCTTAATAATAAATACAAATAAAATGGACAGATTGTTCAGTACTGGAATCAACTATCAGTGCAAAAAATGGAGGGAGCTTAAATAAAAGAATACGATTTCTTATTGCATTGTCTGACTATTTATGGCGGCTTTCAAATTAAAACAGAATAAAATACAAAGTTAACACATGGGTAAAACGCTACCCATTATAAACTAGCATCACGACTAGAACTTGAAGTGGTAAGTCCACGCGATCCCTTAGGAACGTGCGATGATCTGACCTGTTTTGAGATGTTTGCTGCTTGCTTCGACAGCATTTACCGAAAGTCACAAAAAACACAGAGTTGAGGATGTAAAAAAAAAACTGATGGTGTTTCTACGCCGATTGCTTCATGTGCTCAGTCTTTGAGATCAAAACAAAACTTGTGGAGAAATGAAATCCTTGCACAGTTCTCACAGATTGGAAAGGTTGTGTGATTGTGGGAGGGACCATCAGTATTCGTCTTGTTCTTCTTGATCGTCTGGGACTTCGTGTGCGAGGAGCTCCCCGTCGTGGCAGTCTCCCTCTGCCAACTCACCACTATCCTGAAAATTAAAGAAAATTTTTTGTTTTTATATGTGAGAGCTGCAGACCCAGTAAAATATCAAACACAAAGAGGCTTTTCTTCTCAAATCACAGTCCGTCCACATGATTATGCCACTAAAATGTGATTATTGCAGACCACATCTGGGGAAAAATTCAAGAGCAGGCTACAATATCTTTAGTACTAGTAATAATCCAAACCCGAGCCAGTGTTTTCCGTCCATAATTGTTCCTAGGCTTTAATGGATTCATATTATTCAGATCCAACACATATCAATACTTGGTCGGTTTTTTTCTTTCAAACCCTCCTAAGTACTCATGATCAGACATCAACTAACCAAGCTGAGAGTATGATAAAAACAGAATTTTGATTAAAATACATAATACTGTACGTTTTCACAAATTATTGCTTTATATGGATTCGACATTACTATAAAACTGAATTATGAACAGAAACAGACTCTGAAACCAAGGACATTGATACAAAACATCTTGAAATATTGTCTCTATTTGTCTTCGAGTTGATAAGGGCAGGGTCAATTTAAAGAAATCTACAAAAGTAAATTAAGTTTTTATCAACAATTCAGTGAATCCAATTCTTCAATGTCTTAATTTAATTTCAAATCCATGCAACACCTTTACTCCATTATCCAAATGAGAGAGAAAGTATTCAGAAGGCAGTACTCTGACAGAATTCTGTAACAAATATGTAACTATAATATCGTATAATATGTATAATGGTTGCCAATAGGAGCAACATGTGGGTCTCCAGTTGAATTATAACGGACATGGAAAACACAGCAGGGGCATGATTGAGAAAGTAAAGGACTCACCTGGTCATCTGCGGCGTACAGGACCTCCATTAGCTGATCCACAAAAGGAGCGTTTTCTTCTGCCTGTTCCTGGCATAGCTGCTCCACCGCTCGCAGTCGACCAAAGTAGTAATCTCGTTCCTTTTCCACTCCTTCTAATGCCAACTTTAATGTGTTCACCTGTGACAAAGGACAACGTTTACATGACAAACATGATTCAAAAGGAACATGTAAACATTAGGCAGGTGAGATTATATTCAAGCATGTATTGTGTATTGTGTGTTTTTTGTGAATGGGTGATATTTTTGTCTTATGAAAATGGCATTGCCCTTTCACAAATGTTCTCACTTCTAACATAATCTCCACCTCCTGGGAAGTTAGTCAGTTCTGGTAAAGTATTATTAAAGCAAAAATAAATGAAAAATAAAAAACACAAAATTGACCAATCAGATACAAATAACGTAATATTTGCTTTTATAGCCGTCATTGGAGCAGGTGTTAAATCTCTCCTAAATCTGACCTGTCACTTGCTGTTTGTCACTCCCTGAATTCAGCGTTGTGCAGTTTTACCATAAAAAGGGAGCATTGGAAATATAATTCAAAGGGAGATGAGAGATTCTGGTTCAATTGATTTATACAGTTATAGACCACTTTTGATTACACGATATCCACAACAGGCCAAATAAAATGAAGACCACGTAGTGGTACTGATCTAAGCATATGCATGTCAATATGAACAGAATAAACTTTTAATCAGATCAGCAACATGTAAATACATTTTGGTCTGATTGTTCCAGTGTCTTAATAAACTATTCTTCCATTGTGTTTTCTGGTGTTGATTAGAAGTTCAGTTAATTCAGTTTTGAATCTAAAACCATGCGCTATAGGTAAAACTCCCAAACCCACCTGGATCAAGCCGAGCTTATACATCTGGGGATGAGTCCAGGAATTAATTATGTGCAGTTGAGGTTCAACGGTTTAACATATTTTTGAGTAGTTAATCAAGACAAAGGACTCTCCCAATATTTTTGTAGCAAAACTAAAACATATATGGTCTTTAAGGCTGTGAATGTTGGTAAAAACTCCTCAGCGTGTAAAGTTACTACATCCTCTCTCCTGTACCTGGTCTGTGAGCTGTATGACTTGAGCCTCCAGTTCCTTCTCTCCTTTCGCAGTCGTAAAGGTGGCTGTGGGGGTCCTTTTGGCCGACGAGGGTCTCGACGTGGGTGTTGTGGATTTGGGGGTTGTTGCACTCATTCTTGATGCTCCTGGAACAAAATCAACGTTGTCGTCTTAGGCTGCGGTCACATGCGCAGCCTAAAGCCCGGTTAAACTGTGCCAGGGCCCGCTTCGCGATTAGATCCGGGTTTTAGGTGCCATCTGACCGCGGCATTCGCGCCAGAGCACGATTCCTGGACTCATGCTCTGGCCCGGTTAAAAACTGCGGCCAGGGCCCGCTTCCCTGCGCAGATGAGGGGGTCAGTGTGGCGGGTGGTGGGGAGTGGGGGATTACTGTAGGTGCGGGGAGGACTTGATATTGCGCGTCACATTACGTCTTCCTGTGACATGCATTTTCACACACGTCTCTCCTGCACGTTTGTATTCTCCGCTTGTGTCAAACCTTTCATATAAGCCCACGTACTGAGCTGGAGGGGCGCTGGGTGAGTGTCTCTCTGCAGAGCCAAAGGGAAGCGTTTCCTACGGGTATAGCCCTCTTCTGTCCTGACCCTCGCTCTCAGTGTGGTGCTATTGCAATAACACTTCAGACATTCAAGAATCAGTCTTTATTTAATCCCCAGAACACACACAAACACACACTTGTAACCTCCCTGTCTGCGGTCGCTATGCTCGTACTCCACACTTTTCATTCCTTCATTCTCATTCATTCATTTCTCAGCGCTCTTACGCTCGTTGCTGTGTGTGTGTGTGTGTCCGCGGCGCGCACACACACAAACACACACTTGTGCATTCACACGTTACCCACTGAACTGCTGCACTTTGCATCAGAGCAATTTGGACAAGTGTGAGATGTGTCTTTCCCCAAACAACGCGATCCGTACTAAGCTGTTAGCTTCTTTAGCTGTAGCTGTTAGCTGTTAGCTACAGCAGCAGAATGTAAACAGGAAAAGAAGCGGATCTCAACCAGGGCAACGAGGTAGTCTCTGGTGTTAGTATTAGCGCCACCAGCTGGACCGAGTGTTGTACTACAGCACAATTTCCCTGGCACGGTTCAGACAAAACGTTCATGTGACCGTGGGCCGTTTTCACACCCCTGTGGCGGAGATCCGGGCCACTTGGCCTAGTTTGTTTGTAAAAACCTATGTGACCGACCCTTATATCCTTTTAAAGTTGACCTTCTGGAGAAGAGACACTGTACCTGCGGTGGGGGAGCTAGCTGCATGATGGGACTTTTTTGGCAGGTTGAAGATCTGCTCTCCTGGGTCTGGGGGAGGGATGGCATCTTGCCCCTGTCTCGCTTCCTTTGGGTCATATTCTTTTCCGTCATAATTAGCATCAAAGAATTTCTTAAACCACTGGATAAAATCAAGATTGTCCTGAAATCTTCCCTTTACCAGTTTCTCCACAGGAATAATCTGTAAAACAAAGCACAATCCACTTAGATGTACTGTTTTGTAGAGTAAAGTGTGCGTTTCCAAAACTCACCTTATCCACGTTCATCTTTTTGAAAGATTGTTGCAATACTTTGAAGTTGTGAATGTATTCGTGCTCAAATTTAGCTTGAAACTTGACCTTTTTAAGACTGATGCATCCAGGAAAGAGCATGTCCATGAACTGGCAGTAGGCTGCCCCTAAAAGGAATCAAATAATAAGAATTAATTTCAAGATGAATAAATAACATCAAATGCCAGTAACATATTTCACTTGTCAAGGTATAAATCGCTCATTGCAGTCATAGCAAGGAATCCCTATATTCATGTTTGGTTCCTTTCTACAAGTAAATCTAAGGATAAACCAAGTGAACCAAGTTTGCATAAAAGATAAGTTAAGAATCGTACAATATGGGGGAAAAATCTCAATGATTCAAAAAGAAAAATGTTATTAAAAATGCACAGCACATGTATTAATAGTTAGCATAAAGGTGAGAATATTGAAGCCAAACATGAATGAAGAAAAGTTAACTGTCCAGGTTCAGTTTGTGTAACTTCCCTTCGGCCACTTGCATCCGTACGGCTACATGATTGAATTTGTCTGTATGATTGTTAATAAATTGACATTGAACAAAGTTAAGATCACTATCTTTTGATTTTTGGCACAGACTTTCTGTATACTGTGATACTAGGATGAAACCAAAACGTCAGTTTTTTGTCACTAAATATTAACAAAGGTAAAATTTTCTTTCCAAACTTTAGGAATAATAACAGTCAGTTACAAAAAACAGTTTGCCTTCAGATTTGTATGGTGTTTTTGTATTGTTTTATAATAAATTAATACATGTTTACTTGTTCATAGTATGATTTTAAATTTTGGCTATTAAAAATGACTAAAATGACAAATACAAATGTTTGTGTTGAGGGCAAAAACAATGTTGACACTGAATTTGACTCGAGCTGCAAACTGGAGGCTGCCTTGTCTAATCGGGGAGTAGTTGAAATTGGATTACATGGTCATAGCAGGAGAACGCGGCAGGCTGAAACTTTATTTTTAGACAACTCTGGCAAGAAGGTGTGCACGTTCCCCCAGGTTCAAACGTTATAAAGGCACAGATACTAGCTTAACCGAGCGTGACCAAACGGAGAATAGTGTTAGAAACTAAAGAGTCACTCACCTGAGGACAGCTGCTCCACCTTAGTGTAGTTTAGACAGAGCAGATCATTGACCCAGGCAGTGATATCATGCCTGCTCATAGTCTCCTGTGTTATTGAGGTAGAATAAACGTTGACCGCCATCCCCCAGCTGTAACAGACAGAAGAGATGCTTGGTTAGTTGCAAAAATATACACTTTAATATTTCTCTTTTTCTTAATGTAAAAAGTATGAGATCTTCGAAAACATTTGATCTAAAATCTTCTTTCCAATTATCTTGTGCCCTCTGCTATAAAACATTTTTGGGAACTGTTGTGTATTGTATTGTATTGTTTTAACTTATAAACTGCTTTAACTTGTAACCTGCTGCTGCGTGAACTGTAAGGCCTGACTCGCTGTGTGTTTGTGCAGAGTCTGTGTGTTCTTCTCTGAGATTCTGCTGCAAACTACTTGCCTTCTGGGATTAATAACGTTTTCTGAATCTAATTTCTTATGTCCATAATGACCGAAACTAAAACTACTAGTATCTGAAGGTTTCGTCCTGACCGATACTTGCTATCCAGGTGGGACTCAGAACATTAGAATATTGTTCCAAGTTCATTTATTTCTGTAATTAAAATAAAATGTGAAACTGATGATTAATATGGATTCATTACATGCAGAAAGACGAGCCCTTTTGCCCTTAAGCTTGCCCTCATGTTGATGAATATGGCTTACAGTCCATCTTCCATCTATTCTACAGTCCAAATATTGTAATGTTTTATTTGGGATTTTTACAGCTGTGAGCCAAATTATCAACATCATAACAAACAAAGGATATGTAATTCTGTATGTAATGTATCTGTCATGTATTGGTGTATTGTTCCTCATTGTAAGCTTATTACAGAAGTACATTAATAGAGTTTCACCTGCAGTTGGTATGTTTAGTTTGAATATCACCATCGCCATGGCTACCACAAACAAAGTCAAGAGTTTTCACTTCCACCATAATGAAAAGTTCCCAATGAAGACATGCATTATAATCATGTTACTACAATTTCACATGTCAGGTCTATGCTAATTATTCTGTCCATTCCATTTGTTGCACATACATACCGCAGTCATTATTGTGTGTCCTGAAGGTACTTAAGTTCATAATATCCAATGTGCTTGTATTTCTATACGTGCGCTAAATACTTTTTAACATATTGGGTCTGATTCAAAGGATTTTTGTGCTTCCTATATGTAGTCAGGATACCAACACTTCAAATTTAATTTTGACCAATTAATAAACTTGATTGTTACTTTACACCCATTTTTAATATCATTGTGGTTTAGATATGCGGTTTGGCAAGTATGCTGTAGTTTATAACACAAATAAACAATAGTGCAAAATAACACTATTCTTATTACCAATATACCACAAAGCTATATACTTGTTCCAAACATGCAGATTCTGATTTATCGATACTTTTGTCAACCCAATTTCTCCTATTCATCTGGATTATTCCCTCTGTGCTGTGCGTTGCAACCCGGACTTTTCCCCACCGTGGCATGAGCAAAGATCTGAAGGTTGCGTGGTTCCCAAAGATGAAACGCTTATACATCATAATTCTAACTTGCAGCTGGACTTGTTTTGAGGGACTACTGCAAAGCATCGAGTTTCCTGTACTGCAGTCTCTTCATGGCGGCATATTTTATTTATCAAGCAAGACTGATATCAGATACACAGACTCCATTCAAACTATAATGGGACATCAGGGCTTTCTGCTCCATCACTTCTAACATAGTTTTAGAACTTTTCAAAACTACTGAATGTGACGCGGCATCGGGGTCAATATGACAGATAGGAAGGTATAGGGACATCACCTTTTCACATAGTTACAGTACTATTTTTACTTTAAATCTTATTTAATTTGTTTATTCTGTTATTAGGCAACAAGACAATTAAACAGACCGGCTGAAGTTTGACACTGATTGACACCTTAAAGCTGGCATACCTAACTTTTTCCTCATGAATAATACAGAGAGTGTCTTGTGAACAAATCAGACCACAACTTCCTGTATTCGTTGTATTATTAGAAATATTATTATTATAATTATTCTTCTGCATACCGTACTTGTAAGAAAGGCCAGCAGATACATGCATGTGAAATGGTGATAAAAGCAAATTGTTTTGAGTTTGAGCAAATGAAAATGTTATGATAGTAAAAAAATCATGCTGTGATTTGAAAGTTATGTACCCCAGGTTTAAAGAAACCACATACTAAACTCTTACTGAAGCTTTCACTGCTGTCATCCAACCAAATCTACAGTAACTATATAAACAGCAGCATAAAAATAACATGGCAGATTAGAGCCATCATGATTATACATTTTCAACCTCACGTTTAAGTAATGAGCTGAGTAATGATAACCGTGCATGTTTATTCTGGCAAACCATCCATCACAATTTCCTGGAAGGTCATCAGAATGAGTGAAATATTCCATCAATATTAATAATGGGGGCGTAGTGCAAGAAGCCTCGTTTGAATGAAGGGAGGAAGGAAAGTGGGCCATCCTCTGCTCCCATGTCAACAAAGCGGATGTGTGCGCTGTTAGCTGCTTTGTTAGCCTAGAGACAGCCAGCAGACACCGGGCAGGGCAGCCTCCTCCCCGGGGTCGAGACTGGGAACCCCCCCGGGCCTGGTCCGAGCCTCCCAGGCGCCGTGACCTGGACATTGCAGTCTATTCTATGACATATATTTCATTAAAGGGCTAGTGTCAGAAGTGGGACGTGCTAAAAAAAAAGGGCGTCTGCCAAATGTAAATCTGCTTTAAAAAGATTGCATAAATGGGTATGAATGTGTATGAATGTGATTTCTATACGCGCGCGTCATTCTTGGCACAATACAGCAGCGAGGTGGTACAGCGCGGACTCGCCACACCAGTGCGTATGTGGCTGGGAGCAAAAAGCCGACTGACTGGTGGGGAAATGGTGTCTGCTAAAGAGGAGCCGAGAGCAAGCCAACATGACAGAGGGAGAGAGATCGCAGCTGGGTGCAAAGCTACGCCGACGCAAGGGCATTGGTTGCAGCAGTGGCTTTTGCGTGCGTATTCCAAGGTGCAAATCCATCTGACATTTAAAGCCTTTACCTGTAGGTGCGCTCTCCCCGCACTGTGTTTTTCCTGTACGGGATGATGTTGGTGCCGTTGTCCTGCACGATGTCGTTGTTATTCTCTCCATTTGGGGAAAGGGCTTGGGTGGGACCGGGCATTTGGGTCGCTGTAATGTTGAACAGACGCTCTGCTCTGTCTCTGGCCGAGGAAACGAACGGATACGCGGCTCGGAACGTGTCGCACCTCGGGGCTCTCTCCTCTCGCCTGGATCTACTGCTTATTCTTCACAAATCTCCAGACTCATGACGTTGCGCAGCCAGGACCACGTGACTGATGGGGCTGGCTACTTGCTCCTTGTGGCCCTTTTTTCAGTAGGACACCAAATGATATTGATCAGTGTTTTTTTTTTTTTAAAGCCTAATCACAGGCTTCAAAGCTGAGAGTCAGTGGAAATCCCCATAACAAATGCCGATCAATCAAGGAATAACAGTCCGCCTCACATTTGCATGCATAATAGAACTGATGCACACCATTACAATCAATTTGATTGCCAAACATAAGATAATCAAATATTGGGCGTCATCAAAACACTATGCTCCGCTTTGAACACTATAATGACAATAATGTAATGATCTAGGCGTACTGGTATAACAGTGACGGTAATAAGATTTATCAAACATGCAATGCATAGATTCCAATGTAGTTTTATTATATGACGACATGGTAGTAATTCTATTCTGTGACAAAATGTTATTCTCTTGGTATAGGGTCCTTTTATCATGTAGCCTACACTGGCTATATATCAATAGTGTAGTTTAATAAATGTTTGATAATAATTTCTAAGGGTACTTTGAGTGAAACATTGAGTGAGTTATTTGCCTTGAAATTAAGTAAAGACAATGTAAACCCCAACCCAATGGAATTTTGTACAACCGTTTCATTTCCTTGGTTTTGGGATGGTTGACAGTTGTTGTGGAGCCAGCTTCGCCTTTTCAAGTCGACTCCTTAATAAAACGAATGCAATTTGTGGTTTTAAAAAAGGGTTGAGAGTTTAAAGTCTATACACTTTCAAATCAAATACTTTACATCATGTTTTCACAGGACGAGCAAATCTGTACCTGGACTACATTTAAGACCCCTGTCAGGGCTAAAGCACGTAACAATGTTTTGTTATAAATAATGATTGCCCAACATTATGAATAACAAAAAAAGGAAGGGGTGCTTAAAGTAGCATCACATGTCAAAAGTTTACAGATACATTTGATTAGAAAAGGCCAAATGTGATCAGTTTATGATCTTGTATTCGGAGAATGTGATTTAAGATGTAATTTAAACTCAAATCTTTTAATACTGTCCCATTAAGACAGACTCAAATAGAAAACTCATAATTGTTCTTCAGCATGGCTAGAAATAAAAAGACCACTCACTATTTGCAGCATGACTCAGTGACATCAGGGACATTAGAGCTGAAACCAGTTAAACGCTGTAATTGGCTCGATTATTCAGATATTTTAAACGTCTTATAAAACTTTGTAAAGCATCAGTGATGCAGCACTTGTTTCACACAGAAATGTTTCCACATGGTGCCTGCACTGCAACATACTACAACAAAGCAACATATTCATTTGTAATTAAGATTTACATGTTATTTCAGAGAGAAACTATAAATCATTTTGTCTAAAACATGTATTTTATGTGCATAAAAGGTTTTCTGTTAATAGTTCAATCTTATTGATCAATAGATTTTTCAGATACTATAATAATCAATATGAATAACATTATTGGTAAATCCTTTTTTACCTTAAATTGGCCTCAAAGATGCTGAGAAGAGGTTTTATGTTTTATGACTCAGATAATTCAATATTGACTTTAGGATGAAATGAAGATGTGTTTACAAAATATTTCTTATCAGACAATGTGTAACAAGTCATCTCTATGAAGAGGTTCAGGATTTGTTTTTGTGTCGATTGATAATCCCATATTCACAGGCCTTTCTGTAATAAAAATGACAAATAACTAATAACCGATTATGCAGAGGTAGTAATGCCAACTAATCGATTAACTGCAGATACTTATGTGGAGAACAATGTGAACATGGACAAGCTCAGGTTGAAGTTGCCAAAGAGAAGATAAAAACAATGCTGCCCCCGTATGGCCGTTTGAGCTGCTGTAATGGATTCAAAGTTTGTGTTGAAGTTTATAATAAAGGCTGTACAATGATTAATGTACAGTGTAAATGGCTCAGTTTAGACACTTTCTAGCAAAGTGCAATCAAGTATTGTGAGAAGAATATAGTCTCACTCAGACATGTTACTTCCTGACTGCGCTGACTCTCACCATCACTCTATTCAACTATGGGGCAGTTAACTTTAGGCTTGTCTTCAAAGGATTTTCTACATTTTCCACGAGTGCAGCCACGACATAAAAATTCCACCAAGGAAGCTGAACCAAAGATATTGAATTCATCCATTTTCTAAAGCTTTTACTTGGGCAGTTATAGAAGCCTCGACCCCTCTCCACACACACCTCCACCAGCTCAACATAGTCCCACAGAGTGTCCTCAACCTTCCCAGGAGCCTCCTCATCCACAAGGCATTCAAAACAGCTATCTCAACCGGCTCATATCTATGTGGAGGAGCAAGCAGCAGCTCTACTCCAAGCTCCCCCTTGTGACTGAGCTCCTCAACCTATATCCAAAAGGAGCTTCCAGCCACCATTCTCACACTTGTACGCACAATGTTTAAGTCTTCTCCTGCTTTCTTGTTTTACCACATTTTATCAAAACGTTGTCTAAATATGACTTTTCCTAATTGACTTTTGTTAATTTAATGACACAAGGGTTACATAAGAAAAGTTTTTGTTTTAATTCTAATGAGGCAAATTGGCGCAAGACTTTATTCCACAATAAATGATATTAATGTAAGCCTGAAAATTAAATACAAAAAAAATTAAATACAAAAAGAATTAACTAAAAAGGTTCACTTAACGTGTTTCTATGGATTAGTGAGTCATATGAGGTTTGCAATAAGGAGCTTAAAGGCAACAAAGGACATGCAAATACTTTTTTCTTGTTTACTATTTAAATGAAAAGTAAAGTATCTGTAATATAAGCGCAGTGAAGGATACTGCATTAGAATAATGGTGGCATTTTATCTTCAGAGCTCTCCAAGGGGTACTATTTCTGAAACAGTCAACACAATGTAACTCATATCAGACTGAAAGAGTGAAATGAACCAGGAATATATGCATGTCCACCAAAGCAGTGTTCAAACCATATAATATAAATGTAAGACCAGAACTATATTACACAGCTGAAAGTATGACAAGAGAGTGCTATCTGTCACTTCCAAGTATGACCATGCATGTCCTGTTCCTGTGTGTATTTTCTATGCGATAAAAGATAATTTCAAAAATAGAATAAAATTGACAAAAAAACAAACAAAATAAATAAATATTACAAATACAAAAATGACAATGCACACTAGGAGTGTGACGATTTATCAATATAACGAAATATTATGATACTTTCTCCCGCAATCGATATGCATTTGTCAAGTATCAATTTTTTTTTTTTATTAGTGTCAATACTCAATATATGACTACATTATGGCACGTTATGGCCCATCGTAACGTGTCCTTCCACTGCTATGCGGACGACACACAGATATACCTCCCGCTGAGACCAAACGACCCTAGAAGTCTGGCTGCTGTGGTCGACTGTTTTAATGAGGTGAACAGTTGGATGGCCCACAACTTTTTACAGCTCAACACATCCAAATCTGAAGTCCTCCTCATCAACCCGCCTCCATCAATATCCCACATCCAAACCCACCTCGGCCCCCTGTCTTCAAACATCACTCCCTCCACCCGTAACCTCTGTGTCATTTTTGATTCTCAACTCACCTTCCACTCCCACATCAAAAAAACCACCCAGTCCTGCTTCTTTCACCTCCGCACCATCTCAAAGATTAAAAACATTCTCACTCCTCCCGATCTCCATAAAGTTGTCAACGCCCTCATCTTCTCCCTCCTCTCCGGTCTCGACGCTAAATCCCTCTCCCGCCTCCAACTGGTCCAGAACGCAGCAGCCAGACTTCTCACTGGTATTAACAGAAGGGAGCACATCACCCCTGTTTTAGCGTCTCTCCACTGGCTCCCTATGCGTTTTAGAATTGATTTTAAGATTTTACCGATTACTTTTAAAGCTCGTTTAGGTCTGGCACCCAGCTATATTTATGAACTTTTAACCCCCTACGAGCCCCCCCGCAGCCTTAGATCCTCGGGCGGGTCCCTGTTGACCGTTCCAAGGTCGAGGCTCCGGACGAAAGGTGACCGAGCCTTCTCTGTCCGGGCTCCTGAGGAGATAAGGCTAGCAACATCAGTAGGGCTGAAACAACTAATCGATTAATCGACGACTAATCGATTATTGAAATAGTCGACAATAGTCGAAAACTATTTTACTTTAAGTTTACGCCATCAATACGTCCTCGAGTGTTGCCACTTTAACTTTTTGTGATGAAATTTTTTTTTTTCTACACAATTCACAGCCAAGCGATTACTCGATTAATCGTAAAAATAATCGATAGATTAATCGATTACAAAATAATTGTTAGTTGCAGCTCTAACCATCAGTATCCTCTTTTAAATCACTTCTAAAAACCCACTTTATTTTAAACAACTTTTAACTGCTAGTTTTAAACTTCACATGCTGTATTTTAAGGTCTTCTCTGTCTTTGTTGTGTCTCCCTTCTTGTGTTTGTATCTGTATGTATCTAATTATTTTGACTTTGCATTATGTTATTATTTTCTATTATGCTGACTGTGCAGCGCTTTGAAAACTTTGTTTTTAAAAGTGCTATACAAATAAAGATTATTATTATTATTATTATTATGAATCTCCATTCCATTTATCATAAAATAGTGTATTTTTTCACTTAACATTTTTCTTTTATTTATGCCATAAATTGGCATATGGTATATTTCTGACCAATAAATCAATAATCGTCATATATCGTGATATAATCTTTATCGTGAGCTTTGTATCGCGTATCGTATCGAGGTACCCTGAGGTTCCCACCCCTAATGCACACGTGACTTTGTATTTCCCTATTCAAAAACCTGCAAATTTGAAAAGCAGAGATGAGACTTCGGCAATAGCTTCAGGTGGCCACTTTGACATGTCTGTTCTAGCCTGTCATTTCTGTGTAAAGAAACACGTGTACCAGCTCACATTTTGCATGGTAAGCATATTAACCCAGCTTTAAATCAAATATTTGCATATCGTATGTCGAACCAAGATACAGAATGGGATACAATCATGGGGAAATTATGATAGATGAAGTCATTTGGGGCTGAATTTGTGATTGCCTGGTCATGTGATTCGTAGTATTCGTAGTATTCGTAGCAATCAATAGCTTTCATTGTCTTATCTTGAAGTATTGGTTTCAATGAGATATGCAGTTGAGGCATGTGTGAGCCAGATGTGTGCATGCGACTGATCCAATCTCATAAGTAGCCGATGCTAACTCATACCTGCTCCATGACACTGATTTCAGCAAAAAGAATGATTTTTGAAGGCTGCAAAAGCACACATTGTCCAGGTTGTTGTGGAGGTTCAAGTCAAAGCAGTGGCGCCATATGTTCTGCTGCTACAAGACGCAAAGGAACCGCAAACCCCGCGTTAAAACCAGCCCATGAGCGTAAGAATATTTTTGGTCAAAGCGTGGTTTGTTAATGTTGTGCCACTCACCCGTGAAGTGTCCCTTTTTCACGTTTAAAGATGTAAAGAAAAGCTTTTCCGGCTGAGTCACCCCACCCTCAAACGCCCCTCTGTCTGACGCCTACTACAGCGCGCTCTGATTGGCTGGAGACCTGTCAATCATTCTGCTGGTTGGTTAAGGCGTGACAGCTGTTTCACCGGCGACCAATCAGGAGTCGGTGCGTTGATCATTCACAACACCGGGCCGCGCTGATGTTGGGTTTTGTATCTGGAAAATGTTGAATTATTCAGTATTTGTGGAAAATGGTTTAAACTAAAAAAAATCAATGTGTAGAGTAGTGGTACTGGTTTGGTTCCTATCTCACACGTTCCCCAGCAGAGGCTTGTGAATTTGAGGGTTCTGCTCAGTATCTTGCAAAACCTATTATTGCATTTACTGAAATCTGATTTGTGAGTAGACCTTCTATAAAGGCAGGCATGTCCAAACTAAGACCATTATTTCCATTTGTGTCATGTTATGTGGGCCTATACCTTGCTAACACAAAGTAGTCTTTGAGATCATAAACACAATGTGCACTGCTGAATGTGCTGATAGACGCAAACTGTACCTCGTAAACTCTGGAATCCAGTCTTTCTATGTATCGAGAATTGGTTTCTATTGAGTCACAAAATTCCATATATGATGCTAATGTAGATGTGGTGAGATGCAACAATTCTGTCAAATGTGAATCAATATGGACTTATTATACCCTTTTTTAAAGCTCAGAACAAGGGGTCGTCGCCCCTTGACAAGTCCTAACTAAAGTGTGCCTTCACCATAGACTGTATATATTAACAGACATCCCTGTTATAGGCGTTGTGTATTAGCCTTCTGTAGAATACTAATGGCAAATAATAATAATACATCGGTTTTATATAGCGCTTTTTTGGACACTCAAAGACGCTTTACATGTCATTATTCTTTCACTCCATACATGGTGGTGATAAACTACTACTGTAGCCACAGCTGCCCTGGGGCACACTGACAGAAGCGAGGCAACCAGTATGTGCCATCGACCCTCCGACCACCACCAACCATTCACAGTTGGAGTCAGAGCTGCACCCAGTACACTTAGCACCAGCCCCTCACTGATCTTCCTGCGGGTGGTGAGTCCACAGGAGCCTTCCTTCTTCAGGCTTTTCCCTAACATTAATTAAATCCATCATCACTTTTTAGTCTTTGTACCAAAACACACAACAGACAAAATGTACTCGATTAAATAATAATAATAATATTAAGAAAAAGTGGATTTTAAGAAGTGACTTGGAAGTTCTGAAGTGAGTGTGAGTCGGGGCAGCTGCAGCGAAGGCTCAGTCTCCCAAGGTTCAGCACTTTGTCTTGATGGGAGTGAGGAAGTTGGAGTCTGCGGGTCTGCGAATGCTGATGGAGAAGGTCAATGGCATACGAATGTGAATGTTTTGGCCTTTCCAAACCAAACGACTTTTGTATATTATACTTGATACACGTTGATTGATTGTCTTTGTAACATTGTGAAGTATGATCATGACTATTGACTTATACAAGTCCTGAGTCCTGAGTTTCTACAGTGTGAGGACGTTAGAAATAAGGCTCGAACAGACCAATATTATGTCAACATTTTTTATTACGCATCACCACCATGCAAAATCACTATGATTTAAAAAAGGAAACTCAATAAATTTCACACATTTAAGTTGTTTGTTAGAATGGCTTGACACTCGCCAAAGTGACTGATGCCCACACACCCCACAGGTCTGAGAGTCTGTGTTTTAGCCATACAACTCTGTGTAAAATGGCATGTGCCAAAATCAGTATTTTGTCAATTCATGAATCATCGCTTGATGTAATGCTTTCCTCAGCAGAGATGGGTGACTGTTTTTACGTTGCATTGTTGCTTACATCAATAACTTGTGGTTTTTTCTTGGTTAGGTCTTCAAATTACAAAACTCAATTTAAAGCAACACCACAAAGCTTTCTGGAAGTGACGCAGTGAATCAAAAGTTAAGATTCAAACATCTTATTGGAGTTTTTGTCAGCTTTGAGGAGATGCATGGTAATAAAGCATGTTTTAGCATGTTGTGTTTACTCCATCCACCCTGTTGCTAAGCAGAATGTCTCTTTAGTTGAAAAACCAACATCACATTCAACTTCAGAGATGCGGAACATAAAGCAAGTAACAGTGTTGGCTACATAATGCACGTCTTCAGCAATCACTCCAGCAGCAAAGCCTGAGTGCAATTTTATACATACATCAAATGAAATAGCTGGGGGCCAAAGTATAAATAAAACATTTAGAATATTTTAAAGCAATGGTATAAAATCAGTTGTGAAATTCATCCTTCACCAATGAGTTACAAAGTTACATACATATTGCAATTGTCATAAATTTTGATCTTAGATGGCACATGAAGCAATATCTAATGTGTTCAAAGTAAGTTTGCCAATTGGCACTGGCAGTGTAATATATGTTTAACTTAACAAAAACATATATCATTTCAAAAAAAAGTTCCAAATTGTGTAATTTTATGGCACCGGTGGTATAATAGACAGCTCAGAAGTAATCTCTTTACATCAGCTCACAGTATTAGCTTAAATAGCCTATAAGTGATTGGTTAAAAATATAATATCTTTACATAAACGGTTGGTTTCAGCAGTACTTATGAAATTGCTTTGAATCATTCCAGTGTTTTGTCCAGTGTCTTGTTTTTTCTATTGCTCGCATGGTCACTGCTGCAACGTCACCTGCACGATACAAACAACCACAATTAATAAAGTTATAGTAAGTAAGTAAGTAAGTAATCTTTATTTATATAGCACCTTTCACAGACCAGAGTCACAAAGCACTCAACAATCATTGTGGGCATTTGTCTCTCCCTCCACACAGAGATGGGAGCGAGGTCGCCATACAGGAGGCGCATGCATAGTGTACTTGTTTTTAGTGGTAGAGGAAACCGGAGCACCCTACGCACACACAGGGAGAACATGCAAACTCCATTCAGAAAGGCCCCTTTCCGACCAGGAATCAAACCCAGGACCTTCTTGCTGAATCTTGCTGAGAAGCATGACACACTAGCCACACAGCCACCATGCCGATATATAATTTATGTATCTAACTTCTAAATTATATCTAGACAAGTAAGAATAGCTTGAATTTCATGAATATTTAGAATGATCTACAAATGGGACAATAGACAAAAGTAACCAACTTTTCTACAGCTAACATTATTCAGTTAAGCTCAAGTTCCTCAGGACAGCAACATGAGTCATTGTACATTATAGAAACTGTTTTTCCAGTAATTTTTTAGTTATAATTTCAGAATGTGCTTTTGTTTGTATAACTTTGCACTCACCATGCACGATTTGTCTGGTTCCGGTCTGTGCTTCATTAGTTCCTCCAACGTAAGCTCGTCCTCCAGCTGCTGCTCCAGATTGTTCTCGTAACTGTCTGCCCCACTGGCGGGTCTGAAAGACAATGGCCCGTTTCAAAACATGAACACAGCCCCCCAAAGCCACAATCTATGAGTTTTATTTGACAGTAAACACAGGGGAAGGAATTTAAAAGTCTAATGCTCATACTAATACTGGGCTGGTAAAGTTTTAACCAGACGACCCTATTTACCCAGGACTGTCTGAGTTTTGGCCAAGTTTCTACAAAAGGCAGACAATAGGAAAGGTAAGTTTATTTGTATAGCACAATTCACACACAAGGCAACTCAAAGTGCTGAACAAAACAAGGTAGAAACAGTCACACAAGGCATTAAAATCATAAATGATTCCAGTACATTAAAAAAATCCCTCAATTGTGTGCACAGCTGTTTTTAATCTGGATTTAAACATTGTCAGGGAAGAGGCCTGTTTCACATTTTCAGGAAGATTGTTCCAGATTTTAGCTGCATGTTCTGATACTGGGCACCAGTAGGAGTCCTGTAGGAATAAGAAAATATCCTCATATGTACCTAAACTCAGTGGAGAAGAGGCCCCCACACGGTTCCAAAAGCAAAACACCTGTTCTATTTCCACAAAGGGGTTTCCAAAAATGACAAATAATGACTGTTTTGGGCTAATGAGCCATGACCAATAGGACCAACATGTTTATGTTTTCACAACATTTGAACTTTGTAATCAAGCCTATAAAACTAGTTCCTATCTCTCAAAACAGCTATCAACGTGGGAAGTTTAACGACTAGTTTTAAACTTCACACGTTGGATTTTACTGTTCCACTTTGTCTTTGTTTTGTCTCTCTTGTCATCTGTCTGCTTTAATCTGCTGTATTTCTTTTTGATATGACTGTTTTATTGACTGTTTTTGACTGTTTTATGCTGACTGTGCAGCGCTTTGTAAACACTGTTTTTAAAAGTGCTATACAAATAAAGATGTGTTTTACTATTATTATTAATGGTTTTCAGTGACAAAGAGAGGACCGCCTTAATTCCTCAAAGTGACAAATAGTGTTATAACAAGTTTGCAAAGCATGTGGCCTGAAATGCACAAGGTGTGAAAGAGATTTGATTGTGTAATAAATTGTTTATTCAGAATTATTATTTTCATTTAGGTAAAATACTGTACTGTATTTACTGAAACCTAGAAGCTAGAAACCTCTTCATGTCAGCATGTCTTTTGACCACTTTGTCCACTAGATGGTGCTATTGTATTACCACGTGTTTGATCAGTGAAGGGCGACTTTTGTAACAGCAGCAGTCTTTCATCGCCCTTTCTATAGTAAATTATCTATCAAAAACTGTGGATTTGTATTATAATCCATCCGTTGGGAACTGCATCCATAGGAAATAATGCTGAGTAGTAGATTTTATGCAATTTAATGGTACACTTACAGCCAGAAAAGCAATCATAAATTTAAATGTAATGTTGTGTGGTACCTTGGCTTATAACTGAAGAAAGAATCTGAAGATGTTGCAGCCAAAAAGTCACGTCCAAAGTCTGAATCTACTGTGCTCTCGGTCTCACTCCCTCCCTCTGAAACAAAAAAATTGCTTCTTATTCACTATACTCCAAAAAAAAAGCATAATATTCAATTGCATGTGGCTATTTCACCTGAATTGAGCTCTTTAACCAGTGATGACATTGTGTTGGTGATGGAGTCAGCAGCAATAAGCAGGTCAGTCCTTAAGTTTCGCCTGGGACCTGTGAAAAACATGCTTCTGTAAATAATTGAAGTGAAATTGATGACGAGCGCATGTCGTTACCTAGAGCGAAGGCCTCCTGTACGTCTCCTCCTACACCCATGAGAGAGTCCTGGGGGGTGTGCGTGGGGGTGGTGCAGGCAGAGTCCGACATGATGGGTGTGGGGATCGGTCGACTGAAGCTGTGGCTGGGAGAGGAGCGTGGAGAGCCAGGGCCCTGAGTCTGCACAGGCACAACATGGACAGCACCTTAGCTGGCTTTATAATGCAGGAAGAACATGTCAATTACTATTTTTAATGTATGCATCAACTCTTCGTACCTATTGAACCTCACTAAGGGCTCCAGAGTTCACAGGAGGTCCCACAAAAACATAATTTGTGCAACTTAAATAGGAAGAATACAAAATGAACTAATAATAGCCAAATTATGTAACTACACTATATATAGAGAGAGAGAAAGAGAGATGTAAAAATATATATTTATTTACATAAGGGAGGGTCATATAGATTATTATAACGAGTGGGCTATTTAGTGGATAAAAAAAGATCTTTTTAACGGCATTTTAGACCTCATATCCTGGATGACAGAAAACTTTCTCCAACTTAACTAGGACAAAACCAACCTTACCTAAACTCAACACATTCTGTTAATACATCGTCACAAGTTAAAAACCTGGAAGTAAATTTGGATTCTGAGCTGAATTTCATTCTTCCTATTGTTTTAATATTTTTTATTATAAAATTGATTGATTAAATGAAAAACATCCATAAATGTATCGGATAAATATATCTGCACAAACCATGCTGATAAATGTAAAGATTCTTTGTTAATGTGAACTATTCCAGTGACATGAAATGACTTGATTAGAACATGGTTAGTTCTAAACATTACACTCATTATGTTATATACATTTATTTGCAATTCTCATGCATTACTCTCAATCTACAAAGGACTTTTTTAGTTCATTTGAATTCGAGACTTACAGCCTCTTTGCGTTCCTCTTCAATCTGAAAAATAATGTTATGCTTTGTGAAACCACAGCCTCGCTGTATTGAGTATTTCTCAAAATCCAGTTGTGTTTGCTTCAGGATGTAGCAGCAGGTGACTTTCTCATGCATCTTTAATAGATTAGCATTGATCCTTTTAGGCTAATTAGATTGATATCCTCCCACTTAGGCCACTACAGTAAGCAGTTTATGCTGCTTTAAAGAAGTGTGTCTTGTTGCCTGCAGATGATATTCTCACACCAGAGGCTGTGCGCCGCAGAGAGAGGGGCGGACACTTTGTCTTGTTTGGTTTGATGAAGTGTAATCCTCCAGATCAACGCTGTTCTCAACTCATCTGTCCAAACAGTTGCCTCTCCACAGGAGACCTTTCAGCTAACAAGGGTAATCACCACATACGCTCTTCTGATTCACCACAACAGGTACTGACTGTAT
Source organism: Knipowitschia caucasica (assembly GCA_964034765.1). Classification (NCBI taxonomy): domain Eukaryota; kingdom Metazoa; phylum Chordata; class Actinopteri; order Gobiiformes; family Gobiidae; genus Knipowitschia; species Knipowitschia caucasica. The sequence continues at coordinate 9,256,536 of OZ035836.1, forward strand.
TCCTCATGTTTGACTCTTTTCACTGGTATCATGAAGTCACAGTCAGGGTCAAGTGTGAACTCCTGATCTATTATAGCAATCCTATATGATTGTAATATCTGAAAACCTTCATGTTAATATAGTATACGTTCATGGCCATCATCTTCAATCAATCAATCAAAGTTTATTTGTAGAGCGCCTTTCATACACAGGGCAACACAAAGCGCTTCACAGTCCACATCACAAATCATCACATAAAACAAACACCAGAATCACAATTAAAACATTAAAATCACACAAAAGATTAAAACACAATTAAAACATTAAAATCACACAAAAGAATAAAACCATTAAAACTTTCAAAATTACACAAGAAATTTAAAAAAAAAAAATAAATGACAGCAGTGCATTAAAAATGGAGATAAAATCCTTCAGTTGTATGCACAGGCAAACAGAACAGTCTTTAACCTGGATTTGAACATTGACAGAGTAGACGCCTCCCTCACATTTTCAGGGAGATTGTTCCAGATCTTAGCTGCATGGATCTGAAACGCAGCCTCCCCATGTTTGGTTCTCACTCTGGGCACCAGCAGGAGGCCAGTCCCTGTGCTCCTCAGAGTCCGGGCCGGTTCATATGACACCAGCATGTCACTAATGTATTCTGGTGCAAGGCCATGGAGAGACTTGTACACAAGCAGAGCCGTTTTAAAATCTATTCTTTGAGCCACAGGAAGCCAGTGCAGAGACCTGAGGACCGGACTAATATGGTCATACTTCCTGGTTCCTGTCAGGACTCTAGCTGCTGCATTTTGGATGTACTGCAGCTGCTTACAGGTCTGTTTGGACAGACCTGTAAGCAGGCCATTGCAGTAGTCTAGCCTGCTGGAGACAAATGCATGGACAAGAGTCTCCAAGTCTGCCCTGGACACTATATTTCTAACTTTGGCAATGTTCTTCAGATGGTAAAAAGCTGTTGATGTTATTGATTTTATGTGGCTATTGAAATTTAGGTCTGAGTCCAGTATTACCCCCAAATTTCTGACCTTGTCTGAAGGAAGTAGGGAGAGAGACTGAAGTTGACAAATGACGCCCTCTCTTTGTTTCTGGGGACCAAAGACAATGATTTCGGTTTTGTCTGCATTTAGCTGGAGGAAATTATTTTGCATCCAGTCACTGATCTGTTGGATACAGTGAAGGAGCAAATCCAGTGGTCCATGTTCTCCTGCAGTCAGTGAGACATAGATCTGAGTGTCGTCGGCGTAATTGTGGTAGGACACTTTGTTTCTTTGTATTAACTGACCTAACGGCAGCATGTAGAGATTAAATAGGAGAGGTCCCAGGATCGACCCCTGTGGTACACCACAGGTCAGGGCCACATCATCTGAGACGCAGTCTCCAATCTCCACAGAGTACTTCCTATCCTCCAGGTAAGACCTAAACCAGTCTAGGGCTGTGCCAGTGACACCAACCCAGTCCTCCAGTCTCTGCATGAGGATCTCATGGTCGACAGTGTCGAACGCGGCACTAAGATCTAACATGACCAAAACTGTGACTTTACCTGCATCAGTGTGAAGTCGAATGTCGTTTGTTACCTTCACTAGAGCGGTCTCAGTGCTGTGGTGGGGTCTAAACCCAGACTGGAACATATCAAAAGAATTATTCATTGTTAAAAATTCAGTAAGTTGTTGGGAGGCCACTTTTTCAAGAATTTTTCCAATAAATGGCAGATTCGATATGGGGCGATAATTTTGAAGTCCCGCAGGATCCAGACTGCTCTTTTTTAGGAGAGGTCTTATGACTGCTGTTTTTAGGGCCATAGGAAATGTTCCTGACGACAGAGACATGTTTACTATTTGTGTCAGTGAAGGTAACAAACTGCTCAGGACGGACTTCAGAAATTTAGAGGGCAATATATCCAGGCTACATGTGGAGGAGCTCAGACTCATGATTATCTTTTTGACAGTTTCAGTATCCACAGGTGCAAAGTGAGTTAGCTCAAAAAGCTTCTCTGGCTGTTGCATTGTTATACGTGCTGTGGAGGTGATAGTGTTTTTGATTCCTTGTACTTTGTCATCGAAAAACTGTGCGAACTCATTACACCTAGATTTAGAGGAAAATTCTAGGGGCAACTTTACAGGGGGGTTCGTTAATCTACCAACTGTTGAAAACATAACACGAAAATTGTTACTGCAACCTCCAATAATGTCAGAAAAATACATTTCTCTTGTTCTACGTAGAACCCGGTTAAATTCACCCAACTCATCTTTAAAGATTTCATAATCGCCCTGGAAATTGGACTTTCGCCACTTCCGTTCGGCCCTCCGGCACTCTTGCTTCTGTGCCCTAACCGAGTCTGCCTTAGTCCATGGGGCCTTTTTCTTACTGGTAACTATTTTAACCGTCACAGGAGCAATGGCGTCCAGAACAGTCAGAACACTGGTGGTGACAGAGTTATACAATTCATCAACAGTAGAGCATGGAGTTTTCTCAAAATTTAGCATTCCCATGAACAGTTCACTTGTGTTTTCATGTATGTGTCTTCTTCTAACAATTGTAAATTCAGCTGGTGGTTTGCTAGCAAAAACACATATCAAAAAATACACAGAAATGATCTGACAAAGCAACATCAACTACATTAACATTTGATACATTAACCCCCTTTGTAATTAGCAGGTCAAGAGTGTGCCCCCTGCTGTGGGTGGGGCCACTCACGTGCTGAATGAAACCAAAGGTCTCAAATACAGAAGCCAGCTCCTTTGCATTTCTGTCATCAACATTATCAACATGTACATTAAAATCACCTGTAATAACTAAACTATCAAAATCTGTGCACACGAATGAAAGTAGTTCAGTAAAATGGTCAATAAAATCGCAACATGACTGTGGTGGCCTGTACAGGACAATGAAAAGAGTAGAAGATTGCTTTTGTTCCATTTTAAAAGAAATATACTCAAACGATGAAAAATTTCCAAGGGGCATTCTATGGGAGACAAAGTGCTCTCTAAAAACTGCAGCTATGCCTCCCCCCCTTTTGTTTTCTCGTATTTCGGATTCGAATTTAAAATTGGGTGGGTGTTGCTTCTATTAGAACTGCATTTCCTGTATTTTGGTCCAGCCATGTTTCAGCCATAAGCATAAAATCAAGATCATAGGAAGTGATAAAATTATTAATTAAAAATGATTTGTTACATAGAGATCTGACATTAAGCATAGCAAGTTTAAAAATAACGTCAGAGTCGATTAATGTGGTTGATTGATTTCTACAGGGAACAGAAATTAGATTTGCAGAGTTGGACCGTCTAACTGCTGTCCTGTTTTGATTTCGTTTTTTAGAATTTAAAAACATTTTTGAGCTGGTGCGAGGAACACACACAGTCTCAATTGGCCTAAAATGTGAAAACCCTTGTTGTTGTTCTTTAGCTCCCAGAGTCAGAAGGGAGTCAGCACAGTTCAGTGTTTGGACTGGTAATGCACTGCCAGACGGACAGGGAGCAGTGTTTGCACCGTTGTACTCACCCGGTGCTGGTGAGCAGGAGGCGGGGGAGTGCGGTGGGGTCCGAGGGGGCTCAGATGTAAACAGTCACGCCCCCCTCGGGGAGCACTGAACAACATAACGTATGTAGTCCATCAACAGGCTGCTACCGTATCTGTTTGGGTGTAATCCGTCTGGACGATAGGCTTCGTAACGTTTCCAGAAAAGGGCAAAGTTATTCACAAAGACAAAGTTAAAAGAGCTGCATGTAGCCTGGATCCACATATGCAGCGCCACAACACGACTGTAGAGGCAGTCACCTCTGTTTACAGTCGGGATTGGACCAGAGATAAAAACAGATAATCCCGTGGATTGAAGGAGGTGGAACAGATCCATAAAATGTTTCTTAGTGACTTCTGACTGCTGAAGTTTCATGTCGTTAATTCCCACATGCACGACTACCTTGGAAACGGTATCAGGCAGGGACTGAAGCAGAGGAGGGAGACGGATGAGCAGGTCTGGTACAGTAGCTCCGGGAATACAGCGAGTGACCGCGTTAAAGAAGCGGACGTGTCTCACGATGGAATCTCCAATAATCAGAGTGGTCGGGGCGAAGAGTGGCCTCGGAGAAGGAGCTCGGTGGACGGAACCAGCGAGTTCACCCGAAGCAGGACCCGAGCCTGAGCGCCGCTGAACACATGGAGAGGAGGAGCGGGGGTGCTGACTCTCAGCTACAGGCGACCCACGCTGTGTGCTCGGGGACGCTGGAGCGGTGAGAGGGGCTGGCTCTGGGCGCTGCTGCTGACCCGGTGGAGGTGAGCGGTGGTAATGATGGCTCGCTACCCCAGTCTGAGGCTGCTGCACTGGGGTCAAAGAAGGGGAACAGGCCAACATGGCTGGTGGACCGCTCTTTCGCCTGAGGACTGCTTCCTTTAGGAGCGTTTTCCTCGCAGTGGACTTGGATCCTCGAGCAGTAGAGTATGCTGCAGTGTCCAGGGATTCTGCTGAGGGGGCCGGGATGTCAGTGGAGAGGGCTGCATAGCGGTTTGCCAGACTCGGGACATGGGCCACGGCGCAGGATGGCTCCTCGGAATCCGCGGGCTCGTTATTCGGAAGCGGGCGCTTAGGTGTAGAACAAGAGGGTCCGGAGCTGACGGATCTCTCCCACACGACAGTGTCACAATATGCAGCGCTCAGTGACATCAGCCGTGAGTGCTGCCCACCAGCGACTTCAAAAAGTTTGGATACTAGAGATTGTTTCTCATTCAACTCTGCGGTGAGACGAAGGACTTCTTTTCGTAGATCTGCAATGGTGGCACGGTCGCTCTCACGGAGCTCCAAGGTGAGGCGACTAATATTGTGCATGTTTGAGCCAATTTCATTGTCACTTTCCATGTCCTCGTTAGCTTGTGTTAGCCTCTGTGCTACTAGTGGGTTTCAGTCGGGACTAAGTGCTATTTGCTGAAACCACTGAATTAAAAAGATAAAACACTCAGATATATTAAAAAACTGAACAATAAAAACGCGCTAAAAAGTTGTTAAAAGTTTACTAAAAAGGTGCACAGAGCAGCCCTGCAGTACTGCTTACTTTGACACACCTGCGTTGATCTTGTGTATCTTTATTTTCATGGAAGCCAAGGATCACTCCACACACTTGTTATGACTACATTCTTTATGTTTTTTGTGACTGAATGTGACTGGGAGAGCAGGGACTGGGGATCGGTATTGCTTTAGTGCTCTCTTTCTATAAAATGTTTTGAAATACTGTGATTCAAGACAACTTTTCATGTTTATTCTTGACTTATTTTGATATTTGCAGAAACAGCACATATTTTGGGGCAAAAATCCTTTAATCCTATTATTAAAGTAAGATTACTGCGTATACTGTGTGTTCATGTGTGTGTGTGTATGCGTGTGTGTGTGCGTGCGTTTGTGTGTTTTTGTGTGTGTTTGTGTGTGTGTGCGTGTGTTTGTGTGCGCGTGCGTGTGCGTGTGTGTGTGTGTGTGCGTGTGCATATGCGTGCGTGTGCGTGCGCGTGTGTGCACGCGCTGTACCTTGAGAAGCATCATTAGTTGCTCGAGCTGCACCATGAGTTCCCTGCGACTCTCCTGCAGTGTAGACATTCTTTGTTCTAGCTCATCTTTGCGGTGCCTGACAGAAAGAACAAGCTTTTCAGTGTTCACTAAAACATACTTTTACAGAGAAAACCCATGGAAAGGTTTAGTAACATAGGCTTCAATGAATACTATTATCTCACCTCAGAAGGAGAAAGCATTTAGTGAGGATAAAGTAGCACATCTGGAACATCTGTGTGTGACTTGTACCTGAGATGTCGGAGCTCCGCCAGCAGAGTGGGGTTCTGCTGGCCTCTGTCTGGGGGGGGCTGAGACGCCTCTTCGTGCTGCAGACGCAACCGCTGGATTTCTAAGAGGATTTCTCTGAAACGCATGACATTTATTCATTCATTTACAGCCACTTCAGGCGTCTGGGGTGGCACATGCTTCAAATGCTTTGGGATTAGAGGGAGGGACACCTGCGCTACATCACTCCTGACAATAATGGACAAATGGACTTCACATTCACTCGTATTGAGTAATGTTAGAGTGAGCAAAGCACTTGTACTTTGTCTGAATGTCATTCTTGCTTGTGCAAAATCATAATCTACATTTAAGGTGCTTGAGACAGATTCTTATGATTTTCTAATTGTGACTGATTTTGATAAACTGTTTTGAATATAAATGACAGTTTCACACAAATACGGCCACCATTAAAGTTTGTAAATGAAAGTTCTAGACAAATTTTTTCGAATCAACCTAAAGTTTGGCTTAATGTACAACAAATACATTTGTATGACCCTTATTGATTCACTCAACTAATTGAACATCTCACCAAGTAAATGATCAGATCATTATCTAAGGGTATTTGACACCTGTTTTGGTCAAGATGGTCACGAGGTAACATCCCAAACTTGATGTTAACTCCCCAAATAAATCATTTCAGTCATAACTAATCATGTTTACAGTTTTTATACACTCATATACAAAGTGATATATCTCTGTCTATCAGAATGTTACTGAAACCCAAACCCAAAGCAGCATGAGAGGCTTTAGCAGTAAAACATGGTAATGCCAACTCCTTTTGAGAATTATATTATATTATGACGCTTTGTTACCATCTGTATAGACTTCTTCTGCTATTGTTGTAATATTAAAACTGAGCTCATCATTGCAACAGTCTGGTAACCTTCCATGACCAAAGAAGCCAGTGTTTTACGCTCTCTCTTATCTGAAGGTCGAACAAAACATATCTATTGGCGACTTGGCTGATACGACGGGAAACTGCTGTTTTTGTCTCCGTTTAAACCATCTGTATAATATGTAAACTGGGATTGTGTTGTTTGTGTACCACCAATAAACTATGATCATGAACCTCATTTTATTTGTATTTTTTATGACTTTAAGTTTACCTTTGTTCTGATTTCAACGTATTGTATTTAGTTACAGAATACTGAATTGCTGATCAACTAAAAGGACAAAAACATTCCTTTATGAATTTACAAAGTTTTCAATAAACAAAATCGTATGTATTTTTGCTTTTACTTGGGTTTTTTCAGTAAAATATCCAACATAAAATGTGCAAAAGTTCAAGTAGTTAGTAAAGTAACTGTATTCTGAAGGCAGTTAATCAAAAGGGAGTATCTAGTACCTCCCCAACACACACTGCTTATGAACAAGACATTGGTTATAAACTACAACACTGTGTTTTGTCCTGTCCCTATCAAATAAACATAAACTTGAAATAAATATAAGGAAAGAAGCTCATATTTTAGAATAAACTGTTAAATGTATTCCACTGGCAAAAGGCTATTATTCTTCACCTGTTTTTGCTCTCCAGCTCGGCGATGAGTTGTCTCTGCTGCTTGTTGGTATCCAGAGAACAGGGCAGGTCTGTGGGGACAAGCTGCTGCTGAGCCTGTGGAGGAGCAGCAAGAAGACGTCATCCAGCCTTATCTCAAACCTCACCGGGAAACTAAAGGAGTCCATTCATCACGACCCCATCTGGCCTAAGAGGAGCTTCCTGATCTGCCTGCAAATGATCAGTACCTGCTCATCTTGACATTGACTAAAAGTTCAAAGAAAACGTTGCATTCTCCATATTTTAATTTGCGACCATAATGCCCTTGTCAGATAGTTTTCCTAGAGACAAGTCTATGTAAGAATAATAATTGTACAACTTTCCCAAGAAGAAATCTGGAAAGTCCTATATTCCAGATAGGACAGATAGGAATTCCAGATATTCCTCTCTCCTCCATTGATGTCAATACGAAACTTTATGCATTATATTTGGCTCTTATTTTAGCATTTGTGAAGTAAAAATATATGGATTAAAGCTGTATTGAAAAACCTCATTCTGGTGGTAGTAGTGGACATTACAGGCTGCTATTTTTTGTCATTACATATTGCATGCAGCATTTAAAGCCACGTAGTTGTAATTTCACTGGACACAATCCCAGAACTGATTTGGAAGGGATACTGTTGTTTTAAAAGGCAGACAAATATTATTCAAAGCATACAACTTTTGAGTTTGTGCCTGGAGCTAATATTAGCGTGGACAGCACACAAAAAACAACTCCAGGTTTGTTTTTCATGTTAGTTACAAAACTCCAAAAATACCATTTAGTGTCCTTTGAAATATTCCTATAGAACCATACACTGTAATGTATATGTACATTTATATTTTCTATGAATTAGGGTTATATAGGATGTGCTTTGGCTGAGACCCTACAGTATACTCCTACAGTATGTCACATGGGTTATTCCTGACTCTTCTGGTCTCAAATATAAAAATATCTGACAAAGGCATCATGTCCAAAACATCAGGAATAAAATAATGGAGACTGCAACGTCATCTTTGTATAAAATAATTGACATCATCCAGGCGTCTACCCTCAAAGTAAGAGTTTTTGATGTGCATTACTTGCTCTCACGGCAATATAAAACAACAGGGAACTCCCAGGGGTGCATATACAAGTTTAACCCTCCTCTATTGTGTGATATATTCCTGGCACAGTGGCACTAAACCCGGATGAAAGATGCGGCGATAGCGAATGCAATAATGTGGCTTATATCTCACCGCAGCATCAGCAGCGAGCCGAGCAGCGTAGCGAGCAATGAGGCTGTGTTCGTCGTCTTGGAGATGGTTGCTTCTCTCCAGCAAACTGAACACAGGGAAATTAGAAAGACAGAGTCACTCCTCCGCATGGGATAAAAACAGAAGAAAAGAAATGCAGTTAGATTAGTTTCTATAGGTGGGAATGAAAATGGGCAGTTTTAGGTTGTATTGATCATGGAGAGGTTTGTTTATCTCCTCCATAGCAAACAAAAATGATGCTTATATTTTATGCACAGATGGGAAAGGCACTCATTCAGGGTGGTAAAGTCACAGCTGCAGATATAAAACATGTGTTAATCATTATTTACGGTTCTACTATTGTAAAATACATGCACAGAAGGATTAGTTCTCACACTGAAGGGGGAAAACTCTAAACAGAATGATTAGGAGCGTGACTGAATAAAGCGTGACATTATTGATCTTTCTGATATGAAAAAGGTGAAACCAGGGACCATTACCGATGTACCAATAGAGGCAAAAGTAAAATGAATAAGTCTGAATGTGAACTGATATTATTCTAGTTGTGGACAATTCACAGGCTATCTTCATCTAATTATGGGGCGGGAAAGGTTTTTACTTCTTTCCCACTCCATTTGGAGCTGACAAATTGTAAATAGAAAGGCATTTGTAAATACATATTGATATTGTAAATATACCAACACATGGGCTAATACTGCTGCCTGATTGTATAGTTATGTATATATATTTGCATGTGTGGGTATGTACTGTAAGAGCAGTAGGCAACATGTACAGAAAGTCATGTAAACTAAGGAATGTAGATATTGTAAATACATTGCTGCTTGAATTTATGAAAATCAATCAATCAAAATAGAAGAAAAAACAAAAGAAAAGGTTTAAAATGCCTGTTTTTGCAGTTGAAAAATCAAGCTTTAGTGACCACACAGCGACTTCAGTTCAGGTTCAGTTTGCAAAGAAACTTTATTGGTCTCCCTGTAAAGGTGCATTCCACAACTCAGAGTGGAGGTTCCGCTTTGGGCCTGGGTCCATCTGAGTGTTGTTGTTTTGGCAGGAATGTTCCACAAAATAGAAATAAATTCATGCTCAAGTTCACATTTGTAATTGAGAGTCACCACCAGGTTAAAGGGACAGTATGTGATCTCAGTATGTACTCTTAATGGTTTCATAAACTCACTACATTCACAATCCAGCTTTTGTTGCAAGAATCCTCATGTAGCTTCTAAGCACTGATCACTGATGGAATCCACCTACTGGAGTTTAGCCAAACCTCGTAACAAACTGCATGAGTAGTTAATTTTGTAACTACTTTCATTAAAAGTGACGTGTGTTATTTTGTGAGTGAATTTTGTTATTAAATACAGATCAGTTAAATTTCACCTAACAAAATGGCAAACCAAATCGGGGCCTCATTCTGCTCTCTGATTGGACAACCATACATATTATAGTTGTCCATTGAAGATGTCCATAAGAAAAACTGAACTTAACATTTTTGTTAGTTCAAATATGATTTGTACATGTTGATCTATTATTTCATTTAAATTATTTTATTGAAATTTAACATGAAACATACATACTGTCCCTTTAAGATAAGGCTTGGGGATATGGTAAGAAGCTTGCAGCAGGACATAATACCAAGATTTTAGAAAGTATTTATATCCAACTAAGGTACATTCCATAAAAAGAAATAACATCTCCATGGTAACAAGCAGTTAGACTTGGACACCATCATAAAAGTCGTGCAATGCACCTTTAAAAACAGCACAAACGTGTTAAAGTATTTTCCGCAGTTATCAGAGAAACCTGAGGAGCAGCATGCAGCTTTAAAGCAGAAACCTATTAAGACTTGGGGGGTTAGAATATCAAAGCAAAGCACATGGTTTTAGGCCTTACACATTAACCACACAGCCACTGACCATGACGTGGGGTTGTTTTGGAGCAGGCTCACATAGAGACCAATGAGAACATGTTCATCTGCAAGTCTATCGGCCACATCCAGGTTGTAGTTTAACCTGAAAAAGGGCACCGTTCCACATCAGACATTGCACAGGTGACGGGGGACGGGTGAACGGATGATACGGGGTAGGTAGCACTAGGGGGAAAAGAGAGAAAACACAGACAAAAGGGGCTCGGGGAAGAATGAGCTGAAAGAGAGCTCTTCATGGGTGACTAGAGAGAAACAAGGCCATATTATGTGTGGGAGAGACACCATTGATAAAGGCGAACAGAATGATTAAGGGCAAGCTCGGCAAAAGAGGAGCGCTACATGCACCGCTTATATTTCACAAGCATTAATCACCCGTGCTGCTTTATTGAAACAACACCCTCGTTAGGAATAAATACAATGTTAACTGGCTTCAGGACCAATCAATGATTCGGCCAAAACGTGCAAGATTACTCGGGGGAACTTTACTATAGTTGTGGACCACTGAAAATGTAAAGTCTGGCTTATAGATGCATTATGTCCTTTAGAAATGGACAGTGTATCTGGTATGTACTGAAAATGTGCCATTTATCTGTAGTAATAATGGGAAGTACTTATGAAAACTAACACTGTACAATATGGTATCATTATGTGTCCACTGAGAGTTCACTATATCCCCTGTTCTAATCCAGACTCAAAACTCACCTTTTCAGACTTTCTTTCCCCACATGACCAGTCATCCCAACACCTTTGTTGTTTTCTGTTTTTAATAAAGCTAATGTTTTTTATTGCAATCTGTTTTTTACCATGTTGGTACAGTGTCCCTTTTGAAAGGTGCTTTTAAATCAAATGTATTATTATTATTATTATTATCATTATTATATATCTTCTATGTGTTATATCCTTATGTTGCTTTGTAATTGTTGTTTTGTATAAAAGTTTATTTTGGTTTTCTATTCCTTTTGTTTAGAATGTTGTAAATCACATTAGTAATATTTTTGTTTTCTCTAAAAGAAAGTACTTTGTTTTTACACTTTGACATTGGTTTTAATTTAATGTTGTTCAAAAAGACATCAGAGCGAGAGCCACTTTCACAGAGAGAAAGCAACTGCGTAAAGTATTTATTTTGTATATATCTTACTTTTATATTGTGTACATGTGTATTATATGTTGTGTACAGCTGAAACGTGCACACATTGCTATAAAGTTACGATAAATACCTCCGACGTGAGATGCTGCCACAATGTTTTCATTAATTTCAAGAGAAGAAGTCGTGTTTAATTGTATAATTCATTTTTACCTGTAGTTTTCACAGCCTTAAAAGGACATTTATGACAATTGTGAAGGTCAATAAATGCACCCGTACTCGAGAAACCGTGTGCAGCTTTGTCATTGAGGAGCTACATGCTTACTGTAAGCCATCACTACAAATATGCACCACTCTTTATAAGGTACTCATACATATTTTAGTAGAATAATATAGATTGATACTTCACTTATTTAAACCATAAGGGGGTGACTTATTCTCTTAATATCACAGCTTGTTTTGAGAGCTCCTTTTGTTCCTGCTATTCTGTGATCCTCCATCCATCCATCCATTTTCTTCCCTTTAATCCATTTCTGGGTCAGGGGGGTGGCAGTCAGAGATGCCACCCAAGTCTCATAGCACCAGCCCCAGCATTCTGTGATCCTATTATGTTTTATTTATCTATCCACTAATAAGACATGAGTTGTTCTTCTTCAATTTAACAAGTACTGCTTCATTTTCACCTCTGACATCCAACAAAAGCTTGTAAGAGACACACAGAAAGATTGAAGGTCTTTAAGCAATTTAGTTTCTGTACACATTTTTGAATCCATCTCTAGAGCGCATGGCAATTCTCATTCGATTCGGTTTGAACTCCTTGAACTGACCATCTTTCAGTAATTCAATACCACCACACTCTTAGTAAAAACATACTTCAATATTTTATTCTATCCCTATTCGTTGCCCTATAACCTTATTCAGCTGAATGGAAACAAATGCTGTCTGAATAACCCATTAATTTTCAACATATCCAGAGCGATTGCTAATAACAACATTAGCGATTCTAACAAAACAGAGCAGTATAAATGCAGGGGGTGCCAACAGAACCACTAAAACAAATGACAAGTTAAGCCAGACAAAGAAGGAGACGGCGTTTAACCACAAACCAGGAGAGAAGCCAAAATGTGTTAAGTTGTTTAAAGAAGAAATATTAAGCATTATTCGCATTATTCTTGACCCCCCCAAAAAAAATAATGAGGCGACTTTTCACTTAGTCAATTCATATTTTTGAATGTGAAATATTAGTTAAGTACAACGTGTATGGTGAAACAAGTGTCAGAGGTAAAAACAAGTATCTACTGTATGCCTCGAACAGAAGGAGAGGTACAATTTGTTTTTTGATTTTTTCCAAATTAGAAAATGACCATCTGCTAACACAGCCTGGTGATTGCAAAAAAAAACCATTTCTCTTGATGATTTTCCATGAACAAATTATGGACAATAGTTTTGTTTTAAAAGTCAGAAAACAGCTCAGAGTGTGATGTCACAGTGGTATAATGACATGTTCCTGATATTAGCGTGGATGGAACTAAAAACAACTCCAGGTCTGTTTTTTGATGAGGGAACGCTGTTGGAACGTGGTTAAACGCTCAACACTGTTAACTTTACTTTTTTCTGTGTGTTTGTCTAATTGTTTATTGAATCCCCTATTGTTATCCCAGTCAGGTGCTCTCTCCACATGCGACTGTTTTTCTAAGCAAAATAACATCAAGTATAAAGTTATTAGGTCAGTTTAATTGGTCCAAAAACAAAAAAATCAGACATTCCACAGATTTTCAAGGTTAATGTTCTGGTACAAAAACTCCAGGCATAACAAAAGAAGACCATGAGTTTGAGATAAGCAGGTGAAGTACCTTGGAAAAGTAACATCATGATCCTTCAAAAAATATCTAGATTTATTCAATTTAAAGATAGTAATTGTAATTTCACAACAACTTTACCTCTTTGTTGTGCTTGATTATTATTTTAAGACTTACTAATGTGTCCTTGGTCTAACCCTGGCCAAAGACTGCTTTCATTTAGGAAGGAGTGATTGTATTTTTATTTTTGTTTTGGTTCTTTTGAGAGACAAGTTAAATGTTTTACCTTGCTAACATGTTTCGGCTGCATCTTCAGAATTGGTGTCGTGTCATAAGATAATATAAACTTTATCATCTGTCATTTACATGTTAACAAGGTAATACATCTAACTTGTCTTTCAATAGAACCACAACAACAAATCTAACTCAAAACAAAATGAACCTTTATGCATCATTTAAGAAGGAGTCTGTCTTTGTATGTGGCTGGATTGATAACACTCATTTCAAGGTCTTTTCACACAGTATCATTCAGTATATTGCAATGCACACAGGATACATGCAATTCAATAGTGCCAAAATGGTTAAAGGTCCTATATCTCGCTTTTCTTAATTTTTTACATGTGTGATAATAATTTGAGTAATACACCATACAAAACACTAAAATGTTAGAATTATAGCCATTTCTTGCATAGAGGTGATGTCCGCTCTATTAAAATGGCTTGTTCTCTGCTTCTCTGCCTTTTAGTTGCTGTCAATAGCAGGAAAAACAGAATATACTGTAGAAGTAAACACAGACTGTGGGAAAGGGTCCATATGCTGGGAAAGTCTGTGTGCACTGATTGGCTGTTTTGGTTTCTCTCTCCTGTCAATCACCTTCTGGAGGCGGGGCTTCTGGCACTCCAGGCTTCGTGTGAAAATGTGCTACAAAGTGAATCAGGCTGTTTTGCTTCCTCTGGAGAATGAAAGAGAAAGATCGCAAACTTAAGCTTGAGGTAATCAATTAAAAAACTACTCTGGGCATGTGTATAGAGGCCAAATATCACCAGAGAAAAGTTAAAAAGTGTAATATGGGACCTTTAAGTCAAACCATCTACTGTACTTATAGGTATTTTTGTTACTTTCAATCTGGTTAACTACAATAATCTACTCATGCACTTTTTTTGGATTTCTGCACCTGGATCACTTACCCTCTGCCTTTCAACAGATGAGGTGCAGTCACAGTCAAGGGCTTTCTTTGTTCAACATTATTCGTGCTGTAAGGTAAGCTATGTACACTCAGTAATAGGAACAGCACAACGGCTAACATACTGTCAGCATGCAGTTGTTTATCAAACAACTCTTTGTTTTGAGCCAAGGCACACGCTTTTGTTCACCTGAAAAAACTGCTTGCGGCGGCATCACCTCCCAGGTGTATAACTGTATCACAATTGTATTACAGTAGCTAATTGGTATAAAACTAAAGTATACTAGACTGGTAACATACTGAGACGAGCTGCTATATGCAGAGTACTATCTCTACTACGCCTTGCATAGATGCGTTCACAGTACGCTGCTTCTGTCGGCCGTCATCCTTCACAATATAGCTAGTTTATTACTCAGTCACAATGCGTCTACATGTCACCAGGCCCGCTGAAAATTACGAGCTTTTGTATCTCTAATTATGGCTCCGCTTACCAATTTGACCTAGAGTTTGCGTGCAATAAAGCTGGCACTTGTGGCTCCCGCACCTGGTGTGGCAAAAAAACTATAGAGAAATCCTCGTCTCTGCCCAAGATATGTCAAATGCAACTAACTCTCAGCTAAAGATATCATGCACTGGGTGTTTGTGCATGGTGTGAAACCTTTGTGGTATCTGCGAGACTTGTAAACATTCAGGGCGTTTTTGGTTGAGGGACACGGGAGTGGTTCCTGTAACGTGCGAGACCTTCCATAGGTGAGCTGTCCGGGATCGCGTCGCGATGTCTGTGGTTCCTGTTCCACTTCCACTATGGTCCTGCGCGTCAGGGATACCACCAGTTCAGAAGTGCGTTCCGCCGAGTGCAGCTGTTGTACGAGCAAAATGTATATTTGCCTTCGTTACATCCCACTTACATCGCGGCCCACCGCTAAGCCACTTCACTGGGGCGAGAGGCCGGGAGTTGTTAATCCCAACTGTTCAGAAACCGGCACTATTTCCAATTTTCAAAACCCGCTCTATCACGTTGATCCCCCCTCTTCTGCACTCCGCTCACCAAGCTCTTGTCTCGGCTCCGCGCGGGACAGTGACCCGTCCCACATTTTGTTGGTCGCAGTCCAATTTTAATCCTTTCTCAGCCACAATGAGGCTGACCATGCTTACCGGCCAGATGGGTCAGCGAGTGCCTCAAGATGTTTCAGTTTTCAGAAGTACTTAGCTATCGAGCTGAGCCATCTACTGAAGTTGAAAAAAGTCTTACATGGTCTGCTCCCCATGTTCAAAATCAAGTCAACGGCATCTGTACAACCGGCGAATGCAGCTATGTTTTAGACATAAGTAGTCGACTATTCTTCTCACCGGCACAGCCAGGTACCATATCATAACCGCACGGGTGGCGGCAGCAGGTGGTTTGAATCACACACGGACGTCTACAGTATTAGAAGTAGTACATAGCAATGAGAGTCGTTAGCTAAGTCTTGCGATGGTTCACAGAGTCCACTAGGCAGGCCTTTGCTTTTGAGGGGGTACCACTGTGAGCTGACAAGATCTACGTATCAAATCTAGGACATTCCAGTTGTTTGTAGGGAAGTATCTGCAGACATTTGTTGGTGGCGTATGGGTTTCCCTGGGATGGACAGGGGCATGGGGTGGGTGGATAGATAGTCAGCTAGGGCTAACTTCGACTGGTCTGGGTAGGCATATGAAATTATTATGAAGAAGTAGTTTTCGGAGGTAGGCGCCAAGACCATCTTCACGCAGCTTTTCTATTGCAGAACGATGCACATATAGCCACTGTCAAGAAAATCTCTAGAGGTCTTGATAGTAGTTTTACCACTCTATAAGGAGACTAAATTAACCAAGCATTGATAAAAACACATTCTGAAATTAAACTACAACAATAATAAAAAGGGTCAAATGTGACCACTCCTGGATACTTCATGAGCTGTATGCATATAATACTGCAGATGTTATAAGATGAAAGTATAACATTTAACAATTACAAATGAAGATGACAGTACAGGATGTTAAGTGATCACTGGCTGTTTGTGTATTGTCTGTGTCTGTTTGTTCTCCAGTGTCTCAGAAATTGATGGGAGGATTTTCAGGAAATGTGCACAATGGCCCAATGAACGATTCAATTGGCAGTGATTCTAATCACCGTCTGGATGCAGGATTTTATTTAAGGAATGGAACTGCGCCTCTCGGCGGAGGTCTACACTGGCCTCTGTATCCAAATCAGTACAATGTTTGTAAGTGTTTTATTGTGGCACGCTATTAAAACAAACACCAAGATAGTTATCAGCATTATACAATAGACAACTGTATGGTTTGAAACTGAACTGGAGGACAGGTCAGAATATCAAAGATATACAAACAGACCTGGATTTAGTTAAAATACAATGTAAAATAGGTTACTTTAGCCAATAAAAAGGGCCAAAATTAATATATGCAGTGTTTCCCACACATAGACTAATCTGTGGCGCACCGCCACAGATTAGAGACCGCCCGCCACAAATTGCGTTTCGTATTATTATATATATATTTTTTTTGTTACGCTATTTAAAACATGCATCGTCTAGTGCCGCCGCAGCGGTCAATTTGACAGCGGGGAGGGGGGTTTAAAATGTGGCGGCCCTTCGTAACTCTCACTCAAGCTACGCGTCTCTCCCACATACAGAGACCTACACACACACAGCCCATCCCCTTCGTGCACACCGCGTGTCTCCGTCTCCATCAGCGATCATCGCTGTAAGCAGCTGTGTCATATTAATTTACCGCGGTAAAGTGGCCCGCATCTTTCAGCTCTATGAACATGCGGCCCGCATCGGGGAAAAGACGGTGCGCGTTTTGTTGAGAACTTACGGTAACAGCGGAACGTCCTTTCGGAGTCACCCATTTTTATCGAACAGAAAGCGCGCTGGGGGTCAGGGAGACACGTTTTTGTGATTAAAACCTTATAGAGATGCCACCCGGCACACATAGCACCAGCCCCCTACGATTCCTCCTGCAGATTGTGAGTCTCAGGGAGGATAGCCACTCTATTGTTTACATGTATAAAGTACACAATTTGGTCCGCTAGTGCAATTTTCAAGTATTGTAACTATTTACTGGAATAAGGTGTGCGACTAATTTCACTTGACTCATGACCTTATTATTGCCCTCTGCCACTGTACCAAAGACCAGAAACTTTTACTGTAGAAATATTGAGAAATATTGAGGTAATGTAGCCATTTTGGTCCAAAATACCTCCAAAATAGTCAAAACATGTCACTTTTGATCTACTGTAACTTTTTACTGTAAAAAGGTGTGCGACTAATTTCACTGGATTCATGACCTCAAGATTGTCCTCTACCACTGTACCAAAGACCAGACACTTTTTACTGTAGAAATATTGAGAAACTATTGATTTAAAGTAGCCATTTTGGTCCAAAATAGCCTAAAAATGGTCACAAAACATGTCACATGTTGATCTACTGTAACTTTTTACTGTAAAAAGGTGTGCGACTAATTTTCACTGGATTCACGAGCCTCATGTATTGCCCTCTATGTTACCACTGTGACCAAAGACCAGAAACTTTTACTGTAGAAATATTTGATAGTTAAAGCAGCGCATTTTTGGTCCGAAAATAGCCTACAAATTGTCAAAGGGGACACGTGATCACTTTTTGTACTGCGTGTAACTTATTTACTGTGAAAAGGTGTGCGCGCTAATTTCACTGGGATTCATGGACCTCAAGGATTTGCGCGCTCTTCACCACTGTATCCAGCTGTAACCCGCCACTACCCCCCCCCCCCCACCCCGCCCCCCCCCCCCCCGCCGACCACCACACATTGTCCTTCAAACTGTGGGAAACACTGATATGTACAAGTTAGTCTTCAACACAAAATGATAGGATTCAACGTGTGAGGGTCAATTTCTCCACAAAACTTCCTCTCCTCATTTCAAGTGATGATAATATAAATCTACAATGGGAATTAACCTACAGAATAATATTATTGACATAAGTGTCGTGTGATGAGAGGAGTTGTAATGGAGGGAATGGAAATATCTAGATTGAGGGAGAAGAAAAAGTTGCACTCACCATGTATCTCTATTTTCATTAGGGTAGCAAAAAAAGAATACAAAGTGCTTTTAATACATATTGGTGATTGATTGAAATAAGCAGAACACCGAAGGCCAAATACATTAGGGAGCTGTGTAGCAATTAAGATTTGTTGCATATTCCAGTATATTAAAGTCTGATAGGAAATCTTGTGTTTATACTATAAGACTGGGCAGAGGCAGCTGACGTAAATTACAATCACTCCCTGGGCTACAATTAAGTCGTATTGATCGGTCGCCTCAAATGATTGACTAAAATCACTTCACATTTAGCACAACCTTAAGGACCATGAACAGCCAGAGGACACAAATCAAACGTTTGCAATCGAACGGGACTTCCATACCACACAAACAGACTGGATGAAGACAGAGAACAGACTTACACAATGTGCGCGAGGTTCAGAGGTTTTTCTGGCATTTCGGGGAACAGCGGGTGGAGAGGCTCTCTGCTGGAGGCACAGCTCAGAGACTTACTCAGCGCATGCGAGAGCTTCTTAGCGGGCGATTTCTGCAGGGATCAAACCACAGTCAGGTCCTGAGCAGGGCTGAGCCGAGGACGGGTTTTCGTGACAATACCAACATTTCACTTCATTACATTTCAATCCAATCCACTTAATCTATGTAACTGCTTTCAAAACGCTACCAAAGTGCTGCACGGAGACAAGAGTCACGCACTTGTTTACAGAAAATCAAATACAAGATTTTTAAATTAGACACATTTTCACTTTCAGACTCGAATGAAGAGACTCGCTCGTGGAATCCTAATTTCATTTTAAAAGTATTTAGACACTAAGATTTTTTCAGGGATGATCAGAGGTTTTCAGTATGTTTCTACTCCCATCTATAAATCAACACAAAATAATACAAAACATTAGCATTTTTCTCACACTAATTCTTCAGGAATTATCAAATGTTTGTCCTTTATGATTAAAAAGTAATATAGATGCTCAAATTAGTATCTCTTATGGACACTGGTGTTAATATTGTTAATATATTTGTATCTGATTTCACTGTTTTCCACAACCCTGCAGTGGACTGAATTTTAATGGGGATTGGAGATTGAGATTAAGTAATTCTTAGCAATGGAACAAGATCTCTCCCCACAAGATTGTGTTGCCACAGGATCTTACACGTCTGTGAAATAGGATCTTGTGAGATTTCTTTGACAGTAATGACGGCCAAACAGGAAAGAGGGATCAGGCACCAATACGATGCCGGTATGAAACATTGGTGGTGATCCAGGAACATTTAGATCTAAGATATTGGTTCAAATAGGGCAAGAGTCAATTTGTTTCTGTGCTGAAAACTAAATCCAGATGAAGACTTTTGAAAAATGCTTTGCGATGGATCACTCCTCGAGAAATGAGGAAGTACAAATCATATGAATAACTGTAAAACACAATTGTGTTTCTGTTAATAATAATAATAACAATGGTCTGTAAGAAGTTATCTATATTTTAGCTGCAATTCAGTCAATGACGGTGGGACAAATACAGATAATTTCATCTTAAATCAGGTATGAATTAAAATAAAAGTATTGAGATTAGAATCAGACATTGAAAAGCTTGATAGCAGCCTCAAAAGTATGAAATGTCAACTATAAATTGGTCAAAAATATGAGGAATGTGTCTCAATGGGTCTATGGTGTCGTGACAATACACTCATTACTTAATTTTCTATTTTTCCTGTCCATATCTTTACACTGCTAATACATAACAGTCGAAACCATCCCTGTAAATATAACTCCAAAGCCCCCGGTGTCACTTATACTAAAGTAAAGGCCATTTATTATACTGATATTTTGTTAGTATTAGTTTATGTTTTATATATATATTTAGTCCCAGTGATTTATACTAGTCTCTAAAGCTATTAGTCTTAGTCATCCACCATATATTAAGTACTCCCTTTTATTCCTATATTGTTCTGCAATTTGCACGGCAGCCCTGACATTTCCTGACATCACCGTGGGACCGGAACCTGGAAGCGCAGTGTCAATCCCATTTTATCTGTAATTCCCATTGTCGCATCTAGGGACCTCAGAATCCATAAATTACAATACATCAAATAACCACGCTGACTGGTTTACTACGAACACACCCCCTAAGCTCCGCCCACACCCCCCCGCCTCGTGTGTTTCTTTTACCCATGACGTGTACTCCTTCATTTGGTGCTGGTTGCTATGGGAACCGCCCGCATGCCCCCTCCAGAAGCAGTCCTGGCAGAGCTGGTAATTATGACATTGCTGGCAGCGGTAGCGGAAGCCCATCATGCTCTCGGTGTGGCAGTAGGAGCACTCGACCGGGTGAAAGACTGTGGCGACACACGCAGAGGAGATGTATGTCAAAAAAACAAAACAATCACTGTTCCAGGGGCTGCGCTTTTGAGAACATAAAGAATAAATATTATGTGTGTTCGGTTCGGTGATGAAAGGAGCAATTCAATTCGTTTCAGATTTTTTTTGCCGTAAATCATAACAGTATACATATCTAGGAAGACTTTACAAAGCTGCCTATTTGCCAACACAGATCAGAGAATAAGACTGTTTAAACACAGAAAATGCAATGTTAAAACAGAGCCATTGGTCCGTAAGAGGCAGGTGATCCATGCCATGCCAACTAATATCTATGTTTACATTTTTAAAGCAAATCATCCTCTCATTTGGGGGGCTGGTTCGATAGTTGAAATGTAGCTGGTTTTGCCTCATATTTTTTAACATTCAACATTCACAAGGCACCTCACATTTATCTACATGAGTTTTTACCATTTCTAGCTAAACCCTAAACCCTAGCAGGTGGATTGCATCAGTAATCATGTGTCACATCACAGGTAAGACGGAAACACAAGTTGGATTGTAATTGTAACGACTTTATTAGACCACTAATTGTGCATATTGCATACAGTCACTTTGAACAAGAATACCTATTTCTCCAAATCCTTTTGTGGTTTAGCATGTGAAATTATTTTTTAAAGCAGGTTTTTTTAATAAGGCAAAAAAGTTGAATAAGATTTGGACAGAAGGGGCAGGGGGACATGTTTGTACCATTTTCCTGCAGAAGTTCCTCATATTAGAGAAGGTCGAGCTATAAATAAGTGCAAATATTTGGATGAGATGTTGTGACATGGTTGAAGCTAAAACATGTTTTTTTAAATTATTTTGCATGATATCTAAGTCTAGTATGTGTTACAGCCTTGAGCAGAATCAAAGAAGGATTTACCAATACGTCCTGTGAGTTAAGCATTATTCCTAAAGTACTATACTGTAATCTAGTATACAGAATTAATACTATACCTATTCATCTACCTATTTAATGTTTTTATTTAAGAAGTGCCAGAAAAGTCCCATTGGGGTGACCAATCTCTTTTTTCAAGGGAGTCCAGGCCAAAACAGCAGCGTGGGTCAGTTACATAATATCAAATACAACAATCAAACCTTTCAGCATGGATTTGAACTGTCCTATTGGAGCAAGTTCTGTCAATATCTATTGTAAATACATGTGCAATCCTACATATATGTATAGAGTTAATTCTTTGGTATTTTTATTAACTGTAAAGAACACAGTCCTGTATGCTCTTTTGACTACGCCTTTTACTGCAAACCTGAGTGACTTTCATGGCGTGTCTCGCAGGGACAGATACAGATGGAAGGTCCCCTGGTGGTTTTAGACGGAGGAGAGAGCATCTGTTTGTGAGAGTGTGGTTCAAGAAGGAGACGCACTTTATAGGGTCATCCACTTTGCAAATTTTGTGGCCACAGTTACAGAATGAATCGCAGTTATTTAACAGACTATAATAACAGATATTGATTCTTGTTAAGCATATTATGAAAAAATAATAATCCTGTGCTAAAAGCAGTAAAAACAGGTTTAGAAATACGGTAATCGCTGCAAAAAATATTCTAAGAGTTTGAATTTGAAGTTGTATTTCTCCTCACTTGAGAGCATTTTGAATCTAAAATCTGCAAAAGAGAAAGTGAAGCCCAGTATTAGGGCGGGTTCAATCTCCACTTCACTTAAACTGGACCAAGTCTGTTTCACTACGACAATAAATAAATAAATATGACAATAATTTACCCACTGAGGGCTATCTTGTCCGGTTGCCTGTTAAATTTCAATTCAATTTTTAAGTTTCAGTTTCTTCTCAAATTTGACTTCACCATGTGCCCTTTAAAAATAACACCAACACAGTCAAAACCGAAATCGCAAATTGAATTGTGATTAGATATTTTGTCAAAATCTCGCAGCCTTCGTAAAGTGGGAGTGAGTGGATGTTGTTTCATACCGTTCTCCACGTTGGCGAGCCGATGCATGAGTGGGAACCAGACCAGACACTGAGGGGGCGGGTCTGACATCAGTGTATCCAGGAATGTGTTGAGGGAGACTTTTTTCTGAGCAGACGAGGGGAAAGTCAAGTCAGAATGAGATTAGGAAGCTCTAAAAGTAAAGCTATAAACCTCAGAGAATATGTGAAATGTCTTCATCTCTATGTCTTAATCGGAACAGAAAGTTTAAACGTTTGCGAAAAACGTTTGTATTAATTGATGTATGTGTGATTGACTGTGTTTTTCTTCTGAGCACCAATATTTATGCAATCATATAACTACATATGCACTGAAGAATAAAAATATATCTTAAAACTATTGAGATGTAGTTATGGAACAGTTTTATGCCATAATGAAGAAGAAAATAGATATATACATAGAACCAGCCTAAAACATTATTGTACATAATTATATCCTGCACAGACTATATTTTTAACCTTAACATTTTTAACCTTAACTTGTTGCACACTATCTATGCCAAATGTGACATGTAAATTGTTCCATTGTGAGATCAATAAAGTTAATCTTATTTTATAGGGTTTAAATTTGCTCAAATCCTGCCAAAGCATTTCCTACTTTTTGAATTTGTTGCAATGTTTATTATTATTATCATTATTATTATCTATCTATACTGTATTTGTTCTTATAGTTTAAAGCATGTTCTTGTATTAGTTTTGTTGTTCATATGCCAATGTGTGGTAATAGTTGTGGTAATCCAAATTTCCACTGAGGGATGAATAATCTTATGTTATCTTAGTGTTTGTGGAACCCCAGAGGAAAGCACATGCCAAAATGAGACCTCGACTAGCCCATGTGATAACTGAATTATCTCACATATTGTATTTCAAGACATGCAGATCAATGAAATACATGTTGCCAAATAAAATGTTATGAAGTGGATCTTAGAGCAGCTTATTTTGATCTACTGATCTTTCACGATTGATTGTATGTCCATCCAACTGCACCCAGACGTAATGTAATTTATGTCCATTTGTTCCTCTCTGGAAATGCAGCTCAAGTCCACAGGGACCTTGCTAAATAAATTAAACTACAGAACAAAAGATGCACAGAATTTTACCTGCTGAGGAAAGCATGTTCTCGCAGCTTGCTCAGTGTAACCGAATGAAGGTCCCTCAAAGACTGCCATTGGTAATTTCAGCACCTCCCTCAGATACTGGTCGAACTGTGAGTGCACCATGATTCCAGCTGAATCTGAAATCTGCGAGAAAATAACTGCGGGAAAGAAAGAGGAAGACATAACAAATTGTAAGCGTAACCACAGCGAACTAATTACATGTATAATGTAAGACAATTATCCGACTTGTGAAAACAAATCAAGGAAAGCAGTATTTGTTGTGATACTGCTGGTGCGGTGCAACTCCCACAGACTTAGCTGATTATGTAATAAGGGCTATCTTGAGATAATGAAACATGACTTCTTCCAGGCGCAGGCAGCAAGATCTATTCTCATTTTAAAGACACTACACAGAGACTGTTTTTTATAGGAACAAAAAAAAAACGTGAATGGAATCGATATATTTGGCAAATTGATCCACATCGCTGTACGAAGGTTCTGCACTCTTTCCATCTTGCTGCTAAATAAACTCTGTATGTATCATAATGACCTGTGAATAATCCTGAAAGAGATCCTTTATTCGTCCCACAATGGGGAAATTTCAATAACTATCTATCTATCAATCTATCTAACGTGCAACACTGTCGTCATAGTAATAATATCACAATGTGTCCACTGACAACTCACTTCATCTGCCATTTATTCTGTCCTTATATATTGCTTTGTATATAAAAAAAATCACAGCCAATATTACTTTGCAACTGTATTAATCTTCATCCTACAGTTAAACTTTTTATTATGTTTTGAGTGTTTCCAATCCTTCTGTGTTTGTCTCGCTCACTGCCTGCTATGCTGACATTTCCCCACGATGGGAAGAAATAAAGGTTTCTCATCTTTTATATTTGAACTTCTGAAGAAACAATAACACATTTCTTACATCTTAATTTGTCCAGGATTTTCCCCCCACACATGGTTGCCAAGGCCGTCTTCAGCACAAAGACAGACATCTTGCCGTGGCCCTCCCTGGGAAAAGCAAAAACGAGTTACATTAGGAGCATTGATCTCCTTATCGCCCCATCCTGTCTTTTTAGTGCTTGTGTCCTGGCCGCAGCTGCTCCCTGAAGATGATGGTTACTCTGAACTGGCCAGTGGTTTCTGACACAGCTAAAGGTTAATAGTTTACTTTACCTTTGTCCAACAAGGAAGGATTGATTGTTGAGTGAAAAGCTTTGCCTTGAATTATGAAAATGAGCAAAATCAGTACAACACAAAAGATGCCATTTCCACTTTTTTAATTTAGAAAAGTAAAACTGTCATTTGAATTTAGCTTAGTTTTTTTAGTTTTTTATGTTGGGCCGTATTTCAAGGTTAAGGTTAAAGTATACCTTTTACAGTATTTACCCCCATAGGGCAAGGTCTTCTCCACATTTGACCCATCCTACAATGCTCCTCTGGTCGTACAGTGCCCATTTGAGATCTCCCCAGAACAGTTCAAGTTTATTTGATAATACATGGTTTTATACAGCCACAAAGAATAATATCAAAATAGCCAATACAATGACATCTCTGTCTGTGTAAACTTTTCAAACACAACTGTGAATGAATTAAGTCAAGCTGTTTTAGATTTGTAGACGAGAAGTATGTTGATGATATAGAGTTTTTCCTTGTTGATGCAGAAGGGTCTAAGGACAGTGGTGATGATCCAGGACACTCAAAATTAAAGAATCTATACCTGATTTATTTTCTAATGAGTTCATAAAAATGCGTATTACTACATACAAGTTGAATCCAAATGCGTAATTTAATTGAAAACTTGAGCTCATTGATTCAGCTTGTGTATGAATTCAGGCCGTAAAAAGTGCTGGGTAGAAATTTTCCGTGAGGCAAGTTCTCTACTGACAGAACGAGGAGCAGTGCTGTTACGAACAGGCTGCCTCCTCTAGCGTCTGCAGCGCAGGTAAACACAGCGGCATGGAGGCAGAAAGTGGCTATACCTCGTCTGGCTGTAACTGCAGACACAGCAAAGCAGCCCAAACGACGCAACGTGAGGAAGAGAAGAGGGAACTAAAGAGAAAAAATTATCAAAGAAGAAATCAAGCCCGGGTAAACATACAGTAGCTAGCTTACATCGCATCCTCTGGAGAGACCAAGCCCCGGCGATCCAAGATGGCGCCCTATTCAAATGAATGGTTGTGCACAGTGGCGCTTTGTGACAGCATGGGGGCTGAAAGATTAGCGGAAGTTGCCTGAAACTCGCAAAGATCTATGGGAAACTCGCCTGTATTTGGGCATCGTCTGGTCCTCCCGGTTCTGCGCAGTGGATGATCTCCCATAATGCGTTGCGCCAAACACACGTGTGTGGGTCTCACACCGGGTCTCACGCACGTGCACAGAGGGGCTCGGCCGCGCTCTGACCAATCAGAGCAGTTCATCAGAGCGGGAGTTAGAGCGAGAGCCAGAGGAGCAGAGTTTGTGGCACTAAAGTGTGGATTTAAACAAAACCGAAGGATTTAAGAAGAAAAAAAGTTCAGGATGACAAGGGACACTAAAATCCCCACAAAATCCGATCTTTATTAAAGCTGTAGGTTCTCTGTCAGCTGAGGTTGAGCTGTTTTAATATGCATTGAGTTCTATGGGGAAAATTTCTGGGTAGCCCACGTGAATTTAGTCTGGCTCAGTCTGCAGTACCGCGAGAATCCCCTGAGCACGTGAGTTATTCAGCTACAAGCTAGTAATACCCTATCCAGTTAATATAATACATCCATGGGAGAGACCTGCGGGAGCGGGACCACCTTGGACTATCTATGCTCGGACTACATTTGGACGTGAAACTAGTGGTAATCTTTCGGTTTTATATTTTGTTAGCAGTGCGTTGCTTTTGTACCATTTCATCAGTGATTGTTGTGCTAATGTTAATGTTTGCATATGTATCAGCTTGCAGAGGACTCCGTGGGAGGAGAGAGTAGGAGGGTTTCTCCAAATGAGAAGCCTGTGAGCGAGTTGGGGGGCGGGGCTAAACATTAAAACTGGGAAGAAAAAAAAAAATCTTGCCAAAACGGGTAGCTATTTTAAACAACATTTATGGACATTGGTCATCTGCCCCTTATGGACCAATGGCTCTACTGGTTTTTCCGAGACCTGTTAGTGCCATATGAACCAACTCGGACTCTGAGGAGCACAGGGACTGGCCTCCGGCTGGTGCCCAGAGTCAGTGTTAAACATGGGGACGCAACGTTTCAGATTCATGCGTCTTAAATCTGGAACAGTCTTCCTGAAAATGTGAGACAGACTTCTAATCTGACAATGTTCAAATCCAGGTTAAAAACAAGTCTGTTTAGCTGTGCATACAACTGAGGGATTTTATCTTTACTCTTGTTAATGTACTGTGATTATTTATGATTGTAATGCCTTGTTTTTTCTTTCTTGTTTTGCTCAGCACTTTGAGTTTCCTTGTGTTGGAATTGTGCTATACGAAAACAAAACACAAAACTTGCCTAGCCTTTTTAATTATCACATTTCTTGCATTTGAACTGTTTAATTATCTGATCTGTGTTGGTGAATTGACGGTTTTGTAAAGTCCCCCGAGATAATAGTCTTATGATTAAGGGCTTTACAAAAAACAATTGAATTGCATTGAAATCGTCCCACTTATATTAGACACACCACACATGCAGGTCACGTGACTCACGGGTCATAGGCGGCGAGCAGGAAGTTGAGCAGGAGGCCGATGCACTGGTCCACTCCGATCTGGTGCGTGGTGGGCATGCGCTTGTTGAGCTGGTGGAACATGGTGGACAGGACCACCTCCAGACGAGCCACGTTCAGCTCCGCGTTCACGTCCAGAGAGTTTAGCCCATTCTCCCGGAAAGCCTCGATGACGTTCCAAATGTCGACCAAGTGCACTGCGACAAACATGACATGCTGTTAACGTTTTCCGAATTTAATAATCTTTGCTTTACTCTGATGGACTCACGGTGGCATTTCTTCTGGACAAATCGAAGTTTGCAGGCTGTTCTGTATGTTGATAACCGAATGGAATCCAGATCTTGGGCTCCTAGGAACATATTATTTTTACACATTTATTATTGAATAAGGTCAAAAAATACAACTGCTAAAGGTCAGTGTTATTTTTAAAGAGTTCTCGGCCAATTAGTCGACGACCTGCTGCTTTTCTGAGAATAAGCAAGGCTGCAATTAATGATAATTACAATTTTCATCATGACATTTGTAATTGTACGGCACACATACTTTCAAACCAGAATGAATGAAATGATGTGATACAATCCATGTGTGACTAGTTCTTAAAAACAGTGAAACAGATTGGTTCTGCCACTAATATTTTCATTTTTTTGGGGCTCTATCACATCTTTAGATCCGCTTTTTTTTTCAGCCAATCAGCTCTCAGTCCCTGGTGACTCAGAGGGCTACTTTGTACAAGAACACAATTTTTTCTTCCTGTTTTTTTCATAATTGTATTACAAAAATATTTTATATTGGGGCAAAAAACATGTATTATCCATGAAACAAAATGGTTAGATATCCACATTTGAACAGACTACAAAACAAAATAGCATTTGGTCAGATATGTTATTATATAATATATCCTGTATCCATTGCCCTGGTTATTCATTCATTTATTCATTATCAGTCTTCCATTGACATATCATTTCAGCATAACTAGAGTTTCAAAATAAGTACAGATTAGTGGCAGCAGTCATAAGTACAAGTAGAAAGATAGATAGATAGATAGATAATTGTTGATGGGAAGAGGATATGTTATATTTGTGTGAATGAAAGTTTAAAAACACATTGACTTATGCTTTACAAGTTTGTCACAAAGTGGTAGTTGTCGCATTTTTATGGTCGGTGCATAAAAGTGTCCGGTGTAGATCACGTCGAGGTGTGACGCGGAGCACTTACTCATCTCCACAAACAGTTGCCGTCTATCTGCCATGTTGTCAGTGCGAGGCCTGCGCTCCTCAATCATTCTGATGGAGGAACAAACACAGTCAGTCGATGGGCAGCCACATCTAATACTCTGAACTCATCAGGACATCAGCACAGACTGTTAAAGAGACGGTTAAAGAACACAAATCAATGGAGCTCTGATCAGACATTTGCTGGGTTTGATCCGAAGAAAAGGAAAACAGATGAATATGTGAAAAATACTCTGGTCTGTCGGATATTCCTGTTTGTCCATCTAATTTTGTCTTGCCTTTTTTATGGATGACCGTATGGTTTTTGTTGGTTGCAGAGGACTTTTTTTTTGGCTAAAGTTGGGGCATCTTTATTTGTTTTGAATTGTCATTGCCATCTGAAATGAGTTGCCAGACCTTGAAATAATGCAAATAAAGACAATTATATTAAAAAGGAAAACACATTATTATGGCTAATATAAGGTTAGGGTTAGATATTGAAGATGACAAAAAATGTCCTTTTGAAAAATGTTTGTACTTTATGACAATTGGAGCTGGGACCTCACAGTAGAAAGTTACAAGACAATTAATAAATCATAACTCCAGCTATTGGGATTAGTTGTGATTTGCAGAAATTTGTTATATTGTTTTACACTTTTGCCCAGAAAAGTAAAAATAATTTATTTTTGTGAACTGCAGCAACTGATCAAATTTGAGGTGAATTAACAACTTTTTAAGTCTTTATTAGAGATTGAAGCAGCCTTTGACTGACTGAGGAATAAGCTAAAATGGATTATTTTTAAGGGCAGTGGAAATGTGTTTGTACTTCCAATTGAGAATTTGCTTGTCTCTTGAAAATACACAGAATTGTTGCTGGTCACATTGGAAAATCATGTTTTAAGACCAACGAAATTTACTATAATCATGATAAAATTCAAGTTTTGCCAATGGCTAAAATAAGAAACTGCTATAGTTGAACTAAGTTGTGTAGTTGAACTAAGAGGAAACCAACTTGTTCTATATTCGCAAAGACATTATATAAGATAATCAAAAAATCATAGCCAACAACAAAATACTTATTGAATAAATACTTGAATAATTGCTTAAATATGCTGGTTACAACTACCATAATGAAAGTGCAATTTAGATGTGATGCCAGTTATTCTGATTCTGATGCCAGCTTTTTAATACTTTTAACGCACATTAGCGCGGTGGCACTTTTTTGAATGCTTGTTTTTTTTTTTATTGCATGAACGTTTCAATGGCTTTTATGTGATTTTATTGTAAAGCGCTTAGGTTGCCTTGACTGTTGTAAAGAGCTCTATAAATATAAATTGATAATTATAAATGATGATTATTAGAGGAGAATACAAGTACAGCAACACAAAACCCCAGAAATATGAAAGCTGCCCGGCCTGAATGAAGCTGCTCAGGACAAAAGTTGCTGTGAGGTTTCTGAGAAGTTGGCCCAGACTTTGAAAGGTTCAGTGCAGCGCGGCTCACACTATGCCTCGCTGCACACTGTCCAAGGCAATTTAATACACCTAGTCATGTGCTTTGTTACCATGGCAGCAAAGATTCTGGACGCTCACTTTGTAAAAACATAATAACCCCCCCACACACACCACCCACACCTACTGCAGACTGGCAAATTTTGGACACAAACTTTTATACACAGAGATTAGTGCCGCTTTGAGGATCAAAAGTACAGAAGAATAATTCACCTGTGGTATTTAAATGGCAGTAATTGGCAGACTGTAGCTTATATTACGGCGATATGAAAATGATTTGTGCAAACTGAAATACTGCTATTGCTGTGAAAAAGTGGATATTAGAATTCCCAAGCCATTTCCAACAGAACAATAATAAAAATTAAGGTTTCACTGAATAAGTTGTCTCTGAGCCTATTGTAGCATACCCACAATACTAAAGAGGCTACTATCAACATCTCAGAAGTGTTTTAAATTATAATTTCTCCAAACTTTTAATTGTTGTTATTAATGCATACGATGGTTATTTGATTGATTTTACGTCTTGGACCTCTGTGTGTATGAGTGTGTTTCTGTGATGTTGGTGTTGTTGTCAAAAATATATAAATATAAATAGTGAAATACTTGTTGTTCCGAGTGTCTTTGCTCATTTAGTCCATTAATCATCTATTTAATTTAGTTGATTAATTATTACTGTTGTTAGGGGGTATGTATGAGTTTGGTCTGACCTATGAATGACATGATAAACCTCTGTGCTTTTGGCCATCTATT
The DNA here is from genome assembly GCA_964034765.1 of Knipowitschia caucasica. NCBI lineage: Eukaryota > Metazoa > Chordata > Actinopteri > Gobiiformes > Gobiidae > Knipowitschia > Knipowitschia caucasica. The sequence goes on from OZ035836.1 coordinate 9,287,795, forward strand.
ATTAGATTATAGATATAGTTGATACAATACATACAGTAGTGTTTTTATTGAATAACAGACGCAAACAGTTTTTGACAAGATTGACATTGACACTATTCACACTCATCCCAGACAAATATGTGCTGAGTGTGAGCTATGTGACCTTCTGATCTTTGTTTTCATAATCTCCAATAACTGATAATGATAAAATCTGTGTGCCAAAAGAGGCCATGTGAACCCAAAAAGTGTGCAGGCATTGAGAAAGGTGTTGGTTTTATTGGCTTGTAGTTCTACAGTAAGCTATAGGCAATACACAAATCCATTTTCAGCCACAACATGATACCACTAATATCAAAACAAACCCACTGATCATTATTTTTGTGGGTGGAATCCTAAATTGAATAGCTCAGATACAGTCTGGGCTGGCTCTATCTTTAACTACAAATGTGACAGCCCCACATTCTTGTCCAGCTTTACAGGCGCTCTAGTTGCAGACCCCAAACCCAATTCCTGGCATGTGCCCAGCCATCATCACTTTTCTTTTGTAGCATGACCTTGCAAATCAAAAAACAATAAATTGCCTTTACAATCAAGTGGCTCCATTCATTTTTGCAGGAGATAGATGGGTCTGACTTGTGCCAAGGCCAAAGCAAAGGTGTAGTTATATGACTCACTCAGCTGGAAGAGGCACTTTTATTTACAATGAATAGATGCCTTATTAATATCGCTCTGCTTTCTCCTGCTTGCTACAACGTAATAGTGGAGAGGCTGGGGTGATGCATGTCTTTCTATATGCACTTGGGAGTCGAGAACAGATTGTCATTTAACATTTGCAAACACGGGCACTTACTAGAATTACAGTGCAATCTGTGTTCGCCTGGCCAGCCACACTACACGGCAGCTGTTGGCACTGATTGGCCCAGGTTATTTTTACATCACGAGACTATAAACGACACTGGCATGTGAATCCCAGGCCCCTGACTGGAATCATAAATATTTAAAAACAAACCACGTGAAGTTTAAAGTCAATGAGTACGAGATTTGCTGTAGCATATTGAGAGTGGGATACCCTAGCTGCTATACCTCCAATGAGTGGTGTCTGCAGTCCATGTCTAGTTCATTGCCATGGTTTTGGAGGAAAAAAGGTCAAAACTGCAAGAGGTCTGTGTTAAATGATTACATGGGTGACATTTTTACCGTTACTGGAGCAAGATTTACTATAGCATTGTTGTTTAGCTGCTATGAACAAGACATGCAAACCTATGTGACCTTAATTAGGGGGAAAAGTTGTCCACAAATGTATGGTAATTTCTCACCATTGATTAGTGAGTGATGACAGAAATGTCCAGATTGTGGCATTTTTACAATAAGCCAAATACAAGATTGTGTGTTATTCACTATGCTATTACAAGGGAAAGCTTCAAAGTACTTCAATATAATGCCTTTAAGATAATAGAGGGTGAAATTATCATATTGACGAAGTAGTTGACAAAACAAAACACAAAATAATAACTATTCCTCATACATTAGCAAATGTTGGAAGTAAATAGTGACAGTGAGGCAGGCAACAGGCAGCTATGGTACCAGCTCTTCTCTGGCATCACCTGCCATTCACTAGAGACACCTGTGAGGACGAAAGACAAAGCGTTCTGTATACCAGCCTGCATATAACCACGACTCTTGACAAACATTTCCACCATCTACAAGCTTTTATCTGTGTAACTTGATCACTAAACTCATTTCTCCTGAGTGACAAAGTAGGTTAAGGTCGCCTGCCTCCACTGCAGCTGTATAGTAGCTGCACTTGTATAGTAGCGCGCTTGATCAAGACTTACCAGAATTTATTCCAAGGCTTGTCATGCAGCATCTCGGTGTTTTTCCTTTTCGTCCAAAATTCAGGCAGTTGCTCTAAACCCGAATAATGCGATCAGGAATTCTTTGGTGTTCGCTGCTGCATCGTATCGCGCTGGTGTTGTGGAAATTTTCGGGCAGCGCACTGAGCAGACAGCCTCTGCCTCCAGTGTGTGGCCTTTGAGGTGACGTAATGCAGAGACTGTTCACTTGCGTCAGTCCGCATCGGCTGCAAGAAAAAAAAACAAAAAAAAAAACACCAACACATCAACAAATAATCTACAACTGAAAGTGATGTCGAAAATTCAAGCAGGAACCCGCCACTACTCTCTCTTAGTTATCCATTGGACGGAAGAATTAGGCGGAAGTGAAAAAAGTAATATATGCATACAAGGCCTAATGTGATAAGGTGTTGGAATACTTAAATGCTAATAAATTAAAGCTTGTATAGTTTTTAGCATTAGCGATATCTCGCCATACAATTTGAGTTAGTAGAGAAATGGGCTTCCTATTTCATGTATGAGGATCTTATTCCTCAAAATAATTGTGGAGTCCTAGTTATTAGTAAATTTGAAGCACTTACATAGGCTTATTCTATAATTAACTATAACGTTCTTATAAATTTATTTAAAAAGATAAATAGGCATTTATAACACATCAGATATTACACGCATTTCTAATTACAACATGGCTAATTAATTGGGGTTGATAGGTACATATTCTTTGAAAGAGAAGAGATCAAAGTCATTATTTGTAGCTGCTGTGTCTTTACTACACTTGGGCACTTGGGGACGCTAAAAAGCAGTCTTTCCTAGTGCCCCTGAACGCACCTCAGCATTCAGGGCGCACGAGCGCAGCCCCTTGTTGCCAGGCGACCATCTCTGAAGATTGACTTGAGTTTGATTCATTCTTCTAAAACTTTTACAATGTAAAGTGTCTCAAGGACCACGTGGACCTCAACACAAAGACGAACTCTGAGAAACTACTGAAACAAACAAGTCTACTGTCAATCAAAGAAGCACAATACAAGTAAGTTGATAGTCTACCATTTTCGCTCTCACTTCCCTCCATGACAACGACCCCCTTTAGTTTATTAATAATTTATAAACTCACTTAATTAACTGAACGTGAACCAGTGGTTGGCCCAAAGGACATCCGCAGATAAGTGAAAGTATCAGCTCCGAGTCCAAATAGGTAAGTATATACTTGTATAAACTTTGTTCATTGTATGATCAAATGGTGTTGTATCGGAGACGTCTGAAAGCGTGACCTTAAACGCACACCGTCCAGTAGCGCGAGCGTACTCAGGTAATAACGTCAACCCTGTGCACGTGCGGCGTTTCAATCTGCTTTATGAACCAGACGTTAGCAAAACTGTTTGCTTGAAAGCTATAAATACTATCCCCACATTTTAAAATTACTTTAAAGTTATGTATAATCAGGCTATTGTTTGGTATATTAATGTTGAATAATAGCTAATATAATAATTGAATAATCGCTTTCAATAGCTTGTCCATGTTCCACAGAAATGAGCTTTTTGTAGCTAACGTTAGCTAAATTACCAACCTAACTGACCCAATTTTCTATAGAATGCTTTTTAGATAAATGGATACAACTGTATATATATATTTTACCACATTTTTTCACCTGCTTGACAATTTTAGATCTGGAATCTAAAGGATTTTGTAAACCAGAGCACTGTCCACTGAATCACATTTACCCGTGTCGTATTGTTTTAATTACAGGTGCTGTTGTTTTGTAAAGAGAAAACTACTTGTACTCCCGTTAAGAACGAAACCAAGGAATGAGTTCACTATGCCAGACATTGAACCGCTCAGATTTCCATCAAGAGAAGAGAGACGACCTGCTCAACCAGGTAAAACGTCTATCTACGCTGGCCTTTTTATGAACTCTACGCGACTTGTAATGTCTAAGTTTATAAACATTTAGTCTTGTTTCAATCAAGACGATGCATTTGTTGAAATGTTAAATATAATGTTTCAAAGCATCAATGCAATACAATTCTGAAGATATTTTTGTGGAGCAAATCAGCAGCTGGTCACATGGTGGCGCCCTTCACAGCAGCATGTCCCTATGAAGCAACTTCAGACCAGTCCGCTTCAAACTAATCTTTATCTGATGAAAGCTTTAAGTCATGATTCGAGACTCAGATTGTTTTTATCCCCAAACTTCCTGTTTATAGCATTTCAAATACCTAAACAGTGTCTACTTTCCAGCGTTATATGCTTAATAAATTAATAAATCACACAACAGTTAACTAAAACTAAAATGACCACAATTCGTGCAGACATTTAAATTCAAAGACAAGGCCTCCACTCACATAGTATGTATGGGTTTTTCACTTCTGATGCTGGTGATTGGTGAAGTTGGTGCTGTCGAGTGCTTTTTAACATTTGCCAGCCAGATGGCGTCATTCCACCACCAAGAACGATACCCTTGGGCTTGTCTTGAAATGTTCAAATTAGTGCTCTGCTTTTTCACTGATGCTTTCAATAAATTGCAATATGCAGAGAATCACAAACATATTTTTTACAGCCAAATGAGTTTTAGTAATTACTTTGCTAAATAAAATGAAAAAGTAAGCTTTAGCTTGTTCCAACTAACGCTCATTCTGTTCCACAGTACTGTATCTGTATGCCTTGTCAGACAGAAACTTCTGCCTTTTATCAGACAAGTGCAGTGAAGGGCAGATTTTGTATTTTTACAAGTTTGATTTGATTTTGTCTTTGAAGATCAAGTTGATCTTCAGGGAGCCTGCTCTGGTCGGCGCCGTACTTGTGCCCTGCTCAACAGTCCATCACCATGTGTGACCAGTGCTATTCAACATATTCAAGAGCTGAGAGCCAAAGTGGACAAATGCTTTCAACAGGTAATTCAATGCCCAGAACCCTTTATCCGGAGGCAAGACCTATTCTAATGAACGCTTCTTTTATTAAGCCAGGGAAGTATCATTCCCAAATAGACCTGGACAAGTCCCCATATGATCAAAATCTACGGTTTGTGCCTCAACATTGAAATGTTTTGTGTGTGTACTTTAGTATTCGGTGGTAGACTAATGTTTAATTTTCAAGATTTCAACCTGGAGATTCAGACGCGTCAGTCATGTCTACAGAATTAGTAATTGAAGGCATTGGATTAACACCAAGAGGTAAATCTATATAAGAGTCATAAAGTTTTAACTCATCTAAGACAATGTAATTGTATTTAATTAAGTTGTTTTACTGTGTAGAAGGCTCCTCATCATCACCACTACTCAAGAAAATAAATGACGTCCTCAGAGAAATTGTGTATCTGATAGAGCGTTTGGAGGCAGATCGACAGTATGCTGAGGAAGCTTTGCTTGTTGAAAAGAGGAGAAAGATGTTTTTGGAGAAAAAATATGACAGCATTTCTTTGTGGATGCAGAAGGAACATTCAGTTGTTGTCCAAAAAGGTCTGTGACATTAGGACACTCTCATACCTTTTATAAATGATTCTACATTTCTGTTAAAAGGCTACAAATTAAACATTGTAACACAGCATTACTGTTAGAAATGTACACAATGCATAATTAATGTAATCTTCAGAGCATGAGGCCTGTCTGAGAGACATCACTGAACTCAAATGGCAGCTGCGATTGGAACAGGACAAACTTGATAAGCTGAAGGAGACACTGGCCCTGAGTGAGATGAAGAAGCAGCGATTTCATGAAGACATCAACTTCTCCAAAGATCAAATACCTATCGTGAAGGACAACATGAACTTTCAGAGGAGCCTCATAAATCAGATCAATGCAGATCAAAAAGAGGTCTCTGCTACATTGTGTTCTCTACTCCCTATGTTAAACTTTTGATTTGTATATTTATTTTTCTAACAAAACAGGCTGACAAATTGTGCTTGCAAAAACGTGCAAGTCTTGTAATGGTGGAGAAACTGCACAGTGAAAGTAAGCATTCTGCTGACGAGGAAAGAGCCTTTATGGAATTAGAAATTTTGTCTTTGAGAAATCAGCTGGCAACCAAGAAGTAAGTGTCTGAATTATCTTGATCATGCTTTACATGATTGTCATGATTGTACTGATAACATAATGGCTTTTAGGGAAGATTTTGAGAAATTATTAGCAGCACAACAAACAGTTGATGCTGAAATAAGAGAAACTAACACATCACTGACTCAAACCAAGGCTACGTTCACGACTACATGTGACAATAATAGAAAGTTAACAGAGGTAGAGAAAACCTGCAAAGATGAGGTAACAGACTGTGATAACATTTGCATAAATATACAGTATATGTTTGTGGTTTGATGATGATGTCTGATGTAGATTTTAAACATCAGTACACAAGGGAAAGAGGAAATGGAAAAGAATGACAAGTTACAGGCGATGATAAATTCTCTTATGGAAGATATTGAGAAAACTGTAAGTACAAAAATTGGTTTTGGCAACAGTAACACATGTAGTTCTTTATTGTACATTCTGACATTATTAAAGTACATTTTGCACAGCTGAGTAAAGTAAAGTGACAATGACAATGTGGTTCCATATAGCACATTTTGACATTGACATTTTTGCTATGATTTATATTCAACTAACATTTCAATACTATGTTGTGTGTCTATAGAGAGTTAATGGGGAGGCAGAAGTGTCCTGCACCAAAGCAGCGCTCCTTTCTGCACGTAATACTTATGATGCTCTTCATGCAGAAAACTTGGAAAGGAAGGAAAAAGTAGAAGATTACAAGGTGAAGATTTCTGAAAGGTACAACATAGTGTAATCTCTGACAGTGTTCTAGCTGCCTTGTATTTGCGTAATTAAAGCAGCCTTGCTAAAATATTTTTCTAGCAGGTAGTTGAAGTGTGTTTACCTTTAGTTTTCTATACAATTCTCATCAGCAAGAAAGCAGTGAAGCAGATGCACGAGGAAAGAAAGCAGATGCTCCAAAAAATCATTGACAATGACGAGCAGTGGGAAAGGGCCAAGGAGGAAGTGACCCTGGTCGTTTCGCAGCACTGTACCACCCAGGCTAAGCTGGAGGAGCAGGAACAACTCACCTTCATGGAAGAAGAAAAGGCCAGGGTCAGAGGAAACATATGTACACGTTTTATGTGTACACTGCATGAGGTACTGCCTCTCCAGCTGCTGTGTGTCACTTACTGTTCTTTGTCCTCTTTATGCAGAAAGTTATCGAAAGCCTCAGGACAGATCTCAACAGTCAGATTACTGCTGTGGAAACACTCAAGGTACAAAAAGATAAACATATAATTAATTCTCCAACCCCTCTAGCTGTGTATTGTTTTAGATGTAGTCAATACCTCGAAAAAACCTTACATTTTATCTACAACATTTTGTTAAATAAATCTACTACATATTTAGTTTCTAAGCTACTGCTACTACTTTCATGGTTACTATTTTCACGTGTCATAAAATTGGGAATGCCATTTCAGATACACAATATAGATTTCAATGTATCTGTATCTCCTATAGGTTCAGTGTGCAAAGATCAAAGGTGAAATTTACCACTATCAACAAGGCGCAGAACAAACTAACCTCAAACTCCAGCGAGAACTTGAAGAGTCTACATCTGCAATGAAAATCGTAAAATACAATACTGAGGTTGTCATCAATATAAATACAATTATCTGTACATTCACTGTATACGCAGATGTAAAGCTTCTATTTGTTTATATTATTATGATTGCTTAATTCTTTGCTTGAAAGAATCTGAAGGCATTGATTACACAAATGGAGAACCTTGAGAAGGAGCACATTAGAACTTTGGACAACCTGAACAAAGAGAACTTGACAAAACAAGAACAATTACAGGCTGCTAAGGTGAGAGCAGATCAGTATGCGTATTGTTGGCGCAGAAGTAGCTAATTCTCAATGATAATGACATTATTAGGTACATCACTTTAATCAAATGAATAATCTGCCTTGTTGATCTCAGGATTTAAATGCTGCTACAAAAAAGAGATATGACTGCTCTGTGGACAGAATCTGTGAACTTACGAAGCAAAGTCAAGATTTCTACCAGGCCTCTGCAAAACTGGAAGAAGTTTTGGAGACAATGCCAGCAGCTATTGAAGAACTTGAGTAAGGGATGATTGTCTCTTTCCCTTTATTTCACTCACAAATGACAGACAATGGGACTAATTATGCAGAGTTAGTTTCCATATTATGATCAAATTCATTATCATATTTGCATCATATGTCCAAAAAAATCTATAATGTACTAGTATCCTGTCTATGATATTAAAGCAAGGATGATGCCTTTTAATGGTATTCCCGTGTTGTAAAGTTTCCGGCAAGACATTTGAACACCATTAGTTGTAACTTACGGTACATTTCAGTACACTCTTTAATGTAGAGGAACAATCTCTCACAGCTTTGCATTTTGTTTTACCCTCTTTCAGGAGTGTTTTTGCCGTGGTAGAATTCAAAAACAAATCATCTGCTCTCATAATGAACACCTTGCAGTCTGATATTAATAACGGCTTACAACGAACACAGCGATCCATGCAGGTGCACACTGCTCATGTTACAGCAAGGAAAAAGAAAATGGAAGACACCCAGGTAACAAAATAACAACCTGACATTGATGTTGCTCACTGTAAATCTGGCAACCCATGACTTTTCCTTTTCAGACGCACCCGAAATCAGAAAGCGTCTCTTAAAAATATTGCATTGTATGTTTGTTTGTGGATTAGTGTCAGCACATTGCCTGTCACAATACTTTCCCTTAAGATGCTGGGAAAAGAGGTGCGTGCAATTAAAATTACAAGCCATGGTCAATCTTTTTTAAGTGCTTTTCCCACAAATGACAACTCGCACTGGTTATAGGCTTTTGTCTGGACAAATTTGATGATGCGTGTCGCGCTGAGACTCTGTGGTTGTTTCCAAACCTGTAAGGCCAATTTCTGCACCCCGTATTCAAAATAGTCAACATGGAAAATAGATATGATTACGGAAAGACAAAAGGAGAAGGAAGTAAAAATAGCTGCTGCTGTCTTGAGCGTTTCTTTGTATGAGAAAGGCCTATTTATTGTAAGGTTTTCATCTGCAGGATTATCAGCCCCAGCCAGAGCCTCTTTGCTGATGGGGGTTTCACATGGCTTATCTAATGTGAAATCGCCATGTGGTATATAGTTTCATTAAACGGTGATCAAGAATGCATTAGTTCAAAACAAGAAAAGGCAATGGAGCTTAAGCCGCCATGCATCCAAGTGCAACAACTTTAAAGAAGTTGTTGGCGTGAGACAATTTAAGAATTAGAAGTCTTCCTCTTAGACACAACTCCCATTAGCCAGATAAAAGTTAGTCATGCAAAAAAGGGGTTTAGTCTTTTCACTTGACGGAATAAGATGATATAACAACAACACTCCTCACCAAATAAAAGAGATTTCAGATACTTTGCAAGGTCTATAGGAAACACTTCACTTTAATCATTTACAGGATATAAAGCACATATAATGTCTATTTTAGCGTAACACATAACCAGCATGCACATTCAGCAGTCACAGTGCATGAAGTGTAGGGAACATTCTATGGTTTCAGAACCCACTGACCACGAAATATTTTTTAGTTATGCTGACTGAATGTTTTACCAACGGATTATAAAAGGCCATTTGTGCATCAGCAACACAACAGGTCTGAGTGGGTCACATGAGTGGTTTCAGTAGCTCTTTGCCCCTTCAGTTTAGTATCAAAGGACTATGACTAGGTCTATTTATGAGGTGGTACAGGTACTAACCTAGAATACACCTCCCCTATCTTTATGTCTAACAATACCCTTTTAATCTATAGGCAAACAATTGCGAAAATAAAAATGATTCCACTATGATGTACACCCATTTTTGATTTGATCAGAGTCTGACGTTTGGCGAACACAAAGTAAACAATGCAAACTGCCGACGTTATCAGTTTCTTATGGGCAATGAAGTGTAATTTGTTCCATTTACACTTCACAACAGCATCAGATGGGCTTTGTCAGTGCGGCATGGAGTAATTAAACCTGAAATCAATAGCAGGCATTTGTCATGTTTACAGCCCCTCTTTCTGCTGGGTTAAACTCATCACTTTAGTGCTGTTCTGTTTTACTGCAGAGACACACTTCATTATGTCGGCAGGTAGAGTTGAGATATTCAGCGGGCACATGTTCCATAGTTGGTGAGACTGTATTCAAATCCAAGAAGAAATGTATACATCTATTGCTTTCAGAATGATGAGAAGGCTAGCAATGTAATACCAAACATCTATTTTGAGAAGGGAAAAAGTTCTCAAAATGTTTTTTAAACAAATCTGAAACCTACGAAAATAAATGCATACGCTCCTTCACATTTAGTTGCTTGATTTATTAAGAAAGTTTCCGTTCTTGCTATACTCTTTTAAAATTGTTAATTTGAGCGTGTCTACAAGCGGTCTGGCCAGTTTATGTAGCTTGGGCATCTGTTTGGGATAACTCTTGCACGCCTCCCTGAGGAGGTGTTCTGGGCAGGAGACCTGAGGAAGACCCAGGACACAGTGAAGAGACTAATTGTTAGTCTTAGTTTATACAGGCTGTTCAGCCTGTATGACTTTCGCTTTACATTGTGTACTTACATTTTCACATATGATGGATCGAAGGTGTGAGAAAAAGGGGCTGAAAACTATAATATTTGTTTTTGCTCCCACACATTTTTTTGTTTTTGGGAATGTTCATTGGGTATGTCTTCTTTATCCAGGCACTGTATTTATTTTTTAGCCTTGAAAAGGGGGGAGAGGGTTCAAGCCCAATTTGAGAGTGCTAAACTAGCACACATCTACACTTGGATGGGAAATACATTGAGACAAGGCCTTCATGAATATAATGATAAAGTAAGATGCTTTTTTTATTGTTTTTGTAGGAGGAACTGAGAGTTTCTCTCAGTGAAAACAAGCAGTTGGCAAGGACCTACGAGAAGCTGACTGAAGTCCTCTTGGAAAACAAACGAGATGCTGCGTTTGCCCTGACTGAGAAAAACAATGCTCAACGATCTTTCCTTGATTACAAAGAGGTATGTACCTAAATGAGCAATCTTCATAGGACTTGATTTTGGTTTGAGAAAGCCTCGTGTGTGGAGGTTACAGCGGCTATAATGATGAGTAAGGTTCCGTGGAGGAGTGTGATGGATGTGACATGTTGTAATGATGCCAGTGTAGTTTTGCCAAAAAAGGGAGTGTGCTTTTGATGCTGCATATTAATACTTAAACTAAATTATGAGTTTTATTGTTAGGCTGTAAAAGATCAGGGCTATTCCCATTTTCATAAGCTAAAACATACGCCTGTTTAGAACAAAATGAATGTTGGCAGTCTTTTAGTATACCTGTATTCTGACAAGCTGGGGAAGAATATTCACCGGCCTCTTAAGTGTTTAATCTTTATAGTTTTTGACATGATTTAGTGGGATTGGAATTATATGTGACAGCCAAAACACCAACAAGAAACTACACTGCTTCCTCAATGAAAAATACATATTATTTCTCTGAAAATTACTAATGCCTTTACTTGAGCAATTCCTTGTCTAACTGCTTGAATGTTATCAAATGAAAAATGCATGCAAAAATAAAATCCTGTGGACAGGATTTTCCACGCTCATGATCAAAGCCTGATTTTCTTTTACTCCGGATTCAGCGTTCACCACTTTGTTTGTTTCAGCTCTACCCTCTTATAACAGCAGCCTGCCGGGGAAAGTGCATGTCTGATACATGAAAGAATATGATTTCTATACAGCCATTCACATACATTTAGATTATACTTGTCATCTGCAAGTCATCACACAGTCAACAGTGCAATGGTTTGGATGAGAAGTATGCAACCCAAAAGCATCAACTCCCGTGAAAAAAATTCTTAATATATTGAAAGTAAGTAAGAAAGTAAGCTTTATTTATACAACGCCTTTCACAGACCAAGGCCATAAAGCGCTTCAAAGTAAAAACAGAACAAAACAACAGAAAAAATACGGTAACAAATACGGTAAAAACAGATACAATACATAGATAAGAATCAATCACACAGATATAAGTTGCACTGCTGCCCACGATAAAGTGCATTTGTTTGTGCTGTTGTTTAGTGACAGAACATGTAATACTGATTTAGGTTTGACACAAGATTCAGTTAATTTCCTGACAAAACAGAAAAGATTCCCGGCCTAGTTGACAGAGGGAATATGTGTGGCATCTTTGGCTACTCTGTTGAACAAGTACCAATAATTATACCCAATACATATAATACTGTTTGTTTGGAGAAGATTTTGAATGCGTCTGTAGCTTGTACCAGCGATGTAGTATCTGGAAATAAAATGTACACATAATCTTGATCAATTAGGCACATTACTGATGTTTTGAAGCACTTTGAGAGAAAGTGCAGAGCATCCTAGAGTTACATCAGGGGATCATTTATGACCTGAGGGCTGCACATGATTCTAAAGGTTGGTACAAACAACAACATAGCATTATCTCAATACAGTAGAGAGATGCACTTTGAAATGACTTGCTACAGCCCAAAAAGACATTCGTACTTGTTTGTGGGCTTCAGCTTTCTTTCTCATGCAACATTGAGGATCCTTTTCAAAGTTATGTATTTACAGGTTTCCTCCTTTTCCTCAAATTCAAACTTTTTTTATGATTGGGGAAATGTATGTGATTGAATGACGTGATCCTTTTGCTCATTCATACCTGCAGCCCTGAATGTGAGTAGAGTGTATCTCTGAAGTTAAGCAGAATAGGGCCTGGTAAGTTCTGTGATGGGAGACTGCACTGTTATTTTACACTTTGCCTCGCTTGAATCCTTGTGTACGTGAATGTCCGTTGGTGGTCAGAAGGGCGGATGACACAGATTGGTTGCCTCGCTTCTGTCAATCTACCACAGGGCACCTGTGGCTACAGTAGTAGTAGGAACCCAAAGCTACATAAAAAATTGTGTTATTTACATTATTTGTCTATTTATTTATATAGAGAATAACCAAGTATTAAAGAAGAGTGACACTTCTATGCTTCACAGACAAGTTATTCTTTGGAACTAATATAAAACTTTCATGCATATTTTGGCTACAACTGTCACACCAAGGGCCACCACAACTATTTATTCATAAAAACTGAGAGCGATTATATTTTTACAGTTTCCTTCTGAATGTTTACAAAATATATGTTCCCTTATGTTAACTCTTTCTGAGACTTTGTTGCAGTTTTTGTATCATGTGAATAGGCCAAGTAATTACAACTACTGTATATAACTTTGAGAATGATCTGAAATAAGGATTGTTGCTATAGTGATTAGCACTTTGAAACAACCTTTTATATATTTTGAATGAAAGATAAAGTGTTGCATTAGACAGGAAGCTGCGACCCATGAATACAATGGTCCATCTCACTTTTAATCTTAACTTTGTAATGTGCTCCAGTTGTAACTTGGATTAGTAATTCAAACAAAAAAGTAAAGTGTACTGTTAAGTATTTGTCTCTTCAAACCCTCTTTGTTGTACTGTATGTAGTGAAATGACTTTGTTTATGTGGGAGCTTTCAGCACTTGAATTTAACAGGCGACACCATAAAGAGCATTCTTGTTATTGTCTTTCCTTCAGGAGCTGATGACTGAGCTAATTCGCTTTAGTTTTCAATGCACTGGGGAACACATTGCCAAGCAATGATAAGCTTTGCAGGAAGAGTAGAGAGATGGAGGGGAAAGAAAAGCAATGGCATCTATCAGAATTTAAACCTCTTTGCTTGAAACTGTTTTCAAATAATAAAGCAAGCAGCATGTCTTTCCAAGAGACTAGGAATAATTTCTGGTTTCAGTGGGGGGTTCATGACTCTGTGTGTATGTGTAAAATATGTCTTGAGGGGATTGGTATAAAGTTAAACTGGGTGAAGTAGAAATATTTTACTCATCAGCTTTGCAGTCACAGAGTTTGCCTCGGCTAGAACAAAACTGCTGAAGCATTTAGAGAAAATTAACCCCCCATCCTGGCAGCCAGATGTGACTGGATTCTGATGAGTGCACACGAGTGGGCAGAGAAACCAAGAGACTGTGAAATTCCTGTCAGGCCCGTGTACTGCAGAATGGGCTATTGACTGCTTTCTCTATTCCCCTCCATCATTCTTCTTGAACACTGCCATTAATTTCCTCTCCTGCCTTACCAATTCCCTTTCTCTGCCTTCTCTCCCCCTAGCTCTCTTTGTTGCAGAAGAGGATGCACAAAGCTTTGGTGAAATACTTCAAACAACGTAGCCTCTACAGCCAGGCTCAACTGGATCAGTGCCAGGCTCTTTCCCAAGAGAGCGACCAGAAAATAAAAACAGCTCAGGTATTTATACAGATAAGTGAAAATCACCACATAAACTTCACAAAACTTCACCAGCCATTTACATAGAAATGTAAATGGCTGGTGAAGTTGAATTCATCTTTTATTGCAGCCTAGGTATTCCACTGGCTGGTGGCATATTCTTGTGCATACTACAGTAACTCCATGTTACGCTTGGCATTGTGTGAGCCTCATCCGGCTAGTCAGTTGTCTGGTGTCTTCTTTGCCAAGCACGGGCAAGCCAGGCAGTGCCAAAGTAAAACATCCACCAGGGTTTTATGGCTCGGTACTGCAGTGGGGCTCAGGACACCACTCGCACATTATGCTCAATACATTCCCTCAGTGACTGATGTGATGAGTGATGTGATGGATGAGGCGTCTGCTGGGGCGCTGATCTGGTGACCCCATGTCTGAGTCTAGCTCTGTTTCAACAGATGACTCTATAGATATTCTGTTTGGTCACCCGTTTGTAGGTTGTGATTTTGTGGTCATAATTATTAAAGTAAACAAACGTCCCTAGATCTACATGCTGCATGCGAGAAGTAGCGCACATTCTACAAGGTTGGAAACGTACGCTCTTCAATTAGAGGATAATCGGTCTCTAATCTTTGCTGCACTGTGAGATGAGGTCAAAGCGGACGGAGAGACAGTGATGAATCTTTATGAAATGTCTTGTCCAGATGCATTACTTTTCTATACAATATTAATATAAGAAGCACAAGCTAAAGTCTAAAACATGTTACATTTCAAATAAGTCAACAAGTTGTCTCACAATTCAATACAAATTTCCATGCACGGACCACATGGTTTTGGTATGTTTTAAACAGTAGTTTTATTGTAATGGCTCAGGATGAATGTTGAAAGACATGATTAAATCAACCAATACGAGATCCTAATGAGTCAAATCCAATTCTGTATGTATTCAAACAATGATTAATTCAGGACACATTCCACATGACATAGTTTTACCTTTCATGAGGCAAAGCTGCCCGATCAACGCAGAAGTCCTAATACTCAGCACCCTTATGTAGTCATAGAAATATTAAGTTTATAATTATTAGGAAACAGTTTGGAATTCTTTGTTTTCCAAAGGGGTTTGATGCGAAAAATCCCATTTAGTTCTTCTTTTTCACTTCCTGCTCCCTTACGACTGACATGTTTTTTTGATAGGCCTGGTCCAGACATTACAGGCAACTGGCATGTCTCAGCGGCCCAGGCTGAAAAGGCCCCAGCAGATCACAGCTCAAGGCAGGGAGGAGTGGGGCACAGGGGGAGGAGCTATCAGAGCGCTACAGAGTGTGAAGGACAAAAGAGCTGGTGTACTCAAGCGCACAGCACCGTCACCCGTCACAGCTCAGCACAGGGTCCATCAGAGCAAGCAGCACTCACTTTGAACACTTTGGATCACAATCTTACAAAGTGCATGTGGAGAAGAACAGTACAAAAAGGACAAATAATACTTAAAAGTATTGAATGTATTATGAAATTATGTAGACACAGCCAGCGATGTCCAAATGAGATAAAAATTATAAACATGCAAAGTAAATCAGGCAAAATACTGATGAGGTCTGTCCCAATTCATCATATCCACTTAACCTCATGAGCCGAGCATGAGAGGTCAGGTTAGTTTCACGGTGAATGCCAAATGGCAGTATGTTGCACTCCAGTTTGAGGGGAAGAGGCCGGGGAACCCTAGGGTGGGCTGAGTGGGTGAGATGTGGAAGTGGGGGCTGGCGGGCTGTCATCCTGTTACACTGCTGCCAGAACTGGCAGTTCAGCTTTGTGTTCTGCAAGTTTACACAAGGGATGGCATAATTGACAATGGCTAACAGCAGAGAGCACTGCACAGCCTTGTTGAATGGCCAGTAATGATTGGAGCAGACGCCCACTGCCCCATTCCCAGGGGACAGTAATCCAAGATCCTGTTTCTGATATAATTGTTAGTCAGAGAATTTCTGCATGGCTAGGCTGGTTCAGATTCCCAAGCTGGTTGACAGTGCCAGGCAGTTTAAAAGAAAAACTGGATGCTGAGGTTTTTAAAACAGAGGAGCACTGAACCTGGACGTGGTTCACCGGGAGCTTTATGTTCCTCCTTACAAAAATAAGAACAAGATGGTAACTCTCACAGGTGTGTGTGTCTTGCAGCAAGCACTGTTTTAATTCTGTACTTTTTAAACAAGCCATTGTTTCCTTCTTACAGGAGTGGTTGGCTGAAGAGATCCATGCTATTTCAACATTCCTTCAGTCTTTGGCAGACTCCACTTCCTTGGAAGAAGTCCGGGTGAACAAACAAGCAAATTCAGATGCTACTCAGTAACTTAAGTAGATTCCTTGAGTTCTAACATCAGTGTAATTGGACATTCACCTGTACCAGACAACTTACTTACCACAGCACGCTTCACTATCCCCCTCTTTACTCGCCGCACATCCATAACAATGAAACAGGTGACTTTCATGCTGCTGTCAGGACTGATCTAATTTTAGCTGGGTGAATGATTGCAATTGGCTTTGCCTCATCAGATAATTAATCTATGTCACCATTAATTGGAAAAGAGAATAATTACAGGCAGTGTTGACAGAAATTCTACGCTTCTCCAGATCCCAAGATCTAATTACAACTAGCGAAACCCGTGACCTTAACTAGCACTTAGTACACTACCACCACCTTGACCATGTCCAGTATCTCTTTATAAACACTATTTTCATCATCATATATGCACTCCTTCTCCTCACTCTCTGAAAGCTGTCTCTCTCAATCACTTTTCAATATTCAATCTTAATTTTGTGGAAGTTTAGCATTTTCAATGAGCTGGAGATGAATGATTAATGAATAAATTTAAATGCTTCATTTTGTCCATGGATCATTAGTTAAGTCCTTTGTGGGAAGGACCTGAGAAAGGAGTGAAAATTATTGAGACATTAGCCTGAAGCAATCCAGGGGTAAATAGTGTGCGCAAAAGGATGTTGTGTGTGCGCTATCCAGTGGCTTTTCAGAACCCAGGGGAAACTCAGTTTTCAATTTAATCTTAACGAAATGACAAAGAATGCTTGTGAAACAATTGTTCAGTTGTATCATATTTTAGTTTTGATTTAGTTTTACAATTGCACACAACTTTAAAATGAAAGTACTACAACTGTATAACATGGAGATAATAAGACTACTAAAAATCTGCATTCTCCATTATCTATATTCATGTATCTGTATGGATATTTGTAGTACCCTAAGCTGTGAGTATAGGAGCAGGGGTTCTGGTGATGCAGCTGTGAGATGCCTCTCTGACTTGTGGGACAGAAGGGGGCAGTGTGAACCTACAACTTTACACAGAGCAAACAAATAGTTGTTTTGTTACCAATCGTTTTTTTTTTTAATTCATTTTGTTTTATGGTGGTTAGTCAATATTATGTTTTGAAGAATTACTATTATGTGCTACCAATATATGTTCTGTGCTGCATTATTGGTGTGGAATGCAAATACAATCATAAGTAATGTCGAGATTGAGATTTGATCACCAAAAGCTATCATCATGTAGATTTCCGAAAGCACCTTGAGGATAAAAATGCCCAGTCTGGCGCATATTTCTTAAGGCGTGATGCTAATAGCTCATATGAAAGTGTCCTCTCATCACATTTATCTAGTTTATTTGTTCCAATCAATCTGAAAGTAAATTTCAGAGCGCCATACTTTATGTGATCACATTCATTTGAAGGTGCACCAGTATCCTCTACTCTGAATGCCAATGCTTTAAAACACAATATTTTAGAACACACACAAAACATAATACTCAAAGATATATCAAAGATTGAATATACATACACGTCTTGTATGGAGGAATATGTTTGTATAAGACATGTTGCTAAGATCTGATTTACAGGCAGCCAGATTCTCAATTTCAGCCCGGCGCCATCATGCAGACGATGGGTCCGTTTCGTTTGGATGCACTTGGGTGATTCCTTCTGATCGGTGACGTGAAGCCAAGTGAATCAGAGCGGCATTTTGTTTTCCGAATCTAACCCAAATTCTGTTTTTGAGATCTCCCTACACCCAGGAAAACGGAAGGTAGAACTGAAAACCACCCTGTCTTTGTTTGTGAGAGCAAGAGGGGAGTCGAGCCACAGAGCTGCTGGAGTCAAGGAAAGAATGTGAGTTGAGAAGGGTGCCACTGTGTCTAAAATATCAATGAAGGGGATACTGCCAAGAATTACTGAACACAAGGGAAGTAGGTGTTAACAGTGTGAAAAAGTTTGAGGAGGTGGTTTTGTAAAAGGTTTTTCTACCTTGACCTACCTTAAGTCTTAAGAAAAAATAGATTTTACTGAGTGGCACCAGTAAAGTGACAGATGACACTTGGATATTGAGAAAATAAGAACAGCCATTATATTTTCTCTTCTGGTAATAAAGGGAAGTCTTTGTACTGCAAAATAAACACTGATACATGTTTATTCATGTTGTTGATCACTAATAAAACACAATGCTATGCTTAACCATGGATTAGATGTAATTAATAGTCTGTTCCTTCAAAGTTTTGTCCCAGCATCTGTCATTCAGTCTGACTGCAACACTGCACTGGAACAGTGCGTGCCCAGGTAAGTCATCTTAAGTTATACTTAGCACCAAACATGCCAAACATATTCATCACAATAACAATATGCTCCTTGTGTTTTCACACTTGTATGATTTCAAAGATATTTATCTTAACAGGATAATAATTTGTGAAACTCTCTGACATTTGTGGCTAGCTAGCATGGTAATAAATCCGTGGCTTGGAACATTTTTTAGTTAATTAGAGTCAATCAATCCAAACTTTGCTCACTTACCGGTGTGAAACCGGAGTATAATGAGCAGAAATCAGCATGGTGATTGGAAAACACAAATTACAGCTGTTAAAGAGAAACTCATCCACTTTATTCATTTGATGCCAAAGCCTGCTGTGAGGATTTAAAAATAACATGGCATTCCTTTAATGGATGTTTGGGGAACAAGTGCCCATATAATAAAAAATAGGGGTTAAAATGAAAAGATGATCCTTCATTTCTTTAAACCAAATTTTGACCATGTTTATTTTGATAAGTTCAAATATTATTTAATGTTATGATTGTTGGTGAGACTATCCAATGTGATAGTGGATGAAACTTCTAAACCTTTGTCCAACCAGGGCTATATCCATATTATTTCTGACATATTCCATGCTCCTTACATTCTTGGTGTAATGATGTGAGTAATAACGTGGTGATGTTAACAGTCCCCTATTACGACCTCTGTCTGGGCTGACCTGCCTGTTAGTGGCCATGTGACCCCAGTATTAGATGTCATTTCTCCTCCAGAGTTCATGGAAAAGGGGGGAGAGCTTATGTTGAGCCCATGTCGTCAGGGCTGCTAACAGCAGCTTGCCATTGTATTAATTATTGTCAGGGAATCCAAGGGGTGTAGATAATACAGAATGCACTGGTTGGTCCCATTTGTTTCACTTGTCAGTGGAGTGAATAATTGGGAGTGCTGACCATATTAGACACAGAGAATTTTGAAGATACGACTCAAACAATTTCAACACAAAAGTATGGCTCGGAAATTAAAAGCTTAATGTCTGAGAATTTTGAATCAGTGTGAAGTAATTTGTTGGCTCTTGTCAGCGTTTGTTCATACATACAGTTACCAGTTCAACAAAAGTAATCTCCATTTTGTTCCCCTTCTCATTAAACAAAATCTGGCACAATTTAATCATATCAAGAACATGCATGTTGGACTAGATAACTATTTAAAGCAAGACATGACCTCAATAGGTCATGTCAAAATAAAGTTGAAGTGTAAATCCTAGATTATAAAAAGGGATTACCAGGGAAAGCTAGAAAATAGCTCTAGTCTATATGGTGTAAAAAGTTTGAAATGTTCACTTGCATATATTCTTTAACTTTATCAATGTTTAATGATTTAAGGACATTGTAGCAGACACGGGGTTTGCTAATACAATGGGGCTCATCTTGCAATTCTCTGAAGGAATAGCTATCAGTCCTGCTACAGCGGCTGCAGCGTCCCTAGGTGACCGCGCCACTGAGCCTGTGCTCGCTCCATCGCACCCCACTCCACGCCTGCTGCCACCCTGAAGGTAGATGCATCACGCTGGGGAGAGCACACAGCAGAAACCCCCTCTCCTCTCAACCCTCCAACCTCCTCCATGGCACTGTGGCCTCCCGCGGCCCCCACACACTGAGGGTCCCCACTACAGCCCTGGTCTCTGTCGCCGCACTGTCCCTCAGGTGAGTGTCTCTAAAAAGCACCCCTCCCACAAGCCAACAACTGCTCTGCTTTTGTCATTTGAGAATGCCACACACTCAGACACACACTCCTGCAGTGACTCTGGAGGGGACACCGCCTGTTCCTTTCCACTCACCTCCCGGCTGCCGCCCGACTCTCTGAGCCGTGTCTGTGGTGGCTACGCCATGTGTGGGGATCTAGGGGCTTCAAACAGCAGGTTTCCCATACTCCCATAATGGCAAAGAGACAAACTTCTACTTTATTACACACTGGACGATTTATAAATTGAGAAACTTTCATCAAAGTAACAAGTATATGTGCAATACAATACCTATCATGTGTAAATACTGTATTTATAGAACAAATTTGCAGTAATAAAATGCTTGATGTGCATACAGTGATTTGCGAAAGTATTTGGCCCCCTTGGACCTTTCAACATTTCGCCACATTTCAGGCTTCAAACATAAAGATATAAAAAATTATTTTTTTGTCAAGAATCAACAACAAGTGGGACAGAAATTGTGACTTTTTTAACAAATAAAAAACTGAAAAGTGGGGCGTGCAATATTATTCGGCCCCCTTGCGCTAATACTTTGTAGCGCCACCTTTTGCTGCAATTACAGCTGCAAGTCGCTTGGGGTATGTCTCTATCAGTTTTGCACATCGAGATACTGGAATTCTTGCCCATTCTTCCTTGCAAAACAGCTCGAGCTCAGTGAGGTTGGATGGAGAGCGTTTGTGAACAGCAGTCTTCAGCTCTTTCCACAGATTCTCGATTGGATTCAGGTCTGGACTTTGACTTGGCCTTTCTAACACCTGGATACGTCTATTTGTGAACCATTCCATTGTAGATTTGGCTTTATGTTTTGGACCATTGTCCTGTTGGAAGATAAATCTCCGTCCCAGTCTCAGGTCTTTTGCAGACTCCAACAGGTTTTCTTCCAGAAAGATCCTGTATTTGGCTCCATCCATCTTCCCATTAATTTTAGCCATCTTCCCTGTCCCTGCTGAAGAAAAGCAGGCCCAAACCATGATGCTGCCACCACCATGTTTGACAGTGGGGATGGTGTGTTCAGGGGGATGAGCTGTGTTGCTTTTACGCCAAACATATCGTTTTGCATTGTGGCCAAAAAGTTGAATTTTGGTTTCATCTGACCAGAGCACCTTCTTCCACATGTTTGGTGTGTCTCCCAGGTGGCTTGTGGCAAACTTTAAACGAGACTTTTTATGGATATCTTTGAGAAATGGCTTTCTTCTTGCCACTCTTCCATAAAGGCCAGATTTGTGCAGTGCACGACTGATTGTTGTCCTATGGACAGACTCTCCCACCTCAGCTGTAGTTATCTGCAGTTCATCCAGAGTGATCATGGGCCTCTTGATGAAAGTTCGGAGGGACGGCCGGGTCTTGGTAGATTTGCTGTGGTCTGAGACTCCTTCCATTTCAATATAATTGCTTGCACAGTGCTCCTTGAGATGTTTAAAGCTTGGGAAATCTTTTTGTATCCAAATCCGGCTTTAAACTTCTCCACAACAGTATCTCGGACCTGCCTGGCGTGTTCCTTTGTCTTCATGGTTCTCTCTGCGCTTTAAACAGAACCCTGAGACTATCAAAGAGCAGGTGCATTTATACGGAGACTTGATTACACACAGGTGCATTCTATTTATCATCATCAGTCATTTAGGACAACATTGGATCATTCAAAGATCCTCACTGAACTTCTGGAGTGAGTTTGCTGCACTGAAAGTAAAGGGGCCGAATAATATTGCACGCCCCACTTTTCAGTTTTTTTGTTAAAAAAGTTTAAATTATCCAATAAATTTCGTTCCACTTCACGATTGTGTCCCACTTGTTGTTGAAATTTTATATCTTTATGTTTGAAGCCTGAAATGTGGCGAAATGTTGAAAGCTTCAAATACTTTCGCAAGGCACTGTATGTATGACATTTCAACACAATACATCCTTTATTCAGCTTCTATGGACTAACAAATTGTCATTTTTTTGTATTGAGCTAACCTTGGAATGCTGATAACTAAAAAGTGAATAACTTGGGAGCTGACACAAAAAGTTTACAATGGAGAAAAATAACATACAACTGTAAGTAAAAGTTAAAGCAAAATGATACATTGATTTTGTTATTAAAAATTATCAAAAACTGAAATGTCGTATTTATGAATACTTTCATAAAATATGAGTTCATACTCAAACCCGTGATTGCTATAATTACAGTAGAAAGTCTTTTTAGGTGTGACTGAAGCTCTGCACATAGAGACGAAAGGTTTTCCCATCCATAACAAAACAACTTAAGCTCTCTCTTTCATGTCTGAATCTATACTTGGTCATCTCCAATCCAATCAGAAATCTCCAATTATGGACTCACAGTATGGACATCGTAACTCCAAACTTCTACTTCCTGCAAACAGGATTTCCAATGGATTTCTTTCAACACTCTTGTGTAGAGTATGATTGAGTGATATACAGATTCCCCCAGCACATAGTTGCATTTCTCATCGGTGCCCTGCATGTTCGGCTTGTTAGTGTAGGTAGCTGTGTCTTGGTAGGTTAGCAGCGGTGCCATACTCTTTCCATTTCCGAATAACAGATTGAACAGTGTTCTGTGGTGTTCAAATCTTGGAAAAGCTTTACAAAACTGAACACGGCTTTGAACTTCTCCACAACTGTATTCCTGACCTCTCTGGTGTGCTCCTTGAGTGGTGTTCAGACCAGAAATGCTGGCGTTTTGGATTCCCATTTATCCATAATCAAACCTACACCTTGACCAGTGATGGTGCAAGTAATCCACGATGCATTGAATACAGCTGAGGCTTTTCCCATTTCTTGTTCTCCTCATCAACAGGCTTGCGTCCTTCGTGCACTACTTACATAGTTCTTCAACAAGATCATATAGATACGGTTAGGTTACAGAGATAACCCCCATTTGGTCCAGGATGAGCACTACTTTCAAGAGTGTGATCACTGTTTAATCCATACACGGGAGAATGTGAACTCAGGGTGAAAGCATGAGGTCATAATCACTATTTTCTCCTTTATCGGTCATGGTTTAATCCTGGTTTTCATTATTTACTAGTGTCTTCCTCCACTTGACTGACCTACTTCAGGAGCAGTGGTCTGGGAACCCATCTCCAGTTGTTGATGCTTGGCTTGGTCAGGACTACCGGAGCTGGAGGATTTTAACTGTTGTGCAGGGAAAAACCGGAGCACCTGGAAGGAACCTACACAGACACGGGGAGAACAAGCTCTACTCAGACTCTGATCGGGATTTAAACCCAGGACCTTCTTGCTGAGAAGCGAGAGTGCTATCCACTATCCGCCTAATGACAGCTGAAAGTACTGCATTCAGAGAAATATATGTGCTATCCCAGTCTACAGTTTTTTTTTTTCTTTAGCTTTCACTTTACAGTTTCTTCTGCCAATCTTTCAAATCCATTAAATCCATCCTCTTGTTTTCTTCTCAAATGTTGCACTGGTTTCAGTGTTATTCTAGACAGGCCCAGAGACCATGGGGCAACAGTGCTGCTCAAGCGGCGCAGCCCTCTGTGTCCACCAGTGTCAGGGGTGTTTGGGGGTTAGGGTCACCCCCATTTTGATATATTTTTTCATTTTGAGTGTTATTGTTTTTTTATAACCAAAATGTCTATAGGGCATGGTATTGTCTCTCCAAATAATGACCCAATGGCCTATAAAGCAAGCCATTACAAAGACTGTTTATTATGAATCATTAATTTGCCCTCTCACCATGGCACATGCAGGACAGCCACACTTATAAGAGTAGAGCAACTCCATGGAAGACCTCAGCACCCCCTGAGCCCCCCCAGGAACAAATGTCAGTATTTACACTTTATTTGTTGTGCGTTAATGCGGGTCATGTGCATCAGCCCCAGTCATCCCCACAAGCATGCTCCTTTTCCCCATCTTACCCTCTCTCTGCTCAGACCAGATGGGTCAGATGGACAGCTGACTGCCCCTTGTAAAGATGAAAGAGTCTTTGTTTCAGTGTTTTAAAGTTTGCAAAAAGACCTATGGCCTTGATTATATGATGATTTATATATTAGTTTTGATATTTACACTAAGATCAAAGAATATATCATTTGCAATGTCCATTTAATTTAATTGTATTATTATATAAATGAATGTATACTCAACGCATTTAGTCATTGAATAATAATGGTCAGTGTTGAGATAATAGGTTTTGGGATTCAGGCGGAGATGAAATGACACGAGGGCTCACAAATTTTTTAAAAATAGCCTTTTTTGTTGAAAACCCACAATATTTGGGTACAATTTAGCATCATTTTTGCATTCTAATTAAATGGAAGAATAATCACTGAACAAATCAATGACCAAAGTAAACATTGATGCAGCCCTAATCTGTACTTGGTTGGTGACAATGAAAGAATAAAATAAAGTGAAAGCGTTTGAACTTCATATGATGGCATACCACACCACACTTAGTTAACAAAATATTTTACAAACAAGATTATATCAGCCTCTCCATGATATTAATATGATATGTTCTCTGATCTGTAAACAGCTGGTTATCTTGCTTTTCCACGATAAGAGAAAGTGCTGAGGATTTACGCTTGGTGAGCACATTTGGGCTGAATCTTTCACACGTCACAAATTGCAGATGGGAAGCAGTGATCTTGAACAGCCGATCACATTTCCGTGACCATCTGACACCTTCCATTTAGGAAAATAATACTTTCTATCTTAGCATACCCCTCTGCAGCAGCCAGCAAGAGGAATTATGCCTGCTACACTTTTACTATTCTCAAGTTTGGAGCTTGCGCATTATATTGTTTCATCTCACTGATTAGATGAAAAGCTCACATTTTAATCAGACAATTGAAACGGCAATGATTTAAAACAAAAAATACTTACCAACAGAAAAGAGCATCTGGTCTTAGTGCATAGGTTCATAGTCATTGTTGTATTAATTTAGCCATTAAAACTACTAAAAATATTTGTGTATCTTCTATATGTTCACAGTAAAAATTATAGTGATTTACAGAAAAGTGCAGTATGTGTGTAATTTGACAGATAACTATGAGGTGGGTTAACTGGTAGCGAGAGTTGTAAATCACTGTAGTGTGATTCTTTGTCTCTGAGGGTTTAATTAGTCTAGAAATTCTTCTCTTATCTGATGACCCCCTCCCTCTGCACACTGCAACAACTTACAACCATAAACGCCCTGCAATCTGAAGACCAGTGGCCTCGGGAGACCAAGTTGCTACAAAGAGCTGAAAGAGTTAGAAATGGTCATTTTATTGTGTTAGAATAGCACGCTGGAGACTTTGGGTAATGTAGTGCTGGTAAAGATAACAATATGGGACTCCTATGTAAATTACCGAGGGCTACTGTACCAGGCTGTTGTTCTGTGAAGCTTTTCTCTGTGTGGATATGATCAGAGAGCAGTTCTTTTGCTCAATTAATTATTTTTTTTGTTTCAATACTATTTATAAATCGAGTACTGTATGTTTCATTCTTGATGGCAAGTATGGTCATGGTTATATTAGTTGTGCCAGTACCATTTCTTGTGTTACAGAACTGGTGCTGGTACTTCAGAAATATACATGTGAAAGTAGTAGTACCTTTAGCAGTAGCGGCAACGGTAGTATTAGTAGCAGTAGTGGTAGTAGTATAGTAGTTGTAAAAATGAAGATTCAATAGAAGTAATAGTACTAGTAGCAGCTGTAGGGGTTCATCCGGACTGTATTTATACATTTATTTCATAACCATAAATATACAATAACTATAGTACGATATGTTTACATGACTATAACGATGCTATTTTAAAGTTGGAACACTAACAGATCTTGTACTTCGCCCACTATCTATGTTTTTGGTATTTTCATATCTCTTGTCATAAACTACATCAAACAAAGTTGTGTTATTAATGCTATCTATGCAGGGCCTGTTACTGCTTTACGGTAGCATGGTGTTGCTCTATTTCATAGTACATGAACAAACCCATTTATCCCTATCTGTCATTTCATAACTGGCGAGGTATCTGTCACTTGTAGTCCCATGGGAGTCCTGTATGTATGCTTTTTTAGCCTAATTGAGCTCTTTATTTAATTGACAGGCTCTGTTCTAATAAGTAATTCCCCACCATTTTTGATTGAAAAACAAGGAGCGCTATATAAAAGCAGTCTCACTGACATAAACATTAACTTTGTCCAGACTGGATGTGATTGAGTAAAATGGGGTGGACATTAGTCAGACGTGCTGTGCAAATAATATGTTACATTGTCAACAAAGGTTTTTATTAACTACTTCAGTCAATTTGCCATTATTGTAGCGTATGATGATGATGAGTTATTGATGATTTGCATCCAAAGGCTTGATCTAACGTTGAATGTACAGATGTTAGTCCTTGGATGTTCTGTTTTTCTTCTTTTTCTACATTCTGATGTTTAATTAGATGCTACAGATTTTACTGCCTATAGGGTATGTAGACTATACTGTATATTCATTGATATGATAGATTAGGAACTTAAAAGGGTGGGAAAGGTTTGGAGCAGGTATGTAAAACCTGTCCTCAAAGGGTCGGTGTAGCTGCAGGTTTTCAATCCAAGCTGGACCAGTTCTTTGGAACCAGTTTGACACCTATGTTTTAGAGGTATAAACTATTTGCAATTGGATGGAAATTATGCTGTAACTTTTACAAAACTTTTTCTTTTACAGATATTTATTATCTTATTTATGGCTAATTTCAATACGCCCAAACAAGTATTCATGAGAAATACGTGCCCCAATATTATTCAACATCCTTTTGAATAGTGCTTTTGTTTTAAACATGTAGATGCTGTAGTGCTGTAGTGTACTGTATTTTGCAAGTCGGGCCAACATTCATTGGTTCATTTTGGACTTGCACTGGTGACTGCTCCGTATTAGGTTTCACTTCTTTGTGTCTATGGCCTGGAGCTATGGTCCAAAGTGTGTCCAGGGGATATGATTAGAATATAGACTTGAATTGTGTTATTGAACTTTGTTAGTGTGGGCATTTGTTCTGTTCACATTTGCACTTCTTGACATCACATATCCAAGTGTTGTGCCTTTATAAAGATGCAAAGCTTTAGTTTGTGCCATGCACCTTCTTTTGAAGGACTAGTATGAGCAGAATGAGATGAGGGGTTATTTTGGCGATGGAGATTAAGGCAGGGGCTTTTTGTCATTTGTGCGAGACAAGCCATTCATCCATCCAGTTCACAGCCAAAAAAAAGGCTGGTCCCAGAAATTAGCAGTTTCAGCTCAGCAGCAAAGTCGTCGGGCTGTGAAGGCAGAGAGAAATTGACTAATTAGCAATGCGCACTAAAACTTGACGGTTCTCTCTATAACGGCGAGGCAAAGACTCGCTTTTTCTCCCCCTTTCTCTTTTCTTTCTTCCATAGATGTTTGAAATCGCAGTCATTTACGCTCGACAGTTTTTACAATAGCCTTGAGCCATAATTTTGCGAGTCTCTCCAGCATCCATACCCCTGCATGGTCTCTCTCCACCGGCCATGCACGACCGTTTCTCTCCCCAACCGTGGATTTCCTATTACTCTCGTTACGACTCACTGAGCCCCAGGCCCAAGGATAATGATGTGTTGTTTCTTGGTAGCATAATTTGTCACACGTATATTTCTTCTTCTTCTCTTGCAGAAAGCACAGCTCCCTCTCACACTCACACACTTCTTGTTAATTCAGAAGAACAAATGATCAACGTCAACAAATAACGCGAAATAGGGACTTAAGAGTTGGAATCAATTATTATTTGGAGAGCATAGACTTTTTGAAAGAGGAACGAACGGATTTCAAGTTTCTGGGACCTTACTTTCTTTTTGTCGGGCGCTGAAGTCAGGTAAGTTTGGCTTCTTCTCTGTGAGCTGTTCTCATCATTTGGTGTTGACAGGCGCGTATGCTGGATCTGGCAAACAACGTTTACGCACGCCGGGTTAACTTCATGCACATTACGCGCGTTAAAAATTCCGCTTCGATCTTAAGAACAGACGTGTTTTTTTCAGCTGCAACTTTTTTTTTCTAGAACGCAACAATACTACAACGAGCATTTTTTCTTTTTTACCAATCGCGTTAACGTAACTCCACACGCGTAAAGCCAAACGTACCCGGAGATCTCTGCCGCTACTGATGGAAGGAGACAAACTAATCGCTTTTGTAAGACTCCGTAAAGGCTAGAGATGCGCCACGTCCTCTTTCCGATGAGAGTAGCGGGGGGATCAGGGGCAGGTGTAGGAGGGATGCAGCATCTTCAGCCATCGGTGCGTCGGCCGCGTCTCCTCACCGTGTAGTCGACAACTTGCGTGTGTTATAGGGGTTATAGCTTTGCAGCATCTCCGCGCCTTCGCTGGATGTGACGGCGCTGCGTCCCCCGGAGCTCAGCGTGCGTTATAGCCTCTCCACATAAGAATGAGAAAGTGTGGCACACTATGGGAACTACTGCGTTTTTGTTTGTTGTTATACGACCAGAAGTTCAAAGAGACTGAAGCTTTACTGGACATACATCATCCATTCCGTCTGCTGTTGGCTGGTGCGTTTTGAATCAGACGAATGAGTGCATTATTCTCTAACTTTTGAAATAGGTGGGTTTTTGAAATAAGTTACTTAAAGTTCATCCTTGCTTGGTTGTTTGTTGCCTAGGTGGCGTTCACATAAAGTCATGTCCAGATCGGGTGATAGAACATCCACCTTTGACCCAACTCACAGTGACACTCTGCTGCACGGGCTCAATCTTTTGTGGAGGAAACAGCTTTTCTGTGATGTGACTCTCACTGCCCAGGGACAGCAGTTCCACTGCCACAAAGCAGTGCTTGCGTCTTGCTCCCAGTACTTCAGGTCTCTCTTCTCCTCTCACAATGTAATCAACAATGAGGGCAGTAAAGGAGACCAGGCTAGCAGTGGGACCCCCTCATCCTCCCCAGATGACAAGCTTGTAACCCCCACTGCCAGGCCCATTAATAACCTGGTACTACAAGGATGCTCCTCTATTGGACTACGCTTAGTGTTGGAGTACCTCTACACTGCCAATGTGACTCTTTCCCTGGACACAGTGGAAGAGGTGCTGTCAGTGAGCAAGATTCTGAACATCCCTCAAATCACCAAGCTCTGTGTGCAGTTCCTCAATGACCAGATCTCTGTCCAGAATTACAAGCAAATCTGCAAGATTGCCGCCCTCCATGGACTGGACGAGACAAAGAAGCTGGCCAACAAATACTTGGTGGAAGATGTGCTTCTGCTAAACTTTGAGGAGATGTGTGCCATGCTGGATGCTCTGCCACCCCCTGTGGAGTCAGAGCTGGCTCTCTTCCAGATGTCAGTGCTGTGGCTGGAGCATGACCGCGAGACTCGTATGCACTACGCCCCAGACCTCATGAAGAGGCTCCGCTTTGCCCTCATCCCTGCCCCAGAGCTGGTGGAGAGGGTGCAGTCCGTTGAGTTCATGAGGAGTGACCCAGTGTGCCAGAAGCTGCTGCTTGATGCCATGAACTACCACTTGATGCCCTTCCGACAGCACTGCAGGCAGTCCGTGGCCAGCAGGTGAGACTGACTCATATATTGCTTGTACACTCTTCATGACTTTTACATTGTGAAAAAGTTCATTGAAAGTCTCCCACCACCAGTTAAATAATAAAACTTAACAAGTACTGTAACTCTGATCCAAATTATTATGGATATTTATAATTAGCAAACCAGCTATTTCCACCACATTTATCATTGTTACAAATCCCACATTACAAACTACACTTTTTTTGTTTTCCACATGTGTGTAATTTCTTCTTTATCAATGAATACATGATGTAGCTAACCAGATAAAGGCTGCTATTGATTCACAGCTCTCATAAATACAATTTGAAACGCTATAATTATAGTGGTACCAAAATGACATGGTTATAATTTAATCAAAAGTCTTGTAACAGCTTGTGAATAAGCTACTTATCTGATATGAGACTGATTAAATATGTATCTAAATATTAAGGTCATGGTCTTAATTGTTATCATTTTTTGTTTGACAGCTTCTACAAAAAAACATGTTAATTTATGGGAAAGACATAAAATAGTATATAATCAAGCCTAGTCTAAAATCGGCCGAACAAGCAGCTTGTCACAAGTTGATTGAGTGACCTGCTGTAGACAAGTTTGTTTATCTGACAGTTACAGAGGGTGTTTTTACAAGAGTAACAATGAATTCCAGTTGTGCCATTAGTGCATTGTTGAAAAAGATATTCTAAGCGTGCTCTAAATGTGGAATATGAATTCTTTCTAAAAGCAGTCATTTCTTCCTTAGTCCAAGTACAGCTCTATTTCCGCATATGGGTTTAAATGAGCAAGGAATAAGGAATCCTCATAATTAGTTTCACATGCCACTGTTTCTCTCCTCTCAATTAATCACCATTATCTATGTCCAGGGGCTCATTTGCATATGAATAACCCCAAAACACTTCCGAGTGGGCCAGTAGCAGGGCGAATGTACTGAGACAATGGTTGTTTATCCAAGCATATAAAAGTGAAATATGAATTGGTAAAATGTGACCGAGCCTGAATGTAAACCCAGTTATCTTAATTTTGAGCACATATTGGGACAAATTGGAAGTTCTGCTCTAATATCTATTCAATAGTAAATAATAGTGGCTAAAGTTCACTTAAATGTGTCATATAGCACAGCAGGGGATACCTCAGCACTGCCTCGTAAATGTCACATGAATCACAGCAGCCAATGAAATGGAGACATTGTATGAACTGGTTTATGCTCCCAATTGCACTCTTTGCCTCCAGCATGGCACCCCACTGGAGTGACCTCACCTCTCAGCTAATTGAAAGCTTGTCTTTAGGGAGCCATAACCATTCAATAACACATCCCAAACACAAGTACTCTTCATAATTCCTATTTGTAAGAAATTATGATAAATTCAAACGGCAAGGAACTTCAGTGCTATTCAATTTGTATTGAAACAATTTGTGGTT
Organism: Knipowitschia caucasica; assembly: GCA_964034765.1. Taxonomy (NCBI): domain Eukaryota; kingdom Metazoa; phylum Chordata; class Actinopteri; order Gobiiformes; family Gobiidae; genus Knipowitschia; species Knipowitschia caucasica. The sequence goes on from OZ035836.1 coordinate 9,319,177, forward strand.
TATTGGTTAAAAAATTTAATGCTCATTAGCATCACATATCAAGTATTTCACTGTGTGTTTGTCTATTCACTGAGAACATGTACAGTATTAACAAATGTAATATTGACAGTTGAATTCACAATAGAATACATGTCTATGTGAAAACAAAGAATTTGTATTTTGTTTTTCACCTCTTGTTTAATTCTGTTTTGGAACATTTGTCCACAAACCCACACTTTGTGTCTTTGCAGAATCCGTTCCAATAAGAGGATGCTGTTACTGGTGGGTGGTTTGCCTCCTGGACCTGATCGCCTCCCTAGTAATTTGGTCCAATACTATGACGATGAAAAAAAGACATGGAAGATCCTCACAAGTGAGTGGAGGCCTTTTCTTTGTACCCAGAGCATCCTGTGTTTGTGCCTTTTTATGAGATTTATCTTTTCCTATGAATGACTTTAACACAAGTTAATTTTCTCACAAAATGAGGGAAGGAGTTCCCTAAATCCTTCAGGTAATAATGTATCACTATCACTTTTAATATAAGTTTTTAATCAGAGCGTGACTTCGCAGCACTGTGGAGCGTCATGCACGGTTTCCCTTGTTTTTGCTGAAATATGCTTGCAAGATGCATGATGAGATTTACTTCAACGTAACGGGCTATTGTGGTGGAGCTACAACAACAATTAATCACGTAGTTTTTCAATATCTTTTAATAATAACTTAATGATTCAGTGTCTGTCAATCCCAAAATTAACATCAGGAAATAATTACATTTTAGAAAATCTTCATGTTATGTATTATTGGTAAATAATATGAGGTGATTTATTAAAAACATCTTTTCTTAGATTTCATAAAGTAGGAAGGTTGATAATATTTAGAATAATAGAATGTAAACCAAACAAGCCACATCTATAATATTTAGAGAAGCATCTCTGAGGAAACCAGCTGGTCTTTTCTCTTTGTCATCCATGACCTTTGAAGGCCCACTACTATATTATTGTAGTATTGCAAAGGTCAGCTAATGGAAAACCATATTTGTTCTTTGCATCCTCATCTCTGGACTTATTGAGTTCTTGTCCTTGTTTTGGTTTGAGTCATAGCTCAGCACTGTTGCTTCATAGTAATCTGCCTCACTGCGTCAATACCCTTAATCTTTCTGTTTTAGATTTTTTTTTTAGATTTTGTGAGAGGTCTAATCTTAAGTACTAAAGTAACTGTGTTGGACACTGTTTCTCAATTCATAACACTTCTTGGCAGTGGGATTTCAGCTTGTGTTTGGCCAGATTTATCAGGAGGCATTCTGCTAAAGGAGGTGTGCGTTCACAACAGCCTGAAGCTCACTGGTGTCTATATTGTTATTTTCTCATTACACTCACACTCATGGGTATAAACTGCAACAAGCAAAAGGTCAATAGGGATTTCCATCAGTCAAAACTAAAAAGTTAACACTCAAATGGTCCGTGGCCAAATGGAAGGACAAAACTGCAAAATCATCCCCTTAACACATCAGTGGCCATCTGATGTAGCTTCCACACAATGGATGTGGAATAGAAGATTATTAACATTCAATCATAACTTTTCAATGAGGCGAAACCTGAGAGGGACAGGCTTTGATTAAGACATTCATCAACACAATTTGGGGAGAATTTGATCCCTCTCTTCAGAATCCTCTGCCTGGTGATTCCAGTGTAAAGTTTGCCATCTAGTGTACCCGCTGTAGCGTGGCAAACAGCAGACAAAGCCTGGACTCTCTCCCCTGTCTGTGCTTATTTAAAACAGGCCCATATTAAAATCACAGGCTGGTGTACACTGTATGGCCTGGAACAAAGGAATCAGCTCGGCAGGATGCGGCTGTAATGTGTTGAAGGCACGTCAGACCTCAGCAGCAATGGTGCATTAGCTGAGGAGCCAGTCAAGCGGCCCCAACTGCGTCTCTATGCAGAGGTTTGTGCCTCCCTCTAGTGAGCCCTGCAGCTCACTGTAGTACAGCGACTGATGGCTTCCATCTCATAAAGACATGCTTCTAATGCCCTCCTATGACTGCTGCAACTACCTGAAGGCTTACTGTACCTTACTTACCATGTATGGATACACACATTCAATCAGTATAAGTCAGAGGTTATTCAAGATTTAACTTATTTACTAACTATGGTCTTATCTGTTTCATAATCTTTTTAATGCATGATCAAGTACAACTATATTTTATTATACTAGTATTTAGAATCAATACTTGATACTTGAATACAAGACTTCTTAAACAATGAATTACTGGAGCGTATCACTACAATCATAAAACCTGTCAAAAACATTATATGTGCTATATTCCAGCTTAATTAGCTGTGTATTCAGTGAACTATGATGAGCTGAAAAACTCATTAATTAATCAAAGTGAAATGCTAATTGTGATAATAATGGAAGGTCCTATCGCCCAGCCTCACTGTAAAGCAACAACCTTTTTACATAAGCAAAAGATTATTTGTAGTGTTAGTGCAAGTCACTAGACATCATCGAGAAGAGCACCCATCCATAGCACATATACTGCTGACGGAGTGATAATGTAAATAGCTATAGTCTTACAGCACTTGTCTTCGTGGTGCTCTGGAGCCGGGCAGCCTCTTCCCCTCACTGTAGATTAAGCTGTGTTTAGAGCATGTATGTATGTTGCATTAGTATCCTATCGGAGACCTCCTTCCTGGGTGGGGAGGCACATGTCAGCGAGCCAGAGTGAGATTGCAGGGAGAGGCCAATTGGAAAGAAATGAGATTCAAGGCTGTCTAATTTTGCAGCAACTGTGATCCATCAGGCAGTGGGGAGGTGACAGTGGAAATGACTGATGGAGACAGACAGGTGGGTTTTAACATTCCACTGATTTGTACTCAAAAAGCACCCGGGCCGAGATTTATTGAGTGAACACGATCATGTTCATTATGACTGTCACCTAAGACCATTTCTCTACATCTCAATGGGGTCACTTCAACACAAAGGATAGTGGAGAAAGAGAGCAGAAAAACATACTTGAGGAAGAAATTATACCCAGGTGGTCTATGTGCAAGACCGGGCATTTAAGCAATGCATACATGCGACTACAGCTGTAAATTAGCATATTCTACTATAATGTGCTACAAAGCATCTCTCCTGTAGGCTAATGTTTTATTGTCCACGGTCCCAGGAAAATAAAAAAGTCCTACCAAGAACATGTGGGAAATGGAAAATCTATCTTTTGCTTTTTGTTCAGTTTCATGCCAGGAGACAGAAATAAAAATTGTGTTTTTTCTATTCTAAATATCTACTTTAGTTAGCATCGTGTCTTGTCTATTAGTCCAAAGAGCACATTTAGGTAGTGTTATTATCATCACAAAAATAGAATAACATCTTGAGCTTGAGTTCTCACCAGTCTCACTAATGCCCTCTACAGAAGCCTGTTCGGAATTGCTCCTCTTCTTCCCCGGCAAAGTTTTCTTTGTTAACCACCAGTAGGCACCAGAGATTATTCACATTATTTATTATTTGATCTGAAACAAAGGTTAGAAAAAAAGCGGACCATAAATAACAGTAAACAAAAACAAAAAGCAATGTCCAAAAATATCTAGGAAAACTTTTATGGAAAGCCATGTTGTTTTATAAAATGCCCTGGATTAAGGAGCTCATGTATTTTGTATTTTGTCACCTATAGGTTTGAATAAACAAGTGCTATGAGAAGGGATTTGAACCATTTAATTTTTTGTGTTGTCATCATGCAACCATTAAAAAAAAAATCTGTAAAATCAGTGCTTGGTTTTTATGGTATTATATGTTTATATAAATGTATGGACATTTGTCATCTGACCCTTATGGACCAATACCTGTGTGTTTTCTGTTTTTTTTCTTGTGTTTGAGCTGTTTGATTCTCTGATCTGTGTTGGCGAATTCAACGGTTGTGTAAAGTCCTCTGAGAGAACTGCTGTTGTGATTTAGTGCTATACAAGAATAAATTTAATTGGATGTGTTGTGTTTTGTCCACAGTAATGCCTTACAACAGTGCTCATCACTGTGTGGTGGAGGTGGAGAACTTTCTGCTGCTGCTTGGAGGAGAAGACCAGTGGAACCCCAATGGTACAGAAAACACAAGACATTTGAATTTAAAAGTGTTAAACAATATTCAACAATCATATATTTTACTCTACTTGTAGCTTCACTTTTCACAAATTTTTTTTCAATAGGGAAACACAGCACCAATTTCGTGAGCCGGTATGATCCAAGATTTAACAGCTGGATCCAACTTCCGCCAATGCAGGAGAGGTGAGTTGTGGTGTGGATCCAGAAATAGTGCATTCAAATGTATATAGTCATTGTGGGTTTTTTCGTACTAATGTCATCCTCTCATCCTTCGCAGGAGAGCCAGTTTTTTTGCCTGTCGCCTGGATAAGCACTTGTATGTGATCGGTGGGAGGAATGAGTCGGGATACCTCTCTAGTGTCGAGGCCTACAACCTGGAGACTAATGAGTGGAACTACCTGTCCTCTCTCCCTCAGCCCCTGGCCGCCCATGCAGGAGCTGTGCACAATGGAAAGATTTATATTTCAGGTGATGGTTATATTTAGACTGTTAAAGCACACCATACACTTATTCTTCAGAAAGACTATTTAAAACACAACTTTATTAATTTTGTTCATTTAAATTTTTTGGTCAGTGTCCTACAAAAAACATTAAGCACAAACACAAAATGACATGTTCATACAGTATAACAACATTTTATTTTCAACTGGGAAAATAAAGCAGTCAGCTACACTTTGCCTCCATCAAATTAAAAAAACACTTGAACATTGGCGACACAGTGGCTTTCTGGATCGCACTGTCACTTCTCAGCAAAAAGGTCCTCGGTTCGAATCCCGGTCGGAACAGGGCCTTTCTGAGTGAAGTTAGCATGTTCTCCCTGTATCTGCGTAGGTTTCCTCCGGGTGCTCCGGTTTCACCTACCACTAAAAACATGCACAATAGGTATGATTGTAATGAGTGAGTGAGTGGATGGATGGTGTAGCATCAATGCGCCAGTGTGTTCGGCATCTTGCTTCTGTCATCACCGTGTGTGGAGAGAATGAAATAATATCTGCCCTCTTAACATTGTAAAGTGCTTTGGGTGACCTTGGTCGGGAAAAATGTGTTATATAAATAAAGATTACTTATTTACTTACTAATGGAAACTTTAAAAAGCCGTGTGTGTGATGATTTGTGCTGAGAGCTGGTTTGAGGGTAATCCACATTGATTCTCTATAATGAAAAAGTGGTTCTATGGTTGCACAAACATATATGTGAGTATGTGCCAAATGGTTTGATAGTTATAATCAGATTCCCTATTTTTAACCGCTGTGTTTTTCTTGCTTTACTCTGGATTTAGCATCAACTAAAAAGCTTAATTTTTACTTCAGACTGACATAAGTATTATGAAAGTGTATATTGTGACTCAGATGAGTGTTTTTCTTTTGTAGGAGGGGTCCACAATGGGGAGTATGTGTCCTGGCTCTACTGTTACGACCCTGTAATGGACGTGTGGGCTCGAAAACAGGACATGAACACAAAGAGAGCCATCCACGCACTGGCCGGGATGAACGACCGCCTCTACGCCATTGGTGGAAATCATCTCAAAGGCAAGTGTCATTGACCCATGTTGAGACCACTTTCTCCATTTGGCATCATTCATTACAGTAAAAGGTCATGGCTGATCCTGTATTAGTGATTGTTATGTTGCTTTTCCAAATGGGACACTTTTGATAGTTCAATTTTCATGTTAGTGAATTCACAGCTATTTGTGTTGCCAATATATTTTCTTTCTTGCTGTCTCTCTCTCAATGGTTATGGCGTCATGTAATCCGTAGGCGTTTTCATACTGCAGACCCGGTATTTAAGACGGGGACCAAATTACAAGTTAGGCGTGTTGTATGGACCTGAGTTGGTTTTCACCACAGGGAAGACAGGAACGTCCATCCATCCATTTTCTTCCCCTTAATCCATTTCTGGGTTGGGGGGGTGGCAGTCAGAGCTGCACCCAGTACACTTAGCACCAGCCCCTCACTGATCCTCCTGCAGGTGGTGAGTCCACAGGAGCTGAGATCTTTCAGTGGGAGCTTTAGGCAAAGTGGGGTTAAGTGTCTTGCCCGAGGACACAACGACAGTAGTCATCAGTGTGAGTCATGATGTAGGTCTTATGGTGGGCTCGAACCCACGACCTTCAGGCCCAAAGGCCAATGCTCTACCAACTGAGCTACTGTCGCCCGGAACGTATCACACACAAAAAATACTCAAAACAAACTTTACACGTAAAAAAAAACAAGTCTTTAAAAGTCATGAGACAATAGAAATTAGGATCAAAGGAAACTTTGGATGAAAAACTTGCCATTGTGAAGCAATATGGACACTTTCCAGCTTCTTCTTTTACCAGGATAAGAAAGAGCTGCGTGTGCAAGTGCTTTACACGGCTTATTACCTTGTCATGTACAGTTTGTTCCTTTATGATTCTTGTGTAGTTTTAAAACCTTGACCCACATATAAGCAATGGGCTATAAAACAGTCTTTGATATTGTCCATGTGCTGACTCTCCATTCGAGTCATTCTGACCTGCCACCCCCTGTCACAGTCGAGCTGGGCATCATGGTCAAAAGCCCTAGTTTTTGTCAGTATGAAAATGCCTTGTTAGATGTATTAAATATTCACTTTTGATGAGAGTGGTCCTTTTCATTTTCATGCAGGTTTCTCTCATTTAGACGTGATGCTTGTGGAGTGCTATGACCCCAAAGCCGACCAATGGAACATCCTGCAGACGCCCATCCTGGAGGGCCGCAGTGGGCCGGGCTGTGCAGTTCTGGACGACAGCATCTTTCTGGTTGGAGGCTACAGCTGGAGCATGGTACTATTCACAAATACACATTATTTTGTATGCTTTTGCAGTGTCTTTCCAGTTTCCATTGACCCAATATCTCTGATGTCCCCAAAGTGTTTTCTTCATTGAATTCAAAATTTGAACAAAACAACTGTTTTGGAACAGTAAATAACATAATTATAAAAATGTTGTTTCTTCTCAGGGGGCCTATAAGTCTTCTACCATCTGCTACAGCCCAGAGAAAGGCTCATGGACTGAGTTAGAAGGAGAGGTGGCAGAGCCATTGGCGGGCCCTGCCTGCTCCACCGTCATACTACCGGCCTGCCTTCCTTTTAACAAATGACAACTAATCCCACCGTCGGGCCCAGACGTCAGGGAAGAAGACTCTGACTGGGAGGAGGAGCAGCAGTGAAAACACATCTGCAACTTCCAGTCATCACAGTGGGCTTGTGTATAAATATTATTTTTTTACTTGTTTGATCAAAGCACTTTCGTTCTTCCCAACTGAAGAGTTGAAAAAAGTTCCTTTGTGTAAGTAATGAAACACACACTATTCCAGAAAAAGAGTTTCATATTGTATTTCTCTGTAAATGTTTTGGCTTCTCTTCGAAAGCACATGACTGAATTATAGCTTTCAAACCATTGTATTCAAATGTGATGCTCCAACAATGGACTCGAGAATGGACTGAAAAAGAGCCTGATATCACAGAAAGTGACCGTGGACATGTATAAATCTTGTTTATTGCTCATGACACATTCATGTCTGGGTGGATTGTGCACTTTTCCTGATTTTCACCTGGGCAGAAAATGTTAATATTTGTTTCTGAAGACAGTACATGATTGGGCTCACTGGTTTGTAATAATCCTTCTTGTATTTGAACGACAAAGGACAAAATAACAGGGCATCTTGACTCGATGTGGGACAATGTGAAAACATTCATCTGAAAGGGTTTTCAAACATGGAGCTGTGGGTGTGTCTAGAAAGCATTATTTACTTCTTGTTTTATTTGAGGATAAAAGATAAAACAAAAGCTAGAATAAACATGATATTGACTGATTATTGATAATTCTATGTGCAACCGTAAAAATCATTGATATCTACACAGGACAAAGCTTAGCACTGAGACTACGATTCAAGCTGTGTTGTTTTAAACATCAACTACATTTTATAAGTTCATTTTACTGTCTGCGTTTTGATTTTCAGACTACTGTTCCTACTCAGAACAGCACTGTAAACCGTGAAAAACAAGGTATGTGATGATGACCTAATTCATTCATCTTAACCTCAGTGAAGCGGATTTTGAAAGTCCACTCATGCTGTTAATCTGCTTTCCACTAAAACTTACCAAATGTTTTTTACAGTTTCAAAAAAGAAGCTGATGCTGTTGATATAAAATGTACATGTAATGTAATGATGGAACAATCAAATTGTGAATGTTGATGTAGTGGTGCTTAGCATCTTTGGGAAAACACAAATTAGGGCACATTAAAACTGTCCTGTAACTATTCAATGATGGAACTGACGCACAGCTGACTAAATGCACTAATAGTGAAATTTTAGGCCAGAAAATCAAATGTACTTAAATGTAAAATGTTAAAACATTTGAACACTAATTCATCTTTTATTGAATATGGTTAAAAAAAAGTTGACTCAAAATGCCAACACAGCACCTGTTGCATTCTGTAAAGATTTACTGATTTTATTCTTGTACATAGTTGCTTGCAGTAAAACATTTTTGTGCACTCAACTCTGGATTTATTCTCAAATCCTGTTCTTTGCATTTTAGATTATAAAATAAATACACTCTTGATGATTCAAACTTGATATTTATTTCCATCTCATTTTCCTTTTGGACTGTTATAAACTTAGATGCCCATTTTTAGAATCAAATCATATCAGCCTTGGGAACACAGCAAAATCCTTTTCAGAGTGAACCAGAACAGCAGATAAAGCAAACCTGATGTTTACCTGCAGGGCACTCTCTCATGCCAGACTGGATTCGATTTGCAAACCGTTTACCACCACCTGTCTCGCGCACCAAACAGCATGCGCGTCCCGCTATGTGCACGCCTGATTTCTCCACCACTTTTAATGGCACTGCTCTCTTTCTGCTCGGCATATTCACTGCATGAGTATCTGCCTGCATTTGGCCACGCGCCTGGAGGATACGATGGCAATTATTTTTTCACATTGATGGTTTGGACAGATTACATCAATCTATATCTACTCTGCAAAGTGCTGTATGGGCCCTTTGATTTTGTTTGCTTTTGGTAATTTTGTGCAAAAATCTTGGGACAATAGGTTCAATCATAGGTTAGGGGAGGGACTAAAATGGAAGGTGGTGGCGGCCTTAGATTTTTGTTGTTTTTTTGTTGTTAATGAGCAATTTTTGTTCATTTCCCTATTAAAGAAAGATTGCCTTTGGAGTAAAAGTGTCAATATTTTACTCTCATAATGGAAGACAATTGCAGGCACGTTTGTATCTGCAGCCCATTTAAAACACATCCACACTCAAGATTTTTATTTTTGTCAAATTCAGAATCATGGCAAGGCAAGTTTATCTGTATAGCACAATTCATACACAAGGAAACTCAAAGGGCTGAACAAAGCAAGATAGAGGCAGTCATAAAAAAACAACATTAAAAAGAGTGAAGATAAAATCCCTTAAGGTTAGGGTGACTGTTTTAACCTGGATTTCAATATTATTTGTCTCACATTTTCAGTCTATGTCATACAGACTGCTCTCTCCTGAAATTATAATACAAAATTGTTCATAAACCAGTAGTTTGGGATCTACCACATATAGAGACTCAAAATACTAACTAACATGACCGCTGCAATTTGATGAAGTCGCGCATAATTACATATCCCAGCGTTAAAAGGAGCAGAAAATCCTGTCTTAATCTGGCGATATGTGGATTTTAAGTCTTTTGTGTTGGTGGTTGCAGTGGCAGATGGCTGCTGTAGCTGCTCCCAGTCCCAAAGCTGGTTCCTTCCTGAAGCTTAGGGAATAGCGTGATTGGTGAAAGAGAAGCACAAGTGACCCTGTAATTAACTCTGACGACCATCACGGTGCAGTTTTAATCAAAGTTGTGCTATCTTTGGTGTTGTGGAGGTGCTGGGAATAAGTCTTGTCCTGGGAGAGATGTTCTTATAAACAGAGGTGGGCAGAGTAGCATTGGCAAAATCAGAGAAGGATCAAGTGAATCAAAGAAATCAAGTGCTTCAATAATATTTCTTGGCCCAATATAAACTGTAAAGGTATGACAGGTTATGACAATTATGAAATGATCTGTCATTTATGGACATATATACACATTTAATCGCATTTATAGACTGCAGTTTTCCCGGTACCCAATGAACCAGTGGCTCCTATTATGTGCCTATTGCGTTGTGTTCGAACGGCCTGATTCTCTGATCTGTTATTGCCAAATCTTCAACTTTGTAAAGTCTTCCAAGACATAGGGCTACACAAAACAAAGTTGAATTGTTTAGTTTACAGCCAGAAAATGTGACAAAATTATCTTTTTTGTTGTCGTACCTAACGGCAGGCGAACAAGGGAATCTAATTTACTTAATCGTTCGAGCTCCTATAGTCAGATCTCAGCAGTGGAGATGGGCTGGGTGGTAATTGGATGGGAGACTGAGAATACCTTGAGATCAGGACAAAGAGATGTTGTAGTTTTCAGTGTTACTCTAAAATAAATTTCACAGGGATGAACATGGAGCATCATTTTATTACAAAATTACTGCTACACTACTTTTAGTCTGCATCACTGTTGTAATCAAATGACTAATCATTGTTTCATTCAGTTACACTACTGAGTAACTTTATAAAAGGAATATGTTATAGACAGTTTCCGGTTTTGCAACTTGTAACTTTTTTTCATTCGTCTTCTCCCCCTTTGTCCATTTTTGGGTTGGCGTGGTGGCAATCCGAGCTACCACCCAATTCTCATAGCACCAGCCCCTCACTGTCCACGGGAGGATGGTCCACCACGTCAGCTTTGTACTTTCAGTCGGGGCTTCGGGCAAAGTGGGGTTAAGTATCTTGCCTATAGGGACACATGGGAAGGTGGGAGACATGAGTCGTGGGGGATTCGAACTCTTGACCATTAGGTTCACCAATGTTCTGACCCACTGTCACCCCAAAAACCTGGCTGCAACTGGAATCCGTCAAAGAAGTCCATACATTGTTTTATGTATGGACAACAATCCTATGATAATTATGAGACCCATGGAAAGGTCAATATTACTGTATATCGTATCATTTTCTATGCCCGACTTAAGCAGTCTCTTGATTTGACCCACATTTTATCTCTGATGCAACATTGAACTGATGCTGGATGGTATTTAAAAGCTGTTTGCATTTACCATTCAAGGTTATTTACTGATTTGTCAGACTCAGTTACTAAAATTAGGACAAAGTATTGGGTGCGATCCATTATTATAGACCAACTGTTTTACCAAATGTTAAGTCTGCTCGGCACTCTCTGAATGTTGTCACTTGAGCTGCAGAAAGGACCATTTCATTCACACGCTGTATGACGTCTATACATCTAATATTATTCTGAACCCGGGATTGACGTCAAAAGTAGCTACAACCGCTAATAGCACATTATTGGAAGGTGAGACGTACACTTATGTATATTATTTTTTACACGACACTATTTTCTACCTGATTCTTTCTCCTTGTTGTCCTTAGTCCCATGCTGCTTCCAAGCTCTACATCTGGACTGAGTCATTTCCAACGTCTTTAACCAGCTCTCATAACTCCAGGCGTAACAACAAGCTGAAACATATTCTTTTTTTAAGGCAAGGTATCTTTCAGTAAGTACAGTAACTATATATTACTTTATTTTGTATGTTTATGGCGCCATATTAGAACCAGTAGCCATATTAGAACAAGTAGAACCTGTGTGCCAATCTTGAGTCCGTGACTTGGTTGTGTCCATCTACATTTAGTTTTTCTGGAATGTTCCACAGTGCAAGGTCATGTCTGTGGAAAGGTGAGTCAAAATCAGAAGTCTTTAACACCATACTGAAGTTTATTCTAAGCAAAGCAATGACATGTGGAAACAAGCAGGAGACAGAAAGGTTGCATACTGCACCTTTAACTTTATGTATTCAGTACTTTGTATTGGTGTTTCTCATAGACCATTGAATTCCATGAACTGAATTAAAAAAGAAATATGCTATTCTAGTGGAAGGATGTGCACCTATATCAATACTGGTCTTGAATAACGGATCTGATCCAGGAAAAGGTTTTGGTTTCGTTGATGTTGGTTAAACTGACACTGGCTTTCAATTGGTGTGATATTTACTACCTGATATTAAACCATTTTGTAATGAGTTATTTGTGAATTTAGGGGAGAATCACATTTCAGTGCCACTTATTGAGTATCAGCAGATATAGAAAGGCAAAGTATCAGGATATTAAACGCCGAATTCACCAAACACTGTATAACTACAGGCGTATTGAAGCATTAACATATAACCCTATTTTCTATTAAGTCAATGTCAATATAGATGTTAATGCTTTACTTGTTTAGCACGTTTACAGCAACACCCACTGCCAAAAGTACTTCACAGACACAAAAGGTAAAGTTAAAGAAAAAATTAAGAAAACACACAAATACTGTACATCTAGCCTAGTCATTATATAAAGCCCATAACAGAAGTGCGTTGCTGCATCCATCCATCCATCCATCCATTTTCTACCCTTTAATCCATTTCTGGGTCAGGGGGGTGGCAATCAGAGATGCCACCCAAGTCTCATAGCACCAGCCCCTCACTGACCCTCTGCAGGTGGTGAGTCCACAGGAGGACGGCTGCTCTCTGAGTGTGAGCATAGCCTTGATCTTTCAGTGTTGCATACATATGCGTTGCTGCATATGTATGGTTAATTTACCTTTGAGTATGAATCTTGAACGACATTCCGATAAATTATAAGCAAAAGGAAAAGACATTGTTTTATATAAATACACATATAATACTTCAAAAAGAATATATAAAAAAAATGTCTCAACCCTAATTATAACTTGCATATATATGGGTGCAAAATCTCTTAAGAGACCAACATGAAAAACCAAAAAATCTTTCACTTAGACTCCCCGCAGCGCCTCTAATATAATTCCCCCCCGTTTATTTTTAGGAGCTGAGGAGATGGTGATGGCTGCGGCGCGGGCACAATGGAGAGAGTGCAGGTGAGAAGCACTTAGATCTTAATATAGAGCCAAGAAAGACCGTTCATACCATAAACACAGCACACACAGCCACACTGCCTATCTCTCCATCCATCCTCCAGCACCACCGGGGCACACATCCACCACCACCTAGCGGCAAAACATGTCCCAAACAGACCACTCCAGACCTGTTGCGCGTTCTTTTTTTCCTCGCCCCCTTCACTACATGCCAATCGTAGTGTAGTGACATTAACTTTGAGAAAAAAAATCCGTGAGGGTCTCTCTCCACCAACGCAGCCGTGTCTGTTTGTGTTTCGCCCTGCTGTTTGTGCCACACGCTTCTCTCTGGCAGTATTTATAACCAAGCAGCCAGAGCGCTATAATCAGTCCTGGTGGAGGAATTCTCTCACAAATCTCGGCTTCAACTTGGAGGAGACGATTTTTTGGGGGAAAGGGAAGCTGTCTTTTATTCCAGACTCTTGATCATGGAGAAAAGCGCGCTGCCTCCAGGTAAAGTGATTTTTTTCCCCCTATTTTCTTTCTTCATTTTCTAATTGTGCATGTTTTACGCGCGCTCTTGGGTTTCTGACGTCTGTTCTGGGAGTGTGCTGCCTGAAAAACTCTCCATGGGAAAAAAAAGGTTCTTAATTAGCTTTACCTGTTAACTGGCGACTTAATATACCGTATTAGTGAGAGCCTGAGCGACCCTGGGCTGACGTGTGGCCAGTTTTGTTTCCAAACACACGGACTAATTAAAGCACGCAGCAATTTCTAAATCAATGAGTTTATATCCCCCCCCCTTTTTTCTTCTTCAAATAGGACTTTCAGGCTTGCAGTTACTGATGAGATCATACAAGAATGCATACAAGAAGTCCAGTGTTAATCGATGCCTCACAAAAACATGGCATTTTGAAATCAAGATGCTCCCTGCAGGTAAACAAGATACTGATCCAAAAGAGATGACATTTCACTCAATATGTGCTGAGGATGGGGTGGGTGTTTTTGGATTACCGTGCAGTGTAGTTCAAAAGAGACTGAGAGCTTTGCAATCTAAATTAAAAACATAATCAAGGCATATTATCCATAAGTAAGTACCCTTGCTTAAGCACTATCCTAATTTGTTGTGTGCTATCATTTTAACAGCGATGCAGTTGCCCATGGCTTTAGTACAAGCAGTTAAAACACAGAATAATAATGTATAACAAATGGAATTGTCATGACCTGAATTATTTAAAAACCTTCCCGTTATAAGTCATGGTTGTGCATCATGATTTATTGGTTTGATTATGAGGGTACATGGCGTGAGACCCAACCAAAGAAAAATTATGGTCCTTTTGGCTTGAATGATGAAATAAAAAATAAATATGTCCCTATGAGCAGTCTCTCCTGAGCATGAGTGTGACAGCAGGGCATGGAAATCCTTCTTTAGTCATCTTGAGCCCAACGTATGAGTCTTGAGAAGCATAATGTGCAATTAGAAAGTGAGTCAGAATATACACTCCACGTACTGTTGAGGTATCCAGTTTTATGCGTCTACTGTCAAGAAATGTTGTATACGTGCACGGTCGTTTAGTCTCATATATAATTGCTGTAAGTGAACCATTTTGTCAGTTCAATTTAGTTGCCATTTCCTGTTAAAAACCACATTGTATTATATCAAAACTTTATTTAAAGGTATAGGAGGATTTTCTACTTCCGGGTGGATCATCAAGACTGTTGGTCCTCTCAATTGTCAATCCTTCTGGTGATACGTGCTCGTCAAAAAAGGGCAGCCAATCAATAGCCTGGGCATGTCTTACCATAAAAAGTACCAATGATTTGTAGTATTGTCTTAACTGACTTTTTATGATACCACAACAAGGGCTTTATATGCATTTTAATGTTGACCAATATCTGTCCAAACTTTCTGGGGGGAAATCAAATGTAAAGGTGCACTTTATTAATCCCCGAAGGGCAATTCCATCCTCTGCATTTGACTCATCCTGATGCCGCGAAGGCCTACGTCAGGAGGATTCAACTTAGTGAGCATATTTTTAGTCGTAGGGGAAACTGGAGTACCCGGAGGAAACCTACGCTTGCAAGGGGAGAACATGCAAACTCCACTCAGAAGGACCCTGTTCCGACCGGGATTCGTACCTAAGACCTTCTTGTTGAGAGGCGAGAGTGCTATCCACTCAGCCACCGTGCCACTGCGTATCTACTTTCCGCACATAGAATTGGATTATTATTGGGTTGTAACATAAGACAATCGTAAAATATTTTGCCAACTCTAGTCGCTTCGAACCCCTGTGATGTAAAATGATTGTATGTTTGGGTTGCAGAACAATCTGTTTGAATTTTCTCAGACTATTGAGGTGAGAATATTGTTCCAAATGCTCAAGGAGAATTACAATTTAAGGGAAAACTGAAACCTAAAGTCCTAACTTAAACTAAGTTGGATAAGACTGCACTTCCCATTCCCATTATTTACTTCATCTAGGCTCTTTTTAGTTTGTTTTTTGACGTGATCCTTGTATTTCTAATCATTTTTCAGAGCTCTAAACTCAGGGATTGATTGATACATTCACATAATATACAATGACAAGATAATTTGTAAAGGGAGTAATTTAATCTAAATAATTGCTGTCTTTGCGATTTGCTAATTGCAGGCTCTGAAAATGCGATTTGGTTTCTATGGTGATTAATCACCCTAGTAAACATTTAGAGAGAAGGGAATAATCTCGGACTTCAAACAACTCAATGTATGTTTTGAAAAGACTTATTTGGATTTTGAAATACAGATTAAGACGAAGAGATCCTTTATTCGTGCCACCGTGGGGAAATTTCAGTGTTGCATCACAAGTTAAAGAACAGAATGGGACGCACACAACACCAGATAAATGAATAATAACTCTAAACTAAAATAAAATAAAATAAAATGTCAATATAGCATAAAAGAAGCAGTATAAAATGTCTATCTTTATCATAATGAGGAAAAAAAATGTTTAAAGCTCCAACTTTAGCATGATGAAGAAGCAAGAATTTAGGACAGATTGTACAACAAACCTGGATGAGTCTTCTGCTGCTGGACACCTGAATTTCTCATCAATCAATAAAGTATCTATCTATCTATCTAATATGAAGCAAGTATAAAATGCTGTATATTCTAGTGCAAGCAACATAGAGTTGCGTGTATACATCTGTACATGTATACAGCACCTGGCCGCTTTGTAACCTCTGTGAATCTGAGATATGGATCCATTTCCAGGAGTTACAAGAGACTGACTTGTGAGAATGTGGTTTGACCTGGCAGCCTGAGCAGCGGTCTAAAGTCTGGTGACGTCTAAAGCTCTATACCGTTCCGACAGCCCAGTGACTCACATTCTCTGCTCTTTCTGAGCCTCATTCAGTCATCTTTCCTCCAGCTTCAGCACCAACAATTACAGTATTTAGCCCTTTTCCAACTGCAAAAGACCTGTTTTCTTTGTGCGTTGTGTGAAAAGGGGGGGCATTTTGTACATCGTCTCAAAAGATATGGAAATGTTGTTTTTGTGCCTTCTTCTTCCATAGATTACAATATGTTGCTGCCACTGCCTTTCTTTGTGGGAAAGTGGAACCAAAAATACACTGAGTTTACAGTAGAGAGAGACCATGAAGTGAGTGGGTTTGTTTTAGGATTCCCAGCAGTTGATTGACAAAAAGCGTATTTTCTGGTGTATTTATTTTTAGTTTTTTTTTGCATACATACTACACAACATCTTCAAATTGACCTCTTTCAATCAATCAATCTTTCCTACACAAGGCAAGACAAAGCGCCTCACAACCCATATCACATCACACATCAAACATTAAAATCTGCATACATGTAAAAAAACAACAACAATTGAAATCCCATAGGGCATTAAAACACACACACAATAAGATCACAAGGACTATTAAAAACTTAAAAATAATACACGAGTAAATAAAAACCTTAACATTTAAATCACACATTGGATTCAGATCATGAATAGCCACAGTGCATTAAAAAGAGTAAAAATAAAAACATTCAGTTGTTCTTTCACAGAGGGAGGAGACACGGTGTGCTGTTTCCTCTCAAAGGAAGAGTACAAAACTTTCTGGAGGTGGAAAATCAGAACAATCCTACAATAGAACCATTCCGTCATTTAATTAGAAAACATGTAACAATTCATATAATTGTAAGAAAGAGCCCTGTGAGTCAGAGCGGATTGGATGAATGAGGGTGGTCCTTTCTTTTTTCAATTTTTTGTCTGAATAAGTAGATCTAGAGATGCGTGAGAGACCAAAAACACACGCTGAGAAAGTGTTGAATTTAATTGATGAAGTTAAGCACCCATTTTCACATAACTGACATGTTGAGGTTATTACATTTACTCAATACAGTTAACAATATAGTTCAGTTTTTCTCGGTCGCTTTGGTGCATTTTTCACATCATTCTTCACATTTGCACAACTGTTGGTGCATTTCTCAGAACAATTAGTGCAAACTGCAGAACCTCGTGGATAACCTGCAAAAGTCACTCAATTCCCTAAACTCAAAATCGCCCCATAGAGGAGTTTGGAACGATTCATTCACATTCCACCCCTTTATTAATCCATTTCTGGGCCGGGGGGGTTGTTAATCAGAGCTGCCACCCAATGCTCATAGCACCAGTCGCTCACTGATCCTCCGGCAGGTGGTGGGTCCAAAGAAAAATGGCTGCTGCTCCGTCAGCGGGGGCTTCGGGCAACGTGGGGTTAAGTGTCTTGCCCAAGGACACAACGACAGCAGACATAAGTGGGATCAGTTGGAGTAGGTCTCGTGGGGGGGATCAGAACCCATGACCTTCAGGCTCAAAGATCAATGCTCTACCAACTGAGCCTCTGTCGCCCTGAGTTTGGACCGACAGCCATTTATTGTGCAGATTTATAGCAGCCGATTGGACGACTCTCTTTCCCACCACTAAGCTTTTTTTATTTTTTTCTCACACACAGATTGTAGAACCAGGATTTTCCCCATAACTGTCCTCTTTATTGCTACGCCAGAACATTAACTGTTGGGAATTACAAGGTGCCATAATCCGACATAAAGTACAGAAGTCTTCCCCATTAATTTGACTTGTCACACTTTCTATACATTCCCAACAACGCTTCCACCCACTTGGGCTATTACCGCTACTATCTCTGCATGGATGATCATTAAAAGTCCTGGCTCCTCCAACATATGCAGCAGATGGTAATAAGCGAGACCAAAAAAAAAGCCGACAATTTGTAGCTTTTTGTTGCAAATGTCCAAATGAATAGCTCGCTTTGAATGCTGTGTTTGTGTTCTGCAGACAATCACCCAGTGCATCATGCGTTCTACTTGCACTGTGGAAGATCACTGCGTTTCACCATTAAAGGGACGGTTTGAAAAGCAGAATAAAGGCAGAGACTGTGCCAGATTCGCCAGGTGCAACTTTTTTTTGAGAATACTGGGTCAATGGGAGAGTCAGAGATCTGAAATTGAAAAGCCAAGAGAGAGAGAGAGAGATAGAGTTTTTAATGACCCTAGACTTCATATTATGCATGGCTGATTATGTTTGTGACTTAATGACTTCCAGTGATTCAGAAATATCACTGCTGGAAAGCCATGCAAGAAAACCAATCTCACAACATCGTCATATTCTAAAAACATATATTCCACATAATTTTGGCAATTTTAGGTAAATATGTATGTATTTATTTGATATGGACACAACAGTGACATTGGAGAGACCAGATTTACTGCCTTTAGTGTTATAGCAAGACCAATGCTAATTTTCAACACTTGTCCATAGGAGGCTTTTGGGACATAAATGCAAATATAAAAACAATTAAATGTATAATTCATTAAACCTGTGAACGATGCTGCTCCGTTTTCAGCCCAGCCCAGCTTCAAGCGTTTGATGAAGATGTTTTAATCTGTTCATAATTTTAGGTCAGTGGGAAGAGCGTTCCACAGTCTGGCTCCGTTAGAGGAAAATCTGGACTGTCCAAAAGATGTTCTGAACTTGGGAACCAAACAGACCCCACAGACTGAGCCTCTGATGTGACTGAGAATCTGTCTGACATTTTAGATATTTCAAATGTCATTGGTATGAAATACTTAGATGGAATAATGGTATCGCACCTCCTTAGCCAGGCAGAATATCACATTTTAGTCTGGTGTCGGGGACTCTAGACGACAGTGGTCAGACGTGACTGTGAGGTGCCTGACAGAAGAACTGAGTTTGGACAATCTGTTCTCTCTGTTTTTATGAATACACACTTAAAAAAAATCAAACCAACATTGGTCTCATTAGAAGATGAGCCAAGCTTGTCGTAAATATTGAATGAGCGGAGCCTGCCCATGTGTATCTCTGTGTCACAGTTGAAAACGAGCTTTGTAGCTAAATCTGGAACTTTTACATAAATGTACATTAATGTGCATCGTCACCGGTCAAATTAATAAAGACATAAACATTTCAAAACAGTTTTACAAGTGAGTGCGCTGCTGAGGTCAAGTAATGGTCAAGCAAAGGACAGCCATTTTTTATGAACAAAATGTATGGTATATGTAAGTATGCAGAATGCTGTACAATGTAGTTTGATATTTACATAAGTTTGAGGAATATTAATAATAATCACAATTTTTTCCCCTCATATTCTTCTGTTTATTGATATGGGATATATTTACACAGACAGAACACGTATTTAATTAAATAGTACTGTAGCTGTTCCTGAATCTTCTTCTCCAAACCAGTGAGAAAAGGAGAAAGATTGTATGATTCGTGTCCCTCAATTTTAACGTTTATGTCAGAAGATTGCTAAAAGCTGAGATTGAGTTATTTCAATTTTTCAATTTGTTATACATATCAAAAAATCAAATTACTTTTGCCAGTGCAACAGGTCACTCTTCAGTCTTGATATACAGTATGGGACCATGCATTTGCCTGTAATCACTTCATGGTAAAAGCCACCGGTGAAAAAACAAATGGGTGGACAGTATTTTGACACTGAGCACCATAGCAACAAGAGACAATGACATGCCACATATTTTCTGTATTGCACTAGTCATGGCCATTCTTCGCTAATCAATGGCTGTCTTTTCTTTCTATTTATAGCACTATGGTGAGGCTGCCAGCGCCCGGCCTTCAAGATGCTCACCAACTCAGACCAGTCCCTGCATGTGCCCATCAAAGCCCCACTGCCCGGCTATAGTCCGTCTCGAGCCCGGTCCTCCCTGTCTCTCCCAGAACCAGAACCATGGAGGAAGACCAGCCCCTCACCGGTGCGCTGTGGTCTGGCCCCAGGCAACCGCTCGTGCTCTCTGCAGGTAACCAGGGCAATATCAGCATGGGTGTTAATGATGCAAATAGAACTTGTTTAAACTTGGGATAAAAAGGCTGTCTTGTCACATCCATATTTACAGTCCTGACATTACAGCTCTGGAATGTCACAAGTGGTGTGAATGAGAGGGAGCTCCTTAAGTACTGATGTATGCTTTTCTCAAAATGGGCAACCGTTAAATTGGAAGAAGCACCATTCATTACTATAATCAACACTATGACCAAATCTTGAAATGTTTTGCGGATGAAGTCGTGTTTAGTATGTGAGTGATATTGTCATTCACTGGTATTGGCTGACATTTCATTATGTACTGTATCAGAATCAATCTTACTTCCGGAGCTTTGGAATAACAGTCCTCCATCTGTTTTCAAATATATTTTAGAATTGACACTCTTAATCTGGACCATTTAGATACGTGAGTGAACGATGTGGCTGCATATGGGACTGCAAAGTTACTCCATGTTTTCACAGCTGTTTGTTACTGCAAGAAGAAGCATTCAAAAGAAAGAAGGCCCTTGTCATCGAACATGTCTCCAAGATAACAAAGCCTTTGTCATGCCATCATTTACATTGACTCTTGATGATTCTTAGGGATAAATTGTGTATTCAGAACATTTTATGCATTCATCCCACCAGGGGCAATTGATTTGTGCGGCATGCAGGCATAAAATACAGAAAGCCATGAAAACCATTGAATGGAGCCCACACTGCAAAAAGTGATAAAAAAATAAGTAAAAATAGCTCAAATATGGCTAAATGCATCATGATTTGAGCACCTTCTGACTACTCTAAAAACAAGATTTTCCACGGGGACAAGCAAAATGCAAGAAATTTCTCCTTTGAAATAAAAAAGTAAAGCAACAGTCCTTGAATTATGACTAAAAGGCTTATCTAATTGGCAAATCCTGTTTTAAGAGTCTGAATGTACTAAAAAAACACTTGATTTCAGCAATATCTTTTTCATATTTTATCATATTTTGCAGTTCATACAAACAGATTAACACAGCAATACAACTAGACAAACCCAACAAGCAACAAGGGAGATCAACCGCCCATAATGCTCAGGACAAAGGATTGTAATTGTACGACAGAAACAGCCACACCCCCTTTTTTTTTTGCAGGTACCCAACACCGTCCCCGGGCACCTGGGCCTCCCGCTGCGGGCCGCCAGCTTCGACATGCCACGAGCAGGGGACGACTCAGACCAGGGCACGGGATCCCAGAGCCCCCACAGCGCTCACCGCAGGAGGGGCGGGCTGGTGGAGCAGAAGGATGTGATCATGGCTCACCAATCGCACAAGATTCAGAGCACGCCACAGGCCCGCAGGAAGGAGTGGGAGTGAGTAGAAAGGATCCAGCGCCTTTTTAAATTCAATGTGTAAAGATGATAAGTCTCCATGGAGCCGCATCAAATAGGAGTAAAAAGAGATACGGCCGCGTTTAAGTGAAAAGAAAAATGGGCATGATTTAAAAATAAACAGCGATGCCACGTCCTGCTTAGAAAGATTGGCCACGGAACATTTTCTACTGTTTGGAGCTACTGTTATTTTTGTCTGTTGCCATCTCAATTCACAATCGTTCTCTGTTGCCGGAGTTAAAAGTGCATCCCGCTACTTTTCTGCTGCCCACTTGTTGCCATGGGGATGTCTGTTTCTTTGATTGCATTGTCCCCCAGTATAATATAAAACATGTATTACAGATTTACTGCTTATTAGGCTGAATTATTACGTTGGATTGGGTTGCCTCTTCACAGACATGACTTGGAAAATGTTCTTGACAATGTATGATATGAGGTCATACTGAGGAACATTAGTGCAGCTTTAATCTTACCCTTCTTTGTTCAGGCACGTTCGAGAAGCCGATTTCAAAAACAATATTGTAGAATTCTTCGATCTTGTTATTATTCTTTGGTCTCGTTTTGTCTGTTTTGAACGTCTCAACTCAAAAAGCTCTCAGCAGATTTTTCCAAAAGATGTTTATGCAAATTAGTAGGATTTTGGAAGTGTTCCGAATCAGCATTTGCTTTTCTCATTTCTTATGTGTATTGTAATGCAAAGCAGATTAATCGATTACTAATAGAGCAATGATTATATGTGTGGAATGTGCTATAGATATAAATGCTCATCATAATATGCTCAAATAAATAGAAACATAATAGTAGCAAAGGAAACTAGCTTCCCAAATGATGTGTGTAGCATACTGCTTTTTTATACAAAGGGATTGATTAGCATTGAAGGACAAACTGGATGACACCAATTACATATAGAGAAATAAAATTCACCAATAATAGAACTGGATGTGTCACCTCAAAATAATTAGAAACAATAATGGCTTTAATTGTTTGTCAATGCTAAACAATAATAGCCACAGACAAGGCTTTGTGCCACACTTGGTCTTTTTGCAACCACAAATATGAAGATTTTTTTTGCCATTTTATGTGAAAGGTATTTTTTTGACCCACAATTATCGATGCAAGTATTTTGGGGTATGTCTCTACCAGCGTTGTGCATCCAGAAACTCAAAATAGCTCCAGATCTGTTAAAGAGAAGGAGAGAGTTTGTGAAGAGCAGTGTCTTGATTGGACAGGTGTGGACCGGGCCATTATTATTATTTTTTCATTTATTAGTACAAATTAATCATAAGCAACTTAGGTATATTTACAAAACATAAGTAAAAGAGCAATAATAATAACAAAAAGAGTAAATATACACACTAATGGATGCTCGAAAAGAAGCGGGAATAAGTAAACTCTTATTTAATCCCACCCCTTATTACTCCAATCATAGGGTTAGGGTTGAGGTAAAGGCTTACTATTAGCTCCAACGTAAATTTAGCACAGGTTGCAATATCTACAACAGGGGTCTCCAAGCTGTAGCTCGGGAGCCACCAGTAGCTCGCCACCCCTTACCGGGCAGCTCCCCAAAGAAAATAATATACTTAATATTTCAGATTGTATTATTCACTAGAACTATTTATTATTGTAAATGCACTTACTTTGTACATTAGTAACAAAAATATGATGATAAATAATGATTGTACCCGATATCAGGTTTGTTCTCACCAATATATCACCACATTTTTCCAAGGGCTGCTTAAAGGAGTATACAGCTCTCTGCCTTTATCGTCCCGGGAAAGTAGCTCTCTGGGTAAAGTAAGTTGGAGACACCTGATCTAAAACATCTTGATCAGAAGCAAAATAAAAATGTCATCAAAGGTCAAATGTAAGCCCTAACTCATATTCGTTCTAACACATTAATATGTTTTGTGTTTAACCATTCCATAGCATGAAACAGTTTTATATTTAGAGTTGCTGTCCTGAGTCTCAAGTCTTTTGCAGTCTCCATCCTCTTTCCCTTGTTCCCAGGTTTGACGGTGGGTTTGATGATTATATTAGTTTTCTACCACACAACGTTATTCCATTGAGGCCAAAACATTAAATTTTGGTCTCATCTGTACAAAGTATATTTTGCGGGCTCTTGGGGCCTAATTTCAACACTCGCCTCTCCTCCTTAAAGGCCAGAATTGTTGGTGCATGACTAAAAACTCATTCATACTTCCTGCCGCTTATTCTTGATACTTGGAGCTGAGCATGTACATATGGATATTGGTCATCCACTTGAACCCAGAACAGTAAAAAATACCGTCATTATATATGTTTGGTCTGCAAGAAATCTATCATGAAAAGGTTGAGTGGAAAAGCTTATTCCTTCATTTTCTACTGTGTTATGGTGTATCTGATAAAACCCGTTGGCACTTCGCTGTGACCATGAGTCAGTCCGCAATAATAGCCCCCTTCCTGAGTTCGGACAAACATTGAGGCAGGCTATTGAAAAGCCTGTGATTGAGAGGTTCAAGTGATTGACCATCTAAATGTTGCTTGGTTACAATAGGATCGCAGCACATATAGTTGTTTAACATATGCCATGATTCACACACACATAAATGCACCACAATAACAGTTTGGTTTGGTGTATAATTTTGTTTCCTGAGATCGCAAATGCCGGCAATGTCCCTGAACTCAGCATTCCCCTGATTATCTGCCTCCCAATACTTGAATTTGAAGAGGTGCTTCATCGGTATGACCCTTAAAGCCCCCAACGTGCCTCAGTGTTTTTCCCACAATCCTGTGCGTTTCCAGCCTCCACCACCCACACCACTGGCTCTTCATCACTCCACTCATCCTCTTCATCTTGTGTTCCACTGGAATGGCTCAAATCACGTTAATCTGTCTTAATAAAACAAAAACAAATGCCGTAAATACTTGTGTGGTAAAGCCAAGAACGATGTGCGAAAACAATATAGTATTTGACAACAATTCACACATATTGGTACTGATGGGATTATTGGACAGATTTGACTCAGATGTTCATGAATTTCTGGTGGTAGATCATGAGGCTGAGTATGGTGCACATATATTTATATTGGGATCCAATATCATGAATCTGCTGGATCAGAGACATTGGTTCTCAACTGGATCAGTGTCACGACCCACCAGCTAAATATATCACACCAATCAATTCAAAGAAGAACTGAATTTACTACTGTATATACATAGATGAATATGTATTTCCACAAATTATTGTTTTATACACAATAAATAATACCTCAATGCTAACATTTTGGAGACAGTAATTTACTTTAAAGGAAAATTATGTTTTATCTATTTTTTTAATGAAAGTATATTAAAAAAAACGTTTTATGCTCACAATCCTTCATACTACTTTCTTAAATCCAAGTACATTTTACGATACGTGTGTCATTTTCACATGTATTCCAATGTGGTTTAACTGCGAATGGCAAATAAACGGAATCTTGTATCTACTTACTGCTACTACTTATTTTCTAGTTGATAATTAGTTATTCAAGTTAGTTATGTATTGAACACAAAATAAAACAATTTCATTCATTTTCCTTCATACCTATTTCTAGACTACCTGTTTTTGCGTACTAGATACGTATTTAAACTATGTACTCCGCTCAAAAGTATCCCACAACCCATTTTTTGGTCCCGACCCACCGGTTTAGATCCACTGATCCATTGAGGCGTTCGCTTGGTCCAATCTTTCATGTCATAGGCCACAAAGTTTCATTTTTTTGAGGACCCCTTTCTGTCCCTACACTGGCAAAGCTTTACCGGGACCAATACTTACAATTTAAGTATGAAGATTAGTATTGGAAATATAAGACGGCATGATGCGGAGTCAGGCTGTATGGTTTTGGTAGAGACCAAAACTGTAAATGTGCATTGTTTTAGGACAAATATTGAAACTGTAGTGTAAGACATATATTTTCATGCTCAATTCTTTATCATTGCTTCTGACAGGGGCTGCGTGGGTGTGCAGAATGTCAGATGTTTGGTTCCACAGAATCCATGGGTTGCACCAAGACGTTTCCCCATCCCCCAAAACATTGCCCCATAGATAGACAACACTTTAATATTTTTTTTGTAATGAATTTGATAAAAACTTAAAATATTATACAGTATGTACTTTTTTATTACGGTATCTTCCTATCCAAGAGAATTAGAGTAGAGCAATTAAGCTGTTATTAGCCCTAATGGAGCCAGTCAAATGACACTAAACGATTAAGTGATTCTAACTGGGCTTCTAAAAATACTTCAAGTGGGTGTTACTGTACAGGGTTATCACTAGAAATTCTCATACTTAATACTTTTCAATTCGTTCCATATTGATGCAACCCACAAACGTATCGCACTGCAGGCACTTGTGAGTGTCAGGACTAAAATATGGACCATCTCCCAGCCTTGTTATGAAGGTGACAAAACGGCCTTTAAAGAAGAAGTATTGGGTGACTCTCAACTGACAAGGTCTCTGACAATGACACTAATTCAACCACATTTTATTTATATCTGCTAGCACTTTTCATACAATACATCAGATTAAAAACAATACCCGTTGACCCGTAAATAAGAATTAGATCCAGAAATAAAACAACAGAGTACGTTTTTTTCTGTTAAAATTAAGAATGAACTTGCTTTCCGTTTCCTACAGTACCTACAAACATGAAATAATTAAACTAAGATTCAATTCAATTACATTATTATTAGCTCATGTTTTTTTAAGTGGACTGCAAATATACAGTACATGTGAAGAAATGGCATGTAAAACTTTTCATAATTCCTTGGAAGGTATGACAAATTGAAGAAGGGTTGCTCTTATCAACATTAAAACAAGACTTCTGGAGCACATTGCACATTGCATGCACTGTATTACTTTGATCATTAGGGGGCGCCAGGGAATCAACATAGAGCAGAGTGACATACAGTTTGGGCCCTGCTCTATTTGGATATAAATATATGAAGACAATCTCATTTAGTAGAACAAAATGTAAGATCAAGAAGAAATATTTAATGATAGAAAATCCCTGAGCCATGATGTATCTCTGCCAGGTCCATGCATTGAATATTTTAGGATTCTTTACCTCCGTGTCGACCTTTAAGCAGTCTGCACATTAAACATAAGTAATCCTGCTGTCATTTCTATGCGCAACGTGACACAAGCTGCAGTTTTGGTCAAATTAAATGGACATAACTTGGTACTAGATGTGTGTTGCTAGGGAACAGAGAGAAAAATAAATGCTAAACCACTCCTGTAGATGCTGAGTGAAAAAAGTGCACAATTATATAAATGCCCTTCAGAGTTCTGCTCAGGCACAACGAAGTATCCCCATTAACTCTGTGTCATCTTAACCACTAATGTAAATGTAATGCAGACGGGAACAGCAGACCCATACAGTAAAGGGCTGCAAAAACGAATCAAAATATTACATTTTAACACAGACTGGGGACAGATTGAAATAGATTTCATTCGTTTTGGGGTTCAATAAGCAACAAACATAATCAGATTAATACAAGTGTGTTTCAACCTTTTAGATACGTCTTATGAAGCTGAAATTAAATTATTATTGCATTACATATTTGCATCCTATTCTAGAATCAGAAAACCACCAATACATTCCCAAATCGTGGGTTCGAATTCTAGGAGGCTTCTCACATCATGCACACTTCCACCAGCTCAATCAGATATAGCTTGTTCTTTGTCTTTCTGGAAAGTCCTACCGTTGGGACAGACCAGGAAAGCATCTAGGAAGTATCCAAAAGAGAGGCTTGAGGCACCTCCGCTGGCTCCTTTTGACATGGAGGAGCAGCTTCTCTACAACGAGTTCCTCCACTGTGACGCACCCTAGCTCTAAGGGAGAGCTCAGCCACAAATATTGCATCTATTACTCAAAGCATTTGGCCATATACTAGTTGAAGGTGGGAATGTAGACGTATGTAGACTTTTCTGATGCTCCTTCTACAGCTTTTTGAACAGAGCAAATCAACCTCTGGTCTTCCTCTCCTCAAAAACTATGGCCTCAGATTTGCAGAAACTGATTTTTTTCTGCTCATTTTCTCCGCTGCTTAAGTACAAATTATATACATCTGTAAATACTTCTGAACCAAGTGCAATTATAGCACCAGAGTTTATTTTATTTAATTCTATTCCATTTTGCCACCATATTTCTAATGTCTATTATCTTAAATATGAAGTAAGTAAGTAAGTAAGTAAGTAATCTTTATTGTGGGCATTTCTCTCTCACTCCACACAGATATGGGAGCGAGGTCGCCAGTACAGGAGGCACATGCCAGACCTATTGTACATGTTTTTAGTGGTAGGAGAAACCGGAGCACCTGGTGGAAACCTACGCAGACACGGGGAGAACAACAAACTCCACTCAGAAATAGACTCTGTTAGATTTGTGCAATCTGGGTGCTCTCATTTCCTTCTTTCTCTGCTGTAATGTGCGCAACCATGACACTGAAATTTCCCCACTGTGGGACGAATAGAGGGATATCTTGTCTTATCTTATCATCCCAGCTCAACCTGTAATTGAGAAAATACAAATTAATTTCAATGCCATGTCGTGAAAATTTACAATAAAATAATGCAAGTCATAAAAGACAAGTAGGTGGCCAGCCCTTAGACTTCTCACTTAACCACAGTAAGACATTCACTAAGCTAAGCCATAGTCCGCTAGCTCACTGCAATTACGTTTTGTCGCTATTTGAGTCCAATTTCCAAAGCTACTCTCCATAGCACCCCTTGGGCAACAAGCAGAAAAATGCACTTGGTCATTTCTCAGCGTGGGGTTGGATTACATTCAGGCCCCGCGTTGTCCGACATGTGGCCCTTTGCCTGCGAAGGATCAAAGAGTGGGATGGAGTTAATTTCAGTAGGAAGACGATCGTTGCTACTATTGTGCAACATGGCTTTTGTTGGCAGATTGAAAAGAAGTAGGAATGGAAGAGAGAGAGCTATGTCGCTATGGAAACAACAACCAAGCCAGCAAGAAACAGCTCACTGGTAAGATGGACTGTTTGTGAAAATAATATGATAAATATTTGAGTTTGTTGTTCAGGAGTAATGACTATACTTGCATTTATGAGAGGCAGTGGTTAAATGTGTTAATTATATGCTGGTTTGAAATTCACCACTTGGCAGGCCATTGTGCAGGCTCCAGTTGCCGGCCTGTTTTGCATGAGGTGCCACCCCACGCAGATTAGGAGAAAGCAGCAGTTTTGGGAGCTTAGTTAAGGGCTTATTCATAGATCCTGTTAAATCTTTTTTTTTTCTCCAACCCCCAGATCTCGACTTGTTTGCCAAGCATAAATTTGCCACTCTCTTGGCTGCTTGCTTCTCAATCCCCCATCGTCGGTGAAGCTCGGTGCCCAGCCCATCTACATATAAAGCTTTACCTGCAAGTTTGACGCACGGACCAGAGTGGCTCATTTTTATGTCAAGACACACCTAAAGTGATTCTTGCGACTGACACATGTAAAGCTGCACTGGAGAAGACGATATGCTTTTGTTATTTTCAGACGGCTGGATGTATTTCTGTGAGCCTTAGGTATTCACAAAGAACATGTATTTATTTATTTGTATTTATTTTGATCCCTATTAGTTTCCACAAGTGGTTGCTCTAGTCTTCCTGGTATAAAAAGCATGTATAACACAAAATAACACAAAACTGAGTAAACATTTCACATCATCCTTAGACCTTCATTCAAGCATACGTATGTCTATATCTATTATTAGTTTGCCTTGATGCCATAAACAGCTGATTCCAAGAAGCTGAGGACAAAGAAGATAATGCCTTTAACATTCCACTACACTATCACAGAGGTTACAAAAAACCCTGTAGTCACCAGTGTAGACAGAGCATGAGTATCCTCTGTATTTTTATATATTTGTGTTTATTTAGATCTCGATTAGCCTATGAAACATACTGTAGCTACTCCTCCTCGTGCCAGATGATGGGTCAGAGGGCCATTTTCAAAAAAGAACTTTAGGATTATACAGAGATTATATATTGTCTTCTCAGTTGTTTTCTTTTTGAAAGTTTGCATTGATTATTTTCATAAGTTATTTTATCTAAATGTTCTTTCTTAATTGTGTACATGCTTGGACTGAACTAAAACTAGACTAAAAGTGAGTAGTAAAAGTAATGAAGACTTGTTATTGCAGAGTGATTGAATTATTATTGTTAATTGAATTCTGGGTTTAATCTTTAGAGTAAACTGAACAATGTGATGTATTTTTTTTTTTTTTTTGGAACAAAGTTGTCCTGGTAGCCCAAATAATTTAATACAAGTCAAGTTATTAAACTCACTTATACCTGCAGTAACTTTTAGAATGACTTGGGCGACAGTAGCTCAGTTGGTAGAGCATTTGCCTTTGGGCCAGTAGGTCGAGGGTTCAAGCGCACCTTAAGACTTTCACCATCGACTCCCACTGTCTGCTGCTGTTGTGTCCTTAAGCAAGACACTTTACCCACATTGCCTATAATGAGTCTGGTGTGTGTGTGAATGGTTGGTGGTGGTCGGAGGGGCCGGTGGTACATACTGATTTCCTCGCTTCTGTCAGTGTGTCCCAGGGCAGCTGTGGCTACAGTTGTAGTTTATCACCGCCGTATGGAGTGAAAGAATAATGACATGTGAGGCGTCTTTGAGTGTCCAAAAAAGCGCTATATGAAACCATTGCATTATTATTATTATTAATTCAATCACTAGTTGTGATTTTGCTGCTGGTCACCTGAAATGAGTACATCCGACTACATCAGTCAGTTCTTGCGTCAATAACGTCATAATAAAATCTGTAATTCGCTGATTACAAGACGTGTCCGGCATAAATCACGGTCCAATTATATTCCTAACAGTCCAGTCATATTGCTTTGGCATCTATGAACAACCCAGTGACTCTAACTAACTTTGAACAGAACACTACATCCCACATCTGTTGCTCATCCCTTCTCACATTCTATCAACCACTTACTGACCAAATATGGCCTCTTGTGCATAACCAGGTCAGTATGTCACACCAGTCTCCACCAATGGCCTGGTATGTTATGTGTGATAGTGTGTGAGAGTGTGTGATGGTCATCTTCAGGAACCAGTGGGGGAGAGAAGAGCAGAGCAGATGGGACGAGAGAGCCCCCCCCCCTACACACACGCACACACACACACTGTCTCTCTGCCTCAAAAAGGGAGCAGCCCTAAAATCTATTTCACGCGCTATTTTTACACCAGACTTTACTCCAATATTAGCTCTATGGCCCACATTTTGTCGGATCTAATCTTATCTGACTTTTCCGATGACTTGAGAGACGTATATGGGAAATAGCGCGCACTTTCACGCATCGGTCTGCACTTGTTGCCGCTCTTGTTTATGTTACGTTTCTATCCATCGCGCGCTTTGGCGTTTGCACCCACAAGCATCTTTACATAATGCCTTTAAACCGCGCTAACCCACGCTACCTTGAAGCTTTTTTAGCACAAGGGGATGTGTTCTCTCCTTTCTCTTTCACCGCCATAAGCAAACTGTGATCACCATGGAAACCTGCACATACACGGTCCCTCCTCCATCTCTGTCTTCCACTCTTCATTCAGATCAATTTGGAAATCGCCATCATGCAACTCTGTGGGAGGGGGCTAACTGTGCAAATGCTGCCTGCCATACTGCTGCTGATAAAATCCACCAAGTGATAAACGCGATCTAGAGACTATACGCCGCCTCTCTGCCGCTCCGTTAGGGAAACTTCCAAATTCCTGCGCTTCCTTCCTTCTCTAAGACATAGGGGCGATGCATAAACTTTTGGCAACACTTTTAGCGGGGAATATGTTGTCTTTGCGAGTTACTGATGGCAAAGAATTCACAGAAAACTGCTTTCGCTGATATTCTGGACACGCGACCTGGATCAAGGCGTAAAAGTTAGTTCGTGTTGAGCGCGTCATATATGGGATAACCCTGGGCACAAGCGCGTCCCTGTCTATGGGTGACTTTAACACAGAGTCAACTAAGAATGTAATGAGAGATAGCCACTTTTTTGGCGGGAACTAAGTCGTTGTTTTAGTCACTCTTGTACGCGTTTTTTATTTTATTTGTAGAATGGCTCGTTTCGGAGACGAATCGGCTCCTAGTACCGTGGACTCCGGGGATGGAGACGTGGAGCGCGGGGATGGTCAGGACGCAGCCGCGGTTGCTGCTGGACTCACCGCGTCCATGAAACAAGCCAAGGCGCAGCGGGCCCGGACCATGGCTCTGTACAACCCCGTGCCCCACCGACAGAACTGCCTGACCGTCAACAGGGCGCTATTCATCTTCGCTGAGGACAACCTCATACGGAGATTCGCGCGGCGGATCATCGAGTGGCCATATCCTTCCACTGTGATAAGTACTTTTGCATAAAGTTTGTACAATGTGAATTCATGTGAATGTGTTCGTGCTCAAGACGCACCCCACACAGGTTACAATATGTCAAATAAGTGTTTAAAATCCATTTGATCTGTTCAGCACCGTGGACAGCGCCTTCTGCAGCCTCTAGAAAAGTAGCCCTCAAACAAACCTGTTGCCTTTTATTATGTACCAGACTGAAGAGGAAACATTCTAATCTACATTTTGACTTTTTGTAGTTGAGAATTGGGTAAATAGTCACGTGACTATGTTTCCAGTCTGCTTTGGTGTTGTACAGTTTTGTATTTTGTCCATGGTGCTATCAGAAAGTAACTTGTGTTTTCTGGAAGCTCATAGCCCTCTCACAGATGCACACACATCTGCTCATAGTACCAGAAGGTAAGATTATAAGGAAATGATCACCCTCCTTCAATCAATCAATCACAGGTGCTTCAGAGAGGCAATGCTATTCTTCAGGGTCATGGACAGAACTATTAATGTATTCATATTAATCAGATTCTGGTTGGCTTTAGTTTTTGGAATCACATTTCACATTGGACTGCTTCCAGGTTTTTGTTGTTGTTGATAGAAACAGATTATGAAAGAAAAATTGATCAACATTCTATGACATGGATAATGGACTGTTTCATTTTCAAACTTCCTGGATCATTATAATTGATTGATTGATTGTTTGAATATATTGAATAATTACTTTCTGCATTTTTGTGAGTCTATCAGTCCTCTAGAAGTGTGTTCAAGGTCTTTTAACCCCATCCATACACATTCAAAACATTGAATTCTTGCCCATCCAGCACCTAGCTCTCAGTATGATCCGAACAGTCTGTACTACGGCAGTTTTAACGGCATGCAGGTTTGTACAAATCTGATTCATGACCAGGCTTTTAAGGTTTCGACCTCTCTTTGCGTTGGAGCCTGCTGTATGGGTGCCTGGGCTTTGGCAGGAGAGCGTAGAGCTAGCATGTGGTGGTGGTTGGAAGCAGCTCTTCTCACTGTGGGGGAGGCATGTGGGCACATCTTTGCTGCCTTAGTGCTCATTGGAATATGAACCTGCCCTGTGTAGGTGTCAGTTCAAATCCAGCCGCACGCACTCCCCGCCACTTCCTCTCTCATCAACTTCCACACATCTAACAAAGTCCAAATGATGTACTGTGGGCCCGTAGTTTTATCTGTAGGGCTTTGGAGAGGTCCTGGGAAAGTTTTTTTAAATGATCATAATTATTATTGCACAAATACTCATACACTGCAGCATAGCCATATCAAACATGCAGATATTTTATGTAAGTACATAGAAAAAATACAACCACAGACAAAGAAGCAAGCCTCTTGGCAATAAGAGTTTATTGAGCTGCAAAGTGGGTGGTAAAGTAAAATTTCTCATTCAAAATTCACATAAGGATTACAAAAAAACAATACAGTACTTGCTGGACTATTAAGAGCACCGCTATACAAACCACATCAGTTACATTTGACAATAATTCAAATTTTGTGGTAAATGTAGGCTGCAGGTTTTCAGGTTTTCAAATGCTAACCAACAGCCGATAGAGTGAAAACAAAGCCACGACTGTTCACAACAACATTTAATGATGGGTTGTTTTAACACACTGTTGACTGTGATGGACAAAGCTTGGTAAATAAACTATGGATTGCTTACCTTAACTCTCAGCTTCCATGCCTCAAATTAATTTTGATAATACGGTGGCATGGTGGCTCAGTGGTTAGCACTCTCACTTCTCAGCAAGAAGGTCCTGGGTTCAAATCCTGAACTTTTCTGAGTGGAGTTTGCGTGATATCCGGGTATACATTTTATGAGTGAGTGAATGGAGGGTGTTGGTCAGAGGCTTTGATACGCCAGTGTGTTGGCGTCTCGCTTACGTCATCACCGGGTGTGGAGTGATAACAGCAATATCTGAACTCCGAACATTGTTTAGTGCTTTGGGTGACCTTGGTCTTTAAAATGTGCAATATAAATAAAAATGAATTGCTTACTAACAACAAGTGTCCTATGGCGACTAAAACTTGTCAAAATGAAAAGTCCATAAACTCTGCTTTAACTCCCACAGTAAAAAAATGCATACTGCTGCATCCCTACATTAGCCACAGGGTTCGAAGAAATGCAGGAAAAAGTAGTCAGGTATTGTAAAAAATGTAACATTTGTTTGGGGCTCTATAGCTGATTTGGTGAGTAATGACCTCAACATCTAGTTGAATGTGTAAGGTATGTTCGCAACATTATTATATGAAACTTCAATGAGGATTTGGAATTGAGGATATTGTCTTAACTTTTTAGCAAGACAATTGTAATATTTCCATTGTAGTCACGATACCAACATTTTAAAATCAAGTTCGAGGCTAAGAATTAAGGATTGGTTTCAATGCTCCATTTCAGCACCATATTTGATAAACAAAATGCTCTTTTGTAGAATATCATTCCATTATTGGAACTCCTCGAATTCCCAAATTTTGCTCTAGTTATGATCAAAAGTGATCTTAGATTTCCCTACTGTGTATCACTTGTTTTCTCAATAACATTTTTGATATTCACATCTCCTCTACACATTAACTATAAGTGATTGTACATGGGCTTACAAGTTACAACCTAATGTAAGAATTCATCTTTTTAAGCAGTATCGACTTCTGCAACAACTTAAATAGAATTCTGGAACATGAAAGAAACCTAAGTGCTGTACAAAAATAAGTACTGAAAAAAACTACACACAAAAACAGAAAACAACACAAATAAGAAAATACACATCAAATCAGAAAAGCAATAACATCTCCATGCCAACCAGTGGGTAGTGTACACCATCAGAAAAGTAAATCTAATTTTCAAAATGTTCACATCCTCATAGTGGCGATTCTCAGCATCTTAACACTTCCTTACAATAACATGTCATCTCTAAACTCCTTTTACTACTCTTAGCTCTATCATTCTCCAGGTCTGTGCGAGTCCAAAACAGGTTTCTTGAGTGAGAATTTCAGGCGCAGCAGCATTAGCAGTCAGTAAGTTGCCAGTCGATCCGCAGCTCCCGTCTTACACCCCCACCAGAGCAGCGCGCTAGTCTCTTCAGTGTTACCTAACCAATCGGGCTCCGTAGTTGCGTGGGCGTGTAGGGCCTAGTGGTCAAGACTGGCCACTGACAGCGAACTTAGCGTGTGGGGGAGAGAGAGTTGGCCTATCGCATCGCCACGGCTTGTGGGCTGGGAGAAGCAACACATGTTAGGCTTTTGACTCAGCCAGACCCGTGTCCAGACTGAAGAGAGATGCGTTTGTTTGAAGAATAGTTTTGAAACATTGATAAAAGGGCATGACTATAGCAGAAGATTTCTTTTTTTCTTTTTTATACTTAATGCATAATGTCTTTGCACTGTACATCTCAACATGATCAAAGCTAATTTTCTTTTTTTCACCGATTGTGCCAAACAAGAAAAGTAAATGGAACATAATAATACATAAATATATAAATACACAAACAAACAAATAGATACAGAAATACATACAGAAATAAATGAATTATTAAAAAGGGCCTGGATTAGCTTTAATTCACAGTAACAGATAGTTTGTCAAACAAATTTACAGCCAGTGCCATACGGAGAAACACGGCAAATCTATAGTGTTGTTCATCTGGCCATTCAATATAGTGAAAAGATCAGAAGACCTTGAAATCATCACCTGCTTCCAGTTTCCCTCATGGAGTTGCTTCCCGCTTCCCTTCATCTTACTTTGAGAACAACTGGTCTGGAGTATGGGATTGGAATATTGAGTCATTTTGATGACTCATTGTTTCTGTTATTTGTACACAGACTCTGAAGCCCAGAACTGAAAACAAAAATAAATACAGAAATTCTCAAACTGAATTGTTTTATTGTTACCTCATAGTCAGGTGCACTTCACAATCTGAAGAAATAATTGCTCAGACTAACAAATAAGTAGTGAACACTGAAGCTGTAATGGTCTATTACAGCCCTGGTGTAAATTAAGTGGAAATACTCCTGAAGTACCTGATAAAATGTTCAGCCAAACCAATGTTAACTCTCTAATAGATTTATTCCTCCTAATACCTTTGAGTGTGAAGTGGGCAGAGCTCGCAACATTGTAGTTGACAAAAACAACTTATTTTTCCTTTATAGCTCCATTTTGATGCCAAAATGCAAAAATAACATATTCAAAGGCCCACTCCTCAATCACAGTCAAGAGTGAAGTCTCAGAAGATGAAAATAATAACCTCTTAGAAAATCTGAAATGAATGAGTTTATTTTAGTTGCGATAACATTTCTACATAAAATATAGTTTAATTTCCTGCTGATTGAGCTTTCCATCATTTAGGAGAGCCAGCTCCCTCCTCCCGATCTACCAAACACATCAAACACATCATGAAAGCGACATAAGGCCAGGGCATTTTGTGTTAATACTGAACTGTTTCATTCTTTAATCTGATTTTGGCGAATCAAGATTTTTACAATGCCCTTTTTGGACTACATATAAATACCCTTGTAACACTGAGTCTCATAAATGTGAATCATGGTATAGTATTATTTTTATTTTTACAGGGACAGTGTACAATAAACAAGAGGAGAGATACAAATCCCAGGTTGTAGCAGCAGAACTAATTTACACCTGTAGTCCCTGAGCGGGTTGTTGTAAAACAGTCAAATAAAAGTAGATGGATACATGACCATATACAGTGCCTTGTAAAAGTATTCGGCCCCCTTGAACCTTTCAACATTTCGCACATTTCACATTTCAGGCTTCAAACATAAAGATATAAAAAATATTTTTTTTTGTCAAGAATCAACAACAAGTGGGACACAATCGTGAAGTGGAACGAAATTTATTGGATAATTTAAACTTTTTTAACAAATAAAAAACTGAAAAGTGGGGCGTGCAATATTATTCGGCCCCCTTGCGCTAATACTTTGTAGCGCCACCTTTTGCTGCAATTACAGCTGCAAGTCGCTTGGGGTATGTCTCTATCAGTTTTGCACATCGAGATACTGGAATTCTTGCCCATTCTTCCTTGCAAAACAGCTCGAGCTCAGTGAGGTTGGATGGAGAGCGTTTGTGAACAGCAGTCTTCAGCTCTTTCCACAGATTCTCGATTGGATTCAGGTCTGGACTTTGACTTGGCCTTTCTAACACCTGGATACGTCTATTTGTGAACCATTCCATTGTAGATTTGGCTTTATGTTTTGGATCATTGTCCTGTTGGAAGATAAATCTCCGTCCCAGTCTCAGGTCTTTTGCAGACTCCAACAGGTTTTCTTCCAGAATGGTCCTGTATTTGGCTCCATCCATCTTCCCATCAAGTTTAGCCATCTTCCCTGTCCCTGCTGAAGAAAAGCAGGCCCAAAGCATGATGCTGCCACCACCATGTTTGACAGTGGGGATGGTGTGTTCAGGATGATGAGCTGTGTTGCTTTTACGCCAAACATATCGTTTTGCATTGTGGCCAAAAAGTTCGATTTTGGTTTCATCTGACCAGAGCACCTTCTTCCACATGACGAGACTAAACGAGACTTTTTATGGATATCTTGCCACTCTTCCATAAAGGCCAGATTTGTGCAGTGCACGACTGATTGTTGTCCTATGGACAGACTCTCCCACCTCAGCTGTAGTTATCTGTAGGTTATCCAGAGTGATCATGGGCCTCTTGACTGCATCTCTGATTAGTCTTCTCCTTGTTTGAGATGAAAGTTTGGAGGGACGGCCGGGTCTTGGTAGATTTGCAGTGGTCTGAGACTCCTTCCATTTCAATATAATTGCTTGCACAGTGCTCCTTGAGATGTTTAAAGCTTGGGAAATCTTTTTGTATCCAGGCTCTATACTTCTCCACAACAGTATCTCGGACCTGCCTGGTGTGTTCCTTTGTCTTCATGGTTCTCTCTGCGCTTTAAACAGAACCCTGAGACTATCAAAGAGCAGGTGCATTTATACGGAGACTTGAGTATTCAGGGGGGCTGAATACTTTACACAGTATTTATCAAGCACAAATTACAATATAATTTACCATACAAGTTAACATTTAATCATTGTTAAACTGTAGAAATTTCTCTTACAATAACATCCTTAGTCGGGGCTGTATAGGACTTGTTCATGTAGCTCCACACCACCAGCCGGTTGTGTTGGGTTTATATGCTTTGCTTGAGCTGGTGACTCTAATACAGAAAGTTGGTGGTTAAGCTTCAGCTTTTTGAGCTGTTTTGAGGTGTGTTGCATGTGTCAGGGTGGCTCCCTGTGCTTGCTGACCTCCTTTCACTCTTAGCATCGCTAATAATGGCGACTCAGGAGTAGCACCGAGCGTCTGGGACTGTAGGCTGGAGGCTGTAGGCTGGGATGTATGTGATCTTCATTAGACCACACATATGAAGAATAGGCTAGGGGCTGTTTAGGGGTTTTTTAAAATGCAAAATGACGGGTTGTCTGCAGAACTACCACATCAACAACACTTCTCTGTTCTATACTTTGTTGTTGTTGTTAGCTTAGCAAAGTTAATAATGCTAAACAAAACGGTTAGCATAACATTAGCTTTTTTTATTAAGCCACAGGTTAAAAAAAAGTACAGGTTTAACTGTCAAGTTGCCACAATTTTGACTCTATAAAGGAGTCAAGATTGTGAATAGGGTTGAGCGATATCTAATTTCCTGACCAAAAATCTAGATACAATTTCAAAGTTTGTATTATACAGAATAATACTTTTTCTGAGTAGTTTAAGAATTGTTCTTTTTTTAATCATTATTGTAAAAAAAAAAAAAAAAAAAAATAGAAGAAAAGGTTTTATTATTCTATTATTTTATTGTCATTTTGAACTAACTATAACAAATTATGTGTTCTTTAATAATTGTTTCCCATGGAGTTGTAATGAACTCAAATGCTGTGATTCACAGACTGACCATTCAGAGTGTGTGTTTAGAATTAACTGTTGAAAGGCAGTGTGCTGGATGTGTTTTAACACAGTCAGCTTCATTACAGACACAATCAACCTTGTTTATTTGGGTCTTCTGTCAAAACTTAAAATGCATATGACAGGTTTTCATGCTTTCCCTCCCTAATTATTACTTAGTTGGCAGGATAGTAAAAGTGACATCAGTGATGTGGCAGGTTGAGAAAACAGTCTATACTTAATACTAATACTTACTGTACACGTTGAAAATCAAGACACACAAACTGATTTTTCGGACAATCTTAGTTTGTATGTGCTTCAAGTTTTATTGTGCTTCAGTATTTATTCTGGAGAAGATGATTAGTATATCCGTTACTGCATGATTGGGCAGTATCAAATTATGACTTTTTGACTTGAGTGGCTATGGTGGCTAAATGTGGCTATGGTTTTTGCACTTAGACCTCAGCAGACAAATAGTATTGCGTCGGAAGGAAGGAAAATTAAAGTGAAAAAGTGAATTATCCCCTGGGGTCTAAACTCTGATGTTGGTGGAAGCTGAAGTGATGAGGCGATGAGGTGACGAGTGATATCCCACTGTTGATGGGGAGGAGGCAGGTTGCTGCACGAGCTGAAGGCGCAGCAATGCAACTGTTAAACGCAGATTGTGAAGTAAAGGGAGGAGGGAGGGTAGATGTCAAGAGGTGGTATACTGACCACAGCTGTTACTTCCATTCTTTACTATAGCTCCATTTTTTCAGGGTCACTGTAGATCTCTATATGTGCGGCTTTCATCAAGTTCTGTATATTATAACTGAAAAAAAAATAGTTTTAACATTCATTTAATTTGCAGCTGGAGTGTTCAGACTTAGATCATGGTCCACATCCACCAAAACAGACCAAGTGGTGGACAAATCGGGAACATAAAAAAACGACAATGTTATTTAAATCAGATGAATTGAAAGAAGATGCAAGAAAATCAATTATAGATTATTGACGTCAGATTAAGTAGTAAAAAGAAAACAATATATTTCTCTTCACTGTTTGCAGCAACCTTGAGGGCTTGAGGTTCTGAGGACCAATAACAAATGCTTTTGCAGGGTCACAATAGTCGTGGGCATAGTTTGGACACATCTGATTCATGGGTAATGGTGGCAGCAGCTGATGATGTTGATTGATATGATTATTTCAGGTGAAGGCGAGTTTGAAGCACTCTGTCTCCCACTGAACTTTCTCCCTTTTTTCACTCTCTTCATGAAAAGGACTTTTAAAAGCGGGTTGCCATGGATACAACTCTCTTTCTAATAGACTGCTGCCAACAGTGAGCAATGCATCTGTCATAGGCTATCCAATGATTTCATGAGTACATGCTATGCGTTTTTACTCACAGGTCGGTAAAAATCTAAATTTAGCTAAATATAAAAAAATGGTTATCAAAATAGTCCCATTTTACCACAGTAGAAGTCTTGATACACGTAAAGAATATGCCAATAAAACCTGTCGCAAAGTAAATACAGCTACTGAATTTAGAAGCCTGGCTAATCTGTTTTAAGTCTCATCGTAAGACCCACTTTTGTTCTCTGACTTATAACGTCCCATGGATTGTGTCTTTTATTGTTATTTTCGTGTTTCTGCATTTATGTGTAAATAGGTAAATAGGAGGATTTTCCCAAATTATAGAAAGAACCGCACTCTCCACTTTTTGATGAGCATGAATTAAGGACCAGAATGATTGACAATTAGGAGGATCCACCCGGAAGTAGAAAATCCTTTTTCTGTCATACTAATACGGTCGGCACTAGATTATATACGGAATCGTGACGAAACCGGAAGTAACAATCCAACTTTCAAATTAATTTTAGACTAATTCGTCCTTAAATGGTGACTGGTTAAGTTTTAGGTGTTTAAGTAAGATGGTTAGGTTTAGGGTTAAGGCTGGGTTGGGGTTATTTTATGGGAATGGCTGGTTAAGTTTAGGCATGAATAGGAAGTTTGTTATTTTTACTTCCGCTTCCGTCCCGCTTCCGTATATGATCTAGTGCTGACCATACTAATACATCATGGCTAACCTCTTCAAACCTGTCTCAATGAATTTAAAAGCACGGCTAACCACTTTGAACAGGTATTAATGAAATTAGAAGCATGGTCAT
Source organism: Knipowitschia caucasica (assembly GCA_964034765.1). NCBI lineage: Eukaryota > Metazoa > Chordata > Actinopteri > Gobiiformes > Gobiidae > Knipowitschia > Knipowitschia caucasica. The sequence goes on from OZ035836.1 coordinate 9,360,302, forward strand.
GTAACATTGGACAAGAAAAGTAGAAAGGATAACATTAAACAAAAAGTCATAACTATTTGTATTCATGAATTTTATTAAGAAGTCTTCGTTATTTCTGAAATAAAAAGAGCCACTGATATTCATTTCTGTTTTGGCTGAAAGTGAAAGCAATACCATGTTTAAAAACTGCCAAATTTGCCCACACGCTTCATGTTTGATATCTGTGATCATTCCTTAACTCTGTGCCTCCACTCCGTTTGAGTACATGATTTTGGCCACCATCACTGCCAACTGTGTGGTCCTGGCCTTGGAGCAGCATCTCCCAGGAGAAGACAAGACGCCCATGGCAAAAAGACTCGTAAGACCTTGTTTTTTCTATTAGGGTTAATTATGCTAAATATCTAAATGTTTTTGCTTCTACAGGAAAAGTCCGAGCCGTACTTCATCGGGATCTTCTGTTTCGAGGCGGGTATAAAGCTGGTGGCCTTGGGCTTCGTCTTTCATAAAGGATCTTATCTGAGGAACGGCTGGAACGTCATGGACTTCATCGTGGTTCTCAGCGGGTGAGTGACCACAGGAACCACGGATTATAAAGGGCAGGTTTTAACGGTGCACTGTGTAACTTCTCTGGTTTGAGCTTATGTTTAATTTATTATAGACAATGTGCAGTTACACTAAAAAGATGGCCAGATTTCGCCCCATGCCACTTTCCATCTGTAGTCCTTGACAATACTTTCATATAACTTGAATACTAACATACAGTTCAATAAAAAGTGTAAGATACCAGCATGAATATTAAAATACAGCTCAATAACAAGTTACCAACATAGCAACAGTCTCAAGTCACAATGTGGAGGATACCATATAATTAACACTTAGCAGCAAATGGAGAAATTAGTTCTGAAATATCTCCATGAGGAAGACTCAATAAAACATTTACTTACAGCACATTGGTTCACTGGACCCAGCAATAATCGTTGACAGATCTGTTTCAAAAGACGTAAACTGAAGCGACTAGTAGACGCATGGGCACTTGATTTTGATTTTGATTTTTTAAAGCATTTTGCCCCAAGTGATCTCAACAGGGTCCAGTGAAGACCAAAAAGTGTGTCCTTTTATTATGAATTCACAGTTGATTCCATTTGAAGGGGATTTTGCTTTTTGAAGATGTGACAAGCAAAAAATCTGTAGATCGCTTCTCCTTCATCACCGCGGTTTTCGTCCAGTTCCAAACAGAATCAAAACTTGGATGGTCTATTCAACAAACTTACCTTTCAAGAACTAACCTGAAAGAAGACATTACATGCTTTTCTCTGTTATATAGTAATAATCTCAGCCCATAATTATATATTTTTAAAGTACAACAATTAGTAAGTATTTCAAATATTTATTTATAAAAGAAACAAGTATGCACTCTTTCATCAGTTCTATCAGATTCATTTGTGCTCTGTCTCTTTTTGCCACGTCAGCAGAAAGGTGGTCATACAGTATCAAAGACCTTGGTCATTAAGTAAGTAATCCGCGGATATTTTTTCTGTGGCCAAAAAAATATCTGCTGAACATTGGGAAATCATCTGTTCTGATCACACACACACACACACACACACACAATCTGCAAACAAAGCAAAAAAGAATAGTGGGCGTGTCTCAGTGAATTTGGTCAGTGCAGCCAAAGGGAAGAAGAGGATAAACAATATCGAGTTTGTGAAAGACAAGGGAAAACAACTACACCATGGTGGAAAGCTGTGAAAAGCTGTGAAAAGCTGTGAAAAGTGGATTTAGCATGTTATGTCCTCTCTAAATTGCCTTCATGGCCTGCTTGTCTCTATGGTGACAGATAGAGTTCTCTTTGGAGATACGCAAGTAGTTTCTCTCTGCCAGAAAAGTTGCCCATGCACTTTTATTCACAAACCAGCTCAGCCTGCTCTTTCTTTCTACTCTTGCTATGGTTGGGCTGCATTTAGAATTACAAGCATCATTGACCTAACTTCTTAATTTTCTGCAAGGGATTTTACAATTAGTTTTCTTTTCCATTTATGGCTGTTGAACCAAGAGATTAATTTTGCCCGCTGAGTGTGGTTGGCGTGCGACTGTTTACGTCAGCCGTACACATATATTCTGAAGTGGCAGAGCCTATAGCTTCAGCTCTATTGTTGACATCCAGTGCCTTTTTTTTTTCGATGTGAGATTTTAAACACTTCATATATCAACAGGGACACATTAATGAGTGTTTCCATGGTGCAGTCGGGCTCAGCAGCAGTCAGAAATAGGTGGGTGGATAAGTGGATTGGCGGTTGTGTCTAAAAAGCTGTTTGGAATCGCCCGAAGGACCTTTATGAGTTAAACGTGAATCCAACACTGCTGCTGGAGATGTTATGCAAAATACTAGCTGGGAAAGAGAACACATAATGACTGATTTAATTTGTTTCGTTGTAAAGACCAGGTTTAAGGACGTGAATTGCAGCGGTTAAATGTACAGTGTTGCGTGAGATTGCTGTTGGCGCGTTGACATCTCATCTCAACCCGACTCCCACATGTTTCTTTTTCCTTTTTCTGGAGCTGGCTCTTACATAAAAATGAAACAGCAGCATCACGTTAGCAGAACAGTCGCACCGGTCTCAACACTGAGCAGCTGTGGCGGACACATTTGTACAGATCACAGGGAACAATGCTAATGTATCCTGAACAGGTGTGGGCTCCTGTGTGCGGCTGGGAGATGGTTTTGAATTTATTGATTCACTCCATGCTGTTAAAGAAATGACTGTTTAAAGCACAATGGAAACTTGATGTTTGCAGAAAACCTAAGTTAAGAAATTGTAATCAATGTGAACAGGAGTTTTGCACAGAACTGCACAAACAGTCAAATGTACCCAGAAGTCTCTGTGCTTGCCCAGCTGACGACCGGCACTTTGCTTCTGGCAGTGGAGGTGGGGGGCTTCAAAGCTGTTACTGAAGAGGCCTGTATCTGTACAGTATGTGACCTGGGGGTGGTAGAAGATGCGTCTATTTTTGTTTTGTACTGTCCACTTTGTATTGAGTATCAAAATATTTTATTTGAATGAGTAAATCCTTTTAATCCAGAGGTCCTTTGGTGGCCTCAGGGTGAAATTATGAACTGGATGGAATTGGATCACAATGAAGTTTTTGCTTTTTACTTATTTTGTTGTTCAAGCCTAGGAGAGGATAAAACAGATTCTGGATCTGTATGAATCTGTATGAATGTGGGAGGTGCCCATCAGATGTTGTTGCTTCTTTGTCATTAAGCCCAAGAAACCATCAGAGAATAGGTTAACAAAGCACAAGTGAAACCTGGGTAACTTGCAGAGGTGGGACAAAGTCATTGTTTAGCAAGTCACAAGTCAGTCTCAATTCATTGCCCTCAAGTCCCGAGTCAAGTCACGAGTCAAGACAGGCAAGTCCCGAGTCGAGTCCAAGTCAAAGGCCAACAAATCTCAAGTCAGTCCCAAGTCCTACGGTTTGACTTTCGAGTCCTCTCGAGTCTTTTTGACCGCGATTTGTTTCTTGTTGGTCTCCACGTACTTTTGTAGGCAAACAAAATAATGTTAGGAATCATTTTGCTGGTGCATTCTCGTTGGTCTCTGACCCATGGACTAACAGTTTGTTCCATGTCGTTGGCTGCTGATAAATCAAAACTATCTACGTGATCTAATTGGATGTTGTGCCAGATGCAGGCTCAGTTACACATGCACAGACCACACATAAAATCAGAGCAGTCCGTGTCAACATACTTTTTATCTTTGGGGTTTTTAATGGGAAGTAGCAAGTGCAGCATATATGAATATGAGTATTGGGCTAGGACCTGTATCTATATATGACAGTTTAATGTCCGTAGTGGTTATTGTTCCAAATGTCCTACTGTAGAATAGGGGTAGTATGAGGGGTCTAGGCTTTGGACCTGGGGCAGCTCGCCATCAACTGGACCAGCATTAGCAATATCTCATAATTACCAATATCCATCTATCCATCTTCTACCCTTTAATCCATTTCTGGGTCAGGGGGGTGGCAATCAGAGATGCCACCCAAGTCTCATAGCACCAGCCCCTCACCGACCCTCTGCAGGTGGTGAGTCCACAGGAGGACGGCTGCTCTGAGTGTGAGCATAGCCTTGATCTTTCAGTGGGAGCTTTGCCCACTAATAATTACCAATATATCATTACATAATAAAATGTCTCATATAAATTAATTCAATCAGTCAAAGCACTGATTCTCATATCAATGCACCATAAACAATAGTGCAAATATTAATCTAGCTTAGTGCACATAATCAAAACAACTATCTAATATATGCAAACTTTAGCAGGAGGAGCACAGCAAAAACATACTCATAATAATAGGCCTCGGCGCCCACACAGAAAAATATAAGAAAGAGCCAACAGAGCAGCGCAGGCTAGCGCTAGTTTGACTCACCAGTTCCTCTTTAAAACACGGCACACAGTGTGACAACTGCGTCGATTCAATTGTATGAGGCGCCTGTAGTGAAAGCATATCAATTACGGTTTGTAGAACAAAATATGACGTTAGGTCGCGATAAATACCTGCAGCTCGCTCATTTCCAGCTCCCCTAGACAACACTCCCACCGGTGAATGCAGTCCGCTTGTTTAGGGAAGTGTTACTGCGCGAACTGCGGGGAACTCACGTTCGAACTCTCGCGCGAGCGCTACAACTACCGCGAGGCTTTGTTTCTTCAGAGACGGCATAGATAGAAAGAGAGATGCGGAGAAAGGTAAAAATGGCCCGGGTTACGCAAGTCTTTACAAGTCAATTGGCGCAAGTCCAAGTGAAAGTCAGAGTCATTGATGTTAAAGTCCAAGTCGAGTTGCAAGTCTTTTTATATTTGGTCAAGTCGAGTCTAAAGTCATCAAAATCATGACTCGAGTCTGACTCGAGTCCAAGTCACATGACTCGAGTCCACACCTCTGGTAACTTGTGTGGATCTTTGATGAGACTTTTTGAGCTCTCATGTGAAAACTGACCTGGTTATTACAGCAGTGTGCAAAAGTCAGTACTTTTCCACTCGATGTTTTGTATATTGGAGAGTCAATGCAAACTCATCTATGGGAGATGCTTAGAGGAACTGCCTTGGTATAAAATATGTGAACACTTTGAAAGTCTGTTTGTTTCACTTATGCTGTGTCAGTGAAACCGTGTGTCCGGATTTGTAGCTGCACCTTGTAATTTTGACATGAAATAACATAAAAAACTAACATTTTGCCACTAAATAAGATTGCTGTACACTATTTCATACATTGTTAACTGTAATGTAACCAGTGAAAGCAGTACTCTGACTGTGCTGTGACTTTGTCTCCTAAAGCCATGCACTTTCTGAGGGTTTGTAACTTAAATTCATAACAAAGCCAAGTAACTCTTTCTTTCGTACATGCTTGATACAATAAGGTCTGCATTCATCCATTACTGTAAATCAAACCATCTGGGCGATACAGTAGCACAGTAGCACTGTAACACAGCTTGTGCTTCAGAACAAGAAGGCCCTGGGTTCAATTCCAGGGCCTTTGTGGGTTTAGTTTGCATGTTCTCCCCTTGTCTGCCTGGCTTACCTGCGGCTGGTTAAATGCTTTTGTCAAAATACTAAAGCTTATTGTTTCCAGTCAAATACATTCAGTTTGAGATGGCCAAACAGAGACACTCTCAATGACCACTGTCACACCCACATCCAAGCACAGATTAGCTCTTATTCAATCTAGACTTGACTCTTACACTTCTGTGTGTGCTAAAATGGGTGGACAGATAATAGTATTAAAATAATAAATCACTGTCTGTCCAGGAGGTCAAAAGGAAAAGTATTTAGCCTCTTGACAGGTGTCCATAATGCCACATTGTGACTCATTTTATTTATGATGCAAATTAAGTCATAAACACATGTAAATTATGATAAACACGTACAGTAATTTTCCGAAGATGGTTTCGTCGGCTTCAGATTCATATTTTTCAAGTAATCCCCCAAGCTGTCAGCACAAGTCACCAAAGGCAAAAATCTCAGGCTTCTCAAAAAGAGCGGGTGGAATTTTTTTGGCATAGTTCTATAAATAAAACGATTTTGTTCTGAAATTGAAACTATTATATTATATTTGAGCAAAACTGTGAAGCTTGCACTGATCCATTATCTGAAGTGTCCTTAGTTTTGTTCCACGTTGGATGCAGTCACCGTTTGTGCACAACATCCCCACAGGACGTTGAATCGATGTGGCGGCTGCTCAGTGACTTCTCAGAGCTGCTGCTCACATGCCCCAAATGCATCCACAAATATATTTTCCCTGGCTTCTAAACTTGTTCTCTGTTGTGCAGCAAAACTGGGCTTGGATCTTTGTGAATAAATATGCCACGTTGATAAAAGTGTATGATAATTATTTGTAACATTTTAGATATTTTTCCATCACCTAATTGGGCTTCAAGAAAAATCACAATTGAATTGAAATCTCAAGATTCAGATTCATTTATTTGCCATTTGCAGTAAAACCACATAGGAAAAACTGTGCAAGACTACCCCAGTGTGCACCAGACGACACACACCAGAGCTCTTGCCACGGCGCCATCTTTACGGCGCCAAATGCAATGTTTGCAATTTTACCTCAGCTCTGTATTTGGTCAAATCTCATTGTACTCCCAATCAGACAAGTCACCAGATATTATAATCCACAATTTTTTATCTGTTCTATAAAATGCACTGTTTTCCGGGGGCGACAGAGGCTCAGTTGGTGCCCACCACGAGACCTACCTCACAACTCCCACTGATGCCTGCTGTCGTTGTGTCCTTGGGCAAGACACTTTATCCCTCTTTGCCTGAAGCCCCTGCTGAAAGATCAAGGCTCTTGTGGGCTCACCACCTGCAGAGGATCAGTGAGGCGCTGGTGCTATGTGGACTGGGTGCAGCTCTGACTGCCACCCCCCGACCCAGAAATGAATTAAGGGGAAGAAGATGGATGGATGGTGTAGTTTCTCCTTGTCACTTACACGCTGCCATTGCTCTCCCCTCAGTCATCTGACCACAGCTGGTTTTTACTTACGGGTACTTTCTTTGCCAATTTTGTTTTCTAAATCAACGGAAAAAAATAAAACATTATCAAAATACTTTTGTGGAGGAGCAGAGCCATCGATCTCTCTGTCAAAGGGGCGGGGCTAACGGGACAGAAGGAGGAGCGATTCTTTCATAACTTGTTTCAGCATAATCTAAACTTTTCACATGAACCACTTTGTATCTGATAAAGAACCACTATATATTTGATTAAGAACCACTATAAATCTGATAAAGAACCACAGAGCTCATAGATTATCATGGTTTAGAGCAGGGGTGTCAAACTCATTTTGGTCCGGGGGCCACATACAACCTAATCTGATCTCAAGTGGGCCGGACCAGGAGATGCTCTACAAAAATATCCAAAAACGGTACAAAGTCCAACTTTTTGTGCACATAAACACTTTTTTTTTTAAACTTTCTTTAAAACACTATCCTTTAATACTCAGTTTTCTGTTACAAACTTAAATGTAACAGTGAGTTTTTCATAGTGCAAATAATGTAATGTTTTTACAATATTACATTGAAAATGGTATTTCACAATATGTATATTAATATTTGTATGTTAGCTTTGTTTTAAGGCTCATTACAGAGAAAACTTGCTCACAAAGGTAAAGTAGGTAGATAGAAAAAAACACTTTAACACAGCACCTCACATTAACCATCTTCAGTGTGGTAAGGTCCAGGGTTATGTTATTGTCACATTAACCATCTTCAGTGTGGTAAGGTCCATGGTTATGTTATTATCACATTAACCATCTTCAGTGTGGTCAGGTCCATGGTTATGTTATTATCACATTAACCATCTTCAGTGTGGTCAGGTCCATGGTTATGTTATTATCACATTAACCATCTTCAGTGTGGTACGGTCCATGGTTATGTTATTATCACATTAACCATCTTCAGTGTGGTACGGTCCATGGTTATGTTATTATCACATTAACCATCTTCAGTGTAGTAAGGTCCATGGTTATGTTATTATCACGTTAACCATCTTCAGTGTGGTAAGGTCCATGGTTATGTTATTATTACATTAACCATCTTCAGTGTGGTAAGGTCCATGGTTATGTTATTATCACGTTAACCATCTTCAGTGTGGTCAGGTCCATGGTTATGTTATTATCACATTAACCATCTTCAGTGTGGTCAGGTCCATGGTTATGTTATTATTACATTAACCATCTTCAGTGTGGTAAGGTCCATGGTTATGTTATTATCACATTAACCATCTTCAGTGTGGTAAGGTCCATGGTTATGTTATTATCACATTAACCATCTTCAGTGTGGTAAGGTCCATGGTTATGTTATTATTACATTAACCATCTTCAGTGTGGTAAGGTCCATGGTTATGTTATTGTCACATTAACCATCTTCAGTGTGTTAAGGTCCATGGTTATGTTATTATCACATTAACCATCTTCAGTGTGGTAAGGTCCATGGTTATGTTATTATCACATTAACCATCTTCAGTGTGGTAAGGTCCATGGTTATGTTATTATCACAGAGAAAGCATCAAACTGACCATGATTCAGTTGAAATGAATAAAACAACTTCCATAACGTGATCCATTCTTAACGACTGCAGCAGTGTCTCTGTGTAAAATACAGTCAAATGTCCAAAAATCATCACCTCCATTTGCAGCTTTGTCACTACACCTGTTTTTACCATCGGTACCAGTCCACACTGTCCAACACACCAGCAACAACAGCAGAACCAGCAGCAGCACCAGCAGCAGCGCTCAAAACTGCTCTGATAGTTTCAGTAACACCACAAATGAATATGTGACATCAGTAACATCAGTCTCTTATCAATGGCAACATGTTGGTAAAAGCGAGTGGTTTCTCAGACCATGTCTGCAGCCTGTGAGAGTTTTAACAAACTCTCTCTCACTGTGCGGCTGCGATGCTAATGCTAATGTTGTTAGCACAGGTAGCTTCCCTTTACAGCAGCAGAACTAACCTCTCGCTCTGGGCACAAACAGACTGCTGTGTCTTGTTGTATTAAATATAGACTAAAAAGCAGATGTGAATTTGGCTGACCCTGATTTGAACTCTGTCTCTTTCCTAAGCAAAAAGACCTGGTCTCCCTTCCTCTTAGTAGTCCAAAGTGCAGAATATGAGTTAATGATAGTTAATCTGGGGGGGGGGGCAGGATCTTCAGGGCCAGACATGTTTATCTTCTGTTTTCTCAATTCTCCGCTCAAAGGGCCGTATTTTTCGCCGAGTCTTGTAGTTTAAGATGTTATTCCTTCAGCACCGCTCTGGTGGAGCCACTACAGACGCACTGGACTCACCCCTGAGCGCGGCGCTGCGGCGTCGCGGAGCGTCGCGTCGCGGAACGCTCCGCGACGCGCGGCTTTTTAAAATGTATTTTTATTATATTTTTACATAAATGAGCCACGGGCCGTGTCAAATCTCTTGCCGGGCCGGTTCCGGCCCGCGGGCCGTATGAATGACACCCCTGGTTTAGAGGATATGTAAGGATTATGTCCCTTTAAGGACACAATGACTGTGTTCCCTTTAAGGCTGCTCTCTATTCCTACATATATTTCATATCTCTTGTAAAACTAACGGCCTCACACTGCCACATGCTTTGATAATCCCATTTAATCACATTGTTAAACATCAGCAATAAGTAACCTGAAGTTAAACTACGACAAGATAAGTTAAACCTGTATTCGTCCCACAGTGGAGAAATGTCAACAGTGTCCACCTTTTGATTTACAATTTAAATTTAACCACAAAGTTGCTATTCTTTCTGCCACACGGACCATCAGTCAGAACAGAGCCACATTAGGAAACAGACGACCTGGTTTCCTGCCTTGTATCTGACACATTTGATCGTTGCACATATGCCGTGGTCCTCCCTCACCTCAGTATAGTGCTGCAAGTAAATCAGACTTAAAAGAAAACCTACATGTGTCACAGAAGTCGATGGGGAATCAAATCGAGGCCACTGGGCCATCACCGCCGGCATTTATTCCACTTCGTATTAATGATTTGCGACTATTGAATCTACCGGGAGCTTGCGTTCAATTAAAATCCCTAATCTGAGAAAGGAGAGTGTGGAAAAACGGACCACAAACCAAATTAAATCTCGGAGTTTCCAAAAATGGGCCTTTATACCCTGCGGCGGACAGAGTGAGTGTTAAGGTGGTTGGTCTGGTGCCTTGATTAGCAGCATAAGTTTCCCTAATGACTGAACGTGTGTGATCATCAGAGTCATGAGAGACCATTTAGAATTTCTGAATTAGTCTTCTGAATAATGGTTTACCTTTTTAACACTTACATAAAACACTTTAGAGTTTACATTACAGTGGTTCAGAGAGTAGTGTGAGTGGCTTGCATTCAATCAATACAACTATTTATAAAACTCTTTTTATATGAGGCTCAGTCAAAGTGCCCAGGAGCAGAAAGGTCTAGCACTTTCTCCTCATTGATGAAGTTGTTGAGTGAGTGTAGTTGCACTGCTGCAGTAGTTTGTTATGAGTGTGTTTAAACCACACAAAAATCTTGTATAGGACATTAAAACTGTATCTTTATATTCTGCAGATGCATGGTAAAATAGTGTAGATAATTTGAGTGGTTTAGGACACGTGTAATGACTTTTACACACACCCATGATACTGTAAATATGAACCCATTTATTTACGGTCTTACTCGATTGTTTTAACTTCTCCTTAGCATATTCAAAGTTGTCGGCTTGCAATGTCTGTGAGCTCACACTGAACAATACCTATCATACATTTATTCAATTTGTAAATTTGCTCTTTTGCTTTGTTGGTCTGTTGAACCTAAAACAAAGTCTACAAAGCATAGGACATTCGTTAAAAAAATAAATACAAAATACGTTGGGATGCAACGTCTTTAAATGTATGTCAGTGACCAAAACCAAGTTTGTGTAAGCCCTCAGTCGTACAGGGATTAGTCAAAGCAAAGGAAGGTTTCTCACCCATCATCTGTACTTCTTAGCAAGTTTTCCCGACGTTTCGTCCTCAAGCCAAAGGAGGTTTTTGTTTCCTCACAAAAATGGCTTCTTTCACCGCTCTCTCAAACCAATTCTTCTCCCGAGCCAGAATTTTAACCTCGGTGTCATTCACCGTGTGGTTGGAGGCCTTGAGGTGGAGATGAACAGCCGAATGTGGCCCACTAGAGTTTTCTCTACGATGTTGGTAAAGTCGTTTCTGTAGAGTTTGTTTGGTTTCTCCAATATAGTGGTCAGTGCACTCCTCTTCACTACATTTAATTGAATACAATTGAATTCTGGCTCGGGAGAAGAATTGGTTTGAGAGAGGGGTGAAAAAAGCAATTTTTGTGAGGAAACAAAAACCTTCTCTTAACAGAGGAGGGTTAAGAATTGTTTTGCCTCGCATCTATGACGACATCCTAAAAACAACGCCCAAACTTGGGACAAGGTCAGTGACATGCTAATGAGTTAGGGTCGTTAGCCTCAGCAGGGTCGTTAGACCTGCTCCCTTCTACATCAAACAGACCTTAGATTGTTTATGAGTTAGTATCAGGATTAGGTTATAAATCTCCAACGCGCGGTCTGAGAATTCATTCCCTATAGAAGTCCTTTGGATTGAGGACGAAGCGTCGGGAAAACTTGCTAAGAAGTACAGATGATGGGTGAGAAACCTTCCTTTGCTTCAAAAGCAAGAAAATACCAGCTTTCAGAGTCCAACCCTGCTGTGCACAGATGTAAGGCCAGAAGAATGAAAATGTATGTCATCCTTAGCAATAACTCATAACAACTTTTTTCATTTTCAGCTTTTATCTCGATTCTTGTTGTTTATATATTGCTGCTGTTGTCTGCTCTGCTCTGTGCATGTGAGTATTTTCATGCTGCTGGCCGCACCTGATTTTCCCTGGTTGGGGATTGAATAAAGTAATCTAATATAAAGTGGTGCCTTTCCTGTGAATGGAAGTTCACACGGGGGCCACAAACCTCTCCTCAGGCCGAACCTGTGAGTCGGCGTGGTCACCTGCGTCTTCAGAAGTTCAGCTTATTATCCTTGATTTTTTCTGTGAGGTACTTTGGTCTCTTTCTGTGTCGTGAATAGTGAACTACAGTCAATTGAGTGATAAATTGAAAGCGAGGAGTTCAATTGGAAACTTGACCTTTTGTTTAAGGAAGTAAATACTGTAAAATCATTGTACCTATTTTCCACCATCATTTAAAAATACATTTTAGACAATGGTAATTTCTGTATGTTTTTTCTCATTCTGCCTCTCATGGTTGAGGTGTACCTAGGATGAAAATTACAGGCTTCGCTCATCTTTTTAAGTGGGAGAACTTGCACATTTGGTGGCTAACTAAATTACTATTTCCCCACTGCACATGTGTTGGAGTCTGTCAAGCAGTGAATAATTAATCAATAACTTTAAAAAGTTGTTAATTATTGAAATTAATTATTGTGAAAAATCATTTTGCATTTGATTGTGACCCAGTGAAACCCACTTCCAGACATACAGCATGGATCAAACTCGGCACAGAGTCTGTATGAAGGATGTGCCCCACTCAGACTGTCCCTCATCCAGCGTGTCACTTTGCAAAAACAGTTGCTCTTCAGGCAGCATGAATAATAGCAGTAGGTGGCGCCGGAGAGTGACTCATTAGCCATCTGGCACAAAGAGGGAGAGGAGTCGCACTTGGATCTGTCAGGACAAAACACTTTCATTTGGAGTTTTGTGGTGGAACATATGCACAAAGGAGACCAGTTACAGATCCAGGAGCAGGGGCAGGGAGGGACTTTTTTTGGGGGTCAAATTTGAATTTCTGTTTTGGTAACGGAACAGAGTCAGCAATAATCTTCAGAGTAATGTTCCTTAGGGGTATGCTTCTATGTGTGGCTATTTCTGCACTCACCTGGTTAATTCCGGTTATTCATGCATGTTTTGTCTATATTTGAGTCTCAAAAAGTGCGTTTTGCAAGCCTGAATCTGAGAATTTTGATTGCAATAATTGAATATAAATATGTCTTGTCAGCCTCCTGTTTATTGCAAGCTCCAATTTTGAATTACATATACAACAAAAAATGATTCCTCTGATAGTGACCTTCTCTTTCCACAGCTGCTCATATTCTCAAAACATATCTTAGCTGCAGCTCTATCAGATACATCATCATAAAAACTGCCTTCTTCTGTAAAAAGGCCAGTAGTATCGCAATGTTTTTGGAAATACTTAGTGTATTGCATAGATATTTACAAAAGAGATGTTGCATTTATTTCCAAACTGCACAACACACATTTTCACATGCATCAATATATCAGACAGTTAACAAGTTAAAAAAGGCCAAGACATATTTGATTACAACCCCATCACACATGTCACACAATAAAATACTCACACAGACACACATAAAAACACATACACACACACACACACACACAGACACACACAAGCGCACACACACATGGACCAAACACTCTCTGACCCTACACCTCTCTCCCACAACATTCTTTTGTGCTTGAGGCAGCACTCTCTTTCAGTGTTTCTTTTTTATATGTTTTTTACATTTATCAAGGTTTTTAGCATGTTTTTCATTAATCTGATGCACCATTGATTGAGTTTCAGTTCTCCGATATCTATGGGCGGCACGGTGGCTGAGTGGATAGCAGTCTCGCCTCTCAGCAAGAAGGTCCTGGGTTCGTCCTGGGCCTTTCTGAGTGGAGTTTGCATGTTCTCCCCGTGTCTGCGTAGGTTTCCTCCGGGTACTCCAGTTTCCCCTACCACTAAAATCATGTACAATAGGTCTGGCATACGCCTCCTGTACTGGCGACCCCGCTCCCATCTCTGTGGAGTGAGTAATTAAAGACTAAGTGAGATTTATGATAGTTTCCCCCAGTCTTCAACACAATTATTCAGATTTGACATTATGAATGAACGGTAAGAGAAGAGCTTCGGTGTTCAGTAAGCGGCTTGCTCTCTTGATCATTCTACATACAGCAACTTTTGTCCTCAGATATCTTAGGCAAGGTTTCCCAAGGAATCTATATATATATCGATTATAACTCCTTAAAATTTACTTTGGTGAACTTTTTCTATTGGGGTCTCATTAGTAAAAAGGATCATTTGCGTCTCTGTATGTGTAGGTCTTGTGTGTATCATCTCGCCACATGTGTGCACAGTGACAGTCAGACGTGTGTCCATGATCCTGTTAAAGAGCTCGTCTCACCTTATCTCATTTTTTTAATTATTACTACTGTTTGCTTTTTAGAATAATCCATTTATTTGCTTTTGTTTGTGTGGATGGATGTGTTTTTGCTGCTACTGGACAAATTTCTCCTACAGGGATCATAAAGTATCTATCTATCTATCTATCTGACTTCAGTACCAGTGCCTCCTGTGCCCACGGATGGCTGAACTAATGATGGCACCTCTTTTAACATCAAGGAGTTGGTTTCACACACAGATGTAGATCCATGTTCACATAAAGGTGACGCTTTGAGCTCGGTCTCTGTTCGCCTCAGAGTCTCAGAAAAGTATGTATCAATTACGCATTTGTCTGATGTATTGTTTTATTAGACCTCAGACTTAGTACAGACTGCAGTACAGAGCTGATACACACTTTCTGGCAGTTCTGTAAACATGCTGCTCAAAGAAATATATTAAAAAAATTGCGCCATATGACATCACAGAGTGTCTAGGAGCTGATTTAGGTCTGGGGGGAGATCCTTCAGGAGAGAATCTGTGGTCTCATCAGCAGCATGTCCCGGCGTGGTAACGAGTATATTCAGGTTCACACACTACTGAGTCTCGTCCAGACTCGCCTGGAGGAATTAGCACAAAAGTTGGATCAGCCTGAGACACATTTTTCACTTTTATTATTTTATTTTGAATTCTGACCTACATTGGGTGAAGATTTTGATTTCCATTAAGCACTCCTCTTTTATTCTGCTCTCAGTAAATTACTTTATTTTTCCATTAAAGAATTTTGACATTACGTTTATATTCCTTAAACAGTGCTACATACTGAGGGGAGTATTGTTTTGGACCCGCCTAGTTTAGCTGCTGTGGACTTTTGAATGCACTTGTTAAATGAATAGGGCTTGTGCCAGTTAACACATGCGCAAATTCATTTTTCCACATTTGCCATTTAGATAAAGACGGCAGGAGGGAAAACACAAGTTAAACATAAGTTTCAACGGCGTGATTGGCGTCACTACGTCTGTTAATGATTACAGTCTATGATTGCAACACTGACATTTCCCCTCGGTGGGACCGTGGGACGAGTACAGCTTGTCTTATCTTACATCTTTGTTTGTTGTTTATCTATTTTTCATTCGTATTCATTAATAACATTACGTAAGTCATTGGTTGTGTAACGTGCATCTGGCCCGGCTTCATGCATAAGAAAACAAATGTAGACCATTAAGAACACATTTTTACTGACGATAGAATCAAACAACTCAAATAGTATCATTATTCTCTCCTCACAGCGTCTAAATACCTGCGTCTCTTTATCACTATCAGAGCTGTCGTCATTAGTTGCATGCTTGATATCTCTGACGTTCCATTCAGATCTACTAATTAGTTGATGTTGTTTCAGCTACATGGAGCCATATGGAGATCTGTTTTTTTTATTTTTTTATTCCAATGTTTAACAGCCGGGTGGTTGCTGTGGGTTTTTGGTGATGTTTGAGTGTAGGTGGAGGTGTGTGGGAGAGGCCTGCGTTCTGTGCATGTAATGAATGCAGCCTCTTCTCTTGACGGTTTGCAACAGAGCTGAGAAACTGCTCTTCCCTTTTGCTGTAAGAGGCTACCGGCAGCACTATAGGTGTGGGAGTTCTATAGACTGTGTTTGCATGCAGTGGGAGTGTTCAGGGAATTTATACTTGTTAGACTAGAAGTGGGAAGTAAAGGGAATGATAAATTATGCTTAGGAGTTATGGACTATGAATTATCTCAATGATGTTCAAGTGTTTTATTGGCAAGCAAAACAAAATATACTATGATTATATGTTTAAATGCAATGTTATGTTTCTGGTATACTGGTACATCTAAATAAAACAAGAATATGGTGATAGATAGATAAATAGATAGATACACAAACAAAATAAATAAAATGATAACAGCACTTCAGGTCATAGCAGCAGATGTGGTGCCGTTGCTTGGTTAGGACATTTTCTCTGCTCTAGTCCAAAAAGTTAGCCTTCCTCCAGTGGATTTTTGACTGATCGCTTGGTTCGAACCATGAATCCTCTCCGCCCCGGTCTAGACCAGTGCAAAACCATGTCAATGCTTACTATAGCTTTCAAAAAGAGAAAACATAAGACTCTTGAAAGTCTTTCCATCTTGTGCACTCAATACGTGGGCCTCATTCTTGTTGGGATTACAGAATCACGTGCAGAAAATATATTTACACAAGAGTATGGCATATCACTGTCAAGAAATGAAGACAAGGCAGCATCTGTTTTTTTTGAGTCCCTTCATTTATGAACAAAAGGAGACAACGTTTTTTATATGATTTATTTCAATGTGCATAAGAACAGAGACGTTGTCAATTGAGATATTAACGTTGCATTCTTCAGATATAGATACTGTAGTAACAATGTGGGTAAAGGAAATTTGCGTTCAGTTCTTCAGAAAATAATGTAAGTAAGTAAAGTAATCTTTATTTATATACCGCCTTTCACAGACCAGAGTCACAAAGCGGTTTACAATTGTTATTATTTTTGGGCATTGGTCCTCTCACTCCACACAGAGATGGGAGCGGGGTCGCCAGTACAGGAGGCGCATGCCAGACCTATTGTGCATGTTTTTAGTGGTAGGGGAAACCGGAGGACCCGGAGGAAACCTACGCAGACACGGGGAGAACATGCAAACTCCACTCAGAAAGGCCCTGGTCCGGCCGGGATTCGAACCCAGGACCTTCTTGCTGAGAGTTGATGATGTTTATAATATAATAATACTAACAGAGGTCCACAGTACAAAATATGCAGGTCAGATTACTCATCATCCTGCCTGATACAAAGTTAGTTTTGTTTTACAATGGCACTATAAGTGAGCTCATGGTATATAGGGGATGGTATAGGCACTTCATTGAGATGAAAGTAGTGCATCCTGGTCCACCTCTTGAAACAGATCATTGACGTCATGAGGACTGCTGCTTTTTTAAGCTAAACGAGTCCAGTATAGACAAATATGTGTGAACCAGTCTTTTCTGTTTATGGCATTAACAATCATGAGTGATTTATCAAGATGTAAAACCATGTAAAATGTTGATTAAAAAGATGTGACATGATGTCCACATTGTTTATTGTATGGCGTTTCATTTGCTGAAGCAGAATGAATCCTTAGGGTTGCCAGATTCTTTGGTAAAATCCGGCTAGTTTAATTCTTACTATCTAAACCCCAGCAGCTGCAGCACATGACGATCTGAGCTAGAGCATCTCCAGCTACATGCTCCACATTTTTATTTAGACTATGACTGAGGACTGAATATGGATTGTGATTCAGTGTCGGATCTTTTAAATCCTCGTATAGGTTTGTCTTCGTCTGGGCCTAGTCTCCAAACTTGTGCAGTCGGACACATTAACGTGCACATATGGTGGCTTGACAACACTTCAATATGGACGGGAGTTGTCTGTGCACTGGTGTCACTGAGCGACTGCAGGAGAGAGAGGGAGAGCGTGGGCCTCCTCTTCTGCGCTGCCATGTGCTTCACCACCTCCTCATCACACTCACCCACCTCACACACACACACACACACACACACACACACACACACACACCCACACACACGCACACGCACACGCACACGCACACGCACACACACACACGTACAAACTGACCCGACTGCATTGAGAATCACGCAGGTGGACATCCTTACTATGCTGTTCAGTGATGACGTAAAACACTGCACTTCCAGGTCCATGCTTAAGTTATATGTAAATAGAAAGACTTCATGTCTATATGTGAAATAAAAAGTGAGGAAAATTTACTTTTTGCAACATTGTCCATTGTCCATTATAAGCTCACAAGTACAGTATCTCCTCACCTCTTGTTCAATGCAGAAGTCACAGAATGGGCTTATTTCAATTAGGAATACTTTTTAACATCAATTTTGAATCCACTGAAAGTATGCTTTTATGGTATTTGTTTGTTAAAGCATTTGTCTTTGGAAACTTTATCTGGTTCGATCCCTGGGCAAGACACTTAACCAGACTTTGCCTGAAGCCCCTGCTGAAAGCGCAGTCATCTTCCTGTGGACCCAATACCTGCAGGAGAATCGCTGAGGGGCTGGTGATAGCGCAGAAATGGATTAATACATTGGTTAAGAATGAATGAACGAATAAAGGGCTTCCTGTATGACAATGGATTGTGTACCATTTGCATTTTCATCAAATCACTTCTCTTTGATAATAATGTGAGATACAAGACACACAGAGATGCATTTTAACACTTATTTTAATTATGTAAAGTTACCAGAATAGTAGGTTTGGAATAGAGCAGGACCAAGACAAGAACCGTGTAACCAATAAAATCTGCCACTTTGTAATGTTGTATTTTTAAAAGGACAGATTTATTTCTCATTTGACGTAATTCATTTCATCTGCATTATTTGTCATTTCCAGTCATTACAGTGTTTAGGTGCATAGCTCTTGTGTGGTGCCTTTTCGGTGCCTGCGTGGGTAGTGGGACATCTCTGGGCACTATATGTGTCTTTGCATTCCCAGTCTCCATCTTTCAGTGTTTTATTTATCCACATGCACGTTGGCCCCTGGAGTGACATTTGTGTTTGTTCTCTTTCTCTTTTTGCTATTTTTATCCTGAAATGGCAGTAGCATCCATCTCAGAAAGAAAAATTAGGAGATGTCCTGTTTTTTTCAGGGGTTTTTTCACCAGAAGCAGAAGTTATACCTGTTCCCTAATAAATTACACCTTGATATGAATTACTGTTCTAAATACAGTGCAGCCCATGCTCAATGTCTGTTTATATCATCTGTGTCTGCAGGATCTTGGCGACAGCTGGGGCTCATATGAACATCCCAGTGGATCTGAGGACCCTGCGTGCGGTCAGAGTGCTCCGGCCGCTAAAGCTGGTCTCTGGGATTCCAAGTAAGTCAACACAAACAATTGTATGTGTTCATGTTTCTGCTCTGCTCTGCTACAAAAGGGGAAGAGCGCAGAGCAATATGGTAAGACAAATACTGAGACTTATGGTTTCTTTTATTTTACTGTTTTAGATCAATATTGAGATCCCACATCCACTCAATATTTAATAATGAGCCATGGGTGTCATAGATTATCACTATATCTGGTTTGCAATTATGGTAGCTTTACAGAATATCTATATTTCTGAGCAACATGTGATTGCAATGTGATATTTGATCCTGTGTGTTACTAAAAAGACGTTACATTTCAACCCTTATCTGTATTTGATAAACAAGATTCAAGTTAAATACATATACATGCCTGAAACAAGTAGTTTAAAAATATATTTTCTGCTAAATTCTAGTCCGACCTGAGCTGTGCACATGTGTTATTTGGAATGAAAAATCATACTTCTGCCCTACAGCAAGATGACACCACTCAAATCAAGATTTTCCTAAAAGCAATTGATAGCCTTTTGTTTTCAAAGAACATATATAACTGCAGTTTTTGCAATTTGCAAATTGAGACCACAGAAATTGTTATTTTAATTCAATTGCGATTAAATGGCAGCCCTAGTATTTTTTCCAACCTTACCCCCACAACTATTTCTTTAATGTTTTCTGCTTCCCTAATAGTGGCTGTTCTTGCCCCCAGGCCTGCAGATCGTGCTGAAGTCCATTATGAAGGCCATGATCCCACTGCTGCAGATCGGCCTCCTCCTCTTCTTCGCCATCCTCATGTTCGCCATCATCGGCCTGGAGTTCTACAGCGGGAAGCTCCACCACACCTGCTTGCCCTCTTTCGACATCCTCTGTACGGTGCAGCAAACTTTGCCAAATTAAAAAGCCAAGCAGAGATGATAATTGCTTTCTCAGTGTGTGTGTGAGGAAAATTGTTTTGCTCTTGTTGAACTTTGGAGTGAGTCCAAATGGAGTGGGAGTTCGTATGTTTAACCAGTGTTGCGTAATATTTGTGCTGTTGAAACTTTCTGTATTGAGAAGCTTTTATAAAAATGCCCTTGATTTACTCCTCAATCAATTCCCACTCTCGCAGGTCAAAAGCTTTGAGTGATAACCGAAAGGACAAGGTTGCGGATACAAGTGGTCGAAATGTCCTGCTCTCTTAGAATTAAATAGGATCGAGGACAAGTTGAGGAGGCTTGGGCATCTGTTTTGGTCACCTTCTGGGCATGTCCCACTGGGGAAGACCCTGGACACACTGGAGCCGCTATGTCTCTTCTTAGCTGCCTTGGGAACACTTCAGGATTCCCCCAGATGAGCCAAAGAGAGTGCATGTACTGGTGCCTCTCTGCTTAGATTGCTGCCTCTGCAACCACAGAGGACCTTGGCATTGTGGCTAAAGCCGTTTTATAATATTAATACTGTAATATCAAGATAACGGATACATTGTGGTTGTTGATTTGTTTTTTCTTTCCCATTGAATCAAAATAATAGTTGTTTGATACATACAGTAGTAATTTACCATTCTGAAGTTCCTCTGAAAAGTTAGTTGTATTTTTACATCCAATATTTATTTATTTATTGTTTATTTGGCTATCCATAGATAGGCAGATTTTCATCACAGTAACAAACACACACATTCACCCTGGACTATTGTGCCCGTTTTTGGTAGTAGGGAAATCGGAAGAAACCTACACTAACTGCTGTTCCAATGTGCCGTATTGTTTACCACTCATTTCTTAGTGCAAAACAAGCAGTTTGTCTTCCTCTTCACTCACAATAGCAGCTGAGGGGTATTATAGAGATGTTGTTGGCTAAATTATCAACTGCCTAATCATTCCTCATGGACTGTGTAATCAGAGGCCACACCACTGCATTTATGGTCTCTGCCTGACACAACTTGGAGACAACTGAACCTACTAACCGGCTCTTATTTCTCGCACCATGTCCTCCTTTTCCAGACAATGAGACGGTGGATTCTTCTGAGTTGGCGTTTGCATGTGGCGTGAGGAAGTGTCCGGAGAAATACGACTGTAACGACACCTGGATTGGGCCAAACGATGGAATAACGCAATTTGACAATATACTTTTTGCCGTCCTCACCGTCTTCCAGTGCATCACGATGGAGGGATGGACGGCTGTGCTCTACAATGTACGCTTCAAATACACATATTGTATTTTTTGGATTATAAATGGCTCCGGAGAACAAGTCACAGCAGCCGAAAATGCAAAATAAAGAAGGAAAAAAACATATATGAGTCGCACTAGAGCATTTTATTAGCTTAATCACTCAACTTAATAGCCTGGACTATTAATAGATTTTTTACGGGAAATAAAATATAAAATGTAAAGAAGCAATGTGTAAACCTCTGGCCAAAACTGGTACTGCAACCTCTCCCACTCTCCCTGACTCAGGTTGCCAGATATGCAGATGAATCTAGCTGGGACCATAAAGACAGAAATAACAAGAGTTTTGTCAACAAGAAATCTATAAACAAGATTTAGGGGTTGTAAAACTGATTTTGAAATTTTATCAGTTAAAGAAGTTTTGGAAAAGAGCATGTTTTATTAATGCCTTTTGACAGATTAGGGCCCTTTAATGATGACTTGACATGGAAATCTCACATATTGCTACTTTAAAATATAACAAGTATAAATCGCACCCTGGCCTAACGTTGACAAAAACTGCAACTTTTAAACAGAAAAAAAAAAAAATTATTTACTAAAAACAATCTCATCATGAAATATGGACACTAAATCTTGCTTTTGTAATTGTTTTTCTATACTTTTTTAGACCAATGATGCTTTGGGAATCACATGGAATTGGTTGTATTTTATCCCCCTCATCATCATCGGTTCGTTCTTTGTGCTCAACCTGGTTTTGGGTGTTTTGTCTGGGTAAGTAGCAGTTTTCTATACAGTATAAAGTGATGAGTAATACATTTTTTGTTATCTTGTTGTTGTTATTTTATTTCAGTGAGTTTGCCAAAGAGAGGGAGCGAGTGGAGAACAGACGAGCCTTCATGAAGCTGCGTCGCCAGCAGCAGGTGGAGCGAGAGCTGAATGGTTACAGAGCCTGGATAGACAGAGCTGGTATACTTTCAACTTGAAGGGACTTTATTATTATGAAAAATTATCTTCATACACTTTGGTGTAGCATTGTTCCCTCATTCAAACAAAGTTATCTAGAGTTATCTAGTTATCTAGATCCATCCATGATAATATTAGAAACTTCTGGTACAAATTTGCGCAAACACAACCCCCCCTCAACCCTCGGCACAAAGGCTCATAAGCCTCTAAATTAGTCTGGGCTATATCTCCTGTCTTTTCAATCTTACAATAGTGTACAATTTTGTGCAAATTAAGCACTTTGGGTGACCTTGGTCTGTAAAAATGCGCTATATAAATAAACATTACTAACTTACTTTCAATTAGAACAGAATAGAGTATTTTCTTTTTTCATCATACTTTTGTTCGTTCATGTTACATTCAAAATATAATAATAAAAAATATATATAAAGGACTTGAAAACAATAGGGCGACAGTGGCTCAGTTGGTAGAGCATTGGCCTTTGAGCCTGAAGGTCGTGGGTTTGAGTCCACCATGAGACCTTCTCCACTAACTCCCACTGATGACTGCTGTCGTTGTGTCCTTAGGCAAGACACTTAAACCCACTTTGCCTGAAGCCCCCACTGAAAGATCAAGGCTATGCACTCACTGACAGAACAGCCTTTCTCCTGTGGACTCACCAGCTGCAGAGGATCAGTGAGGGGCTGGTGCTATGTGACTTGGGTGGCCCCGAACCCAGAAATGGATTAAGGGGTAGAAAATGGATGGATGGATGGACTTGAAAACAAATCCATAAAATGAAATATAATAATAATTTTTTTTTTGGAATACAGTCTGACTTCTTCATTCATTGACATGCAAACAGTTTATTCAGACATCATGGAGACTATCTATAATCTGGTGCAGAACATGTCTGTCTCTCTGAGCTGTCTCTGTGCACTGTCCCTTCAATGAGGATGAAATAACTAATTCACATTTCAATGCTAATGCAAGGAAATTAATCTTGTTAGTATATTTAATGGTGAGTCATGTATTTCATATTGAACTCTGAGGTAACCTGTAATCCCAAACCCAATTTTTTTGTCCTGGTTTGAACCCAGTTATGTACCGATGTAGATTTGATCTGCTCCTCTTCTTGTCCTGGTTTAGTCTTGATTAATTCCCGGCTCAGTTCACAGGCTGCATGTGACCCATTTGAGGATCTCTGCCCTTTTGAGTGAAACACAAGACAGGGTGAAACCATTTTCTCTTCTTGTATCTGACAAGTATATTTGCCTTTAGATGAAAAAACACCTTCAGAGATACTCATACATTCGCAGCAGCGCCGGAGAACATCTATTTAATACGCTGGTCAAATGTCACTTGTCAAAGCGAGTGGTGGAGCTCCGTCTCTGCTACTATAGGAGTTACTGTATATCTGTGTAGCTGTAATGGCTATACCACATGGCTGGTCACCCACGCAATCGAGGGTGCGGAATAGGTGATATTGACTCACTGACTTAAATTTGTGGCCGTGCTGGCAAAAGAGAGAGGGAGAGTGAGAGAGCCGATCTGTATATGTTAGTGAGTGCGAGTCGTGGGAGAGTGTGGGACGGCAGAGACAGCAAATGGAACACAGAAAAAGAAATGTGATTTCTAAACAAGGTCATGCAGGCCTCTGGATGCTGCCTTTGCACCACTTTGGTCTTTGATGCTGTGTTTGCAGACAGCCTGAGGAATGTAAAAACTGTTATTTGTACAGTATGTATTTGTGGTTGGTACATTATGATAAGTATATTTCTGTGTGTTTTTGTTTTACAGAGGAGGTGATGTTGGCAGAGGAGAGTAAAAACTCAGGGAGATCACCATTAGACGGTGAGTTATGAATGGGAAGGCTGTATCTCAATCTTTAAAACAGTTTATGGGTAATAATAACAGATATAATAGAATAATGATGAATGCTAACTAACTTCCTACTATCAGCATCTATTACTATTACAGTGTCTGTATCGAAACCATTTCATTGGTTGACGATCTTTCAATTACATCCTTGCTAGACCGTATTTAAACTGCACCAGCTACACTTCCTGGTGTCATCTCTCTCTGTTCACATAAACGCACCAGGAAGCAGGAATGTGTGCTACTTCATCAGCTCTGGAGATCAACAGCTGTGTCTATATATTCCTGCCTGCACATATATTAAAAAATATTTAAATAAAAATCAATAAAAATGTTTTTTTGACAAGAGACATTGATTTTCTTTCTTATAAAAAAAAGAAAACAAATCATCATTCAAAGCTCTCTTCATTCAAACTTTTATTCCTGAACCTATTTTACAGCACATGGCATGGTTTCTCGGCCTATCAAGATAGAAAAAAGTATCAATTATTATATTTATAATTTATATTATTTATAATTTATAATTTATATTATATTAAAGTCATTTCAATAATCTATAGTTAGAATTCATTGGGCAGTAGTTGTCACCATTGATTACCTTCTTGCCAAATGCTTTTTTTCTATTTTGATTTTTACGTTTAAGTGTCTTGTAAGAGATTTGATTTCATTTGATATTTTGCCCCTGTATGATAGTGCTAAAGCGAGCAAGCAAGAAAACTGGTGCGAGAAGAGGGGCCCCGGGAGACGACAAGACGTACACAGATATGTCCACAGCAAGTGAGTCTATGATGAAGTTACTGTTTTTAGACGACCCATAGTTATGTCCTTTAATCCATTCATTACAATCAACGCTTTTTAAACAAATGGTCGTGAAGTGAAAATGAATCCCCAGTTGTCACGTAAATATACTTGCTAATCAATATATATAAATCAATGAGAACACTAAATATACGTAGTTACATGATACATAGAGACAAACCCCAAAAGAATGTATGCATACACAAGGACGAGGGTGTAGAAGAAGAGGCTCTGGCAGGCCTTAGCCGGAGAGTTCTTCAACATAGTGTTGGTAGACACAGGGTCTAGAGCAGGTGTGGGCAAGGTTTTAGTTCCAACAAGAGCAGGAGCCGACCAGACTCCACGCATTTCCTCAAATATTCAGATTAAAACTGGACTCACGTGAGCAAATGGGTGGAGTCTGTGGAACTAAAACCTGCATCCACACTGGCCCTTTGAGGACCAGTTGGTCCACCCTTGGTCTAGAGGTCCCCACACATATGCATAGGAGGGATGATGTCAGATGATGAAGTCCTGATCAGGACACAATAACGTCCCCAAACAGAGAGACCATTGGCAGCAGAAAATGCATTCCAACACCAGTTCTCCTGTAGAAAATATGAGATGCGGGGCTGTCCTTCAGCCGTTCTCCTCCTCAGATAGAGTAATTCACCAGTGACACATGTCTGCTTCTTCTCTCTTGTGTCCTTGAGGTATGTCGCGGTGCAGGATGAACTTCCGCAGTGGTCGCCGCGGCCCGGCTGCTTACCTGCGCCGCAAAGAGAGGATGTTACGCATCTCCATTCGGCGCATGGTGAAGACAGACACCTTCTACCTGATGGTGCTCAGTTTGGTGGCTCTCAACACCATCTGTGTGGCCATCGTGCACCACAACCAGCCCGGCTGGCTCACCATCTTCCTCTGTGTGTACAAGGCAAAATACATGAATGTGAAGCATAGGTGCTAAACTCTTATATTTATCTCTCTACAGACTATGCAGAGTTTGTGTTTCTGGGGCTGTTTTTGGCTGAAATGTGCTTGAAAATGTACGGTCTTGGATTTCGACTTTACTTTCATTCATCGTTTAACTGCTTTGACTGTGCGGTGAGTTACTGTCAATCGTTAAAATGTAACTGTATTGGCAAACATTGTAAATATTCTGAATTCAACATTTTGAATTAAAGCCCCAGTACGTAACTTTTTAAGCCAAAAACTATTTATGGTTCTATTAGCGTAAATTGTTATGGGCATGTGCCACGGGGAGGAGACCCCAGGGAATAACCAGGGCACACTGGAGGGATTATAGGTGTTCACACGGGCCTGGCCAGGGCCGGAGTGGGACAACATTTCAGGCCGGGAGCTTTACATCCATTCAGGCCAAACAAGGTTCTAAATTTGGGTTTTTGTCATTGTATTTTGATGTTCTTTTAATAGTTTTAAGATTGACTGTCAAAACTTTTGTTTTCTTTATTTTTTTTTTATATTGACTGTTTATATAATCTCGGACGTTTAAGGATTGTTGTACGTTGCTTAGCAACGTAACGTTTATGGAGTTTAGTGAGAATAAAGACACACACACACACAATGAACTAAGTGTTCATTAGTGTATAACTATAACAAGCTAATCAATTATTGTTAAAAAAGTAGTAAGGTAAAATCACATCGTTACAGCTCATATAAAAGGAAAAATAAAAACGTGTATGAACCATCAGTTGGAGAGACCACTCATTTCAACCGGGGAAGCTACACTGGGTGCACTGCTAGGCTGGCCTGGCTGTGTAGCCGACGTGTGACGTCACATTTGTTTAATTTTGCTCTGGCCCAATGACAGTAAAGCTTTGGCCAGTGTTGTGCCAGTTCACAGCTTTTCTGAACTAGTTCAAGTTCAGTTC
This sequence comes from Knipowitschia caucasica, assembly GCA_964034765.1. Taxonomy (NCBI): domain Eukaryota; kingdom Metazoa; phylum Chordata; class Actinopteri; order Gobiiformes; family Gobiidae; genus Knipowitschia; species Knipowitschia caucasica. Next base: position 9,387,008 of record OZ035836.1, read on the forward strand.
ATACATGCTCAAAGTGAACAGTTCACGTTCAAAGTTCTCAATTTTAATTCTGAACTAGTTCAAATTTCAGTTCATTTTACTTTTTGCGAGATATTCAAATAAATATTTGTTTTCACTACGAGCTAGAAATCACAATATGTGGTATATATATATATATATATATATATATATAATTATATATTATATCCTGTACACTGCACAGGATGTTTTGACTCCAATGCAGACAAGATTTACATGGGTTTCAATGGGAACTGAGTTGTCCCATCTCTGCTCATAAGTACAAACTGTAATGCGCTGCAGAACGTGTGTCTATACTTTATGTCAAATGTAAACGGCCCTGTGTCACTGACTTACCCCTGTGTTTTCATCACGGCACATGTGAGTCCAACAACCAATGAATAGCACTAGCATATAGCGCCGCACCGCAAGTACACCGTTAATATAATACATCCATGAAGTACACTGAGTCGGGGTGCGTTCACAGACGGTGGAAACCGTAGGAATTTTTAGTTTTCAGCGGAAACAGTGCGGAGAATACAGGAGGGAGGAACTTTCTCTCGTTGCGTTTCAAAAGAGAAAACAGATTTCACTCAGTTTTAAATGGAAAACAAATTGTCTGCCGTTCATGACACATAATATGAACTAATTCACGTTCAAGTTCTTTATTAAAAAATGTGTTGCGTTCAGTTCAACGTTCACGAAAAAATGAGCGTGTTCAATGAACGCGTTCTTTTGAACTTGTTCACGCACAACACTGGCTTTGGCCTGGGCCTTGCTCATTTGACCAGGCCACCAGGCAGGGTAGGAGTTTGCAAAGACCGTGAGGATGAAATTAAATTAAAAGAAAAAAAAAAAAAAAACCGTGATGATAGGGCAGGCCCAGGCCACTTTGACACGCAGGCCACCGGGAGATCTCCCAATGCTCCCGATGGCCAGTCCGGGCCAGGGCCTGGCTCTACACATTAGCAGACCGAGCCCGGCCTGGGCCTGCTCTGAAGTAGGGCCCAGCGGAGTCTGCTTTAGCAGCACCACACTACTCACTTTGAGAGTGTGAAAACGCCTCATGTCTCTCGGCTGGCCTGAGAACGCTTCAGGATTCCCTCAGATGAGCTGGAGAAGTGTGTGTGGAGATGAAAGTTCGCAGCTGCTCTGTTTTAGACAGCAGCATAAAATATGTTCCATTGAATCTTGCAGGTGATTTTCCACGTCTACAAAGTTACGTACTGTTGCTTTTGTAAGTGTTCTATTGTGTTTAGTCATATTAACATAGGGACCAACTTTCATGAACAATATCAAGAGATCTTGTCCATTTGTCATAATAAGTCCATTTTATTTCACGTCTTTTGCAGGTGATCATTGGCAGCATCTTTGAGGTGGTCTGGGGTTTCTTTCGGCCCGGAATGTCATTTGGCATCAGTGTGATGAGGGCTTTGAGACTTTTACGAATTTTTAAGATTACAAAGTGAGCATTTAGTTGTAGGAAGAGCAGAAACAGACGTTTACTGACATCACTGTAAAAGCATGTTTCTTTTGCAGGTATTGGGCCTCACTGAGAAATCTGGTGGTTTCTTTGATGAGTTCTATGAAGTCCATCATCAGCCTGCTCTTCCTCCTCTTCCTCTTCATTGTGGTCTTCGCTCTGCTTGGGATGCAGCTCTTTGGTGGAAGGTGAACAAATACACCATTTGTAATGAAACTGGTTATTCGATATAAACAAAAAATCCAACATGTTGTGATATAATCTATGCAATGACTGTGTTGATGGCTGTAATATTTGGCATTTATTCATCGCGAGTTTACATCAGCAAGTGTTGGCTATAAATAGGTGATGAGTCTTGGAGTTACATGAATGAAAATCTCCTCCTCTGGTCTCCTCTGATGTCCCCTGGTGTATTCTTGTCTCCTCTGGTCTCCTTTGGTGTCCTCTGGCTCCTCTAGTCTCTTCTAGTCTCCTCTGATCTCCCCTTGTCTCCTCTAGTCTCCTCTGTCTGGTCTCCTCTAAACCCTCTGCCTCTGTCTGCTCCCACTTTAGGTTCATCTTTGAGGATTACACTCCCACCAACTTTGACACGTTTCCAGCTGCCATCATGACGGTGTTTCAGGTTCGCCTCTTTCTGAATGCTTCACATGACACATTACACCATGGGAAATGTCTCACCCCGAGCACAAAGACAAGCACTCTCTGTCTATCCCCCACTCTCTCTCTCGCTCTCTCTCTCTCTCTCTCTCTCTCTCTCTCTCTCTCCTCTCCCACCACCTCCGCTACTCGCCCACACAACCATCTTCACAAATGCATGCGAGTCAGACATGATCGTTACAACATTACATGACTTTACAAATAGATCTGCTGCAAAAGGCGATGAAAGGAACAAATACTACTTGTGAGATGCACGTTGGGTGGTCTTGTACAATTATTCTAATGTGGTTTTACTGCAAATTTAAAATAAACTGTATCTTGAATCTTTAATACATATTAACTGTATTTCCCCAGTGTGTAGCTATATGTTTACTCCAAATACTTTTCTTTTTTTCTTTTTTACGTATTTAGTGTCAATTATTGTCTCTGGGGAAACATACACCACTTGAATGAAACCATACAGCTACACTTTATATTCAAATAATTAATAATTAATAATTTGTCTTTGTGGTTGAGTAGTTAAATACCATGAGCAGCTTCTGATTCTGGGCAGATCTTTCCCTTTTCTATTTCTTAAAACAATTGCACATCTGATTGTAATATAATAAAATATAGAAAATCAACTCTGTCAAATGTATTTCATGACTGAGGACTGCAATGACTCATGTAGTGTGTTTTTCTACGCAGATTCTGACCGGAGAGGACTGGAATGAGGTGATGTATAATGGGATTCGCTCACAGGGTGGAGTACAGTACGGCATGTGGTCGTCCATATACTTCATAGTCCTCACGCTGTTCGGAAACTGTATCCTTCTGCAGGCGAGAAAGACTCATACTCGTACTCACCCCAACATACTCTCGCACATCTGCTTAGGAACACGAGAATCCATTTATACGTGTTATATTACGTTCTTAACAAATCCAACAGACACACTGCTGAACGTCTTCTTGGCCATCGCTGTGGATAATCTGGCAAACGCTCAAGAACTTACAAAGGTTTGTGCACTCACAGATCTTAAATGGTTTGTATAATGCTTTTTATGACAGTGACAGTAAGATAAGATAAGATAAGACTTTAGTGATCTCACAATGGAGAATTGTACATTTGTCACATTTGGCATGAATGGTATCAACTCGGGTTTTGCAAAAGACAGTAAATGTGCAAACATGTTAAAAGGAGAAAAATCTGTTTCTTTTGTGTAAGATATATTATGTAGAATACAATTAAAAAGTGATTATATCAATACAAGTTGTTTCAGTCCTAGTGCAGGTTTAATATACAACATGTGTTTTGACAGGATGAAGAAGAAGAGGAGGAGTTTTTCAACCAGAGGTATGCCAGAGGGAGAGACGGCTTAATATCGGAGTAAGTTACTGGTTTTATCAAGTTGTGTGAATGTAAATCACAGCATCCACATTTCTTGGCACTTCTCAGTGACTTCTGTCTGCATGTTGTAAGGATTTTGCAGATCAGTTGCATTCTTGTCGAGGCCTGTTTGGCTCCAGTCTGTTTTGCATGGACAAAGGCATGTTTCAGATCTAAAACTGAATGATGCCTGTCAAAAGCATGAGTCTACATGCACATGAACTAGCCCAGTATTAAACGTGTGTTTCTTGGCCTGTGATTGGACGCCGTAGGTGGTGGATGACTTCCTGGTTTCGGCACATGCCTTCATGACATTTTCATTTAGTGAGATGTAAAGTTTGCTCTTATACAAAAGAACTTGGTCAGTTTTTTTTTCCTGATGAAACTTTTTGTGAATCTGATCGTTTCATTTGTCTCTTGTTTGTCTTTATTTACATGTAAATGTTGGTCTTGTGTTGCAGATGTCTGGAGAATTTGAATTTCTTTGCTCTGCTGAATTCATCATGTCTTGTTTTATGACTGTTTTACTGCACTGACCAAAATGCTAAGAGTAATATTTGATAATATAATATATATATTTTCTAAGAGTAATATTTGATGCCTGGGTGGAGTTTGGATGTTTCACTGATAATCTTTTTCTGAAAGACTTGATTTAATATTCTCAATACTCATTACATTTAGTAATGGAATTATCACAGAGGACATATTTTTGTCAGTGTCAGAACGATGTTCTGTGTCCAACACTAATGTCTTGTTTTCAAACGGTCACTCATTGATTTCATGGACCACAAGAATCTGAAGACCAGTAAGTAAACATGTAGCATCTCTGTCTCACCATCATCCTCCTTCTTTTTCTATTCAGCCTTTTCAGATATTGTTTTTACTGGTAAAATTTCAATCCTGCTCTTCTTTTTCTTTAGATTTTGTCCAATACTTCATTTTACCTATTGAAAATATGTTTTTTCAAGTATTCAAGTATTTTACATGTTCTAGATATTTTTTGAATACAGTATATTGTATCCACAAATGACTCTAAACTATGAGTCATGTAAATTAAGAATATAAAAATAATCTACAATCTGACATGGTGATAGTAATAGGGACTGTTGTTTTCATAGTGGGAGACGCAGACCCTACCTGTACAGGAAGCGGGCCATCCACAGAGGCCGACCCAACGTCCCGGAGGAGGCTGATGCTGGCTTCGTGGCCCCGGACGAGCAGCCTCTTAACAGTTCTAAAGCTTTCTCTAATCGCCGTGAGCGACGGAGGAAAGTCAACATGTCTGTGTGGGAGCAACGGGCCAATCAGCTTCGCAAACGGCGTCAGATAGCCAGTCGAGAGGAGTTATTCAGCGGTCCCACAGAAGACACCGCAGAGACCCCCACTGTTCCTGCCCTGTCTCCAGAAGGGAAGCCAGCCCACCTGCCAGAGTCACCCATGTCCGAATCAGACCCACCCATGTCTATCACCATTCCCATCCCAGAGCCCCCCACCTCAGAGCCTCTGGTCAACATCTCAGAGGAGAAAGCCCCACCATCCAATCACCGCAGCGCAGGGGCCACCAGGCACAGAATGGCCCGTAAGTTCAGACACAGTCAGGGGCCGGAGGACGGGGCGCGGCACCGGAGACACCGGCACAGAGAGGCCCGAGCCGAGGCCAAGAGTCTGGACTGTACACTGGCTCCAAACGAGGAGTTGCGGGTCAAGAGGTCCCTCAGCCAGGACCCACGAGTGCTGGATGAGCAGGATGAAAAGGAGGAAGATCGAGAGAAAACAGACGTTGTACATGACGAGGATGGAACGTGTATCGTGAATCCATATGCTGAAGTGGGAGACAACAGCAGAAAGTAAGTTTGACATTTTTGTGGTTTATATCGGATTGATTGTCAACAAATCTATACAAGAGAAACCATCATTTTGTTTGTGCACAATATTCAACCTTTAATGCATACATTTTTGTAGACTTCGGACCTCCTGTGACACCTAAAATTCTATAAACATGTTGATGTTGATGTGGTTGTGTTCATTCCTGTTGACAAAAACTCCCCACCTGAATCCCAGATCTTCCCACATCGACTCGGACACCACAGACCAGTCTCAGTGCCAGCCGCTGGTTGACTGTAACTGGTTGGGTTATTCTGATGGTCAATCTGATCCGTTTGAGCCACAGCCAACTCCACAAGAAGCCACAGAGTACAGCGTCTGCAACACAGAAACCGACAACCACCCCAGAACCACCGGATCCTTCAAGCATCACAAAGTAGAGGGCAGTGTGGCCATTGACATGTCTTCTCAGCCTCTGCTGGAGCTCACACCCATGACAGGTACCACTCTTCTCATCAGGCCGTGACAGGAGCCAATATTCTCCCGGTCTTTGCATTAGAGAGGAGGCGATGGTTGTCTGCATGAGAGCATTTGAAATTGTGCTCAAGCCTCACAGTGATGTGCCCATTTGGTACTTGGAACAGGAATATGTTAATTAATTTGGAAATGTATCAAGTTTAGAGTTGGAGCAGCACTCACTCTCACTTTGGCCTCTAGTTCTCGTGCTTGTTTGCAAAGATTTCTCTCCTCTTTAGTGTCACATGTGAAAACCGAAATATTTAGTTAAGTGTGACAACATTTCTCTCTCAAAAGGTCAAAGCTGCAGCAACTCAACAGCTAAAATCGGATTTTCTTTTTGACTTTATGCAAAGTGCATTTTCCGTTTTGTCTAAATAAAAATACAAAAGAGTCTTTGGACGAGAAAAAGGATGGAAGTGGGTAGAATTGATTTGGTAAGCTAACATTTTGATAATGATTTAATAACAGCTGAAATGTTAACTGCTAACTTAATGTCAGCAACTAGCAAGTAGTGCTCATCAATCCAAGGTGGTTTATTTAGTTTGTGGAATAATAAAGGTTAAAAAAAATACCTCGGCAGAATTAACAATTTTGTGGGGGCATTAAAATCATAAACAATGTTTTTCCTACCTAGTTTAGTGGTTGAGTGAAGCCATTTAATGTAAAGTCCTTCAAACATACCAACTTCAAACTCACCTCGCGTTCATTTAGGTTCAAATTATTTGCTTTGAAAAAAGTTTAAATAATCAGGGTTTGAGCTCTTAAATGACTTATGAGACTTTACAGAGCATCTTTCAAATGTCTCCTGACTGTAGTGAGCGGGAAGGAGCTGGAGGTTTACCAGTGTGAACAAAACGCAAAAGATGATGATGAAACAGACGATGATGACGATGATGAGGATGATGATGAGGAACCACCACCCTTACCTCCACCCAAGCCGCCAGTCCCCGACAGCATGTTTGTCTTCAAGGCCTCTAACCCGTAAGTCAGTGTAGATCAAATACGGAGCTTTCCAAATGTGACAAGTTACTGATAGTGTTTGTGTCTGCAGCATCAGGAGGATCTGTCACTATGTTGTAAATCTGCGATACTTTGAGATGAGCATCCTTCTGGTGATTGTGGCGAGCAGCATCGCTCTGGCAGCGGAGGACCCAGTGTGCACCAACTCAGAGAGAAACAAGGTGTGGAGCCATGGTCCTACTGATTTAATGAGAACTATGGAATAATGCACAAAAGCCTATTGCCACTGTCGCACTTTGACTCTGAGTCTGTATGACAGGTTTTTAGAATGTTTTGGCTGGACACTACTTGTTGTAAATATTACACCAATTTGGAAGAAATTATGTTGAATATGTTGCAAATTAGATTAAATTGGCAAATACAATTTCTCCATCCAACAAAAAGTAATCATGTGTGTGTTCTGTGCTTTAGGGAACACACAAATGGGGTCATAATTTTCCAACCAAAATTTGAATATAAATTTAATTAAAGTTAGAAATCAATCCAAACTGGTAATAAAGCTGTACATTACAAACTATTCTTGAATAAACTATATCATATTTTGTATCTTAAAACAAGTAAGATTTGCCAATGGGAATAAGTCATTTTTGCGTGTTCATTTGGCAAATCTAGTTTTTAGACCAACAATACATAATAATTCTATACAGTGTATTGAAAAAAGTATTATGTTATATTTTCACATGTTTCCAGGGGTTTCACTTACTTGACCTGAGGAGACACATAAGTGGTTGATTTGCATAAGTATAAGTAAGAAAGTGATTAGATATCACTGGAATTGGTTGGGTTTTTTTTGTTACTGATATTGGTGGCATAATCTAAATATATTCTTACAAAAAAGGCAACTGCTGTGGTTAAAGGTGATGTCAGCAACTTCTATTGTGTTATTATAATGCATATTTTTGACCCCATAGTATCATCTATATTGAGTATAGTTGAATAGTTGGAGGAATTGTGAGGGGCAACAGCTCAATACACAGAAATGAATGATTTTGTAACCAATCCGGGCCCTGTGGGGGCGAGTCTTACTTGCATTCAAAAAAACGTCTCTTCATCCTCCCAAATAGAAAAGTTTGTAACCGACATGTCCTTCTGTTTCCTTCACATCAGGTCCTGCGTTACTTTGATTACGTCTTCACCGGAGTGTTCACCTTCGAGATGATCATAAAGGTGGGAGTTTGCTCGTTCCCATTCCTCTCCGCAGTCCCTTTGTCGGACCTTTTACATTCATGCATTTATGTCCTGACCTCCAGATGATCGACCAAGGCCTCATCCTTCACGACGGTTCATATTTCCGCGACATGTGGAACTTGTTGGACTTCATCGTGGTGGTGGGAGCTCTCATCGCCTTTGCCCTAACGTGAGTCATGGTGATGCTGCTGCTGCTTCTGATTACACACTGACTCACTGCACCAATGTACTCAACGACCTCGCTTTAAAATGTATTTACCGCTAAAGAAACTTGTCATGAAGATTTATATGTACAATTTGCATTAAACCGTCTATTATAATGACTTTACTAACTGTGTAATGTATTTTACTGTTGTTTAGGGATGTCACGATACCACATTTTAGAGTTAATCACGAAAAACACTGCAATTCTAAGCTGGGGTACCGGATTGCCACAACATAAGTTCACATTTCAAAAATACCAACCTGCTCATATGAATCATTGGCTCAGCACCGCAACATTTTTTTTATGACAGCCCAAAATGCCCAAAGTGTTGTAAATCTGTCTCATTTTGATAGACGCACTTCCTGGAGAGAAAACGCAAAGCCATTCACACTTAAATGCGATATTATTAACTTTCAGTAGATTTGATAAAAATATAGCCATGCGTGTATTGTTTTTTTATTTAAAGTAGTAATTTCCTTCCTGCAGTTTCCTGAATAGACACAATGCATTAATATTCTTGATTGACAGACCAATTCTTGATTCTTGATTGACCAATGGAGAGGTTAAACTATTTTCCTCCAGAAACATCATCACATTTATCATATATTTTATGACTCAACTTTTTGCTTGTTATATGATTTAAACAGACATGAAACATTCTTCGAAAACAATAGACTCAGCTGAAATGACTTTACTTTGCTTCTCAAAATTCTTACGACCTACATGAACAAGAGAATCCATACTCCAAAGTATTATGACATCCCTGTTGTGTTTCGTGATTTTCAATGTGGCAAACGACTAATACTTTTGTGTTTCTTTTGTCGCACTGTAGAATTTCTGTGACTTTCCGTGTTGTGAATATAGCTGTGATCCTCAATTTTTCTCTTTTGCCTCAATTTTCTCTGTTGTTCCTGTGGATTTTGTCACTGTTGGGGCTTCCAGGAATGTGATGGGGTAAAAAAAATCACACTTTTATTGTTGTGTCGTCACCATTGTGTCCCGGTTTCAATGTTATGTTGCATTTTGACTCATATTGTCCAACAGTCTACACATCTGGTCCACTTAATGTCTCAGTATTTTGACAGGTTGAGTGGTGAGTTGAGGTTTGGAAGATTTCATTCATATCATCAAGTGAATGTGTTTTTGTTATTAATTTTTCATTTAGGAAGAAAAGTTACATCAGCTCTTTGATCTGTTGTCAAGTATTATATGGAAGTAACTCAGAGTCGAACATAATAACTAAGTCATTTATTATCCACATTTTAAAGAGGAGGAATTATGCATCACTTTTTCCCCTTAAACATAACAATTGCTTTAACTAGAACATTTCATATTGTATTGAATGACAAATCATGTCTTAAGCTGAAAATATATTGAAAAACATGTATAAAGGATGAAAATGTATCTTGCCTTGTAGTTCCCCATCAAACCAACAGAGGGCAGTGTTTGATCATTTTTTTTACATAAAATACAGCCACACAGTTGTCCACAGTGGCTCATTTTTTTTTTGGCTCATTATTTTTGCACAAAACATGATCATATGAGTCAAATTAAATATATAACACTGCAATAGATAAGCCCTTTTCAAATACTTTCTATATTATTCATTAGTTGTGTTCCTGTTTATTTCACACATAATTTTTGCGTCCCTGAGTGAAAAGTTGGAAAATCCTGGTACATTTTACATACATTCAATTTTCCATGAATTCTTACAGATCTCAGAAGGAGCAGGCAATAGTAATAGATACAGATGAAGGAATTTAGTGAAAAACTGTCTTGACAAATGTGTTTGAACATACTGAACAATAATCTGATCGATATTGAGACTCGAGCAATCCGCATGTGTCTGTTTCATGTGAAAAATCTGCAAAACCACAAAAACATTCCTCATTTCAAATACGTCATTCCCCCAGGAACAACAAAGGACGAGATATCAAGACCATCAAGTCCCTCCGAGTTCTGCGGGTTCTGCGGCCCCTGAAAACCATCAAAAGACTCCCAAAACTTAAGGTACATGCTTATATACAGATGGGTTTTCTGAGGCCAAAGTTCAAAGTTTGACTGACCAAATTACAGTAAAAAGGGCAATTGTACAGATTTCTTGTGTTATTATTAGTTTTGAAGGCTGCAAATAAGCATAGAAAAGGGGCTAATGCTAGTTGGCGGCACGGTGGCGCATCAATATGTGCTTGTGTTCGATTCTACCTCCAGACGAAGCCTCTATGTGTGGGGTTTGCATGTTCTCCCTGTGTCTGAGTTGGTTTCCTGTGGGTACTAAAAACATGTAGCTTCTTTCCACAACTATGACTGTGTCTGTAAAAAGCGCTTAAAAAATACAGAATACTTACTCAGTGCGAGTTAGAAATTGTTCAAGATTATTCCATAATACTTTTATTGAAATGAACTATTTGTGGACGTTTTGTTTTATTATTATGTTATTTTTGTGTTTTACTATTTTACATTTTAACACATTGTGAGACATTTTGACATCAAGTTATTAATTTTATTGGGTTTGGATATTGAGTATGTATTTGGGTTTGGATTGAAACAGTAATTATATTTGGGAATTGGGAAGTATAATATCATGGTTTTTCTTCCCTGAGAAAATAACCTTAAAATTAGGTCAAACATGGCAGCAATGGTAGCATTATGGCAGGATGGGAAGAAGTTTGCTGATAATTCAAAAACAAAAAAATCAGCCTCATATATCAGAATCCTTATTGGGCGTTGCAGATTGCTGAAGGATGATCCAGCTAACTTGCTTCTCTTTCACACTTCTTAGGCTAACTTGCTTCTCTTTAACACTTCTTAGGCTAACTTGCTTCTCTTTAACACTTCTTAGGCTAACTTGCTTATCTTTCTCTCTTCTTAGGCTAACTTGCTTCTCTTTCTCTTTTCTTAGGCTAACTTGCTTCTCTTTCACACTTCTTAGGCTAACTTGCTTATCTTTCTCTCTTCTTAGGCTAACTTGGTTCTCTTTCTCTTTTCTTAGGCTAACTTGCTTCTCTTTCACACTTCTTAGGCTAACTTGCTTCTCTTTCAAACTTCTTAGGCTAACTTGCTTCTCTTTCACACTTCTTAGGCTAACTTGCTTCTCTTTCTCTCTTCTTAGGCTAACTTGCTTATCTTTCTCTCTTCTTAGGCTAACTTGGTTCTCTTTCTCTTTTCTTAGGCTAACTTGCTTCTCTTTAACACTTCTTAGGCTAACTTGCTTCTCTTTCAAACTTCTTAGGCTAACTTGCTTCTCTTTCACACTTCTTAGGCTAACTTGCTTCTCTTTCACACTTCTTAGGCTAACTTGCTTCTCTTTAACACTTCTTAGGCTAACTTGCTTCTCTTTCACACTTCTTAGGCTAACTTGCTTCTCTTTCTTTTCTTAGGCTAACTTGCTTCTCTTTCACACTTCTTAGGCTAACTTGCTTCTCTTTAACACTTCTTAGGCTAACTTGCTTCTCTTTAACACTTCTTAGGCTAACTTGCTTCTCTTTCAAACTTCTTAGGCTAACTTGCTTCTCTTTCACACTTCTTAGGCTAACTTGGTTCTCTTTCTCTTTTCTTAGGCTAACTTGCTTCTCTTTCTCTCTTCTTAGGCTAACTTGCTTCTCTTTCTCTCTTCTTAGGCTAACTTGCTTATCTTTCTCTCTTCTTAGGCTAACTTGCTTCTCTTTTCTTAGGCTAACTTGCTTCTCTTTCACACTTCTTAGGCTAACTTGCTTCTCTTTAACACTTCTTAGGCTAACTTGCTTCTCTTTCACACTTCTTAGGCTAACTTGCTTCTCTTTCTCTTTTCTTAGGCTAACTTGCTTCTCTTTCTCTTTTCTTAGGCTAACTTGCTTCTCTTTCACACTTCTTAGGCTAACTTGCTTCTCTTTCACACTTCTTAGGCTAACTTGCTTATCTTTCTCTTTTCTTAGGCTAACTTGCTTCTCTTTCTCTTTTCTTAGGCTAACTTGCTTCTCTTTCTCTCTTCTTAGGCTAACTTGCTTCTCTTTCACACTTCTTAGGCTAACTTGCTTCTCTTTAACACTTCTTAGGCTAACTTGGTTCTCTTTCTCTTTTCTTAGGCTAACTTGCTTCTCTTTCACACTTCTTAGGCTAACTTGCTTCTCTTTAACACTTCTTAGGCTAACTTGGTTCTCTTTCTCTTTTCTTAGGCTAACTTGCTTCTCTTTCACACTTCTTAGGCTAACTTGCTTCTCTTTCACACTTCTTAGGCTAACTTGCTTATCTTTCTCTTTTCTTAGGCTAACTTGCTTCTCTTTCTCTTTTCTTAGGCTAACTTGCTTCTCTTTCACACTTCTTAGGCTAACTTGCTTCTCTTTAACACTTCTTAGGCTAACTTGCTTCTCTCTCTCTCCTCTTAGGCTAACTTGCTTCTCTCTCTCTCTTCTTAGGCTAACTTGCTTCTCTTTCACACTTCTTGGGCTAACTTGCTTCTCTTTCTCTCTTCTTAGGCTAACTTGCTTATCTTTCTCTTTTCTTAGGCTAACTTGCTTCTCTTTCTCTTTTCTTAGGCTAACTTGCTTCTCTTTCACACTTCTTAGGCTAACTTGCTTATCTTTCACACTTCTTAGGCTAACTTGGTTCTCTTTCTCTTTTCTTAGGCTAACTTGCTTCTCTCTCTCTCTTCTTAGGCTAACTTGCTTCTCTTTAACACTTCTTAGGCTAACTTGCTTCTCTTTCACACTTCTTAGGCTAACTTGGTTCTCTTTCTCTTTTCTTAGGCTAACTTGCTTCTCTCTCTCTCCTCTTAGGCTAACTTGCTTCTCTTTCACACTTCTTAGGCTAACTTGGTTCTCTTTCTCTTTTCTTAGGCTAACTTGCTTCTCTTTCTCTTTTCTTAGGCTAACTTGCTTCTCTTTCACACTTCTTAGGCTAACTTGCTTCTCTTTCACACTTCTTAGGCTAACTTGCTTCTCTTTAACACTTCTTAGGCTAACTTGCTTCTCTTTCACACTTCTTAGGCTAACTTGCTTCTCTTTCTCTTTTCTTAGGCTAACTTGCTTCTCTTTCTCTTTTCTTAGGCTAACTTGCTTCTCTTTCACACTTCTTAGGCTAACTTGCTTCTCTTTCACACTTCTTAGGCTAACTTGCTTATCTTTCTCTTTTCTTAGGCTAACTTGCTTCTCTTTCTCTTTTCTTAGGCTAACTTGCTTCTCTTTCTCTCTTCTTAGGCTAACTTGCTTCTCTTTCACACTTCTTAGGCTAACTTGCTTCTCTTTAACACTTCTTAGGCTAACTTGGTTCTCTTTCTCTTTTCTTAGGCTAACTTGCTTCTCTTTCACACTTCTTAGGCTAACTTGCTTCTCTTTAACACTTCTTAGGCTAACTTGGTTCTCTTTCTCTTTTCTTAGGCTAACTTGCTTCTCTTTCTCTCTTCTTAGGCTAACTTGCTTCTCTTTCTCTCTTCTTAGGCTAACTTGCTTCTCTTTCACACTTCTTGGGCTAACTTGCTTCTCTTTCTCTCTTCTTAGGCTAACTTGCTTATCTTTCTCTTTTCTTAGGCTAACTTGCTTCTCTTTCTCTTTTCTTAGGCTAACTTGCTTCTCTTTCACACTTCTTAGGCTAACTTGCTTATCTTTCACACTTCTTAGGCTAACTTGGTTCTCTTTCTCTTTTCTTAGGCTAACTTGCTTCTCTCTCTCTCTTCTTAGGCTAACTTGCTTCTCTTTCACACTTCTTAGGCTAACTTGCTTCTCTTTCACACTTCTTAGGCTAACTTGGTTCTCTTTCTCTTTTCTTAGGCTAACTTGCTTCTCTCTCTCTCCTCTTAGGCTAACTTGCTTCTCTTTCACACTTCTTAGGCTAACTTGGTTCTCTTTCTCTTTTCTTAGGCTAACTTGCTTCTCTCTCTCTCCTCTTAGGCTAACTTGCTTCTCTTTCAAACTTCTTAGGCTAACTTGCTTCTCTTTCTCTTTTCTTAGGCTAACTTGCTTCTCTTTCACACTTCTTAGGCTAACTTGCTTCTCTTTCACACTTCTTAGGCTAACTTGCTTCTCTTTAACACTTCTTAGGCTAACTTGCTTCTCTTTCACACTTCTTAGGCTAACTTGCTTCTCTTTCTCTTTTCTTAGGCTAACTTGCTTCTCTTTCTCTTTTCTTAGGCTAACTTGCTTCTCTTTCACACTTCTTAGGCTAACTTGCTTCTCTTTCACACTTCTTAGGCTAACTTGCTTATCTTTCTCTTTTCTTAGGCTAACTTGCTTCTCTTTCTCTTTTCTTAGGCTAACTTGCTTCTCTTTCTCTCTTCTTAGGCTAACTTGCTTCTCTTTCACACTTCTTAGGCTAACTTGCTTCTCTTTAACACTTCTTAGGCTAACTTGGTTCTCTTTCTCTTTTCTTAGGCTAACTTGCTTCTCTTTCACACTTCTTAGGCTAACTTGCTTCTCTTTAACACTTCTTAGGCTAACTTGGTTCTCTTTCTCTTTTCTTAGGCTAACTTGCTTCTCTTTCACACTTCTTAGGCTAACTTGCTTCTCTTTCACACTTCTTAGGCTAACTTGCTTATCTTTCTCTTTTCTTAGGCTAACTTGCTTCTCTTTCTCTTTTCTTAGGCTAACTTGCTTCTCTTTCACACTTCTTAGGCTAACTTGCTTCTCTTTAACACTTCTTAGGCTAACTTGCTTCTCTCTCTCTCCTCTTAGGCTAACTTGCTTCTCTTTAACACTTCTTAGGCTAACTTGCTTCTCTCTCTCTCTTCTTAGGCTAACTTGCTTCTCTTTCACACTTCTTGGGCTAACTTGCTTCTCTTTCTCTCTTCTTAGGCTAACTTGGTTCTCTTTCTCTTTTCTTAGGCTAACTTGCTTCTCTCTCTCTCTTCTTAGGCTAACTTGCTTCTCTTTAACACTTCTTAGGCTAACTTGCTTCTCTTTCACACTTCTTAGGCTAACTTGCTTCTCTTTCTCTTTTCTTAGGCTAACTTGCTTCTCTTTCACACTTCTTAGGCTAACTTGCTTCTCTTTCACACTTCTTAGGCTAACTTGGTTCTCTTTCTCTTTTCTTAGGCTAACTTGCTTCTCTCTCTCTCCTCTTAGGCTAACTTGCTTCTCTTTCACACTTCTTAGGCTAACTTGGTTCTCTTTCTCTTTTCTTAGGCTAACTTGCTTCTCTTTCTCTCTTCTTAGGCTAACTTGCTTCTCTTTCTCTCTTCTTAGGCTAACTTGCTTCTCTTTCTCTTTTCTTAGGCTAACTTGCTTCTCTTTCACACTTCTTAGGCTAACTTGCTTCTCTTTCACACTTCTTAGGCTAACTTGCTTCTCTTTCACACTTCTTAGGCTAACTTGCTTCTCTCTCTCTCTCCTCTTAGGTTAACTTGCTTCTCTCTCTCTCTTCTTAGGCTAACTTGCTTTTCTTTCTCTCTTCTTAGGCTAACTTGCTTCTCTCTCTCTCTTCTTAGGCTAACTTGCTTCTCTTTCACACTTCTTAGGCTAACTTGCTTCTCTCTCTCTCCTCTTAGGCTAACTTGCTTCTCTCTCTCTCTTCTTAGGCTAACTTGCTTTTCTTTCTCTCTTCTTAGGCTAACTTGCTTCTCTTTCACACTTCTTAGGCTAACTTGCTTCTCTTTCTCTCTTCTTAGGCTAACTTGCTTCTCTCTCTCTCTCTTCTTAGGCTAACTTGCTTCTCTCTCTCTCTCTTCTTAGGTTAACTTGCTTCTCTCTCTCTCCTCTTAGGCTAACTTGCTTCTCTCTCTCTCTCTTCTTAGGCTAACTTGCTTCTCTCTCTCTCTTCTTAGGCTAACTTGCTTCTCTTTCTCTCTTCTTAGGTTAACTTGCTTCTCTCTCTCTCCTCTTAGGCTAACTTGCTTCTCTCTCTCTCCTCTTAGGCTAACTTGCTTCTCTCTCTCTCTTCTTAGGCTAACTTGCTTCTCTCTCTCTCTCCTCTTAGGCTAACTTGCTTCTCTTTCTCTCTTCTTAGGCTAACTTGCTTCTCTTTCTCTCTTCTTAGGCTAACTTGCTTCTCTTTCTCTCTTCTTAGGCTAACTTGCTTCTCTCTCTCTCCTCTTAGGCTAACTTGCTTCTCTCTCTCTCCTCTTAGGCTAACTTGCTTCTCTCTCTCTCTCTTCTTAGGCTAACTTGCTTCTCTCTCTCTCTTCTTAGGCTAACTTGCTTCTCTCTCTCTCCTCTTAGGCTAACTTGCTTCTCTTTCTCTCTTCTTAGGCGGTTTTTGATTGCGTGGTCACGTCCCTTAAAAACGTCTTCAACATCCTGATCGTGTACCAGCTCTTCATGTTCATCTTTGCTGTGATCGCCGTGCAGCTTTTCAAAGGGAAGTTCTTCTACTGCACCGACGGCTCCATGAACACAGAGAAGGAATGCCAGTAAGTCCCAAACTCGCACGTCTCTATTTGGTGTCAAACAATCTGCTACAACTTTTCACTGGCGCTGGGTTGATGCGGCGCTGCGGCGTGTTACAAAGAGCTATTGTGATGAGTGTTGTGCCTGAGCTCCCGTTTCCTCACTCCTCAGCAGCTTGCAAAATATAAACCAAAAACAATAGAGCAATACTATGAACTCAAATAAAAATGTGCGGACAAAACTATGTTATTCTGTGTTATTTCATGAATAAGTAAAACAAGATTTGTCTCAACAGGAAGAATAATTAGGATTTTGTGTGTGTCTATTATTAAGACATCCAACATTTATATTTGGCATCCTCCTAAGAGCCCTGTGAGACACTATTTGACTCTGGGCTGATTTGCTATTGCTAAAAATTTTCACATTCTAAATCACCACGGTGGCTGAGTGGATAGCACTCTCGCTTCTCAGCAAGAAGGTCCTGGGTTCGAATCCTGGTCGGAACAGGGCCTTTCTGAGTGGAGTTTGCATGTTCTCCCCGTGTCTGCGTAGGTTACCTCCGGGTGCTCCGGTTTCCCCTACCTCTAAAAACATGCACGATAGGTATGAATGTAGATGAGAGAGTGAATGGATGGTGTTGGTTGGAGCTGATGGTCCAGTGTGTTCGGCGACTCGCTTCTGTCATCACCGTGTGTGGAATGATTGGAACAATATCTGAAATCTGAACATTGTAAAGCGCGTTGGATGACCTTGGTCTGTAAAATGCGCTACATAAATAAACATTACTTACATACTTACTTACTACGAATTGTGATACTATTTGGGTGGATCTATTACCTATTTATATCATTTTAATATGAAATACTCCAGCTTTAATTTCATGCTTTTGTGAATCATTGTAAATCCTGTTATCCAATTTACATTTCATTAAGCAACAATTATAGGATTTAGAATTTTTTTGTGTTAATATGTGTTAACAAATCCCATCATTAGCTCATTAATGTTCTTTTCTTCCAAATTGCAATATATTGATATTACTGAAACATCTCAGCGCAACAGAAACGTCAAATAACTTATTCTAGACAGATTTCTGAAACTTATCCATTTACAAATTTAAAGCATTAACAAATGGAGCATATTGGAAAGTTATGCAAAAACTGAGGATTTTTTATTTATTTATCTGGTATTGAAAATATTTACATGGTCCTATTTACATTATAAGGAGGGAACTGGAAGTGTAAGTGCTGTATACCTAACATAACTTAACAGTCCTTACAATGAACCTTCACTATGACAGGCCGGGGTGTGTGTGTGTGTGTGTGTGTGTGTGTGTGTGTGTGTGTGTGTGTGTGTGTGTGTGATCTCTAACATATGGGATAATGTTCTCCACAGAGGTTACTACATCGACTACAGCCGCGACAAGAAGGAGGTGAAGAGGCGGGAGTGGAGGAGGCACGAGTTTCACTATGACAACGTCTGCTGGGCTCTCCTCACGCTGTTCACGGTGTCGACTGGAGAGGGGTGGCCACAGTGAGTTTACAACCTGCTTTTCTCTGAGCGTCAACTATTCAATAAAGGCCCAAAATACAAGAGGAGTGGTGAGAAAATGTGTTGTGGGTGTCAGACAGAAGAAAATGACAGAAGATGCAGAGGTCGGAGAAGGTTGTGACCATTAATAGCATTAAATTCCTAACAAGTAACAAATGCTCAAGTTATAAGATTGGTGACTAGTTGTGTTGACAGTGATGGGTATTTGTAATTATTGAAGAAAAGGTTCAAGTTTTCTTTCATTGCCTTGGGATTAGTTGAATATTGTGATGTTTGTATAGTCACTGGAACATGACAAAATAACTGTCATATCTTTTTGATCATGCAGTAAATGAATGTATTGAATGTATCAAATTCTTCAGTACACAAGGGGTAGGTGCAAACAAGCTTAAGCTTCTGCCTACTCCTTTTGAGCATCATATCCACGCTATTTATTTATTTAATTATTTACGTATTTACTTACGCCTACCTTTTTTGGCTTTGATTACTGTGCTGAACTTTGTATATAAGTAGAACTGTGTGGAACTCAGATGCTCAAATAAAAAAGATGAATTGAATTGAATTGAATTGAAGGTGTCGCAGCAGAAGTCATGTAACAGAGTTTTGCTGCGTGGACTTGGCTTTAAACCAGACGAATCAAGGACGCTCCTTCAGCCTCTGTAACGGCGCCAATAGATCTGTTAGCTACGACCTTCAGAAAACCAAAACATCAAGTGGAAAATTACTGACTTCTCCAGACTATTGTAATGACAAGCTTAGTTTGAACATAATTGCATCAAAAGTGTCACAAAAGATCAGTAACCCTGTTTTTAAATCTGTGCATCATTCAAAAAACTAGGTTGGTTACCTAATTCAATAGTTATTTTATTTATTTATTTATTTATTTGACAGGGAAAATATAGTCATACATCAATCAAAGTTTATTTGTTGAGCGCCTTTCATACACATGTGCAACACAAAGCGCTTCACAGTCCACATCACAAATCATCACATAAAACAAACATCAGAAACACAATTAGAACATTTAAAAACACACAACAATTAAAACCCTAAAAACTTTAAAATTACAGAGGGAATTAAAAAATAAATAACCACGGTGCATTAAGAAATGAGCTAAAATCCTTCAGTTGAATGCACAGGCAAACAGAAGAGTCTTTAACCTGGATTTAAACATTGTCAACGTAGACGCCTCTCTCACATTTTCAGGGAGACTGTTCCAGATTTTAGCAGCATAAACCTGAAATGCAGCCTCCCCATGTTTGGTTCTCACTCTGGGCACCAGCAAGAGTCCAGTCCCTGAGCTCATCAGAGTCCGGCTCGGTTCATACGGGACCAGCATGAAAGATGCAACTGATGCGACACATACAGAGTGTACAGCTAATGCTAATTTTCAACTCCTGTCCCTGGTTGAGCTTTTCCCTACAATGCATCACATTATAAAGAATAAATAAAATAGACAGGCCAAAATCACATATTCAGTCTTTTTTTTTGTCTTTACCCTGTATTTTTTTCTCAATTTTGTCATGGTAATGCAGCAAAATACCACAGCAATCCAGCAAGTACAACAGTAATACATTCCATGAAAAAAAGCCTGAAAAAGATTTGCCTTACAGTAAGATAAACGTTAAGTGAAGCCATACTGGGATCGGCCTTGCCCCCTTGTTCTTCCATCACTATAGCAACAGCACCTGTAGCCGCACAGTAGAGCGGCGTGACAAAAGAATGAATCATGGCTGTTTTCTTCAGCTATCTACAAGATCACGTTCCTGAACATAACCAACATTTAATCCTTCATAACCATTCAACACAAGTCACAAATTAAAATGATATCGATTGTACGCAGCCCGGATACTTGTGTGTGGTTGTTTTATTGTTACTTTTATTGTTATTAGTTGGATAAGGACAGTCTTTTCATCAGATAGAAAATACTACTTTAATGTAGATAAGACATTAAAGGACACTTAAGAATTAGTCATTTGAGCATCACTTTGGCTGTCTGCTCCTCATTTCTACTGTTCTGTAACTGGTTATAGAACACTGAAATTTCCCCACTGTGGGACAAATAAAGGAAAAGATGGTCAACATTACTTGGATATTAAATTAACCTGCCAAAGTCGCATCATTTCTACACCCATGATACTTTCTATACAGCAACATGGCTTCCAAAAAACCTGTACATTGGTCCTAGAACTATATATATTTTTGTCTGCTATTGATTTTTTTAGTCCTCTATATCTTATCAAGTTTCTGGGCTCCACCTTTACTCTGTTTTACGCTATGACGTCTAAAAGGTGCATTTGTATTTGAACTTGTGTGTGTGTTCCTCAGGGTTCTCCAACACTCCACAGATGTCACCGAGGAGAACATGGGCCCCAGTCGAGGGAACCGCATGGAGATGTCCGTCTTCTACGTGGTCTATTTTGTGGTCTTCCCGTTCTTCTTTGTCAACATCTTCGTGGCTTTGATCATCATCACCTTCCAGGAGCAGGGAGACAAGATGATTCAGGAGTGCAGCCTGGAGAAGAACGAGGTAGTAGAGCAGGGGTGTCAAACCGGTTCCAGAAAGGGCCGGTGTGGCTGCAGGTTTTAGTTCCAACTTGAGCAGGAGCACACCAGACTCCACCCATTTCCTCAAATCTTAAGGTGAAAAATGGTCTCACCTGAGGAAATGGGTGGAGTCTGGTGTGCTCCTGCTCAAGTTGGAACTAAAACCTGCAGCCACACCGGCCCTTTGAGGACCGGTTTGACACCCCTGTAGTAGAGTGTCCGGGTCTTTCACACACGACTGTAGATGTTCGATTCATTTGTGTTGTGGTGTTTTCAGAGAGCTTGCATCGACTTTGCCATCAGCGCCAAACCCATGACCCGCTACATGCCTCAGAACAGACAGACGGTTCAGTACAGGCTGTGGCATTTTGTGGCCTCGCCCTCCTTTGAGTACACCATCATGGTCATGATCGCTCTCAACACCGTGGTGCTCATGATGAAGGTGGGTCACAGTCAGTCTGGGCTTCAGTCACTGACACCATCGTCTCAAACCAGCAGGTCCATTTTCACGGTACAAGGTTAACATTTATTAGCAAATTAATGATCATCTGTGGGTCATATCTGCATGTGAAAGCTAGATCCCATCAGACCTCTGAAGTTAAGCAGGACAGGGCCTGGTTAGTACTGTGATGGGAGACATCTGGGAACACCAGGTGCCACAGTGGGGCGGGTGCAATTGTAAAGTGCCACACTGTTGCTGTGTCCTTCGGTAAGCACACTCATTCTAGGCAATTCCCAAATGAGTCGGATGTGTGCGTGAATGGTGATGACCCATACTGTTTGTCTTGATTCCGTCAGTGCGCCCCAGGGGAGCTGTGGCTACAACAGAAGTTTATCACCAATAAGATTTTTATTGTCGTTATTGCCTAGTTTATGTTGGATGGCTTACATTAACCCTCCCATTGACTACACTCAACTAATTAATGCCAACATGTCACAAAGTAATTAATTATAACTGTTCTGTATTTTCTATTAACGTCTCCCTCACAAACTGTTGAGTCCTGGCTTTTCATCAGTCTTTAGATGTAGATCCCACTGAGACATGAACCTCGTTTGCCCTCCAAATGAAAGGCGGTTCTTTTCAATAGGGCTTCTCAAAACACTTAAAGAGCCTGAAAGAAAGCTGACGGCAGGAGATTTACGACATCTATGGGGAATAGTCTGTAAATAAAGGTTACATTTTTGGAACTTCAAAGGTTTTATGGAAGCTATGTATATTTCATCCTAATTAAGCGTCCATTGTATCATTATCCCAGCTTTGTGGTGTGGCATAGATCCAGACTTAGATTGGACTGAAGCACAGAGGGGTGACCAGGAGAAGTTATTGTTATGTAGTAGCAGTTTATTTCTTTGGTCATTCTGAACATTAGATCTTAGGTCACATGTTTTCAAAGATCTCATACATTATACAATAAAAAAAGAACAACATTTTAGCACTTAGTGAAAGGGGTGTGAAAGGAAAATCGAAACTTATTCTGCCTGACCCCTATTACAGCTGTGACAATATGCACAAAGACACATTATACATATTCTCATATAGCAACGATGCTAACATGTAGCACAAAATAATCCAAAAATAATCCAATTCAAGCTTTCCGTACTGCAAATACACTGCAAAAAATGACAAAACGAGGTAATAAATCCCTAAATCATGGGGTTTACCAATGGACAAAGCCATTTAGTCACTTTTTCTCATTCCAAGGGAGAAATTTCTTGTATCTTTTTAAAACAAGATATTTTTGCTTGTCCTATTGGCAGAATGTGCTCAAATTAAGATACAATTTTGACTTATTTCTCTTCACTTTTTGCTGTGTATTTCATTACTCACATGGGCTAACATTGTGTTTCAATCATTCCAGTACCACTCAGCTCCGACTGCGTACGACTATATTCTAAAGCATCTGAACACGGCCTTCACTGTGCTCTTCTCTATGGAGTGCATCCTGAAGATCATGGCCTTTGGTTTTGTGGTGAGAAACGGAGACAAGTCGATGAAAGCCTTTGTCTGCACGTGGAACACTTAAAAGCAACCAACATTCTCTTTTCACAGAATTATTTTCGAGATACTTGGAACATTTTCGACTTCATCACTGTACTTGGCAGTATTACAGAAATAGTGGTAGATTTGCAGGTAAGTTTCTGCCAAGTTAATATTTTTTCACAGCATTCCGACCCTTAAAACAGACTTGATTCGCCTCATTTTCTTCTGTTCTTCTGGAATTTTCTCATGTCTTGCTCTCGCTACAGTTGAATTTGACCATCTGTGTTGTCCTTCCTGCCTGTGCCTTCTGTCTGCCACTATGGGCCTCACGTTTTGTTTTTCTTGGTGCCTTCTCGCCTTTTGCCACGCTCTCTATAACCACTTCTGTGTGTGTGTGTGTGTGTGTGTGTGTTTGTGTGATTGGCCCAGTCTGTCAACACTATCAACATGAGCTTCCTGAAGCTGTTCCGAACTGCCAGGTTGATCAAGCTGCTGAGACAGGGCTACACCATACGCATACTTCTCTGGACCTTCGTGCAGTCTTTTAAGGTAACGCTTTGCTCCTGCACTTAAAGCAGTCATGTGTACTTTTTACAAGTTACTCCAAATACACACAACGAAACCATGTGTTTCCATTTCAGATGCGGATATACAGTAGATGTTTTTCTGGACTGACTTGACATGAAAATAATTTGCAAATAATACAAATCTGGGCGTCTATCGATCTACAGTATCTATCTATCTATCTATTTAACTTTCTATCTATCTGTCCATCTACTGTATTTAATGAAATAAATTCCAAGACACAATTTCAAAAACATGATAGAGTGATGACGTGGAAACACAGAGTATAAGATACATTTTATGCCATTATAAAATCACAAATATGTAAAACTTCTATTGTTCCACAGGCTCTTCCTTATGTCTGCCTTCTGATCGCGATGCTGTTCTTCATATATGCCATCATTGGAATGCAGGTACTTATCTGTTAAATCTGGCCTCACGTTGGAGACGGCACCACTCCGGCACTAAAATCACTTTTACAGGTTTTTGGAAACATCAAACTCAACGACGACAGCCACATCAACCAACACAACAACTTTAAAACCTTCTTCAGTGCCCTCATGCTGCTGTTTAGGTAAAAAATCTCTCTCTATCTCCCTCTCTGTCTCTATCTCTATGTCTCTCTCTCTCTCTCTCTCTGTCTCTGTCTCTATGTCTCTCTCTCTCTCTCTGTGTCTCTGTCTCTATGTCTCTCTCTCTCTCTGTCTCTGTCTGTCTGTCTCTCTGTGTCTCTCTCTCTCTCTTTTTCTCTTTCTCGGTCTCTCTCCCTGTCTCTCTGTCTCTCACCGAGTCCGTCTTTGTCTCTCTCTGTCACACTCGCTCTCTCTCTGCCTCTCTCTTTCTCTCTGTCTGTCTGTCTGTCTGTCTCGCTATCTGTCTCTCTCTGTCTTTCTCTCTCAGTCTCTCTCTCTCTCTGTCTTTCTCTCTCAGTCTCTCTCTCTCTCTCTCTGTCTTTCACCGAATCCGTCTTGGTCTCTGTCTGTCTCTCTCTGTCTCTCTCTCCCTTTCTCTCTGTCTCACTCTGTCTCTCTCTGTCTTTCTCTGTCTCTTTCTGTCTCTCTCTGTCTCTCCCTGTCTCTCTCTCTCTCTCTCTGTCTGTCTGTCTGTCTGTCTCTCTCACTCTCTCTCTCTCTGTTTCACTCTCTGTCTCTCTCTCTGTATCACATGAACACTTTTTGGATGATTTGTAAATGCTTCTCCAGGAGTGCCACTGGGGAGTCGTGGCAGGAGATCATGCTGTCCTGTCTGTCGGGGCGGGAGTGTGAGCCGGACGACTCCCTGGAGCCTTTCACCATGTCCCCAGACCATGAAGGAGGCTGCGGCACTGACTTTGCCTACTGCTACTTTGTCTCTTTCATATTCTTCAGTTCCTTCCTGGTAATTCAAACTTACATACTGTTATAAATGGAAGTCTAGTTGTTGACTCACATACTAGGCCAAAACAAATTGATATAAAAGAGGACGTTTAATGACACTAAACATAGTTACAAGATACATACAGACAAAACATAAACTAAATCATAAATATACCCAAGGAGACATGATGGAGACAGACACAGACAGACAGAGACAGACTGGGACGGAGAGAGACAGAGACAAATGTTTTTGTGGTATTTGTGATTTCAAAGAGATTCCTACTATTAAACAAATCTCATCATGTTATTTATTCATTCATTCACGTGCTAATTTATTTTTATGTATTTATTATTGATCTATCTCATACTTTCTAGATGCTGAATCTGTTTGTGGCTGTAATCATGGACAACTTTGAGTACCTGACCCGGGACTCCTCCATCCTCGGCCCTCATCACTTGGATGAGTTTGTCCGAATCTGGGGAGAGTATGACCGTTTGGCCTGGTAAGATATTTATTTATTTACTGTTTCAATAAATGACTGTTGCATATAACGATATTATTATTATTATTGTAATTATTATTATATTTAATTGAATCTATTTCCAGGTGGTATGTTCCAACGTGTGGTTTTAACTTTAAATGTATATACTTTCTCATATTGTTACACATTGTTTATTGTTTGATATCATTTTGTAGTATACCAGCCATTGTTAATTAAGCATTGACATCGTTTCAAAGTAAACAGAACGTAGTGGGTTTTTTCTAGTCCCACAACACATGCAGTTCAGTTATTATCCAGCAGAGGGCAGGCAACGTGCACTAAATCCATGGACTTTATATCTGTTCTCTTTTCCATCTTTCTCACAGTGGGAGAATTCACTACACTGCTATGTATGAGATGCTAACACACATGTCACCGCCACTGGGACTGGGCAAAAAATGTCCGGCCAAGATTGCGTATAAGGTAGAATACCACAGCCTATAAAAACAGCCTCAAAAGACATCTCTGTAAATGTCTCTAACTCTGAACGCTCGTGTCTTCTCCCCCATCAGAGGCTGGTGCTGACGAACATGCCTGTGGACGAGGACATGACCGTGCACTTCACCTCCACTCTGATGTCGCTCATCCGCACTGCTCTGGACATCAAGATTGCCAGAGGTCAGACGCTGTAATGTGGGCTGTCTTAAAGAGCAGGGGCGCCCGGATCAATCAATCCATCAATCATCATTTGTAGAGTGCATTTCCTACACAGGGCTACACCAAGCGCTTCACAGTCCACAAATCATCACATAAAACACAAATCTAAACGACGCAGTTAAAATCACGCAGGTAATTAAAAACATTAACATATTAAAATCACAAAAGGGATTAAAATAATAAATAACCACAGTGCATTCAAAATAGAGATTAAATCCTTCAGTTGTATGCCCAAGCAAAAAGAACCGTCTTTAACTTGGATTTGATTTATCCTTGACAGCTTTATATTCACACATAGACCAAGCGCAGGGCTATGGACTGATGGGAAATCGTGTGAATCGTTCAAAAAAAGTTGAATTTTTTTGTAACATTAAAGTGTTGTCTGACCCTGTCCCAGTATTAAAGCTGGGGTTTGTAACTCGAATGCGTGTATTTTTTTAAAACTCTGAATAAGATCCGCTTTTTTTCAAACAGAAAACATGACAAGAGAGGATCACCCTCACGCTGGCCGGAATCTCAACCATTTTGTGGAGGCCTATAATAAATAAAAACTAGGGGTTAAAAAACATATATATATATTAGTGTTATTAGTGCTAGTACTCCAACATCTCAGTAAAGGAAATAAAAAATACATTGCTTTCTTCAAATAGTGGACATTAAAAAATTAAGAACTTAGTCTTATCTGTATTTATACTAAGAAGTTTGTAGAGAAATAAAAAAGATACATTTGCCTTTGAACCTGGGATAAGGAAAATGTTATAACGATTTTTGCTTCAGGTGGGGAAGACCGCGTGGCTCTGGATACGGAGCTGCAAAAGGAGATCAGCATCATCTGGCCCTACCTCCCTCAGAAGAATCTGGACCTGCTGGTGCCCATCAACAAAGGTAAAACCAGGAGCTGTAAATACCGGCGTGTCGTGTTCAGAGTGAGGTCATGCTTGTTTTTATTCTTTGACAGATACAGACATGACCGTGGGGAAGATCTACGCTTCCATGATGATTATGGATTACTTCAAACTAAACAAGGCCAAGAAGCTCAGGCAGCAACTTGAAGCCCAGGTAACTCAGGACAGGACAACAGCGATAGTGATACTGAATAATAACTTTCTATATTTGCTAGTAATAGTCTCGCAAATATTATTGTATATCTCTATCTTTAGCATAATAAGGAAAGAAAAATTCTGCAACGTTAAGCAAGTTACGGTTTTATAGTATTTAATGTGAAAACAATATTTACTAATGCTTGAACAAAGCTGGGGTACCTAACTTTCATACCACAAAAAATATAATGGCTCTATGTGTTTTTTTATGATTCTCTGATCTATGTTGGCAATTTCGAGAGTTTTGAAATGTCCTCCGACATTTACTACTGTTTTGATTTAGAGCTATACAAAATTGAATTGAATTGAATTGATTGGTCAAAGGCAGAGGACAATAAGACATTTCTCCAATTGCATTTTATTTTATGGTTCCTAGTTTTATTACTGTGGATTTTAATGTTGTGATTGTGTTGCTGTTTAGTCCCACTTATTTTTGGATTTTTTTACTTTGAAATATTGCGATGATGGAGGACTACACAAAGAACCATTAATATCAGTTGGACATATTAGTTGTGAGAATGTGTGTGTGAATGAGTGAATGTATGAGTTTGGTTGGATGGGGGGTCTGATGGATAAAGCCTTCTTATTTTGGAGTGTTACCTGTTGTTCACAAGAAATAAAATAAAAATAAAAATCTCATAACCTTATCAATGTAAAGTAATAAATGTTTGCATCTGTCCTTCAGAAGAGTAGCCTGATGTTCAAACGCCTGGATTCTTCGTCTCTTCCTGAAGACATCCTGTCCAACACGCAGACGCTGCCCATGATGGCCCACAGCGCCGGATCCGCTTTGTGAGTTTTGAGCGTGCTTCTTCCACGGCTCTAACACGACCTTGTTTTTATCTTTTACCCTTTGTTCAAATGCAGGACCAGAGGAGGATTCGTGGCTCTGAGTCCCATCTCACCACAGGAACTCTTTTTGCAGCCGATCAGCTCTGAGGTTGATTCGACTCCAACAGAGAATCTGGTAACACAGACAAATTGTTGCGCAAAAAATGGGATTATGTGCTTTTTTTTTTACCTTTTACAAAACTGTTCCTTCATCAACTTATCTGGTTTAGCTCCATGCTTTTTAATCAGAAACTTCTTCCACAAATTGCCACAAATAGGTCCTTCTGTCCAATATGTACCAATGTCCCTTTTTTCAAACTTGGTGAAACAATTCCTAAAGCTTTGACATTAAGGACAGAGAAGTCATCCTACTTTTCAAGCTAAAGTATTGCCTCCAGTCAAGTTCCATTAATTAAAGTATTTTCTCACCTTAATAGTAATTCCCCAGATCATGTCCACAGTCCCAAACAAAAACAAATTATGTGTATTCATATTTGTCCATCAACATGACAAACTTTTGGCTTTGACGATATTTCTGGCGTATCGGCTCTTGTGTTGTCTGACTCTGTTGTTTTTGTGGAGGTCAAATATGGTGTTTTGTTGTGCTTTTTAAGATGGAAATATGTTGTCAGATTGAGATAAAATATTGTCCAAGAACAGCTCCTCAAACAGTAACAGTGGCATGAATAACATCAACCTGGTGTCTGGTGGAGTTGTCAAAATATGAAAAACGAATTCTATATAATTTTAAACTATATAGAAGTAACTATAGTTTTACTTGCACCCAGTATTATTTGGGTTTGGCTGAGTGTGAAAGGTAATATCTCACAGCAAAAAGGTTTCTGGTTCAGTACCTGTGGCTGCCTCTTTCTGTGTGCAGTTTGCATGTATGTCCTTGTGTCTGGGTGGGTTTCCTCTGGGCGCTCCGGTTTCCCCCAACTCACAAACCACGCATCGTATGTGAAATGCTCCAGCTCTGGTAGTTCTGACAAAGCCGTGTCCTAAAAACTGGACATAGGTATCGAAAGAAAGGGTCAAATATAACTATTAGCATGAGAAAGTATGTATAATAGCAAGATAAAGTATACTATTTGTGATAAAAATGACAGCTTATTGTTTCAGTATCGCTCATTCTCTGATTATTGATACTTTTGACAACCCTATTGAGTCTCATCCAGCACTAGTGTCTTGGTTTTTGTCATACCTGTCTCGACACCGTTTGTCTCAGTGTGGTTAGCGCTCCTCTTTTTGGTTAACGGTGACTGAATGGGCAGCGGTCAGTTTGGCTCAGACCTCAGGCGTCTCGATGCCCTGCTCTCTCGTTTGTGTGCCAGGTGGTCCAGTGCACTCGGGGGCTTGTTGTCCCTCTGGAGCTGCTGGGCCGGGGCCTGTGCTCGCGGGCCTCGTCCATGCCGCGTCTGGCTGTAGAGCTGCAGGTACAAACTCGGGTTCAGAGGACGTGGATGTCTGCATGGCTTCAGAATGGATACACTTGTGATGAAGGCCTGTAATTACAAGGGGACTGGAGATGCTGCAATGCTATGACTGTACTGTTTTCCCTGCATTTTCATGACGTCTTTCCCAGTTATTCAGAATGCACTATTTTGCAATCCAAGCATGAAAGAGTTCAAGAGGAATGGTATTGCTGCCTGTGCAAGAAACTATCGAGTCAGCCTTTTGCAGTAGCGCAAGTAACAGCATGTCTACAGAGCTCCTGTTCGCCCAAGACCAAATGTATCAGTGCAAAAAGTGATGCAAAATATGTCAAATATTGTTCAAAATTTGGAAAAATGTATATTAATTTGAGCACATTTTAACTGATCAAATGAAAACAAGATTTGCCAATGGGACAAAGCTAAATTATCTTGTTTTAAAAATGTCTCCCTTGAAATGAGAACTTAAAGCAATAGTTCTTGACATAACACTAAATGGCTTTGTCCCATAGACAAATGTTGTTTTAGGAATGTACACTTGTCAGAATGAACTCAAATTAAGATAAAAACCACCTGACCGTGAAATTCTTTTAAATGATCAATGGCCACATCTTATAATTAATTTAACTGTTGTTCCGATGAATACAGTTTGTAGATTCACCTTTATGGGGAAAGGTATAAGTCAATATGTTCTGTTTGTATAATGCCAGCAGGAAGAAGGATCCAGTGACCCGCTGAAGCGCTCGGTGTCGACGGTGGGCGATGAGCGAGTGAACGGGCTGTGGCAGGATGAGCCGAGTCCGCAGAGGCTCTACCGGCCACGGCACAAGAGCTACAAGTGTGCGGGTCAGTGCTGCTCCACTCACCAGGAACGGACATTGGTCATTCACCCCTTATGGACCAATGGCTCGATGTGTTTATTATCAGTGCATTTCTTGAGGTGTTTAATGCTCTGATCCAATTACATTTATTTTCGTTTAGCCCTAAATCACAACAGTAGTTATCTTGGAGGCTTTACAAAACCATTGAATTTGCTAACACGGATCAGGGAATCACAACTGTTCAAAAAGAAATCCAATGATAAAGAACACAGAGCCATTGGTTCATAAGGGGCAGATGACCAGTGTCCATAAATGTTGATAAATGTCCATAAAGTCCATAAGTCCTTTCAGATCACTGCTGTTGTGATTGAGGAAAAGACTTGCAACAATTGTCATAGTTCTCATCATGCTGTTACTGTTCCCACAGTGTCACGGTCGGAGCGGCAGCAGTCGGAGCGCGAACGCCGTCACCTGCTCTCCCCTGACCGCTGCAACTCAGCAGAGAGGAGCCAGCCGGCCTCTCGCAGCTCCAGTGTGGAGCGAGTGCACGCAGACGACAAGCAGGTGAGGCTCTGCAGAAGGACAGCACAGGGTTTTGTGGCCATTGAAAAGAAATGTGTTTATTGTGCAGCACGTTTTTGTATTGGTTCAGGAAAAGTCTTTGTCTTGTAAACTTCTTGAAGAAAAAATTATGATGTGGACCAGTAATAAATTAGTTATTGTTTGGTTTCTTAGGGCAACAGCTCTGACAGCCCAGTGCCCTCCACATCAGAGTCCAGCACCCCCAGTGGTCGGAGGCCCATGTCCCGGCCACACATCTCCTACTCTCCTCTGGCCAGCCGCCCTCAGCCCGAAGACGAGGACGAGCCCGCCAGCCCAGAGACCATCCGCAGAGTCAAGTCCAAGAGGGAGACTAAAGAGAGCAAAGCAGAGCGGAGGAGAAACGCCTCCCCCCTCCGCCGCTTCCCCTCAGAGCCTTTCCTAGCCTCGCAGGAGCAGGACGACGAGCAGAGTCCAGACCCCACCGGACCCATAGAGACCCTGACCTTTGAGGCGGCTGTGGCCTGCAGCCTGGGCCGCTCCAACACCATCAACATAGCGGCGCGCACTCGGACTGGCTGGCAGGTCCCCAACGGACACTTCCGTAAGCGTCTGGCACAAACCACATCTGTGGGAGGCTGCGATGCCCTGAGTGACACTGAAGAAGACGACCGGTGCTAGGTCTGGAGCCGGAGACCCTTATCTGTCCCTCCACAGTCTCTGCTTTCACTGGAGCCACAGGACCCTCTGTGGGCTGCAGGGTTCCAAAAATTATAAAATGTGGGGTAACAAATGCTTGAATCGAGTGGTTTTTATCTAAATTTTAGTACATTCTGTCTGACTTAAATTCAGATGTCTCAATGGGACAAGCCGTTTAGACTCATTTCAAGAACTGTTGCTTTGTTTTCTCATTCCAAGGGAAACATTTCTTGCATCTTTTTGTCCCATTGGCAAATCTTGTTTTAAGCCAGTCAAAATCCGATACATTTTGCCAAATTGTGACTTATTTTTCACACTTATTGCAGTTTAGAAACAAACTGACGTTATCTTGGTTTCTGACAGGTTCATAAAGCATTATGGCCATACACTACTAATGTAATAATTGTGCTATGCTGAACACAAATGCCTGCAGCACACTTTTGTATTGGTTCCGGAAAAGTCCAGTAAACTTCTGATGACACCGCTTGAGGAAAATATTACTTCACAGATGAATAAAGACTGCGTCTTTAAATCTCAATGACCTGCCATAAACTTGACCAGACAGTAATAATATAAATCTGTATGAAACAAGCAAAGCAAATTAATAATTTTGTTGTTTTCTTTTCTCAAGATGTTTAAAATGATTGGTATTGCGATAAACAGTATTTTATCTGTAAGGTGTGTGAATATGTAACTACATTTTCTTATAAATAAATGGTTTTGTAAATACCTTATGATCATCGAATCATTTCCAATAAACAAAGAAGAGATCCCTCCACAGTCTGGAGAAGACGGAGGCCCGATGACGTGGACTCTGATATAAATTATTCAACAATGCTGGACTTTTTTACAGTGCAAATGAATGTGACACTTAAGCAATTTCCGATTGTTTCTTTTACATTGTAATTTTACTGTCTTAGAAATGTCATGGAGTGAAGAAAGATGTTTTATTTGTTTTGTAATTTATTTATCTAAGACACATGCCAAACCTTTAAAATTCACACCCAACAGTCTCTCTACTTTTATTCTCAAATGTATTTCTTTCAATAAAGCAATTAATCACATGGAGCCACCAGCTTTGTAAGTAACTTCTGGCAAAAAACTCAAACTTCTTGCTAATTTTCAAACACACAAGTCTTTCTCACCGTTATGAAACAGTTTCACACGAGGAGGTGAACTCCACTGATATGCTTTACATAAAACAAGATATTTTAATGTTTATTTCATGTTTGTGTTTTAATTTTAAAGGACAATTCTGTGAAACTCGCTTAACCAAATACCTGAGATTGTTTCAAAATAATACCTTGGAATGCAAATAAAGTGTTTTTATGTGTAACATAGGTGTAAATAAAAAGAAGGTGTCATCAAATGAACATGGTCACATCTCTTGTCATTATAATATTGTATGTTTCAGATTTTAAAGTGTGTTTTTGTAGATTTAAAGCTGGAGTACCTCTTATATAAATGGAGGTAAAACTCAAAATGGCAACTGATATAATAAATAAATATATACAGTAAAATGATAGATACAATAACAAAATAATAAAACCTCCACAACAGGACAGATTGTTACTATATCAATATTCTAACCAGACTTTATAGTTTAATCTTGTTAGTTAGTATGTATTCAATATACAGATGCCAATTAAATCACGCTACTTTAAATATATACAATGGCCTGATTTGTGGCCTTGTGTGAGCAGTTTATTTTTGTGTTACAAGACTATTTCTGTCTGGACAAAAACATTTGTTTATTTATGAGACAAAAAATGGTGTACCCGAGAGTAACTTTCATTTTATTTTTTTACAAATAATAAATGTTGTTTGTCTGCAACAGGAAGACCACAACATCCTCTCTTTATCTTATTAGAAAACTCTTAAACTTATTCTTTGGGCTGAGATCTGAGACTGGTCCTCTCTTTTTCCGTCTGAAAATAAATGTGAGACCAAAAATATGTGCATGTGAAAACTAGTGATAGAACCAAACAGTTTTATATAGAAAAAGTATGGATTTTATTATAAGTTATAAGTCATTTGAAAGTTAGGCACGCTAGATTTAATTATCTGCCCTTTTTTACCCCTCACTTTTTTAATACCCCTACCACAACCTGGCCATGTCCCATTTAAACTGGGTCACCTTAACTATAATCAATCAAAATAATCCATCACTTCAAGGACTGAAACTTGGGTAAATACATGTGTCTATCATATATGAACGAAACATCAATATAACAGAAAACAAATAAACAATAAACAATCGAAAGGGGGCGGGCTCTATATTAATAACTGCAGTCTTATTGGTCAGTGACGAAGGATTTACGTGCGTGGGTTGACGTCACTTCCTGATAACATGTCCTCTCAGAGAAGAGCTAACAGCTGAAAAAAAAAACTCTTTTATCATCACTCCCCTGCTTTAAACTGGGGGTTGTCGTAATATCTCACATTTCTCATGCTCTTCTGCATAAGCCACAGCTGTTGTTTTAGGCGCTAGTTGGTGAATTCTGTGCTGAAATAGTTGGAATGAGCGCTTGTACTTGTCGAGGAAGTCTCCCAGCTGGCTAGCATAGTTAGCTAGTAGTTAGCATAGGAGTTCTTTGTTTAGTACTGCAGCGAACATGCTCTCGGGCTGTTGACATAAATGATCCTTATGGCCAGGGCTCTTCTGCGGAGCTTGTAAACACACACGCATTCGCAGAGCAGCTTTGTGGGACCTGGGTCAAACTTTATACAGACACCGCTGTTGTTGTTGTTTTTTTCCCCGCTGGACAAAAGGTAGAGAACATGGGGAACTGCCTGAAGTCTCCCACATCAGACGACATCTCTCTGCTGCATGAGTCCCAGTCGGACAGGGCGAGTTTCGGAGACGGGATCGACCCAGACCTAGAGCCACCTCCGCCTTATCAGGTGAACTTGGGGTTTTTTCTGTCCATCCAAATGTCTTGTTTTGTTTGTGTGTCTGTTCAGCACATTGAGTTGGCTACATGTCCACTGAATGTCACTTTATTATCCTGCCACATATGTGTATAACTTTACACTGTATTTAAATATAAGTATATATTGATATTGAAGCATTTACTGCTAGCTAAGAAACATGGCAGCTACTTATATTGTATATTTTTGTGTGATCTCAGTACTGTCCTGTATGTGCGCTGCAACATTGACATTTCCCCACTTTAGGACTAATGAATGCTCTTATCTTTATGTATGAAATGTGTGATATAAATACATTTCCTTCCTCGATCAAGACGTTTTCTAACTATGGCTCGGGAGAAACATTCAATAACGCCAGCTTTTAAAAACCCAATATAAAACTTAAATTTTGTAAAATGTCCAGTGTTGACGTCTGTGTGTGGCCCTGCTCTGCCTCCTGTTTGATCAGGGGCCCTTGGTGATAAAGGTTTAAACACCCCTTCTCTAAATGTTATTATTTTGCTTTGAAAGTTCCCCATCATGGCATTAAAGTCAATTGCAGTAAAACCACTATGGAATACATTAATCAGGTGTTAGAAACATATTTAATTATTATACATGTATCAGTAATTAGTGTGCAAGTTTCCTACCATATTGATCCACCTTGAAAAGCCTTAAACTTTTAGATGCTCAAATATAAAGAAAATTGTGTGACAATTTAAAGTCACACTTTTTA
This sequence comes from Knipowitschia caucasica, assembly GCA_964034765.1. NCBI lineage: Eukaryota > Metazoa > Chordata > Actinopteri > Gobiiformes > Gobiidae > Knipowitschia > Knipowitschia caucasica. The sequence continues at coordinate 9,421,825 of OZ035836.1, forward strand.
ACTCACTTAAAGAGTGCAATGTATTTTATCTGTCCTCGAGGTTACGGCCCCTGAAAAATCTCCTTCAGTTAAAAACAGTTCTGTTTATCTGTGTGAAGAACTGATGAATTGTACAGTATCTGATAGTCTTTTACAATGAATTATTTTAAATTTATTTTGTGTAATTGTATACATTATTTATATTTTAATACTTCCCCTCCTGTTTGGTGAAGCACATAGCGTTGTCAAGTGCTCTACAAATAAAATAGCCTTGCCTTGAATAGCCCTGGTTGCATTGCCACTTCGATACTCGCACTGTATTTATTATTTGATTTACTTAATCCTACTGAGAGAACAAGTTTTGTGTGGTTTGTTTATACAGTGGTTTTGTCACTGAACCAGTCTCGTGGCTCTGGTTTTGTTGTTGTTGCTTGACTGTCGCTGTGTCATTGATGCTGTTGTTGTTGTGTGCGTTCCGCAGGAGCCCTCCCACATGCCTCTGTACCACCCCACGCCCAGTCAGAGCCGCCTGGCCTCACAGCTGACGGAGGAGGAGCAGATCCGCATCGCTCAGCGCATCGGCCTCATCCAGCATCTGCCCAAAGGAGTGTTCGACGGAGGCCCTGATGGCTCCGAGAAAAAGTTCAGAGAGTGAGTGTTTCGCACTTTTAACCCGTTTGACTTGGAGTGTGTAGGGAAAAAAACTTCAGTGTCAACCAGAGGAACCACAAGAACATAACATCTCTAGCTTTAACTTAATAAGGAAGCAAGAATTATGTATAAAATCTCTGACTTTGGAATTTCATCTCTTAGAATTTCTTATCTTTTATTAAGTAAGATAAGATAAGATAGACTTCATTGATGGAGAAATGTACTTGTCACATTTGGCTGTGCAAAAGATAGGCATGGTGCAAAAAGGAAATGTGCAAACTTGTTAAAAAGTGAAAGAAGAAGAAGGTCCTTTATTCGTCCCACAGTGGGGAAATGTCAGTTTGATGAATACACATTTACACATTAAGGCATGCAGCGAACATTATTCCCGCGCTCCATAAGGGCAAAGTGGGTTAAGTGTCTCGCCCAAGGACACAACGACAGCAGACATCAGTGGCTCAAACCCATGACCTTCGATTCAAAGGCCAATGCTCTACCAACTGAGCCACTGTCAATGGTGGATAAGTGTATCTGAACATAAGCTAGTATTCTTGTTCAGTCATATATCATTATAATAAAGTGTTTGGTTTGTAACGTACTGTGTGTTGTTTTCTGACAGGTGCGTGATCTGCATGCTGGACTTCGTGTACGGGGACCCCATCCGGTTCCTGCCCTGTATGCACATCTACCACATGGACTGTATAGACGACTGGCTGATGCGCTCCTTCACCTGCCCCTCGTGCATGGAGCCGGTGGACGCCGCGCTGCTCTCCACCTACGAGACCAACTGACCGCACCGTTCGCACCGCCCCCTCCTCCACAAAACACACAAAACCCGCGTAGGCCTCTCGTACAGCGACGCGGGGTAAAAAGGGGGCGCGAGAATATCTTTGCTGTTGTCTTGCACTTTCAAAAGTTACTCACCTAATGTTGGCCTTCTTTGCCCCAGATCACCATCTTAAAGGGGACGTAACATGCAACATCAACTTTTCACCGCTTTATAATTGTTTTCACTTGTCGTTTACTCATTCTGCGTTGTTTTTGAGATCCATGCATGTTTGAGTCATTTAGAATCGCTTAGTTCCGGGAAGCCATCGGTCTCCCCCGGCTCCTCTTCCCGCCACAGCGGAGTATATAAGTAACCTTGATTTATAAAGCACATTTCACGGACCAAGGTCACACGAAACACATTTTGTTTTTGGTGTATTTCGCTTTCTCCCCACAAGCGGTGATGATGCGCACCAGTCCTCCCAACTTAACTCTATGCGCTATTTAAATTTTCTGATTTTGTGATAAGCCAGACATTCCGCTAAATTGTTCAGGCATTTTTGCTGGAATAGGAAAACAAAATAGCTGTTTTTGCTGACTCGCTTTGTGGTCTGAGCAGAGCCTGCGGGAGCCTTTTGCGTGACCGCGTTTCTGCTGACATCACGTAAAGGGGCAGACCTAAAACAAAATGGCGGATTGAATAGGGGAAAAAAAGCTTGTTTCCTTTTATTTTGAGATCAGTTTTGAGATTTGCAGATGTACTTCATATAACGAGCCACGTGTGTCCTAGAAGTCTCACTTTAGAGCAGACAAGTTATGTCTTCTTTAAGATGTAGTCCTAGAATAAGCTGGTCTTGCATTAGAGCCCACGACTTTGGTCAGAAAGTGCTCCCAGACAACCGTGCATGTTTGTCAGTGTAGTTGTGAAGCAGTGTTTGCCGATGACGCGTTAAGTAAGAATGTATCGTAGTCTGGACCGTGGAGCAGCCCGTCTGAGCAGGACTCGGAGGCGGCTCCTCATTCATCCCCTGAACCACTGATGCTGTGCTGAGTGTGTGTTGACAAAGCTTTACTGTGGCCTCCCATCATGCAGCAGTGGCGGAAAATATGAACCGTGTCAAGAGCAGGGCTGTTTCCAAAATACCTCCTTTCTCATCCTTCTTGGTCCTGTTCAAATTGTCTTTTTGTGAGAGCAGATTTGGGTTCAGCTCAGGCCTCACAGTAGGAAAGTTGTGGGTTTGGTCCCATGCCATATCTTAAGTAAAGTCCACCAGCCCAGGTCATCCTCAGAATGGTATTCTAAATTAGGCTATAAAAGCGCCTTAATGACCCAGGGCTAGTCAAGTTAAGAAAAATCATAAAAAGTCAGCTTGAAAAAAAAATATTTAGGGTATTTTTCAATCACTGTGGCAGGTATGGTGCCCCAAATGTTGAAAGAATAAGAAAGGAGGTACATGTTAGGAATTCAGATGCAGCCCAAGTTGTGTCATAGAGATGCTTAAGCGTCTTCTTAATCGTATGTTATTGATTCCTTTTTGAAAGAGGCAGGAAATATGTTCAAACAAATGTATCCTATTAAAACTTGTTTTGGAGCTATGCAAATTTTGGTTTGGGCACACCAGTTTTAATCACTACTGTCGCCCAAAAATTCGTATTTTTATATGGTTGTCGACAGTCAAACTTAAATAATAATCAATGCTAAAGCTAATATCAAAACTAGATTCATTTTAGCAACAATTGGTACTAATTATAGTCTACTTACAGGATAATGAGCAGGTTTAGTTTTATTTCTCTACAACCACATTAGTAAAATATACCTAAAGCTAATAATATTTGTGTTTTATAAATGAGAGCTTTTTGTCTTGAGAAAACCAAAACATAAACGTATACATACAATTCAATATCATGCAGAGCCAATATTTCTTCCTGGGGAGAAGAAAAAAATTCTCACATCCTTCTTTTTCTATATTATTTTTGGTATACATACTTGCACAGAGTTGAGAATAAACACGCATTTTAGGAAAACAATGCGAGTTCAGGCAAAATTAACACCCCCTCTTCTTCAGCCTCACGGTGTCTCTCGATTACAGCGCACATGTCGATAATTGAGATTGAGAAAATGTATTGCGCATCAAAAACATGTAAATTATGCAATAAAAGTGTCGCCAAGCCGCCTGTCAACACACACTCACACGCATTCTGTTACACATTTATTTTTTAAACACATTTTGCCACTAAACCGTAAATGTTTGTCGTCCACTGAACCCGTCTGTTGCCGTGATGAGGATTATACATGTTTTATGCACACGAGAAGAGAAACAACCCAAAGCTGAGGCTGGTAGAAAAAAAAAAAGCAGTGGTGTTGCATGAATTTTTTCAGTGGAAGAGTAAAGTCAAAGGGCTCATCGGTGCATGAGAACATTACCGCGCTTGCACACTCTCTTTCAACTCATCCAGAAAATTGCACTTTACTCGTAGGACAGTATCTAAAACAATATATTAATATATGTACCTTATAACCTTGCACTATTTAATGAGTCTGTTTTTTTTCCCTCAGATGCGAGCGATAGACGGCTGATAGATCTGTCACTTGTCACCGTCAAATAATTCTGATGTTATGAGTGTGTTGTGCTGAAAAGACTGCTTATTGTTAGTCAACGGGACAGAGGATGGGTGCTAATTAATGCGGCAGATTTCATTATGTATTCATTCATTATTTGTAGATTTGACGTTTAGAAAGATGGCCATTCACAAGAAACAACGAATGCTTCCATTTTATTTTTGCTTTATTCGTAGCTGGGTCAGAGAGGTAATGCCCAGTGATCTCTGGAGCAACTTGGGCTAGCTATGCATAATTTTGGAATAATTCTAGTACATTAAAAATAATAAGTATGAACTAAGTCATGGAATGTTTTGAAGGACACAGAACACATCCTTCCATTTTATTTTTCTTCATTCGTTGCTGGGTCGAGGGTGGAAATAACCAGAGTTCCTAACCACATTGCCTCCAGCTCATTCAGGGACATCCCACTGCTTTCCCAGGCCGGCTGAGAGACACAATCCCTCCAGGGTGTGTCCTGGGTCTCCTCCAAAGGAATAATTTACTCGCCAATATATGTATGAACGTGTCCCATCACATTGGAATATGTATGCAGGAGCAGAAAGCTGGATTTCACGTTTACACTTGAGTAGACCCAAAGCCTTTAAATCCTCACAAAGTTATCACATTTGATGGAGCCAAATTCAAGGCTTAAACGCTTTAAACGTACCCAAACCTGGGAGATGGTGGTTTTACTCTGTATTGGGGCATTCAAAATTCACACAAAACTGGAGTTGGAATCATTGAGATGAGCTTTAGGGTCCTGGAGTGCTGTGACTTTAGCTCATTATTAGTGATGAATTCTCTTGTTAGGACAGAACCCCTGATCAGTATTAACAGTAGTTACACATTATTATGTCAAGAAGTAATCATTTTTAAAAAGGACCTCCACCTGTGTTATTATAAAATTAGTATATTAAATTGATGCACAACAAAATCAATTTTATGACAGTTTAAGCATTCATTCTGTCTTCTCACATTTCATTATGAGCCCTGGCCCCTTAATTGTGTACTTGGTGGTTGCCATGGTAACTGATTCTACCAAAGCCTTTGACTGGGGCCAACCAGGAAGTAACATCGTCAAATCTTTTTATCCCAAAAGTCCATTGCACAATCCTCTGTCCGTTTGCGTTTCAAGGTGTGAGAATCTATCCGGTGTAATATTTCTGTTGTGTTTTTCATCTTTGTTTTCTGACTAATGTTCCCTCTTTTTATTTGCTTTCAGTTTTTTTTTCTTTTTTCTGAACCATTACAAAACTAAAATAAAGCAGAAATGTACTGCAGACAAGCGTGTGTTTCGTGTGTCGCACCAGTCTTGCCCCGTGCAGATTTACAGCTCTATCGTCACAGCGTCGAGAGATTAAAGAATTATTTTCCGTGTTGTGACATATTTAAGCCATTTATTGATGCAACAGGCCGAGAAATGTGACGAGTGGAGTTTGGTAATAGAGGGACACAAACAAACCAAACATGCTGGGGAAACTCAAGAAATTAGAATATCGCTCAAAAGTTCCTTTATCTCTGTAATTCATCTTAAATGTGAAACTAGTGTATGATATAGATGCAAAGTGGCATATGCTTAAGTCTTTGTTTTGATGGTCATGGCTCACAGTTCATTGTCAGAATATTCTAAGGTTCTTAGATATAGTTGTAATTGGGGATGTTTTTAAGTTGTGAGCCAATTGGCAACTTTATTAAAAAAAACAGGCTTGGTATGTCTCACTTTGCGTGGAGTGGGTGTCATATATTAGTGCCGCATTGTGAGTTCAATTACAAAAGTAAATGGACTTCTGAACGATATATTATTTTTCTTGGTTTCACCTGTTTTTGTAACTGGTGCTTAAGCTATTTAAAACAATTTTAAGCATTGTTTGAGTGACTGTTCACAAGTTATTTTTGTGGGTGTTGAATATACAGTCACTAAAGAAATATCAAAGAATACATTATAGTTTTTTAATATATGCAATTTGAATTTCTGGTGCATTCACAGTTGATTGAAGTGAACTCTTGAACACTTGGGAAATGCTTTATTTGTGGAGATGTGAAAGCACCAAACAACAATATTATATTCTGCTACTTATTGAACAATTCTAGTACATTTTTAAAAATAGCTTCAAAGGTTTCAAAGTACACAGAAAATTAAAATGATCAATATCGTTAAAACGTATGCATTTTAATTTGGTGTATGGGTTTATCATATAGTTTACCAATGAACAAATATGAATCTGAAAAAATATATAAATATATTTGAAATGTAGTCCATGAAAGTACATGAAAACCAATGTATTGAGGATATATATTAAAGGTATAGGAGGATTTTTTTACTTCCGGTTGGATCATCAAGACTACTGGTCCTCCTAATTGTCCATCATTCTGGTGATACGTGCTCGTCAAACAAGACCAGAGTTTTTTCAAAAAGTGGAGAGGGTGGTTCTTTCCTAAAGTTTGGAAAAATCCTCCTTCATACCTTTAATTTTCAGTACCAATATCTGCATCCAACCATATTACTGTATGAAGACTTTGAAATGCTGTACGATCATTGGATGCCGGTATTGGGGAGACTGTGCTCTCCCTGACACTGACTACAGCTGTGTTTGGATTTACTGCTGGGAATCTCTTTAGATTTAGTGTTGAAACAGTTAATCAGCTTTTCACTTTCAAATTGGAAAGTTGTTGAAATTTGTTCCTAATGCGATTTGTGTGTGATTAGGAATTTGTGTGAAATGCTTAATAAGGTCAAATATTTCAGGAATTCAAGGATTTAGTTTGTCTGTTTTTGTCTGCTAGTTTTAGGGCCAATTTATTCTAAAGAGCTCATTTTCTGGCTGTAGGTTAAAAAGAACCATAGCTTTTCTTTTTTTTCTCAATTTATTCTTCCATCCTCAACACAAATACATGCAAATAATAATATAAAATCATGTATCCGGACATGACCATACATTTTATCTTTGACTTTCTCTGTAGAGCAGTAGAGGCTTTAGGGCTTGTACATTCCGTGGAAGGTGACGGGGAACGTGCAGTCCACCTCGGCCCGGGCGATCTCAGACAGGTCCCTGGCATTGAGGATCAGGCAGTATCCAGGCCTCTGGGAACCGGGGGCCACCACAATGGTCAGCAGGATGCCTGAGACACACAAAGGACATGGTTTTCAAGGTGATGTTATTGTAAAAACTGTTATTTAGTTTGCCAACACTTGCCCATTATAGTTATTTACAAAGCTATGAACCATGTGGCCATTAACAAGTCAGTTAAATACTAACTTGATCTATAGACTTTTGTAAGTTGTGTTGCTATGTTCTGTTTCTCAGTAGACGTTCTAGTTCTTGTAATTATTATATATAGGTTTTTGTTTCTCTGCTAAGCAGGTTTTCTAGTCGCCAGAGTTTGTTAGTTTGTCTGGAGGTGTATTAGTTTGTTAATTAATTCGCTCACACTGTCACACATTTTTTTAATTGAACTGAATAAATGAATGACGCCTTTATTAGTTCCATCAGACCCTCTTCCAGGCCTGAAGTCTGCACTCAAGGAGTTAGTGATAACAATTGAGTATTTACTTTACGTCAGACTTTACGTCAAGTCTGACGAAGGGCCTCAGCCCGAAACGTTACTATTTTGTGTGGTATGTAAATAAATTACACTGTTTTTGGGAGCTACATAGCTGTGCGGATTATTTTTCACTGTTTTCTACGTCTTGCATTTTTTAATCCAGCACGCCAGCTCAGATTACAGGGATGTGCGGCCTTATTTGACATTTTCTAACAATTGAGTATTTACCATCGTCTTCATCCACTCCATCAGGGGTCTGTACAAAGAGGGGCTCTGAAGGGTAAGAGTCTGGCTCTTGCCAAATCCAAGTCTCCTTGGTCTTCACGTTCAACTTGATGATCTATGAAACATTTACAACAACTAGTTTATATTTAACATTTAGTTTTTAAGAGGTGATTGATTAATGCAACTGAATGTCTGTGATATTTCTCTTGTAGATGTGATCCATGAACTCACTCGGTCTGGCACAAAGTGGTTGAGGCCCAGGCCATAAGCAAATGTGTAGTTCTTTCCTGAAAACTTCTCGTAGTTGATCTGAGGAAACTCAAACGCTGAAAACAAAAAACAAAATTTAATAAGGCAATAATTGGATGAATATAACAAAGATACTGTATGATTGTGAGGGCTTACCCTGACGTGGTCCAGAGAACAACACCTCAGGCTCCAACCAGATCATGCCGTCAGCGTGCATGGTGGCGGTGGCCGTGGTGTAGGGCAGGCTCACCAGGTTCTTTCCTTGTTCCTCCTGAAAATACAACGCAACTGTTCAGTTCCACATCTTCACACAGGTGATTTTCTCTGATCTGCACTAAATAGGACTTGAGTTTGAACACAATGATACATTTGTGGGAATGGTAAATGAGGTTAGTATCTTGTTTTCAGAATAGCGACGTTTATGAACATGCTGCTGGACCATATACAGAGGGGTCAGTCACCTTGTTCACATCCAGAGGAATCACGTATCGACGCACTTCAGGCTGAGGCGCCATCATGGCCGCCTTCTTCACCTCATCCCAGTTGGCTCGCAGGTTGGCCAGCCACAGGTAGTTGTAAACAAACTCAAAGCTGCAGAAACAAGGCAAAAACCCTCAAGACATGCAGCAGTAGAGAGCTGTAATCGACCAAAGTCTTCATCAATAGTATAATCTGGCTTAAATACCTAAAGAAACCACAACATCTTCAGCTATTTTGTTCTATACCTTCTTGAGTTGTGAAAAGTATTGAAAATCAGATTTTAGTCAATACTAAAACTAGTAACCTAAATACACCTAGATACAGTACTCATTTCTGAAAATAACAATACTGCAAAGAAATGACAAAAAGGACAGTATTTGAGATTCTCTGAGCAGATCTCAGAGTTTGATCTCAGAACTAGTATAAATGAGAACCATTATATGTGCTATAATAATGTGGTAGCTCATTTGTTAAATAGGTAGTTTGTCATTTTAGTATCGTGACAATACTAACACGTTCCCATTTCAATAAAAAATACAATTCAACAGTGATTAAAAGTTGTAATTTAGGGTCTCAAAAGGTCTAAAGGACCCAGGGCTGGTCAAGTTAGCCAAAATCATAAAATTAAGGTTACTTTTTTTTAATTTATGGCATTTTATTAATCACTGCAGCGGCTCGAGGATAGCACAAAAACGTATTCACCCTTCAGTCCCAAGTGAAGCCGAGGTTACTTTGAGTGGACTGCACATGCTTCAGCTGGGAACCGTGAAACTACCGATCAAGTGTGCGCTGTTGCAGTAGTCACTTAAGTCATTTGGGTGGTTTCAAATCCACAAAGTATTTTAGCCCTGATTGATTTGACTAAACTCTGGTTCACTTTAGTGTGAAGTGTGAACATAATCAATGAATGGACTACACTTGAGAGCGACTTCTCTTCACAGCGTTTTTCGTACCCTTTCCACGCACAGAGATCCACCACCACAAAGCCCTGGTCCTCGTAGGTGTTGATGTGGTGGAACATGCCGATGGGAGCTCCTTTGAACTTCAGGTCGATGTATTCTGCTGGTTCCTTTCTGGCAATGTGGAACAGCGTCTGCAAAACAAAACCTTGTTAAAACTTTAGATACAGTTTGTTTTCCCGCTATACAGGACTTTTCCGTCTCACTCCTTGGCTTTCGTTGGACTCAAAGCAGTCCATGTAGTTGGAGCCTCGGATGCTCCACGCGCTCAGGAACTTCAGCAGGTTGATTTTGACTGGAGTCTCCACAAATACAAAGTAGTTGTCCGACATGCCGAAGCTGAAGAGAAATGTTTGTTAGAAAGGTTTCGCCGATGTGTAACAATATATTATTATAAATGAAGACAAGGCAAATACCTGTGTACGTAGGAAGGCTTGAATCGCTCATGACTGGGAAACTGCACCCACACCTTGGACTTCTCGATTGGGTCAGATTTATCTAAATAGAAAGTAAGTACGTGAGTGAAGTTTATCTATATAGCGCTTTTCACAGACCAGAATCACAGAGCGCTTTACAATTGTTGAGGCCATTTGTCTCTCACTCCACACAGAGATGGGAGTGGGGTCGCTATACAGGAGCCCCATGTCATACATGTTTTTAATGGTAGGAGAAACCAGAGGGAAGAACATACAAACCCCACACAGAGAGGCCTGGAGGTGGATTCGAACCTAGAACCTTCTTACTGTTTAGCAAACCACTGCACCACCATTTTGCCCAAGAACTGCTGAGCCTGTACATGTCATTCATCTTTAAATAGTAAATACTGTAATATCCATCCATTTTCTTTCCATTTCTTTCTTTTCCATTTTGTGCATGGATTCTAATATGACTAAATATTTTTTTTCCCATATTTAAGAATTCATAGCTATATTGTAACTTGTATGGGGAGAGGGTAAATATGTTTACCCCACGATGAACGTTATTTTACTTTATGAATGGGAGGGAGGGGGGTTGGGGAAGAGCGGGAGGGGATTCTGGTGGTCACCAATGTCTTGTTTTTTTGTCTTACACTTAGTTAGTTTATCCATATTCTACCGAACTCTGCTTTGCTGCATATTGTGCCAAATTAAACGCAGTAATGACCAAGCATAGAGCACATGATTTTGATGTGGATCTGGACCCGGAGAGTAATTTACTGAGTAATGTAAGCCATACTTGTAAATATTACACAGATGTCGAGTTTACATCAACTAGCAATTCAATAAATGGTGTTTCATTTATTCATTTCAATATTCGAAGCCTTTATGCTAATTTTATTAGGATGAAAGATTATTTGTATTCACTTAAGTATCGTTTTAAAATAATAGCGCTTTCTGAAACTTGGCTTCGCGATGAGAATGTTTCTGATTTTGAAATAGAAGGATACACAATGCACTACACAAATCGCCCTGGAAGGAGGGGTGGTGGTGTGGTGTTGTATGTTGACAATATCTTGAATTGCAAAGTTGTCGAACCAATGACTATGGCTATTGAAGGAATTATGGAAAGTGTGGCTGTAGAAATTGAGATGTTGAAAAGCAGGAACGTGATAGCTGCATGCGTGTATAGAGCACAAAGCTCGAAAGTGGATGATTTTCAGTTCAATTTTGAAAAAATATTAGACGCACAGGATAACCAAAAAACCCTTTTGATCGGCGGAGACTTTAATATTGATTTTCTTAATTCACGAAATTGTAGAGCAACTTCTGATTTCTTAAGTGCTCTATGTTCACGCTCTCTGTTCCCTCTGATTTCACATCCAAGTAGAATCACCACATCCTGTGCTACATTGATCGACAATATTATCACAAATAATGCAGACCACTTTATATCAAGTGGCTTGTTGATTAATGACATTAGCGATCACCTGCCTGTTTTTACCATCTATGACCTGCAGCCTAGAAAATATGAAAAGCTGAATTACTCTACATACTGCAGAGTCAGAACAGAAATTAATATCCAACATTTTAGAAACGAACTTCTCAAGCAACACTGGTCTGGAGTCTATGTGGGTGATGTGAATGAAGCTTATTATTCCTTTTTAAATACTTTTATATCACTATATAATATTTGGTGTCCATTGAAGCAATCCAAAAAAATTACTAGAACTGATAAACCATGGTTTACAAGAGGAATAATAAGAGCATGTCATAAGAAAAATAAACTGTATAAAAATTATGTTAAAAACCGGAACACTGATAACGAAAAAAAATACAAACTATCAAAAACAAATTAACTACCATTATGAGAAATGCTGAGAAGGATTACTATAACAGAAAACTGAGAGAAAATCATGGGAACATGAAGGCGACTTGGAATGTACTAAACAGAGCAATCAGACCCAACTCCAAACAAAAAATCATACCTGATTACTTCATTGAGGATGATATTGTTCATAATGATAAAAGAAAGATTGCTGATGAATTTAACTTATTTTTTACTAATATAGGAGCTAATATAGCCAAGAGTATGGACGGATCGAATCAAAGGGGAACATCTGAGATGGGGAGCAGAATAATGCAGTCTATATTTCTGGGAGAGGTCTTTGAAAACGAAATTTTATCTATTGTAAATAAGTGTAAAAGTAAAACCTCCACAGACAGTGATGGACTCGACATGTTCATTATAAAAAGAACTATCGACTGCATTATCAAACCTTTGACATTTATCTGTAATCTGTCTATACAAACTGGTGTTTTTCCGGATCAAATGAAAGTCGCCAAAGTAATCCCGCTTTTCAAAAATGGGGATGAACATACATTTAACAACTACAGACCAGTGTCGCTGCTCTCTCAGTTTTCCAAAGTCCTGGAGAAATGGTTCTCTCATAGACTTACACACTTCTTAGATAAACATAACTTAATCAGTGAAAAACAGTATGGGTTCAGGACACAAAGATCTACAAGCCTAGCACTTATTGAATTGGTTGAAAAAATAACAGCTGCTACGGAAAGAAGAGAATATACAGTCGGAGTATTCATTGACTTACGCAAGGCATTTGATACCGTAAATCATGAGTTTGCTACTGTCCAAATTATATAGCTATGGAATCAGGGGGCCAGTACACCAATGGCTTCAAAGTTATATTTCTAACCGTGAACAATATGTGCATATCAAGGGGGTGAATTCACATTACAAAAAGGTCACATGTGGAGTCCCACAAGGGTCCGTTTTAGGACCTTTGCTTTTTATTTTGTTTATCAATGACATCTGTGAAGCGTCTAATAGCTTAAACTTTTTGTTGTTTGCTGATGACACCAGTATATTCAACTCGGGTAATAACTTGCTTGAATTAACAGAAAGAGTTTGTGCTGAATTAAAAAATGTGAGGAATTGGTTTAATGCAAATAAGTTATCATTAAATTGGGACAAAACAAACTTTATGATATTTGGTAACAAAAATAAAAGTGATGATGTGAAAATCACAATTGATGGAGTTCGGATTGAAAGGGTTAATGAAGTTAAGTTTCTGGGCGTTGTCTTAGATGAGAAACTTAATTGGAAAGCTCACATAGACTATGTAAAGAAAAAAATTAGTAAAACTATTGGTATCTTGTACAAAGTGAAAGATTTATTTGATTGTAGCTCGTTACATATGCTGTACTGCTCACTGGTTCTCCCATATTTCAGTTACTGCACTGAAATCTGGGGTAATACATATAGCACCAACACCAAACCCTTGTTTTTGTTGCAAAAAATAGCTATAAGAATTATTAACAATAAACATTATAGAGAGCATACAAACATCTTGTTTATAGCATCTGGACAACTCAAGTTTAAGGATATTGTTGATTTGAAAATCTTGCTCCTTGTGTGGAAAGCTAAACAGAAAATGTTGCCCAATTATGTGCAAGATCTATTTTGCGTGAGTGATGGACACAGAAGAAAACACAACTTCCGAACCAAATTTGCCAGGACAACACTGAAACAGAAATGTCCCTCAGTTTATGGAGTTAAACTGTGGAACTCCTTGAATGAAGAACTCAAAGTTTGTAAAAGTGTGTGGAAGTTCAAGAGAATGTATAAAGTAAAAATTTTGAATGAATATAATTTAGGTTAAAAAAGAGGATTGTATCTGACGAAATGTGAGACATTGAGGACTGTTGATGCGTTGTGCAATTGGTGACTTGGGTTTTGGTGTTTGGGGTTTAAATTGGGAAATTCAATTTGCTTTCCTTATTTTATTTTATTGTTTTTGTACAAAGGACAGGATATACAAGATTTATCTTCTTTCTGTTCCTTTTGTTCAGGTAAAAGCATGTATGAATGTGTCAACTGCAAACTGATTATGAAATTGCTTGAACAATAAACATAAACAATTTTAAACTCAAATTTTTCTACCCTTTAATCCATTTCTGGGTCAGGTTTAAATACTGTAATAATCATCTTTAAATAGTAAATACTGTAACCATGTGCAATACTGCAATCTCATAATGTCCCCTGAATGTCACTTCTACTTATTATCCTGCCCTATATAACTTTGATATTGATATTTAAGCATTTACAGCTAGCTAAGAAACATATTTTGTGTGGTGCCTGTGCGCTGCAACAGTGAAATTTTTCCCCTGTGGGACAAATAAAATGTTCTCTTATCTCATCTTGATTACCTTTCTGCGTCGGTGGCATCTTCACAATGTTGTAGGCCAGCGTGGCTCCTTTCCCCATGCAGTTTCCAATGTTCCAAACCGTGCCGTCCCGTTCGATATGAGGATGGGCGGTGACTCCGTTGATGTTCACATAGTTACACAGATCAACCTAAAAAGGAAAACGCAAAATTCTTGAAGATTATTCTTGTTTTCAGACTTTTCTGAAGGTTGACGGGGGCTGCACCTTCTTGAGGGTCTCCAGGTTTTCCGTGTTGACTTTAGTGATGTAGTTGGTTTCGGTGACGGCGTAGTAGTCCTCTCCGATCGGGTACACGTTCACCAGGCAGTTGTCCGTTACCTCTACACCCTTGAAGTAGGAGAAAAACCTGCAAAGAATACAAAAAAGTGTCAAACTCAAAATAGGAGAGGCAGCTTACTCCCAGTTTACAAAATAAGAGGATCTTTGTGCTCCTTGTAAATGGAGTACACTGTCTAATTACAGCACAAGTGCAAGGGCAGTGTCACGTAAGATTTTTTGAACAAGTAATTAGTTACACAATACTTACAAATTAATTAAATATTTACGCAACTTATTGCGGTTACAACCTCGAGACCGCAGCACACAACATTCCACAAGAACAAAAAAGAACACAACATTAAACAAAAACACAAAAGTGCAACGCTAAAGAGAACAAACATGACAGAAAGACAAGAAGACAAAAAATAAAATATAAAATAATAGATTTCATTTAAAAATTCAATAAAAAAATAAATAAATATATATATATATATATATATCAATTATAAGAATAATGATGATAATAATAATAATAATGACAATAAAAATAATACTGATTTGTTATTTTCTTAAAACACAAAAGATCTCTTCACACAAATGCTGTTGTGTGTGTGCTCTAAGCTTAAGCTGTGTGATGGTTTCACAAGTAACTGCTAAGTCAAATAGGTATTTTGTAGTAACTTTAATTTTATAACTAAACTAGTGTTATCAAAGTAATCTGTTACACCACTGTTACTTCTATTAGTAGGTGATCTATTCTCAGTAAGTCATTGTTTGTAATTGAGTTTCACACAACACTGGTCAAGAGTGAAGTAAGTCTGCATTTGGGTGGACGCTCTTTTCTTTAGACTTTTAAATACGTCTCCATTTGTTAAAAGTCTTGTCAAGATTAATTTTGTGGCATTTGTGAAGCACATTTAGTTGCAGTAAGGTATAAACTATATATTATGTCGCTATAAAAAATACATTCTTTTTACTAAAATTGCTTTGAATACAGTGCCCTCCCATGACAAGTGGGAAGCTCGAGTCTTTAGCCTTTTCTTACCTGGAGAAAATATTTTTGCAGGGATCTGGGTAAGCAAACGTCCCAAACTCGGTAATCACCACACGCTTTTCAGTGATGGCTCTCACGTAGGCATCTGTTTTTACAAACCTGGCAAATAAAAACAAACCAATTGCTTCTCTCTTTATCTGTTTTGCTCAGGAAAATCAATTGGACTTTATATTCTCTTACTTTCTATAGTAGGTGACCTGGCCATTCTTAAAGTCAAACTTGTGCATAAGAGCCTGCCCATCGAAGAGGTGATAAAAAGGCTCATCTCCAACTTCAAACAGACCAGGCCCCAGACGGAGGAGACTGCCCTTGATAAACGAGGGAATCCTACCTGTAAACAAAAGTATTCAAGATTCAAGGATTTTTTTTGCCATTTGCAGTAAAACCACATTGGAAAAACTGTGCAAGACTACCCCAGTGCGCACCAGGATAGTACACGCCGGAGCTCCTGTACTGCATCGTAATTACATTGGAGCTGAGAATGTAAATAACATTAAAAATGAAAATGTATGGTTTAAAACTCACCAGTGACTGTTGCTGGAATTGGGTCAGACAGCTCCTCGCATGTTTCGAAAATCTTCCTGTAGCCCCCAGCTGGATGCTCAAATCTGTCAGTAAACGCATGAATTTGGATTTCAATTGAATTATGAATGAGTTAAAAGTCCAGACAAAAAACATACACTAAAATCCTTTTTAAAAATTCATGCTATTTCTATCCAAATCTAAATATATCGTGAAAATAAAAAGTTCTTCTTACCGGCTGACCATAGTTGTTCCTTTTGCTGCTGCTCCACTCAAACAAACCCGTTGGCCACTTCTGAACTGGACTCCTCTAACCCTGGTATTTAGTCTATTTATCCGTGGAGGGCCCCCCTAAACATTGACTGCAATATTAGGTGTAAAACCTTTGCCTTGGCCAATCGCGTCGCAGCCTGAACAAGAATGCCTTTGTGCCCATATCCTTTGCTGGATGGCTCAATGACCACGCTGCTGAAACCGGATTTATTCTTTATGAGGGAATATTAATTACAGTGGGGGCTATGCTTTGTGTTGCAATGCTCCATGTGATTGAGTGTTGTAGCAAGTGCCTTTTAGTGAATGTTATTGCTAATGCTGTGTCATGCTTGTTAGCTTTTGTTGGGGAAATCTACAATCTACGTTGGATGTATAATGTATTGGGCAATGTAAATGTTTGTGTATTTTGGGCTCCAGTTTTAAAGGTGGAAAAGTCATATCTACAGAGAGGAGATGCTAGCACAATGTTGATATATTTGTATTGAGGTATTAATTAGGTCATTGGGGGTTTTACTTTCATGACCCCAGGGGAAGTTTACAGACAAGAGTAGAAAGTGTTTTTTTTTAAGCAGCAAAATCATATCTATTAAAAATACATATTTTTTTTATTACACTGATTTACATTAAACTACTATTGATAGGAATAATCATGAATCTATGTATTCTTTCCTGGTAACTTTTTTCCCAATTGTTTTGTTTTGCTTAACATCTCGGGCCTCCTGTAAAAAATGTAGGTTATTATGTATTTTTGTAGCATAATTATGTGATACCTAATTAGTAATTCTGTGAAGTATACTCATTATTAGACCAAGCATGTTTTATAATCCAAATAGTCTTTTAATAGATCATAAGACATAATTGTACGAACACTTGTGTCCCTGGACAGTTGGAAAGAAAGTCCCAAAGAAGCAATATTTACTTTATGTTAAGAAGTCCTGCAACTTGAAGCATGATTATAACTGGAACACAATAATAATGTGCTATTTTAGGTCAAAATAATAAAACTGTTTATATTAATACCATTCCATCCAAATACATTATGTAAAAACCCAGACACTAAAAAAAGAGGTATAGAGTCATTTGGACAACACGTCTCAAAACAATCTTCTGCAACTAAAACAAAGTTAAAGGGATGAAGCGTGTCCAGTTTTAATTTGCTTGTCTCTATGCAGCTTTAATCCAGGTGTGGGGATTAGGCAGAGCGTGGCCACAGGACAATAGCTCTCTGTTTCTCCTGAGAACAAACTCCATTAGTTTCAGCACTTTAAATTATGAAACCACTTTGATCAAATTCATTCAATTTGATTTTGCAGCAATATCATGAGTCGAGAGGGAACTTTGCGTAAATAGGGGAGAGTTTAAGGCCTATGACTATTGTTATTGGTGTAGAACAGGTCCAGCCCTACCCGATAAGCGGTTACTTAGGGCCCCAAACCCTAGATTTACAGTTTAATTGGCAATCATGATATTTTCTTCTTTTTCTTCTGCTGTTCTTCTCAGCTTCTTAAGCAGCTGTCAGGATTAGAAGTAACAATTTATTTTTCCATGTCTTGTTTTTTATCAGGTGAGATTACTGCCACATATTCATAATCCATTTTGCAATACAATAACATAATCAATAAATTAATGATCACTGATATATTGCGTGGACTGAGCCAAATGCCTTAAATATGTATATATAACGTGTGTGGTGACCTGTATGGTGTCGTATATATAAACAAACATAGACTGAAAGTGTGAAGTGGTCTAAACTGAGAGCCATGGTTTGAATAATGGAGAGAAAATGAGAAGAGCAACATCTGCTGGTGAATGTGCGACACTACTGGCAGCCATCGACCATTATGAGTGAATTACGATTAGTTTTGATAATGTATCTGCGTTTATGTGTCTATAGTATGAACGATAAGTGTCTCTTAACTTTAACGTTGGTAAGACAAAATGTTTTTGAATGTTTTTATTACATCCGGTTTCATATAAAAAATAGCTCCTTCCGTATCCTTCCTCGTCCTTCTTTTTCGTTCATTAGAAAAGACAGCTCTAGATTTTCACAAATGATAATTAAGACATTATTAAATTGTAATTCCAGCTAAATAAGTTAAGTAATTAATTAAAATCGAAGAATGGTAAGGGAGAATGGAGTGATTTATGAATCCGGATGCAGCCATTTCTTTGAGCTTTCGCATTGTTTTGCGGCGCATGCGCGTTTGAAGACGTGTTAACAAGATGGCGGAGATGCGGTCGGGCTGCTGCCTGTAGTTTTCTCCGCGGAAAATTCAATGTTTTGTGCTTCATTATCGCGTACTGCTACGTATAGTTACTGTTTCGTACCTTTGCGATTGTTTTTTTGTCGTTACGTTTGAGTCTAGATTTGCTGTTTCTTCGGCAAAATGAATTTCACCACGAAGGTTGTGCAGGTGACCAATGTGTCGCCGAGCACCACGTCCGAACAGATGCGCACACTCTTTGGTTTTCTCGGAACCATCGAAGAATTAAAGCTATTCCCACCAGAGTAAGTGAAACATAACACATGTTCAGATTTGATACACACAACAATGTTTGAGATGTTTCTTGCTAACCTTACTGATAATGTTTGTTTGTTTCGTAATGGCGCGACGGCCTGATGCGCTCTCGTTAGCCTCGATGCTAACTTGGCTAGCTCCCATTGCTTTGAACAGCGCTGTTATTCGAGAAACTAAAAACACTGATTTATAAGCACTTGATGTTTCCTCCGTCCCCAGTCGCTTAAATCATTGAGTATGCTTATTTATAGAAAGGGCAGTTGGCGTTTGTTATGATCGGAGAGGAAACAATGTCTAACCAATATGACGCTTAACAAGACGGCCATTGGATTGAAGGAGTATAGCTACATTGATGCGTCTGTAAAATGCATGTATAAAATCAGGATTTTTTGTAAAGGTTATTGATTAGCCTTTTTTCAAGCCATAAATCACAAAAAGGTCTCAAAAGTATAAACTATGAACTTTATGGAACTGCACTTTTTGCGTTCGTTACCTGAACTTTGTGAACTAGGCCTTTATCTGCTTATTTTTCAGTGTCAAATGCATTTTGTGGCTTTAAAATTGGTTGCAAATTAAGTGAATCTATGGTTTAAGCAGCATGGAAAGTCACAGGCTACGTCTTTGTTGTGACCAAGTTCAATGCAATAAAATATGAAGGAAAAAGAGGGGATAAGGACAGGTTTGTTCTGCAGACTTGTCATAACTGTGTCTTTGTTTGACCATTCCACAGTGACTCGCTGATGCCTGTCACGTCCCGGGTGTGTTTTGTCAAGTTCCTGGAGCAGGAGTCAGTCGGTGTGTCTCAGCATCTCACCAACACGGTCTTTCTGGACAGAGCTTTGATTGTGGTCCCTTTCGCAGAAGGTTTGTATCACGCGTTCTTAAAGTTGTGTGTGTCCTTTGATTGAATGGCATCATTATTCATCGCCATCACTGAACTAAAAAAACAGAGCTCTCTTTCTGTAGTAAGGCCCGGGATTAGTCCGACCCGTGTTTATTTTTGTTATCTCCAAACCACCTAAACCAGGTTTGGCCCTCTCTAAAACAACTCAATTATCAACTGCTAATCTGAGCAATTGTCTTGATAGATATATATGCATTTTATTTTATTCACCCATGTTGGACTTTCCTCTGTTAAACTTCTCTTTGTTATTTGTGTGTTGTGTGTATGTGTGTGTGTGATTTTTGTAGTGAAGAAGGCAAAAGGTCAAAAGGTGCCCTCGTTGAAGGCTCTCAGTGCTCCTCTGCAGCCAACAGGGGACTCTAGGCATTTGCAAAGGCCAGCACCATTCAAGCCCCACCCTGTCTTTTTGTCTCTCTTTCCCTCTCTCTTCTGTCTTAATTTATCTTTTGCAGGTTATTTACCTTATTAATGCTGGAATGTCAATACATTCAAAGCCATTATTTCTTCCCAAACTGAAAGCTACCTCTATTGCAAAGTTAAATTCAGAATGTCAAGACTAGATGGTCCCATGTTAGGTTTAGACTCCAAAAGCATTAACTTATAATAATAGTTCTATGAAGTTTGATTTGTTTTTTGATTGAAAAAAAACCCAATGGAAACAGGATGCAATTCTTATATTCAATGTGGTACATTTTAATATTTTGTGTAAGTAATCACAAAGTGCTGTTCATTGAATGGATCCGTACTGTTTTATTAGATCTGAAATGAGCAGCCCTGGTGTTGGTACAATCCCAGTTAACGGTGGTCTCCTTTTGTTGTTGTGTTTTGCAGCCAGTCCTGTAAACCAGGCCCTGCTGAAAAGGCCACCACTGCAGATTTTCTCCTGTTTGTTCTTTATTTTTATGTTGTCACTGTTTGGTGCCTGTAAATACAGTGGTTTATGGTGAAATGACAATGTTAATAATTCTGGTAATGATTTCTAATACGTTTCACTGATGACACACAAATTCAAATTGATAATCATAGATCTTTGATTTGCTAAATTGATGCAGTGACAGGTAAGAAACCAGAACAATAATTTAATGCGAGCACTTTAGCATTCCCCATTAAGTGTCAATGTCATGCAGCACATATTTTGTTTTGGTATCATTTTGACAACACCCTAAATTTCTCTTTTGTGTGTATCTCGATTTTTCTCTGTGTGCTTTTTAGTAGCCAAGCCGCCCACGTGAGTCGCTTGTTTGAGTCTATATGAAAAATGAGGGCTCACCCAACTGGAGAAGCAGCTGTGCTTGCTAACGTTTGGTTCATGACTTAAAAAACACGTTCAGGTGATTTTTGGCAGTGTTCATTGGAGTAGTGTGGTACTTTGCAGCAATAGTTATGTCACTGCAGTCATTATTTTGGGACCTCAAATCTGTAAGGTAACCTTTTATTTGAAGAAATGCAGTGTGAGGACTGTATGCTTCTGCTCTGTTGTGTGTCCTCCTATGTTCCCGTCTAATGCTGCTTTGTTTCCCACAGGTTCCATCCCAGATGAGAGCAAAGCTTTGTCACTGCTGGCACCAGCTAATGCTGTTGCAGGAATCCTGCCTGGAGGAGGACTTCTTCCCACTCCCAACCCCCTTCCCAACCCGGTATGATCAATGACTACTGTGCTGCTTTGTTTTCATTTGTATTAGTTTAATTCTGAGTGTGTTTATCTCTTTTTTCAGTTGGGTCCAAATCCGTTTGGCGCCCCGAACATGGATGCTCTGGCTGCTTTTGGATTTCCTGGAGCCAACATGAACCCACAGGCGGCGGACCAGTTACTAAAATTTATGACGGATCCAAAGTAAGTGTTGGATGCTATAAACACGTCGACCACCTCCTGGTGGAACATCAAACGCACTAAGCTTCTTTGTCCAGGCTGAACCCGCTGGCAGTTGGTTTGAACCTGAGCGCGAGCTTGAAGGCAGATGCATCAAATAAAGAAATCGAAGTTGCCATGAAGAGAGTCAGAGAGGCCCAGTCCCTCATCTCTGCTGCCATTGAACCAGGAAGTGAGTCATGTGTTGCCTGGCAACAACAGTGGTCATTGAAGAGGAAATTTGAATCTTTAAAATATAAATGTGTTGCAGGCAAGGAGAGCAAGCGGCGCCACTCTCGCTCACGGTCCCGGTCCAGAAGGAGAAGAACAAGGTCTCGTTCACGACACAGGTATTTGAAGCTTAAGCTGAAGTGGTCCTCTCACAGTTTGAACTACTTTTATACTCATGTTGTATTCACGTTCAGGCGCTCGAGAAGCAGATCAAGGCGACGATCCGGCTCCAGAAACAGGAAGCGATCAAAGAGTCCACGCAGGAGACGCAGCCGCTCCAGAGATCGCAAGCGCTCCCGCAGCAGGTGCACCTCCTGGCTTTATTCAAATGTGGACAAACGGAAGAGCAAATGTTAACTTTGTTCATAAACTTTGTGTTTTAGAGAGAGAAAAAAGGAGGAAGCAAGAAAAAGGTCCAGGACCCCTCCCAAAAGCTACAGCACAGCGAGAAGATCACGCAGTGCCAGTCGGTGAGTACAATCATATTATTTTTGTTTACACGTGACATTATTCTGATGAATGTATTCGTTATATTCCAGCAGCAGACGCAGAAGAAGCCGCAGTGGCAGCAGATCTCCCAGAAAGTCTCCAAAGAGGTCTCCATCAAGGTCTCCCTCTCCTAGAAGGTCACTGCAGTGACTTAGAGCATTCATTCTGAAGAACATCAATATTCATGGTCATTTTATCTTTCTACAGACATAAGAAAGAGAAGAAACGAGACAAGGAAAGAGACAGGGAGCGCAGGAGTGACAAAGATCGCAGCCGTGACGACCGTGAGCACACCAGCAGCAAGAAGAGGAGGAGGAGCAAGGAGAAGGAGCGCGAGCAGGAGCGCAAAGTCGACTCTGAGAAGGATGTAAAGGTTACTATAGTTTGCTCTGAGCCTGTGCCCACATTTTAACCTCCTCACAATGTTATCACAGGACAAACGCTCAGTTTGTTTTGTTCTAATTAACTGAAGTGTAGGGCACGCCCATTCAACTCTTTATTTTATCTTGGAAACTCTGAAGCTCCAACTTCCAACTCAGAAAAACTCGTTTGAACACTGCTCAAGTCTAATTCAACTCAGAAACTTTGCTGAACTCAAAAGTTGCTTTTATAAATGGATGGACGCTTGCACAACCTATAGCTGGAGTCGCACTGAGGGTCTGAGCTGGTGTGTGTGCTTCCAGGTCACCAGAGACTACGATGAAGAAGAGCAAGGCTACGACAGTGAGAAGGAGCGCATGGGGAGGAAGGGCTCCGAGGAGTCCATGTCTCCTCACTCTGAAGACAACGGCACTCAGGCGGTCAAAGGCGTCAAAGTGAACGGTTCCGACGACCACCACGAAGAAGACATGGATGTGAGCGACTAGTACCGTCCCGCCATATAACCCAAATGTTTAGTCCGTAAAATGTGATAGAAATAAGTTGTAACCGTTTCTCCTACAAAGTACTACACAGATTTAAGTTATTTTGCCTTTAGGCTTATCCAATGGTTTGTCGAGGCGCTTTTACCGCTGTGGCTACAAACGGCCTTTAGTCTCTGCTTGTGTCTGGTGTTTTGCCCTCTTCATGTGATATCTTGACATTTTGACGTCATGCTTTTCCTCTATTCACATTTCACAGGTGTATTATTGCTTCATGTTATTTGGAAGTGTTTTATTGATGATTACTTTTTTAATTAAATCCTCTGGACAAATATGTGGCTTTTTTTTATATTGCACCAATTGTTTTTCTACTAGGTACTTCGTTTTTATAACTTAAACCATGTGAAACTGAGCACATGGAGATCATTTCTTACCTGTACAGTAATATCTATTATCACTAGCTGCTGCTACACTTCACACTGCCTTTTTCATTCAAATATTGGAGCTAAGACTTAAATTGGACATGTTGGCTTCAAGTTAAGGCCAAACCAGCTGAAACTACTTTCTATTTATGCTTAATGTTACCAAAATGTGTCCATTTGTCATTCAGATAAATCAAAGTTTTCATCTGGGAACAGGTTAAGACTTCATCCATCAATCCATTTCTGGGTCAGGGGGGTGGCAATCAGAGATGCCACCCAAGTCTCAGAGCACCAGCCCCTCACTGACCCTCTGCAGGTGGTGAGTCCACAGGAGGGCGGCTGCTCTCTGAGTGTGAGCATAGCCTTGATCTTTCAGTGGGGGCTTTGGGCAAAGTGGGGTTAAGTGTCTTGCCCAAGGACACAACAACAGCAGTCATCAGTGCGAGTCGGTGTAGAGGTGGGAATTGAACCCACAACCTTCAGGCCTGAAGGCTCTACCAACTGAGCTACTGTCGCCCAGGTTAAGACTTCAATAATTTATAATCCACACACTTTTAATCTTATGTTAATAAAAACTTTCAAACTCTTGATACAAAAATATTCTATACCTATTTTGATACTATCGCAATGCTCTTTTTAGACAATTACAATTTCTAACTCAGTATTATATGGGGCCATAAAGGTTTATATTGTGTATTTTGGCATTTCTGCTGTACTTTATCAATACTTGCCTCAACTTTGGCTTCGTACTTGACATTGATACCACTACTTTAAAGAGTACTTGAGTGATGTTTCTTCAAGTATAGTAGCGTCAGCTTTGTTAGTATCTGGGTTATGAACAGTGAAACATTGCCACAATTGAAATGTCTTAATTTGTTGAATGCAATCGGGAACTGAAAATAGGGCTGTAATAATAGACTATGAATTAATTGTCGACAAATATTAGTAAGCTGTTAACATAGACTGAGGAATTGTTATTGTTTCAGCTAATTTCTTTGGCTGCAGAAACATTTTCAAAGTACTTTTAATCCAAACAACCCTCTCCAGGGGCATCACTTGAGCCGTGCTCTGGTTAATTGTATGAAAAGTCCCATCTTCACAGACTTAAACAAATTATTAAATGGAAGAATAATCATCCAACTACCAAAACAATGGTTACTGAAAGTCATGTGGAATATATGACAAACGAGATGGAGTCCAGAGTTGAAACATGGCGCTGGTGCTTTATTTAAAGGGATGTGGAGAAGGTATGGTCGCTGAAAGCCACTACATGGATTGCAATATTTTTCCCATTTTTTTTGAAATATCCAGCAACTTCACAGCTTTTACTCTCCCTTGATTACAAAACAAAAAGAAAAACACAGAAACTACCATCGAGGAGAGATTTATATAAGCACTAGAAATGTGTTTCAAAGTATTAGTGTTACTTCTCGGTAATATAACAAAGAATATAATATAGCTTAAAGATGCATGTGTGATCCTCCACAGCCTTAGCATGCCTTATATCAGTGCAGTTATAAACCAAATATAGTTTACCTGAATCCCAAAGACGCTCTCAAGGCGCGTCCACACACTAAAGTGAAGTCTGGTTCACTTCAGGCTCATAATGCTTCATTTGTGGTTTTAAAATCTTTTTCTGTTCAGCACTTTGAGTTTCCTTGTGTATGAAATGTGCTATGCAGATAAACTTGCCTGGCAACTGGCCACAAATACTCCAACAAGCTTCATCTCAACTTCAGAGTGTCTTAAACTTGTAACAAGTGAGTAACATTGAGAGAATTGTATTTAGTAAAAAACACATCTTTTGCTTGTCCCTTTTGCAAATGTTTGAGAATAGTAACATGCATTTAGCTTAGCATTTTTGTTGGTCTTAATGCTTGTCATATTGTTACAGTGCAGGAAATCACACTGCACGACTCCAGAACATTTTCTCTGGAGCGCCAAAACAGGTCCCTAATTTACTTAGAAATAGAAAAGAGAATAATTATTTTAATATTCTTATGTCCAAGTGTCAGAGCTCCACCATTTGTCTGAAAAAAACTCTAGCTCTGTGACTTAATGAGGACCTTTGCATTTGTTCCTGAAGTGAACCAAATCCAGTTCGACCAGCGAGTGTGAACGCTCCCTCAGTTACAGACGCACAACAGACCTGGATACAGAACTGTTCACTCACATCATATTGTACAACACAGAGGTAAGATGATCCGACCTGAAGAGACACGAGGTCCACACGGCAGAGGACGGGCTGGCGGCACTGGGCAGGGACCTCACGATTACTACTACCCCGGTGTGACATCTTTAGAGGCAAAATCCACAGAGAGAGCACAGAGAGAGACCAGAGACAGAGAGACCAGAGAGAGAGAGACCAGAGACAGAGAGACCAGAGAGAGAGAGACCAGAGAGAGACCAGAGAGAGACCAGAGCAGGACCAGAGACAGAGAGACCAGAGAGAGATCCCAGAGAGAAAAACCCAAGAGAGACCAGAGAGAGAAACCAGAGACAAAGACCAGAGATCAAAGCCAAATGACCACAAATAGAGCGATGGAAAATATTTACATGAAAATTTAAATTTCCTCCAATGATTTTGAATAACCGTCAAATCGTTGCTTTTCTCTCACAATAATCGTCACTCCAGAATATGAAATCGTGACGTCCCCAACCGTGCCTGTGCCAAAGCCTCGTCCCAGCGGCGTGAAAACATTCTGAAGTACTGAAATGTATTGCTACACAGCGTTACTCCATGGAGTATACCATAAACTTTTATAATACATCATTTATAAACAAGAGTCAGGAAATGTGGAGGGATTCTTCAGCTGCATGGAGCACATTATGATCACTCAGACTGACAGCGATGCACCGTAGGGTTTCAAAGAATTACCAGAATTGTTCAAAGTCTCAACAACAGTTTGTCCAGAGTGCATATTTAAAACCCTTCGAATTTCACCAGCACAAGTCAAAACCTTTTTTATTATTATAATTTTTTAAACAGTGCACAAAGCTACTCTCCCAGTGCAGGGGCGGCCATTTGCTTTGGTCCGTACACATGTCGTTTTGCCTGGAATGTTTTATACTAGTGTAAATAAAGTTCATCTAATCTTATCTTAATATGGTCTTTAGCTGTGTGCAAAAAAAATAAAATAAATAAAGAATTGATTTTCAGATAAATATTGTAATTTATTAATAGATTAGCTATAGCCATAATTTGTATTTATTAGGTAATATTTATGTTTTATGTTTAAAATGTATTAAATATATTGCGTACAGAAGCATGGCAATCTTCAAAACAATATTAAATTGTTTTTTTGTTGAATGACGGCCGAGGAAATGCTAAAACTAAACTATTAAATTAAACATAAATGCACAAATGATGTTGTATTTTTGTTCAAATGGGGCCTAGAGAAGGGGCAAAAATCTGTTAATTATAATAATATTGAACCTCAATGAAAGAAATTAAGTTGAATCGTATTGAATTGAAAGTTACCTGTAACCTCTGGGCACTTATGGATGAAACCGTCACTGTTAAATATCTATTGTGTGTATTAAGATTTTAGACTTTTTTATGTCTGTCTTTAAATCTATTTTTTTTACTTTGTGACATTTTCAACCAAATACCAAAGCAAACTCAAGATTGTGCCTTCCTGTTACTTATAATGACTATAGAAAATAATGTTGATTCTGATAAAAAAAAGTTCAGATTTTTAAGTCATAATTAAATAATGTTATTAATAAAACTTGGCACATTCCAAGCAAAGCGAAAGCATCTCCACGACGACAAGCGGAAAGCGGACCCCATCAGCAAAGTAGCGCATTGGACCTTCAAAAGATACACGACGTTTTACAGCAAAATTCAATTAAACGTAAGGCTCTCGCAGACTAAAAGTACAGAAAAGCCTCATCAAGCTGCCTTAAGTTTACACAAAATGCCCCGACGCGCCTCCACGCACCCGCACGCCCCGCTGCTTTTCTTATTCTTAAGCGAGATGACGTATTTACAGAGGGTCAGTGCAATCTCCAAGTGAGAATTCAAATACCGCAGTCCGATACCCGATACTTACATTTGATATAGTTATTATTACAAGAGAGGGGAGTGGAAAAGTCCCGCGGCTGCTGCTCTGTGGGTTGCAAGTACGATGGAAAAAGCGAGCACTCTTTTTGACGGCGATTACATGGCACAGTCTTTTGCATTGACTTTTGCTTTTCGGGGGAATCCATCGGAAATGAGATGCGACCGACCGCTGCCCCCAGTTCCCTTTGAAACACACATATATCGATACAGGGACAGGAGGGAAAAACAGCGAACGCGGTTGGATTTTTCCCCGGTTCAGAAAACAGGTCAGAGATCGGGGAAGCGACAGGGGTCCTCCTTGTACTCCGCGGGGATGACGAAGATCGACTCGTCGAAATCGTCGTAGCGGAACTCCTGGAAAGTGACGGTGGCGGTGATGGTGGGGAAGACGGGGATATCTGAAACGGAGAAGAGATTTATGTGAAAACCTAATAATATATATAATGGTTTTATAACAGGATGACAATAAGAAAGATGAGCTCGACATAAAAGATGAAGGAAATGTGCTACAGTTTTAAATAACACACAGAGAAACTGTTGCATTCATATTTGTCTGGTGGATTTATATATTTATCTGGATCACCAACAAAACAAGTATTTGTGCCGTAAAATTCTGTCAAAACCCACCATAACTTTTGTCTTGTTTTGTTGCAGACAGACAGACCCTGGTGAATACATAACCCCTGGTGGAGGTAATAATGCCAAAAGGAGAGGATTAAAAGTAGAGTTTTACCAAGTTTGACTGGAAACCCAGGAGGAAGCTTCATCTGGACGAATTCTCTGAGTTTGTTGAAATGCTTGAACGGAGCAATGACTTCCAACACGTTCAGTAACCTGAGGAAGACAAGAACAATAAATAATGTTTGTACAGTGACATTATACTGCGACAGCTCCAGTTAGAGATCAGTGTTGGAAGATTCAGTTGTAGCACTGCTCATTTCATTTAAAAAAAAGTTATTATTTTATCTTTGAAAAACCTAAACCATAAGTCGTCTAAAAACTGCACACTCTGTAATCAAGACCTCATCAAATATGTTGTGACCATAGACTGTAAATATTAACGGACAAATTCATGCCTATCTCCATCGTTCTAACTAATGGGCCAAAAAAACGCATCTGCGCATGCGTCAGCCGGCACGAGCCCCATTCATTTAAACGAGTGACTTCAAAAATTCACAGCGACTAAACTAGACTGGTCCAAAAAAATTCACCCCCTCAGCCTTGACAAACATGTGGAACGGAGCTTTGGGCCAAGAGCCGACTTTTGGACCATCCTGTAAAGATGTTTTCGAGTGGTCTGTTATGTTAGCATTGGCTAATTCTTTTTCCGGATCCAACCCCATTGGCCCGGGGTGGTATATCAAGCATGTCAGCGCACGTCATTTTGGTCACTTTTGCACCAGGACTCGCCCCTACTGGTTGTGAAAGACATGTTATTCTGCATAAGTTTTCCAGTTCATCATTTAAAAAACCCATAGAGACATCAACACTGAGAAAGAAGAAATCCAAACCTTTCTTTCTCTGATGTGAGGTCTTCCCAGTTGTCTCTAAGAGCATGACCCTGAACATGTTCAAAATGTGCACCTCTATTCATTCTACCACATAATAGATAAATCCTAAATCCTTCAGCCTGAGATGTTTGTGACAACAATCTCCAAGACAGATGTAGTATCAATACTCGTGGCCATTTACTAAAGTGGAATGTAACATTGTAGGAGTAAAACGTTTTGGGGGATGTTATGTTAAAAAAAAGAAAAAAAAATGCAGAAGGGAGAAAAATGACATTAGAAAGCCATTAAGCATGTTAAGGACGGGCGTGTGGCGCCGGAGCGCATTTGTTCAGAGCAAGAGATAAAACTCTTTAACTGCATCACGTCAACCTCATATTTTACAGCATCTGCCTCTGAACGTGACAGACGTTTCATCAAACCACCTCCACGCACTCTACACACTCTAGTTTCTGAATTTGGAATCAGAGAAACTATGTGAAACAAAGTAATAATCAAAGAGCGTCGTCCAGTGGTCATTATCATGTTTGAAACTGTTTCTGAAGGTGGAAACTCAAACATTATACAGTATGTTTAACTGCATCATTTCTAAGCCCTATTCCCACTGGTCCACACTGGTGCCTACATGATAAGTTTAAGATTAATTCATTTATTGGTCCCACAGTGGGGAAATGTCAGTGTTGCATCACCAATTACAGAAAAGTAGGAATGAGTATTAGAGAATTAAGCTAACTTTAGCATAATAAGGAAGCAAGTCTAAAATCTCAAACTAAATGTAATTCTATCCATTCTATCCGTGTAATATTTTAGGAATAACTAATATCATGGTGTATTGAAGTGCCGTTGCTCAGACATTCCTCCTTTTACTGTTTCCACATGTCCACAGTTCAGTGACACCGGGAGAGGCAAAACTATACAACCATTCTCAATCCAGAACTAATCTAATCTGATCCCTAATGTTCTGTGGATGCCATTGATTACAATCCTTACTAAGAGTTCTGATACTGTATGTAACTTCCACTTAGACCTAACTAGTTATAATGTTGTGTAAACGGTACAAAGTAGGTCAATCACCTAAAACTGAGAACTAAATGCAGTTAAAATAATGGCTGCGGTGGCGAAATGTGACTTATAATATGCATTTTTAAACTGAGTTCTTTGAGAAGTTTCTGCCTACAGTGGAGCTCCGTCGCCGTGTGCACCAACAGAAGCCCACAGACGCCAGCTGTGGGACAGTCGGGGCTTTCATCTCGAGTTTAAAAACAGAGCACAAGTTCAAGTTTACTGCTGTAACCCAAACGATGTGAGATAAGTGGGCTGTACTTACGACTCGATGCCCAGAGGGAAATCTTGGCTCATGGCCACCGTGGCTTTGAAGTTCTTCTTGCTCTCCTTGCACACGAGCTCTCTCCCCAGATGAGGAGGCCTGGAGGAGGAGACGCACAAGTGAAGATGGGGCCTTTCCATAATAGATGAACTTCACAGACTGCTTTTTGTACTTCCACAGCTAAGCACAATATCTCACCATTTTATCATCGATGGAGACTTTTACTGCATCACATTCATGTTACAGTCTTTGTCAGATTACGTGCATTTCCAGGTTTAGTCCTGGTTCAGACGATAATAAAGCCAGGGAATCCAATTTTAAAACTCAAATCAAAGAGGTAAACAACCCCCGCTTATCTAATTAGCAACATGTGCAACAGGATGACGATGGAACAATAGTGGCCTTATTGGTTTTGCTCTTTCTGTGAGGTAAAATAGAAAACAAGAAAAGGATTGGAGTGTCGACTTGAATAAATACCAATCAGAGGTAGAGCTGGGTTTAGTTTTTGAGTTTCCTCGAAATGGAAGAATCATAATTAGGTTTTAACCAGTTTAGGTCGAAGTGAACGTCTGCAAGTTCTTGAGTAAAACAAAAATAAAATATATTGATTCTATTGCAAACCAGAGTGTTATCGTAAGAGAAACACTTTCAGGAGATAACCTTTCAAACTGTTCTTGACACCGTCCTAATAACCCAGCGATACATACTTTCCATGTTCCGCTGTGATGTACTCCTCCCAGGAAATGGTGTTTGGAGCCGGAGTGCTGAGGGACTGTCTTTTCACAGCCTGAGGGAGAGACAGTCATTACTTTTATATACATTGCCAAAACGATGTCACAAAGACGTTCAAGAGATGTTATATATTGGAAACTTTTCACTGCATCATCTAACCATGCAACCATCTAATGTGATGGTTTTGGTAATACATTTGGGATACCATAAGAATTTTCTAAAAACTAAACATTGGAGATCTCCTGGTCCACCAAGAATGACTTTATTCGTCCCACAGTGGGGAAATTTCAGCAGTTCACCAGTTACAGAGCAGTAGGAATGAGGAGCACATAATAGCTTTGTACTAAAATAATAATAATAAAAACAATCTAACTAAGAAGCAAGAGTTACGCGTTTTTTTAAGCATTGTGGGAAAACATCCCTAAACCCTAAAAGAAGTCAAGTTATCATGTGTTTTCAAAAAGTAATGGAATTGACCAGATGCCTATAGTCTCCAAAAATTAATAAAACATTTTTTGGAGCGGACCAATAAAATAAACCAATGGAATTTGTTCATCCCAACGAACCAATGGGATGTGTTTACCCTTCATCACCCGAGTTATTGGATTTTCTAAAACCTATATTGGCTGTACAGAAAATGCCAATTTCACGTTTGCCACCCACTCTCCCTGTTGTGACAAAGAAAAGATATGCTGGTTGTTTGGTTTGGTGGAGAGGGGATGCGGGGAGTGGTTTCGAGTTATTGCTACGGCTAAGCTAACAAAATCGCCTACTGCACATTTAAGTATAAAATCAGTCATTCGGTATTAAAACCACTGAATTACCATGCATTACAGTGTTGTGTTGTCACCTCAAAGTTGTGCTCCCCGATGCTGCCGCCTTTGCTCAGACTCTCCATGATGGCCTTGTTCCTCAGGATGTCCTCCTCGCTCAGGTGCTCGCGCCGCTTCCTGGACTCCAGCACCAGGCCGTTGACCGCGTAGAAGTCGGCCAAGAAGTTCCCTACGCGCTCCTGCCGCAGACAAAACACACGCCAGGCTTTCATCAAGGACCAGTATTCCCAAAGCTACTTCTGATGCAAAAATAAAAACATCTGTAAATGTGTCAGAGGGAGGCTCCGGGCGCACGCCGCAAAAACACACTATTTTCCCTCATATTTACAACCCGAGAAGACAATCAAGAGTTTTCTCAGAGGAGATGCACCCTGTGTGGAGAATGCCCCCTGGTGAGTCTTTCTTCTGTTCTGTAATAATTGCAGAATCTACACAACCATCACTGACTTGGGGTTTTTGCACTACAATTTATGCACAGTGGGAAGCACAAAATAATAACTATAAAAGATTTAAACTGGTTGACATCGTCAGGCTGAATACAGAAATATTTGTTTTTTACATACAGGAGGATTCTTCAAGTCTGGCTCCTATTTACTTTGATTGGCAAAAACAATGTCTTTTTCCTTATTGCGTAGTCTTCTAAACTTCTTTTGAAAACTAAAGAAAGGCTACAGGGATGGGATTTTTTTTCTTCTTCTTAATTTTACGCGCCTAAAAACATATGTTTACCTATATGTCATATGGACGCTCTGTAATTTGTTTGTGGTTTGCATTCTGTGTTTTTATCTATAACTTAACAAAAATCTTACAGAAATGAAAAATTACATACTTTACAACATGTATCTTAAATCTGTGCTTATACAATGGTTGATGTTGACAACAATGATACATTAGGTCATTTGTGTCTTTCATACCAGACACACCTGGTATAGAAGAAACAAATAATATGATCCACTAAAACTAGATGAAGACAAGACAAGATCGATGAAACACCGCCATCTGGTGGTAGAAGGAAAGAACATTCAGAGATCCTATTATCCACGGCACATGTTTATCCATTTTATTTAAATTTCATTATTTTACATTTTAAAACATGCCTAGACAGAGAGCATCAAGATCAATTTTTAAGGGCCAAAAATAATGCTTCTTCTAATTGTCTAATAGTTGCAGCTGGATTCTGCAGTTCTCCATCAAAAACAACACAATCTAACATCACATATTTTCCCTCGAAACATACAATTGAATTAAAGAGTTTTTGTCTTCATGATTTATGAAAACCTTCACTGTGATAACATGTGTAACATAAAATAAATGAGGCACATTAATCTAATTTAAATGGTTTCCTGAATTTCAGACGAACCATCGAGTTTATTTACCCAAACATGGAGTTTTAATGTTCCCTGACCATTTACAAGACTTCCTGGAACAATTAAACGGCCATTACTGCCGTAGCAAAATCCTGCTGCTGCGTAATACGTTTTATGACTTACACCTGGGATTTTTAAGTGAATACGGCCGGGGTAATAACGATTAGCTTTAAACGGAGGCTGACGATGGATAATAATTCAGCAGAGGCCACCCATTAAGAAGAGAGGCCTGGACCGGCGGCATGTTTGTTTGTGTGTTTCCTACTGTTTTGTCCTCTCTGAAGAGCCATCCGATCTGACTGCGAGAGAACGTGATGGACTTTGTGGACAGGGTGGCGGAGTAGACGTCGCTGCTCATGAGGATGTCCACCTCCTCCTCGGTCTCCATCTCGGACTCCTAAAGGGCAGACGAGAGTTTGTCGTTAGCAGTCGGTGTGAATGTGAAACGATGCTAGGGCTGTTCCAAAACGGAGAAATTGAACAGACATGTGCATTACAAAAGAGACACTAATACTGGGACTGAAGAGGACTTGTTCTTTCCCTTAAACCTCTCTTCATTCACATTTTGCCAAAATATGCAGAACAAAAATCATGTAATAAGTTAAAGGTGTTACACAACTTTGAAACTACAAACAATTTGACTCTAAATAAGGACATGAACAATAATAAAAGTGGAAAAAACATATAAATCAATAATTAAAACTTAATTGACAGAACTAAAAAAACAGTATGAAGGAGGAGTACTGAAGTCCATCTTTGATATGTTTTCTTTTAAATTGAACAGGTTTAAGAAAGCAACATAAGATTTTTGTTTGCTTTCTGGTCCTTTTCATTTGCGTGCCAGGACTAAAATCATTTGATATGTAATTGTAATATGTACTGAACTGTGCACAATTGAAATAAATAAACAGTTTGGTTCTATCACAAACCCATGTATTATTATTATTCCCCTGTCACAGCTTTAGCATCTGCCCGTCTCAAATGTCATATATAATGATTAAAACAAACAAATTGTATAAAAGAATTTACTTTAGAGCAGACCTCGTGGTGTATTCTTTGGTAAACTTTGGCCTCGTTATCCAGAACCACAAAGGACCGAGACGGAGCAGCGTCGCCGTCAAAGATGAAGCTGAGATCTCCTCGTTGACATTTCATATCGTTGAAGTCTATGAGGGTGGTGTCCAGTCTAAACCGCAGCAGGATTATAATTACAACACAACACAAACGTGAGCAGCTCATTTACATGCACGACTTGAAACACTTGTGACACGACACATATCAAATACAAATCAATTGTTTGAAATTCCATAAAGAACGTCCTTACAGTGTACAATGAAATAATAATAATAATAATAAAAATAATAATTCATCGGTTTTGTATAGTGCTCTTTCAGGACACTCAAGGATGATGTCATTATTCTTTTAATCCATACACGGTGGTGATAAACCATTATTTTAGCCACAGCTGCCCTGGGGCACACTGACAGGAGCGAGGCAATCAGTCTGTGCATCAACCCCTCCGACCACACATCCACACACACACAGTTTGGCACTATACAGCCACAGCCGCCCCACTGTGACAACTGGTGTTCCCAGAGGTCTCCCATCACGGTACTAACCAGGTCATGCCCTACACAGCTTCAGAGGTCTGACAGGATCTGGGTTTTGCATGCAATTATGGCCACAACTAAGGCTAAGTCAGATACACAAGAATTAAAATGCATTTACTCAAACTTGATAAAAAAGTGTTATGTGACATTGAAGGATTTTTATGCACAACTCTTAATCTTTTAGGGGTGACAGTAGCTCAGTTGGTAGAGCATTGGCCTTTGGGCCTGGAGGTCGTGAGTTCGATTCCCACCATGGGACCTACTCCAACTGCTCCCACTGATGACTGCCGTCGTTGTGTCCTTGGGCAAGACACTTAACCCCACGTTGCCTGAAGCCCCCGCTGAAAGATCAAGGCGGTTTCTCAACTGATGGAGCAGCCATCTTCCTGTGGACTCACCCCCTGCAGAAGATCAGCGAGGGACTGGTGCTATGAGCGTTGGGTGGCAGCTCTCATTGCCACCCCCCCCGACCCAGAAATGGACAAATAAAGGGGTTGAAAATGAAATGAAATGAAAAAAACTCTTAATCTTTTGGGATGGAGCCGGCCATCCACATTGTTAATGCTGTATAATCAGCCGTAACTGAGGTCTTTTCATTAATTTATCAGACTATAACAAAGAGCATATTAAAAACACTGTTTCCCTCCAAGGTCAGACCATCAGAATATGATGAATACATAATACGGTTAAATATTTAAAACCCACCTGATATTGGTTCCCTGCTTGTAGATTTTACAAGCGTCAGAAGGCAACATGCGAGACAGCAAAGGCACTAGGACACAGAAAGGACAGTACACATTAGTCATGACGGCAGAGCGTTGGGCATTCTCCTGGAGAAATCTAACAATATTATCGTGTATCATTTATTATGAAACACGTGAAAAACTTACCCCAGCTCTGGAAATCCCAATGCAGTTCCAGGTAAAAGTCTCCGAGCTGCAGAATGAAATGAAGTTTGGTCATTCTAATGCAGTTTTGTAAATCTAATGCCACCATCAGGGGACAACCACACTCACAGTACTCAATATTCTGCCAATAATAACTAAATAATACACAGCCATCTTTTCAAATATCAAATAGAATGGTACATAATAATCTTCACAAAACTTTTACACAAGGGTTTCCATGACTGTGCCTGATATTGACTGGTTTCCATTTTCCAATAAGATAAACTTTATTGATCTCACAATGGAGTCATTTACATGTCACGTTTGGTATAAAAGTATCGACTAGTGAAACATACTTTTTGTTTATTATTGAATTGGCAAGATGCGTTCATTACTAATAATTAAAATCCCAATCCACCGAGTCTACCTATTCAAATTGTCTGGATC
Source organism: Knipowitschia caucasica (assembly GCA_964034765.1). Classification (NCBI taxonomy): domain Eukaryota; kingdom Metazoa; phylum Chordata; class Actinopteri; order Gobiiformes; family Gobiidae; genus Knipowitschia; species Knipowitschia caucasica. The sequence goes on from OZ035836.1 coordinate 9,458,104, forward strand.
CATTAGAATATTTCTTCAATGATTTAAAAGCTATGGGGCTACTCTGTGTCCTATTAAAACACATGTGTATTCAGAGCGTGCGGCGTGTTGGTGCAGTTATGACTCGGACTCATTAGCATACAGGAGCGCAGGAATAATTAAGCTTTAATACGGGAGCAGCAGGGAAGGAAGTGGTCCAAAGTGACGGCCGCTGTGAGCTCACCTCGCGTAAAGCCTTCAGTAATTTGGGCCTTTTATCCTCCACGCTCTCTCTGGACTGCTGCTTGAGCTTCCGCAGGATCGCTGTGACTGCACGAGAGGACGCCACAGGGTTGGAGGTTAAAAACAGAAGTTATTACTTTGAGAATGAAACCGCACTTGTACCATGAGGATATTAAAAGATTAAAAAAGTATTAACGATATTATAGAGTCAGTGGAGATTTTCAGCAGTTTTTTTGTCACACAAACAACAACCGATCAAAAGGTTTTTTTTAGATGGTTGAGTTTCAAGATGTCAACAAAAACATGAAAGTAACTAACCACAAAAGTTCATAAATTTGAATTGCTTGAAATATCATATTTTTTAAATCAGGTACATTTTCATTTATATTAGTTTTGTCTGCATATAATCAAAACATAATCCTTTTTTTCTTTTCTTTTTTTTAAATTGTTTGTTACACACAAGATTAGATGCATTTATAGTTGTTGACAGCAAGTAGTCTGTGTGTGTGTTTTTTTTTTATATATACAACCCCCCCTCCCACTTCCACCCTCCCTCAACATCATCCTTTTCCGATACATCCCTCACTTCTTCAGTAAATATTTTTAAGCTAATCTCCAGGCAGGACATTCAATATAAAGTTCAAAACCACCTTTTTTTTTTTAAATCATATTTTTCATATTCATTCATATATTTTTCTATTATTACCAGATTATAATCTGGGGCAATCAAAACATAATCCAGAAAAGATCCATTTAGGCATCCTTCCAACATTGCCTCATAATCGCCCAGTCATCCAAGAGTGCTCCAATAGCTTCACGACCATTCATTGATTATTTGATTGATTAATGATCTGGGTATTGACAAGAAAAGCCAAAATGTTGCCTTAGAATTTACACAGAAAGAAATGATGGGTAACATCAAAATACACTATTCATCAAATGCACATGTGGACCAATGATTCAGGAAATTGATTAGCTAATAGCAGTCCCCAGTCTGAGTATTTGCCAGCAGAAACAGAGCTAGCCAGGTGCGTGAACAGAAAAACAAAAAGAGCAAAAGGAGTTAGAATGCACAGCTGATTGTGGTGACACCAGGTGAGAAGCGCTGACGAGGCTTTAGCCACTGCTCCCACAGAGAACATCTGCTGAGCCTGTGTGTGGACCGCATTCATTGTACAACCTTGTGATTGTTTACTGGACTTTTTACGGGCTGACCTTCCTGTCCCATCGTGCATCAACCCCGCCGTCCTCCTCCACCCTGTCCCGAAGTGAAGTGACCTTCTCAAATATACACAGGCCAGTCTGTCACCGCAGGAGCAGAAAACAAGCGCTGCATACTAAACAAGATGCGGGTCATTTTGTACAAGCCCACAGTGCAGATAGAAGTGACCTCTGCTCTGTCACCAAATCTGAAATAAGAGACTTGGTTATGTAGGAGACAGGCCTAGATTCCAGCAGCAGACCTAAAGCCATCATAGAGTCCGCCTGCAGCCTTTCACGTGTCATTTGGCTTTTTCTGTGTCAGGTTTAGAAGCTGCGGCATCATTAGGCGAGAGACTGACCCAGGCTGTAAGCTCTGGGCTTCCCACACTAAGCCTCGATTCAGGAACTGTTCCAGACCCATCTGGATGACGAGTGCACACAAAATCCCTACCTCTAGCTTTTGAGCTGCAATAACCATCAAATAGCATTCTCTGCAAATAAATATCCCATAAAAGCAGTAAGCATTGTCCTTTAAAAGTCCTCTCAACCCAATCACACGACTGCTCATGCTTACTCATATTTAGGTGTGATGACTGCTGGAATTCCAAAAACCATCAAGGTCGTCTCTAATAGGCTTTGCACGCCTGCATAAACAATGGGCCATTTTAACCTTGATACAAAATATTGGACAAACATTTTGAGTCAAGAAGCAGAATGACCTGGTGGTGTTTTGCAAACAGTGGTGAAGGCCCTGAATCTCCATCTTTAGCAGAATGTACATGTCCTTGATAATGGTAAGTAAATTATATTAATGGATAAAGAAAATAAGAACCTGATCATCATTATTTTCATCACATGTATTACCAACATATAATACATATACTCTTAATTGTAGAAGCTATTATTTGGAAAAAAGAGAAAGAAAAGCGGAAACCCAAAAGTGCCTTAGATCCTTGTCAACAGACCATGACCATGGCCAAAATGTCTTACAGGAATGAAAACCATGGTGCAAGGCATTTCATAAATGTAAACATAATTATTTCTCTAAATAGGAGTGAAGCGGCACTCACTCATTTGTCTGTCTCCGTAGCTGATGGCTTCTGCCAGAGGACTCCATCCTTGAGCATTTTTCACTTTGACAGGTGCATTGTGGGCCAGGAGCAGGAGAGCACATTCTGAAAACACAATTACCACTTAATTTAATGAAGAGACACTACAAATACTAATAGTTTTACTTCTTGATCCATAATGTATTCCTTTATAACATTTATAACATATATATGTTATAAAATGTTGTGACGGAACACCATATTGATCGACAAGATAGTATAACCAATTTTACCTTTGTGTCCAAGCATCACGGCCAGGTGAAGAGGTGTGTTTCCTGAAAAAAGGAAGAGTCACATCAGTTTAGACTTAGGTCAGCGTCATTATAACTTATCTTGATAATATGCTAAACTCAACGGATATTTGTCAGAATTATTTAACTCAACAGAGATTTAACCTAGATCAATATTTAAATGGGTTAAACACATTTGGAGCCTTTAAAAAGTCCCAAAATATTAAGTATTAAACTGAACGGTACAAATGCTCCAAAAAAAAATTCTACTCATTTCAAGCACCATTTTCATTATAATTCTTTCTACACATAAATGCTGTTTCACTATATACTGGTAAAATAAGATGGTTTATTGCCTGATATTAACCCGAAACTTCAGTGCTTGGCAAAAACCATTGAATTGGCAAAAACATTTCCAGAAAGTCTAAGCTAAAGTATAGAGATCTGTATCAATACAATGATCAAAACTTAACTGGAGCACAAAAATATCAGTGCTGTAAGTCTTCAGCCGTTTAGTTGCTCAATTGGTTGATGATTTCTTAGTCAACCAAAATTGTCATCAAATTATGTATGTAAAGAATAGAGATTTTGATGGTAAAAATTACAGATATCAAAGGCCACAGAGAAAATTAGCTAAAGATTTGAAATGTTTACTGTGAAAAGAGCCAAATCAAACACTGTAATTTAATGCTAAAAAACTATTAGGGTTAGCCATGTCACCTCATTGATCCACCAGGCCTTTAGTCATATATTATTATGGTATACTATCACCAAGAGCCTTTGATGAAAGTCTATGGTTTCTGTCTAAAACCACAAGTAATAAAACATGTACAACCCATATGCACTGACCATGCACATCTTTCTGCAGGATGCCATGGCTCCGGATGAGAGAGGACAGGCGGCGGACATCTCCTCTGAACACACACTCGTGGACGGGGAAGTCTACACTTTCACTGGTCAAGATGATGGGGTTTTTGTTATTATCGTTCACCACTGTCCCCACCGACGCAGAGTTCCCATTGATGTTGTTTTCATTGAGTTGCTGCTGTTGTTGCAGAGCCGAGGCTTTGTAGGACTTCTGAAACAGCTTGTTGGACTTGTAATGGTTACTCGTACCATTGGGAATTGGCGCATCATCGTTCGTGTCCATAATCTCTTCATTTTTGTTCGTTTTGTTGTGGTCCTTTCGCGTAGTGCGGATCTTCTCACCTGTCATAATGAATACTAAATCTATTCAACGCTACAGCTAACTACAATAAGCCTAAGGGATATTTTGCTAGTGTTTTGGTCAACAATGTGGATGTCAGTAACAATAACAACGTAAACACATATATCGTGTATATAATATAACAATAAACCCGCTTAAGTCTGCATCAATACCAACATTATCATTAGCATCAGTTAGCTACCTAGCCCACAACAACATCTACTATGGTGGGTGCGGTGATGTAAAAAGAAATACATGAAACAGAACACGGACACAAACTAAATGAACACATCGGTAAAATAAGGATGAAAGGTCGCTACATTGTTTTAGGGTTGAAGTCCTCTTCGTCGGGTAATAGAGAAAAGCGGTATCGTTTCTCTTCGCTTTGCGGCAAATTTCATCCAGCCTGCCCAATCCGCACCGCTGCCCTATCTGCCTCAAATCGGACTGTGCGCATGCGCGTAGCTTTCATGTTTTCGCCCCTCAAATAAAATTGCTAACCTATATTATTCTTCATTGTTAGCAAGGGTAGCAACAATGTATTCTCCACATAGTAGTATTTTACCATCATGTTACGGAGAATACTGAGAGTGGGGGAAGGGAAGTAACCAAAATATATCCAAAGTGTGTTGGGGTAAAATAAAAATAAAACTCAAACACATTTTGCCACAATAAACATGATTATTACATTCAACGTTTATAATAAAAGCATTAAATAAAACAACACAAACACCATTGTTTATATGCTGAAATTATTCTTAATAATATCAAACGAGTGGATTCAAATCGGGAGGCTAACAGACACGCCCCTGATAGTTACTGTCCTCAAACCTCGCGAGATTAATCAAAAGCGAGAGTTGACGCCTGCGTGTCATCTTCATGGGACGAAAACCTGATTTTAGCGGCAGTGGTTAGCTCTTCAAAACATAATATAAACTAAATAATGGCCCCGCCTAAGAAAGGGAAGAAAGTGGTGAATCAAGAAGAGCTGCGGCGATTGATGCGAGAGAAGCAGCGACAGTCGTCCGAAAAGAAGCGAGTGGAGTCTCCTTTTGCCAAATACAACAGCCTCGGCCATCTGAGCTGCGTCCTGTGCAATATACAAGTCAAGTCTGATCTGCTTTGGACAACACATGTGCTCGGTAAACAACATAAAGAGAAGGTTGCAGAGGTGAAAGGGGGGAAAGAGTTGCCCCAGAGTCAAGCTGTGAAGAGGAAAACTGCGGAAGCGGACGAAGTTTGCTTTAAAAAGCCAAGACCGATTCTAAACGCGAATCAATCCACGTCTGGATTGCCTGCAGGCTTCTTCGAGAAATCGGGCGCTCCCCCAAAAGCTGCCAACTTGTTAGCTGGAGCATATGACGATGATGATGAAGACGAGGAAGATGACGAGAAACCCAAACCCACAAATGCATCTACTGGTCAAAGTGGTAGCGCAGAGGCTTCTGGGATCCCCGCTGATTTCTTTGACAACTCGATCCCCTCCGTCCCAGCAATTTCTCACTCTGGATCCATCCAAAAAGCAGAGACTCCAGAGAAGGAAAAGCCAGAAAAGGATAAAGCTGCAGAGGCTATACCAGAGGGCTTCTTTGACGACCCAGTGACCGACGCCAAGGTGCGTAATGTGGAAGCACCCAAGGATCAAATGGACAAGGAGTGGGAAGAGTTTCAAAAGGAAATGCGACAGGTGAACACCAAATCTGAGGCTATAGTGGCGGAGGAGGATGAAGAGGGACGCCTGGAGCGGCAAATAGATGAAATTGATGAACAGATTGCGTGTTACAGGAGAGTGGAATTGCTCAGGGACAAGCGTGATTTGGCAAAAAGTAAAATGCAGACTAAACACGTGGAGCAGATGGAAACAGATGTCAGTATGGAGGAGGAGATGGAGATGGAGGAAGAGGAGGATGAAGATGAGCTGCTTGGAATTCTATCCCAGGACTGGAGGGCTAAAGGGGCACTGTCATAATACACACCTTGTACTAGTTGTACAATATCTTGGACTGTTCATTAACATCTGCTGTAAATATTTGATATGAATATTGATGAGAACATGTTTCTTTGTAATCTGATCATTTTTAAAAGAATGCCAAAGTGTTGCCATGTGGAATAAATGCATATCTGGTATTGATATACACTGATGTTGAATCATTTGATATCCAAACTATCTCCATGACCCAAAAATGAGGGAAGCCTAAGACAACATTTGTTGGCACTTTATGATAAAACCGGAATATATTGGGATTAAACGCTGAAGCGCAACACAAAGGTAAAAACAATTGTACATACCTTTTTGAACTTTGTATTTATTCATAAGTGATCACACAAAAACATTCATTAAATCTCCATTAGCAGCAAAGACCCAAAGTCAAGGTTGTGACAATTGAATAAGAATTTTAGCTCAAATAACCATTGTCCTGCAAAGTTGAGAGTTATGCATATAAATAGGTGTTTCATGTTATAGGCAACATGCAACGCTTTTTTTAAATACACATTTACCAAATCAACATGGTACTAAAATGAATCAATTACTATGTGATGGTCAGTGCTTTAACTACCTGTTGTCGTGATCTCTGCAGGCAGTTAAAATCTACCACAAGTTAGGAAACGGCTACATTATTAAGAGTTCATTCTGTACGTGTTCATAGCCCTTCATATCTTACACTGATAATAAAAAAATACACCTAATACCTATAGTACACACAAAACACCAAATAAAAAGGTGACTACTTAGAATGATCACAAAGGAGTTGTTTTGGGCTAAAAATAACTGTACAAGGTGGTAGAGTTAGCTACAAACTCAAGTCTCAAATCTAGTAGTCATCAACAAACCTATGTACACCAGGCTATATAAATATTGTCAGTATTGGGGGAATATAACATTGTTTGGGTCACAACATTTGTGATCAGCTAAAACTACGTCACACTCACGTAAAAGTATACAGTACACAAAAAAGTCAAAGAAATATAGGAAAAGAAAAGCAATAATATCAGTGCTATTTAGGACAAACAGAGATCATAATCGTTCACAACACTTACTGTGGTGAATTTAGGAAAAATGACAAGATTATTTAAACAAAAAAACTTGTGGGACGTGATTTCAGAGGATATGCCAGCACCACATCTCCACAGTCCCAATATTCACTTCATCAAAATGCAGCAATTATTAAATAAGGTCCAGTCCAGGCCCTAAACTGAATACTGTCCATTGCATGCGCTGTGGTCTGCGAGCTCACAGACCCAGGGCGGTCTTCAGTTCCAGCAGAGAGTACCTGTAGTCTCTGTCCACGTCAAAACAAGACATTAGTCGAGCACTGGGAATATGAAGTCCAAATATATGCTTCAGGTCCTGGTAGGAGAGCGAACCGGACTGCATCCCTGCGTGCTGGAAGACTTTCTCAAGGTCTAGAAAAAGAGGTAAAATATGTATAAGTATTTGCATTTTCAACAACATTGTTGCTGTGACCTAAAGTGCATTTGCATTTCCTTACTATTGTTAGCTACTTGTATCTATCTATCTATCTATCTAATATTGTGTTAGATTTTGTTGTTGTATATTAGTCACTGTTGTATTTTTGACGCATCAAAATCCAATTAGATAAAAAAAAACACAATCCTATGATTTTCTCCTGGGTTCGTATGCCGGCTGAAGCATAAGTATTCATTTCATATCATGACAAGTGGCAATATTAAGTTGACAGACTATTTATATGTATGACATGGAATATTGTTAATGTCCTTTTTACTGTATGTGTCCCATGTTAAATGCTCTATTCCCACATGAAAATACTGTATGCGTATGAAACTCATTGATCAAAACAAATATCCTCTTGTGCCTATAAACACAAAGGCGTATTAAATGCACACGCCCATCTCGCCCAGCACAAATGGCCTTTCTTTAAATGCTTGTCATAACACACCAATTATTCCTGATGCAATGCAGAGAAATGTGACTCAAAAGCACGTACCATTTAAAGTAATGACACCAGGCAGTGACACCCACTTGAGGCATTCTCTCCGAGCGTCTCTCCGAGCATCTCTCCTGGAGCGCTTTGGCGTGAGGGAGCGAGGATGCCTGCTTGTCTGCTGCTCTGTTGGCACCACTAATGGCAACGAATAAAGACAAATGTTTCAGTACAATGTGTGCAAAACAATAGGGAATAGAGAAATAGTCGCCGACGGTCTGGAAATAGACGTACCCTGCATATTGACATCTTGAAGAGTTGCTTTGGTTGTTGTGGGATCATTCAACTTGTCTGGAGTTTGAGTGATGACTGAAGGCGTGTCCTGTAAAAACAATATTAGTGCAGTTTTTGTGTTTGTTTTTTTAAAGGTATGATTATTTTCCATCAGTGATATTGACGTGTTCTTACAGCCGGCTTTGGTGTATGGTTGGAGTCGGACCGGTTTTCCACTGAAGACAGTCTGTGGGAAAGATCTGCCACTGTTGAAAGCAGCAGGTGGATTTGTTCATCAGTCCATGTGTGGTGCAGCTCCTCTGTCTTGTTCACGCCACTTAGACTCTTCTTTAAATCTGTTAGATCCTATTGACAAAAAAACGCAGGCATATTATGAACAGAAAATACTACTGCTTACTTTGACCTCGTTAGTAATTTAGTAATTAGTACTAATCTAATATTATCTTATTTGTGTGTCATTTGAACATTTCAAGACCTCAATGTAAACAAAGACATTTCCGATGCAGATATCATGTTTCTGATTTTGCTAATTTAACTCGTATTATGAGAATGCTACTGTGTCCAATTAATATCCCTTCTGACTCAATAAAGTTGAAACTATGTGATTCAACAGACAAAAAACGAGGAATGTATTTTCAGCATTTTCAGTTGCCTTGGGTATGAATTGGGCTATACAAATAAACTTGCCTTGCCTATTTTTTGGCATTTCACTCTACATGCATGGAGCCTTTAATGATTTATATGTACATTTTACTTAAATTCTGATTATTTTCGTTGCTTTTAATCCAAAAATACTTGTATACTTTCGGTTTAGGCCCTTTAGTGGGTTACGTAACTTGTTAGATTCATAAATAACGCATGTAGTTTAAATTGTCCCAATAGAAAGAGTCTTGTAAAACTACAGCATATGCTTCATGTTGAAAGAAAGAGCTCTGCGAGTCACCATGGAGACGCTTTGGGCTGAGAGCTGATTGGCTGAGAAAGGGTGGGGTCCTTTCGTTTGAACTTTTCTATCTGAAAAAACTGATCTAAAAACGTGAGGCCAAACAACACATGCATCTAGACACTAGTGATCAAATAGAAACAGATTTATTTAGAGCCCGGAACTAGTTTGATCGATAATATTGCATTGCTCAATGTGTTTGAAAGTTGGGTACCTCAGCTTTATGCAATCCCACATCCCTCTTTACAAGCAACTTCTTCTGAAGAACAATGCTCTCAGAAAACTGGCCTAGTTTTCATGGGAAAAAAAATATTGCAACCAACTAAGCTCCCGAAATAGATTGGCACTTGTTTCATGTATTATAAATGACAAACGAGCGGCTGGATCCCAGCGATGACAGGGCTTTTCTTAAACCTTTGACTCCTTGGCAGCAGAACTGACAAAGGCAGCCAAAGATTCAGGCTTCAGTGGGCAACAAATAAACAACGTTAACATAAAGATGGAACAACTCTTTGACCTGAATTTGTCTCGTAGAGAGAGAATATGGCAAATAAAATCATTACAACAGAGTCTGGATCAGCAATAGACCACTTCAAGTTTTGCAAAGTGGAGCAAATCTATTAACAATTAATCCACCAGACCATAATTTAATCTTTTCATCACCACGCTGCTTCCAACACTTTCATGAATGATAGATTTAAGGCAAAAACAAGCGCAATACTGGTTTACATCATTAAAAGGTAGATATGTAAATAACAGAGACAAGCTGTCAAAATAAATAAGCTAAAGTCAGCCTTGGCTCGTGAAAACCCAACTATCTTTGCTCAAGTGGAAAACAAGAGCTTGAAGCGGGTTTCCAGATTTGAGGGGGAGCAGATCAATGTCTTATGGCGATATCTGTCAACAGCTCATCGTATGAATTATTCAACAACAACAAAATCTCCTATTTTCCTTTTCTGAATCCAGAATATACTTACCATAGTTTTCTTCATCTCGTCATCTGCTTTTTTTTCAGATTCAAGGGCATCTTGCATGGTCTTCACATCATGTTGGACACTGGTGAGGGTGCTCCCGATGGTGGCCACACTCTAAAAGAACAAGGCAATATTGTTTAGGGATTAAAAAACGATTGAGGTTATAATAGTAATGATAAGACGTTTACCTTCTGAAGCTCTTCTACTGTTGTGGGAAGACTGATGAGGTCTGCTGCAGATTTGAGGTTAGCTTTCAAATGATTGACGGCAGAATCCAGTAAACTGATCTGGAGAAGAGACGAGCCATGAAATGCAGTGTATTACTTACAACTACCTTGGGATGAAATATTATACAGCATATCACTAACTTAGCAATAATACCAGCACAAATCCTGCCATGAATCTTCAAACTCTCTGTATATGCATGAATCACTGAACATTTGGGCTGTGTTCGAACTGGATTTCTGACGAACATTGTTATTGTCCAATTTGGTAAAAAACAGTGTAAAGTATGTGAGAAGAAATTACCTCAAGCACATTTGTCACAGATTTCTCACAACCTATACGACATGTTTTTTTCCTAGAATAAATAAAGGACTCACGGCAAAAACGTTAAATGTATACACTGCACTGTCCTGTAAATTCTTGAATTGTAGGCATTCTCAATTCTTGCAAAATTCTTATTAAGAAGTTAGTCAGACCTGAGTTGTGCACATTCAGACATTTTGTTAAATATAATAAAAAAGTAGAATGCAATTAGAAAATTATACCACTCAAAAGAAAATAAAAAAAAGAAGAAAATACTACTACTCAAAAACACAACAAAATATTCCATTGACCAATGTTCAACATATGCTAAATTCAAGAGACATTTTCCCAAATTTATATGATTTTTTGCTCCTCTTGTAACCTTTTTTTTTTTTCAAAGAACTGTTCTTGCCGTTTCGTAAATTGTGACCATGAAAAATGCTTTTTTAATTCAATTGGGATTAGTTGTAAACCATAGTAAACATTCTTAAGTTAAATGTGTGGAAGGCAGTAAAGGTGGATCAGTGTGACTCACAAGTGTGACCATTGTAAATGATGAATGAAGTGTTCATAATACCTTCCTGTTGATTTCTGTAATGTTAGACCAGAGCTTGCCAAGGCCCTTGTCTCCTTTTTCAATCTCATCCAGCTCTCTCTGTTTGTTTTTCAGGTCCTCATTTAGTTTGGGAATTTCACTCGAAGACACCTTTTGGCTGGATTCCACTTCAGAATAGAAAACAAAAAGGGATGAGAATCTGTGCATTCAGGGGAAAGTTCTCTCTTGTTGGTTTGGTTCACTTTAACTGGAACTCACTTGTGGATGTAAACCCACCAAACATGACAACATTTGGCCAGGGCTGGACTGGGACAAAAAAACGGCCCGGGCATTTTTTCCTTCTTAGCGGCCCAGGCAACTCAAAAGGTTCAAGGAGCCATATTTGACAAAAAAACTAAAAACAACATCTGTCTGGAGCCGCAAAAAAGCGTTTTATAAGGCTTATATGAAGGTAACAGGGGCTGAAGCTGTATTAGCTATATTAGCTGTATACATTAGCTATATAGTAAGTAAGTAAGTAAGTAAGTTTTTATTTATATACCGCCTTTTCACTGCAGATCTGAGTCTCAAAGCGGTTTACAATTGTTAATTTTGGGCATTTGTCTCTCACTCCACACAGAGATGGGAGCGGGGTCGCCAGTACAGGAAGCGCATGCCAGAACTATTGGACATATTTTTAGTGGTAGGGGAAACCGGAGCACCCGGAGGAAACCTACGCAGACACGGGGAGAACATGCAAACTCCACTCAGAAAGGCCCTGGTCCGGCCGGGATTCGAACCCAGGACCTTCTTGCTGAGAGGCGAGAGTGCTATCCACTCAGCCATCATTTAGATATTAGCCTAATATCTAAATGACAAAGTAAAGGCTACAGACACATAAAAACCATTCATGATTATCAAATGTGTATTTTCACTGCAGCGTGTCCTGGAGAGAATGACGCACCACATGACAAGTCTGCTTTAAGTTTAACCTTCATGCAATTGTACAAATACAGTAAATAAATCTGCTTTTTGGCTCCGAGTTCACCTGCATCACTGTCTGTTCATATCCATCACGTCACAGGCTGAAGTTTGCTGGAGCTGAATGTCCTTAATGGCCTTTTCTTTCACTGTCTTTGCGAAGGTTTTTGAAGTCTGAAAATAGGTGCTCTGACTTTATGATGTATGACACATGATGTATGTGGAAGCAAATACTGTAGAGGATCAGGATGTCTGCAGTTTCAACAATAAAATAAAGTACAATAGTCTACATTAAACAGAGTAATAAACATGTCCCAGAGTGAGGGAGGTGGGCACAGACAATACTATTGTTTGTTACAGGGATGAGAATTGGTCAAAAACGTCTGAAATGCATAATGTCAGCCATTACCTGGCTCTAAATCTGTTTAATCTGTTCACAACATTTAAAATGTAAAAAAAAATTAGGTACCCGAGCTTTAATTTAGAGGAAAGGGGAGACGCGGACTGTTTCCTGCAGCGGTGTATTTATTGGGTGCACAAATTACGAAAAGACATGCATGGTCCTGTGCGCGTTTATGGTCTTGGGTACATGGGCACGTTGCGGCTACGCGCTCACCGTGTTGTGTTGTGAGCGGTTCCTGCGTCCAGCTCAGAGCCGCTGGATGCGGGAACACTGCGGCCGCTGAGGTGGTAGAATCCCGTTCGAGTACATACAGCAGGTGCCCCGCGGACACGCGCGCTCCCCTCAAACATTTCTCAACGGATTTACACTTTTCACAAACATGTTTTTTGTATGAGGCAGACAGACCGGCCCAAATATGGGCATCGGCCCTTCGGGCATTGCCCGGTACGCCCGATGGCCAGTCCAGCCCTGCATTTGGCCATTTTAGGTGTAGGGTCAGAGAGTGTCTTGTCCGAGTGAGTGTGCATTTGTGTGTGCTTGTGAGAGTGCGCCGGTGTGTGTGTGTGTGTGTTCTTTGCCTGTGTGAGTGTGTGCTGCAGTTTATAATTTCTGTATCCTTATTGTTTTACTTTGGTGCATAAGTTTGAAAAAAAAAAAAACACAAAGTAAGCTAGTCTTTTGAAACAGATCTGTGAAGCTGAGAGTGAGCCAGACTTAGTCCAGTTAAAGTAAACCAGACCACCAGTCCAGATCAGCTTTGACCAATATCTATGACTTCTTCTTACTGTTGTGGAGCTTTTCTTTGAGCGTGTCTAGGTCCTCTTTCAGTGCAATCTGCATCCATATGAGCCCAGCACAGGCCATGACACAAGCAGCGAGGATGATGAAGAGAAACAGGGGGTAGCACACGTTGCAGCACTGCGCATAGCTTCTCCTGTGACAAAACGGAACGAAACGCGGGAACATTAGACATGCTCGATGCACTGCCCTTCCATTATTAATGATGCACATGCAGTATTTTCAGATGGGAATAAAAAAAGCTGACTGATGCGTTATAGTGGTTTAGAACATGAGGCACATACAGTAAAATGGACATTATATATGACATGAGAGCCCATCAACTCTATATTGCAACATGTTATGACGTTAAAATAATACCCATGTTTCATCCAGCATACCAACCAAGGAGAAAATTATAGTGTGTTATGTGTGTTATTGGATTTGGCAGCACAGAACTGAGTCAAATATTGTTACAAGTGTATCAATCATTAATACTTTGTTACTGTATAACATAAGACTTTTGCATTCTCAGCCAGTCAGTTGTTTTAATTATGCTGTTGTGTGGAAATTCTTGAGATACACACACGTACAAGTCCAAGACAAATGTTACAGCTTCAGAGGTGAATTATTATATCATCCGTTATCTTATAGATCCTGTTTGATGTGTGCATAACCTGAGTGCTGTTATTTTGTATTGTAATGTACACAACTACGACATTGAAATTTCCCCACTGAAGAACGAATAAAGGTTTATCCTTTCTTTAATGTCCCTCAGAAAACAATAGTTTATTCTATTCTATTCTATTATTACAACGTTATTACTACAATATTACTCCATTATTCCCCAAGATAACCCCAGCATTACTAGTGCATTATGACTACATGATTACACAGTGAGACTGACGTGCTGAAGCTGGCAGCTCCGTTCATGTGGTTGAACTCGTCGTCTTCAGAGCTGGATTCGGACTGTGATCCCGGAGGCTCGGTTCGGAGGAGTCGGTGTCCTGTGCCCTTTTTGGTTTTCTTCCTCTTGCTCTCCCCAAGTCCAATTAACGCGTTCAACTCCTTCCTTTTCTTCATCTTCTTTTGAGGAGTCAGCGAACCCGCCGATCCCGATTTGAAGCCAACCAGATCCAATGTTTTATCCAGTTTGGTGGATGTTGTCGTCTCTTCCGTGGACGAAGCTAAGCTAGGCTAAAGCTTTAGCCAGACAAGCTAACAGAGACACAACAGTATGTTAGCGGCTGAATCACAGTCTTTGCACAAAACCAACATGCACAATCTACCATATATACCCATTTCTTTGAAGCAGTACTTACCAAAAGTAATCCAGGGTTATATAACTTCAACTTTCCCCCCGCCGGGTAAGCATTCTGTGATGGAAGCTAAGTTAGCTCGCTAGCAGCTGTCATGAAGCTGTCAGCTGACAACGCTGCGGTCCTCTTGCGTTTATTCAGCTGCGATCAAACGTACAAGGGTCTAATCTATGCATTTTGAGAAGGTCATAGAGACAAATAAACGCGTTGCGGTTAAATAATGTGTTAAAACTACAATATGAGTCGGCCTGTGTCCAGCAGGCTTGTGTCTGTATTGTTGGAGACGTCAGAGTAAGCTCACAGCTGATTGGAGGAGAGAGGAGGAGCTGCACAGGACGTCATCTGTCCTACCTACTCTATTTTGGACAAACTCCAAAAATAGAAGCCACAACCACGTAAAGCCACTTTGCAATAATAATTAATCTGCTACTATTCTTCGATTTATATAGTTAGTGACAATAATTAGGTTCAGTTTGAAGCTGAATTCCACCAAATGTAATGCTGCTGTATCTACATTTACTATGAATATTCAACACACAAGTACAGGGCTACACAGCACAGTCGATTACAGGATCTCTTATTTCTTCTTATCCAATAATCACTTGTGAATATTATAGAAAAACTGAAATGTTCAAAACAAGTATGTACAAAGATGTTTTATTTTATTTGTGTTGTATGTGTTATGGAATACACATGTTTTATCTCGATTGACAGGCACAATGGTTAGAGTTCAGACTGGTGGTGCAGCTCTTTTGGTACTGAAGACAAAACTCCAAATCTGTCAGGGGAACAGGAATCTGAAAGTCTGTGGGACTGTGGGACGGTGCCCTGAATGAAAAAAAACAACCATTTGTTTCTAGGAATAAAATATGTTTTTACCCATGCATCACAAATAATTAGCTGCATCCCTCTTCATCTTCACTCTCAGTGGACCTGTGGTGCTATTGAGCAAGTCACTGGACCTGCTTGAGTAGATTACTTGTTGGTCTTTGCCTCTTTTTCACTAAGCTCAAACCCCCTACCAGCTTGCTCCTGCTAAGAAAAATAATGTCTTTTTATGTGCTGGTCCCACACAAATCATGACCATGGTCATAATAATAACTGTTAGTGAAAACCTCTGTGGTGGGCCACTTTACTCAAGCTCTAGGAACTCTGCATGTTTGCAGAGAAGAGAAGAGACTGGCTGTTGGCGCTTTTTCACAAACAGAATAGATTTGTCATGCAATGTCTTTCACATCACAATAAAAGCCCACCCAACCACTCACAATGCTAATATAACAATATCGCCTTATGTAACCAAGCCGTTGTTAATATAATGAAGAATCCCTATAGACATCAGGGTAACAAGCGTATTGTTTGAATGTATTCACCATGAATATGACTGTGTCTCGTAAGCATATAGCAAAACAGAATTCAATCAGCCGTCTGCTTCTGCGAAGAACACCTGGTGGGGGTACATGCACCACGCTGGGGGCATGTGAGGACCCTCTCAGTGTGAGCCCGGAGAATCAAAGTAAACAGGAGCGTTTCATCTCCTCTCTTCTGCCTGCTCACGTTTTCTGTTTTACCCCCTAATCCATGGTTAAGTCTGCAAAAGGATGCCACTTCACCTTTTGCCTCCGTGGCTATGGGCGGGGAGATTGGGGATTGGAGGGGCAGACATAACACTTGTTGGTGTACTTTGTTCACAGCAGGGGTCCCAGCTGCAGCTGCTCAGGGCAGGGCCCATGGGTGCTGATGGAGAATGTAAGCATGTGAACATGGCTGTAATCAGAAGGTAATTGAAGGTGTTGTTTTGGCACCAGGTTTGTGGTGTGATTGTCAATGTGAGCATGTGTGTTGTTCCACTGCCAAATTCTGAATCCAGGCGATGTCTGTGTTTATTTACCTGCGACGTGTGCTGTGATTCAACATTGCACAATTTTTTTTGCAGTTTTGTGAAGAAAAGGCTCTCAGTAAAAAAGCATCATAGCTGCAAAATCACATGGAGCCAAAAGTGAATGCTTCCCAGGTAACATTTGTACTGGATTATGTATTTTAAGATAATAACAAACTTTTAGTATAACAATTATGGAGATATTAGGGTTATAATTAAGGTTAGGGTTATCTTTAATGAATGAATAAAACATATCATTGTATTGCACCGAGAAGGTTCGATCCCCTGGCCTTTGTTGTCATATTTCTCCATATATCTGGATGTATTTCCCCCTGGCTCCAGTTTACCCCATCTATCAATATCATGCACCAGTATGAATCAGCTAAGTGAGTGAATGATTTCAGAGGGGCCAAAGTATTAGTAGCCTCACCTCCATCTGTCTGCCTGAGACTGAGGCTACAAAATGAGGCTTTGGACATTGGCGAAGTGCTAGTCTTGACATCTGCAACAAAGTAACAGATCATCTACTTAATGTACTACATGAAGATCGTGACAGAATGAAAGCAGCAGTGCAAAGTCCAGTTCAGAGCTACTGTTGGTGGATGTGGTTATTGTCCATCAGAGGGGTGCAGAGAGAGGAGGGGGGCAGTGTTTAGAAGTCTTAGCCTGAGGAAACAGGCTGTTGGACAGTCATGATGTTCGGACCTGTGCGGACCTGTGCCTCCTGCCAGAGGGCAGCAGGTGGAACAGATGATGAGCAGAGTGGACCCACAGGATGTTCTGCACCCTCCTCAGGCAGCGTGTGGCGCTTTCACCACCCACTGGAGTGCCTGTGGCTTAGTAGAGCTAGAGAATCACTAAAAATGGCGTAGTTGTAAAAGTTCACCATCGTTTGTCTGGAAATATAGGCGCTCCTAAACGTCCTCAGGTACAGAGTTGGGCCTTCCCTACCTCTGAGACAATATGCATGCCCAGGACAGATCCTCTGCCATAGTCACCCCCAGAAATCTAAAATGGAAAGAGGGGTGTGTTTAAGACCATGGCACCAGATGTTGCACCTCATTCTTGCAATCAGTCTCATTGACAATGGTGATAAGTCGAAAAACTTGACAATGAGGTTGGAGGATGAATAGGCAGTGCACTCATGGGTGTAGAGCAGGACGGCTCAGGCCACACCCCTGGGGGTCCCAGGGTTGATGACAAAGGTGGAGGCTGAAACCAGCCTGATCTCACAATGTTACTGGGAGCCACATGACCGTGAGGCGGGCTGACATCAGCGGCCTCAGGGCACAAATCTGACCACAATGCACTGTTCGCCTTCAGCCGCCTGCAGCCACCTTCAATACTGTGTCTTAAACACGGCCATTAGCAGTTTCAGACTCGGGCCACTTTGTGCCAGTTTGTGGCTTGTGTGTTACACTGCATTGAAACCAATCCCATGGAGACAGAAGATGAGATCTATGGGGAGGCATTCCTTACAATAAGAGGAAAGACATTCATGCCCAAAAACAGGCCCAGGTGGTGTTTTAAGCAACTAAGACAATAAATGCAGTGAATTGGATTGAAAATAAATGCACTTGCATGTTTAAACATGTTTTATAACGTGACTGAATTTGTGTTAAGGGAATGTGACTGCTCTGTTATGACTATAGAAATCACCAATGAATACTTGTGCGTGTGTCTCAGTGTCTGTTGGAGTTATTTATGGCACTTGGGGATATGAAATATTAATCAACCAAACCGTCTCTGATGAAACTGCAAAACGCTCCCAGTAAACAACCCTTTTTTAGCGTTAACTCTGTCTCATTTAGCCATAAGTAGAGAGCTGATGAGCGTAGAGATTTGAAGGCATATTTTCATGAGGCTGCAATGAGACTGTGCTTTTCCACAGCAAATCAGTTAGTCTGTTTTGATTATGCAATGAATATTTATCTAGTTAAATTATTCAGAGCAGTCTTGCTTTATCATATGTTTTTGTAGCTGGAAGTATAAACATATGGCACAGGCTCTGGGTGAGAGTGTGTACTCAGAAAAATCACAACTTTACCAGAGAACCTCAGTTGTTAAGAGTCTTCAAAGAGTCTTCAAAGAAGATTGTCTGAGCTTTAAAATGTAATATAATATGTTCCCCTGTCAAATCTAAAGCTTTATACCTTACTTCATTATTTTAGCTTTTTATCCAAAACACACTAACACATTTTCCCCCAGGGGCAGCCGTCTAGTCAGAGACTCCCAGACTTCCCTATCCACACACAATTATATATACAGTGCCTTGCGAAAGTATTCGGCCCCCTTGAACCTTTCAACATTTCGCCCCATTTCAGGCTTCAACAACAACAACAAGTGGGACACAATCGTGAAGTGGAACAAAATGTATTGGATAATTTAAACTTTTTTAACAAATAAAAAACTGAAAAGTGTATATAGTGTGTGTGTGGATCCAGAGGTGTTCCCAGGCCAGCTGAGTAGTACCTCCAGCGTGTCCAGTGTCTTCCTCAGTCTCCTTCCAATGGGACATGCCCCCAAGGAGCCATCCCAAAGAGCTGCCCGAGCCGCCTCAACTGGCTCAGTTCAATACATGGTTGCTCAGAGGGATGTGATTGTAGAATTATAAAATTATTTAAAACATTTGGGATCCAATGAGGAAATTCTTGGTTAAATCTTAAACAAAATTATGTCAACTGTGTTTTGACACAACAACAAAATTACTATGCAATATAATCCATCATCACTTGATTCTACATGCATGTGTTTTTGGCCTTTGTCACTTGCCAAACCGGTCCTCAAAGGGCCGGTGTGACTGCAACCCAAGCAGGAACACACCAGACTCCAGCCATTTCCTTAGGCGATTTAACCTGAAGAGGTAGTTCAGTGGTAGTTCCGGAGTTCACATTGGAACTAAAGCCTGCATTCACACTGGCCTTTTCTGGAACCAGTTTGACACCCCTGAAAAAAGTATACCATGTTTTTAATAAGATTAAGACAACATGCTGTGGTCTGTGTTTACAAAATACATCATTCTTTATCTATCATGACAAACACATGCATTAACAAATAGCCAAAAGTTAGGTACCTCAGCTTTAAGTGAGCTGTGACGTTGAACTCCTTTATGTGCTTGCCATGTGTCAATCAGCTGCAGTAGTGAATCAGCAGGGGGCAATGTTCTCACATCAAAGAAACCGGTGGAGCAGTTGAGCCAAGGACAGAAGCACAAAGAATGACTGGTCCAGAGAGCTACTTTTCCCCTCCCATTGCTTGTACTGGTGTCTGACCATAATATCCAGTGCAAGTAGGCTATAATTGTACTAAATATTTCACATGCAGCCAGCCTGAGCAATGACAACATAAGCTGCAGTGAGCCATGTTTAAAGAGCCCAGTGCATTTAAGATTGTGCGGTCATCATCAATAATGGACAGGGTTTGTAAGAATTGTGGGCAGCATGGACGTCCTTTTCTGTGCAAGTGACAGAGGAGAGAAAAATGGTGGCGTTTATTGGAGATGGAGTAATGTCTCCCCTGATGCACATGTGTCACTGTAGTATTCTTTACAAATGGGATTCAAAGCTGTGGATGCGGCGGAGGCACTGGCTGCATGTCGATGAGACCGCAAGCTTGTGACAAATGATATCAAAGGCGCTGTAAGAAAATTGATCACAAATGGGAATATATTACAATGAAAGAGCTGGAGATACATGTTAACAAGGTAATGCAGCCACCTCCTCTTTCAAAACAACAAAAACACATTTGGCAATATAGTTCAAATTTAAATTTTGTGACGTGCATGAAATGAGATGAATATTGTGAAAAAGACTGTATGTAATATGCACTCTGAGTGGTCTAATAAAGTACCAAAAATACTGTCCAATTTTTGTTGCCAGAATTGTACTGCCTGTCACACATGTAGCTCCTAAGCACTGATTACGGATGCTATCCACATGCTGGGGTTTTGCTAGAAACAGAACAAACATCTCGATATTTATTTTGTATGACTACTTATTTTTGTGCCCAATTCATTTGGATATGAGAGGCACTAGTTTCTGTGTTAGAGTTAGGGGAAAAGGCAAAAAGAGCAAAAAACAGATACATTTGACTTAACAAACTGGCAACCCAAATGAGAGCCTCATTCAGCTCTCTGATTGGATAATCTGCTTGAAAACTGTAAACATAAAGAATATGGACCCCATGTTCAGTGTATTTTTAATTGTTCATAAAAAGAAATAGACCTAAAAAAGTCATACCTTGTACACGTTGATTGATTATTTTGGGATACATATAAGACGTAGATGTAATTTTAAATTTATAATATCATATAATGTCCCTTTAATAAAAATAGGAAACAATGTTGAAATGGCAACAGAAATTATATGCTCTCCTCCAGATGTTATACAAATGTGCAGGTCTAAATATATCAAATCAAATCCATTTAAATTTGAAGCACCCAGAATCACAATCTCATGTTCAGTTCTTGTTGCCAGCAGATTGCAACATTTACTTAAAAAAATATCAGATGGATTAAATACATGATTTTAGGATATCTTTTTTTATTACGTGGGTGAATGAATTAGAAGTAATGAAGATGTTCTGTATATGGAGGAAAAAAACTGTGTCTATTTGGATTGCAAATTTCTCAAATTAAGCAACGCTAAACCAATATCGCTTTGTAAACTCTAGCTGAGAAAGTGGATAACCAAGTCTCAAATCATGAACTCATGCCATTTCCGTAACAGCAATCGCATCTCTTAATCAAATCTCAATATGTGTGACAGTTTAATCTTAAATTGAACATCATCTGCAAATATAAAAAAAATAACCATGTCTTGTTATGATGATGGAAGCTGTGAGTGGGAGCTCGTTCCAGAGTATCTAAGGTACATCATTAGCAATAATACAGTATAATATTAACCCATATGAGAAATCTGGTGTATTTTCTATCGATGTCAGTAGACCCCAGTGTTGACACAGAATTTGTATTGTATGTCATTGTTGCATGGTTGTCAAGGAGCTGAAGTTCTCCCACTGTGAGCGCCTGTGGTGCAGGATTTTTAAAAACGCACAAACAATGTACTGCTTTCATTATCAATGTGAAGCCTTCAAATCCTTAAGTTAAAACCTCTCAAATACACATTGTTGGAAATGTTTAGCATCATCTCATCTGGAGGTTGTTGGCTCCACGCATAGATACTTACTTTGTTCATCGCTTCGGATGGGGCTCGAACCCACATTCTCTGCTTCAGGGAGGCAGTTTCTTTAGCTTTATGTTAGGGCCATTCAGCACAAATATACAAAGATATTCCTCGCCTCTTGCTGGCACCTATTTACTCTGGTGAGTGGATGCGTTTCTGAATAGGTGAATGGATACGTGACATGATGCACTTTGAGTTCATTAAAAGAGAAAAATGATGTATAAATGTGAGCATTCATCATAGACAAATCTAAACACTTGAGTTTAATTGGACCCATTATCACTCACTCTTTTCCTAAATATCAAATTTCGCCTTGGGTTTTAATCGTTTTGAATATGATTCAGCATTATTTCAAGCACCTATGTTTTTCTTATTATAAAAGTAGACGTCAGGTTTTAGCTCAATGGGTGAAAACAACATAACTCTAACCCTCCCAGACCGTCTAGACTTAGTCTGGCCTCAGCCATCTGTAAACTCCGGTCAATTATTATTTCCCAACATGTACGTGTGGGTCTGATCTTAAGTGGCTGCGGTTTCCTTGGTTGTATCCCATCAGACCATTCAGAGAGCGGAGGAGGCGGGTGTTGTAGACAGGTGTCGGTGACGTCAAGAGTTTGCATCAAATTTGCTGGTTGTAGTTTGGCAATGGCGGAGAATGCGATAGTAAAAGTAATCCGTTCTGGTTCGGCTCCAAACATAAAGAAAGTTAAACTGGAGCAAGAGGAATGTTTAGTAGATTTCATTGCTGGCAAGGATGAAAAGGACATGGCTAAAGATAGGCTAAATGCTAAAGCTAGGCTAAATGCTAAATGATTCACTCACTCGGGCGCATTGCATACGAGCAGATTGAAACTCAGATCCAATCTGCAAAAGGAGATAACCCCTCCCACCTGTTTACGGAGCTCAATGGAGCAGATCGAGACCTTAGTACAAAATGAAATTAGTATGATGGTGTGGTAAGACCAGGCTAACCCAGACTTTAACACAAGCCTAACATGGACTTTTCACAGCTTTTTCGAGTCAAAGATTATAACTGTAGACTACAGCAGACAGAAACATGTTACGACTACTTTTAACCGTGTGCAAAGTGTCTCAAACTATAGTTCCAAGTTTGATGTTTCGTGGTAGAACTCCAGCCGTGATAATTTAGCACCGTCTTCTGTCTTCTGTCTGCACTCCAGTCCTACAGTGATCATGCTTCTAACCCCTGCTGCAGTGATACAGCAAAGATCTGAAATCATCTCCAAAGCTTAAAAGAGAATAGATTAATACATTAAGCAAATGAACACAGGGGGAACGAGGGAGGAAAGGCGGGCGGGCAACTCGGCTTTGATTGAAATTTGTGCAAAAGTTGAAACCGTACCAATTCAGGCGCAGCTGTGTTTCTGAAGTGCAAAGACTTTTATGCAAATTAACAGTTTTTGTGACTGTTGCTTTTGCTTAAAACAAAGCCACACACTCCTCGCATAGCGTAATAGGGCTAATTCCATGCAAGAAATATCACAGATTTCAAATTCAATGAGATTTGTGGATTTGGTGTGCAGACAGACAGCCAAAGTTCGTCTTTTGCAGTGCATTAGAGTAGGATTAGGCTAATCCCTGCCTATGAAATACAAGGTCCTCTTTTTTCCTTCCCTACTGCGGCAAGCACTTTGGGTTCTTTTTATTTGCAGAGACGACGGTTCGTATCTAGCGAGTTACTTTGACTTATTTTTGGAAAAGAGTTTGAGCTGGGTTACAGATCTATAGCAGAGTGCAGGAGGAGCATAAACAGTTGACGGAAAGAGAAAATGAGGCCAACGAAACATCTAACGCGCGAAAGAAGTGGTGCAACACAAGCATTGATCTGCTGCCGACTTCACTGACAAGAACAACAAGGCTGAGAATGGACGGAGAATTCTAATGCAGACTTATTATGACTTTATGGACTGATGCACAGCAAGGAAATTCAAGGAAGGAAAGGAAACATTTGCAAACAATACATTTTGTAAGTAGAATCAAATACTGCAAGCATAGGAGCAAACAACAAGAGTTTTTGTCTGCCGAGTGAAGAAATATTGTACCTTTGTCTACTTTTTTACTCTATGACGAATGTATTTCTTATTATGAATATATTAAATCTAAATCTCAATAGTGATAAAAAAAATAATTAAGTTGCATTCATGTTCATGAGGGCTGATGCCAAGACAACTCAATGGGAAGCAAGCAATATTTAATATAAATGATATTTTCCCAGATCAATACTTCCCAATCTAATCTATTATTGTTATGTCTGAGAGCTCTGTGTACTGGTCAAAATATGTGGGAATTTGTGATGTGTTTCATGAGGATTGGCCCAGGATATCTTGGCTCTTGCCTTTCCCTCTGGGAATATTAAAGCACTTGTATTTCTCAAAACGTGTATCTGATATGTTTCTGTATTTTAGCACTAATACAAAAAAACTTGTAAAAGCCTAGAGTCTAAATGCCCTTTTAACATCACATACTGTCAAACTACACACTGAGCACTTTGTATGAGAGCGTAGGACAGGTTTAAGTTTGGAAACTAAACTGAAATGAGCCTGTTTTTAACCTGTTTTAAATATAAGGCGTAGTTCTACACCAATAAAACCACTGTTTGTCAATAAAAAATAAATGATACAAAAAATGGGGCGACAGTGGCTCAGAGGGTAGAGCTGAAAGATCAAGGCAGTGTCTGCGTTGAAGGAGCAGCCAGCTTCCTGTGGACCCACCACCTGCAGAAAGATCAGTGAGGGACTGGTGCTTTGTGAATTGGGTGGCAGCACTGATTGCCACCCCCCTGACCCAGAAGTGGATAATAAAGGGATGAAAATGAATAAAACTAACTGTTGGGACAAACTGAATGTATTTAAACAATTACATCTAGGTATCCACTTTTAAGTGTTTAACATTGAGTATATGTTGATGCTTCTGATGTAAATGCACAGCACATTTTGAACATGTTGAAAGTTTCCCATAGGCTGCAGAGACGGCGCTCTCCATCACTATGCAGCGCTGTGTTCCCGCCGTGGCTCAGGAATAGTGAAACAGTGCATAAATTGACGATGCAAATTAATTGAATATTGAGGTTAATTATCCGTGAATAGATTTTTGCTTTTATCTCGTGTGATCGTGCTTATCTTCTAACTGCACGTGGATGAGCAGAGCCACTTTATTCTAATGCTGTGAACACAACATGTACTGTAGGTTAATACAGAGTTTATTTAAACAGGAAACCTTTCTTTGGAATTTGTTTTAGTAAATCATCTAATTATTATTTCTCACTTTATTCTGATGACAATGGAAAGGACACATCCTTTATTTATTTAGTTGTGTATTTATTTCCTTATTTTATTTTATGGACAATAAAAGCTAGAGTACCTGACTTTTTGGTCAGATGGAAGTGAGCATCTTTGGCTTAATCTGGAATATTCATATGAATAAATATTGAATTAATCAAATAAATAATACTAATTCCCTTCAACCTTATGTGTAGTTTATTTTTATGACAAAAAACATTTTTTAAAGTCAGACTTGTTAAGTGAATAATGTATATATTAATAATGATATAACTTGATTTATTTTTTTGGACCAATTAAATTTAAGTCTGAATTCATGTTTAATAATATTGTCTTGAATCAAGTAATTATATATATTAATTAATTTATTATTATCAAACATTTACCATGTTATAAATACTATAAATACATTTACCACAAAGTTCAAGTTGAATGCATTTTTTGTGCTATATTAAGACAGCTAAAGGAGAAAAATAAATTTTCACATAGCAATAAGAATTAAACACAAAAACACACACACACACAAAGTCTACAGATTGAATGTCCAGACTGATCCACAGCTTCTGCATGTGTACATTGCAGTCCTCAGTGAGACTCGGCTGCAGCGCGAGGCCAAACATTGGTAAAACCCCACACTCCTCTCTGTCCTACTTTCCGCAATTTTTTTCTGCTTTTCTACTGCAGCTCATCTGTGACAGGCCTGATGGCTTTTGTGCCGCCAAACGTGCCCGCGCATTTATCTGTAATGGGAATTCCAAGTTGCCATTCTGTCGGTAAACTTGGGTTGCTTGTCCGTATCGCCAACCCAACATGAAGACTTATTTCTTATTTCTATTTTTTATTTAGTATTTTTTTGCTTTCCCCGAATCTCCTATTAACAGCTCACATCTGCTGCCGGTACATGAATGGTTTGAAAACAGGCCCGAGGCGAAGAGAGGAGGAGATATTTCTGCCGGGAAGTGAAATGTGACATCCTATATTCCACGCGCTGTACGGTGGGAGAAATATTGGCAGTTGCACAAAATGGGCTCTCTCTATATATGTGCCTTTGACAGTTGGAGATTAGCAAATGTGATACAAGTTTGTCTCTGTGTGCCCACGTATCATAACAACACATAACATAAAGCAGTCCAATATAGGAATGTATGGAGCAGCTACTCTGAAGGGAAGCATATGTGATCTTAGCGGTTCAGACTAAATCGACACACATATTTTACTGTGTGGTTGTTATATGCATTTGTAACAAAAGTCAAGAATATCTACTTTTTGTAGTCAATTATTCAAGATTATACTGAGAGGCTTGTTCATTTCTTTCGTCTTTGTTTTGTGCCAAAGTCTTTATCTGACAGGATGTTTGAGAGAAGGTATGGACGAGGGGAGAGAATGAGAAAGAGAAGCCACATTGGAATATTGCCCTATTTTGGAGGGTTGATTTTCAAGTTTTGCAAAAAGAACTTCAGTACATATTAATGAAGATATCCAGTCTTTTCTTTGTGTTTGTGGACATTTGTTCTTGAGCAAATTATTATTTCATTACATACCATTACTATGTTTCTAATACAGAATAAGAGTATACTGTCATGTGGTGAAGTGAATGAGGACCCAAAATTGCAGGAATGCCAAAATATAAAGAATTTAAGAATTTAAAGATGAAAAAAAAAAAAAAAAAAAAGTGCCAGAGAAAACAAGCTCAAAATCCAAAGGCATGAAGGAACACAAAACCAGGAACAGGACGGAACAGATGTTGACAATACAATGGACCAGCAACGAGAGGAGAGGACCACAGGGTACATATAGACACACAGAGACACAGGTGAAACGCATCAGGGGAAACAGGACGTCAAAGTCAAACCAAAACCAAACCACAGGGAACTGATTACAAAATAAAACCAAAGTACACAACAACTAAAAATCCACATTATGACATATACCATGCCACGGTAGCACATAATACGTTACAAGCCTTCGCTGGGTAATGACAGCTGATTCATTTGAATAAGCAACGGACTGGTTTGAGGTCTATGTCTGGGAAGGGCACTGGGGCCGCATAGAAATGTGATTTGGGCCGGATGTGGACCCCGGGCCGCTCTTTGCCCAGGTCCGGTATAGACAGTGAACACACAACATCTGCTCCATCTGCAGCGAGCGCTCAAATGTTCAAGGTTAGACTCTTATTTGGATCCAACCGTCTGGAATAAACATTTTACTACAGCATGTTTCCTATGGTTGAACTTGTCATTGAAAAACCCAGTCCATGTTTTTTTATATTTAACATGTAAAATATGTATATTTTTCTAAATAACTGAACAGTGTTTCCCAACCTTTTTGAGCCGTGGCACCTTTTCCAGTGTAAACACAATCACATGACACACTACCAAAACTGATACAAAAATGAAACTCTGCAGCCACGATTAACAATGGAAAGTCCATTCTCAAACGACCTGTCCAAGGAGAGAGAAGGCTACCATCATCGGTATTCTCTTTTAAATCACTTCTAAAACCCACGTTAATTGAAAAGCCTTTAACTGCTAGTTTTAAACTTCATGTGTTGTATTTTACCGTTTCCCTCTGTCTTTATTTTGCATTTCCTCTTGTGTTCCCTCTGTCTCTTTTTTTCTGTATCTATTGTTAGTTATGTTGACTGTTTTTTGGCTGTTGGTTCATGCTGATTGTACAGCGCTTTGTAAACACTGTTTTTGAAAAGTGCTTTATCAATACCGAGTTAACACATTTCTACAGCTGGATTGGTGTGAAATTAAACTTTAACCCTTTAATGGTTTCCACAATAATTTGGTCAAATACATTATGAGTCACTATAACTGCTTAAATATACCTCTTTGGGAATCTTGCTTGGTTTTTGGCACTTTTAGCATCAAACTGCGTCTGAACCACTTGGTAAAGGTCTATCATAAAAATAAAAATAAACAAGGGATTCAAAAAAAAAGAAAAAGATTTGTGTTATTAGTGCCCAGAAAATAAAAAAATGACATTGTTTTCTTCAAGGAGTGAACATTAAAGGGTTACATTTACAACAAGACTCACACACAATATAGTCCAAATCATAAAACTTGAGGTTTCCGATGCTCCATGTCCTGTGCTTTGACCCTTCATACATCTGTCCGGAAGAACAGACACAAATGCAAATACGTGAACCTCTTATCTCTGCCAGTAGTTGGAACCAGCTGGAGGATAAAACTCACTTCACCACATATGTTTTATTTTCTATCTGATTCTTCTGAAATCACTATTCTTCCTTGAACAATATGTTAAAGTCTTTTCTCATATTTTGAAAACCAGTTCTTTAATGCCAACATGTGGCGCCGGGGCCGAGACATCTGCGGCGTGTTAGCGCGGCCTGCACCTGATCGCCAGAGCGAGCTAATGGGATAATCACGTTCATACACACAATTTTACAGGCGTCAATTGAGCCAAATCATCTGTAATGAAATTCTTTAAGTGTTTTCTTCCAAGTTTATTTGCATTGAATGACAATGAATTTAAAAAAGGAAAAAAGTTTCTCAAATACTTTTGTTTTTTGTAAGATCATGCTTAAAAATAGTGACAAATGAGACAGTGTAATGTTTATTTCCCCATTTGGACTCAAACTAATAACCTTCACTGCTGAACAAAACTTAAATCTGTGATAATTTGTCTATTTATATTTTGGACTCAATTTGTGTGCTGCTGTGCTTGTGCAAATGTGAGAAAGGGAGTAATGCACACATTATTTTCAGGATCAATAAATCATCTATCAATCTGTATATTTTGTTTTACATAAGAAATATCACACAATATATTTGACCCTTTTATAATGTAATAATTATAAACAAGACTATTGTCATTTCAGATTTAAGAATGTGGAATAATATCTTCGGTAAAAAACACATGGTATAAATAATTCTATTGGCCTGCTCTACCCCTGTGCTACCACCAGAGGGAGGGGTAGAATTTGTTTTTTTACCCCAAATTTGAAAAGTACCAGCTGCAAACACGGCCATTTCACTGAGACAGGAGCATTGGAGCTTCCTGAAGTTGCCAGAAGTTTCTGATATTAGCATATACAGATCTAAAAACAACTCTGGGTCTGTTCTCGATGAAAGTTAGGGACCCCAGCTTTATAACAGTCATGGGAAACACTCTTAAATTAGCAGCGTACAATCACTGTTTTTGTCCACTACTTTTTCCACTTCTCTTTCTCTCTTCCCGCTTTGTTCCCCTGGACTGATGCACTGGTTTTCGCAGACTACTTTCTCCGCTCTCCTCTGTGGAGTCATGCGGTTCGTCCAAGCCGTATATTCTTATTTACTTGTTTTCCCGTAGCGCACCGCCGGTCTAGACTGCCACTCTCTCCCTCTCTCTCAATTCCTCCCCGTTAATGAGCCAGCTTCTGCCTCTGGATCCTCATGAGACAATCAAAAGTTTGGTATGGTGAAAGGCTTGCGCTAAGAATCCAATCACAGGCTCATAATGTTTTCTAATTATTACAAGAGTGCGTCTCACTTACGAACAAGGGTTGGCGACAAATGGGATATGTATGCGTCATGTTATTGTCTGCGAGGATCATTTCCTTTAAGTGCCTTGTATTAGGAATGAGGAGTTGGTATATATGCTGTGGCTGAGGTGGCTGTGAACGACTTGTTTTCTCAGCTTCAGAATGGATGTCTGGGAAGAGGGCTAATGAGCATGGGAAAAAAGTATAGTGTTAGTAAAAGATTTAAAACGTCAACATCTGGGAACACTGATGTTTTGTGCAATTGTGAGATAGAGCCTGTGTAGTGAAGGAAGCCGGAGGAAACAGAAGAGAACAGAAGAATTGTTGGTTCAAGTAAAAGTGGATCTTGAAGTTGAGGTGCTGCTGGTATTTCAATTCTCTGAACTTGTTCCTGATGATCTCAAAGTCTTAAGCACATCATTAGTTTTCACACGTGATTTGGTGATGAGCATGACCAAGGATTACTATTGCAACAACACTTTATCAGTCGGGGGGTAAAACTAAGCTGTCTCATGACGGTCTAAACCCGGCCGCCACAAGCCAATTATTCCTGTGGTGACTTTTCTGACACCACCTGCTTAACGCTATAGACCCTGGACTGTAAATATTAGGACTCCCACAATTATACTAGTGGAACTCCCTGAGCCGTCATTTTAAAACCAATAGCCTTCTGGGAAATTCTCCCCAAAAACTTTTTATTACGGTTCAGTCTTTACCTTTACTTACTTTTGATTAATGCGAAAACGGGTGAATATTATTGAAATACAGCAAAAGCTGATTGCTGAAAGACGACCAAATACTAACTTTCCAAATTTAAGTAAAAAATGCATCGCTATGGTAACTATGGACAGTTCTCTGGTGGAAAACCAATCTGTCTCGGCTCAGAACCAGTCCAGGAAAGCACCTGGAGAAATGGGGCTTTAACTGCCATAAGATGTTGTTTACCATGAAACTGAAAATGGCTTTTGGTTAGAATTCTAATTTAAGTTAAAGATAGATCTCCTAACATTTCAATAATAAAAGAGAAGAATTTCATAAAAATGTCATAGAAATTATTTACATACAGAAAGTTACGGACATCACCTTTAAAACAATGTGCAGCTGGCTCGTCTGTGTTCACAATACTGAGAAAATCAAATTAAATCAAATTTTATCAAATTAAATCATAGTTAAATTGATACATTTTTTACTGCCCTGATAAAAATGCCAAAATGAAATAGATAAAACAATGCAGCGTGTAGCTAAAAAAGAACAAATGCAGTTTTACATCCGTTCTCCTGAGAAAAAGAAACAAATACATCCATCTTTTCCTAAACCTTGGCAATGGCACTTTACACATTTACCCAAGCACCAATTCACAACCGTTGTGTTTCCCCCCCACACAATGGGAAATTCCAACTGCATTCTCCTTTGCACCCAAACAACAAAATATCCACCCATTTCATGTGTACTTTGTGAACAGCGCAGTCTGTGATTAGAACGCCGCCATCCCCAACAATACCTCCCCTGCATCTCATGAGACACTTTCCCTCTATATAATGACTCTTAATTATAACACAAACAGCCCATCTCCAAAACAAGCTCTCCGATTACGTCGACAAATACCATTCAAACGCGCAGATATAGCCGGGGCGCCGCATGCGTTCTCTCTCCGCCGCCCCGCGTGCTAAATGTATCCGACGTGGCTGTTTAGCTTCTTTGTGCTCAGGCCGCATTCATCTAACTGTCAAAGGCTGTCGAGTCGATCTGCTATTCTCTTTGTAGACGGCGCAAACCCGGGAGGAACCTTGACGAGGCGCGAGGGAGAGGAAAACCAGCGCATTTGGGTCTTGACTAAAAAACCTTCAAAGCCCTCTCTCAGACAGCCGCCATATTTTTCATTTCTCCCCCCCTTGCTCGGTTCATTCTATACAGCAGATATTTTTGCGGTGGAGTGTGTTATGTGTTTGCGGCTCCTACGCGCGCGGCTGGAATGGATATGTTGAAGTGAGAGTGTGGAGATAGCTAGCTAGGCCGCCATGTTGGATCTGACTTTGTTTTTTTTTTGTTTTTTAAGAGAGATATGATAGGAAGCAGGATTCTGTCGGTGGATGTTTTTGCTTTTTTCCCCTTTTATTGAGAAGAGTACATGAAGGTTCAGCAGAGGATAGAATAGAGGTTCAATGAAAATGAGAATAGATAAAAACAAGTTCCTTTAAACATTTTTCCATTGTGAGGCTTGCAGGGATTATTAATATTATTTTTCTTTTAGTAGTAATGTGTGTGTGTGTGTGTGTGTGTGTGTGTATATTGCAGGTGAATTAAGTTACTGTTGGAGGCAGAAGAGCTCCAGTTTTTTACAGATTTCTTAGTTGAGGTGGTTTGGACTGATTGCTTAGGTGTTTTATTTATATTATATTTATACTTTAAATTGGGTTTATGGTTGAGCAATTTTGATTCATGAATACGATATTTTCTGTCAGTGGATGTACACACGTAGAGCGTAGCGCCGCGAACTTCAGCGGAAACCTGTGGCGTGAAAGCGTGTGAAAGCGTTGGTGAAGAAAGGAAGTGCGAGCTGATTGGATCTCTGGGTGTGACATTAAAGTGGGATCAGATATACAGTAGATGTGTTACACAGTTCAACTTTATTTTATGTTTTTAATTTCCCAAGTGTTTATTTGGGCATGTAGAAGACACAAAATCAATATACAAAAAAAATCTTATGAGTTTATATGAGCTATGGTGTAAGCGAGTTTGGACCCTACAGTACGAGACTATACCAACTAGTTCAAGTAAACAAACGGTTATTTTAGTGTAAAGAAGCTTGTGCAGCTTCATTACTTGACATGCTTCTATGGAGGACCAAAACTGTCAAAATAATATATAAATGAATAAAAAAATAAATGTCACAATCTGCATATTATTATTAATATAACGCTACAAATTATGAGATTATTTATTCATTTATTTATAATTTTGACATTTTTGGTCCTCCATATGCTTCGGCTGTAGAGGTAAAAGAAGATGAAGAGATCCTTGATTCGTCCCACAGTGGGGAAATTTCAGTGTTGCCTCACCAGCTACAGAACAGTAGGAATGACAGGCACACAACACAAGATTAATGCTAAATAGAATAAAATAAAATCTCTAACTCCAGCATTAAAAAGGAAACCTTCTGCGCATTAAACAAAAGACAGAAACGTTTTACATATAAAAGTAAAAATGCAGATTGTTGAACAAATGATGAATGCACTTGATAAGGATGAGGGACTAAACTTTACCACTGTTGATAGAACCTTTAAAGATAATAGTTTAATAATATTTCTGTCTCCTTTAAAATTAAATAACAGCTTTTTTTGTGTAACACTATAAAAGAAAGTCATTGTGGATTATAAAAAGGAAGGAAACAATAAAATCCCAATAAAAACATAATTACAGTACATCAAGTTAAAAGGCAGATGTTTTACTTTGTTTTCCAGCTTTTAAGTTTCTCATTCACGCCATTATTCAAGTTCAGCACTTTCAAATGCTCAATATTCATGTAAAAAATACTAGTCAAACACAACTATTTAATGCCACTATTTCATATTTATTTGAAATCAATCTGAGCAAACTCCTCATTGTAAAACAGATTTCCAAAGTGGATTTTAAAATGCCAACTTTTTTTTGCTATTACCAGCTAATGTGTTGTGATTAACCAAATGAGATGACCGCGTGGCCTGGCTGCACTCGCCCTCACGCCCAAGAAAAAACATGTTAAAAATGAAATCTAATGACCTGCATAATAACAAGCACATCAAATTAAACTATGCTAATTCTAAAAAGCAGGATTTAACACAGAAATCAAAATTTATTGTTTGCCGTAGAAATTGTATTTTCTACTGCCTACTGCATTATTGCTCCAAAGAATTATTGCAACATATAATATGATGTAAAAATAGAGAAATTTAGGCTGTAATTCTCTGTTTCACACTCTCACTCTAGTCCTCTTCCAGCTGCTGAGACCCTGAGAGTGTGACTGATGGCAAGGCAAGTTTAATTTTATAGCACAGTATTCCGTCATTGCTTCCGTCATCCCCGTGTGGAATGATTGGAACAATATCTGAACATTGTAAAGCGCCTTGGATGACCTTGGTCTGTAAAAATGCTCTATATACAGTAAATAAACATTACTTACTTACTTACTTACAAGGTAACTCAAAGTCATGTGAACTATACTCAAAATGTGAAATAGAACCAAAACATATAAAACATAATCATAAAAAAAGATTGTGGATCCAACTTTGAGGTGTATGCACAGCTAAGCAGAACTGTTTTCAACCTGGATTTCGAATATTGTGCTAGCTCATGCCGCAACCCTCCTCCTCCTCTATTCAGACTGTTGCATAACATTGATTCAATTAGTTCTGATATTTCTAAAAATGTTAAAGCTAATGTTGATGGTCTATTGTGGTTTCTTCTGGGTTTCTCTGAAAACATGGATGAAAAGCCGTGAGACAATTCCTGTGTATTTAAGCAGTATTGCCACGTTCAAAATCTATCAATCTAATCCTACATTATATCATTATCGGCACAATATGTCCTTTCTTTTCAACAAGGCATTAAGAAGTATTTAACACAGCGTTAATGACTGTAATGTACTGTAGAGTTTGTTTGCCTTAAATGAATTGATCAGAGTAGAGTTAATCGTTACATTTCAGTGTTTAATTTCTTTCTCAGAACATTAATTGACAACATAGACCTCCAAGTAGAAAAAAACCAGGCACGCACTATTGAGTTTGAACACCCAGAGCAATTGTTCTCCTTGCTTCTCTGCTAAA
The DNA here is from genome assembly GCA_964034765.1 of Knipowitschia caucasica. Classification (NCBI taxonomy): domain Eukaryota; kingdom Metazoa; phylum Chordata; class Actinopteri; order Gobiiformes; family Gobiidae; genus Knipowitschia; species Knipowitschia caucasica. The sequence goes on from OZ035836.1 coordinate 9,492,365, forward strand.
TCATGCATTTTTCCATGATTACCCCAGCCCAAACTGCTCAATGAATCTAATTTTGTATATTTTCTCTTGAATCCATCAACGGCCAAATGTAACGCTACAATGCCAAAGAATCCAAAGTGCTTCCATATTTGCATCTTTGTTGTAAAACCCTTTGATTAACGACGCTTGAAGTCAAATGTTCTCTTTGGCCGTTTTCCTCATAAATCATCGCCTGCCGAGTGAGGGTCTTGGCATTTGTATTTTTGCTCAAACATTAATAAGACATAAATAAATAAAAGCGGGGCGAGGTGATTATGGACGTCTGCGGGGATTTACTCCAGCAAGATGGCCGCCCTGACAAAAGAGCTGATGGTGTGTCGCTGCCAAAATCCCTATCTGCTCTAAGTCGCATCAGATGTTAAGGCTTTGTTAGGTCGAGTTACTTATAGGCAGTGCATTTTCTTGGCCGGTTAACAGACCAGATAAAATTACAATCTCTGCTACTACTTCTTATTGACTTATTCACCCTCGCTGTGTGGAAGGAGAGGTTTCCGCAGGTCTTTCCTTTCCGGCTGCTGTCAGACTGTACAATGAGAACTGCTGGGCCTGTACATCTCATTCATCTGCAGTAAATGCTGTAATTATGTGCATTGTGCAATACTGCAATTTCAGAGTCACTTATTTACTTGCCCTATTTGTATATAACATTACACCAGACTATTACACTATATACTGTATATATAGGACTGAAAAAACCTGCACTACTATTGCCACTCTTTCTTTATTGCTTATTTTTTATTGTACATAATTATATCCTTTGCAGACTATAATTTTAACCTTAAACATCTTTGCCCACTTCTGTCTTTTGCACAAACTGAGTGACTCTATCTATGCCAAATGGTGCACACTGGGGTAGTCTTGCACAGTTTTTCCAATGTGGTTTTACAGCAAATGGCAAATAAATGAATATGAATCTGAATCTGAAATGTGACATGTACATTTCTCCAGTGTGAGATCAATAAAGTCTATCTTATCTTATCTTATATAGATACATGTAGATAGATAGAGATATATCAATACGTCGACACTGAAGCATTTACAGCTAGCTAAGAAACCTAGCATACTTATATTGTATCTTTTGTGTGCTTCCTCTGTGCTCTTACTTCTGTCCTGTATGTGCGCTGCAGCATTGAAATTTCCCCGCTGCGGGACGAATAAAGAATGTCTTATCTAATCGTAAAAACTACATTGTGGTTTGCGATCATGGCTCCTGACAGGTTACCCAAGAGTGGAGACTGACGGATGAACCAAATTAATTTTTTCGGGGACAATGAAATGAACTGTAATCTTAATCCAACTGCTCCTGCGTATCCCAAAAACTACTCCGTAATCTTTCGCAGAGCCAATCCACACGCAATTTGGGTCGTACTCCAAAATGGCAAAAGGGAGCAGAACTGTCTCTGGAGCAATGGACTAGAAACAACCGCGAGACTCCTCCTTTCTGTTCAAAAGAATTATCGTCTCGGCAGCTTCTCTCAGCCAGTCATTTCACAATCATTTCCCTGTCGCTCCAATCAGACAGAGAGGCGGGATTTAGTCGATGCATGACAAAACAAGGAAGCGACGGCCATACTTTTTCACATCAAAGAAGGCATGCGCTGTGACTGATCCACTGGTTTCTTCTTCTATTTCGTCTGTATTCAATAATTCAGAAGATATAAAATCCCTAAACCCAGAGGCGTCCTATTTGCATTTCTCTAATTGGTTGAGCCCATCTGTCAATCATGCCCACAGGTAAATTGCAGAGCTCCCAGGCAAAGGATTTTTGTAAATTCATAAATGCAGTCACAACTTAGAATGATGTTGAAATTGCTTCGATACAAAAAAGATTCTGATGACCACTTTTGAATGTGTTAAGATGGAAAGGTCATTATAGAAAACACGTTGTGCTTTAGTCATGAAAGAGATAGATTGTTATGATACTGTCATGGTATGGATCTTATTTTTGTACTGTATTATTTATTTTGAGTTAATTTCTGTGGTTTTGTTTGAGTTTGACTTCCTGTCCTGTTCCCCTGTGGTGATTTTTTTTGCCCCCCCCTCATGTATTTCACCTGTGTCTGTGTCTATAATATATGTACCTGTGCTCCTCTCCCCTTGTTGTTGGCCCTTTGAAATTCATTTGTTTTTACCCTGGACTTTATCTACATGTGAAAGCCAGATCCCGTCAGACCTCTGAAGCTAAGCAGGACAGGGCCTGGTTAGTACTGTGATGGCAGACCTCTGGAAACGGCCACGGTGGGGCAGCTGCAAAGTGCCAAAATTGTGGTTGTGTTCTTAGGCAAGACACTTCAGCCACATTGCCTAGAAGAAGTCTGGTGTGTGTGTGTGAATGGCTGGTGGTAGTCGGAGGGGCTGATGGTGCATACTAGTTGCCTCTCTTCTGTCAGTGTGCCCCAGGGCAGCTGTGGTAGTGAATGAATAATGACATGAAACTCTTTGAATTTCCAAAAAATCAATAGACAAAAGTGATGCATTATCTATATTTTTGCAATCCTGCATTTTGAGTCCTCTTTCACTTCTCAAACTCTCAACTTTACTCTAAAAAGATGTAATAACAAAACAAATAAAAACAAAAAACTGTAAAACTGAATAAAAAATTCAACACAATATATAAATGGTGTCTATTACCGTCTAGTACAAGTCTCAAGTGAACGATGATGAGTTGTGTCAGCGTGTGCATCTTCCACTTTGGTTTCACCTGCTCACGTTTCTAACCTCTCCACAGCGAGTGCACAGGAAATAAGTGATAAAAAGCGGATGATACAGAGCAAATGGGTCAAGCCAGCACTCAGTCAGCACATGTGGGACAGGAGCTGTGGGGCAAACAGGTGACAGCCTCCGGAGACTCAAATATTACTGATCTAATCTTGGGCTCTGGCTTCATTTATTTATCTTTTGGGCGGATTTTTTTTCCCAGTTTGCTGCACCCACAACCTCATGTCTGGAACTCAACATTCAATTTAGGCTAAGATTGTAATATTGTCAAGATGGGTTCTTTTTTGGGCGGCACGGTGGCTGAGTGGATAGCACTCTCGCCTCTCAGCAAGAAGGTCCTGGGTTTGAATCCCGGTCTGACCAGGGCCTTTCTGAGTGGAGTTTGCATGTTCTCCCCGTGTCTGCGTAGGTTTCCTCTGGGTATTCCGGTTTCCCCTACCACTAAAAATATAGTATACAATAGGACTGTATTTTTTTATTTTTATTTTTTTTATTTAAAAAAAAAAATAAAAAATAAAAATATATATATAGAATACAATAGGACTGGGGGCGACAGTAGCTCAGTTGGTAGAGCATTGGCCTTAAGGCCAGAAGGTCGTGGGTTCAATTCCCACCTCTGCACCTTCTCCACCGACTCCCACTGATGACTGCTGTCGTTGTGTCCTTGGGCAAGACACTTAACCCCACTTGGCCCAAAGCCCCCACTGAAAGATCAAGGCTATCCTCACAGTCAGAGAGCAGCCGTCCTCCTGTGGACTCACCACCTGCAGAGGATCAGTGAGGGGCTGGTGCTATGAGACTTGGGTGGCATCTCTGACTGCCACCCCCCTGACCCAGAAATGGATTAAAGGGTAGAAAATGGATGGATGGATGGACAATAGGACTGTGCATGCGCCTCCTGTACTGGCCCTGCTCCCATCTCTGTGTGGAGTGAGAGACAAATGCCTAAAATAACAACTGTAAACCGCTTTGTGACTCTGGTCTGTGAAAGGTGGTATATAAATAACGATTACTTACTTACTTTTTTTTTGCTTTGCGCTTAACTGAACCTGCATGTTCCAGTTTAGTTTCTCAGATTAAATGGTCGTCAAAAACCATCGAATTCTTAAATAAACTGATGTTTTATTGTTGATTACAGTACTGTCTGGATTAAGTATACTTGTATATAAGATGCAACAGCAACATTATAACATTAGAACTGAACTCTTAGAGCAGTCAATTTGACGGCTTTTAGTTTTAGAAGTGTAACCACTCATCTCTTGTGCATTTTCTGGTCAGAGCTTTTTGCGGTTTTGCAGTTATGAGTTTTGGGACTTATTAAAAGTGAGAAACGGTAAAAATTTTATAAATTACTTTATTTGAATGAATCTGGTGATAAAAATAAAATAATCTTTGGGGGAATTTCTCAGAATTCTATTGGTTTGAATTGGAGCAGTCAAAATGACGGCTCTGGGAATTGCTTGATAGGGGATTTGTATACTGACTACACAAATTGTTGATACTAAAAAACCATTGTCCCTCAACATGCAACAAAAACAGATAGATTAAATTCAAAACTGATATCTTTTTTTATTTTTATTAATTTATAGTTCAACAATTATAGACACGTTTTTTTTTTATTGGCTTTTTGACCAATACATGTCAATTCAAAACAAAAGTTTGCTGCAATGAGGAAAATTAGGTTTTCGTGATTTTCAGTCATTTTGTGGGATTACGAGTCAGACATTCTATCAAACTTCCCTGATGGGGTTGTCATAGCAACATTCATCACCGTAATCCAAGTGAATACAAGGACTGAAACTTTTTAAACAATTCGAGCTTTAGAAGTGGAGCCGGAGAAGTGGAAGCGTCTCAAACATGCGGCTGCACTCTGGAGGCTGCACTCAGGAGGTTGCAGTGTTCGCAGCAGGGATTACAGGGATGTTTATGCAATTCACCGCATGTTTCTCAAATTATAATACGTGGGTCATTTCCAGCAGGGGGGGAGGCGGCCCACAGCGTATCTAATTTTTCCATAGAAGTGAAGAATCTCGGGGCCGGCTGCATTCCAGCGTGTTGTTTGACATCCTGTCCCGAGTCAAAACACGGAGCCAGAAATCTGACAAAACAACCACTGTTGTATGGAAGCCTGTGAGGAGCGGTGAGGGCGTCTGACGAGCGCCTGAACTTGCTTTTGCCCTCGTACGGTATATTCCCACAATATAAGTACCTAAATACAAGTGCAGAGAATGCATCAGAATAACAATGTTGAGTTACTCTGTATTCAGACAACAGCTCTACGTTACACTCATTGACAACTTATTCAATTAAATTCAATTACAATCATGTATTTAAAGCTGGGAGGTAACATTTACAAACCACTGAAATAAAATCCATCTAACGACTTTCGATCTCTCAAAACAGTTTGGTTCCATCACTAGTTTTCTCAAACATGTATTTTTTGGCCTCGGTCACATCTTTCCGAACGATGAACTGTTTCTGGTAAGGTGAAGACGGCCTGTTGTGGGCTGAATGGTTCACAACATATTACTTATACTGACTCCAGTTACTGCCCAGAGTCAGGACTAAACATGGGGAGGCTGCTTTCCAGATTCATGCTGGTAAAATCTGGAACAGTCTTCCTGAAAGTGTGAGACAGGCCTCCTCTCTGACAATGTTTAAAACCAGGTTAAAGACAGTTCTGTTTAGCTGTGCATACAACTGAGGGATTTTATATTTTTATCTTTCTTTTTAATGTTCTGTGATTATTTATGATTTTAATGCTTTCTTATTTTGTTCAGCACTTTGAGTTGCCTTGTGTATGAATTGTGCTATACAAATAAACTTGCCTTGCCTAAAAAATAAAATGAGAAACAAAATGTTTTATTTATGGAACAAGTTTAGACGTTTTCACGCTCAACTCGGCTTTGCCCAGTTTCACACTGTCAAAGTGAATAGTGTGGAGCTGCTAAACGAGGCTCCGCTGGACTCTACTTCAGAGCAGGACCAGGCCAGGCGGAGGAAAGTCACATGGCCTCATGAACGACACAATATGCAGAAGATAAATAATTATATATTTCACTGATTTTTCTAAGATGTATTTTTTTTTAACCCCTAACTTTTTAATTATTAGCCGTTTGACAGTTAAAGTACCACAAACCAAGTGATAGAGACGCAACAAAGAGGTAGATTTCAGTTCCAAGCTGCAAGTATACATAGTTCCTACATGACGTCACTACATACGGGGATTTGCCGACCCGGCGCCATTTGTCTTGGCATTCTGTGGGCAAAACAATAGAAAAAGATGCTGAAACGTGTTAATGTCGTGATAAAGTTGAAAATGGTCATCTCCTGCTGGGTCAATGGATGTTCAAATCGTGCCGGAGGTTCCGTTAAACTTGGATTTTACAGTATACCCATCATTAGACTTCATGAATGTGAGAAGACTAAGCTTTTGTCAGAACAACGACGGAGGTTATGGCTTGCGAAGATAAACAGGCAAGAAACTCCCTCAAAACACGCAAGAATATGCTCGGAGCACTTTGTGTCAGGTGCGTATCGTATCTCATAATGTGTTGACAGACGTAATTTACTCAGTACTAACTTGTGTATGCTGATAGCTGGTAACTTGAGAGTTTCATTATTTAGCGTTAGATTACTTTATTATGAGGAGGATCGGTGTCGCGTCCGAGGCTCTCGAGGGCAACGTAAATGTATTAAATAGATAATAATAGTTCTATGGTGGGCTAAAACAATGTTCACAAACAGCATTGCTTCTGTAAAAAGATCTGTGTCATAAAATAAACTGCTCTTTACGCCTGGAAAAATCAGTTGCCCACCATTCACCAAAACATACGGTCAAAAACGCGGAAATAAACAATAACAGCAATCCAGAGTGTCCGTGTGGCATTAGCATTAATTAAATTAATAGTTAATATAATTAAAATAATTAAATGGAGCTCCAACTGGTATTAAATCTAAAGTTTTTGAGAAATGTTTGCATTGCTTGTTAATTTTTGCCGCATAATTTGATCAAATATGTAAAACATGTCCGTAGCACGTTAAACTGTGGTGCCATTGTATTAATATCCAATTATTTGCTCAAAAGTTGCCCTTTTTTTCCAATTTGCGTTTGAATATCTACATTTATTCTCATTCTTCTGTTTAATGGAATGCACAAACACAGCAGCGTGCCATCAAAGATGGCGTCTCCGAGGAGGTCATGTGACATTCATTGGTCTGTGGGAACTATGTATATTTAGAGACTCAAAACGTGATCCACCAAATGGTTGAGGAAACTAAGATAAGATAGACTTTATTGATCTCACACAGGAGAAATGTTGGGTAGAATGGATAGAATCACTCAAGATACTGTATGTGCAAAAGACAGAAGTGTGCAAACATGTTAAAGGCAATAAATACAGTAATTTCAGGATCTATTATGTTCAAATGCTATTAAAGGGTCAAACATCACAGTGGTTTTAATCTTGGACAGCGAGGACCACACTTTATTGCATCAGAATTGCGTGTTGAGACAGGCGTGTTCTCTTGTTGTGTGTGCGTTTATGCAGTTGTCCACCACATGTTGATATTGTCTTGTTTAAAAGTTTCTGTTTTAGAGAAAAGTTGCGAAAGACAAGCCTTTTCCGGAGTCACTGATTGAACCTTAGTAGTTGTAAAACACATCGCTGCTGCTACAGTCAGACCTCACATCATCTCAGGCTCCGGCGGGGTGTCTGTAAATAAATGTAAATGTAAATGTGAAATGTCATGGCCGCCCCCCTCCCTCACTATAACATGTAGAGCTGGCCTCACACAAGCCAGGAATGACATTTGCTTATGTACAATATAAGAATCTCTGCAAATGATTTACTTTGGAATGGGTGGTAGTGACATGATCCTTTTTTCATCTCATTGCTCGATGATTATTTGATTATCTTGAACATCTTGTAGAAAGGACTGGGACATGACGCAGCGCTGCATTGAGAGGCTGAAGAGGCAGCACAATTAATAGTTACCTAATTTAACTTATGTTCTACGAATAGGTGCGCAGTCCCTTAGCGGACTTCGCTAGTGGGATATCACGTGACCCCCAGGTCACAGACGCCAGAGAGATAAAAAAATGCTCCAATCACTAGCGACCCTCCTCTATAAAGGCCCCTGCTCCATAGCCGCGCCCCCTCTTGAACTCTGCCAAGCCGGGCTGGCCTGATGGGCTCGTAGCTAAGGGACTGCGCACCTATTCGTAGAACTTAAGTTACATTAGGTAACTATTAATTCTACGTCATGGTGCTACGTTCCTTAGCGGACTTCGCTAGTGGGACACAACGCGGAGGCCGTAGGAACATGTACTCCCAGCAGGCCAGCGAAGAGTGATTGGAGCTCCGCCCGAGCAAGACCCTCACACAGTGAGAGGACTCAGGGCAGAAGAAGCAATTGCGTGTTACAGGGCCACTCCTCCCAAGGACACCCCCAAGTAACACGGACCGAAGGCCACCCGTAGTCCCAGGACGCCTCTCCCAAGAGCTCCTGACGTGGACTACCTGACTGACCAAAGCACACACATATATCGCACCTGCAGGACGCCACTCCCAAGAGCTCCTGAACCAGGGCGGAAAGTCAACCGTCGGCCCCTAAGAGGGGAACATAAAGGTTACAACTCAGTCCGCTGCACTAAGCACGGAATGGGCCACCGACCGGTCCGACACATCCAAAAGGTAAGACCGGACGAAAGAAGAGGACAACGCCCAAGAAGCCGCACGGCACACGTCCTCGACCGAAGCCCCCCCTGAGGAGGGCCGTAGAGGCCGCCACCCCACGCGTGGAATGCGACCTGAAGCCCACCGGGGGGGCCAGACCCTGATACGCCCGCCGCACAGCCGTGGTGACCCACTGCGCCGGCCGCTGAGCCGACAGCGGGGCGCCCCTGTTCTTGGGGCCCAGACACACAAACTGCTGATCAACCAACCTGAATGAAGACGTCATGGCCAGGTAATGCCTAAGCATTCTGACAGGACACAGAAGGTGCCGCCGCTCCTCCTCGGGGGAGGCATGCGGCGGCGGATGGAAGGCCCTAATCCTGATCACTCTCGACCTGAAGGCCGACGTGATGACCTTAGGGAGAAAAGCCGGATTGGGCCACAACTCCACCAGGCCGTCACCCTCTCCAAAGGACAGGCAAGACGCATGGACGGAGAGCGCACACAAGTCGCCCGCCCTCTTAGCAGACGCCAACGCCAGCAAGAGGGCAGTCTTAAAAGCAACACACTCGGGACTCGCCTCCGCCACCGGTTCAAAAGGCGGGCCCGACAGACCCCTAAGGACCACCCTGAGGTCCCAAACCGGGGGCGTTCTCTGAAGCGGGGGCTTCCTCCTGCGTGCCCCCCGCAGAAAATGTTTGACCAACGGATGAGAGCGGGCTGTGAACCCCCCGAAACCGTCGTGACCCGAGGTAATGGCTGCCGCAAACACCGCCAGGGTGGCGACAGCCCTCCCTTTGTCAAATAGTTCCTGCAGGAATCCCAGGACTCCCTCCAACGGGCAACGCCTGGGATCCCAGGAGCGAGAACTGCACCAGTCGCTGAAGAGCCTCCATCTTGTGGCGTAGGCCCTCACAGTGGACGGCGCCCTCGCCCCCTGAATAGTCTCCACCATCGCCATGCGATGGAGGACGGGGGATCTGGTGCCCCCCTGCCTGTTCAGATAAGACACCACCGTGGTGTTGTCTGAGCGAACCATCACGTGTCTCCCCTGCAGCTGAGGAGCAAAGTGCAGCAGTACCCTGTGTACTGCCTCCATCTCCAGAAGGTTGATGTGACGGGCTGAGTCCGACCAGCAGCCTCCTACAGAGCTCTGGCCGAGGACCCCGCCCCAACCCTCGAGTGACGCGTCCGTGAACACCTCCACGTGAGACACGGCGCAGGCCAGAGTCACTCCGTCCCGCAATAGACCCGGAGTGAGCCAGAACCTCATGTCCGATGCTGCCATTTGGGGAACCCAGATCAGCCTCCCCCCGTCCCGGGAGGGGTGAAACCTGAGGCGTGAGAACCATCTCTGAAAATTCCTCATGTGGAGATGGCCTAGCATGAGCCGCCGCCATCATCCCCAGCAGGGACCTGAGGCGCCGAGCGGGGACCCTGGGACCCGCCATAACCTCCCTGGCCAGACGGGTAATCTTCCTCCGTCTGTCCTCGGACAATGCAGCACGGAACGTCACAGAGTCTAGCCGCAGGCCGAGATAGATCATGCGCTCAGCCGGTTGCAGCCTGCTCTTCTCCCTGTTCACCACAAAGCCCAGACGCTGTATGTGGGACAGGACCCAGTGCGTGTGACTCACGGCCACTTCCCTGGATGAGGCCAGTATTAACCAATCGTCTATATAGGTTAATATCCTTACCCCCGCGCGTCTGAACGGCTCCAGTGCCACCTCCACGCACTTTGAGAAGGTCCGAGGTCTGTCAGGTCTATGGAGGACATCCAATCTCCCTGCCTGACACACTCGAGGAGCTGTTTTGTGGACAGCATCCGAAACTGCCGTTTGGAAATGCACTCGTTCAAAGTGCGCAGATCCAGAATGGGACGCACCCCTCCTGACTTCTTTGGCACTAAGAAGTAAGGGGAGTAGAGCCCCCTGGCGGCGTCCTGTGGGTCCACCTCTACTGCTGCGCCTCGACTTAGCAGAGAGGAGACCTCCGCTTGTAGTGCCACTAGCAATCCCCGTACCTGAGAGCGCGCTGCCCGCACGCCCCGGAATGGCGGTGGCTTTCGGGAGAATTGCAGTGCGTAACCCCTGCGCAATGTCTTCTCCAGCCACGGATCCGCCAGTAAGCCCTGCTCCCTCCAGATGCTGTAGAAGTCTGTGAGGGGCGGAACGGGAGCTGGAACACGAGACGTCACAGCCCCGCCCTCTCCTGGTGTTCCTAGCAGGGAGGGGGGGTGGACGAAGGGGCAGGGGGGCCCCCTGCGTCATACCGAGTGCGCCGGGGGCGGTCACGTGTCCTGCAGGCCCGACGTCATAAGTACGGGCCTGCTCATGCCATGTGACTCGACTGCTCCGCCCCCCCCTGGCTCTTGCCTTATGGAGGGGGGGCGAGCCCCTGGAGGGGGAAACCCCGTGTCAGCCTTGTAGCTCTGCTCACCACACGTGACTCGGCTGCTGTGCCCCCCCCTGGCTCTTGCCTCATGGAGGGGGGGGGCGAGCCCCTGGAGTGGGAAACCCCGTGTTAGCCCTGTAGCTCAGAGGGGCTAACACGAGTTCGGCCGAAGCACACACACCACTACTCACCCGATCCCTCCGCCTGACCTCTCTCTGGGAGGGCATAGCATGGATCACAGGACCGGAGCTCGTAGCTCGCGTAGCGCACTGCACGCCCTGCTCTGGGGGCTGCAGGCCTAGCGGAGCAACGTTATGGGTCCGGGAAGTAACACAATCAGACACATTAGACATGTTACATACCCCCAAATGAGACTCAGACAACGAGTACTGATGAAATGCCGGTCGGCCTTTATTGAAAGAATCCTTACCACCCCGGCTTCCTCTACCATAGGGAGGCCGGCGGTGGGTGCGTTGTTCCCGCGAGCCTCCCGCGGGTCCGTCTGGACCCGGGGGCCTCGTCGAGGAGGGACGATGGATGACGGAGCGATGATACGGGTCAGGACGCCTCCTGGGCGAACGCTCTCTGCCTCTGTCCCGGCTCCCTGATGGCTGGTGGGCCTCGCGCCTCGGTGCTAGGTGCGGGGCTAGCCTAGCCGAGTCTTTAGCTGCAGACTCCAGTCTCTCCACCAGGGCCTGCATATCCGGGCCAAAGAGGGACATCTGAGAGATGGGCAGGTCCAGCAGCTGTCTCTTCTCCGCCTCCCTGATGTTAGCCAGCCCAAGCCAAAGGTGCCTGGCCCCGACTTGGGCTGCAGCCATGGAGCGGCCACCATCCACAGCAAACGCCTGGCACATGCGCAGGATCGCCGCGGAGGTGGTCCTAGCCTCTGACAGGAGGTCTCCACTGAGCGCCTGGCCAGAGGAGAGCGACCTATCCAGGGCCCCCGTGATGAACGCCATATTGTTAGCCAATGCGACGACCTGAGCCGCATTGGCATAACATCTGTCCAGCATCGCCAAAGACATCCTGTCCCGCTCGGAGGGAAGGAGAGGACTGGCGCCCGGCCACACGGATGGGGAGGGCTGCAGGGCCATGCGGACTGAGTCCTCTATGTCCGGGACACCACCGGTCCAGGACCAGTCCTGCACGCTGCAGTACATGCCGTACCCCAGAGCAGGCCTCTTGGCTGCTAGGGGCTTTGGCCACTCACGTGTCGCGTAATGGACGATCGGGTCCATCCGCGGGCACAACGTGGGTTGTTTCCTCCTCCTCCCTCGAGTGGTGGCACCCACAGAGGTGAAGTCCTCCACCGTCTGGACCGGCTGCGGTGGTAGAGGAGCATCCATGATGGCCGCCGCGGAGGAGTAGAGACCAGGCATGTGGTCCAGCGGAAAGCGGTCCGGCTCCGGGTTCGACACCACCTCGTCCAGCGTGAGGGGAGAGCCGTCCTCCGAAGCCTCTCCAACCTCGCAGTCACCCCATTCCGCGGGCACGGGCGGAAGGTCGAGTGGGGCCCAGTCAATCTCAGACTCCTCGTCCTGAGAGGAGTCCGGACGGGGCGCTGCAGCGGCGAAGAACGCGCGCCTGCGTTCGCTCTCCTCCCTGGGGAGAGCGAGACACGAGGCGCAGCTAGCGCTCAACGCCACATGGCCCGGACCCAGGCACATGAAGCAGCTGGCATGCTGGTCCGTGCGCTGGAGCCCGACCCGACACGTAGAGCAGCGACGACGTCCGACGCCGGAGGGCGAAGGGGAACTCGGACGAACAATGGAAGACATCTCATAATGAAGTAAGTACTGTGGTAGATCTCAATTGGCGCCAGAGTGAAAGAGGGGGTGCGGCTATGGAGCAGGGGCCTTTATAGAGGAGGGTCGCTAGTGATTGGAGCATTTTTTGTTTGATCTCTCTGGCGTCTGTGACCTGGGGGTCACGTGATATCCCACTAGCGAAGTCCGCTAAGGGACGTAGCACCATGATGTAGAAGGCCTTCCATACATTTCTCCATCAAGTGCTTCATAGTGAAAGGCAGTTCTGTCCCTATATTTTCATATGAATGTGGAGCTTTCTCTGATAGTAAGGTCAGTATGTATAATGGCTCACTCAAGAGTATATAGAAAACTCTTGCAGAATTTTTATCCTCTTTAACTCAACTCCTCTGCGTCCTGAAGAACTAAAAAACCTTGGGCGACATAGAAAGTGTTTTCAGCTCCCACAAAAGACGAATCACCTTGAATGAGAAAAGAGCTTCAGAGTTGGGAGAATTAAATAAAGAAAAAAGAGAGATCCCACTTTTATTCTTTCCCGTTTCAAAGCGTTTTCTTATGCGGTTTTAACTACAAGAGTCCCCTATATGTCTTTATTTCCAGATGAAGTTTAGAAAAGTTGGAGAGCAAGTCAAATCACAAGACGTGCCCGGAATCACAGCAGAAGACAGCGGTTGACTTTGGGTGTACTATTTTCATTTGATAACAGCGTCAGGAAGAATGAAATATATTTTTGCATTCTGCTAAATTCAGGAGGTTTGTGTATATGTTACGTGTTCATTTCTTTAAGCTGTTCTCTTCAAAGAGCAAACGTCACGCTAAAATGGAGATGGCAGCCACACCGGGAGTGACACATTTCCTACAAACATGCGTCTAATGTGTGAGCATGTTTCAGATGTGAACGCAGCAACTATTTTAGAGATTTAGTTTTAAATATGGACTGTTGTAACACATATTTGTTTTATTTTATTTTATAAATGTGTTTTTAAATGATTATGTGTGTGTGTGTGTGTGTGTGTGTGTGTGTGTGTGTATGTGTGTGTGTGTTTTATTTATTTATATTTTTAACACAATTCTAAAAAAAGTATTATTTTGGGGAAGAAAACAAACACATATACTTTGACACAGACATACTTTAATCAAAGCATTTCAAAAACAAATAACGGCCCTCACATTTTATTGTTTTTTTCATAAACGTTTAAATATATAAATATAAATATATATTTCAAATACATTTAATTTTAAAAAAATGCCAAAAAAGCTAAGAAAATAAATAAATAATAAAACATTTATAATAGATATTGTTTTAATGTGACTTAGTAAAATATCTTTACATACAGTACAATCATTTCAACCGTATAAAATTGAAAAATAATATATATCTATGTTTTTTAATTTTTATTCGATTTTTATGTTAAAGGAAATTATAATAATCAGATTTTTATAACAAACAAAAAAATATAAATGTGATAAAAATGTGATAACAAAAACAAATACATTATATGTGTTGAGTATGGATTACAGTAGCATTTTTGTTCAGAGATAATATTCTTGAATGCGTGCCTTAAAGTCTGTTAAAGTGCAGCATTACGACTTCACATTAGTTCCTCTTATTCAACAGTTTATATTTTTAGCACACTGAAAGCGCTGACATTTTGGAAATTATCTTGTGCACTCGTTTTGTCCTTATCACGTTGCCATGGAGCAACTTCTGAAAAAATCCTAAATCTTGTGACAGACAGTTTTGCCACTTAATCCTCCAGTTTGCAAAAGTCTCCAAGTAACTCGTAAGCTGCAGCTGCTGTGAAAACATGACACATAACTCCTCCTTTTGGAAAGTGTCTTTTCTGAATTTTTACTCTTTTTTTCCCAGGTTTTTTGTGTTATACTTTCATATCAAATTACAACAATTTAGAACAAATCAAAAAAATAAACAAGAAAAAATACACACACTAACACACCCACACACACTCACACACACATACAGGCACACACACAAACCATAACTCAACTCAATATGTTGAGTTAATGGGACCCCCGTTGAACACACCAAGTTCAACTATAAACCGCAACACCTGATAAAAAAAAGTTAAAATTACGAATCGAGGGAAAACCAGTCTTTTTGTATTTTAATAAAATAAAGGATTTTGCTTATATCTTAACACCAGGATTCCCAGAGCAGGTTTTTTGACGGCTCCCATTCAAACCAATGGCACAATTTTATTTTTCCACTAGAGTCATTAAAAGTAAGTTATGTAATTGCGTTAAAACATCCATAGAAATCAAGTGCGTGGACATACGGTCACAAATTTATGAAGACTGAAGCATGAGGAACAAAACTAAAAGCCGTCAAATTGACTGCTCTGGGAGTTCTTGTGTTAAAGGTGCATTGGGACACTTTTCAGCAGGACTATGAATAGATACATTTCTATCACACATTTTTTTTCTCCTCAGATGTGACCTGTAACTTACTCTAGTGACTTTGTTGTCTCCAGTGTCGATAAAATATTGAATGCTTTATTGTGGAACATTCACGGCAGAACAACAACAGTAATGTTATTTGTTAATGTCTTCTTGGGACTTGTATAGATGTGTTTGTTTGTGCTCTCATTTGGGTCTTTGGGATAGAATTGTGATACTTGGATCTACTCTCCACCAATTCCTCTCATTCATTTGATGCGTTTTGGATTTTTGAGGCCAAGAATCCGAGCTTTTGTTGCAGACAATTAATTCAGTGTGTATTTCAGTTTAGTCAGCACAAACATTCACAAAGAAATACACCGCCTTTTGACATCCAGCCACTATTCCTGGTTATAACAGAATTGCTACAATGTCATAACACTATATACTAGCTCTGACAGCAGTTTGGTTCCATCCTGAGTTTGCACCATAGACAGAATACATAAAATGATCACAAAGGCCTGGAGCTGCTATTCTGGCGTCATGTGACCATTCCGGATCTGCGCCTTGAAAATCTGGTTCAAAGAAAATCAGTCCCATGAGCTGTATTTTGAACTGGACTCTAAACCAGTTTTGATGCATAGAAAGTCACTTAACGATTTTACAGTGTATTTCCGCTTCCGCAGTCGGAACTGGCGGAATCATATCAGAATGCAAAGATGTGCTTGTCCCATCACAACTACCTTCTTATGGTTGTGAAGGGACAGCCAACCACTCCCACTAGCTAAAGAAAGGACCACTCTTGCTCAGCCAATCACAGGACTCTCAGCATAAGCACTAGTTCCAAAGGACAGTGATGATCCGGGACATTTAAAGACATTCATGGATATTTACCGTATTTTCCGGACTATAAGGCGACTCTCAATCTTCCAGTCAGAAGGAAAAAGAAAAGGATGTCTAAAAACAGAACCAAACTAATTATTATATGAGATATTTACACAGATTTATTATAAGGACTTGTTATAAGGAAAATGTATTTAATTTGCTATTACTATTCCATTCTATTGGTCTACTGTTACTTGGTAAAAAATGAATAAATAAAGCCGCACCTCACTATAATCCGCAGCCTTTAAATCTACATTGGAGAGATCCTCAATGACATGTCACTGTTTTTATAACTTGTAATTTTGCGTGATTGTGTCCTTTGCGGCCTCTTGTCCAGGAGTCCCTTTAAAAAGAGGTTCTTAATCTCAATGAGAATTTCCTGGTTAGATAAAAGGTTAAATAAAAAATAAAAGGTCATCCTGCTTCGTATGGACCAATAGCTCTTGAGTGTTTGTTATTATTGTATTTTCTGAGCTGGTTCTGAGGAACAGTCAAGTAATCCCAAACACTTGTGCTGTGATTCTGGGCTTTACAAATATAGATTGAATTCAACAGAAATGTTTAAAATATGGGCTGAACAATCAAATCACATTCAACTACTGCTTTGCTCACTTTTGTCAGTGCATCTCCTCATTCATAATAGAATTCCTACAATAGACAGATTGGCTGCTGGCAAAGTAATCACTGCATGCGGAGACTGCCTGAAGCTGTACACCAGGTTGCGCTGTACGATACAACTCAGACACACGGGTCAATCTTCAACAAGTTCTGGCAAAACGTTGCTATTTTAAATTGTAATTCATCACACTTTTGAGTTAAAAATGCCACAGGGTTAACCAAGCATAACCTCTGTGTCTAGGGCAATATGGTGAGGAGCGTCTGCTAATTCCCTCATGAGACGAGCAACGAATAAATAGATATTCTCAAAAAATAAATATATAAATAAATACTGAAGCTGGTGCCAGAGTGAGAGAAAATAACATGTTGTTGGCTAATTCCATAACAACGGCATGAGAGGCGTAATCAGATAATTGGGATGGGCAAATTATTTTTCACAGCTTGGAGATAACAAGGCAAGTTTGATTTGAATGATGATGATAATAAAAAATAATAATAACATGTTAATAGAATTGATAAGATCATAAGGGACCTTAATAAAAGCATTGTCGGTCACAAACGCTCATAAATCATTTTCCTTGCCAGAAGCATTCTTTTACTATTCATTTTCTTAGTACATCAACAGATATGCATTACTGGGGTTCATTTTTTTTCCTCGAGCATGAGCTGTACAATAATTATTTCTGGAATTTAATGCAAATTATGGGAATTTATGGAAGTAGGAAATGTATGGACGACATCTGGAGACTGTTCAATTTGAGAAATGTAATTGAGGTGAATATGGGTTTGATTTGACTTGAGAAATTTAAATTATACTTTAGAGGTGTCAAAGGATCCATCAAAGTGTTAAACAAGCTCGAGACAGGTTTGTGGCCAAATTATGCCAGACTTCCCTCACACAGTATAAGTGTGGATTGTGCTAAAAACAGCTTCAAGTATGTTTTTAATGAGGAATAACTTTACTTTTTCATGGTATGTGTTTTGTTTATTATTACAAACAGAACACATCCTAATGAAAGATGACAAAACAGACCAAAAATGTTGTCTGTTGTCTTGTATGTTGTCTGTTTTTTAGTGTGTTGTGTCTTGTCTATATGTGTTCTGGACTACGAGTCAATAAAAGCTATCTATCTATCTATGACTGTTTTCTCATTATTGCTTTAACGATCAAATGTAAAGGGACTTTTAGCTGCTTCTTCAATCCATTAAAAAAGGGCTATTGTGTCCCGAAAGTTCTTCAAATTTGAAATGGAACTTCTCACTGTTTCGTTTCCTCATACATTATTATTCACTTCCATGGGTTTGAGTATTTTATACACCAGAATAAATTGAAAAATAGAGTTGTATCTCGGTTGTCAACATAGGTGGGAGTGAGGTTTGAGTTCTTCCCCGCACATACTTGTGGAATTGTTGACCCTAACAAGAAGGTATTCATTATTTTTTGATACTTACTACCTCATGCATATTTCAGGATACATTGAAGAGTGACCTTTCCTCACCGTATTTCTTAATTTGCTGCAGTGGGCTTTTTGTGAGGTTAAGGTTAGAGGGAGTGAAGACTTTCGCCCATCAGCTAAGACCGGGCTGAACTTGTGAAATCTTGTGAGAGAAACAAAAATCATTACCTCCACACAGTAGTTGCTGAAATCAATCACATTTTCCATTCAAGTACATTGTCAGTCGCTGCAGCCATGAATCCTTCTATTAAACTTTATATTTGTATATGCACACTCAATGTCAAAAAGTCAATATAACTGTTCCCAGTATTGATCCTTGTGGTACCCCTGTCACTTCCTTGACACTTGACTCAATTGCATTTCGATGATTTATGCAACACAGAGAGACAGGAGTAAAGAAGGCCTCCTCCTGTTCTAAATTCCCTTTGATAGACTCAATCCATTCACTTTAGGCAATGTATTTTTCTCTTTTTATGTTTTGTGTGAGAACATTCAATTCCAATTTTTCTTCTTTTGATACAGCCCTTTTACTGAAGTTGTTGTGAATCCAATCCTTTGATGGAACAAAGATTTCATTTTACGGCCTGAGTCCTGGATCTACAGCCCGTCCATCCGTGGGAGCAGATCCCTCCCCCTCAATGTGGGCCTCCCCGATGGTTTCTCATTATCTCCCACTGGGTTTTAGAGTTTTTCTTTGGCGATGCAGGAGGGTCTGAGGACAATAGTGATGATCTAGGCACTCGACATTTATGGACTTTATCAACATTTATGGACATTGGTCATCTGCCCCTTATGGACCAATGATTCTACGTGTTTTTTTATCATTGCATTTCTTGTGTTTGAACGGTTGGATTCTCTGATCTGTATTAGCGAATCAAGGGTTTTGTAAAGTCCAATGAGATAACTACTGTTGTGATTTAGGGCCATACTGAAATAAATGGAATTGAATTAAACTATAGTCTCATCATTAAGAACTTGTTTAAAGTCTAAAGCCAGACTCCACTCATTTCAGTCTTCAGGTCTTGAAGATACATACAAAAACATAACCTAAACAGTCAAAGTACTATTTCTTACCCTGCAGACAGACAATCAGTAGATGCCCCCGTTCCAGCCCCTCCAGCAGTGATCAGTCTGTGATAGTTGACACCACTTCAGGCCCAATGTGAGCCCACAACAAACATATTTAATCATTCTTGTCGTTAGGCCTGGACGGGGTAAAATCCTCTGTGAGCCACCCCAGTTATGTTCTAGTCGTGGCTTATTAATATCACAGGAGACAAAGTGCTATTTCTCTTGTGAAGTATGATCCCAACACGCGCACTTGTGACAGCCGCGGGCTCCGACACACACGCATTCTCCGGCTTTTGCCAGTCTCTCGGTGTGCCACTTCCTCCTCTCCTGCTGCTCTGTCCTTAAACCTCTTCACCCTCCACACGGGGAGTAGACTCTGCTCTCTTTTCTCTTTGTCATGGTAATAACACTAAGCCTAACTGTCCCCCTATTTTGCCTGTCAACTCGAATTTATTTTGTTTTCCCCGATTCTACCCCCACCTTCTTTCTTCCTCCGCCGTGTACTGTTAGGTTTCTTGGGGGTTTTGCCGAAAGTCCCTCCCCGCGTCATTCACCGCTCCTGGAACCAATTATATTATGTGGCCAGCCCTTTCAGTGAATACTAAGAAGAGGACACTGAAAAATCTCGATCTATTCTCAGAGCCTGCAGCATTTCACCTTTGCTAACCTATTCTTTGGAAGACGCGGTGGAGATTTTCATTCGGCGAGATCCTTTCTTTCCGTTTGTGTGAGTCTTCCCTGTGTTGTACTCTCATTCTTGCTGCGAAGTCACCCCTGACAGTGTGAATAAGGGTCTTGTTGTTAGCGACATCGGCACACCGCGGCGTGACACATTGTCTGGTTTGGTGTGCAGTTCGGCGGGATGCTTGCCTCGGAGCCTGAGCGTATTGTGCGAATGATTCCTTCACCTCTGTGTGCGCCGCTGTGCTCAGGCTTAAGGCTGATCCGAGGGCCTCTGCTGAGCTGCTGGACCGCTCAACACTAACAAGTCCCAGTATGTATACTGTGAGACGTTTGCCACAGCAGGACGTTTAGCTTTAATCCCAAATACTGATATAGTTCTGTTGGAGTCTTGTAGCAAAAGTGGATCAGATGCAGGCGGAAGGAAGGGTCGAGTTTTGTCTGGGTCACGGGGTGTATGTCGGTAAATCGTCCATTGTTCGTCTACATCCAAGACATTAATTTTGTCAGACAGCCCTCAGAGATGATTGCCTCCAGTGGTTACTCATATTTTTGTTAAAATAAGATAAGATAATTGCTGTAAATGTTAACTTTGGCTTTAGAAACCAGAGAATAGAGACCTAATATACTGTAATTGGTTCCAGGAGCAATAATATAAATATATTAAAAAAAAGCAGACCTCCCATTGAAATTGCTACATGCGGAAGAACATAAGCTAGCTTTCCTCATAGGCCTTTGTTGCCAAGGTTAGCGTTGCGCTGTAATGAGCAGACATGTTCTTTACATGGTTGCTAAGGCAAGATGACATTTTCCCTGCGAATAAAGGTATCTGATTGATCAAGCCTTATGGCTCATAACTGGAGTGTGGCTCAAACAGACACTGAGCTAGAGGAGTTTCATTTTCCAAGTATCTATGTATATAATATCTATGAGGTATGAACAAAACCTCATAAGAACAAAAAAAAAAAATGCTGGAAAATTCCGTATATGAATGACAAACAATTCACAATTCATTCTCAATTTTCATTAAGTTTTGTTAGCAAGTGTTAGCAACTGCATTTAATAAAAAAATAAAAAATAAAATCCAACTGTCCTTTCACTATAATCACTGACCCAACATAATATATTGTCAAAAAAAAACAGTTTTTAATCTTAAAGCGTTTTAAAGCCAGTGTTGAATACTTATTTATTTATTCATTTTTCAAGGGCAAGTCGGACAAAACAAACATTTTACAGTGTACAGACAAAAATCTAAACAAAACAAATAACATTCATTCACAAAACGTTAAGTACTGAGAAGAATATCACTTTTGATCTTGTCTAGATTTTTTATTTTCTAAGGCCAACTGAAAATTGAAGCGAAAGAAGCGTCTCTCAGAGGTCGATTGATTCCGACATAACATTATGGCACGTAACAGCCTTTTTCTTTATCTCTCAGAGCGTTCTATGTAAAACCTTGACCTCGATAACAACACACTTGTCTTTTAAATATGACACGTCAGCTATAAGTCAAATATTTGAAAGCCACACGCCATGCCTTCCCTCGTTCACATTTACTTTCATCAGGAATTTTCTCGACCGAATTTCACAACCAAGGTAGTTTGAACGTTCGCCCACACCTCATGGTTTAACTCCAGATAGATCCATATCACAGGAGTCCTTCTTTTCAAAACACCGACGCAGACATCACATAGTAAACTGGCTTTCATCTCCGCACAAGCCGCACTCGCAATCAGACAAGCCATTGCCCATAATCATTGGCTTTGATACGGATGCCGCTCCATTGAGAATTCCCTATTATCGCCTCCGTTTTATGTTGTATGCCTCGACTCTCTGACATTGGTTTTCTCTGACTGCAAAGTGATGCTTAACTTTGCACAATAAACATGTTTTTATTCTACCCTCAAAGTTTCAACTATTCTTTCCATATTTTACACAATGGATGTTTCGCTGATATTGGACGGGAAGGAAGCTGAGTTCTTGCTTCTTTGTGCATTGGCGAGAAGCAGCACTTGTGATGATCTGTATTCTTAAAAGTGCCGGAGCTGTCAGATGCTTCGTATGTCGGTGAGAATTGCGCTATGGGGACGCTGTCAAGAATTGGACTCAACAAAATTCAACCTAGTGAGAAATCTGGTCTAGTAAGAAATCTGGTCTTCCACAGACCAGAGTCACAAAGCACTTAAAAATTGTTCCATTTGTCTCTCACTCCATACTTGGAAGCCAGGCCTATTGTACGTGTTTTTAGTGGTAGGGGAAACCGTAGCACCCGGAGGAAACCCACGCAGACATGGGGGGAACATACAAACTCCACACAGAAAGGCCTGGAGATGGAACCGAACCCAGGACCTTCTTGCTGTGAAGTTCAAGCTCTACCCACTGCACCCAACTACGCCCAATCCCAATTTATTGTTTGGGGAAAAAACAACGTTGGCTTTCCCCACTCCGTAAAGTTACAATCAGGTATTCAAAAGAGGAATTATAATGTAGCCACCTCTTTATCTTTCCTCTCTAATTATAGCCTGTAATTATTTCCAAGGGCTTTTTAAATTAGTTATTTGTCATATTACTGAAATGATATTTTCAAACTTTTAAAATTTCCAACTCCAGCGGTTGACTCTTGGCCAGATTCCACTGCCGTTGTCTGCTGGCAGCTTCTGTAACACGCAAGAGGCTCACAAAGGGCAGAGGAGGGGAAGCTCTGCCAACGCTAATGTCTGTTTTCCTTGGTGCCACTGGTCCAATGACTCGGCAAACTCCAATTAATAGGGAGACGGAAATATTGATTTTGGGGATTAAAGTCTTTTCAAGGTCTTCTACCTAAAATGGGAAGGTTTCTGGGCGAGGGAAGCGACGAACGCGTAGGAATGTCTTTGCCCTGATTTATTTTTTCTCAGCTTCATGTTGAACCATGTAGTTTCTGATGGCTCTTTATCAATAAAATGTAGGCGACCTCACATCAAATATCAACCAAGAAAACCAAACAACTTGTTGCCTCTGTGAGTGTGAGTGGGCTTCATCCACAGGGCCTTCATCTGCTTTTTCCACTAGAAATCTACAACTACTATTTTCCCACAAACCAGAGATCATTGCCAAAATAACTACTTATTTTGGCAATGATCATCTCTGGTTTGGGGGAAAGTAGATCCAATATCACAATAAGCAATTCAAATAAAAAAACAATTAATCATTTTAGTTTGGTGACTGTAGCACCAACTGGGAAGTCATGGGAAGGTTGGATTACTGAAATGCCCTCCTCGTCGGGACCCCCTGCAAAAAGTCTGCTAAAACTCCAGCACATCAAGAACTGTGCTACACCCGGGTCCTGGAGAGGAGGCGTAAATATGACCATATCACACCCGTCCTCAAATCACTCCACTGGCTGCCCATCAAACAAAGAATACAGTACAAACTCTGCCTCCTCACATACCAATGCATACACGGAACTGCCCCTGCCTACCTCAGTGAACTCCTAACATCACACACCGCCTCTCGAAGTCTCCGTTCAATCACCTCCTCTCACTGCCTGCACCAACCCAGGGCCAAACTCTCTACCATGGGAGACGGGGCCTTTCAGGCAGTAGCCCCCCGGCTCTGGAATGCCCTCCCAGGGACCCTCAGGGCCCCACAAAGTGTGGAGGCTTTCAAGAAAGGCCTTAAATCCTTTTTATTCAAACAGGCCTTCTAGAAGTGTAGTTATGTTTTTATGTTTCATGATGGTGTCTATTTGATATATTGTACAGTAGGTATTTTGTCATTTTTAATGTTGTGTATTTTGGGTATGTTCCCTGTTCTGCAGCACTCTGAGATTTCGTTGAAATGTAAAGTACACTATTAATAAAATGTATTATTATTATTTTAGTTATTATTACAGCCGAGACTCTTGATACAACTAGAGAAATGTATCTGTACCAGTAAAACATCCCCTGGTCTCGACTCTGTTGCTGCACACAGAGAAATAACTAAACCTTGAAGCTTCATCTTGTTTCGAACGTTTAATAGTGATATTGTTTGCAAGCCTGATGCATCATATACTTTCATTTCACATTTCATAAACCAAGGTTATGATTTGTACTTCTCAGGATACCAAGATGGACCAGTGCGAGTGAGATGTTTGTCGGACACTCAGCTTCAATGGTCGATTGAACAGGTCTGGCAATGAAATAGTTGTGTCACTGGTTGATATCCGTTGTAGTGTAGCCCGTTATCAGTCGAGGATGTGGACTATAGACTGTAAATATTAATGGATGTAGTCAGGCCTCTCTTCGCTGTTGAAACTAATGTGCCATCACTTTTGCCTTCTGTGGGCTTTTTCAAAAGGAGAAATGGGAAAAATCGCATTTGCACATGTGTTAGCCGGCATGAGCCCCATTCGTTTAACAAGCGTATTCAAAAGTCCACAGCGGCTAAACTAGACTGGTTCAAAAATTGTACTCCCCTCAGCTTTGACACACATCTGGAATGTAGCTTTGGGCCAAGACTCAAGAGCTGATTTTTGGACCATCATGTAAAGCGTTTTTGAGAGGAAAGAAGGCGCCATACAAAGCATTGGGTAATTCTCTTTCCTGGTACACCCCCACCAGCCCAGATTGAGATTGCAAGCATGTCAGCGCACATGATCATGGACCTTTTTATGCTGGGACTGCCCTCATTGATGTGGATGCAGTGGTATAGCTGACCCTGGTCTTTTTTAACTTGTATCTTCTGTCTTTTTCGTGTCTATATTGGACCCTGAGTCTGTAATAAAGACTTCATTCATTCATTTACTCCCAGTCTGTAGGAAGAAGGGGCAAAAACGTCTTTCAAATTCACCAAACTTTCTTTTTGTTTTGGCTTTACATCCTCAGTTTTGTGGATCTTGTGGAAAACACAGAATTCATGCCTTTGTCTTCATCCACATTGATCAGTTTGTTGACAGCTCTGATTGGCTGCTTGCACTTCCTGGTTCTCTGAGCCGTCTGTGCTTTTCTGCGACGTCTGACCTTGTAGCAGGAGTGGAATAAAAGTGAGCAGAAGCAGGAGGTGTAACTGTTGGCCTGGATGACCCAAAATCCTTTCCCTTCAGTAGTTAATCAGATTCATAACATATTATTTTTGTGTTTATTTTGGACCTGATCAAACATTCACCTTTTTACATGTTTTAGAATATGATGAATAAATTAGATTATTATTTCTGACACACAAGTCTGTGAAGGAACGACTAGTTCTAATGGTCTACTTCACCGCTGTTCACTCTGTTAGAAGTTGCTGGTATAAACAGACTACACAGCAGCAAAATGATTAAATGTGAGGTACTCATTGCTTTTTTTAAATCTAATTTGAGTAGATGTGTCAATAAGGACTGTTGCTTTTTTTTCTTATTCCAAGGGAGACATTTGTTTTTTCTTTTTGTATTTCTTTTGAAAACAAGATAATTTTGCATGTCCTATTGGCATACAGAGTTTTAAAACAGAACATTTGAACGGACAAAGGGATGTGTTTTGTGTCGAGCTAAAATCTGGAAAAAGTCTCCTTGAAAATGTGAGCGAGGCGTTTACTCTGACATTGTTCAAATCCCCGACGGTTCTGTTTGCCTGTGCATACAACTGAAGGATTTTATCTCTATTTTTAATGCACTGTGGTTATTTATTTTGTAATCCATTGTGTATTAAAGGTTTTAATTAAATTGTGTTATTTTTATATTTTAATGTTTGAATTGTGTGATTTTAAATTGTTTTTTTAATGGTGATTCTTTGTGTTTTATTTGATGATTTGGGCCTTGGTGGACTGCAAAGCGCTTTGTGGTTTCCTGATAATGTAAGGTGCAATATAAATAAAATGTATTATTATTATCATTATTTGAATTGTGTTACCCTGTGTATGAAAGGAAATCAACAAATAAAGATTGATTTGTGTCCGAAGTTCTTCAGATTGCGAATGGAGCAAAACCCTGTTTCTGTTTCCATGAGGGAATATTGCCGGAACATGGTTCAAAGACAAAATAATTACCACCGTTTATTTACTCGATAATTCAGTGTGAAGGTCCTGAGTTATAAGTAGTTCTTTTGGGGGTCTTGTTCAAGATCACTTCACATTTCAGAATAATTTAATCAGTCATGCAGGAAAAACAAGCTTTGAATGTGTTGAATTATTGACACAGGATACAATTTGGTTCACAAATCTCTGCAAATGGACTTCGAGTGATGCCGTGAAGAGGTGTGAGGCTGGAAATATCTCCTGATCTATTCAAGGGTCACGTTGAAAACAAACTGACCATAATCCAAAAGTTTAAAACATATTTGCAATTATAATCAAAGTCTCACTGGGTTTTTTTATCAGGTTTTTACATTTTTATTTGCCGATGTTGGAGGGTCAGAAGACAGTGGTGATGATCCAGGACACTCGACATTCAACAACAACAGCACACAGCGCCGCAAATGGCGAAGTGGCTCGCTCTCTGCCAAAACAATTTCCAAGTGGTAACTTTTGTTACTTACGTGGCAATAAAAATGATTCTGATTCTGATACATTGGTCGTCGGCCTCTTATGGACCGATGGCTCTATATGTTTTTTCCATCATTGCATTTCTTGTGTTTGAGCTTGTGTTTGATTCTCTGATCTGTGTTGGCGAATTCAACGGTTTTCTTAAAGGTATATAGGAGTATTTTCTACTTCCGGGTGCATCATCAAGAGTATTGGTTGTCCTAATTGTCAATCATTCTGCTCGTCAAATAAGACCAGAGAGCTTTTTCAAAAAGTGGAGAGGGCAGTTCTTTCCTAAAATTTGGGATAATCCTCCTACATACATTTAAGTCCTCTCCTGTTGTGATTTAGGGCTATACAAGAATACATTGAAATTGAATGCAATGCTAAAAATGATGAAAAAATTCAAAAGTCAATGCCAAAAAATGCTCAGATTTTGCACAATGTATTTTAATTTGAGAAAATGTTGACTGCCTTAAAACAAGATTTTCCAATTGGATGAGCAAAATGATCTTGTTTTAAAGAGATTTAGGAAATGCCCATGCAACATTTGTCCCATTGGCAAATCTTGTTCTACGACAGTCAGAGTGTACTCAAATTAACCAATTATCATTCACTCCTTGAAGAAAGCAATGTCATTTATTTATTTTTGGGATTTTCTAAAGGAGCCCCATTATTATTTCTCAACCCTATAGCCTTTTTTGTTATTGTCCTTTACCAAATGGTTGAGATGTAGTTGGATGATACATGTGCCTAAAACCAATGAGGTAGATTTCAGTTCCAAACAAGCTTAAAGTGACTCAAAGCGTGATCTACCAAATGACTGAGGAAACCATTAAGGTGTTAAGATAAAAACCCCTTGATTAAAGCATTTATCACCTCATCTTTCATCATTTTTTGCGGTGTGTCGTGTAGATCTCATCCGTGCGGAGAGACCAAACTCATTAGGCTGCATACATATTAAATCCTGTTATGAGTTTGGGTTGTGGGTGTTCAGTTCTACAGCGGACTGGAGTGGTCTAATGTGGCCCACTTTGGGCTTGAGAGTCTGCAATGAAACGGCTTCAAAGTGCTGGTGTTAGGACGGCAACAAACTGATTGGAAGAAACGTTGTAAATGAGGAAAGGTGAAAAGAAAGCAGGCCTCAAATCAAAGACCTCTGTTGTTATTCTGCGTTGTTCAGGTTTATATCAAAGTGAATGATTTGGTACTTTGAGCGAGCACTTTGTAACTTTCTTGTATTTTCGTAAAAACGGCTTTTGTCTGCAACACAAACAGTACATCTCAGTCAATTCAATACACTTTATTTATACAGAACATTTTATAAAACACGTTTCCAAAGTGCTGCACAGATAAAAGTGACACATTGAAATGTACAAGACCGCCAGCTTTGGATGAAAATAATGAAAAAATATAGTAAAAAACAATGAAAATAAAATCAAATCAAAACAATTAAAATTAAATTAAAAAATAAAGTAAAAAACAATTAAAATCTAATCAAATCAAAACAATTGAAATTAAATTAAAAAAGTTAAAACAAATTAAAATCAAATCAAATCAAAACAATTAAAGTTAAATTAAATAAAAAATACAACAATTAAATTAAAATAAAATCAATTGAAATAAAATAAAAGAAAAATAAAAGAAAATTAAAACAATTAAAAGAAAAAACAGAAAAAGAAAAAAAACATTAAAATAAAATAAAATAAATAAAATAATAAAAAAAAAAAAAAAAAACTGAATAAAATAAAAACAATTAGAATAAATTAAACATAAGAAAATAAAACAATTATCTATGCACATCCATAAACATAAAACAATAAAATAAATCAAACAGACTAGCGGACCACACAACCCACGCGGTGTTAAAAGCCAGAGAGTAAAAGTGTCTCATGCATCCAGCATCATGCAGGAAGCTCGTGGATCAAGCCCTTATCCTAAGTCATGTTCAAATAAAAGTTTTTTTTTTTTTTCTTTAACTTTAACCGTCAGAATGCGTTGGAGTTTTCGTCACTCCACTTTTGTGGACTCCCAGCTGAGCGGATTGTGTATCCAGGTGTTGGTCCATGTAATTTTCAGATCGGAGCTGGGTTTTGACCACGTAGCCTCGACCCTCGCCCTCCATCCAGCAGCAGTAAGCAGTAAGCCGCAGCAGCAGCAGTAGCAGCAGTAGCAGCAGTAGCAGCAGTAAGCAGTAAGCAGCAGCAGCAGCAGTAGCAGCAGTAGCAGCAGTAGCAGCAGTAAGCGTCCGGTCGCTGCCAGTTGAACCTTCTCCCAGATCTCTGCTGACGGGAGCCCACATGCAAATCCGACCTGATTTAAATTCTATTTCTCTACTTTTTTTTTGCCATGACTCATTGTTGCAGGAAGTATTAAAACGGGCGAGACTGCAGCATTGTCGTAAAACACAAGCAAATCAATCGTTCACGTCTGACAGCGTTTGGACTCGCAATTCTCAGAAAACGCTAATAATTCAACCTTTTCACGTAATGTAATAAAACAGCAATCTCACGTCAGCTCATTCGAAATGTATTTCTTTCATCAAAGCTTTCATCAAATATGCCACATGAAGAGAAGGCTTTTTCTCTTGCTTTTGTTTGAAATGCCAACTGTTGTGGCTGCATAACAATCAGCGATCCATCTTGTAACCCAACAATAAGATGACAATCGGGGCAGGACTCACCTCTTATGTTGATACGGACGCTGGGAAAGTGCCCGACTGTACGTTTTACATCAAGTTGGACACATTGATCGATCAACTTTTCGGAGCCATATTTGCTCACAGCCAAATGTAGTCCAATGACCGCGAAATAGCACAGCAGCAGCATGTAGTGAGTATAAGTGAGTAGTGTTTATCTATATAGCACATTTCCTGACGTTTAGCCTATTTCTTACAAGGAATTGAACGTCCTGGTATGATTTTAATGTTTTTTTTTCTTGTTCTGATCAGTCTTGTGTATGAACTGTGCTATACAATTAAACTGGGTCTGGTCTTGCCTTGACACCCCACATTCAAGATATAGACACAGACTCTGGGCGGCACGGTGGCGCAGTGGTGCTAGCTGGGTTCAATTCCACCTCCAGGCCTTTCTGTGTGGAGTTTACATGTTCTCCCCGTGTCTGCGTAAATTTCCTCCAGGTGCTCCGGTTTCCCCTACCACTAAAAACACGTACACCTGCAACCCCGCTCCCATCTCTATGTGGAGTGAGAGGAAAAATGCCCACAACAATTGAAATGCGCTTTGTGACGGGACTGTGAAAGGCGCTACATAATTAAATATGACTTACTTGCTTAAATATTAGACTTTTGATCATTTCAGCTCCATTTCCAAAATATTCACATTTTCTGACATGTTTTGTTTGACTTTTTTTCCCTGAGCCGTGAGCCAATTATCAACAATACAACAAATAAAGGTTTGATATTTGTCACGTTGTGTTTCATGTTGTTGAGTTTCAGAAGTAAATAGACGTTTGAACAAAAGCCTAATTTCCCGAGTTTCACCAGTTTACTAATTGACGCTCTGCACTCGTAATTGCTGGAAATCAAGATTCTGATCTATCCCTTGGAATTCATTTGGAGTTGAATGTACTATTGCAATGTGGCGTCTCTGAGAACGGTCGTTTGGAAAAAATTTAAATCGTGGAACTTTTGAGTAGAAACGATTGATTCTACGTTTTTATTTTTATGTTATGGTTTTCATGTTTATTCTTTCATTCTATTTTTTGCTTTCTTTTACTGTTATACAAATAAACTTGCCTTTCCTCTTGAAATCTTGATGAACCGTATTTTTTGGAGAATAAGTGCATTAAGCATCAGCTGAAAATGCATAATAAAGAAGGACATAAATAATATATATAAGTCGCACTATAGTATATGTATGAGTTGATTTTTTTATTTTATGCAATTTTCCTGATTAAATCCAACACCTCGAATAGACATTTCCTCTTGAAAAGCAATTTAAAATAAAAATAGTTTGCCTGGAAAGTGCCTGGTTTGTTAACGTAACATATTCCACTTAGAGTCATTGAAATAGCTTTAATATTAGTTGGTATTTTACGGTAAATAAAATATAAAATGTAATAATTGCACACATAAGTTGCACCCCGGGCCAAACTATGACAAAAACTGCTTACTATGATCCGAAAAATACGGTATACATAAAACTCTACGTAATGTCTTTTTGATGTGTAAATGAGAATTAATTCAGCTTCATTCTTTTTTTACCATTTGCAGTAAAACCACATTGGAATAAATCTGCAAAAGTCCCCAGTGTGCACCATACAAGTATATAAATAAAATAAGGTTAAAATTACAGAAATAAAACAGCCTAAAAAGTGCAGGAAACCATTGACACTGAAATTAATCAACTAAAATTACTATCAACACAAGTGCAAGATTATTAAAGTGCTCTAAACACGACCATTTTACTCAAACTGCACAATCTGTCCTCATTTTTACACATCTCTTTTGCATCATATCTGATCCAACAATTGTTCTCTGAGTCCAAAAGAAGATCCACCGTGATACAAAAGCTGTCTCCGATTTTATTTCCGGCCGTGACGAAGTGAGACGTCCCGGCTGCTCGTGAACGTAAAAAAAATATAGCCAGACCCTCTGCGTGAGTGACTTCATTTCCTTTATCTGCAGATTTACATGTCTGCAAAAGCCATCACTGCAGGAGGAGGAAGGACAGCAGCATACTTTTATTTAATGGCGCACCCAGGACCGAGCGTCTTTCAAGGACTTTACAGGTATCTGCCAGTTCACGTAAAGGTTTGGGAGGAAAATAGCCGTTATTGCAGTCGGTTTAAATCAGGAAGGCTAATAAATACCTCCAAGGCCAAGGAAGCAGAGCCGTAGATCACGTCTGGATGCTTTGACTTTGTGGCAAAACTATTTTTATATGCTGTCAAAATGATGCTCTGAATTAGGGCTCAGAGAAGAGTCCAAGGAAATGCATTTGATAAGAAAAATAATGTGTTTTTTTATATGTGTTACTTTTTTGTCTGTGCAGCACTTTGGAAACTTCTTTTATAAAATGTGCTATGTAATAAAGTGGATTGGATTGGTTGTTTTACTTTCCCAATCAAGATTTGTGATTTTTGCACTAGATTATACAATATTTTATACTTAATTATTGTGCTAAAGTTAGACATTTTATTTTAATGTAAAGTTATTGTTCATTTATCTTCTGCTGTGTGCTCCTCATTCCTACTGTTCTGTAACTGGTGATGCAACACTGACATTTCCCCGCTGTGGGACAAATACATCTTAATATTATTATTATTATTTTACTTTTATGCTAATTTTAGTTTGGGTACTTTAATAAGTTTAAAAAATAAAAACATAAAATATCAGTTTGTGACATGTTCCTTCATTGTTGTGTTTGTATGGTCTGGTTTTAGTCGACAAATACTTCGACTTGGTTTCAGTTTGTTGTGGAAAAAAATACATGTCATTTTCGGCATGATGTCAGCGGCAGCAGAAATATGGCATTAACAAAAACACTTGTGTGTGTGTGTGTGAGATGTCTCTGTATCTAAATTGTGTGTGTAAAAATGTCTATATTTATGTGTGTGGTTTGTAACAAAACAAAAAAATGTTTTTTTTGTAGTTTCTTTTGTTATAGTTTATCAATTTTTTACAATTTTGGACGATTCAAAAACCATTTCAGGCCCTTGGGGGAAAAAAGGTCAAAATTAAAAAAGATGTAATATATTTTTAATAATTTTATTGTTGTTGCTTTGATTATTTTTCTTTAAAATGTGGATGTTTACAGAACTTTTAATCTCATATTCCAGTTGATTCCACAGTGTAGCTTCCTTCTTCTGGACAAAATAAAACTCTTTCTTTGCTAATTTTCTTTTCTTGAATCTGTCATATGCAGACGATTCCACAGCCTCCGTCATTTTTGTTCGAAAGAAAAAAATACCCGCTCATTGCAACTCGGTCTGAAACGGAGCGATGCCTTTGATGTGTCTGTGTTTCACTGATGTTGCGTAAAGAGAGAGAGCGTGATCGGAAGTGTGTAGACTCTTTTACAACATTGTTTAAGCTCATTACTGAGATTTAAAAGTGGTGTCTGCAACTTCAATTGTCAATGTCATTTCCAAAAGACACATAATACTCCAGTTGTTTCATCTATGTTAAGTATTTTTCATGACAAAGCAATTTAAAACCATTTGAAACTAGAAGAGATTTTACTTTAATCTAGTATAGAGTTCATTTATCTTGTGTTGTGTGCTCCTCATTCCTACTGTTCTGAAACTTGTGATGCAACCCTGACATTTCCCCACTGTGGGACAAATACAAAATCTTCTAGAATGCTTTTAGAAATAACAGTAACATTTTCTGAATGGGAATATTCAGACCAATGGTGAAAGGCCTCATCTGCCTATTGAGGATTTTTAAGGCATTTTTTATTAATAGTTGGGGTGTTCACTTTAAAATAGATACATATAGTAATACTATTAAATGTGTAATTTTTCCGTCCGTTCTATTTGCAATTTGAAATATAGATGAACTATGACGAAAAGATAATATTTTGTTTTCAATCCATAAAGTTTGAGGCCGTACAGTCAACTTTGCAAGGTCAAGAACTTGTCTGTAGCTCCCCCAAATGTCCAGCCTTCCACCTGGTATTCTGCAGCAGCCAGAGGAAGTGTCTGGGGAGGGGGAGGTCAGGGCTTACCTGTCTAGACTTCACTCCACATTCTCTGTAGAAGGTAAGGAATGTAGATGGGTGATCTGTAGGACTTCAAATAGCAATATATTAAAATATGATTCTCTTTGTGCCGTTGTAACTTTGTCTATTCCCTTTTTAAGATGTAAATAAGTCGTATTTTTTAATGAGGATAGAATTTGTTAAAATATAAATGACAATATGAGGAATTGGGTTAACAGACTTTTTTATAAACTGTTATATAAAAAAAAATATAGAGATTTTATTGTCATTCTTGTAAACAAATTTATAAAAGAGTTGTTTAAAAAAATACTAAAATACAAAAAAATTAGTGTAAATGATAACAATTGAAGTCAAACCTCTGATGTAGCTCGGGTTCAACAGGTTGTTGGAATTGAACTTTCAGAAGCTCCAAAAACAGTTTCCGTTATTTTTTGTCTGAAACGTGCCTAATACATAAATAGATTGCATGTGACTTCTTATTCATCTTTAATTCATCCCAAAATTACAAAACCACCCAATTGTGTTCCATTGTGAAGCATCTAAACATATACAGAAGAATAGCTTATGGTATTAATGATTTGAAAAAAAAAAAAACATCAAATGATGTGCCAATATAATATTTCCTTTTTCATGGTTCTAAAGTCAGCTTCCCCAGCCTAGT
This sequence comes from Knipowitschia caucasica, assembly GCA_964034765.1. NCBI lineage: Eukaryota > Metazoa > Chordata > Actinopteri > Gobiiformes > Gobiidae > Knipowitschia > Knipowitschia caucasica. The sequence continues at coordinate 9,525,881 of OZ035836.1, forward strand.
GCTCATTCAATGACTTTGTTTGCAGAGAACAGGCCTTGGGGAGTGAGAGCCCCATATCCCATCTGTTGCCACAAAATTGCCCCTGTTTGTAACTTGTTGTTTTGTTTTCACTAAATAAAGTCTATACGTGTGATCAGACTTGACCCATGCTTGTCTTGCAATATTCCTTCATTATTCATAGTATGTCATAAAACTGATATTCATCCATGGAAAAGTTTAACATGTTTTTTCCATTGTTTTACTTTCTATTCACAGTCAGGTACGTCTTTAAAATCCAAATCCACTTCATTTGTACAGCTCCATTTATAAACAAGGTGGTTTTTAAAGTGCTCCGCTAAGTCCACGGCACAAGGACAAAGCAAAAAGGGCAACGTTGATGTCACTATTCTGCAAAAAATAAACCAAGTCAAATCAAATTAGAGCAAAAACACAAAAAATGAAGTAATAAAAGCCATGAAAAAAAATGACGAAAAACTCATTAAACCACTGAAACTCCTTTCTAAAGCCGTAGAATATAAGATTTTTGTGAAAGACTGAATGAAAATCAAGATTAAAGGAGATGTATTATGGTAAATGAACTGAACAAAATTGGTCTCTAATTAAACCAGGAGTTTTTTTTAGGTCCATACAGGATCATGTCAGAAACTTATGGCTCAAACTCTTCCCCACTCTTGTCTAAAAGCTCCTGTCTCCGTTCTGTAACAGTAGGATGTCATTGAACCACTATGACATCACGCTCGGAGTGTCCTGCCTTTTAAATTAGTCAGTTAAATTAGTTTGGACAATTTCTCAAGCCATTTTACCTGTTTTCTCCTGAAGAAACAATGTTGTGACAATCACCTGTCTGTGTTTGCTGCCTGTTATTTTCAAATTTTAAAAAAAGAAGAAAAAAAACTCCCTTTGGTGTTAGCATCAGGGGTTACAGGTTACAGCATTTTTTACCCTTCATATTTCTTTTACCATACAGTATGTGATCCCCTTTAGGTAGTATGTCACACTGGGGTAGTCTTGCACAGTTTTTCCAATGTGGTTTTATTGCAAATGGCAAATAATAAGAATCTGAATCTGATCTAATAATGCACAACATCAATACAAACTAGCTGACAAACCCTCTAAAATGATGAAAAATGCACATTTCTTTTCCCAGTTGAAAAAACATGAGAGCCCTGCCACTTGTTACACTGAAAAAAGTTGTGAAAAATAAGTCATTTGAGCACATTTTGACCGCCTTAAAACAGGATTTGTTGATAGGACAAAGAAAAATTATCTTGTTTTATAAAGATACAAAAAAAATTCTCCCTTGGAATGAGAAAATAAAGCAACAATTCTTGAAATAAATAAATGGCTTTGTCCCATTGGCAAATCTTGTGTTAATACAGTCAGAATGTCCTCAAATTAAGATAAAAACCTCTCGATTCAAGCCATTATGACCTCATATTTTGTCATTTTTTGCAGTGTACATGCTCAAAACACAGTCTCTCTGCTCTGTCTCTTTCAGGTCAGGTTTTGCTTCACACAAAACGACATGTGGACGGTTTTTATCAAGCCTGGAAATCTTTCAGCTTTGGTCAGAGGGATTTCATCAGACTGTTTTCTGAAGGTCACCCACATGTCTTCATCTTCTTTCCATCCTGATTACGTACATATAGGAGCTGCCTTTATTCTCTCCCCCTCCTCGGGTTTATTACAGTTTTCCCCTCTCCTTTCTTTCGTCTCTCGTCTCATCCGAAAATGTGTGCTTTCTGGCTGCATGCGGCGTGTGAAGTGGTCCCATCTTGATCCCCAACAGGAGGTGTATGCGCTCGAGATGGCTCAAGCAAAAGTAGGACAGCTCAGGGTTGCATAAAATCAATGACGTCTTCTGTGTGTGCGGCACGAGCAACAAGACACGTAGAGAGCAAAGGCTTTTTCATTTTTTATTTACTATTTTACGGTGATTTTTTTATGCAATTATATAGTTTCCTGTTGATAGATAGATAGAGAAAAGGTTTTTTTGTGTGTATTATTTTACATTTTACAAGGATTTCCAATGCAATTATATATTTTCCTGCTGATAGAAAGATAGATAGATGGATTATTTTACCAGGATTTTCTATGCAATTATATATTTTTCTGCTGATAGATAGATAGATATTTTACAATAATTTTCTATGCAATTATATATTTTTCTGCTGATAGATAGATAGATATTTTACAATAATTTTCTATGCAATTATATATTTTTTTGTTGATAATTTAGATAAATATAGAATTATTGATAGATGGATACTTTATAGATCACCAAAAAAATCTTGTTTCTGTTTTTGTTTGTCGGCTATTGTGTCTTTGCCCTCTAATAAATAGATATTTGTTATTTAAGGATGTGTTGTGGTGTAACAAATTTGACAAAGGAGCATTTATACAGAAAGGGATATTTGGTTTTTGTACCAGAAATTCTTGATGACATGGATGAAGCTCAAAACAGCTCCAGTTTTTTTCCGAAGAAATGAGGTAACATGGTTCAAAAATGTCCCACTTTTGAACCAACTGTTTTCCCCGTCCCACACCTTGAGCCCAGACCGGTGCGTCCTGTTGCGGCTTCAGTGACTTTTTTGTTTTTTGCCAATTTTTGTTAAATAAATGATTATTGTTGTTTTTTGGATCGCTGCTTCCTGTCTCTATTCCCTGCATTTTTTGACGTAACCACCTGTGGCTCTTAACAGTCTAAATTCTTGGACCCTGACTCTCCCCACTGCACCTCTGACCCTTCGACACCATTTTTCTTGGAACTTGGGGGTCATCTCCAATAGCCGCCTGAATATGACAGGTTAGTTTTGTGGTAATGGTGAGCGTTTTTTTCCCAGCTGAGGCTCCTGGGTAATCCTCGCTCTTTCAGTTCTAAGCTGACCTGGAGAAGGAATGATTATTGCAATGCTCTATCTACACACTGGTCTGAACAATCCCCTTTTCCACAGAACACGGCAGCAAGGGGTCATGCGACATCACTCCTCTGGTCTCTCCACTTGCTCTCAGTGCGCTTCAAGGCAGAGATCGAAGTTCTTCTGTTCGAGCACGAATCTCTGAATGATGTGGCTCCAGCTTCAACATCTCAGACTGCAGGAAGTCCACCACCTCGTGAGATCATTCAGATTTACTTTGTTGATGGTTCCAAGATCTCAAAATAATAGAATATAAATGAGGAAACAAGTATCAAGGAGTAAAAAAAATGCTATCCGCCTGCAACTCCCTAAACTACCACCAGAGGGACAAGTAGAAGGTTTTTTTGTTTCGTTTTTTATTCCTGACGGTTCCAAGATCTCAAAATAACATCTTGAGTAGAATATTAATGGGGACATAAGTATCAAGGGTAAAAAATGCTGTCCACCTGCAACTCCCTAAACTACCACCAGAGGGACGAGTAGAAAGTATTTTTGTTTTTTAATTCGTGGCTGCAAACATCGCCCTGTTATTGTAAAGAATGTTATTTCAATTTAGAACTTGTCAAAACTAATTTCTGGGCCAAGCATTTGTTTTTTTAAAGAACAGTGACCGGATCTGAGCATAATGTTCTAACGGTTGCAATGACATCATACAATCACAGGACTGAGACAGGAAAGGCATAATGTCATGTTTGTGCCAGATATTTCTGATTTTAGCATGGATGGATCAAAAAACAACTCCCGGTTCTGGTAGATTTAGCATTTTACTCCAATCACTCATAGAACACTCTCTCTTCAAGTCCCACTTTTTGACACGGACTCCAAATCAATGTATATATTTTTTTTTTTACTGTTGTTTTTGACACTGTTTGGGCTGTGGGGAAAGTGCTATACAGATAAACTTTGATTGATTCATAGATTGAAAAACAAACATTGTGCCTCCTTAAATCAACCTCTGTCAGTCTTTGTTTGTGCTCAAAGAATAAAATAAATATATGACGTGGATACCAAAGTGTTGTGCTTTTAGTCTGACTATTGAAAATCAGGTGGAACTTGGCAGACAGCAGATTTCCGTTATTGTTTTACGCAACATGGTTTAAGGGCAGATTAATCATCGTTACCACATGTGAAGATTATGACCCGGGCAAACTAGTTATATACGCTTTATAAATCACACCACACTGGATATTTACAAGCGCTTCCCTGAGACGGCTCCGCACGACTTAATAAAGCGGCACGGTGGCAGAGTGGATAGCACTCTCGCCTCTCAGCAAGAAGGTCCTGGGTTCAAATCCCGGTCGGACCAGGGCCTTTCTGAGTGGAGTTTGCATGTTCTCCCCGTGTCTGCGTAGGTTTCCTCCGGGTACTCCGGTTTCCCCTACCACTAAAAATATGTCCAATAGTTCTGGCATGCGCCTCCTGTACTGGTGACCCCGCTCCCATCTCTGTGTGGAGTGAGAGACAAATGCCCATAATTAACAATTGTAAACCGCTTTGAGACTCAGATCTGCAGTGAAAAGGCGGTATATAAATAAAAACTTACTTACTTACTTACATTTTATTAGATGCTTTGAGAACGGATCTGAGTCTGACATTATAACAACATGTCGCTGTTACGCTTAAATAATCACATACTATTAACAGAATTACACTTGTATGACATGTAAGACTGACAATGATGACCCTGGTTGTCTTTTGTGGTGTGGGATAATCTATGGGATTATACAGTATTCTACAATCCGCACCTCTACAAACGTGAAAAATACTGGAATTCAGGAACTCGTTATAAATGTATTTATATTTTTGGACATTTGCGATTGTGATTGGAATAATTTACTTGTTTTTGAAGACTGAAAAAGTACAAGTAAGTTAAATTATTCCTCACCACATTGGAAAATTATAGTTATTGAAATATCTCGATACACTGCAAAAGATGAAAAAAAGAAAGAGGTAAGAATTGCTCGACTTTAGTGGTTTTTATCTTAGTTTGAGTACATTCTGACTGTGCTATTTAGTCTTATGTCCAAAACAGTTGCTTTTTTTCTTATTCCAAGGGAGACATTTCTTGTACCTATTTAAAACAAGATAATTTTGCTTGTATCATTGGCAAATGGTATTTTAAGCCAGACAGAATGTGCTCAAATTAAGATATTTTCTTAAAAATTTGAGCAATTTTTGACTCATTACTTTTTGCAGTGTAGTCAATTAACTAAGAGTCAAAATATTGCTCGTACACATTCTTTAACGCTGCTTAACTACTTTTTATTTTATTTTTTAAGAACAACATTTATTTTAGCTCCATTTCAAGTCTATCCCACGTCCTATTCCATTGATTGAGGCCCAAAAATTATTCGTAGGTGTTCCATTCTGTGCTTTAATTTTATCCTGTGGAATATCCGTTTATGGTGTTTGCACTTGAGTGTGTGAGTGTGTGTTTTTTGTTCACTTTGACAATAAAAAAGTATAGTCCCATTACATACAGTATAAGATCATCTACACAGCATGTTCCCAACACCTGTTTTTATAATTCTCTGAAACTGCTGCTTGTTTCCGTCTGTACCTGGGCCTCCGGGGGGCAGTAGAGACATCAGCGCTCTTTCTGTCTCCACCTGCAGGAAACAAGCCAAGGTCAGGCCTGATTTAAACCCGCCTCACACCTTCACCACCACCACCTTCACCACCACCACCACCGTCAGGGCCGTTTGCCTCTGGCTCAGATTAAACCCCAGCTTCAGTTACCACGATACTGTTGTGACTTCAATCCCTCTATTTGCAGTGGTGTAAAACTAATTTTTTGTTTTTATTTTTTATTTATTTTTACAAATTAACTGTTTTTTACGTTTTTAAGTTTGGATTTTCTAGTAGGTTTGGAATCAACAACAACTGGGCCAAATATCAAGAAGAGATGAATTGGAAGACTCATAGTTCATCATCAAATGTACATAATTCAATACATTTCATAGTCAATTATATGGCTGTTTTCCTGAGAAATTAGGCTTTAAAATGAAGTATAACATGCCATAATAAAGATAATGGAAAATCATTTCAGGGGCCACTAACAATGGTCTTGCTCAGGGGCCTGCGCTTGACGTGCCTGCTCTACATGTGTCCTTTTGGCTATGTTAAGCCATTTATTGTCAACTTTTGCTCATTTCTATTCTTCCTCAGATGAAAAGTTATTCACACACTGATCTACGGCACCCCCTGTATGTGAAAGTCTGATCCTGGCAGACATCAGAGGCGGAGCAGGGCAGGGCCTGGTTAGTGCTGTGATGGGAGACCTCAGTCAGTCTGTCCCAGGGCAGCCGTAGTTGCAGTGGTGAAGCCAGTACTGCAGTTGGAGAAGTGAAAGAATAATGTGTGGTCTCTTTCAGCGTCCAAAAAGCACTATATAAAAACCAATCCATTATTATTATGTCGTTTTTAGCCCTGTGTCAGTTTTATCCATCTCAGAGTCTCCGGTTACATTTTTAAGTCGTTAGCGCTTTTCACAACATTTGAGTTTGTGCTCACACTAAGATAACAACAACAGCTCTTTGTCGCGCGCTTCTGTTTGCGACGAGAATAAAACACTTTGTATCGAGATTCACAATCTGCATGAAAGAACCTTTTTTGTATTTCTCACAATACGAGGAACAAGGCCTTTAAGGTTCCACCGACAACGAAAAGCAGCCGCTGTAGTACGACCTCCTAAGTTAGAGAATCAACTACTGATTGTGCACTCATTTTCCAAATACTACTTATTTTCCAGAATACAGACATAGACTGTTTAAAGATGGATAGGGCTAAGCTGCTAGCTCGAAGAAGCACCTTTAGGGAAGTGCTCACGGATGAAGTTTTGCTCCAATTCGCTCTGGCTCCTCTTGACTTATATTGAAGTTCAGTAATTTGTTTGTGTCACACTCACTATTTTGGGCTTTCTCTGTGATCCCAGTGTTTACATTTTGATATTGCCTTAAATCTAGATCTGAGCCATATGAGGGTCGACCAATCAGATGCCTTCATTCACAGGGGAAATGGTGTGAAGCTAATACTGTTGCTATTACTGTCGGCAAACGCTCTGAACGAGAACAGCACTCGGTCGGTCCTCTCCTTATACACAGCCTATGTATTCAATCCACATATTTATATTTTTAAAATCACAATTGTGGTGAAGTAGTGTCTTTAGGTTTAGAGATGAGCACAAGTGAATGTAATGTTGTTATGCTTTTTAATATTTTAATAAATGTTTTAAAGTGTAGAATGCATATGTGGTTTTATTTCTCAATTAGATCTGAAGTTGTCTCACATTTGACTCCTATTTCCTGGAATTTTACAACTCCGCCATTAGTGAATTTTAATAGAAACAGATGATATATTTATGGGACTAATATGAGACAATATGAGCTTTTAGTGAGAATCTCATTTATGTCTCCTGTAAAACTATTTTTTCCTTCTGGGCAGCATCCACAATTAGCCCATGTAGTGACTCAATTAGAGCAACATGGATGATTGCTGTGCTACCTGCGTGTGAAAGCCAGATCCTGTCACACCTCTGGAGCTAAGCAGGACAAGGCCTGAAAAAGCAGCAAGAATTGAGAACAAAAACCCCACTTTAGCATAATAGAGAAGTATAGGCATAAAATCTGGATGTGTGTCTTTGAATGCCCATAATGTGCCTTCCTACACAAGGCAACACAAAGCGCCTCCCAACGCAAATCACATCAAGCATAAATCATAAACATTAAAATCTACATATATATTGAAAAAACAGGATTAAAAACAAGAATTAGGTTCACAAGAAATATTCAAAACAGAGAATAAAATCACCCGAGTAATTAAAAACCTTAAAACATCAAATATGGCATACAAGATTAAAATCATAAATAGCCACAGTGCACTGTTTTTTTTAATGTTTATTTGAACATAAAATAAAAAACAACAGAGTAAGAACGACAATAAATACAAGACAACAACAACAAAAAAGAAAAAAAGACAAAAAGACTTATTCATGTTCATAAGGAGTAGGTAGAAGCCAAAGTTTATAAATCCCACCCCTTTTCCCTATGTTCATTCAATATATTGAAATGTATAAAGTTATAAAACAAATCAAAGGAAGGTTTCTCACCCATCATCTGTACTTCTTAGCAAGAAGTACAGATTGCCAAGTTCCCATGGTGCGTGTTGGGTTAATCTTCTCCGTCCTGTTCTTAGTGGGTTTCGCAGGCGCGCAGCTGGACGCCCCTCTGAGGACACCGCGGGTAATGAAAGATTAATAAAGGTTTGCAGTCTCATCTCTGACGGAGCATGCTTTGGCCTACATTTGTCGTATCATGTAAGAAGAACTTGCAGTGTTGCAGTGGGCTGTGAACCAGGGGCTTGTGGTCGGCCTGCTAATGATTAGGCAGGAGGGGTACGAGAGTGTGACTGCAAGAGAACTTCTCCACACAAGGATGAAAAACAAGTCATTAAGCAGCTGCAGTGTGTGTGTGTGTGTGTGTGTGTGTGTGTGTGTGTGTGTGGGTGTGGGTATGGGTGTACAACGTTCAAAGTTCTCTCTGAAGATTTTGTCTCGGTTCTAAAATAATATTGTTTTCAGAGAGAGAAAAGCAAAATGTGAAACAAAGTTGGATTTGGAAACGGAACTGCGGACATGGAACTGATATATGGACCAAGACAATTACTTTGGCCTGATTTTTTTTTTTCTTTTGGAATGATTATTTATTTATTTCAAACATGCACAATACTGTACATGTCATAGGTCTTTTTGTGTGGGATTTTTTTTAATTATTATTTTATTTATGTAAAAATATCTTTGAAAGGGAGCACCTTACTATATAGAGATTGTGTCATTATTTTCACGTTTGTACCAGTTATCAGTATCAATATATCTGTATACAATCCAATAGTTTATGTTTTTAGGGGGACACAATATACCTGCTTAGAAAAAATTACCAACTCAATTTCTTCTTTTTTTTTCATCTTCATAATTTGAGGTTTTTGTTTATAGTGCAAACATCAAAGAGAGAAAAATAACCTTTGTGTTCCTGGCTAACAGTTTGTATAGCAGGTTAGTGTATGTATTAGTTTGTGTGTCAGAGTGTGTATGTACAGCATGTGTTAGTGAGTGTGCATGTGTGTTATATTATCCGGGTATGCACATTGATACATTGGGTCGTTTGAACTCTCATCACATTTGATCAGAAGTGTTTACAAAGTTGTGCTCCTGTGTCATGTCTGTATCAACTCAGATTCTAGTGTGTATCTGCAGAACCGCTGCTGATCCACTCTACAACATGTGCAAAGTGCATGTGTTTGACCTCCTGAAGCTCTCAAAGCTGCAGTTATCCGGCTCCTCTCTGCTCCTCTCTGCTCCTCTCTTCTCCTCTCTGTTCTTCTCTGCTCCTCTCTGCTCCTCTCTTCTCCTCTCTGCTCCTCTCTGCTCCTCTCTTCTCCTCTCTGCTCCTCTCTTCTCCTCTCTTCTCCTCTCTTCTCCTCTCTTCTCCTCTCTGCTCCTCTCTGCTCCTCTCTGCTCCTCTCTGCTCCTCTCTTCTCCTCTCTGCTCCTCTCTTCTCCTCTCTGCTCCTCTCTTCTCCTCTCTGCTCCTCTCTTCTCCTCTCTGCTCCTCCCTGTTCCTCTCTGCTCCTCTCTGCTACTCTCCGCTCGCCTCTCCTCTCTGTTCTTCTCTGCTCCTCTCTGCTCCTCTCTTCTCCTCTCTGCTCCTCTCTTCTCCTCTCTGCTCCTCTCTTCTCCTCTCTGCTCCTCTCTTCTCCTCTCTGCTCCTCTCTTCTCCTCTCTGCTCCTCTCTTCTCCTCTCTGCTCCTCTCTTCTCCTCTCTGCTCCTCTCTTCTCCTCTCTGCTCCTCTCTGCTCCTCCCTGTTCCTCTCTGCTCCTCTCTGCTCCTCTCCGCTCGCCTCTCCTGGTCTCAGCGTGTGCCCAGTCCCCCAGCAGCAGCTCCGTCTGGCATTAGACCCAGAGCACATCCTGTGGGAGAAGGGGCTTTGGTGCCGGCTGTGCGACCACATCAAACAATGGCTTTTTGTTGTAAACAAAGCCGGGGCAGCCTGCCGGAGGGCCCCTCACCTCCGCTCGCAGCGCCGGATCAGCCTGCCTCCCATAATGCCGAGCGGTCTGACGAACAGCATCAGTGTGAGCCTCTGCTGTCGCACACAAACCATGGATCTGGCAATGCTACAGAGACATTTACACTAGCTGGGAAAACAAGAAACAAGATGAAAAGCTGAACAGGATTGCCCCCAGAGAATATTTAAAGCTGAATCACCTGAACAGTTGGTTGACGGTTGGACGAGCAGATTGTTGAATGTTTGTTTAATGGAGGAAACGCTGCAGTCCAGGGGGCAACAGTTGTGCTTTTGTTTGAAACAAACATGAACAACATGAGACTGGCGACGACTCCACTCTGTACATTGTGGCACATGTTTCCCCTCATGCCTGTCCCTGTGGATTAAAGCTACCATTTTACATATTTGGTTATGCACGGTTTGCTGCAAATAATCATAATGCAGACGGCTCTGTGTCACTGAAAACATTGTTTTTGTATATATTAGGAGCTAACCCTTTAGGCGCCAGTTTTTTCAGAAATGTATTGTGAAACAGACAAGGTGGGAGCCCTGAAACTTTATAAGAGGATAACAACAATCAATAACAGAAATAAAGAAAGTATAAATGTGTAAGAATACAGGGAAAAGTGTTTGGGAGGCCGGGTTGCTGTATAGAAATTGTTCTATCATTATTTAAATGCCTGATACTGATTATAATATCTCCATTGTGAGATCAGTTGCATAACATCCAGAAGTTCAGAATAATAGTTTAGTTTTACTAGCTAAATTAGGTAGGTCTAAATCCACATAATAGTTCTCATCAAAGCCACAAGTTAATTTCAAAATCAAAAGTCAAACATAGAAAATAGTGTTGAATACTGTTCTGAACAATCACAAAATCATTGAGGACATTTTCTCAATTGAAATCTGTATCACGTTCCCGCACATACATCATTCAGAAATATACATCCGACATCTGAGACCGCAAGAAAGACCTTGGACTCACTGGGGGACTGTGGGTCTCAGCTGGCCTGGGAACGGTGGAGTGGGAAGTCTGCCTCTGCGACACATCTACAAATAAAGCAGAAGAAAATGACCAATCTGACAAAGCACACAACCAAAATGCTTACAAAATATTCTATCAAACACATTTTTCTGATGTAATTCTCACAAAAGTGTCGTATAGATCTGAAAAAGAGGCAGCTTGAGTCTTTGGAGAAACTGGAGTCTGGAGAAGGTGGAGTCCCATGCTCCTCTTGATGTCATGAAATAGGGTCAGTGTTCTCTAGTAAACATTACAGGAAACCACAATTGCAGAATGCTTTTGTTTCCAACCTCATCAATGAACTCTGGATGAGCTTCAAATCCATGAAATCTTACACACACATACATCGCTCTGCACCCAATGATTCACCAGCTCTTTTAGTCTTTTCTTTTTAGTCTTTTAGTCTTTTTAGTCTAATTTAGGCTTTTTCTTGTATAAAGATAAGTATATTTCCATTTCCAAGTCAGACTGTACAATAAGTTTCACAATGACCTGCACTAGGATTGAAAACTAACACTGCTATAGTCACTTTTAATTTAATTGAAGATAATATACAGCCTTGAAAAATCAAGGCCGTATTGTCACTGACAGAGCAGCCGTCCTCCTGCGGACTCACCACCTGCAGAGGGTCAGTGAGGGGCTGGTGCTAAGTGAATTGGGTGCAGCTCTGACTGCCACCCCCCTGACCCAGAAATGGATTAAGGGGAAGAAGATGGATGGATGGATGGATACAGCATGTTTTTCATACAAAATGTTATACTTGCTCTGTATTATGCTAAAGTCTGGGGTTTTTGTACTTAATTCTTACTTCTTCATCATGCTAATGTTGGAGATTTTAAGACTTCTTTCCTTATTCTGCTAAAGATAGAGATTTTATAGTTCTTATTTCATTTTAGTATAGAGTTATTGTTCATTTATATTTGCTGTAAAGAATTTTCTTGTAGAAAAACGGTAAAAAGCTGGCAAATATGGTTCCAGGAATTTACCGTTTTCTCAACATGGCGTTACCGTTGCAAATTTTAACGGTTAAAGACTGTTTCACTGAATCACATTATGTCTTTGTGATTTCAGGATTTAACTGTTCCTGTTAATTCACATACAACAAAAACAGCTTTATAATGTTAATGTTGTGTTATTACACCATTTGACTGTTTCTGTTTCTAATTAGTTTCATTTAACAAAAATTACAGTTTTATTTTGTTTTCTTGTAATGAACACAACTTTTCAATTATTTTTTAACATCTTCAGTTTATATAAGAAAATAGTTGATATCTATACTTCTATAAGATGCTTAACACAAAAACAACACTTTAACAAAAGCAGGAGTTTACATCTCTTACCCATGCCTCTTACACTCATGGTTGCTTGCTAGCAAAAATTTCCAAGAATTCCAAAAATACAACACGTTGATGTTAAATTACGGTAATACATTGTGATTCACATTGTGATTTTATGGTATCGTAACGTTTTTTTGTAATCATAATATAATTGTGGTAATAAAACGCCACTGGATGTCTTTTAACCAATTTATACTTAAATTTCCATGTTTGAATTGTTTTTCAAAATAATATTTCTTTAATTCATTGTAATTTTACAGAAATTTGTTACAGTGTTGGGTCTTGTGCTCCTCACTCCTTTTGTAACTTGTGAGGCAACACTGAAATTTCCCCACTGTGGGATGAATGAAGAATCTTTTCGTCTTTTGCACAACCTGAGTGATCCTTTATGCCGAATGTGTCATGCAAAATTCTCCATTGTGAGATCAATAAAGTTGATCTTATCTTATCATATGTCAAAGGTATACTGGAGGATTTTCTACTTCCGGGTTGATGACCGAGACTATTAGTCCGCCCAATTGTCAATCATTCTAGTATACATTCATTTAAGACAAGAGAGTTTTGTTAAAAAAGTGGAAAGGGTGCTTTGGGAACATCCTCCTATAAGTTCATTAGGCATTTTGTCAAGAAACCTTCCCTGCAGCCAGAACACTAGTCCCAGATGTCTCTGCTTAACCAGCCTTCACTGCGGACACTTTGAGCTAAAACAGTGGTCCAGCGGCACACAATGACCGTACGTCTGGTTGGGCTCGCTGACCAGCAGAACTAACGCCCTGCATTCAGCGTGAAATTACACTTAATAGGTTGCCGAAGGTGTTGTTGCCGCCACGCCGCATTACCGCAAACCCTGGCCGGAGGATCAGGACCGATTCCAAACTCTCACGAATGCTGCAACCTGCTGCAACCCCCGCTGTTTCATGTTAGCTCTATTAGCATGCCCTCTGATGCGTCTGGCCCGCTTTTGATCAAAGACAACAGCCGTGCGATGTTTTCTCTGCGGGGTTTTTGTGTTTATTTCGCCGATTAGAAGTGCGTCAGTCAGAAGAGTGTGAGGATGCCTTCTTGCAGACCGGCTTGGGTTGGGATAATAAGTTAATTGAAATGCCTGGTTGAAAGCCGATGGGGTCACAGCTGGGACGACAGCTCAGCCATTATCGCTACTAATGATTTTGATGGAAAAGGCTGGCCCACTTTGGTCCCAGGAGTCGCAAAGATCGTATAAAGCTATTAGACTTTTTGTTGGTTTACTGTGAAGCCAGTTTGTATATATCTACTTTTGAAAATTATACTCGGTCACAAGGGGTGCGAGGCGGAATTTCGGAAAGCTGTTTAATTTTCGCCGATAATTGTTTCATTAATTCACGCCAACCGCCATTGTTCACTGCCACGCTTGGACAATTGCGTGAATAGCCAAACCTGCTTGACTGCACCAGCTGATCCCTTGGGTTCAAGCTCATTTCTCAATTTTTATACTTTTTTTTTTTTTAAACCCCAGTGTCAAGGGCATTCCCTGGATTCAAGAACCCGGAGAGGTCAATCATGCTAAAAGCCGATGGGAGTGGGTGGGCAGGGAGTGGATTTACGCTCGGCTTTTTCCCTTGACAAGAGTAACAACGATGTTTGTTCATAATAAATACAGCCGACTTTACAGCCTCGTAAAATACACCCCTTTTTTTTCAGAGGGGGAAAAAAACTTGCTCGACGTTCGCTCTCTTCTTCGCCTCTCTCTTTGTTTTTCCTCCAACAATGTGAAGGATTAGCATGGTTGATATTCAGTGGCGTTTCATACGAGGCAGACATTATAATGGATTCAACACTGGGCAGGGTATGTGCATGCTAATCACGACATTTTGCTATTTGAGATGGGCCGGCAGACTGCTGGAGAGGAAAGAGACTCCTATTGACTCTATTTGAATCCATTGGCGTGCACATGCTCCCCTCTCCAACCACGGTGGAGGGGAAGTGCACGCAGAGGGCAGAGGCCAGTGGCTTTATTGCGGCGCTGGTGCACTGCTGTGTGTCTTTGAGGGCTCCAAAAGTTTGAATTAGATTTGCTCCAGCACATCTCCAGCTGCGAACTATGTAAATTGAAAGTGTAAAGGCAAAGCGTCTGTGGAGAAAAAGGGGGAAATAACAACTTGTACCGCGCCGGAGCTCCGCAGGCGAGTGGCGTTTTCTATCCGCACGCTACAAACTGTAACTAGTCCACTGTCAATATTGAACAGGCTGTGCTGCTTATCTCGGAGGAGGATGGGGCTGTGCAAGCGTAACCTATGTAATCTGGGCGTTAGGATTTCAGATTTGACTTCATAAATATTGGCAAAATCAAATCACTTTGTATTCAAGGAATTGGTTGCATTTTGGTATTTTCTATTTCTTATGTGTACTATGACCTTATAAAGTGGTAGAATAACTTTCTGGAAAACCACAACATTACTTTAGTAAAAATACATTTTCGCTTTTACATACTGAGAGCCGATTGGCTGAGAGAGGGCTGCTACTCTCTTGTTTACAGAAGCCAAAAACACAATACTTTTGAAAACTGGTGAGAGCTATAGGAACTTTTATGGACTTTTTCATATAGTTAATTTTAAATGTTTAAAAAGTACTTTTAAGGACTTTGAAAATTATCTTCAAATTTATCCACACCAGAATCCAACTTAATCACAAAATGTTTTTGTATTGCCTTGTAAGTTACAGGAAGTCATAAACTAGGCCATTGCTTTGGCTCTCAGTGCAAATAAAGTAAAAATAGAATAAGGCATAAAAAAAGAATAATATCTATATAAGGCATTTTGGCTCACATGACAAACTATAATTATAATGCCGCTGCTATTACGTTCATAATGACTTGGTATTAAGATATAGACATCAAATCAATATAACTATTTCAACCTCAAAAGTGCACAGACTTTTAGATCCGCTTTTGAGATTTCAAATGTTCCGAATATACAGAGTAATCATAATCCACAGCAGACAAAAGAACATTATCTTAGTCTTCCCTCCTTCGCTCTGTACATGATCTGTGAGAGTGTTTGTGTGGCCCTTCTATCATCTCATGGCCACGGGTCAAAGTGGGTTATAATAATCACTACCTCGTTAGTCTCCGCTTCCAGAGGCGTGAATGTTGTGACAGGGAAATTGGGGGCATGATACGTAGTAGTTGTAGTAATAGTAGTAGTAGTAGTGGTAGTAGAAGTAGTTAGTGTCGGTTGCTTCTGAGGAAAATCTCTCGTGCATCTGCTTTCTCAAGGCTCCGAGTTATAAGTACAAAATTTCTCAAATTTGGCAAAATTGGTGCACAGTTTTTTCAATGTGGTTTTACTGCAAATTGCAAATACATTTTTGAATCTTGAAATTCTTGAAAATGTATCTTAATTTGACCATATTCGACTGCCTTAAAACTATATTTGCCGATGGGACAAGCAACATGATCTTGTTCTTAAAGATACAAGAAATGTCTTCCTTGGAATGAGGAAATAAAGCAACAGTTTTTAAAATGAGACTAATCGGCTTGTTACACTGGCAAATCCTGTCAGAATGTACTCAAATTAAGATTTAAAAAACACCTGATTCAAGCATTTTTTTACCTCATGCAAATGTTTTTTTTGCAGTGTAGAGAGATTAAAGGGTGAATTAAAACTGGACGGGTTGCGGGGGCGGTAGTCGGGGAACCATGATGAGAGGAAGATTGCTCCAACACGCACCAATCCTTCCAAAAATCATCTTTGAGCCTGTGACTATAACGTGGTCAAAAGATGCGGAAAGTAAATTTTGCACGTGTTGTCCCCTTTAATGTGAGCAGCTGTAATGAACACTGTGGATGGCAGAAATATACTCTGAACGAGCCTGGGGATTATGTATAGAGTAAAAATAGTGCAGGAGGTCACTGCTGAAGATGACTGAAGTGTAATGGATGGAGCTACATGACTCTTTTGATAAGTCAGAGTGTGGAGGCAAGGTTCAAAGCTCAAAACATTTATATTTCTAAAATAAAATGTAGCAATGTACGCACTTGTATATGTCTGATGATCTTAAAGGGCTAGTGACCAGTTAGACTTTACTTTTCACAAAACACAGTCAACATGGTGCCCATTTGTAAATGTCTTTATAAGAATGAGGTAGGAGTTTACAATTGGTTTTCATTTAAATGTATTACTGTTGTACTTGCTAGATTGTTGTGGTATTTTGTTGCATTACCATGAAAAAAAATAGCAAATAAAATAAAGAAATAAAGAAAATAACGTTTTTTAATCTAGCAAAATATTTTAAAAATTTCATGGCAGTTTAGCCAAAGTTGATAGGTACAAATTTACTTCCCAGTACTTAAGTATGACGTTACCATAGCGATGCGAGTGCAAAAAAATTTATACAGTTAATTGTAAATTTAAAACACAGTCAATTATATCATATCAGTGTGAACCTATTATATATGTTTACATCAAAAACAGTGATATTTTCTGTCATTCAGAGACAATGACAAACACCATTTCTATTTTGAGATAGTTCAAAAAAAGTAGACTGAAAAATGCGTAAAATTTAAGTTCTTTTGCCACAAATTAATGTAAACATGTGAAGTTATCATAGAAGTTACAATTACAATTTCAAACTGAAATAAGAACATATTAAATAGACAAACTGGATAAGGCTGCAAATTAATAGTCTTGCCTTGTGTTGTGGGTATTTTTGCACGAATATCCCAATGGAGAAAATAAACTGAATGAGAATCTAAAGGTGAATATTATGTCATTTCTGTAAATACGCATCTCTTAATCAAAACATGTATCATTATTCTGTCTTCTTTACAGTCACGGTTAGTGCCTTGAACTGTGCACACGACCCCTACACGGCCTCTGCTTGTGGCAAGAAGCGGCTGCAAAGAGAGAGAGAGAAATTGAGAAATAAAAAGAAAAAAAACTCGTATCATTTATTATTCAAATGAAATGAGGTCCGGCAGATGGTGGGAGAGGGGCCACGGGCTGCGGGCGATGAACCTCGCACTGCCGCACCTCTCTGAGTTTAGCCGTGGCCGTGACGAAAGTGGGAGTTCAAAGGGAATCGGCGATCGTGACCGGCTTCATTTGCATATTTTCAATGAGCGACATTAGAGGAAGAGCAGAGATGTGGGGGGGCGGCGTTGGCAGAACGGGCGCATCCCAGGAACTAATCAACGTACAGTATGCCCGAGCCAAGCTGTGGGTATGATATGTGGCGCTCCGTATATAAAAGCACCGAGCAGTATATAGATCGGCCTCGGAGGAATACGGGTGAGTGTTTAAAGATGTTATAATTAGGAGACAATTAAAGCGGCACAGGCTGTAACAAGGACAGCAGACGACTAGTCAGGATTTTATTTTTTTCTTAAGCTAAAACTAATGTATTTATTACATTTTTTGTGCTATAACATTGACAGTTTTAGATGTTATTTTCGTCCAGATATGAGTTTATCCCGCTAACATGTCTTTAATCTGCTAAATATGCCATTATAGGGAAGCATCTGTGATCCTGTTAACTGTTAAAAATATGTAAGTGATTCACAATTATGATAGCTTACGTAAAGTGATCCGCACAGAAAACAGACAGAAATTAAAGCCGCAAGCAGTATCTGAGGGTCCTAGCCACATAGTTGCAAAGGAGGTGGCGCCCTTGTCCCAGCTCTGATGGAAGAAACACTGATGTTGTGAAACTGATGAATATGATGAGTGATTGTGTGTCTCCATTGGAAACACAAACCTACCCCCTCCCCCCCAACCCAGAGACGTTGATGTTACAAAGACACAACCAAAGATTTCCTGCGTGCATGTGATTTCAAACCTGCCACGGCACCAGTAGCTTTGGCCTTTATGCCGCTTTTCCACAGTATCAGTATGGTACAGTACAGTACGCTTCAGCACGGTTATTTTGCGTTTCCACTAGTGGATGGTATGGGAGATTTGAGTACTTTTCCGTACTGCCTCAGCCGTGGTTCCATCCCCATAGTACCCGTGCCATAACGTCACGTCAGCCCACTGCCTTACACTGATTGGTCAACGAGTGTCGTCACTGGAAGCGACATCTGACCCTTTGGGAAAAACAACTCAACCGCCATCTTTAAAACCGGCTGCTCTGCTCGGCTCTGCTTCGGCTACATTACGTCCCCCTCACTCCAGAGAAATGAAATTGCACAGAAAGCCCCAAAAGTCCTGGTCCTGGTCGGTGGACGAGGTCCACACGTTCCTCTCTTCAGGCCAAAGAAAGAATTCAAAGGCAGCTCGAGGCTCAACACGGAGGTTTCACGAGGTTTTCAGGGAGATTGCTCTGGATTTGGGACTAGTCAGTGGTAATCCTGGAAATAACTGGTTAGCCACAAATCCCGTTGGCCCAAAGCTCTCACTGAAATGTATTTACTGTGTAAATGTTCGATTGTCTGTTGTACAAAGTGAGCTAGCTACAATTAGCTTCATTTAGCTATCGATAGCAGCTAAGCTAACGTCCTCCCTGTGCTACTGTGCTTTATCTCGTATTATCTGCAGTATTCATGTGTTGTCATTCTGTTTTGTGCTTGTATTTAAGTTGTTGTGTGTATATTCGTATGAGAATCCCTTTCCATAAGTGTGGAGATTACCAACGAGTAATGAGTGACCGGAGTATTCTCATCTGGACCTGGTCTGGACCTGGTCTCTGACATACGTACTTTTGACTTTGTAAACTGTTGGTTTTGCACTTTACTTTTGTTTTCAATAAATTTGTGATTGTATCCCAAGACTGTGTTTCATTCATTTATTATTATTGTAGATGAGGTTTGGGTATCGATTGTTTGTCTGGTCTCGGAGTCTGCTGTTGTCCAGACCAGAGTCCGCGCTAGCCTAGCTTAGCCTAGCCTAAGTAAGTAAGTAAGTAAGTAACCCCTTTGGCTGCCGCTGTCTCTCCCTCGGTCCTTTACTGCTCGAGTTGCCATATGACGAGTTTAAACCCTGGATCCGCCTCTGATGGCAGTGATAGATGTGTTAAGTGTAGTACAGTTGTAGCTTTGGAATCCAGGGTTAGTGAGTGAGCAGAGTCTCGAGCTAGCGCTAGCATTAGCTATAGCCTAGCAGTATCCTCGGACATGCAGCCCTCCTCCTCTGCTACACAGGCTGCTGTTGCTACAGGTCCCATTCAGATTGTACAGAGCAGTCAGCACCATTGACTTCACAGTTTAAGACTAAAGCATTTTCAAAAACTACTCGTGCTGTGCTGAATTTTCTATTAAACACTTGCTTTGATATTATAATAAATCCATGCACGCAGCAGTACTAGTTACGCGTCACACGTAAATGACGTGGTCTGACAATGCTGAGGACAAACTGGGGGTACTATTTTTGATGGAAAAGCACGCGAACTGGGCCATGGCGCGCCGTGTAGAGTCAAAACGTACCGTGCTAGGACTGTGGAAAAACGGCATTAGATGCCAAAACATCAAGTGGGAAATCACCCCGTTGAGCACTGGTAGACAAGTTTAAGTTTAACCAAAATTGATTCAAAAGTATTATAAGAGATCCAAAACGTGTCTCTGATTCATACTCTCTAGTGTAGGGCCTTCCAAGTTAACAACTATTTAAGAACTTTTAAACATTCTCAGATTTAATTCATGTTATTAAATGTACTGTATGGATTGATGAATTCATCGATATTGATGGCAAAAAAAGAGAGAAAAGAGACGATTTGAAAAAAAACCACCCAAGCTCCTCCCCCTTCCTCCCCCCATCCACTCAGCGGCACGGTGGCTGAGTGGATAGCACTCTCGTCTCTCAGCAAGGAGGTCCTGGGTTCGAATCCCGGTTGGACCAGGGCCTTTCTGAGTGGAGTTTGCATGTTCTCCCCGTGTCTGCGTAGGTTTCCTCCGGGTGCTCCGGTTTCCCCTACCACTAAAAATATGTACAATAGGTCTGGCATGTGCCTCCTGTACTGGCACCCCACACCCAAAAAAACAACAATTGTAAACCGCTTTGAGACTCCGATGTGCAGTGAAAAGGTGGTATATAAATAAAGCTTACTTACTACTTTCTGATTGGTCTATGCCTACGTTTCCGTAACAATCAATCAACACATTTAAATGTTCATCAGTGAACACATTATACATATACATTATTAATACACATACACGGAGGTTTTCAGAAATATCTGTTAACGCTTTCATGACAAAAATAACATTTTAATTAATTGAACATTATAGGACACATCTGCAGAGGATCTGATCATGGATATAGATTCAGTTTATAAATGATTATGGATATAGGTTCAGTATATAAATGATTATGGATATAGATTCAGTTTATAAATGATTATGGATATAGGTTCAGTATATAAATGATTATGGATATAGATTCAGTTTATAAATGATTATGGATACAGGTTCAGTATATAAATGATTATGGATACAGGTTCAGTATATAAATGATTATGGATACAGGTTCAGTATATAAATGATTATGGATATAGGTTCAGGATATAAATGATTTGATTATGGATATAGATTCAGGATATAAATGGGTAACTCAGCGCGGATGTTCAGAATTCTTTGTTCAGTTTTCATGTAGTTCCAGAGCCGAATGGAGGCTTCGTAAAAACAAACAACTGAGCATGCACGCAGCTACGAGCATCAGCGCCGATGATTGACAGCCCTTGGCATCACTTGATTGGTTAATCTGGACGGCATCGTGGATTTTGAGCTATAGCCAAGAGAAGGGAAGGCGGGACTTATGACTTATTTCATATCAACATTTAAGGCCAGGAGGTCAATTTAAGACAATTCTTAAAATGTGTCATTAATTTAAAGTTCCTGACTATCACTTTAATGCTTGGAACAAGAGAATGTCAGCAAGTCCTATGGTTTAATTGTGGAGACCACTTTCTGAAAGCACACAAACATTATTTCACATGGGCATTAAAAAACTGCCTCTCTTAGAGCAAACACACGTAATTAAGTCCTTACTGCTACTTTGAATACAGGAATGATGTAGAGATGCCAGCAGAGCAGAGACTATTCATAAGATTCACCTTTCCTCTTTGTCTTATGCAAGTTTAAGGATTTTTATACATTTTATTCAATACATGACATCATAATGGATTTTTGAAGGCTAGTTATGTGCAATCTTTACAACATTTTCAGAAAACCTCAGAAGTGGGACGACTATCAGATTAAGTTATTAGTATTTTGTTGTTTTAATGTTTCATACTTTTTAGGTTTATCAGTGAAAACAACTTAAATACATGTTTTTAATGCTTTGCCTCAAATATGTTATATGTTGTTATGTCATAACTGACAGATGCCATTTCAAATTAAAATCATCTGTTTGAGTCCATAAAATACATCCTCCATCAGGTTTAAAATAAGGACCTGTCTGGCTGCAACAACCTCTATGTTCATTCTTTTCCTTCCTACATTGATTCAAAGAGTTGTGATTTATAAAACCTTGACACACTTTTCTCCCAAACGTTTTGACCTCTCAGGACACATTCACTTCCTCAAATCAAAATAAACAGCACCTTCCTTGAGGCTGTGTACACAGACTACACAATGGGATTTAATCATTTCTTTCCTTCATTTCTCTTATTTGTAGTTTTGTCACTGCCACATGGGCTAAAAGTAACAACAGCTTGCATTTAGTTGTATTTATCTGGATTTAGTATTTTTGTAACTACCCTTTTACATGTGCACAAGACTTAAGGTTTATAACATTTCCACTGTATATCATAACAAAAATACTACAGTATGAGAGTTTACCTGAGCAATAGAAATAAATTAAAGCCGCAAGCGGCGTTGAAAGCCCTTGCCACTCTTGGGACTGGCTCCCTGGCACCAGTCTGATTAGCGGCATGCGCTGTACGCCGCTGAATTCGCACAAAAAAGCTAATTTAAAGGATCCAGTGCAACCCTAGCGGTCAACCGTGGGACATGCACCCTCTGCGTAATGTCATATTTTTCTTGTGCGGATGTAAAGATTTGACCCTGTGTTTAGATTTAGGTCGGAAGCCTCCCATAGGAGACCCCCATGTGCCAACATTCATGCAAAAATGGAATCCTTTCGGCAGAAAAATTATAATAATAAAATGAAACTGACAAATAATAAATAGAGAAACATATTCTCCTTTGTCATGTCCTGCACGACTGTTCAGTTTTGGGTTGTGTTGTTGTTTCATTTCTGTGTCTTTAAAGGGTAGGTCTAAGGTCTTATCCTGTGTCCACTCGTCGGCAGTGATATGAAAACCTTTATTTTACATAAAAACAGTAAAAGAGAATCACCGTCCTCTTCATGTCGGCCACAGGTTGAGGCAGTTCACATTTTCATATTCATCATTTCAAACATCAAGAAGCGTGTTGTCCATGAGCGTTCAATGAAAAACACTTTTTAGGGTTAATAATATTAAGATGAGGTGAAACGCTGCATAAGATATAGTCGGGTGCTTTGATATGCAAGCAGCTGCTGAGTTGGGTTGTCAAATATGGGTCTGCAGGAAAAAAGTTAGCGTGCATTTTTTACAATATTCTTTAAATGTGTTATTTACCGTTCTCTGAAACCAAGCAGTGCAGAACCTGGTTGGGGGGTGGGGGGATGAAGTGCCAAAATATTGTTGTGTCCTTAGGCAAGACAAGGAGGATTTATGAGCTAAAAACTGATAACAGGACCAGATTCACAGAACATTATGAAACAATTTAGAGTAGAACATTCCTGAAAAGTATACCAATGAAGAGAAATAACATTGACAATGGCGTGTTTTGAGCAACAATCATGGACAGGGGAGAAAGTAAAGGCTTGAATCAAGTGGTAAATTAAAACAAGATTGGCTAATTTGACGAACAAACATGTTTTATTTCAAGTGCCGCAGCAATTGTTTTCATTCCAAGCGAGAATGTGTTTGTCTCTTCAAAAACAAGACATTTTTACTGGTCTTTTTGGCAAATCCTGTGCTAACAAAATGGCAAAAACCAAGATAAATACACATAATTCAAGCCATTGTTGTCTGTTAGCGTAAACCACACATGTCATTCATCTGTAGCAATAGCGTGCAATAATGTCAGAATGTGCAATATGGGACCACCATGTTTCCACTGTAACTGTTCATGTTAGCAGAGCCATAATGCTGCTAACATGTAGAATCATCACTGTGAATATTTGAACCTACAGAGCTAACCACTCCGACCATATTCTTTCACTACGGTGTTACACAGATTTAGTGTATCAATAGATTTATACTGTGGTCCTTAAAAACAAATATTCAGAGTTAACTTAACTTCATAACATATACATAATACTTTCACTATTTTCTTTAAATAACATAATATTTGAATTCAATCCCACTCCATTTATTTTGCACTGTCCTTGGACTTTACTACATTGTCGATTCCTCAAAAACAGGGTTAGGGTTAGTGAATCAAACAGTTCGAACTGCACAGGAAATGCAATAATAAGTCAAATATTCGTCCACATATAGGCCACACACGGGTTTTCATGCTAACCTTTATCCATCCCTCAGTGGGAATATTTCAGTCGCTAAACCGAGAGCTGATCCCTTCCTGTTCTCCGGTGAAGCTCTAACAAAATAAGAAAAATACATTAGCCGCATCACTTAATAAGCCGCAGACTTAAAACAACTTGAAATTTGTCTTTTAACACGGCAACCTAGCTCTGTACGTCTATATTTCTTATTGCAAAAGAACATACAGATATACACCTTGTTTTTTTTATTCAGCTAAATATATAGATTCTGTTTCATTCTTACAGAGTTATGCTGTAAACAATATTCACTTCTCCATCCTGTAAACTGTCATGACAAATAAATGATCTCTTGACTTCAATGTTAAACCCATAGCTACTAAAATTGTATTAAAGTAAAGGTCCATGTACAAAACCGCCTGATAATCCCTGCCTCCTCACGGTTGCCAATTTCTTTGTTAAAAAAACCAAAACCAAAACAGCATTTTCTAAACATTGCGTGAATGTGGCGATCGATGTGGCAGAGTATACTCCCGACTCGTAAATGCCCGTCAATACTGCAGTGGCTCAATGGACGCGTTGGAAAGATCATTAAGACAAGTCCGACCGTGCCATTTGTCGAACCTGCTGTAAAAACACGGTGTGTGAGGCAGGGCTTGTAAAGGATGAACAAAAACAAGTCTTGAGCAGACCTCTCCAAAGCACCTGTTGAGGGGTGACTAAGTACCCCCTCTTATTGTGCACCAGCTTGTGCTTTTCTACTACACAAACAAGCACCACTACATTTTGGATTACAAAATCACGGGCAAGAGGAGATGCTCTCGGCCTCCTTTAGGCACAACTGCATTTCCCAAAACAGAGAAAAACTGAAATTTAAGTGTTATTCCTTCTTTCTTTTTTTTTTCAGTCCGTCAAATTTCCCTTTGGAGCCCGTCTCTTGGATCGCATCAAGCCACAAATCTGGCAGCGGTGATGTTTTCGCAAGCAAAAACCCAGAGAAAATGTCTATCCCAGTTTAAAGTGTATGAGGAATTCCGGGGTTGGGAAGCAGCGAATGCAATAAAACGGATAAAAAAGGGGACGTTTTGATTTTACACAAAAGCGTCAAAGAATGCCACAAAACCAGAGGAGACATATAAAAGAACAAATAGATCACAGACGCTGTTCGTGGGATGACAAGAAAGAAAGGAATGCATTGTCAGAATGGAAAAAATATGTACGCAGCGGTATTGCTCGCGTTGTAATGAAAAATATGAGGTTTTAATAATCTGTTCTGTGAGAATGCGTTACATTAGACACTGGGGGGCTCCTCGTTGAGCTCCCTAAAACTGAAACATTTGCACATTGGGTATGGCATCACTTAACTCCTTTGTTCGACACAGATGAAAAATGGTTTAAATACACTGCAGATTAATATAACAAAATCCCCTCAGCTGGGAACGCGGCCAATGCTCCTTCAATTGGCAACTATTGTACTTAAGGCTGTCTGTTCGCAAGACCTATAACAACAGCACTTAAAACATGAAGCCAGAAGCAAGAAGCAAGCGTGAAATAGGTTTGTGTGTGGTAAAATTAATAATAGATTGTTTGTTTCTTCTATAGATAATAACTCTGACCTGACACGAAGTGAGAAGGTAACAATGTAACTAGTTCTCTGAGAAATGTATATGTATTCACAAATTGAAAATGATATTAATGCATTGACTTTACAGAGAGATTTTATGGACACACAAAGACACAGCTGCCCCTACCGACCCTCAGTCACTCACATACACCAGACTATTTCCAGGCAATGTGCAAGTGTCTTGCCAAAAGATACAACAGTAGATTGGCTCTTAATTTATTTTACTTATTTTTTAATTTATTTCAATTGTGGACATGACAATACTTAACATAATACAGTTTCATTTCAAATAATTCTCGTCTTGTCAAGCAAATGAAAAGAAACAAAGAGGAAAAACATCTAAAAATTAAATAAAAAATAAGATGGACTTCAGCACTGTTTCTAGTATATGTTATTTATTTGTTTTTAAAATTATTAGTTTTTTATTATATAGTTATATTCTAATTTCAATTCATTTCATACAATTTCACTGTTGTTGCTTTGATTTTTATTCTTAAACAAGTGGATGTATGCGTGACTTTTTATTTCATATTTGAGTTGATTCCATAATTTTACACCGACCTCAGATATTCCCATGTGTTTCTGGGTGGTTCAGGCAAAAGGCCAGTCATACAGCCATAGCCGTCACACTGTGGTTCCTGGTGTTCCGAGAGGTCCCCCATCACAGCACTAACCAGGCCTTGTCATGCTTAGCTTATGAGGGTGGTATTTAAAAAACAAACACATTTTTAAAAACACATTATAGATAGATACATAGATGCATTTTATTGAAGAACTGAAAAAACGTAATTGCGTTCTCACTGCATCTCCACAAACCTGCGTGGCCTGTACCCAAAGACCACATTTTGGAGAGAATATCCTTCAGGTTACAGTTAATGAATGAGATCATACAGACGCTTTTCCACCACTAAAAAGGTATGTGCGTTCAAACTTCTGGAATTCAGCCGTTGACCGTGTTTGTATTTGCTGACATTTTTGTGTGTAAAATTCCATAAACAGCGATAATAAAGCTGAAGAAAGGGTAAAGAACAGCCCGAATTCAGGCAAAACAGTTTTACAATTTGGGTTGTTAGCTCCTGGTTGACAAAAGTGGCCCTCTTACTTAAAAGTTGTAAATAGAGGTTCATTTGTAAATACATATTGATATTGTAGATGTATAACAATATGTACTGTATATGCACAGCAGGCAACATGCATAAAGAATTATGCAAACTAAGGACTGTAAATAGTGTAAATACTTATGATTCTAAAATTTCTGCTCGAATGAAAAAATAAATCAAATCAAATCAATCAAATCAAAGTTTGGACACCCCTGATGTATGGAATGAATAAATACAACATACAGTAGGTTTCGCTCTAAAGTGAAAAGCATGAGGGTAAAGTACGTGTAAAGAGCGTCTTCTGCTTTTGTCTGAGATGAGATTCTGTCGGCCATTTAACAACTCAAATGCTAAGTAGCTAACGACCTTTGCTGGGCTCTCTTCAAAGTGCTTTATTGAGTGCATTACTATTTTCGCCTGCTTTCGGACGCCACTAAAAATAGTGTGACCCATAAATGCACTCTGAGATCTCAATTTACATACAGTGCATGCTGTTTTTATAATATATCAACATAAAGATGAACAATACAAGAATAAGTGGTGAAGTGGTGAATTATGCAAAGAATAATACAAGAAAATAGCTCTCACAATGAAACAAACTTGCAATTGTGCCATGACCAAACCATTGAGAATGATTTTATCCATCCCCGTATATAAAGGCTGGAATGGTCAAACGGTTAAAATATCCCTATACAATAAAGTATATCTTAAACTATACAAAACTTATGGGAAAACATTTGCTTTCACATAATACTAATGTTGTTTTATGTAAATGCACATCACATTGTGGGACGGTGGAAGAGAGGATAGCACTCTCACTTCTCATCAAGAAGGTCCTGGGTTCGAATCCCGGGAAGAACAGAACCTTTCTGAGTGGAGCTTGCATGTTCTCCACATGTCTGTATAGGTTTCTTCTGGGTGCTCTGGTTTCCCCCACCAATAAAATCATGAACAATAGGTATACAACGTAAGGCGCATTGGGTGACCTTGGTCTGTAAAAAATGCGCTAAATAAATAAGGTAAAGGTAAAGGTGCACTTTATTGATCCCCGTGGGTCAATTCGTCCTCTGCATTTGACCCATCCTGATGCCACTATGGCTTACGTCAGGAGCAGTGGTCGCCATAGTAACAGCGCCCAGGAACGCACCTAAGTGTGCATGTTTTTTTAGTGGTAGGGGAAGCCGGAGTACCAGGAGGAAACCTACGCAAGCACGGGGAGAACATGCAAACTCCTCTCAGAAAGACCCCGTTCCGATCCGGATTCAAACCCAGGACCTTCTTGCTGAGAGGCGAGAGTGTGCTATCCACTCAGCCACCGTGCCACATTACTTACTCACATAAGCCACTACAGTAGCCACAGCTGGCCTGGGGCAGACTGATGAAGGCGAGGCAACTAATCTGCAACTGTAAAACACTCTGGAGGTGTTTGACTTTTTATTGTGTTGTTTGAACTTATTTTGTGACCTGCTGCTGCGTGAACTGTGAGGCCTGACTCACTGTGTGTTTGTGCAGAGTCTGTGTGTTCTGCTCGGAGATTCTGCTGCCAATTAATGAACTGCCCTGTGGGATTTTTATTTACAATAAAAGACTTCATAGTCATACAAGTCACACACATTCTAATTTGTGAAGTTTGTGAGTGTTTTGTAAAAAGGAACTCCCAGGAAGCTGCATTAGCTTATAGGCGCTAAAGCCTAGTGCAGGGGTCTCCAAACTGTAACTTGGGAGCTACCAGTAGCTCGCCAGCCCCTTTCAGGTAGCTCTCCTAAAGATTTAGAATTTAACACATGATCCTGATTGATTCACTTTTGCATCATTACTATTCAATTCTTTATTAGATTCTTTCTTTATTTACTAAACTTATAGTCATACAAGTTATTCACATAATAACTAACATTATAATGTAGAGTTGGTTGGTGTTTTGTAAAAAGGAACTCCCAGGAAGCTGCATTAGCTTACAGGCTTTTTAGATAGCTATTAAACTTATTAAAGATAGCTATTATACTTTTAATTGCTATTAAAAGTATAAATATTATTGTGTTATGTTATTCAGAGTTATGGTATATTTATTAATATCTATGTGTTTTTCCATGTTTTTTCGCAATTATCACATCAATTCTATGTATAGTATTGTTACGAGTGCGAAAAGGAGTAGCTCTCTGCCTCTTCTGTTGCATTTAAAGTAGCTCTCTGACTGAAAAAGGTTGGGGACCCCTGGCCTAGTGTATAGCAAGACATGGCAAGGCAAGTTTATTTGTACAGCACAGTTCATACTCAAGACAACTCAAAGTGCTGAAGAAAACAAGACAATTTCAGTTGTTTCATAGATAGCATTAAAATCACAGTATATAACAAATAGTAAAGATAGATTCCTTCAGTTGTATGCACAGCTAAACAGAACTGTTTTTAACCTGGATTTGCACACTGTTGGAGAAGAAGCCTGTCTCACACTTTCAGGAAGATTTTAGCTGTGTGAATCTGAAATGCAGCCTCCCCAACCAACTGGAGCTTATAGGATCATGAAAGTTTTCTGAATCTGAATCAGTTCCATTGGCCCCCCCAACCTCCCTCCACCTTCGCACACACACACACACACACACACACACACACACACACACACACACACACACACACACACACACACACACACACACACACACACACACCAGATTCAAACAAAGTGGACACAACAGCTGCAGTTTGGCACCTCTGTAAGATGTTCCCTAGGTCTCCCATCACAGTTCTACGCAGGCCTGCTGTTCTTAGCCCTTTAAAGGTAAGCAGCCAACAACCTTCGCTTGACACTCTCCAAAGTGCTTTATTGAGTGCATCACTACTTCCACCTGCTTTCCAATCAGTAGTTGAAGTTTGTATATTTTTTCCCAGTTTCTCTTGAGAATCATTTTTTGAGTGGCACTGCCAAACTATTAAAATTCAATTTCCGCTTTCTACCCGTTACTCGGCATAATCAGAGTCGTCTCACGTAACACTAGTGCAATCTTCCAACACGGATCCAATCTTTAAATGGGGAGCACTTTGCACCCTGCCTTGTAAATTCCTCTCCTAAAGTCATTTCAGAGCTGCGGAAAATACAGAGACCACCATGTATTGGAACATACCTTGCATCCCAAACTCGACAGGTTGTTCCCTCTTGCTCCTCACCCCGCTCCCCCTCCTTTTCCTCCCTCTCCCCTCCAGCCCAGAATAGCACTTTGCGATTGGGCTGAGGTAGGCGAGACCACCCTAGTGTTTTATTGCACCGACTGTGAGGGGGGGACTGCACTGTAAACACTCAGTGGCAAATGTCATCGCAGGGACGGTGCACAACGCTTCATTTGAACTGTGTGTTTGCGGTGGATTGGAGGAGGCTGCGTAGACTGGTTTGGTTTGCATGATTTTTCTTTAGGATAAATGTAGTCGCCCCGCTGCCTTCTTCATTGTCATTTTTTATTATATATATAATCTATTTGTTTTCTTTTCTCAAGAAATGCAATGATAAAAAAATACATAGAGATAAGATAAGATGTGCCTTATTTATCTCACTGAGGAGAAATTTACAGCCATTGATCCATAAGGGGCAGATGATCAGTGTCCATAAATGTTACAAATGTCCATAAATATTGTTGAATGTCGAGTGCCCTGGATCATCACCACTGTCCTTAGACCTTAAAATCTAAAAAAAAAAACAGTGGGAGAATAGTAGAAATCTCGGGGGAAGCC
Source organism: Knipowitschia caucasica (assembly GCA_964034765.1). Taxonomy (NCBI): domain Eukaryota; kingdom Metazoa; phylum Chordata; class Actinopteri; order Gobiiformes; family Gobiidae; genus Knipowitschia; species Knipowitschia caucasica. The sequence continues at coordinate 9,556,118 of OZ035836.1, forward strand.
CACATTGAGGGAGGGATCCACTCCCACGGACGGACGGGCTTTACATCCAGGACTCATGTTTCTCATTCTCAAAAAGAGCGATCTTTTAGCATTCTACAAACTTTAAATATGCATGTTTTATTTAAAAGCACTTCATGGACTCTACAGATCTACACGGCCACCATGGAGTCCATCCTCACCTCCTCCTTTGCTGGAGAGACTACAGCGCATTGTGCGCTCTACAAAAAGGGTGATCAGCCGCAGCCTCCCATCGCTGCAGGAGCTGCACGTCGCCCGAGCTCAATATTATATGTCAATTTTAATCTATGGATGCCTTATTCTATTCTCTACATTTTAACTTGTCACTCACATGGCAATAAAATAATTATCATTGTCAACACATTAATGTACAATGTCCCTTTCTAATGGTTGAGAAAAAGGTATATTTTGTGGATAAAAGATGGCTAGGTGTATTGTACTATGAATAATTCCTTTAAGAAAATAAACATGTTACAAACTATCCATTTTTATTTCAACGCACACTGAGAACACATGAGATTAATGTTTTCAAACCAGTGCAATGTCAATATATCTGACTGTAAAAATCTGTTTTGTTCAAGTGCATTCAAACATTTCTTTCAAGCTATTTAAATCTATTGACTGTTTACCCTCTGGTGAGCAGCCAATTAAACAGAAATCACGGTGTTAATAACCATTATTAACATCCCCCAGACCTATGGCCACGCTGACCCCGGGGTTCCACAGGGCTGTCTCCTTGGTCCGGTGCTATTCTCTACACTGCTAGGTTCAGTGCATGCCAAACATATCATTTATCTTTTATGCGCTCAATTTATTGGTAATTTATCATCAGTCAGACATACTTGACACCCCACGCAACTGCTTGAAGGACAGAGAGCACTGTTTTTGTTGCCTTTTTATACATTTTCCAAAAAAAGTGAGTACGCTCTGCTCAGACACTTAATCACTTCAAACTTGCACGACACACAAGGACAAAAGCAAACAGAAGCAAACAAAGGAATATATTTTGCACATAATACATTCTTTTGTCCCTAGAGTTTTAGACAAGATAAGAAAAGTTTTTAGCACAAGATAAGAAAAGTTTTTCAATATCCCTTGTTGGTTTCGATATATAGCGTTTTCAACCTTTTTCAAAGCGTTTTTCACCAATCACCATTCACACCATGCTTTCACCACTGCGCACAGGGATAAGCATTCATCTTTGGCTGCTCTGCTAACGATGTTTATGTCGAGAGCAGGATTTGCCCTGAAATGCCTTTTGACCAGAGGGCGCAGCTTCAAACAAGGCTAAAGTACAATATTGTGACGCAGAGTTCACAAACTGGAGATGAAATAAAATGCAGTAAAAATAACTGAAATTGTGATAAATAACTAATAAGAGGAATACATACATACATATAACAAAGCAAATTAACTATAACGAGTATATAAATATTAAAAAGGTTCCATAATGCATACATAGAAGAATATGCAGGCAAACGTTTTCAAGGCAAAAAAGAGTATTAGTTACCGTTTAAGTGGTCCAAATAAATCCCCAGCCCATATTTACTCAATCTATAATCAATTAATAATAGCATACATTTAAAATATCTGTGTTTATGTGGATCAGATAATGTGAAATGTTTAGTGGATTATTTTGTAATGTTTTCCTTTCCTTGGCAGCTAATACTATACATCACACTTATTTAAAATACCACAATGCTTCATTATAGGTGCTACCAATAATAATAATAATATTCATATTCGGCATGAAATAAGGAGATAAAGGGAGCGGATCCATTTCTCAATATGGGTCTCCCTGAGGGTTTCCCTGGGTCTCCCCGAGGTTTCTCACTGTTTTCCCACTGGGTTTTTGTTTTGTTTTTCCTTGCCGATGCAGGAGGGTCTGTTGGGCAGTTAGTGTCTGACTTGAAGGACTGTGGTGATGATCCAGGACACTTTAAGGAAACTTTAACATTCTACAACATGTATGGACATTTTCTATATGTGTTCTATATTCTTTATGTGTTTTAACTGTGGATTCTCTGATCTGTGTTGGTGATTTCAATGGTTTTGTTAAGTCCTCTGAGATGACTTCTGTTGTGATTCAGGGCTATACAAGAATAAATTGTATTTTATTGTATAAAGATAAGTCTACGTTTTCTGAGGCTACACACTTTAAAACTATTATTTCGAAACTATTATTTCAATCTTATGTTTTCCTACGGCAGAACAAAACAAGCTAGATACAGACATTCAATTTGAAAAATACAGTTTGAAAAGAGGTTGGACAAAACTAATGCTATCCCTCTGGTATTGGCTTGTCAGATAAGTTACACAATATGGTGCAAACTTATCCATCTTCATTCTTCACTCTGAGGTTTTTTCTTATCCAAATCTACTCTGGCGGAGTCTTGTTTCCATGGAGACTGTAAAGTTTTAAACCATTCGGTCAAACAATCCAGGCAGTTTTGCAGTTTTAAGAATTGTGAATCTGAATCATGCTACATGTTTAGCTACTGAAAAATCATAGCAAACTGGGAAAAATCATGATGTGTTGCAATAGTGCGATGAAAGGAATCTACTATCGCCACATCTTGTGCGACTGGTTTTCGGTAATAGGTTAGGCATTTGCAACTTCAGCCCTTTTGGTCTGTAAAATAAAACATAAATATAATATAAAAAATATAAAAAAAAAAAAAAACAATTACTGAAGTACCAACATCTCTGTAAAACAATAGTTTTGCAGTAAACTTTATTTATCTTTCTATAGTACATTTCACAGGCTAAGGTCACACAATGCCCTTTACTATTTGTGGTAATTCATACGGCTGGCACACAGGACCCCCGACCATAAGGGTCATTCCATGGGTATTCTTCAGAGCCTGCTGATATGATATGTGTATATATATACATTAATGATGGGACTTTCTGTTCAATATGTTTCAACACAAAACAATTCGATACGGTTAAAAAAAGAATTGGCCTTGTAATCTAAAACTATTATATAAAATTCAATATTGTTGTATAAATAAGTCTCATATTCAGCCATCCACCATCACCATTTTGTCACTCTCTCACTCTCATCTAAAGTACATGTTAGTTTAGTCGCAAGGAAAACCTTATGACTAAAAAGTACTGAGAGGACACTTACAACAACACGGAGAGAACATGCAAAAAGCCCTCAAGAACAGGGATTAAACCCAGGACTTGCTCGCTGTGAAACACAAGCAGCAACAGTTCTGCCGCCGTGCCGCCCTGCTCCCGAGGCAAAGTTGATAATAATATGGATATCCTGTGAAACCTATTTTGCATGCAGCTGGACAGAACCCTGTGGCCTCGCGAAAATTAATAATGAAAATGAACCTTCTTTGACGTCCACTATTACTATTCACATTTACAGTTAAATATGAATTATAACCTTTAAAAAATCACGATCCACACACCGAGCAGTGCCAGCAGCCCCGTCTCACCCTTTTGTCCACGAGTGCTATGCTTTCCGTGATCATCCCATATTATTCCGCACCACTCGTGTTAATGAAGACCGGCGTAATTAGGCACTTTAATGCGCTGATGAGATGTACTCTGGGCGGAAAAACAACATCAGTGACTCAGTTCTATTCAAGTACTGACACAGATAGAATCACAAGCCGTCCTCCTTTTGACGGAATAATCAGATCGTAGGACGCACTGATTGTTCCAAACATCCAGGCTCTTCACCGCTGTCTCTCTTTGTCCCTTCCACCCCTAAAAGCTAGTGTTTTACGGGCCCCTGATTCAAATCGAGTTGCAATGAGGCTTCAAAAGGTCGGCCGTAATTAGAAGCACACGTTGACGGCGAGTTGCACAAAGGGGTGAAATTGGGTCCAGACCGAGCGGAGCGGTGTCGGAGGTTGTAATCCGCAGCAGACTCTACACACGGGAGGGTATACAGAGAGGGATCCAGGCACGGACTTTTCGGATTCGGAAAATATTCAGGGATGTAAACGCCGGCAAAAGGTCACGCACTATCAACGATGACCTTTCGAGATGCATAAACAAACACGATCGCAATGGCCCGCTGACAATTAGAGAGCAGTGGGAAATAGATAGATGTGTTGTGTCATTTTGATTGTTGAATGTGACAATATAACAGTATAACTCAGAGCTAATGACTTACTACTATATTCTTGCACTATTATGTATCACGGATTGTCTACAGCTCAATTCAGTTCAATGTATACTTGTACAATCCTAAATCACAACTGTAGTTATCACGGTGGACTTTACAAAACCATTGAATTTACCAAGGCAGATCAGAGAATCAAAAGAAATGCAATGGTATGGTCCATAAGGGGCAGATGACCAATGTACAGCATATAAATGTTGATAAATGTCAATAAATGTTTTCAATGTTGAGCTTCCTGGATCACCACTGTCCTTATATTATGTTAGACCCACCTGCATCGGCAAGGAAAAACTCTAAAACCCAGTGGGAAAAGGTTGGCGAGGGCCTCATTCGAATCCCGGTCGGAACAGGGCCTTTCTGAATGGAGTTTGCATGTTCTCCCCGTGTCTGCGTAGGTTTCCTCTGGTTGCTCCGGTTTCCCCTACCACTAAAAGCAGGTATGTATGTAAATGAGAGAGTGAATGGATGGTGTTGATTGGGGCTGATGCGCCAGTGTGTTCGGCGACTCGCTTCCATCATCCCCGTGTGTGGAATGATTGGAACAATATCTGAACTCTGAACATTGTAAAGCGCTTTGGGTGACCTTGGTCTGTAAAATGCGCTTTATAAATAAAAATTACTTACTTACTTACTTACTCATTGCGTTGTCGTTTCAAGTGGTTAGAAAAGTGTGTGGTGAGGGGTTTTACAGCCTGAATCCATACAGCTGTTTATGCTGGTTATTTGTAGAGTGTAACCCGCGCAATAAATGAGGGACCACGGTTGATCTTTCTCATACCAAATACCTCTCCTCTTAGATAATCTCACATTTTCACACCGACAAAATTGTTATTGACTTGTTTATTTTTCTACCAATGTACTAGATTTTTTGCCTCTGATTTGACACTAGTCCTTTGTACTAATTTGAGCACAAGATTTGCCAACTGTTGCATTTTTGTTCTCGTTCCAAGGGAGAAATTTGTGTATCTTTTAAAAACATGATTGTCCCATTGGCAATTCTTGTTTTAAGTCAATCAAAATCGCCTCAAATTAAGAAACATTTTGCCACATTTGAGAAATTTTCCATTTATTTTTCATCACTTTTTGCCACGATTGACATTTACGACCCTCGCATTTTTCAGGTTTTTTTCATGGATACAAACACAAAAAGTCACAAAGCAGAACGTCATCGTCAAAAATGAATTAAAATTGTAGAACAGATACAACAGAAGACAAAGATAACAATTTTCTGCTCCTCTCAAGTGAATATCATGAATCACATTGGCTGACATGGATTTTACAGTCTCAATGAATAATGGTGAATGAAAAACTTTGAATTCCGATTTTTATGCTCAATTAGACATTTCTGTATTAATACTTGCAATAGTAGGCCTCAGTGGAGATTGACGTTCCAAGACATTTCCACACATTCCTTCTCTGTGATCTCCGACTTACTTTACTGATGCGCCGACAAAAATGTGAAACGCATTATAGAGGTGACCTTTATTCCGGGCCATAAAGTCGGTTGAGGCGTTCTGCTGAATCACCCGGCGTGGGAGTGGCAGTCTGACAATCTCCCATGATTTGCCAACATGCAGAGCTCGTATATAGCCCAGAGGAAAAAGTCTTGGGTTGATCGAAACTTGCCATCGCTCCCTGTGTTCACGTGGCCGTATTGAATTACCCGCGTGACTAATGTTTCAATGTTATTAAACACTGTCGCTATGTTTCATCCTTTGACTTAAAAAGAATTGTTTTAACCGGTTTCAAAGCAGCTGTTATAAAACTCACATTGGTCTCTACTTTCAATTTCTTATTCCGCTAAAAACGCAGATGGTTTTGGAGATATTGCATGATTGAGAAAGCATTTAGGCAAAAAGGGGAAATATATTTGCAAAGATTGTTATGCATAAAGGGCCAAAATATTCCCATATATAGAAAGCTTTTTGTCATGGTGTGGACCTTTTAGATTATTTTGACCTGGTTTTATTTGTTCTCTTGTGGTTTGAGTTTGCTTCCTGTCTGTCCTGTTGACGATCTAAACTAATAGATCCATGCCTAAACTTAACCAGTCATTTCCATAAAATAACCCCAACCCACCCTTAACCCTAACCATAACCATTTCACTCACACACCTAAAACTTAACCAGTCACCACATAAGGACTTAAAACTAATTTGAGAGTAGGATTGTTACTTCCGCTCCCGTCCCGATTCTGTATATGATCTAGTGCCGATCGATTCACCTGTGTGTCCTGTGTGTATTTATACCCTGTGCTATATACCCACTTGTTGTCCGTCCATTGTCTCTTCCATATTTGTCGCTGTCTTGTTTTTCAGTTTTGGAATTTGGTGTTTTTTGTCCCTCTGGATATGGCTTTTATTCAATTACTTTTGATTTTCTGTCCTGCATTTTTGGGTTCCCCCACGTGACACTTTTCATATTGTTTGAGTTTTACCTTCAAGCCTGCTGTTCAAACCTCATATTCAAAAATATAACTGGTATAGATATAATAAGAGATTCTGTATTCGTCCCACAGTGGGGAACTTTCAATGTTGCAGCGCACATACAGGACAGTAGTAAAAGCACACAGGGAGCACACTAAATATACAATATACAGTAAGTAGATGCTATGTTTATTAACTAGCTGTATATGCTTCATTATCATATGACTTGGATCGTACGCGCGCTCTGATTGGTTGATTTGCGGTCTGATATTTTCCCATCTCGGACCGTTACCATGACAATTGGTCCTCAGCGCGTATCAAATTTGATATCTTTCCTCGGTAAAGAAAGAATGAGCGACGACTTCGAAGAGCCAGAGGAAGTAATAACAGCAAATAACGACGAAAACACAACTCCTAACAGTCAAGAAGAGATTGACAACTTCGTTACAGACCAGAAAGGTAAAAACACGGTTCGGAAAACCAAGTCGGAGATCGATGTTTGCATAAATTAAAAATAGTCATATAATAAAACATTTATTAACCTCGCTTGCTCGGTTAATAAGCCGTTAATATCTATCTATCTGTCTATCTATCTGTAATGCACAGTTACAGTATATACATGTAGGGCAGGATAATAAGTAGATAAAATGACATTCAGACAGTCAGTTATAGTGCCTTGTGCAAATGTCTGGCCAACCCAAAAACAGCTATAGACTCGGGAATGTTTCTCCTGCACTGTAAGGATAACTGCTTTCACCTCGGTCCGTGCGGAAGTTGAACTGGGAGCATTTAAAACCTCCCGTTCCCTGACTTGTACATCTCCCGCCTGCTCCCTTCACACTTTTTAACCCTCTCCTCGATTCAGTGTGCACGCAAGAGGAGCCAACATAGATAATGAGCGATGCCAGCCCTAGAAAACCGGAAAATAAAAAAAAGCACCTCCACCATGCACCAAGCTGTTACGGAACACCAACTCGCATTTTGTAGCGATTCCCAGTGATTTATTGTAAGAGGAAAAAAAGAAGGAAAAAAATAAAAACTTTTGCACAGAACTTCCTAAAAGAAATTTTGCTACGCAGCTGGTTAATGCCAACTGCTTGCGACTTGAGAAGAGTAATGAGTCGGTCGCTTTGTTCTGCCGCGTCTGCCTGATGGATCCCGCTTTCTTTCTTTTTTTTCAATATGTTTTCAAGATGTGCTCAACTCTTATGATAATATTCTATTTCTTTTTAAAGCCCCGCGCTATAAAAAGTCATTCCCCCCCGCTCGCTCACTCGCTTGCTCGCTCGCCCTTTCTCCATTCTCACGTTTCGTCCGCGAGAGCCCAGTAGATGCGGAGATGTCCACTTTTCACTACGCTCATCAACAGTAGATCCGAGGTCCATGCAAACCCAATTAAGAATCAATTTGAGCCAGTGTCAGACAGTCTGGCGCCTGGAGAGGGGTAAATGCATTTAATATGAACATTTTATCGTTGTCTCACAGTCTTCCATCGTCTAACAGTCTGCAGTGTCTAAAGCATCTGTCATGAAGCTGCACGGACGAATGCGATCGCAGTAGTAGCTGCCGGGGTTTCACACATGGCGCACATGTGAGGAGGAAAAGGTGGAGATCTGCAGGGGCTGTATGAAACAATGTCAGATAATGCAACTGGAAGCGCATGCAGCTGTTACACATATTTACATTACTGTGTGTGTGTGCATTATTTTATAGGGCCAGGGTCAAGTTTCTGAATGTAAGTGCCAAATAATTCAAAACAAAGCCTTTCAATACAATCTTGTGATATACTGTGCAAGTGCAATATACTGTATCTATAAACAGTATGGTAGAGTTGTAGAAGCAATATCACTGTCATTTTTCACAAAGAAGGAGGAGCTGAAATTCAATGCCGCAAAAAATAATGTAATTTAATTAACTGGAATCCAAAAACAAAACTCAACTGAATGTAAAATGCAGGAACTGAGGGCGAAAACAAGAATTGACAAGGACTGACTACAAGAGGGAAAGAGTACAGGGAATTTTTCTGGGCGACACATCAGGGCGGGGCAGGCCATCAGTAATACAGGAAGTGAAAGACACAGCAGAATAGATAATACAAAGCCAAACAGGAAACAGCACAGTAGTAGAAAGATATAACTGTCACTTTATTTTTATACATAAGACACATGATACCTTATGGTGGACGATGTTAACGATGCCATTAAAGCGCAACCCGGAAACAGCAGAGGGGGGTGCCAAGAGAACCACAGCTAACAACATGCCAATCCAAACAAGGAGGGAAAGGCAACTGCTTTTATCTACCTCGGATGTAGCGAGGTTGAACTTTACGTTGCTTGGCAAAGATAGAGATACATTTACTACCCAATAATGTTACGTATACATAAAAGTTTAGTAGACTTTTGCTTTTGTTTACATTTATACAGATTCTGGTCACAACACTCTCTGCGCCTCTTTTCACACACCTCCTCAAAGTGCTGCTGCTTGTCCAGTTGCATGATCCACTGTAGGATGTGTTATTATTAAAAGTTTATGTTAGTTCTTAAAGCCAACGGGCGAGTGTCGCTCTTGATCCGAGTTATGACACCACTGAGCTGGATTGAAGATCAAAATATCTTCTCATCATGAGGTGGAGTGAAAGACGCTGTCACAGAAATCCTCATGTATGAATGTATTATTAAAGTGGATATTATTCATGTGTTTCAGCTTGCTGTTTAATGAAACATTTGGAAGATCAATCACCATGGCAACGCTCCTCATCACTACGAAGCCAATGAATTCCAGCAGAAATATTGGAGAAATTACACTGTATAATTTCACATTGCTGTATATTTAGTAAAAAACTGACTCTTTTGTCTTTTGTATGCATTTTTGTTTTACTTTTATTTTTTTTAATCAGGGTTGTAATTTGACAAGTCAGAGCAGATGGGATCGTCAACATTCAGAATGAGAAAAAACACAAAAAAGACATACTATCTGTTTTGTTAATATTTAATACTAAATTCATTTTAAATACAAAAAAAAACATTTGGCATATGGCTTATTTATCTCAACAGATCCATTGCATTTTTCCCCAGCATCTACATAAAGCTGAATATTTTAGGGTGCTGTTTTTTTTTACTTCCAGTTGCACATTTTGGCTCTTTCTCCGCCTCAGCATAAATTATTCCAGGATCGACAGTAATGAAAATTTGACAGAGGAAGTGATTGGCATGTTTATTCTTCCTGCTGCTCGCTGCGTCAGTTCTGCCTCAAGACAAATGTCATGGTGTGAAATTCAAACTCACGTTACGTCAAGTACTGTATGTTTGATTGGAACACAGATTGATTGAGTTCTTTGATTGCTGTAAAATCCTGACACATCGTCTCCGTTGATCGTAACTAAACAAATCTATTGCCAAAGCACACCGACCTCAGCACTGTACCTGCACTTCGTTTTTGAAATCAAACGAACAAGAGACAGACTGGGGCGACAGTAGCTCAGTTAGAGCATTGGGCTTTGAGCCAGAAGGGTTTGAGCCCACCTCAAGATTTTCACCATTGACTCCCACTGTCTGCTGTCGTTGTGTCCTTGGCAAGACACTTAACCTCTGGGAACACCTGATGCAACAGTGGGGCGGCTGTGGCTGTAAAGTGCAAAACTGCCGTTGTGTCCTTAGGCAAGACACTTCACCCTCATTGCACATACTGGTTGCCTCGCTTCTGTTAGTGTGCCCCAGGGCAGCTGTGGCTACTCTAGTAGTTTATCATGAGTGTCCAAAAAAGCGCTACATAAAACCAATGCATTACTATTATTACTATTCTTTTAAGTCCTTCAAAAAGAGGGAAACACCAATCACCTGATTTATAAATGACCTAAAGTTAAAGCACATGTTGTTTGTATTTTGTCTAGTTTGTATCATGTTTGTAATTTGTCTAATGATAATATCTCTTGTGTTGTTTGTTTTGTGTTTGTATCTTGTGTAATTATACTATGTGTTGTACAGGCAAGGTAAGGTGACAAAGTTTATTTGTAAAGCACAATTCATCCACAAGGCAACTCAAAACAAGACAGCATTTCAGCTTCTCCTTGTACCTTTTTTGTTTTGCATTGTTCTTCATTCTGTATATTTTAAGGTGGTGAGTAAAGAGATAAACAAGATATCTTTTACAGTATGTCTTAACACTAACACCCACAGGCAACTCAATTTTACAGCTTTTAGTTTTGGAAGTGTATTTACTCAGCATTTGTGAATTACTGTGTATTTGTGGTCTTCCAAACGTTGTGACTTTTTCTGTTTCTGTTCTACGCCATTATGTTTATGAATTTATAGTTTATTTTTTAAACCTGAGCAGTTAGCAACCATAGCAAACAACATTCTATGCATACCTGTATTTCATCATATTTTTGCACAAATAATCCACTGACAATCGGAATAAAACTTTCCACTTTTGGAGTTTACATAAGCCATGGTTTTGATATATTTTGGTATCTGTGAATGACCTTAGCTCACCGTTAAGCTCCTCTGTCTCTCCGATCTCACAGCGTCTGCCTGCGCTCACACTAAGTATTATCCCTGAGCTTTCCATCAATTTGTTGCATTTCAGATAACAAGAGGCTGCACTTAGCACGCACTCATACAGACGACGACACACACGTAAACCAGGACGGCTGTCTGCGCTGACATACCTGCTGCTGCTGCTGTAGTAAAATGGCACGATCATCACTGCAGCTGCAACACACACACTTCACTAGACAGAGATAATGGCAAGAGGCATCTGGGGAAAAATACAAGCATTTTTGTAAATCTGACCGTGAAAGTAATTGGATAAAAGTTTCTCAAAGTCAAGGATGAGTCACTTAAAAATCCAGTTTGTAGCAGAATCAGCTGGACACTTTGTGACGATGCAATCTCTGGGAAATGTTGTTGCAGATGCATAGATGCAGAAGTGCTTTTGATCTGGTGAATCAAGTCAGCCATGTTTTAACAATGATTGTGTTCTTCTTTTGTTTAGAGATGTTTGTGGGCCAACCAAGTAAGGTTTAGTTAATTCTGTATTGGTTATAAAGATCAACACAAAAGTTGCCACTAAAGCTGTGAAAGCCTTATCTTGTCAAACCTGAGAAGCTAAACGGGGCAGGGCCGAGCTAGCACTGGGATGGGAGACCTCTGGGTGTCTCAGTGGGGCGGCTACAGCTGCAAAGAGAGAAACTGTTGCCTGGTATGAGTCTGGATGAATGATTGGTGGTGGTCGGCTGACTGAGTTTGGTGCTATGAAAACTATAGATTGGTTGAAAACACTATTCAAAAATCTAACAATAGACAAAAGATCGGTTGGACCCATAACCACAAACTAGAAGCGGTGAGAATTTAACCAATCTGTTTTTAGAGTGTAGTGATGCGTCTCAGAGACCTTGATGTCGAAGAGTTTCAATATTTACTAAAACCAAGTTGTTCTCTGATTACTTGCAGGATAACAGATAATGAAAAAGAAAAGGCGTGACACATTTTTTATATAATTTAGCTGTGATAGGAGTTTTTTTTTTTTCCTTCCAGGCCGTTCTGGTATTGGTTCCTATCTGGTATTAGCAGATATTGATATTGAGCACACTACTAATAAACTATTTTGGTTCAGCTGCCAAAGCCAATACAACATTCACATGTCTGTGCAGACACAGATAACAGACAAATGGTCATCATGTCAAAAAAATCAGTTCTAAAGAAAGTCATGTTTACTCACAGGGCGCACACTAAGCTGAGGTTTTCCTTGTGTAATTAGACATCTGCTCTGGTTAGCACATTGGCGCTAAACTTGCTAATAGAAGATGATAAAGGTTTAATTCGTCCTTCAGCAAACAGGTGCAGAGCAGTAACAGAAGAATGAAACAGAGAGTCACGTTCAGCCTTGAGAAGAAAACACATTGAGCCATTGTAAAGCCGACAAAGCCCAGCCCACAGAGCGCCTCACAAGGACTAAGACTTTGCACCGCTGTGGCACTGATAATATCTCCGTCTTGAGTGGATTTATTATTTATTGTGTCTGTGTTTTCGCCTGGGTTAAACTGTACGCCGAGTGTCCACTGGGCTAAAAATAGACACAGTCCTGAGACTTCTGCTTGAATGACAGGATGCTGTTGGTGGCACGCAAAGATGACCCATTTCTGTTTTCCCCTCTCTTCAAAGTTATGCATCTACTGCCAAACAACACTATACTCAAGAGGAAGAGAGTTGGGATGCAGCATTTTTGAAAATGATATGTATTAGATTTGTGCCTAAACAAATAAGAACAAAGTGTCACATGTCATTCCTACTCTGAAAAAATCTAAAAATATTGTCTCAATTCTGCAGAGGGCGTGAATATCCCAAAGGATGTCCAAACAAAAGGAAGCGTGCTGGAACTAACACTGTGACAGCGTCTTCCTCATTTGAGAGGAAAACAGAAGATGATAAACCAACTATTCAATCAAAATAATAGAAAAAAGACTTCAGAGGGTTTGGTTGCCATTCATGATTCTCATTTAAAGCTCAAATAGGTTTTTTGTGGTGCTGCCAGTGTTATTAGATTAGATTAGATCTAAATCTTGTTTAAGCGAGCAGAGATGGATTTACATTTACATAAAGCAATATATTTTACATTCTAATTCACAGCACATTTTTCTAACTCAAATCTGCACCCAATACTTTCCAAAATATCTTTTGTCTAATACGTCGGTAGAGTTGAAGAAGGGTGCCACATATTATATTAATATCATTTTATTATTGCATTGGTTTTATACACCGCTGTCCTGGCTCTCAAAGACGCCTCACATGGCATTTTACGTTCACAGTAGTGATAAACTATTACTGTAGCCACAGCTGCCCCTGTCTCTCGCATGTGCCATCGGCCCTGACCAGTTGCGCACTCACCAGACTCATACCAGGAAATGTGGTTGAAGTTTCTTGCCTAAGGACAGAATGAGAGTTTGGCACTTTACAGCCACAGCTGTGGCACCTGTTACCAGAAGGCTTCCATCCCAGTACTAACCAGGCCCTGCCCTGCTTAGCTACAGCTGTCTGACAGGATCTGGATTGTCTTGCTCCTTCATCATGCGAGATTGGAGATTTTAGACTTTATTGAAGATTTTACTATGAGATTTTCTATGCTAAAGATTTGATGCTGCTTATTTTTAGAGATTTGATTTTAATTTAGTTTTGAGTAATTATTCATTTATCTGATGCTGCTCATTACTCCTGTCTGTAACTTGTGATGCAACACTGACATTTCCCCTCTGTGGGACGAATAAAGGATCTCTTCATCTTAATCTTAATCTTTCGCACGCAGGTGGTGCCACAATATCCTTTTGATGCAAACCTTCAAACAGGCTTTTTGACCTAAAATATCTTTCACTATCGAATAGCTCCACATTCCACATCCACTTGAGTCAGAAATGTTCACTACAGCATGATATAAGTATAAGTTTAGAATAATAAGTAAGGTCATGAAAAGGGATGCTTTTCCTTCACACATTTTCCAACACATCTGGCGTGTTTACTCGGAAAGCTTTGTCTTGAAGTACGCTATATATATTTCAGTTCAGATTTCAGTTCCAAACACATCCTTGCCTCTTCCTCAGCTTTTCCACACCAAAACATTTCGCATCTGTTCCTGTTTTTGCCTCAGCCTCAGAGTTCCAACGGGAGCGGAGAAACCAAGAGGCGCACACACGTCTTCATACTAGCTCCGCCGCGATAAACATTCAGTTGTAGAAAGTAAATTAAAAGAGATGTTCCCGAGCGCCTCCCAAGTGCTCGACTACGTATGAAGATAAGCACTTTGTCTGGTTCACGTTTTATAGCAGGTCACACAGTTGGAACACATAGGCCTGTTCTGTATTACATTTATTTGTGAGGTACTTTTACCAGTGGCGGCTCCAGAGACATTTGATAAGAGGGGATTCAGGGGGATCCAGATTCCATGGGGAAAGAAATTTAGATAAGATAGACTTTATTGATCTCACACAGGAGAATTTTACATGTCACATTTGGCCTGGATAGAATCACGCAAGATTTGTGCAAAAGAAAGAAGTGATCAAACACGTTAAAGGCAAAAAAAGTAGTCTTTTCAGGATATATTATGTTCAATACAAAAGTGGCAACTAAAAAAACAGTGTCAATAGTAGTGCAGGTTTTTTTGTCCTGTGCAAGTGACTGAAAGTGACTTATTGTACAGTCTGACAGCGGTGGGGATAAAGGCCCTGTGGTAGCGCTCCTTGCACTGAGGGTCATGGAAAGGGTTATGGAAATTATGGAAACATGGCAACAGTATACAACCAAATAGTTATGAACAAATACCATTTGCAGGTCATGGGCAGGTATACACTTTAACAACTGTTTCTTGAGAACATGTTATAAAGTAGAATATCTAATCCCTTCTGAAAAAGAAAAGGAGAATGATCTGAAATGATGGGCCATTATTGTCTAAAATCCGGAACAATCTTCATGAAAGAGTGAGACAGGCCTCCTCTCTGACAATGTTTAAAACCAAGTTAAAAACAGTCCTGTTTAGCTGTGCATACAACTGAGGGATTTTATATTTGTATCTTTCTTTCTAATGTTCTGTGATTATTTATGATTTTAATGCTTTTTGTTCGGCACTTTGAGTTACCTTGTGTATGAAATTGTGCTATATAAAAAAACTTGCCTTGCCTTATTATGAGCAGGAAACATCATGTTAGTTTGTTGTTGTTTATATTTTTGTGTTATTATGCTATTTATTTATTTTTTTTGGTGTGTGTTTTTGTTTTTTGCTTGTACTTTATTTTTCTTAAGTAATAATAAAAACATTATCAACCTTATCGTTTCATCAAAATTAGAATGGCTATGAATTTGGTATTTGGTTAATGGGTGCTTAAAGAAAATAGTTTTTAAAGGGTTTTGACAAATGGAAGATGCATAAAATTTGTCGTTTACTTGAAATAGGAGTCGTTTCTCTCTAAGAATGAGGAAAAATTTTACTAAATAATGTTCGATTCAAGATAAACACTGTCGTTTTTACATAAAGAATGTGTCATTTGTATTTTTTTCCCCTTTATTATTCCATTATTAATCAATTTCTGGGTCGGGGGGGTGTCAATCAGAGCTGCCACATAATGATGGCTTTTCCGTCATCAAAGACACGGCCATTTTCAGAAGGGGCTTCAGGCAAAGAGGGGTTAAGTGTCTTGCCCAGGGACACAACGACATCAGAGACATTGGTCGAGGGGGGATTGAACCCACGACCATGAGGTTCAAAGACCAATGCTCTAGCCAATGAGCCACTGTCGCCCCAGGACATTTTGCGTATCTTTTTAATGTGCAATTATTTAAATGAAAGTTGTTCAAAAAATAAAATATATATTCAAATGTGCCCAGTGTCCCAGAGTCAAAGTCACATTACTGCAGCTTTAAAACTTTTTTTTCCATGTTTGTAGCATTTGTACATATACTATTTTTGGGGATGAGGACCAGTGGGGGGTTAGGGTCCTTGAATGTAAGGTCCTTCTTGCTCCCCCTGGCATCATCCGTGTAATTTCTCTCCATTCAAGAGCATTTTACAACCTCGCCAAGGACAGAAAGGAAAAGAACATTTCTGTGAAGCGCAGAGATCCACAGAGGAGACAAGTCTGGATCTATGAGCTTGTCAGATTGTATCTATTGTAGAGAGTTGAATTAGCCCTCTATGCTTGATCTAACTTGTGTCTGAACAGTGCACCAGTCTCCCGGGAACAGAAATCGGGGACTACACATCTTATTGTATGGTTTTACAAATTTAAAGCCACCTCTGAAGCTTCAAAGGCTCAAACAAGACTAAGATATTTATACTCCAACTCGCTGGAAGGTCCCAGGTTAGCAGATATATTTTTTGAACGAGTTTTTGCAGGAAGAAGGGCTGTATCCTTCCACCCACTAGAATCTAAATAAATAATGGGATGTTGTATGGTGTGGCTTGTTGGAGTTGAATAAAAGAGAATATCATACTTTCACTTCAAATGGTTTGTAGTTTTTAATCCGTAATAATTAAAGCATAAACGTTTGTATATAGATTATTATAAATACAGTTTTGAATGCACCTCAAATAAAAATACTCATTCCAAACGACTTTAAGTTGGATACAAATGGATTCTTTATGCAACTCTGCCCTGATTTGATTTTTAGTCATGGCAGCCACCTCCATTGTTGTCCTCCTTTTGCTCATCCCTCACCAGATACGTACACTTGAGCTCACACACTCACACAGACAAAACACCCACCGAAAGAGCATGCACACACACACACACACACGCGCACACACACAAACACACGCACTTCAATGTTCCCTTTTGTTTCCTGTTGTCTGTCCAGCCTGTCCTGCACCTTCTGTTTCTTTGTCTCTTATTTCTTACTTTATTATGTTGTCATATGTTTGCCTCTTTTTTTTTAAATACAGATTAGAAAAGGATGCAGTTGGTTTGGTTCAATGTCAGTAATGTCCCTTATACGCTCACTCTTCTCTCTATTTCATGCATCATTCTATAGTCTATATAACATACTTTTGAGTACTTTATTAGAATCACACATTTATTAACTAAAGTTGACGTACATTAGAAACACCACTGTTGCCAATAGTGACCAGACCTTTATTAATACTATGGAGAACTGTGCCCTGAAAATAATGAACAGAATAGAGAACGCGACAATCTGTAAAAAATAATGTAAAAGTAGAATTTGCACTCACAGAGCACAAACCCCGCCAAGACCTCGGATCGTCCGGAAACTAAATCGAAATCTTCAATCACATGATCTCATCTACACACAAAAGTCAATGCTACACACCAAGGTATACACACCTTCCAGTTTTGAGCAATCCTACCTACACACACACACACACACACACACCCACACACACACGCGCACACGCACACACACACACACACACACACACACACACACACACACGCACACAATCGCATTACCTCTTAGTAGAGTAATAATACTTCCGAATATTGGCAATTACAGCTCTTATTTAACCAGGTGTTTGGATTGAACTTGTTAGAACATTCAAAAATCTGTTTTGTTGGTTCTTATTACAACATTTCAAGCATCTGACCACATTTTTTCATTAAAAACCAAGAGACAGTGAGCAGGAGCTGTTTCCTTGTTCCAAGTTAAGTATCCATGTCTCTTACAAACCTGTCACCTACTGTGCAGTGTGCAGTACCTACAGTATATTCACAAGCTTTAAGTCCATTAACCAGTTGCATGTATGTTTTTTGGCTGGAAGTTGCTATAAAATGCAACACAGACTCTGCTTTCGTCTTCTTTTACAAACCTGGAACATGTCATGACGATAATTCTAAAATCATCTCAACTCTATTACAGAATGATGGTTCGCATTATCTTGAAAATGTCCTCCAATGAAGCAGCGACATCAAAGGTTTTCAGCGGACGTCTGTGATTACCCAGCTGCAACTTGCTGTCCGCGATGTGATCTTTAACTTTTGATTTAGTTTCGCTAAAAATAAGATTAGGTTTGAGAGCATGTAGCTTGAGAAGAGTTTATAAAGGCTTTTGAGAGCAGAATCAAAGTGACATTAGCTCATGTTAATAATACACAGTACACACAATACTTTTTTTACTTTATTCAACCAGGTAAACACAGACCGAAATCTCTATTTTTTGGGGTATCTGGCCAAGGGGTCAGTACATGTCAAGGCCAACACATTATTTTAACATAGAAACAATCAAAATTCAAGATCATTATATTATGACCTGAAGGAAAGCTGTTGTAGACTCAGAGGCTGCAACACCGGAAAGTACAGACATGCTCGATGGCCTGTATTCGGGAGGTTCACCAATATAGGAGGAGCGGGTTCTTAGTTTCATTTTAGTTTTCATTTTCATCTATTTATTTATTGAGTTGGGACAATGCACATTCATCAACATTGATGCCTTAAGCGTCAGTGTGAATGTGCAGAACTTAACATAACTTAGTTCCAAGAAAACAGACACAAAAGAAAACTTCACACAACACATAAAAACAATAAAATTAGATTCACAAGTACAATCTATATGTATTTATATAGGAAAAATATCCACTTTGACTATTGGTCGTCCCAATTGTCAATCATTCTGGTGACCCCTGCTCGTCAAAAAAGACCAGAGTTGTTTCAAAAAGTTTGAGAAAAATCCTCCATTGACACATTTAAAGTCTGTCTGTTAGTGTCTGTTCTGGTTCTGTTTGGATCGTTGATTTTGGTTTAACCCTGGACTTTTATTTTATTCCATAATTACATCATTATTTTTTGACATTCCTGTATTTTGTGTCCTTGTTTTTTAACCATGTGACATCCGCAGTCTTTCAAGTAAAACCAGTAGAAAGCGTTGAAAGAAACCAGCTCAATGCATGTAGTTTCCAATCTGAAGAGTGTTAAGACACTAAGTCCATTTCCGGGTTGATCTTTAAAATGAAGAGTGCAACAACAAAACAATACTTAAGCTTCTATCCTCTGTGAGTCTGAGAGTGGTTCTAACCATTTGTTAGATATGCATATCGTCTCTCCATTAGCCTCCATCACTCTCTGGTGGGGTAGTTATGTTGTGAGACGTCTGAGTATCCGTTCATATAATGCTCCTTTGATATTACAGTTAGACAGATTCTGCAACAGTGACAATTGTTGTTTGATGCAGATTTGCAGAATAAACCGCATGTCGCTCGCTCTGGGATGGTACATACTGTAGTTATGGTTCACTTATCTTGTGTTGTGTGCTCCTCATTCCCACTGCTCTGTAACCGGTGATGCAACACTGACATTTCCCCGCTGTGGGATGAATCATCTTAAACTTTTGTAGCGCATGAGAACGTTGCTAGCTAACGCAGTTGTTACATAACAGCGGCTAATCAAGACAACTCGGACACAGGCGAGATCGCAGACTGCGACTTTAGCTGCATTTGTATCTAAATTGAATCTTTTCTTCTGTTGTCTGCTCGTCTGTGGCTGAGACTGAAATCCAACGCACTTGTTTTGGAAGTGCATCTTTTTAGGTTTTGTTTCACATTTATAAATAGATAGATAGATACTTTATTGAGCCCCCGATGGAGAAATTCCGGAGTCCATATCAGCAGAAACACATCCATACATACATACAACAACAAAAATGAATTCTAAAAGTAGCTAAAAGTAGTATAATGTTAGCTACTTGCTAACTTGAATTACATTAGATAATACCGCTAATCTATAATGTATCATTTATCTATAAACTCCTTGAGCCCATATTCGGCCTTCTTTACTTCTAGTTTTCCTCTTTGTAAAGCTCAGAAACTTTTGAATCCAGTTGATGACTTTGTTGAACAATACCAACATTTGTTATACCAATGATATATGATATATATGTTATACCAACAATATGCCATACACATATAAGGTAAGTTTAGTGAAAAAGTTGTCATTCAGCCAACTTCAGCTCTGTCAGATGTAAATCAATGTTAAAGGCATATATGGAAGTTTTCTACTTCCAGGTGGATCATCAAGACTATTTGGTCCTCCTATTTGTCAATCATTCTGGTGATATGTGCCCGTCAAACAAGACCAGGGAGTTTTTTTCAAAAAGTGCAGAGGGCGATTCTTTCCGAAAATTTGGGAAAATCTTCCTGTATACCTTTAATATAAATTATACACTCTGGGTTGTCACCCCATTGACAAGTCTGGTTAACTAAGGTAGCCCTCTTACTAAATGGTTTTGGCACAGAATAATATCTTTGACTGACCTTCATAATGAGCTCGAAAAACCCTCACCACAGGAATTAGCCTTTCTCATGTCTGCATCAAAAACAGAGGCAGTTTGTGTCTGCATGGGACATTTTTCAAATCCCATCGAAAAAACCCTCAAAAAACGCTTCTGCCGCTTTGATTTGGCAAATGGATTTTCCTTTTAAGGTTTGGGAGAGTGCCTTTGAATCTTCAGCGTTTGATCTTAATGAGCCAAACCAGCTAATAACAATGGCTTGAGAGACGCATTTACCGCAACATTCCCGACTCCTCGCCTCCCTAGTTACCGCACGGATGTTTGAACGCAATATTTTGTGAAGGATTGAAAGCGGCCTGCACTGCGGAGGTATATAAGTGCTGTGGGGTCCCGAAGCCACATAAACCCAACCACAGGCAAATTTAATTATCACGTCCGTAATCCAGTCAAGTTGGGAGGAAGAGTGAAATTCTGTGGGATAACTGGTTCTCATTTAGGCAAGACTGAGAGGAATCTTGACTTGTAGCAGCGGTAAAGCTTTATAAGTCCGACCAGCGCGTTCTCAGGGTGTTTCTTATCGTAATGAATGACATGATTTAACAACGTAAAAGCTGCTGGTATGAGATGTGCATGTAGGCAATTTGTTGCAGAGAACGCAATACAGCCACAATGCAAAGACTATAAGTTAATTTTCTGGTTTTACTCAACTGGTTCTTGCCCAAAACAATATACACGCAGGCTAATATCTTCAGCTAAAGCCTTTGGAGAATATAGACCATAAATGGGCCACTAAAGGGGGCCACATACAGGGAGGAAGTTCAGTTACTTTGGTGAAGGTTTCGACTTGAAAAGGAAAACCAATCAGCCGATTTGTAACAACTCCCAGCTCTCTATTGGCTTTTTGTTTGCTAGCTTCCAAATAGGGAAATAGGTTGCGTTCATGTTGTAGAATTCTGTTTTAGATGGGGGGAAAAACACTTATGTCTTTCACAAACGATTACTACTGGTCAACATCCTGCATGTGTTTTTTGAATATTATCACCACTTATCCACCTTTATGATAAATAATTACACCATTGTTGATATCTCATATATGAGTGTTTCTCATCAACTAGAGCAAAATACAAATGTTTATTGGCCTATATTGCCTACCACATAATACAGATTTCACACCATAAAACACGCTCAAAAGATGTTTGCCTCCACACAATACCAGTGTGTGATTACTGCCCTGCGTATACGGGGCAAGCAACAGGGAGATGGCACTGTACAGTGACAGAAGGCAAATAAACATTTCTCAACACAGAATTTCTCTGACAAAGATGGGGTTTATCAAGTGGATTGCCAGGACTGGATTGTTCTAGAAATTACATAGAAATGTATAAACCGCTTCGCAATGTTGCCATACAATTGACAATTATTTACAACCACGCATTTACTTTGCAGTTGATAAATTAGGGCCTAAGTCTGACTTTAACCGAAGTTACCAGGAAACATTTTCTTGCTTCCCTCTAACACACTAACATTAGCTTTAATTGGCTTCATTTCGCTTGAGCAGAATGCCACGCTATGCTTCTAAACACAGTACTAAGAACCCGTCACAAAACCTTCCCACGTTCCCAAAGATTTAGTGAGATGTCCCTTGGAAGAGACGCAGCAGCTGAACAATCTCTAATCTTGCATTTCCTTATGGGTGGTCTACAGGACAAGCCGCTCTTAAGTTAGCGAGCAAAAATACGACTATACTCCAAACGCTTGGTGGCCTTTTCAATTGCAAAACAGATCGCCTTTTGATTATTGTTTTGCATGCGCTCCTATTCTACCCATAAATCTGAATTGTAACGTTACGAATGCTCCGGCTGCATGAGGGATAAATAAAGTACTTGCTGTATACAGTAGATGGAGTGAGTGGTTTTTGTGGCGCTGCTTTCTCAGTGGGAATTCATTAAGGCCTATAATTTACAGCCGAGAGTCTATTCTTATGATAAAGTCGCATCACTCCCAGCTCAAATCCGTGAGTCAGCAGTAAACCTGGCTTTTAGCTCTCCGCCGCCATTACTGGGGGTTTTTTGATTGTGCGCCGAATGCGGGCAGGAGTGACAGGCAGCGGTGGGGAAACAGCAAAGACAAGCATTTTTTCTTGACAACTTAATCAGGAAGAAACAAAACAAAAAAAGACGTGCAAAGAAGAGCTGTGTTTATTTACATATGCGCTTCACGGCATTGAGCGCTGTGAATGAAGAAGCAGGCGCCATGGGTCACTGTGAATAGACTGAGAAAGACCTCTGCGCTAGGTCCTGCTTAATAACAATGTTTTTGTAGAAGAAAATAGAATGTATAGATAGGTGTGATTGTAGCGTTTTTTTTAACAGCAGGTGTAATGGTGTAATTAACTTTTATCGAATGCAAGCGCCAGAAAGACCCTCTCTCGCAGCTTTCTGATTGGACGCAATGAATTCAAATCCATGAGAGACTTCTGAGGTGAGGCCCCTCATTGGTCTATTATTATTTATTATAGTAAATGTTAAAAGTTTTGTTATATCCCAGATTTTTCTATTTTTGAGATTTGTGTTATAAATCGTATATTTCTGGCAGTTGCGCAATTTGGGTTCTTCTTCTGTTTTTACCACGTAACAGGAACAAAAGGCTCGCATTTAAGCAAAGCGGGAGCTGGAAACTGAAGAAAGTATGGGAAATGAAAACCATTTTGTTATAGATTGATTTAAATCGAAATCGAATCGAAAAGATGAAGACATAATTCTACGCATTTGGATTTGGATGAATAAATCAGTTTTGTAAAGACGTCAGTGTAGATTAAATTGATCTGGTCACATTATGAGCGGGAAATCCTAGACCATCGCCAGCCAGAAGAAAACCATTGGACTTGAAAACAATGGGAATAACCGGGGAAGTTAAAAGACAGTAGGAAATATGAAATGTCTGACCGGATGACGGCATGGATAAGTGAGTTTTAAATCAGTCTATACAAATACTAATGTTGATTACAGTTGGGGCTCTTTTCAATCAATGTTGATGTTTGAATGAGATTAGATAAGTAAGTAAGTAGGTAAAGTTTATTTATATAGCGCCTTTCACAGACCGGGATCACAAAGCGTTCAATGGGCTGGGTCAATCTTCTGACTATATACAGTTGTCTGCAGAAGTTTACAGAATGCTTGCAGAAAATATGAATGACACACAAAAACGATATGGTGGTTGGCAGAGAGACTTAGAAGGGATTAATGGCTGACTATAAATAGCTTCAACCAGTAACTTTGAGAGGATCAGGACTAAAATCATGCTGCGTCACTGTTTCCTCTCGGCCCCACTGACCACCTTTGAAAAATCCGCTGCTCCACTTTGTTGACTTTAAAATCCTCATGTTGTATTTGTGGTTTTCTTGTGCCTTATCATTTCTGATCCTCAGGCTTTGACCTTCTCGCTGTTCTTTATACAAAAATGAAAATATGAGAATCGACTTTCTCTCTTCCTCTCCCTGTTAATGGAACACTCTATTTAGAATGGCGTCAATTGTCCTCCAACTTCTAAGAGTAAACTTAAGACTCACTTGTTTAGTCTTTCCCTTCAGTGCATGGACTTTTTAAGCGTGGTCTCAATGCTTCATGAAGATTAGATTAGATAAACTTTATTGATCTCACAACGGAGAAATAAACAATGGCTTCTTTTCAGACACAATCCTGAAAATGTGTAAGTAGGAGGTCAGACGTGTGGAAATCTACTCTGCACTGCTTTTTCTGCTTTTTATTATCTGTGATTGTTTTAACTGTACTGTTTTATTGTGTGTAATATTCCAACCTTGAGGGCAGCCATAGATCACTTGCCTTGGCTAAAATGTTGTAGCTGTAACATGAAACATACTCTGAAATAATCCCCCCAATAAATAAAAAAATACATAAACATGCCTCACCTAAGCGCTGTCAAGTTTCATGCAATTGCATAAAATGTGCTGAACATTTTCTACTCTATGTAAAATTATTTAATTATTATAACTTATACTTTACAAGCAAACAAGTCTGAAGGTAAAAGAATCATTTAAAAAAGGTTTGGGATTAACTAAGTCTCTGCTTCTTCCCACTCCCTTTCGAACATGAAATGAAAAAAAAAAAAATCATATTATTATTATCATAACTATTATTTTATTTATGTATTATTTTATATCTATTTTCAATTGAACATTATTATCGACTTAATTTGGTGCTTTTCACATGTATTTAAATTGTATGTACACAATTGTCTTTGCAAATCTTGTTTTGGTTAAGTTTTGTAAGCCGTGGTGTACGAAATGAAAGATATAATTATTAGATAAAGGAAAAGTACCAGTTTTTGTGATGTGATTTTTCCACTCTGTAATTTCTCCCTATATATGCAACGCTACTGCCCTCCTTCTCAAAGACACATTTCTAAATACATAAGACTGAAATTATTCATATTCTCACGTCATAAATTCTGCCAGGGTATGCAAACTGTACGAAAACATCTTACAGTTGACTTTTTGGCTCTCAAACTATCATTATGCTAATCCTCTCACTTCTCCACCTGCTGACTTTGACCCAAATTATCATTTCCCCAGCGTGTCCACACACAACTATTATATTTCAATTGAATCCACATGTAACTTCTGACCCAGCGCTGTGTATTTTGGCTCACTGGAGGAGCCATATTAAAGACCTTAATAGGCCCAAACTCCATCAAATGTTTGCTTTCAGACTTTTTTCTCCCCCCCTCAAACTTCTCCCAAGCAAACACGTCCGTCTGCGAGGCTGCTCTTTCATTACGAGGCAGGAAAAAGTGCTGGGCTAAAAATAAACGCTGTGTTTGTAAGAAAGAATGAAAGCTCCCCACTAACAGAATAATATCATGTTCAAAAGCTGCGTGGGGCTGAACTTTGGAAACCGGAGGAAAAAATGTTGCTGCAAACCTGCTTCCTGCTGCGTGGATCGGTTTGCTTCGATTGTCGGGAGAAGACAACTGAAACTTCACATGACACAAAATGACAGCGCAGCAAAAAGAAAAAGAGGCAAATTTAAAAAGAAAATTGTTTATCGTTTGAGCGGTAAGTGACTGATTACAGATCTTTCAGTAATAGTTTGTATACGTAGATAAACATGACAAAAAATTGCTAATATAAACAAATTCTGTTAGCAATGTAATAGTATGATCTCATCGTGCGACTATGAGATCATAATAATACAAAACAAAACGCCCAAGGACACTGTATGGTTAATTTAGATGGAAAATGTCTCCTCCCTCTGCTGGTTGCTTAGAGAGTTCTTAGTGGAAAGCATTGTTTTTACCCTTTAAACTTGTTTTACCCATACACTGTAAATATAGTGTATTTTTTCCATGTAGAAAATGCTTTAATTAGCTTAAATTATCTTGATTTTAGTACATTTTATTATGTCTTTTGTATATTGTCTAAATCATATCCTCTTTATCACAATCCATACCTTTTGAGAATCATTTATTGCTGTTTATGTGAGTTTGATTATGTTTTTGCTGCTGGAGAATCAAACAAGGCCAGACGTGCGAGAGAGCAGCTGTGCATTACCATAACACCAGTAGTGAGTGCTGTTACTTTTGCTGATCATTGAGTTTATGTGGGAGGAGAGAAATACAGAAAACTTGTCTGGTCCAGAACAAGGCACATGTAGACCTGGGCATAAATCTCTTCCATTCGGGACAGACCAAATAATTCAACATGTAATCACAAAAAGCTGATACTAAGTGCAATATCAACATTCGGAATTGTTCAATCTGAGAAGCTGACGAGCTGTCCTGCTCAAACCCTTGAAAGGAAGTTTATTCGTCTTAAAAGGAGCTATACCCGTTTCAAGGTTTGAATGTTCAGCACCGCCCCCAACTCGCTCACAGGTCTCTCATTTCCCCTACGCTCTCATTCCACGGAGCCATCTAGTTTTATTTGCGATCTATATGCAAACATTAGCATGAGCGCAACTTCTTGTAAACTGTACAACAATCACTGATGAAATGGTTCAAAAGCAACGCACTGCTAACAAAATATATAACTGAAATATTACTGCTAGTAATTCGTGGGTTCGATCCCACCTCGACCCATGTCAACTGCTCCCCCTGATGTCTGCTGTCGTTGTGTCCCTGGGCAAGACACTTAACCCCAATGTGCCTGAAGTCCCTGCTGAAAGACCAAGGCCAAGACCAAGACCGCATCTGTGTCGAAGGAGCAGCCATCTTCCCGTGGACCCACCACCTGCAGGAAGATCAGCGTGGGACTGGTGCTATGTGAATGGGGTGGCAGTTCTGATTGCCACCCCCCTGACCCAGAAATGGAAAATAAAGGGATGTAAATGAAATGAAATGAAATGAAATTACTGCTAGTTTCGCGTCTGAATGTAGTCTTAGCATAGATAGTCTGAGGCGGTCCCGCAGGTCTCTCCCATAGACAAGTCTCTCCAGAGGATACGATGTAAGCTAGCTATGTTCACCCGGGCTTGATTTCTTTTCTCGCTTTGGTTCCCTCTTCTCTTCCTCACAGTTGTGTCGTTTGGGCTGTTTTTATGCAGTTACAGCAAGAGGAGTTATAGCCAATTCTGCTAACATGCTACTGTGTTTAGCAGCGCTGTAGAGGCCAGAGGACGCAGCCTCGTTCTGTGATTGGAGGAGAGCGGGCATCACGCTAAGTCTCTACTCAGCACTTTTATACGGCCTGAATTCATACACAGCTGAATCAATGAGCTACATTTTTCACTTAAATTACGGATTATAATACAACTTCAATGTAGTAATAAGCATTTTTATGAACTCATTAAAAAAAATTGGGTTTAGCATCTTTAAGGGACAATCCATAATAAATAAATAAATACATTGTTCATAATCTCATAGAAAAGTCTTCTTCCAGAGGGAAGAAGCCAGAACATGCTTTTTCAGGGTTTCCAGAAGAATCACTGATGATTCAAAGAGCTTGATTTAAAAGTCTGGACTCATGGAGACTTTTGAAGATGCAGCAAACAAATATTACACCTTCCTTAAACTGAATTGTGCAAATATAAGCTACATTACGCAATTTTTTTGGGGTCCACTACAAACTTATTGGAGATTCAATTTTTTTGCATGGGATGTTTTTCAGTGTAATATCGAAAACTCTATTACAGATGTTTTTACAGCTCCAAAAACTAAAATCTTACAGAGAGATATAAGGATACGTTATAATGCCATACTGTGAATATTTCCAGGCAAAACAGCATGGATGGACTCAAGCACAAGAGCAGGAAGAAAAAATAAAAGTAGCACAGCAAAAAACAGACCCGCCTCCAGTAAAGGGTTTAGGGGAGAGATAATTTCAATTTCAATAACCAAGATTGTGTGTATTTCTTTTGAACAAATGTATTTAAAAAAAATGCCATAAAATAATTTATTGAAAAAATTATGTTCTATTTTTGTTATTTGTTGTTGGTGAAGAGATTTTCCACCAGAAAACATGAAACTCTCACTCACTTGTCCAGGAAATTATTGTCACGAGAATTACACTTTCCAACTGAAAGGTCATTAGTTTAGGCACAGTTTGCTCACCAACAAATTGGACTTGTTTACTCTTTGATTTAAACCGGCGCTTGTGCCCGCTGTAATTGTTTGTCCAGCAAAACATTGGGGAAAGTGAAAGAAATGTTTTCCATTAAGCACCGATTAATTCAGTCGCCACAGTGCTATCATTGGAAGTAATTACAGCAATGACTGTGTTTACTTGGCAAGAGAATACAGATTATGCTACAAACTGGTCATTCCAAAACTGGTCCCAGTCCTAGTCTTCATAGCTTGGTCTTACCGTACCATCGTACTCATTTCATTTTGTACTTATAGGTCTTTGCCCCATTG
The DNA here is from genome assembly GCA_964034765.1 of Knipowitschia caucasica. Classification (NCBI taxonomy): domain Eukaryota; kingdom Metazoa; phylum Chordata; class Actinopteri; order Gobiiformes; family Gobiidae; genus Knipowitschia; species Knipowitschia caucasica. Next base: position 9,584,295 of record OZ035836.1, read on the forward strand.
AGCTCTGTTAACAGGCGGGAGGAGAAAACTCTTTTTGCAGATTGAAACGATTGGATCTGAGTTTACCGTGAGGTATGTAATGCGTCCGAGTGAGTGAGGCATTTAGCGTTTAGCCTAGCTTTAGCATTTAGCCTAGCATTAGCCATCTCCTTTGCCACTAACGGAGCCTGTGGGGAGTCAATGCAAGCAACATCTTTGCTTGCATTGACATTTTCCAAATATTCCTCTAGCTCCGGCTTCAATCTCTTGATATTTGGAGCCGAACCAGAACGGATTGAAGAGCTTCCTTTACAGTCGCATTCACCGCCATTACCAATCTACAACCAGAAAATTCACCAACAACCTACTGACAACACCCGCTAACCCTCACTCGCTGAAGGGTGGGATTCAGCCGAGGTAACCGCAGCTAAGGTCGGACCCAGTCGTACATGTGGGAAATAATAATTCTTGTTGAGTTTGAGTTTTACTACCTGTCTGTCCTGTTGATTGTTTTCCCCGCACCTGTGTCTCCCTTAGACCCTGTACTCCGGTTCTGTTGGTGTCGGTTCATTGCTGTTTTTGTCTTATGTCTTGTCCCTGGGTTAGTTTCTTTGGGCTTGCTGCGAATCTCCTTCCTGATCCAAATTTACTTTTTATGAGTTTGTCCTGGTTTGGTGAAATTAACTGCGATAATGATTCCAAATGTTTTTCAAATGAGAATAAAGGAAATGAAAGGTTGTTGTTGTGTTTGTTGGATTTGGATGCAGTCATATCCTTTACAGAAATCGCAAGTGAAAGCAAGGGGACTCATTTCAGATCATACTTTTATGTGGTCTGTGTCACACGCTAAAAACTCATGACACTCCGGTGGTCTGTACCCAGCTTTAGCGAACATAACTATTTGAAGTTGACTTACATTCTGGTTTGTTTAACGAGCAATTCTTGTCAATTAGACTATTTTTGATCCCAGGCAGCACAAAAACAAAGAAGACATGGAAACCTGAAAGCAAAGGGGGTGGGAACTCTCCTAAGAGCCTGGAGCTGTCGTACAGACTGCCAAACTACAAACGCCATGGTAACAGAATGACTAATCAACCTGGTTTGTATACTTAAAGCTTTACACCCTTCCACTGGCAAAGCAACACACATCCATCAACATAGTAGGAAATAAACAAAGCCATAACGTGCTATTATAATCAAGGCCATATGGAACGTTTCAATATTATTGCATTCATGTTTCTGACATTTTATTGCTCAAAATGAAGCACTGCCAGTCCCTTGCATGTTCAGATGAGACAATTCAAACATATGGGATTTGTAAAAGAATGTGCCAATTGTGCCTTCCCCTGTATCAATGATTCAATATACGGAGCAACATTGTGTGTGTGTGTGTGTGTGTGTGTGTGTGGGTGTGGAGCAAAAGGCATTTCCCTTTTTGATATACCCATGCGCTGTAAACATATAATAATGTGGAAAGATGTGTGAAAACAATGCACAAACAAGCCAAACTAGAGTCGCTTTTATAGCCGAGGCTAAATTATTCAGTTAATACATGAAAGAAAAATTTCACCAAGTGGGCAGTCATATGGGGTTTAGCGAGAAAATAGTTCAAGAAAATTATACCCACGCAGTCTTTTAATATGATCTAATGCCGCAACACATACACGTGTTCAGGCTCTGGCTTCGTGGCTATTGTTAGGGGAGGATTGTGTGGTAAACCTATTGGGAACCATAGTAACGTATGTATGTACATTCAGATACGCTTTTGTGCGCACCAGACAACACACACACATGCACGTATACATATTTTCTGTCGCTGCAATTTCAGCCACAAAGAATGGGCTGCGTGTTTCAATATATATGTTTTAAAGTTAAACAGACAGGGCTAACAGATAGGTGATCATCTAGGTTAAGTAATGCTTAGTTTAAGAAGGTTTCTCTTGTCTTCTTCAGTATTTGGTTCTTCTATACCCGACAATAATAGGTTAGTGATGTCATGGTAAAAACATTGCTAACCTAACCTACAAGAACCAAATACTTTTCATAGCTAAGGCCTATTGGGTTTCTAATTCACTACAAACAAATGATTTGCATGTGGGGAGTTCAAACAGCATTCACAGCAGAAGACAAAAAGAAGAAAGATATTCAGACCAGCTCAACACGGCATCTTGGTTGAATATAGCACGGATTAGGTTGTGTGTTTGTGGGTGTATGTGACAGTATTCCCTCTAATCTGCTTTTCTACGCGGAAACATCAACTTGAATTTAATATTATTTTATCTGATTAAAGTGAGCTATTTGTTTCTGGACTGTTATGTGGGAAAAGCTACTGCCACAATGATTTCAATAGCAACAAATTTATTTACAGATTTTTTTCTCTTTGATTATAAATAGATATTGTCGAATCTGACAGCAGCAGGGACAACGGATCTCTTGAAGTGCTCGTATGCATGTGAAGATATTAAAGGGGACATATTATCCAAACACACTTTGCTTTGGCTGTGTAAAAAATCTTCTATCATTTACCACTGTAAAGTTGTTTCTGTCACAAGGTGAAAAACAAAAGGAGGAACCAACATGTGGGACTGCAAATAGAAGTGTAATTTACTTAAAAAACCCAAATCCAGGATAATAACAGGTTCAAGACGCAGGGAAAGAGAACGGACTGACAACAAGTTGAGAGGGGCGCAGGGAATAACTACACAAACGAGAGACACAAGTGAAATACATAGGGCGAGGTAGGAAATCAACACAGAAACAAAGAAAAGAAACTCGAAAGGACACAGGACAACCAATATTAAAAAACAAAGCAAAGTATCAAGTGAAAAAAAGATCGATGTCATGACCGTTTCGACTTTACACTTTATTAATTAACTAATTCTCTGCATTACACATTGGATTGTGTAGGATTTTTTAACACAACTGAATAAACAGTTGTTAGACAGTGTTAAAGAAAGGCCGAAAGTTAAATTTAGACCAAAACACAATAACTTCACTTTGACTTATATGTTTTATTCTTCATTCTTAGTCACATAAGGTCCTGGGTGCACCACAATGAGTCTATAGATTTTAGATGAGGTATTGTGCAGTCGGAAATTTGTTTTGACCATTTCATTTTGATATGTCCCTGTCTTCACGTGTTGAAAAGCCAACACAGGTCTAAAAACTTGTCAACCTTTCCCACTGCTGTCCCAGGTCAACGGGCCATTTCAACACGTAATGGGGAAAGCCCTGATGTTTACACGCTCACAAAAAAGACTTTAGTAAAAACGTTTGCGATCTGATGTCAAACCCTGGACTGGGCATTGTCTCTTTGATATCAATAATACTTCAGTTTTTTTATTGTGCAAAAAATCCAACTACTCTAAATACATACATTGTGACCGAGTGAGATTATTTGCCAGTCTATATTCGTTCTTATTTAATTTTATTTCATCAAGAAGAAAAAGTGTTTCATATGCTCAAAACAAAAAATATGGCAGCAATATCATCCTCTAGTCTGCATGTGCTCTATTTGTTTGCTCCAATTTTGTTTACCAATTCTCTTTGACTAATCGTTGCCCAGTTTACCCTATTTTATACCCTAAAGTGATGAAATTGTAACTTGAACTGATCATCCTATTTTCACCGCAGTCTAAAACTCCCAGTTGTACACTTTATGTAAATGTATAGATTGGCCTTTGCTGTCCGTCAGAAGAGAGCAACTTTTAATGTATTTAAAAAGTGCTTATTGATAAAACTTCCTGATTCGTTTCTTTCAACTGGAACTCTGGAACTAGCTATGAGGGTACACTACAGTATCATAAGATCTTAGGAATTTGTTTTTTTTAAGATAAGTCTTTATACGTCCCACAGTGGGGAAATTTCAATGTCATTGTTGCACAAATTAGGAGGAAGGAGGAAAAAAGAGCACTCAGGTTGCACACCTCAAACAGGGTCTATTTTTTTAAGATAATAGATAATACAATTGTTCCACCTGTGTTCTCTGGTCTGGCTGTCAGAGGTCAAGGCTCTCGAAGGCCTAACACCAGAGCCTCGGTCAGTGGGGACTGTCTGGTTCCTAAGTTCAGAACATTGTTGGGAAAGTCCAGCTTTTCCTTCAATGGAGCCAGACTGTGGAACGCTCTTCCCACTGGCCTAAAACTACAAACAGATAAAAACATCTTCGTCAGACGTCTGCAACTGTGGCTGAAATCGGAGCAGCGTTGTTCACATGATTAATGAACTGTATATTTAAATACTTTTATATTTGTTAATGTTAAATGTGTGCATTTGTGTTCTAAAAGCCTTCTATGGAAAAGTGTTGAAAATTAGCATTGGTCTCGCTATAACACTAAAGGCAGTGCATCTGGTCTGTCCAATGTCACTGTTGTGTCCAAATCAAATTAATAAATAAATAAAATAAATAAGTTAATAAAATAAAACTCTGGATTATTGCACTTGGTTCTAGGATAAATAGAAACTGTGTTGGTATACAAGCACTAAACTCAAGTAATATTCTTTTCAAACTTTTGCAAACCTGGCCACTGGTTCTACTTTCATATTTAATTAAATAATTCGGAATTTCATAAGTTGATGTATTTGAAGGTATATGGAGGGGTTTCCTACTTCTGGGTGGATCATCAAGACTATTGGTCCTCCTGATTGTCAATCAATCTGGTGATACGTGCTCATCAATAAAGACCAGAGAGTTTTGTTCATAAAGTGGAGAGAGCGGTTCTTTAGTCAAAGTTGTCAAGTTGTTGAAACAGGGTATGCCCTCCTTGTATGAATGAAGTTAGTATTTTGTATTGCTGTAGAAAAGGCAAGAATGCATTGCAAATTCGGCAGTGTATCTGAGAAGGTTGTGCTAAACTGACACATGACACATAAGTCGTGACGAGTGGTGGGGCAGTAAGCGCCTTGGAGTCTCAAGGCTGATGTATTTTATAAGACATTTCAGTTAGGAGGAGAAAAGTCGCTACAGACTTGTGTGTAGGCAGAGGGAGCCAGGGAAAGTTGGAGCTCTGAAAGGCTGTCAGAGTTTGGGGTTGTTTGAGGGTCACCGCTGGAAGAATACATCTGCCTTTTACTCACATTCGTCTTAATTACATTCAGTTCCAAATCTGCACACACGTAACTTTGGTATTCATGTCATGTGTTTCATTCCTGTTTAAACTAGACTGTATGTGGGGTACTTATATATTTATGTCTGGAGTATCTAACGTTTTTGTTTGTGAAAAAATATATCTAGAATCTATAGAGAACATATGTTACTTTTACATACTGAGATTGGATTGGCTGAGTTAGGGTGGGTACTCTTTTTCAACGTTATACTTTAAAGAGGCCAACAATGAAAACTATAAAACCAGTTTGGAGAGAGGGGAACTTACATTTGTTGTAGTTCTAGCCTTTTTTGTAGTTTCAAAGTTAGGGAAATATCAAGAGATGCATTGGTGGCATGGTGGTTAGTGCTTGTGCGTCACAGAATCAAACCCAGGTCCTGGATTTGATTCCACCTCGAGGACCTTTCTATGGGGAGTTTGCATGTACAGGTTTCCTCCAGGTGCTTAAACTAAAAAACATGTACAATAGATCTGGCATGGAGTGAGAGGACAAATGCCCAAGTGCATAGTGACTCTGGCGCTATATGAGATTACATACTTACTTTATAATGCATTTCTCTTTTTAAATCATGTCTGTGAAACTTCATGTGAAATGTTGACTTCATAAACGGCCATATATAGTGTCACTTTCTCCGTCACTGTATCGATATCATCACCACTTGTTTGGTGTTGAAATTTGGTGTTACATTTTTACATTTATTATTATTTTCAAGATAGAGTTTTTATAATTATTATTGAAGCTAGAGTTAGAGATTTTGTTTTATTTTAATTAGGTAAAGTGTGCTGCGTGCTCCTCTTTCCTACTGTTCTATAACTTGCGATGCAACACTGAAATTTCCCCACTGTGGGACAAATAAAGGATCTCTTCATCTTAAAGTGTTTTTGTCTTTTGTTCCAGAATCAACCCAGTGGCGGAGCCAGAGGGGTAGCCAGGGTGGCCACTGCCACCTCTAAAAATATCCTTGCCACCCCCAGTGCCCCCCTCGGAAGACGGCAATGTAATAATGTTAATCTTGAGAATCTTCCGCACTTTTTCCGCCAAAAGCTGTATGCTAATGCTTTGGGTTGTTGGACTCAGGTTTGCCCAAGTCGTGATGAAAACAAAGAGGTAAGTTAGCGATGCAGAGCCAACCGTTTACATTTGACACAAAGTATAGACACACGTACTGCAGCGCATTACTTGTTCAGTTTGTAGAACTTTTAGTGTGTGTATGTGTGCGTGCCTGTGTGCGTGCCTGTATGCGCGCCTGTGTGCTGTGTCAGCGTGCCAGTGTGTCTGCGTGTGTGTGCGTGCCAGTGTGTGCCAGTGTGGGTCTGCGTGCCTGTGTACGTGTGTGCGTGCCTGTGTGTGCCTGTGTGTGCGTGCCTGTGTGCGTGTGTGTGCGTGCCTGTGTGTGCCAGTGTGGGTCTGCGTGCCTGTGTACGTGTGTGCGTGCGGGTGTGCATGCGTGTGTATTTTCCATTATTAATTGCCCATCGTATCATCGCCCTCTTCCCTTTAGTGTAAACATGAAAAGAAAAGGAGGAAACATTGCCTACAGGCCTTTTTTTGTTAGGAAAAGGCCTGTAGATCAGGATTATGAAACCTGAAGGTCAGACTCGGAGGCAGTATGTTTTGAGATGATGAGGAATTTGTTGTGTTGTATTAAAATATAGCTTATATAATTGAGTTTCAGAGAATGAGAGGGTGTCGCAGACAGGTGCAGGATTGTTTATTGGCAGAAGGCGTTTTTTCACACACAAAAAAAGAAAAAAAAATAGCTAAGTTTATGGATGATGTGCAGTCGCTTGACCCCAAAATATTTTTGAAAGAAGAGCCCCTGTTTTCATTTGGCAGAACCTTTCAGTCAGATATAGAGGACCTTAAGCATGAGGTACGTCAAACTAGGCGGCTACTTGGGAGGAAAAAATGCATTAGAGAGTCCCTATTGGACTTCCTTGTCCTTTTGGAACGTTTGGAAAGTGTTTCATGAGCTTTTGAGGCTTGCAAAGATCTTTTTAATGGCTGTCAGTACTGCGTCTTGTGAAATAAGTTTCTCTGCCCTAAAACTTATTAAAAACCATCTCAGAACTTCCATGGCAGATGATTGAGTCGTCTTGGTATCCTCAGTGTAGGGTAAAGGAGGGCTCAGGGCTGAATATGGATGAGTTTGTCAACATCTTTGCTGCTTTACACCAGAACCACAGGAATTTGCTAAATTTGTTAAAAGAGAAATGTAATGCAATGTTTGAATGATGTTATTTTGCACTTTTTTGTTCAGACTACTGTTTAAATAGACTTTTTCCTTTGTAGTTTCCAAGTGTGCTCTCAGTTCACTTTATATTAAAAATAATGACAAGATTAAGATTAAGATTAAAATGTATCGTTTAGCCCGTTTTTGTGTGAAACAAAATTTCGGAATAGTATAAACGTGGACCCCTTAAAAAAAACCCTTGCCACCCCCTGGCCACCCTCTGTTTAAAAGTCTGGCTCCGCCACTGAATCAACCATGCATCGCAGAATAACTAAACAAGCCAAACAAGTGGGAGTGAAAAAGGGGGACCGTCGGAGCCATGGAACCTTGAACGCAGGAGAAAATCTCAAACATTCCTGAATGCGTCTGAAAACATTCTCTCTTTAGCATCACATCTTTAACACTCCTTTTCAAAGCCGTCAAAGGCTTCGGAACACTTGAGGTAATTAGCGTCCGACTGGGCTTTGGCTGCGCGCGCATCTCCGCCTTGGCTCTGGCTCCTCCCCACAGGCAGCTGCAGCAGAGCGGGCTGCGGGCTCCAGGCTTCGGGAGTCGGGACTGGTGCCTCCGCTCTATCCGCTCTGACCGCTGTGTGCGCCGCGTGTAGCAGACGCTGAGTAGTGACCGGACAGACTGCTACCCCCCCTAGAAAAGCCACGCCAAAACTCCCGGAACAACCCCCCGCTGCAGCCTGGACGCATGCTCCGATCCCCGTGGACTAAACTGCTCACTTGATTGTTTGGAGTTTGGTTTTGGCGACAGGAGAGGGGCGCATCTCTTCTCCTCCAACTGCTTCTTTCCATGCGCTCGGAGCCACTACTGCGAGGAGTAACGATGAGGAGACTTTTCCATTGACGCTCTTCAGTCATGGAGCTACCTGTCCAGCGCTGGATGTGTCCCCGCTTTGGAGAAGGACCGCAAGCCGCGACAAGAGCCCTGTGTGCGCTGTAGGAGGAGAGAGGACCGTGCACAGCAGCCTCCGTGTCTTTGTGCGACCCGCCACCGCTGCCTGTTTGTGGGGGCCGCTGCTGGACCAGGAGGGGGTCTCAGTCTCAGTGTTTGGCGTCCAGCTCAGTCCCACACTTCACGCGTGGATCCGTATTTTAGAAGAGCGGCTTTAAACCACTGTAAGTGTTCCCTTTTCATGTGTGCACGTTGCTTCCCCACAGAGACACTGGCTGATTATGGCTTTCTTGAATCAATAGAATTTATTTACACTCCCAGGATAGAATAAGGCAAATGTCAGAAGGCAGGCCCACGGGCTGCTAGGGCAGTTTTCAACTGTTGTGTTGAGATCAATACACCGCTCATGAGTCCCTCCTGCTTCCCTGGGCTCTGGAGCGTCACACTTGCAAATAATCTAAGTTGTATGACTGGTCGGAACACCTATTAGAGTCGAGTCCAAATATCTTACGTGTGCTTCGTATGAATTGTTGTAGAGCCATATTAAGAGCATGAAAAGCAGCAATTTATTTCCATTTTAAGGAATGTTGGAATAGAAATAAATATAGAATTGATGTGACCTACTCTCAGAAGGCAATATTGTGTGCTGTGCGCGCTTGTGTGTGTGAGTGATGTTGAAAATCCGCCTTCAGGACAATATCAAAGCGGTTTCCAGTCTGTGCCGTCTCCATTTTGCAGCAATAAAATAAGATCATTTCACTGGGACATGTATAATTCAGGGACCAGACTCAGTCATGTGTGAAGATGGGACAGTCAACATAGCGCCTCCCATTCCATACAACACACACCTATGGCGTGTGTGTTGTTGGTCTGAGCATCCATGGGTGCTCAGACCAAGCAGCACCCATGGGTGACGCAGAGAGTGAACGGCACCTTTACTGATCCATACACTTCCTCTGCCAAATGCATGGAGTGCTGCAGCCTTATATAAGACACAACTTAGGAACTAGCTCTACTTATATAACAGATTTCACGCCGGGAACGTATATGCTTGAGTTTTTTTAGTTTTCGAATCTTCAAAAGAATACATTATGGGCAAGCTTTAGCAGTCCTGCCAGGCAAGATCCAAGTTTTTTTTTCATTTTTCAACCTCAACCGTGGCAAATAAGTTACTCAGTCTAGCCTAGTAATTCAACCAAAACCGAAAAGACAAAAAAACAAACTGCTTTTGTTCAGATAATGGTAAAATCTAGCAAATCTATGCACGAAAAGGTCAAACTGCCCTAAGCCAATAAGGTAATAATCCTGTCCAACTGCTATTACTGGGTCGAATTTATTACCCGCAAATGTATTCAACAAAAATGCATTCCTGGATGGCTTTGTTATCATTCAAAAAGAGAAAATGGAACAACTGTTAGCTGCCCCCCCCTCTACTCTCCACACATTTGCTTGGACACCCATGCCCCCCCCCCCATGTCCACAGCAAGTCCATTTGTCGGTGTGCGTTGTCCTGGGAGGAAGTGCCATCTCATCTCACATTGCGCAAATGGTTTCAATGCATGCTAGTGTGAATTCTGGCGGCTTTTTGTAACTGCCAATTTCCATATCAAAGTGTCTGCATTTCAATGGGGGGGGGGGAGAGAACTTGAGCTACCAGCCCCCGTTCCCTCTAAGCAGTTTTGTCCTGATAGTGTGCGTGCTTGTGTGTGCTCGCAGAAAAAAGGGGGCTCTCTGGCTGACAGGATTGCTGGACACAGAGAGCCGGGTTTGGATGTCTGCTAGGAACGATTTTGCAAGTGTTTTTGTTGGAAAGCAGGACTTTAGAGCACGGGCTGTTGAGGGATAGAGGAGAGACGCACTGCTTGGCCATAATCTCCCAACCAAGAGCCATGTATTTAGCCTCAAAATTTGGACGTAACTCCAAGTCGTGGTCATGTTAGAAAGATTTAGCCCACACTCTCACTTCTGTGTATCTCATTCCAAGTTCAGTCTGGGAGAAAAGCTACCGCAAAAGTAATAGTGTCATAAACATGAAAAGTGTTTACTCATATTCACCGTCCACAACTGTCTAGCGGCTGATTTTTGTTTTTCGACAGTTTTAATTCTGCATTCAAGAAGGCAGTCTGAATTCTGTCTCTGGAGTACCTAGCGCTGTCTGATTGTTTTTCTCTGGTAGAGATAATATTTATTTGCCATTCTGTGCAGCTGTTGTTTGTCAGTGAAAAGAAGGCGGCACAGCACTGTTTATTTTGATGGATTTCTGCCTGCCGCTCTCTCTTTTGTCTTGTTGTACACAACTTGGGTTTCCTCTGTACGCCACTGGTGCAAGTCCAATCAATGCAGGGCCACACTGGTAAACAGGGAAGCATTGGCTCAATTCGGCTGAGCTAGAATTTAGAGTATTGGTTGTCAGGACTGTTTCAAAATGTGTTCATCAGAGTATATAAAACTGCTGGTAATCCAATCCAGTATAGAAAGAACTGAATGGCAAAGGTCATAAATCTAAGGTTGACTTAAAAAGGCACTTCAGGTAGAGGAATCTGAAACCACGTGTTTAATGAGGCAGTCTGCAGAGTCAAGCCAGATTTGTAATTATAAAGCGCTTTGGGTGACCTTGGTCTGTAAAACGTGCTATATAAATAAAGATTACTTACTTACTAGAATGGTTCCACAATTGGGATCTTCTACAGCTCTGTCCTGTACAAACATGTAGTAAAGTCGATTAACTCCAGTATTTTGTGTTTTGTGGATTAGTACTAAATATGAAATCCAAGAGATGTTTTTAGCTGAAGATATTTTTAATAGAAAATAGTATGTCATTTTTATGTGATTACAGCCATGTCATATGTTTTGGTGTTTGTATATAGACTTATAATTGCAGATAATTAATTAGGTATTTTAAATATTAATTAGTAGCCAAAAAACTATGTACAAGTAGTCGTTTCAGATGAATTACCGCAAAAATCTGAAACAATGGTGTAGTGGTCCTGTTTGCACTGGCTTTTATTAACACTAATTTGATAAATTGCAACAACATTTAGTAGTTTTGGCGTAAATAGTTGGAGTTGGAAAGAGTACCTTTTGTGAGAAATAAAAGCCAAATGCTTAATCATTTCACAGCCACATCATTTTCGTTATGTACTGTTTTGGTTGTTTTGAAAATGCAAAAAAAAAACATATCAAATACAAAAATTATTGATGGCTGAAGCCCTATGCTCTCAACACTGTGCAAATATATAGGTCAAATTGTGGAAAGTGTCACCGTAAGAATTCCAAGCAGTTTTTCTCCCAACCGTCCGGAGACGAGAGCGTTTCACATCCTTGATCATTTCACACAGTGTATCAACCTGTCTGCTGATTTTTTTGGAGGGGATTATTTTTGCAAGAGGACGAACATCCGTGAACAACAATGGAAGAAAATGTGTCTTTTCCCCCAAAACACGGCAAATGAAAGTGCACTGTTCGAGTCTATAAAGGCCAGTGGGAGCACAGCGAGGGTCCGACATCCTCTTGTAAAACCACTCGCAGGTAATGGCTCTCCCCAACGCTGCCCAGACTGGTGCAAGGCGGCAGAGCTGCCTTGGCACAGATAAGACACAAAATCGTACATCAAGATACCGGGTTTCTGTTTTTGAACCTCGGAGCAATGGGGAAAAACTCAACAAAAACTTCACCTGCCGTGTTCACTCACCGCAGGCGGGTGTGACAGCTGTCTTGTTCAATTCTTTGGACAAGGCTCGCTGCGAGAAGTCTGACAAACAAATGGACACAGAAAAGGAACGCCGTAGATTAAATATTTTTCCGCAGAGAGTGGAGAGAGGAATGAAACATCGGCCACGGTTAAGTCAGCCTACAGTTGTCATGTTCCCAGCATTATACGCTCAATAGTGCCAGTCATTTCGCCCCGACTTCAAAATCTTTCCTCGTTCACTTAGCCCAGTCCCCTGTGATGACTCTGGACAATGGGCCACAGATTATAGGGCTCCCTGCTTTGTGTGTCTGTGTGTGTGTTTGCTTGTGTGTGTAGGAGGATGGGACAGGCGAGAAACTGAGAGCCGGCTTTGTAAGTGCATCGAGACAGGAAAATATGGAGTGGGAACCATGCTGCGGCCTCTTCTTACGGACGGTTGCTGCAATGATTAGAAGGCACCTGGTTTGTTTATTGTTGCTGTCAATACAGGGGATGGATAGTAGTGAAGCTCAAGGTGGCTTTGGAGAGGAAATGGATACAGTTCACGTTTGCAACTGAACTGGAATCCATGGTCTGTCAGCAGATGAGCGCCAGTCTTTTTTTTTAACACAACTAAGCTATTTTATCAACCTTGTGGCCTGTTAATAGTTTTCTGTCTTTTTATGTTTAACAAGACATTTAACACTCAGTAGAAAGAACTAAACATGGGGAGGCTGCATTTCAGATTCATGCCGCTAAAATGTAGAACGGTCTTCCTGAAAATGTGAGACAAGCTTCTTCTCTGCAGACAACTGAGGGTTCCATCTTGTTTTGTTCAGCACTTTGAGTTGCCTTGTGTATGAATTGTGCTATACAACAAACTTGCCTTGCCATGTCTTTATTATTAAATCGTCTAAAAGCAATATAGAGGCATTTTAAACCTTTACATTATGTGTTATGGGGCTTGTAATGTTTACGCTGCATTACACATTTATTCAGTGGTGATTTGCAGGGATTTGTGCATTGTTGGGGAAATCTGGGGAAAGGATCCTTCATAAAAATTCATCATCAATTTTGGATAAAACTTGACATATAATTGCGCACTAAATTAAATTGAGAATCAGAGTCAAACATTGTGAACGACGAATGAAGAGAGGTAAAAAACACCTGCCGTCTGTTCCTGACTCAATTCTTCTTAGTTTGTTTATCGTAGCTGTCGTTAAAGAGATTTATACTTGGAGGGAAAGAAACAACAAGTGCTCTTCTTCAGCCTCATCACTGGTGTTTCTCAAATTAAATGCACGTGTTAAAGTTGAGATTGTGATTTTTCAGTATTTCAATTTTTGGCACCGCCCTGCTCTAAATGTTCAAGGTGCACTGTGTAACTTTTATGGTGGAGGCTTTGTCTCCTCTTAGTCCCGATGTTGTCTACAGCCTAAATGTTACCTGTAAAATGTATTCAGTTTTAAGCAGCGATATATCATTGAGATATCACAAGATACTTTTATAGTGTTTTCAGTACACATTGGGTCTCTGCTCTGCACCACTGTTCCGATTTGATGTTGCTGTAAATAGAGAAAGTAACTTGAATAGCACTGCAAGTAGTGTCAAGTACTTGAAAAAAATAGTAAGCAGTCTTGTTAAAAAAGTCATTTAAATTGACAAAAAAAATTGTAAATTGGAGAAAATCCTATGTGCTTGGAAAGAGAAAATGTTTTATTGTCGTATTTTATGTTCACGATAATGAATGTCATGGAAACGTCTATGAAGACAAGATGACAGACCCTCCAAGAGAAAAGTTATTACATTAATTATCTTTAGTTTCTTTTGGCAGTACTTTTGTCTCTGAATGACAATAAAACTTGGCACAGGGAACCGTTAACATACCAGTACATCCTGAGCTCGGCCCAATTTAAAAATGTGTCTCGTCCACAACTGCAACAAGACCATAACGGTGACCTTTTTAAAAAGTTGTTTCAAGATACGTCTCAATAACAGGACTTTCCTCAGAGTACTACAGCAATCGCGGAAGCCTTCTCTCTGCTCTTTCGGAGATGGATTTCTAACAAGCAACTCTTTCCCCGAGTCTAAAAAGTGTCTGTCTTTTTAATGACTTGACACTAAACCTGACATTGAGAGGTGTCGCTGTTCAAATCCAGCCAAAAAACTACTGCTCCAGTGTGAAAAACGAGATAGAAACTTGCTGTTGTGAACACATGTATTGTTAAATAATAAAAACCCACACTTGCAAAAGGGTATTCTATTTATTTAGTAAAGCGCTTGAGGGCAAGTTTGCCATTTGACTGTGAATACTAAGCGTTTTCCGCCACTTTCCTCAAAAAATATAGCCACGTACGACTGGAACAAACGATCCTTCATCCAGGCCAGTTAACTCGACGGATGATTTACGTCTTGCTTCTTTGAACGGGATACGGAGACTAGTACATCTGAGGGGAGAGAGGGGTATTTGCTCCCCATATCACCTCCTCCCGGGTTTAAAATGACATGTTAACTTTCCCCCACTGCTTTCAAATGGATGTTTAATGATCAGCAGAGGCTCACAGTTGGATTTTTACAGTCACGCTGGCTCCATACGTGCTACCCGCGCCCCGCCCCTCCCCGATAGTGGCGTGGAGACGGGGTTGCCGGTTTTGAGTGATGGATCGTCCGTGGGCTCTTTGGGTGCGCGTTAACCCTTTTTGGTGCGTACGATCCGTCCCAGCTGGGGGCCGATGATGGATGCGTCCCGGGTCTTAAGGCTCCATATATCAGGAGATTAGCACTGACCTGTGAGCTGTCCAGGCTTGACCTCACAGCTCCAGATATTAGCATGCGAGGTCTGGCTGTCTCGTGGGAGTAAAGCAGGGTCGGTTTGGTTCAGAGGAAGTGAAAGCGATGGGGTTAGTGTCACTGATATACAGTTAATTGTTTTTTTCCTCCATTTCTTTGACTTAATTAATATGGACATCACACACAAGATGTCAATCGAGAGCGGTTTACCATTTTATACTTGTTACACCCTCTCGTTTTCACTTTCAAAGTTGTTTATAATCCTCTAACTTTCCAAGCTCCTTTGTTATCACAGCATGCAACTAAGGTTTATGCTAGAGAAGTTCTTCCCTTAACTATTGTGTGTACCTGTGTAGAATTTGAAGTGTGCTTAGTGCGCTTGTATATAGTATCCATTTTAAGAAATGTTATGTAGAATTTGCATTTCTTTTTACGCAAGCCCGAATCGATTTTTACTTTTATAACTTTGCACCGAGAGCATAAGCAATTTCCTAGTTTGTGACTTCCTGTTACTCACAATGGCAATAAAAAGGATTCTGATTAACATGATACAAGATTGATTTGGCAGCTTTTCATTAGCTTTTTGGCTCAAAGAAAAAAAATCTGCGGTTATCAGAGTCGTTCTGCCGTCTTAGCAGCCCCCAACGTTTCCACTGACGCCAAATAAAGGGGCAGAGTGTGAAGCGATACGGCAAAATGCTGTTAGATAATGCATCGGGTTGACGACATGCTTTTCTGGACACTCAAAGACGCTTCACATGGCATTCTTTTTAACATGATACAAGATTGATTTGGCAGCTTTTCATTAGCTTTTTGGCTCAAAGAAAAAAAATCTGCGGTTATCAGAGTCGTTCTGCCGTCTTAGCAGCCCCCAACGTTTCCACTGACGCCAAATAAAGGGGCAGAGTGTGAAGCGATACGGCAAAATGCTGTTAGATAATGCATCGGGTTGACGACATGCTTTTCTGGACACTCAAAGACGCTTCACATGGCATTCTTTATTTCCTTCCATACGCTGTGACGGCAAAGCAACTAATCTGTGCCATCGGCTTCCAACCACTACCAATCATTCATGCACTATAGACCCGCACCATACCTGATAAAACATAATTGGTGTATGGATGATAAAGTTGTGACTCTGAATGGGTCCTCCTATAAGCAATCTGAATGAGGCACAGGATCAAACTGTAGGAATGAAAGCAATGTATGCAAAATGTTGTATTTGAAAATCACACAACACTGTTCATAACCTCAATTTCAGACATTGTGCCTTTCTCCAGTGTATTCAAAGACTTTAATTTGGTTCAAGGCCCAGCACGGGTCATTGTAAGTGCTTACGCTATTGGTTGAGATGTGGTGGCATTAGGTGTGTCTTGACAGGTCATCCATCTCGACTGTGGAAATGCATTCCTTCTGTCTCGGATTCCCTAAATACAGTCATGTAATTATGCCAAAAAGACTTCCCGAAGCACTTTGATGGGGGGAAAAATTGCTCTTCTCCATCTTTAGGCCATCATGAATCACATAAAAATGGAAATCGCTCGGCTGATGTGCTGGAACATTGTTATTGGATTGGAAGAATTAGAGAAGCTATGCAGTCTCTGTAGTCTAGTTGACCCACAGTTGACTATTTATTCAGTTTGATAAAATGCACAAAAGATAATGTACCTTTTTTCTAGAGTCTTGTGAGGTCTTACTAAAAGGACAGTGGTAATGATCCAGGACACTCATTAAAAACATTTATGGGCATTTATCAACACATTGGTCAACTGCCCCTTACCCTGGATCAATACCAATGTGTTTTTTGTTAAAATGTTTGATTTGTGTTGGCGAATTCAATGTTTGTGTGAAGTCCGGCGAGATAACTACTGTTGTGATTTAGTGCTATACAAGAATAAAATGAGTTGAATTTAATTTAATAAGGCACCCGTTTTCCGTTTCTGTTATTGTCAACTAATTCATGATCAAAATGATGTACTCCATAGTGCGACTATTGAATACAGACATTCTTTCCCTAAAGCAAGAATCTGATCTCTGTGAACTTCTGCAAATTAATTTATCGGCTAACTCATGAGTCTGAAGGTCGAAAAGGTTCAGAATTTGTCACTCTGCATGCGTTAAACCTGTGAGGAGACTTTTATGAAAAGGCGTCCTTCAGATGTTGTAAATGTTAATGAAAATGAATAGTGGGTTTCACAGTACCGGCTGCAGCATGACATGATAAGGTTTAATCCAGCGGCAAGATACAGGATGTTACATTTTCCGGATTTTGAAAGAGACTAATGGTATAAATTCTTCAATGGAGTGCTTTCATGCATTTACCTAAAAGTCTTGTTTTGTTTCTCTGAAAGGCTGTTCATGCTATTGATTTGTCAAATTACTAAGGCACCAATTCTAAATTGTTTATCTTCTGTCTATTTTAATTCCACATTCACCCTTACATTTACCACACTGAAATGCCACCTCCCACAATAATGCTGGCGTTTGTTTTGAATTCATGAAAAGCGAGAGATTATTTTTATTGCCGTTTGAGTGGTGGTGCTTTGTAGAGAAGGCAAAGCTCTTGAGGGATGGGATCACCTGTAGACTTCCGTGTCTAATGGCTATTTGATGCTTGCAAGTGTCACTCTGTGTCTTGTGATTGAGCCAATGTGTTTTCAAGGCGGCGAGATATTGTCAGGGACCTTGAATGTTCCGTTGGTTTAGATTGGCAGCAGTTGTCACCCAAGATGAGATGCGGTGTGAGTCGCAAGGCAAAGAGAATCTATTACCTAGTCCGGAAAGGCGCGCTTCCCCAGTGCAGGCAGCCATTTTGCTTTGTCTGGCAACGGTCTCCTCTCAATCCGGGAACGCCTTTCGGGTTTAATTTTGGAGGATGCCACGTTATTGAAGTTGGCAACTTGCGTTTCAAAGTCCTAGTAGTTATAGCACATTTGGCGTAATAGACTGGTTCAGAGAGCTGCTTGCCAACAATACATCACGAATAGCATACGAGGCAATCAAAATGTAAAAATAAAATGTGAAAAAAAACCACAAACAAACGTGGCACTGTTATTTTCGCTTTGCTACAATCTCACTAGCTTTCTTAATGTAGCGAGAAGGAGATCGGCAGCGAGAGAAGCGAGCCTGTTGTTGATCAGCGAAGCAAATCAGATCTTGATATTTGAAGAGTGGAGTTGTGATTGCTAATCACTCCACTGCTGAGTTTTAATTAGGAACCTCATAAGCGTTCTGCCATTCCTCTACAGAGTATAGTCAAACAACAGATGTACTTAGGAGAACAAATAATTAGACTTCATAATAGTATAGTATATGTATTTAATGTAAGCACAGTTATTGTAGGATTAATGCAAAGTTAATACTAATGTTGCTCTCTTCAAGTGTTCTCTCGCTGCTAATCTTTGCACATTAGTTCTGATCTCATCTCTGGCTTTCTTTGACCTTACCATGAGATGAAGCAGTCTTATTGTGCACGCAGGCATCGCAGAGGATTCCATTTGAGCTGGCCGAGCCAAGCCGGGGCGAAATGGCAAACTATTTTTTGCCAAGATAGCGCGATAGATTGAAGTGCTCTTATTTTCAATGGCTGTAGGTGCCCGTCCTGTGCTCCTAAGACCTTTGTTAGGACATTTTAATTACAGCCAAGCGGGGTGTAATTGATCCAGGCTTAGAGGGATTTTACTGTCAATGAGAATGAGCCGCGGCGTTAATACAGCCGAGCGAACGCTTCCACCTCCCAGCCGCTCAGCCTCCGACACGTATGAGAGCGGAGACGTCCCTTTGACTGGTGGAGAAGCTAATTCACCGGTTTCTTTTTTAAGCTCCTTTCAGGGCTGTTGGCGCTAACTGGTCCCGCCTGGTATCATCATGTCTTCGTAGGGTTGTATTTTGTGAACAAAATGGGTCTGAGATGGATTTTTAAGCAGTGTTTATAGATGACTGGGGTACGAGCTCAATTCACATGGAAAAAAGGTGTAAATGATTAGATTATGGTACTTTATTGTCCCCTTTGGGAAAGTTGTTCTTAGGCATTTGACACACCCTTAAATGCCACAGAGGCCACCTATTTAAAAAAAAAGATACAACAAATGTTTCCATTTGGAATGAGAAAATAAAGCAACAGTTCTTGAAATAAGACAAAATGGCTTTGTTCCTTTCGCAAATCATATTTTCAGTTGATCAGAATGTACTCAAATTAAGATCAAAACCACTTGATTTAAGCAATAATTACCTCATCTTTTATGTTTTTTGGCAGTGTACATCTTTTATATTAAAAAAACCCTATTTCCTTGTCAAACTGTTTTGACTTGGCACATTTTTGGATGCATATTGTCCAGCATAACATGAGCTAGAATTAATGTTCAATTTGTTATTGACATTTACTTGCGGCGTGGTCACATTTCACACATTTGGGAATTTCATATATAGTTTGTAATTGGAGGCTTTCATGTTTAGTGAATATCAGCCACTGCCCCACGTTTACAAACACTGAACAGATCTGGCGCCCGACGATCTGTTAGCTCTGATACATTAGCTTTCCTGTAGGCGTTTCATCCACATTCCATCATGGGCTGATGCAATATTTTAGTCATTTTCCGCAACACTAAACTGTCCCTATAGGAGCCCACTTTAGCGGTGCCAGTTTTGCTTTTGTTACAACATACTTAAAACATTGGTCGTTTTAAGGCAGTCATGAAGAAGACGGTGAGATTTGGATAATCCTGACCATCATTGTTTTTGTTATGCAATTTGCGAAATCTCCTGTGATAAGAAAATAGTAACTTCAAGAGAGTTGGATCTGAAAAGAGTGCACATACAAAGCCATTGCCCAATACGCACAGATTTCAGACATTTCTTACAGTCAGACCTGAGTTGTGCACATTTTGACATCTTCAGAGAATCTAAAATGATGTTTGGAATGAGAAAATAATGCTCCTTACTTTCCATTGACACATTTTTATTTCTTATCCAGAGTCCCATTTTGCACGACGTGTACAAATGTCTGTTATTATGTGCCTCGCATGCACCGAATAAGTGCGGTGGCGTTCTGTCTGGAGCTGGGCTCATGGCGACTTAAACACACCTGCAGACATGTTCCCAGTCACCTGGAGTGTCCTGTTACCGAGCACTTTCTTCCCGCTTCCATGTTGTCACCCACAGCGTTAAAACTTTGATGCGGCTGTTAGATAATGCTTCCCGATGAGGCTGAATTATTGATGGCCTTGTTTCGTTCGTAGGAGCAGGACGAGGCCCAGGCTTTTAACTCTCTAAAGCTCGACCGGTCTCTCATCCCGTAACTAGGGGACACTGCACAAACACCCAAAGGAATGAGGATGGCAGCAGAGACGCAAGCGAGAAGAGCAGAGTATAACATAAAAAAGCATCTGTTTTTGTCTTTATACTGCTGGAATAAGCCACTGCACTAGTCGCCTGCAAAGGGAACAACACAAGGCTTTTCCTGCTGCTATCTGGCTTTGTTTGGGTGGGTGTATGTGACATTTTGGTGCTGTTTTCTGTAACATGGAGACACCTTCTTTCTTAGATGCTGACTTGATAGAATATATATAATATAGGGGCTCACAATTTTTCACTAAAGCTGTAGAGATGGATTCATACTTTCGAGTGCCTAGGGGAAATGGCACTCAACAAATAAGTATAAACACATTTCTTGGGAACTCTGATTATTGTTTACAACTTATTCAGTCCTGTGAAGCTCAATTGACAACTCCTGTTTCTCATTATTTGGTTTCAACTTAACAACCTCAAAACGATTCAGAGACGATTCAAAAAAGCTGAATTTTGTGGGGGGAAATTAGAGCACTGCTGCGTTTTCACTATGCCCGTTAGTGTTTTCTAAGGGAGAGGTCTATTCTAATGCTATGCAAGTACACAACACTAGTGTAAAATCTACAAACTAGTTTAAAATGCATACTTTATGCATTGCTGATTTTGTGGTTTAAAAATCGAGATGTTGTTTGAGTAGAGACAGTGAAGGAGCAATTTCATACATATTGAGTTTGTAAAGAAATGCCTCTTTCCAACCCCATGGCCCTGTATTATAATTTAATATTAGTATTCAAAATGTATACTAGAGCCTCCCCTTGGCATAACCACTGCCTGTAAGATTTGCTGGTGATTTTGAGATGGGCAGTTAAACCAATGGGGAGAGGGCTCACTCCTCAATCAATAATTTCAATGTATTTATTTCGCTCATGAAGCTGGGGAGGTGAACATGGGGCGGGTCTAACTGGCGCTCTTCACCATTTAAAAAGTAACACACATTTTGCACATTTGTTGGTTATTATACTATGAGATTTCATAACACTTTGAAGCAACTTTTGTTAAAGTTAAACTCATCATTCTATCAATGTGCAGAAGCCAGTACTTTTCCCTTGTTTTGTCTATCTGAAGGCCAAGCTACAAGCACACCGTGGAAGCTGCTGATTGGAGGTCTCCATGCCTCTGCTCTGTATAATACACTTGCATTCTCTTGTATCTGTGATCGTGTGCTTTGATCGTGCTGTCTCTACCATTGACAATAAAACATGTCTTCTGTCTGAATTAAAGACGCGATCCCAGACTGTCATCTTCTTCAATACTGTTGCTATACTGTTCCATTACTGCAACCCTCTGAGTCAGGCTCTCACTCCTCCTGCTAGCCGTCCTGTTTCTGTGGCTTTTCACACGTACTTCCGTCATTGTTCCAACTCATTCTGTATGCGCTGGTTCAGTTTGCATTACAATGGAGAGGGAAGAACAAACAGTTGGGCATACTGGAAAGGCGTATAATTTGCCATGTCCACGACCTTAATTTGAAAGTAAAAGTTGCAGACTGCATTTATACTGGGAGAATTGAGAGCTGTGTATAGTGTTGCAGACCGACATTGGAAAGGCGTTTTCTGGACTGTTTTTAAAGTGGTTTGAAAGGCCGTGTTGTGCAATTATGTTGTTTTGTGTCTGAGTGTGTTTTTGACTCCACGAGGGGCCGGTTGGCAAAGTGTAATCTCAGCTATTTTTAAGGATGGATATGCTCTTTTGATAGGGGAGACAATTGGGGCTCCAGTGTTAAGTCTACAGAGGGTCCATCTCTAAATGAGAATGAAGAGGCATACAGCTGAGTCAGGCGCGGCATAACTCTTAAATAACCCAACCTCAGATTGTCGCAGCAAAGACGCGCAGCCGAACAAGAAAGTAATTATGTGCAGAGAAAGCCGAAAAACAAGTCAGGCCGGTCCCCCTTTCCCAGTGGAAATGCGGCAGATTGATGCGCGTGCCGTAGTTTCCAGAGAGTGAGTGCACAAATTAGACGCCAGAGCTGCGAGAAATAGAAATCAGAATCGCAATCACAATTAGCAATGGCTGCAATTTTGTAAAACCCTTTGCAAAGAACAAAATATCTGTTTTTATTCTCCTCCAGTCTTGTCTCACTACAACACAAAATATACAAAAGGGGAACAATGGTTTTGGTGGATAATGTCTGGACCTGTCAAATCTAACATTCTATTCAACTTGCTTAGTTATTGCCAATCGAACATCCGATTGATCTGGATGAGGAAATTTAGACTTGTTTAATTTGATTCAATAAAAAGAAAACTGATTTAAAAAGAAGTACTTAAGAAAAAATGTGGTGGAAGGAGAGGAGTTGGTTTGTCTTGGTCTTGTCTTGTCTTGTCTTTTACTCAGTTAGTGTGTGTGTGCGTGTGTGTCTCGTTGGCTGTCATGTGTTTTGTTGGAGGTTATTGTAGGTTTTAATTCTTTTTATCTTTATTTTGAATGGCTGATCATCTACAACTTCACAAATATTAAAAACTATTAAAGGCAAAAAGAGAAACAAAAAATGTATATGTATCCATGGACAGAAATGCATGGAATTTCTCTTTGGTTTGTGCCATGACTTCAATGAATATAATGTAACAACATAGTGAATTAGAGGAATATATTGACATTTAGTAATTTAATATTAAGTTTTAGACCCTTTTTCATTACCAGTTATTGTCCACAACCCCAGCCCTATTAGAAACCATACTGAGGGAGCGATAGAAAGCAACTAAGCCTTCTATGCCCACAGCCCATGTGCTCAGCGAGTCTATGGCTCCATGGCTCCTGTCCAGTGCTGTACGGCCAAGCGTCAGAGCTGGGCAATATGGCTAAGAGATATTAGCTCCACGTTTTTAATCCATGTTGATATGCTTCACGTCTGCAGAGGGATTGGCCTAATCAGAGATGTAAATCCAAATAATCAGCCTCTAATCGCTCCCCTTCATACACACGGTATCACTGACGGTATTAAATAATTTCTTGGAGGCTATTTACAGATTAGAGGAGTAAATAATAAGTGTCCCCCCAGCATTTTGTAGAGGCTTTTCACGATGACTCCAGCCCCAAAATAATTGGACCACAACATGAGCGCGTTGATTAACATATCATTATCTGCCAGTAAAGAACACAAGCTGACATTAGCTGCCACTCGGGCCATTAGGAGGGACCTAATTGTTTATTTTGCTTGAAAACTAGATTGACTACAACACTACGTGCCATTAAAAATAATTAACCACATTCAGTCATTGTCGGAAATCGATGCACTTAAGAAAAAAAAATGGAACTGAACTGCATTTGATATCATAGTTTTAGCTGGTACATGGACTTCTAACTGGATTTGTGTTTTAAAGGGCACATGGCATGCAGACTAGTATAGTATCGTAGTATCGAAACGTTACTACAGTATCCTTTGCGAATCGCACTGAGTGGCATGTTTGAGAGGTTTTTTTATCTCCCCACGCCGATGAACTATTGCTCCCCACTTTTCTTACTCCCCCTTTCTGAATTTGTGATGCGCTGATGATTTGACAGCATTGCTAAAAAAAAGAAAAAAGAGATTGCTTCATTAATCTACGTTTGAGGTGACATCATGTAAAAGGGCAGGGCACAGTGAACACAAAATGCACAGACTTGTCCCATGAACTTGATTTTAGAGAAATATTGAGAATTCAACAGGTTGTGTTCATGTTCTAGAGTTTTATTTCAGTTGGAAGGCTGTGGCAATACAACTCTGAGAAATTAGTAATTTCTCATGGCAATTTTGAGCATTAAAAGGTTTTAATATGCTTTGTTGTATTATCGTCCTTTCTCTTTTTACATACACATTACAATTAGAGGATGTATGTGTTCTTTCTGTGTTACTTGAATTGGATTTTTAATGTTAATATATGTTTGTGCATGTTTTGCAAAAAAGTGTGAAGCTTCTATTTAGATATACACTGTCTATCAATTGATGCCCTGGCAGCAAAACATTTCAGATAATTTTGTGTAAAAATGATTGATTTTAAAGATATCGTGACAATATCGTTATCGGGAGTTGGAAAAAAAAATATTGAGATATTTATTTTTGTCCATATCGCCCACCCCTAGTCTGGATACATGAAGATGGCTTCTCCTGTTTCTCATAGTCTGCAACCAAAACAACTGCCAGATTTGCATAAGAAAATATGCTCTGTAAATATCTATTAATTTGAAAGCTAATGGCGTGTAGCAAATGGGGTGTTATTTTTTCACTGGACCGTAGATAATATTGATTACACAGCAATTTATCTTTTTCATTTCTGTTTTCTCAATTTGAAAGGATTAATGCGTGAAGAAAATGTTCTGGTTACTTTATTTGTGGAGTTGCTGCCACTTGGTTCTTGTCGATTGGAATTCAGGGGTTTTCCAAGTGGGTGAGGATTCATTTAAGGGGCAAATATTATGCAAAGATATTATGCAAACCTATCCACAAAGAAATTAAACTATCCTAATTAACTCAAATTTGCTCTTAAAAATGCTTGGGTCCATCTAATTTGGATGCCTCACAATCCAATGGTTTGATCTAGTCTGCTGAATTTAAATAAGTTGACAATATGAAAGAGGATAAAAATGTTTTGTTCTCATGATTTTTGCTATTTTTGAAATCACTTTAGATCAGCTTTCTCAGATACAAAAGCCATCGTTACTCAGCCAATCAGCTCTGAGCCTAAAGCATTACATTTTTATTGTTTTGCACAGTGAATACTTCTGATTTTAAAACCTTGTTGTTTCTAACTTTTTTTGTTCATCACTTTGAGTTGCCTTGTGTATGAACTGTGCTATACATATAACCTTACCTTGCTGACATACAGGGCTCTTTCCGTACGTAAATATACAATTACAATTCACATTTGAGATCATGCCAAAGGAAGAAGGACATCTTCCCAAAATCAAGTTTAAGGGCCAAGCTGACACTGATATTTGCTTCTGTAGGACCCAGTTTGTTTGCGTTCTGTCACGTCATTTTAAATATTCTTTTGAGCTATTCTTTTGGAGAATAGCAGCGTCTCGCATTACGGCAGACAAGGCCGTAAGGTGCTTTTGGCTCGCGCTGACAGCTCTTCCCGTCGTGCAAGGTGGTTATCTGAGGACGGTGCACTCTGCTTTCTGCATCTTCATCAGATCGTTCCCAGTACTGTGCGGTGAACATTTAGGTCTTTCCATTAATAATGCAGCGTAGATCAACATTTTCGACACAAACAAGCCCGCTCTATATAAAGAACAATCGGCGTGAAGGAAAGCCCATTAACACAGAAGCAAACTCCCGACAAACAAAGCTCCACAAACTCCCGACAAACAAAGTGTGTCCTGTTGAAGAACTACATTATATTGTGATAATCCTATTTCTGTTCACAAATGCAGGTCTTTAATACAGAATACTTAAAGATCGACCGCGATTTCTAAAGCCTAGCGTACATCGGACTGGCAACTGATTATATCCGTCGCCTCTGAGTTGCTGCCCCGCACACATCGACAATCTGGCGAAAACGGGCAACTCTGAGTCGCAGGCCAGTCTCTTGAATAACAGCGCGTACATCGACAGCAACTGGCCTCAACTACAGTGTGTTTTCTGACAACAAACTGTTGCGGGCTCGCAATACACACACGTTGTTGGAGCGGCGCATGGAGCGCGCACATCGGGGCAACTGAGGACAACTAGTTGCCGAAAAGTAGAACACGGGCAACTGACTGGAACTGGAGACCGACTGATCATCTCCAGTTGTAAGAGCGCGCACATCGACCGATTTCGGCAACTGATCATCTCCCACCATCTCCTCTCAGTTGCCAAAAGCCGCCTTGCAACTAGTTGTCCCCAGTTTCTCTGTCGATGTACGCTAGGCTTTAGACAACAGACGCTTATGCTCCGAGCCTTTGGTTCTTGGCGATGAGTCTGATAATCCACATTGGTAATAAATCATATAGCCTGAGCAAGACGCAGAGCATTATGGGTAAGATGCAAGTAACGAGTAATGACAATCTCGCAAACCTGTGGCTCTATATTATACATATATAGCTTATATATATATCGAGCAAGACGTCTGCAGTTAATCTTTGGAACTGTTTTCATTTGAGCAACAACGCCGGCACAATTCTGCCTAATCATCACTTTATAACAGATTCAGAAAAAAAAAATGTTTTCTAACCCTGCTCTATGTCCCTGCCTTTAGGAAACCATAACTCACACAGAGCAACCATTTTTTTCATTTTTTTTATTTTTTTATTTTTTTTACTTTAGCAACAAAATGCTAAAGATGTCTAAACATAAGAATGCAATTAAGTTCCATATACTAGTGACAAACATCTCCAGAGACTCATTAGATACCAACCACTTTGCTGCACAGCGTGAAAATCATTGGCATAATACCGTTATGAAGGAATTCCATTACATACAACGTTTGCACATTTTTCCATTGAGACTAAGCTTTGGTAAAGGCTTCTGATACATTTGGTTTTGATTACGGGTTTTCTATTATATGTAGTTTCCAAATAATATGAAAACATTGTCCCACATCAGTCTCGGCCGCTGGAAACACAGATCACTTTACCCCAGTTTTAGCTTTTCTATAGCACTTGGCTCCTTGTATGTTTTGGGACACATTTTAAGATTTTTGCTGATGACTTTTAAAGCTCTTCGTGGCATCGCTCCCAGCTATGTTTTCAGACATTTTAACCCCGGCTATCCCGAGGCTTATGCAGAAGTTCAAAAGGCTTGGATGGAAAGCCCCCCTATCTGCAGTTCTGTGTTGGTTGTGTGAGTTCATAGATTATGCTTGCAGCCATAGAAGCTGCCAGTTGGAGAGAAAAGGAGCAAAGCACATCCAACCAATCATAAACGAGTGTATTTGCAGCTTGCAGAGGAACAGAAAGTTAACGGTTTACTTATTGTTAAACCGCATTTGACCTTAAGAATAAGGGCTTTAAGTGGAGATGGTGTGTTGTTTCTGGGAGCTAGTACATTACCATTACTGCTACATGTCTTGAAATCAGTGTCGGAAATTTGTTAGATTAGGTTTGTTTTTATTTAGATAGCGATTAGCTACTGAAATATACAGCAGCTAATGTTCCTGGCGTCTATGTACTCATCAATGTCACTTTGATGAAATAAATTGACAAAAATGAATGTAAAAATAAAAAGAACATGTACAAACAAAT
Organism: Knipowitschia caucasica; assembly: GCA_964034765.1. Classification (NCBI taxonomy): domain Eukaryota; kingdom Metazoa; phylum Chordata; class Actinopteri; order Gobiiformes; family Gobiidae; genus Knipowitschia; species Knipowitschia caucasica. The sequence goes on from OZ035836.1 coordinate 9,611,468, forward strand.
ATGTTATAGCAAAAATACACAGCAACCGTGGACACACAATTGCTATTGGTTTTATCATTGCACCAAAGCAAATAATTTTTGATAGCATAATTGCTTTTACTTTGTGACCTAGTGCATGAAAAAATTAAGGAAAAAAGTATAAATTGTTTTGTAAACCGGAAACAAGACAATAGTCACGCCCCCACACACGTCTGGTTTCACCTGCTCACATGCTGCAAAGAAACGACCTCTAATGTTTGCACATGTCATAAATGAGCTCAGTGTGTTGTGTCACAATATAAACCACCATAAACCTATAAAGAAAGACACCGGAACCAGAACTCATTCATACGAGTGCACAGTTGAGCTTTTCAATATATACACCCAATTTACCGTCTGATATTAAACCAGAACGTCCACAAGCTTTACATTTTACTCATACAAGGTTAATTCTGTACTCGCAGAATAAACAGAATTGGACCCATTCCACAGCGAGTTAGCTGTGAATGTAGGAGGGAGACATTTTTCATATTCTATATGCAGATATTCAAAGATTTTGAGATTGTTATCGGACATAAAAAGACCAATTGTTAAAGGTTCAAAGACCACACTACGCACAATCTAGATTTTCTATTAAATATAAGCTGCAGCAAAAATCCACACTCTCCCTGACCTACTCTATGTTCTTTTATAGTATACTGTGGCAAACCTCTGATTTTCATTTCAAACTTTGCTAAATGTTCAGATACTTTTGCTTCAAATATGTAGTTAAATGGCTGCCTGCTTTTTTAGCCTTTTTTTCTGCTCACCATCTATGATTCAAATACTACCAGGAGAATTGTTTTTGCCTATTCTCATATATAATAGCCTCCCATAACGACAAAATGCTTCTTGAATTATAGATAAACAATGCTTTTTCTCCCCCTCCCCATTTTCTATAATTGCCTGTTGGCTGCTCTTGTTTTTAACCAGCGTGCTTCTCTGGCTCTCCAAGAAAATCCAATAATAATGACCATGTTTGTAGATTCAGTGAAAATACCCCCAAATAATGCCAAAAGACTGCCAGTCAGCCTCGGAGGACAGTTCTGAATTGAAACTGCACAAATGGAGCGGTTAACATTCAACTCGTGTGCCGCCTATGCATAGGTAATCGGATTGGGTTTTGGACAGAAGAAGTTAGCGGCCGAGAAATGCTTAAAGTTTACATTGAGTGATGGTCGAGGGATGGATGTGTTAACGCGTATTTATTCAGCCATTAAGTTGTCAGCGTGGCTAAATAGTCACTCACATAAATAGTTTCCTACAAAACCGTTTAAAATGGGCATTGGCAGAAAGGATTAACACGGACGTTGCGGGCGCTTAGTGAACTAGTCAGATAATACACTCAAAAGGCTTTTAAAGGAACCATCTTTATAGGGCTTTACAAAACCGTAGAATTCGCCAACACAAATCAGAGAATCAAAAAGTTCAAACACAAGAAATGCAGTGATAAAAAACATATAGAGCCATTGGTCCATAAGGGGCCAGTATTTATGACCAATGTTCATAAATGTAGTTAAATGTCCATAGTTGTTGTTGAATCTTGAGTGTCCTGGATCGTCACCACAAAATGTGTCTTGCTCCAGCACAAAACTACAAAAACCTCTACAGACCATAGTTCATATGATAGTATTAAAAACATTTCAGGGTATGTTTAACTTTTCCATTACTAAAAGGTGGAGAAGCTATATGTTGGGTTAAAGCTGCTCTATGCAACTTTCATGCTGGAGATTCCACTTTTTGCTCGGGAGCAGTGTCTGTCTGAATGTTGCCGTTTTGCTGCGGTTGTTCCACTGTATGGTCGTAAACTTTTAACATTGGAGACAAACAAGCAACTCGTAGTCCTAAGTTAAGATATCTGCGGCGAGAATTCAGCCCAATCAATCAATTCCATCTCCATTTGGGGTTGAGTTCGGTCTATCTCCTCATGTTTGTGAGAATGGACTGAATATCTGGTCCAATAGAACTGCTTTTTCTCTACTATTTGCTGCAATTGTAATCACACTATAGATCTGCTGATTGGGACAAATGCACCTTTATTCTCCATATAAAGCATTCTTTCATTTGTTTTTCTCATTCTAATTAGCATCAGTTATTTTACCTCTGAGGTTTTTGTGTTGCTGCTTTCGTCAAGGCTAAGCAATATTCCACATTTGTATATTTATCAGTATAATATATATTTGTACAACATTGATTGTTGTGGCACCAAGGCTACACACAGCTGTATAAATGGGCGCAGATCTTGCAAAAATAGTCCGTATATTGGGTTAGTGAATTGCTGCCACAAGCCGAACAGTCCGGGATAAGCTTGCCATGCCAGCAGTGTAAAATATGTAATTTTTGTCCCGAGTGAATGTTGCCATGTCAGTAAGTTGTGCACAGCCAATTCGGAGACCTCCTGTGCCCAGCAGTAATAATGTGAGATAAAACCTCGGCGAGTCCCTTCCCGAAATGGCAACCCCGAGATGGTTTGCAAATAATTTCATTGCCTTCTGAGCGGGGGCTGTGTGCTCTTCCATCACCACATGCAACATTTGCCTTCCCGTTGCATTTTGCTTTTGTTTAAACGTGTCCTGTCAGTTTGGAAGCTATTTATGATAATTGGCCCAAAATTTGGACGAGATGGCAGCGCATGAATGGACTTCCACACACACATTTCAGCTGCGCACGTGGATGTGTGCCGTCGATTATCCTCACAGATGTTGCTGATTAGCAGTTTGACACGATGAAAGCGAATAACCCTCAATAATACTGCGTCAAACATGGCCGACTTTGTCATTATGTTACGTCTTACTTTGAGACTTTATTTGAAATCGTATAATTATGCGATTTTGAGAGAGAAATATTCTGTTCGTCCCACAGTGGGGAAGTTTCAGTGTTGCATGAGCGGTTATTGCTCACTTCTGTCTTGTGTTCTACAAGACAAGTGAGAAATAACCCTATACTAAAATTAAATGGAATAACATATCTAACTTAAACATAATAAAGAAACAAGTATAACATATCTAGCTTTAGCACAAATGAAGAAGCAAGAATTAAGTAAAAAAATATCTGAGGCATAGTAAGCTTTTGTTTATTGACACCTTGAGTTCATTCCTCATTCTCCTCATGCTCCGTCAATGAAGACACAGCCTTGATGTTAAAGCGGGGGCTTCAGGCAAAGTGGGTTAAGTGTGCCCAGGGACACAACACACTGTCGCCCCCATTACTATTAACAGCTAATGATCTAATGATTTAGTCCCATACTGTTAGGGTGTTTTAGAAGATGTGTTGCCAGTATGTTTACATGAAAAGGATCTTTGTGACGATAAAATCCAGAGGTGTCTATTGTTGTATTCCAGTAGAAGTAGATTTCATGTTGTGCTCTGACGTGTTCATTACGTTTTACCTGGACCAGACTCTCAATGGGAGATCTGAAAAGGCAAGAAAAAAAGGTATATTATGAAAATCTATTCATTTTTAAACACATATTCATTCATTTTTAAACACATATTCATCTCGACATTTTTAAACACCTATTCAGTCCGCCAGTCGACATTACTCCCAGTAAATATTCCTCGGAAAAGGTGAAAGTGCAGGCCGTGTTTTCATTCTGGACCAGGACTGACATGCGGCTAGCTGTGTCTGTGCATGTGTGTGTGTGTGCAGAGCAGGGCATGGCAGCCACAATGGAGGGGGGGAGGAAGGGGGGACGCACTCATATAATGCACGGAGGAGGCGAGAAGCGAGCCATTCAGTAAATTTGTGAAGAGGCTGATTGAAAAGCGAAACCTCTCTTTCCGCGCGTCTGTGCCGAGTTGCTCTCTGCTCCCCTCCTCCTGACCCCACTGCTTAACCAACTGCTCCGAGGTCAGCCTATTCATTCCAACGCCAACCACAGCTCTGTCTCTGACCCTACAACAGAGAATTAGACAAGTCTCTTCAATTACAGCCTTTCCTTTTTCTCCCCTTTTTTTGTCATTAATTAAATCATGTTTTTATCAGATGGGCTTGCAAGTAATGGGAGAATCTAAAATGCGTTTCCACAGTAACACCATGCGGGAAATCAGGCTACTTCAATTACAAGGAGGTTAATCACAATTTGTACCAATAATGTTGGAGCAAACTGGTTTTTACTACTGGTTCCTCGTTCAAATTAATAGATAATTAGCAGTTGATGGCGCAGAAAGCAGGAGAATGAGTTGCTATTTATAGGCGTCTAAACAAAAACAGCGATGCTCTGATAATAAAAGTGCTTAAGAGTGCCTGCCAGGCCTGGAGGTGCTCTGCAGAACGGTTTTAACGTGCCAAGAATGGAGAAAACAGAATGAAAAAAGTGCATAACAATGTTTGGACCATAAATTAAGACTGTGGGATAAACAAAAGACATGGCCACAGATTACACATCAAGTGAAGCTTTTAGCTCTATACAAGCAATAGTAGTTGGTAAAAAGCTGGAGAACCTAGCTTTAAAAGTACCAAAAATATGTAATAAAATGCTCCTAACTAGTTCCTTCACATGTATGTTTGCCTTTGGCACTGCTGTAGATCAGCTTTGACAAAGTTTTGCAATACAATAAAGCCAGCTTGTATTGTGAGGCAAACACACAATATTAAACAAACAAAAAGTTTAAAAGTGCATGGTTATCATGTACTGCAATTTCAGAATGTCCACTGAATGTCACTTTATCTACTTATCATCCTGCCACATGTGTTTATAATTTACACTAGATAGATATATTGATATTTACCTGCTGCTCTCATGAAGCATTTACAGCTAGTTAAGATGCATCACAGCTACTTGTACTGTATATTTTGTGTGCTCCTTGTGAGCGCTCAAACAACAACAACAAACAAATTTCCCCACTGTGAATAAAGGTTTTCTTATCTTCTAAATGAAGACAAGTTCATTGCACTTGCAAAGAAATACCTGCAACTGCAGCATCAATATTTGTTTTTCAAGCCCACTTGCGTCTCTCCTCTCTGCGGCTCCATACGAACATTAACCTGGTCATTAGTTTTCCTGCCAAATTTGCGTGATGTTTCGTGATGAATCGCGAAAGCCATTAACAGATGAACAGATAATGAAGAATGTCATTAGTGGCAGCCCTAAAGTTAAGGTTTGCCGCCACCGCAATAACACGGTTTCCAGGCAGATTTCGTTCTAGCCCCGGCAGCTAAAATTTGAGCTTGAAGTCTAGACAGAGGCAAGCGTATTTTTTGTTCCCCCTCCCCTTTCCGACAGAGTCCTTTGAAGCTCGTACACCTCCTGCTTTTCATTTCTTCTGACACTAACCTGGTCGTTCAGCCCGCTCCGTCTTTGTTCCCTGCACTTTGCTAAGCTTCTTTAGTTGCTCCTCTCTGTTTCGCCACGTCCATCTGCCCGCTGGCACTCAATCTTTATCTGGCGCTTCGATCGCTTTGGCCGGGATCCTCTCGACGCACCAACTGTTGTGCTCGCTGAATGAAACGCAGAGGCATTGCACCTTGGAGACCCTTCGGAACTGGTTTAGTTATAAGCATTCTCCAAGGTTCAGGGAAGTGGAACAAGACGTAAAAGTTGTGGTTTTATGTGGGTTACGGTTGTAGTTGGATTAAAGAGAGAGTACACAAACGGGGTGAAGAAAGTCATATGTTAAAGCTGGGGTTCCTAAATTTCATACACTGCTGAAACTATGTAATGGAACATGCATTTATTTTTGGCCTCTGTGAAAAGGAAACACCCTCAATTAGATAAACTGTTGTGGTCTTTTGTTCACAACATTTAACTTTAACTTTTTAGACTCTGTTTGGACTGAAGTAGAATATGTCCATGAGTATGTTGGTGACTCAAATAAAATAAATAAGCTTATGTTTACTGGAAAAGTATGTAAGAGGTTAAACAATACTCCTATAGAATATTGATATTGATTTCGACCTGACCCCCAGGTTGGGAATGACAGAACTAAAACTGACTTTTCCGAACCAAGGGATGCAATTATATGGTCTTTGAATGATATGTTGGACATGAATGCAACAATAAATCTATAGAGATGAGTTTGGAAGTGACCAAGATAGAGTACAGTATAAATCAAGGCATAACATGCATTCAGACGTTCATACAAATCTACACAAAACTGCCACTGTATTATTGTGTATTAAAAGCTAGTCTGAATAAATAAGTTCAGATTTAAAAGCTGTTCCACTATATACACCTTTACCACAATTGATAATTCCTTGTAGATTACAACTGAATCGTTATTGGAAGAAATGGGAGCCGCAAGACACTGCTCAGTTAAATGTCGAAGAGAAGTAGAAAAGCCATTTGTCTATATAAGTAAAAGCAAGACCACCTCAGGGAGTCAAACGTCGGAAACGCTTCTTTTGGTTCCCGTTGCATGCATTAAAAGCAGCGCCATATTGTGTTTCAAGTTTGGTTCAGGCATTCGCTCAGCTTGAAGTTTTTGAGCTCTGCGTCTTGAGGTCGAAACTAATAAACACTATAAAACACGGAAACCAATCGTCTGTGCAGCACACTTACTCATTCGGCTTATAAAAGTTTTCATTAGCCCCATTAGCACTCTCGTAGAACTCAAAACCTGCCCGCTCCAGGCTATTCCACTCCAAACCAAAATGACCTACTGTATGGCGTAAGTTACCCCGCGCACACTAGACTATACATTTCTGCAACCCAAATACACGAGCTGGCATTGTAAAAACGGACAAATTCGACCCTCGAGCCTGGGCTTTGACATGTACGTGTTAAGATCTATTAAACGTCGTCGAAGGAAAACACAGCTGTGAAAACACAAGCAGGTCGTGAGTGGTAGGAGTGATTTTGACGGAGCGCACAGTTTAGCCTTTGCCGCATCTGTACCAGTTAACACTTTATAACTCTGTTTAATTCTTTTCACATGTTTCTCTGTGTTTGCATGAAAAGCGCTCGAGGTACTAGAATGTGAGAGGGGACGTGCTTTGAAGGTAAAGGGGACATCATGCACTAGAATAAACTGTATTTTCTACTTGTTTATTTATTATGCTAATGGCAGAGACTTTATGCTTCTTCACTATGCTAAAGATGGAGATTTTAGATTTGCCTATTTATTATGCTATTATAGTTAATTTTTATTTTATTGTAGTGTAGAGTTTTTGTAATTTTTTCTTGTGTTGTGTGCTCCTCTTTGTAATGCAACACTGACACTGTCACAAAGCGGTTTACAATAGCATGCATAGTCCATAGTCTTATCTTTCATAACAAAACACATATTTCAATTTTAGATAAATAAAAATAAGTGTCAAATATGATCACTAGCAGACAGAAGCAATCATGTCTTTCATAAAAAAACGCTCTGGTAAGGTATAGCACTATTGTCCCCATAGAGAAATGTGTGCTCTGCATGTGAACATTCTGCCAGGAGCAGTGGTCCTTATAATAAAGTGTTCAGGAGCCAATCACCAAATTCAGTTCTAATTCAAAAAAGCGGTCGTCTCTGAGGTCGAGTCACCAACAACCGATTTAGAGGATTTGTCCATTACCTACTGTGCATGTTCAGTACAGAAGTAGCTTAGGTTAGTTGTTTGGATTCTTTGTGCTTCAGAAAGTTTCTTGTCAATACTGTACGTGCCCAAACTGTGTTATTTGTCAATTGGTTGATTCATTTTCCTTTTGAGGAGACTTTATGAGTGAATTTTGCATTTTGATTTGCAAGATGCTCCCTTTTCTCCTTCCACTAAAACATGTTCTATGGGAGAGTGGAGGAGCTCACATGAATACAACAGTGCCAGTGCTGCCCCATACACATAAAATGTCACTTGCCATGAGCCTTACTTGACTTGACTTGGCTTTGCTTTTTAATTTATTTGTTTTCAATTCCTGCCTCCTCGATTTTGACACGAAGCTCCCTGGAAACAAGTATCATACAGCGCTGCGCCTCGCCCCAGCCACATCCTGCTACAGTACGTTTGCAACAAGAAAATCCACTCTAGCCATGTTGTGGGCCATCTCACTTTCTGGCAGCTGACGACAAGGCCTCTCCATCAGCTCCCAAGCCGAGGAAATGACATCATGTCCCTGCAGGGCGAGCACCGAGCGGCGCACTGTCAGCCGTGTCATGACAAAAGAGTTCCTGGGAGCATCGGGGTGCGCCGAGGACAGGAGAATAATGTTTAGCGCTTGTGTTTTCTTTGGAGTCCCTGTCTTCTCAATTTTTAGATCGCGGCACCATTTTTCTTAAAGTAAATTCCTCCCAGGTCTTTTCTTTTCTCCCCCATCCCTCTGTTTGTGCAGCAGATTCAGGCCACGGAGGCGGGGACTAAAGTTCTTCAAATTAGTCAGAAAGAGCGCCGGGCCGATAATTGAGTTGGCAGGATCAGCGTCTGGCGAGAGCAGCCAAAATCTATACGCTTACTTCAGAAGACAAATGGCTTAATTAAAAATGGTTGTCTAAATCATAACCGGGCTGTTTTGTACTCATGGCTACTTAAAATATAAAACTAATTTGAAGTATTTAATGCTTGTCTAACAGCCAATCACGCAAATATACTATTGAGGTTTTGCTTTAAGAGTCTGCAGACACAAAATCCTTTTAATTTGACCAATTCTGGGCAGATTTTGCGACTATGTTGAGGTTTGGCAGTTATTATGAATGCCTGCAGTGAGTGTATTAAAGCAAGCAATGCATTTTCTTGAAATAGCTGGTATAGCAATACTTCAAGTTGTTGGACTCAAATTCTGAAGTTAAAATTATTACATTTAAAGTAATTTGTGATGGTCTTTAATTTGAGTGTAATCACTATTACATTTTGGGATGTGTGTTTTGGCACTTCTTCAAAACCATATTGAGAGCAATGCAATTTCTCCATACTGTATTTGTTACTGTGCACCAATGGAACTTTGCGTTTTTTTGTGTGTGTTTCCTTGTAAAAAATTGTGAATAAATCTGAGACCACAACATAAAGTCTCCATCTTTATAAGAAAAAAATCATACCGTCTGAGAAAGAGCCCTTTGAGTCCCTTTATGACTCTTTAGGCAGGTGATTAGATGAGGTCGGTCTCTCTCTTTTCCCTTTGGAAGAGCTGATCTCTGGCTGTGACAGAGGCCAAAAATGTCAAGATGAGTCAGAATCAGATGCTAGTTAAATGCTTTCAAACAGTTTGAAAATTAGGTACCCCAACTTTAGTTTAACATAGCCTCCCTTTATTTTTCCAGACCAGCCCTGATTCACATCCTGTTCCCACCCAACCCCCCCCCCCAAGCTTACACCAGACTCGCTTCTGTCCCATCTTACTTGATATGTATGTATGCACTGTTGATCGGGCCTCTCCTCATCACTGACAATTGAAAATAAATTAACATTCCTGGGCTTTATTTTGGTCTGCTCTAAGCCCTGCGCAGGAACCTCGGAGGCCGTGCCCGGGGGTCAGCGCATACTCACCGCTTGTCAATCCTCACCGCTGACCTCCCCCCTCCCTCCTTCCCCTCCCATACTTTCCTCCCTCCCTTTTCACCACAGAAACTTTTCAAACCAGTCTCTCACAACCTCTCTCTCTCTTTCTGCTTTGTCCACAGTAAGAATTGAGAGCGGCCAGTTGCACACATGTTGCGGCTTAAACATGTGCGCCGTCTCCTTCCTCGCATTTGTTTTAATTACGTTTTAATTGGTTCTTTTGAGGGCCCGCTTATTATTTCTATCGGTTTGAACATGAGAAATCGGCAGCGGACCGTGATTTTCACCATTATCTTAGCCGATGATAGATGGACGCACTCTGGTTGCCGCCAATAACGCATAGTAGACAAAAGCAAAACAGATGTTGTGCATGTTTTGGTATCATTTTTTACAACGTTGTGAGAGATAAAGCGGTAATGGGAAGTGAAAACCTTTGGGACTGTAGATTTTCTATAAGAGATAGGACTTTGAATGAAGGGAAATGAATAAGTTATTACTCAGCGGCGTTGTGGTCTATATAAAACTTGAGCTCATTAGATCAAATGTTGGTGGTGACAGTTTGTCATCTCCACTTTTTTATTTTAAAACTCCTCTCTCTCGCTGGAACATGATTTACATTGTGTGAAGATTCCTGGAGACGTAACAAGTCACCGTAAATCCCCAGATTAATATAAGGGAAGTCTGCTGTATATAATTCCTGTGGAGTCTCAGCGGATGCCTCACTTACTACTTTAAAATAATTTGATGCTTGACAACATCTCGCCCCCCCATAAACAGCGTCCCCTGTCCCCCGATGTGATATTATGGAACGTCTGTCAGCATCTTAATGTTAATCACTTAATCCCTTTATCTCCAGTCCGAGCCGATTCAGGCCAGAAATCCCACCAAACAAAAACACTGTTTAGGCAGATGAGCCGAGCGGTGGCCCCCGTCGGCTTAAAGGGAAAGGAGAGGCGTGTTTCTCAGCGGGACTGTGGCGTGTTCGAGGTCCACGGGGAAAATAGAGCTCTCCAGGGGTGGTGCTGGTTTAGTTATAGTCTGTGCCACTCTATGTCGTGGTGGAGATAGGGGAGCACCGAGGCCACACACGAACGAGTACAAGTGAAACGTGTTTTTGCTCACACCCATGTTAATGCAGTAGTCTTTTAATAAAATGGCTATGGAGATGCCTCTCTCCGATTGGTTCCGTGCTGCTCTTGTCTTGATATAAGTTGCAAAAAGACATCTTATGGAATTTTCATCTAATAAAGAATGTATTTGTAGTATTGTGGAAAGCTCTTGTTGGATTACTGTGAAGGCAAACTGCAAACTCTGGGCTCTTAAAGTTGTGAAAAGCGCTTGTATAAACTCACTGCGCTGAATGATTATGTGTAGATCGAGACATTGTTTTAGCTGCAGCATATTGTTAAAGATTTTGTGTTTGAGTCCCTGTAAATGTTGCCTTTGTGTGGAAATACAAAGCACTGTCTTTGTATAAGCACCTGGGTTGACAACAATCCTTTTTCTGAACGTTCAAGACGATTAAACGAAATCTTTCATAGAAAAACAAAGGTTGACATTGTTTTCTTTAAATGCATAATCCGCTTGGCTAAAATATTGAAATTAATAGCTTCTATAATAAGCTTATGCCTAATTAGTATATCAGAAGGGTGTCACTGCTGCGAATAGTGTTGAATTAGTGTGAATCACATATACATTTTCTGTCAAGAGTAAAATGACTTAGTACCTGCTTCAATAACATTTCCCATATCTCAGCACCTACAAGGGAAGTGTGTCAGATTTTGTACTTAACTCTTGCTTCAACACTATGCTAAACTTTGAGATTTTAGATTTGCTTCTTTATTATAATGCTAAAGTTAGAGATTTTATTATTTTAGTATTGTTCATTTATCTTGTGTGCTCCTCATTCTAACTGTTCTGTAACTGGCGATGCAACACTGCAATGTCCCGTGGGACGAATAAAGTATCTCTTAATCGTAAACTGTACATATTAAGTATATTTCCTTCTCAATCCATATACACAACTGATCCTAAAACAAACACGACGTTATCTTTGCCCTGTCCAAGTTATAAATGATCATAATGAGATGTGACTTTTTTTTTGCTTAACTGTCCCAACTTGAATAATTAAACGCACTCGCAGTCCAAACCTTGTCAGGGGCCAAAGAAGCAGGCTTTAAAATTGATACAATCACATTACAATAGCACTGATTTAATTATTGCTTTGACTTCTTATTGCCCTGTCGCGGCTCCACATCCTGCACTCTGCTTTGGGCTCAGCAGGCCACAGGGGCAAAGTCGCTCCCCCATCACCCCCCGACAGCGTGCAATCTCCTCCTGTCAGGCGTCATTATGGTCCCCACGTGCCCCGGGCCGCCTCATATTCACCCATGATAAATGACAGGGCGCGCGGGGAGCTAAAGCCGCCCGCCGCCGCTGCCTGCGCGCGTCTCCGGAGAGATCAGCCCAATATTGAACTTGGGCCTCCGCATTGTTTTAATTGAGTTTGAAGCGCTTCCATTATGCTCTTTTCAGTTCCCCTTTGCTTCAGTGGCTCAGATGTTCATATAAAAGTTGTGCAGAAGTTCCGGTGCGGTAACAGTTCGCTGCCGGCTTTGATGATACTTCCAAACATGACTTGTCATGAGCCAGATTGTTATACAGCCTGTTGTAGAATTGGAATCATTAGACACCGCTGAAATAATACACACTGTCATTCGAACCCTTCATTTAATCATTTTCTGATTAAACGGTTCATTTACCGAAACCTAGCCAAAGTCAAATAGTCAATGGGGGTTTTTTTTCAAACATTTGATGTGAAACAGATATTAAGTGGAGCCCTGGCACTACTGAATAACAGAAATGAATACATTAAACCTATGGAAACAAGAATTAAGGGAAATGTTGGCGGGAAACCAGGTCACAGTATAGAAGGTGATTTCAGAAGCTCATGTATAAATTCTGCTACTTTGTCAACTGTGATACATGGGCTTGCGCCGATATGGCATTCCCCGCTTTCACTCAATGCTATAGGTGTAAATGCATACCTCGGATAAACTGGGTATGTATAGAAGTTATGAAGATAAACGGAATATCTCATGTAAAAAAAAAAATAAAAAAAAAAATCCCACAGCTGTAGCTGGGAAACTGTAGGTTTTGCTGCATGCATGTACCCAACCCTATATGAATGTACTTTCCGGTGCACAGCCAAACGCCGTCACTAACTAGAGCTGTCTATTTTAAGAGCACCAAGGAAAGCGAGCACCGACAAAGCTTGCGTTTTACTCGTGCGTGCATCAGTTTGCCCAATGAGGTGAGACCTGAGTGTTTCACATTTCCCCAAAAAACTGCAGTAATGAGCATAACAGTCACCGAGGACACAAAGAGATCTCGCGCCAAGCAAGCACCTTCAATTCCACCCTTATCTGATCTGGTCCGGCGCCACTGGCACATAAACAACGGAAAGACAAATAATACAAGCATAATTCCCGTAAAGCCCCCCAACTTTTTTACAAATACATTATAAACTTGCCTTACATGTATTTCCTTGGCAAACGCTGCTCTGCACTCGGCCGCGGTGACCTCAAATGAAAATAAATACTCTCCACTCTGCGCCAAGATCGGTGGAGGTCCATTGGTCTCGTATTGGTCGGCTAACACTCAAGGCACGATGCTTTTTGGAAATACATGGTTTCTAACGGCTCCTTTTTAAAACCTCTCTTGTGAATATTTGAGGAAAAATGCTGGACAATTAAGCGTATCTGTATATAAACCACAACAGCAAGACGTTAAGCGAGAGTAAACTTTTTCTAGAGGCTGCACTTGAATACAGGTTGAAGGTTTTTATGTCGTAATGTAACAATTAACCAACAGCCGATGGAGCAAAATAAAGCAGACTGTTTTAATTGGTCACAACACGATTTAATGACAGGGCGCTTTAATCCAGTGTTGACTCATGATCAAAGCGCTGCAGTAAATACTATTTTGACAATGAACGAGTGTCCCAACCCTACTAACACTTGATGGAGTCCATATAATGAAGCCAAAAACTCTACTCTGACATTAAAATCTCATAAAAATAACTTTGTCATAAGGGAGCGGGAATGTGTGCTACGTCCTCAGCTCTGGAGATCAACAGTTGATAGAGCCATGTCCAATTATTTTCACAACATAATAAAAAATGCATACATTGGCTGCCTCGCTATATAGGGCGAGTTCAAAGAAAAACGTAGCAACTTATGGTATGCACTTCCCCGGTACAGACAGCAGAATGTGGTGTGTTCAATATCATTTTTGCCCTGAGGAACAGTAAGTGTGCAGCTCATGTCTTGGATGATGTTAGCTCATTCTGTTGGCAAAGATCTCCCTGGCTCTGAAAAATTATCAATTTTCAATACTTTTGCCTTTAATATCTCCTGATACCAAATGTGAACCAGTGAAGAGACTACTGAAAATAACATGTTTTCCCCTCATAAGTAACTTGCTGAAAGTGAATTGATATTCTGAGTTAACAGAGCCAGTAAATGGTCTTACATATACATACATTGAAAGTCTTAATCAGGGGGTAAGCTTAACCTATATTATAGAACTATTACTTGAACCAACAAATTTCACTAGATCAGCACAAAAAATCTATGTTGTATCGGTACGTCCCCACTTAAAAAGTCATGGTGAATAATTCGGGTGTTTAGAATGTGTGAGAAAGTGACGGATATATCGGGACTGTTGCAAACGAGCTCGTTCCCATGCAGACTGGGCTTGTAATTATTAGCCCATATGCTAATGTTCTTCTGGTATTCCTGCTATCCCAAAATATCCCAGCCGCAGCAGCAGTGCATTAGCCCGGCCTGGAGAGCTCAAATTTAGGTTTGTTATAAAATAATCATGGTGTTTGACGGGCGAAGCTATGCAGAGGAAGATGCATCCACTCCTTGTGCGTAGCGGACGGCAGCGGACATGCATAGTGTGTGTGTGGGTGTGTTTGTGTGTGCAGTGGGGACTTGAGGATCACAGGGGAATAAACAGAAGCGTGTGGGCACATAAATTGAGTTGCTTCTGCTGCGTTTGGGCGTCAGCAGCGTGTGTGGTAGCTGCCGCTGTCTGTTTACACTGACAGGTTGCTTTGCCGTCAAGTTCTGCAAAGGTCAGCTCGGTACAGTGCCTCCTCTGTCTGGTGATTCGCGCTAAAGCGGTGGGTCACTTTAGATGGATTAATAGAAGGGGCTGGACGCAAGCACGAGAGTTTCCCGGAAATGTTTCCATTGAAATGAAGAGAAGCAATTTAAGATGCAACAAAATTAGGTCATATTTGTCCCTGAAGTTACTTTTTTTTTTTTAAGAAAATCATTATGATGCATGACTGCAAATATTTTGCCACATATTGTAACTTGCATGAATAAATACATATATATTATACATATTTACAATGAATGTTGTCAATGTCAATGATTTTATTTGAAAGACATCAATGTGACTGTAACCAGATAAGCTCACTGAAAAAATAGCAAGACAAAAAAGCAACAGGTGCAGCGTGTCTTATCTTCACACATGTATATAAAAGGCCATCTTTTATATACAATGAAACCTTTTCTCCAGCATGCAGCAGTGTCTGCACTGACTCCACTCAGCTGTCTCACTGTGTGTCACACTTCTGATTGTTAAGTTTTGTGATTTAAAACCTGTTATAACACAGTTTGAGTGACACCTAGTCCTATTGAAGCACAGGGACATTGCACATGTTTCAGTGTTTTACCTCAGTGTGAATGTACAAACTGGGATTTCGCTGGGATTTCACTGGGATTATTAGTCCTAAAACCATAAAATGACTGTGATGACCCTGAAGCAGTGATTCATGAATTGATTGAAATGTAAAGAATGTATTATTTTATTTTTTGTGTGTGGCATTTATAGATGTTAAATATTGTTACATAATCCTCTTTGAAAAGATGTATTAAAAGTTTTGTAGATGGGATTAAATATCTTTCCCATATCTCCTATATACAGATGGATCAGTCCAATTGGTGTTTACGCAACTTAAAATCTTAAAATGCCGGTATCAATACTTATTTTGATTCCTGTGTCATAGTTGACACTTGACAGCTTGTTATTCATGAATCAACAACAATTGGACTAAAATGTGCGTCACTTCAATAAACTAAGAAAAATAGACGCATCATTCCATCTCATGAATAATTCAGGCCACAAATCAGAACGGAAACCACACTTAACCTACTAATATGACAGCCTTGTGGCATCGTTGTCATTGTCCTCTTTTAATAGCTCTTCACTTGATGATTTACTGTCAATCATTTGTCACCAGCGTGTGTTTTTTCCCCCCCGTTTTATATCTACTTCAAGCTGTGCCATTCCAGTCTGAACCTCTTCATTAGCCCTTGTTGCACACGGCATCAGCATCTGGCATTAGCATCCACATACAACTACACGTATCCATCCTGCGTTTGATTTCCGTAAGCTGCTTATCCGTCTGCCAAGTGCGGCGTCTCAAGGCTTTAACCTTTTTGCCTTTTTTCCCCAGACAAAGAGGCGTACTTTTTGTGCTCTTGGTTTGAGGCTGGGAAGACAAAAGTAGCTCACAAAGCAGCTGTGTCTCTAATGGCGTCTTAGTATGTTACCGGAGCGACCGTGTCTTTGTCCCAATGGGCCCACTGTGTTAAATTGTGAAAGTAGCGAGAGTTTAAAGGATATGTTATGAATATTTTTTTTATAACTCTATATTTACAGCTCGTGGCCATGTTGCATCATTTGTCTTTTTAGCGTAATCTACAGTTACACCTCCTCCAGAAAAATATTGATTTTTGTAAAAGTCTGTTGTTCAAACTATAGCTCCAGAGGTTTTAAAATCATTGATGCACTGCAAACTTGATCAAAGCATTTCTATGATCTGTCTGTAACTGCTTGTGTGGTGGTGAAGTATAGCAAATATTACATGTGCACGGTTATCAATGTCCGTTGTACAGTCAGACAGCAGATTAAGCTCATGGTACACCATGGTTCACCAACCCCACTGGAGGACCTTGTCAGGAGCAGCAGTCAATTGCCGTGCTGAAACTGGAGACCCAATTCCAGAATTTTGTGTGATAAGGAGGGGCTGGCCTTTCATGTGGAGTTTGAAAATGGAAACTCCACATGGAAAGGCCCGAACCCATGACCATCTGACCTACAACAAACCTCTCATTCTCACGGCTATCTGTAAATCTAATTGTTAATCTATTATTTTTAAAATGGAGCTTTTCTTTCCTTTTTGCAGATGAGAAGATGAGCGGTGATGCAAACTGGAGGACCACTGATCGCTGACATTTCCCGCTCTTCCCTCCGCCTCGCCCTCACCCTCACTTTCCTTTAGCCCTCATTAGCATACGACTCACGATGGCCTCTGCTCTGTGGAGGTGTCCGCTGCCTGCCTGGCTCCTGCTACTCCTCCTCTGCTTCCACTCTTCACAAGGTAAACTTACGCAGCTTGGATTGCTCGTGTGTTTTTGTCCAGTTAATGTGATATTAAGCAACAATATTTCTGTAATCAAGAGTGCAGTGATTTTCTGCTCCTATAACATGCCTCTAATAATTTGATAAATATGCAACGAAAGGGGAATGCAGTGATTATACGGTATGAATAGGTTGAATGTATTAGCGTTTACATAAAAATGATGAAGTGCAGTTATGGACGAAGGTTTCAAGGTTTCATAGTAATTTTTAATCGCAACCATAGTGTATGACCTTCGAGAGTACTCGTTTTTGCGATTTGAATAATGGATTTTGTACTTCATTAGAATTTGATTAGGTGCACTTTAAAAACATGAGAAGTTTTAGCGTTTTTTACCCACTCTTGGCTGTGGTCATGAGCTTTGGGTAATGACAAAAGTACAAACATCGCAGATACAAGCGTCAAAATGAGTTTCCACTGCAGAGTGCAGAGTGCTCACTGAGGTGCTCTGTTGCCAGGAGCTCGAAATAGAGTTGCTGTTCCTTCATGTTGAGCGGCATCTCAATTGCTTCCTGTATGGCTTCCTGGGAGGCTTTGAGGCCCAGGAGAAGACACAGGGCACAATGGAGGGACTATCTCTCATCTGGCCCTGGATGAGCTGGAGGAACTGTGCGAGTCAGAATGAGGGAGTCTGGGTGTCCGATAAATGACAACAGAAGAATTTGTTTTCTATTCTCTCCTCTCATTTGACCACTCAATTATGTTTTCATTGACTTATGCATGTTTGAATAATTGATGTTGTTGTATTTGAGATGCCATGGCTCTGATGGTTCTGTTTTCATTGTCACTGGTACATCATTGTAGATCAATATTGAAAATGTACCTTTTCAAAATACTGATCATTTACTTTCACCCAAGTTGTTTAAGTTCTTCAAATGAAATTGGATTTAATTGTATGCATACAAATTGTTCACCATATTGCAGAAGTTTTTCTTAATCAATCATTCAGCTTCATCCACTGCTTATATACCTGGGACATGAGAACCAGAGTGTGGATGAGCTCTGTACCAGATGTGCGGAGCTGCCGGCGTGTGTCGTGGCTTATAATTGTGCGCCATGACAACCTCCTTTTCCGCTTCTTCCTCCTTTTTGATTAGTACATGCCGCTGTAATTACGAGTATTGTCACTAAACACTCTTGTCTGTTACGTGCCAATCAAAACCAGTGATGCCACTAAGTCTACTTAATTATGATTTAATTTCCCCCCTTTCTCTTCAGTGCCATTGTCCCCAAGATACAAAGCAACCCAAAATCACAAGCTGGCGTGCCGAGCATTGATTACAGATAGACATTGAAGCGCATTATTTTAAGGGCTTCCTTTTTAATTTGGACTTTTGTTGTGCTCTCGCTCTTTTTGTTCTATGATAGATTCCACTCTCCTTGTTTTATTCTAAACCAGGCTGTGCTGCCGTTTGTGATGGATTGTTCCTTAGCGAGATATCCTATTAACTTTCAAGCAATTTTGTGCTTTTGGAATTTGCAGTTATACAGAAGAGACCGAATCTTTTGTTGAGGATTTGAATTTTTTTTTGCATTTGGCCTGGTCTGAATAGTGCTTTTGAACTGCTATAAGAAGGCTTTGACATGGAAGAAGTCGTGGTGTCTGCTTTCATTTGATAACTCCCACGTCCGGAGAATGCATATTTGTCTATTCATCAATAAAGGAATGCAGGTTCGGGGGAATATAAGTATGATTCTATCCACATGCCACTCACCTAAAGTCGTGCCTTAGGGCCTAACATCCAGGCTCTTTCTGATCCGTTTCCATCTGCAGCCGCTACACAAACTCTACCTGATAATTACCTCCTGTCCCCGGTCAGGAGAAAGCATAATCACATTATCGTTTCCACCCAAAACAGTCTCAACGCTCTTTGAAAAGCTCATTGACCCAGCTCAAATGAAATCTGTTTTTTTCACCCTTTGGTCCTCTCTCCCGACTTGACTCGTGTGGCCGGTGGGGGAAATGAGCAACAGTCGGGCCGTGCAATTATTGACAAAAGAAGTCAATTTGTTCGGAATCAAGCAGAGCCGCTACCAAGGATGAAACCAGCAAATCATTGAATCAGCACGCATATACACTTTATTTCAGTGTTTGTTCTAATCTGACGCTCTGTTTGTGTAATCAAAGGGAAACGGTCTCGCAAATCATATCCATATGACCCATGACCTGCTAATATTTGTTAGTGTTTTGCTAACTCATTCACTGCCACTTTTTTGTATAGTAGTAACTTCTCAATGTTTGCTCGTGTTCAGAATTTCCACCAATAACAATGTGCCTCTAATGAAAATCTGCTTTCATTTAAAATCCATAATTAAGCTTTGTGGGCATCCTTTTATGTCTTATCAACAAAAGCAGTTCTCATCAAAACGAGACCTTTTCGTCAAAAAGCTATGATAACGCGGTTTAATGAAACTTCTAGATTTTGAAGTCCCCAAATGTCCCTGGGCGCCCTCTATATTGCACGGTATTGTGAACTGAAATGGGGTGCACATTTTTATGTTAAAGAATGCATAATTTTCTGGCCCTGAGATGTAATGCAAAACCGGACTTTTTAACTCATGACCCCGGGACTGAATCAGGTCCTTCAGACAATCTGATAGGGTCCCAGCTCATATGCCCAATATAGAAAATCTAAAGTTTTCTCTTGTTTAATGTTTGTTTTTGACTTTGTTGCCATGGTGACTTTGAATCAAATGTTGCAGACTGAAAGTTACATGAGCGGTCCCGAAAGGCAACAACTTTTCAAAAAAACTTTGTCTTTGTTGTTGTTTTTAGCTGTCTTGCATCTTATTTTCACATAAAATTCATAGAAAAAAACTTGGCATCAAGCAACATGTGTTTTTTTTTTTAAGTGACTACATCAAACAAGTGATTTATGACTGATCAGTTACCCTACAAGGATTTGGCCAATGAGATGAGCCCATTGTAGTGCATCAGGTAGTCTAACTGTGCGCTACATAAATAAAAATAACTGCCTCTCCTCTGAGTAAGTAATCGTTGTTATTTTTGAATTTGCATTGCCTTCTCCTACAATGGAGGACGATCTTTGCAATTGATTTATTTTAAAAGCTTCCAAAAACACCTTCGCCACATCACTTCCCAATCACAACAACACAGTCCACTTTCAACTTTTATGACTGACAACACAGCAAAGTTATTTCGAAATCCTCAAACGGAGTCGCCCGTTAATCCACTCAGCTGTTCTAGTGTTTATCTTCTCCTTGTTCGCGTTATCCATGCCCCGGTTCTCATCCTTGTGCCATTATTATATAACCGATCTATAAAAACTTCCTGTCTGCCCAAACTAGGTCACGCAGGTATCTTGTGGGCTTTCTTTTTTTTTCTCTCTTACGTCTTAGCTCGAGACACTTCCGACCGCCCAGTCTGCAGAAGAAAAGAGAGGGAACACTAACAAACAAAGGTGGGGTGAGTTCCATAGCGCATACCTACTGTGGGAATAGACCTGCTACCCGCTGTTATCATAGTCTTTAAAGCGAGGAAAGCCAGATTTAAAAAGGATTACGCCTCATGGTTAGTGTCAACATTTAGGGCTTTCTGCTCAAATTCCCCAAAAAGTTCTGTCTCTGTATCCAAATATTTCACAAAGGGATGTATGAAAAGCCATAGAAGTTTTTTGAACATTTGTTTAATATTTCCGTTGTATCTGCTATAGACGAGGATTAGCAGCAGTGTTTGTTCAGCTGGGAAGTATAGCTGTACATACAACAAAAGGGAGATTTGAGATGCCGTCTTAGTAAATGCACACACTTACCGGCGTTTTTTTGAAACGAAATGTTTAAGGTTAAATATTGAGTTCTTGGAAAGATGATCGGATAACATATTCAGTTGCATGTTTTTGCAAGTCATGTACAAATTGTTTTTAGCGTTCGAAATGGGCATAGTCTTGAGTGTCTATGTCTTTGTATAAAACAATTCAGTTTAAGATAAGATGGACTTTATTGATCTCACACAGGAGAAATGTACATGTCACATCTGGCATGGATGGAATCACTCAAGATTGTGCAAAAGAAAGAAATGTGCAAACATGTTAAATGCAGGATATATTATGTACAATAATAAATGGCAATTCAAAAGTGGCAATCAAGAAACAGTGTCAATAAGTAGTGCAGGTTTTTTCAGTCCTAATGCAAGTGACTTAAAGTGACTTATTGTACAGTCTGAATGGGCTAAAGGGATAAAGGCCCTGCGGTATCGCTGCTTCTTGCACTTTCTGTCTTATATAAAGACAGAATGGTGTTTTGTTCCTCAACCATTGTATGGACTGTATGTGATTGTTACCATCTCTGCAGAACACATTGTTTTGTAGCCTAATTTTGTTAGCAAAATACAAACTTTAAAGCCGGGTTACCTAACACTCAAACCACAACAAATGGATCCATTTAACACAATCAATAGTTATGCTTAAATGTATTCATTATAATCCTCGCTCTTTGTTTGCATATATTTTTTGGCCTCTCACATGTTTAGAAGAGCTTTTTCTGACAGAAAAGTGAAAAAGAGAGGACCACCTCAAGCTCTCGACCCAAGGATCAAGAAAGCTTCTTCTTGTCTGATGTCACAAAACAGGTTATTTCTGTTGATGTAGTACAACCCTGTTCTCTGCCTCGCAAATCTCTTCCTGATCGGGGGGAATATTTTTAGTTTTAAAGGTGGTAAAGGTTAACAGAGCGTCTGAGCAGTGTTGGCATATATCGTCTGCACATTTCCCTCTCGTACCAAAACGGGTATTTCCAACCATCCTGAAATGGGGGGGAGGGGTCGTGCTCGGGCTTTGGTTCATCCAGCCTGTCATCCATTGAAATGCAGGTCCTGGCGTTTCCTAATGCATATCGAAGGCTACGGCAGAGCCCATCACGAGTCTGTACCGAGGCCACGGGGAGCGTCACAGATGACTGGGCAATCTGTGCCGCGAGGACACTCTCCTCGACGCCGCACAGACATTGTTCAAATGTTCAAGTGTTTGTTCAAGGAGACGCTCTTTGTTTGAGTGGCGGTGCTGGTAAAAAATGTTTCACCTCAGTCTATTTTGCCTATGCATAAGTGACAAGTCTGTGTACCCTTTGTTTTGGTCGTGAACCAGCAGCCAGGGTCTACACAATAGACGACTCACACTATCATTGTTAGATCTTAGCATTTTAATCTGAATCAGTAGGTTGATATTTTATGGGTGCTTTTCTCTAGTATTTACAGCAATGTTTGGTGGTAACCCAAACTTTTATTTTTATCATTTTAACCAGTTTCTTCCCCCATCACAAACCTATTGAGAGTTGGGCTTTAAGTGTTGATTGCCTATTAGCACGGATATCAACCAATATCCATATCTGTATTGGACGGTATTTCAATATGTTTTCCTTTCAACACTTTTTGTCTTCTAAAATGTTATGTCTAGTCCAGATTACTAGTCAGAGCTCAACTAAACACAAACACTTATTAATTTATTGTACAACACAACACAGTCCTGCTGCTGTTTAGCTTATTTCTGTCATAATTAACTTAAACTACAGGAAACTTCATTTAGGATAATATGACATCAAATACAATCAATATGTTTTCCCTGGGAGACTGGTTATTTCTTTATTAAGTTGTATTATACAAAATACAAGCCAATGGATGTCAACCTTATATAACGGTTATTGGCTCCTTGATATTTAACTATTGTATCTTCCCTAAACAAACCACATCGGTTGACCCTGAATAAGCTTCTACACTTACTCTCTTAATGGTGCACCACTCAATTGAATTTGCTATATCAGTGACATTATTTTCTGTAGATAATTAAAAACCAAAATAAAAGATCAAGTTGAAGTGGAATAATATGCATTTAGTTCTTGAGAGAATATTCAGGCTACAAAATAAGCTCTGATGGAACTGAGCCTGAGTGAAAGGGAGATTCATATGTTTTTTGGAAAAGTTTCAAAAACAAAACATGAAGCCATATGCATGTGCTTACGGCAATCATAAAAGTT
Source organism: Knipowitschia caucasica (assembly GCA_964034765.1). Taxonomy (NCBI): domain Eukaryota; kingdom Metazoa; phylum Chordata; class Actinopteri; order Gobiiformes; family Gobiidae; genus Knipowitschia; species Knipowitschia caucasica. Next base: position 9,634,380 of record OZ035836.1, read on the forward strand.
CCTCTCTATCTTCCAAATTCTTTCATTTACATTTGAGAGGGTGGCGCATGCAGGCGTTTTTGATTTTCGAATAGAGTAAATATTGAAGGCTTCACACTGGCAGAAGTTTTTCTCAAATGATAAATAAGTATTTTTTTGCAGATAGACTGAAGGGGAATGCTCTTTTAATAACCACTGAAAAATGTTTGGGATTATTAGAGGACATGAAATTGAAATGAGAACTGCTATGAATGTGGAGGATCACTATTTCACTCAGAGGAAATGAAATGCAATCTCACCCTTGATGGGGTCATTGTGGTTTTACAGCACAGCGCTTCACGAGTGTTTTTGTGGAGCGGCCCACAGCGCGAGCGAGAGGAGGGCTGTTTTCTCAAGAAGGAGTCCTGCTCTTTTATTGTGTGTGCAGAAATGATTGTAAAAGTGCCTGTTATACGGTCGCCTGATGAACAAACACTTCATCTAATGGGCGAGGAGGCTCTGCCACTGACAGTTTGATTTCATTTATTAAACCTGCTTTAAATCCAGCTCACACAGAGCTGAAAGGATTCACACGGTCATGCTAAACGGCTGGATAAACATGCTCCAGATGCCCTGCGCACACATGTTGTGTTGCATTCATATTCCAGCACGGCAATATGGTAAATTTACTCTAACATTTCTGAATTGATCATGATTCTTATTATAAATATATATTATAAAATATATTATATGGCTTGAGGTGGGAATTTAAATAACATATTAATTATTGTTTTGTATAAGTCTGTCTTCCTTAGTTGTTTAGTCAAAGTGTTCTTAGTATTGCCTGATTAATTATCAAAATGACTAGGATTTCTATGTGAAAACTTCAAAATTCTGAAGCCATGGAGCAAACTAGCTGCGTTTTTTGTATTTACTTTGGCATTCAAGCTGGATAAATCTTGATCAATGCGATAAAGATTTATATAGCGTTTATTTCGTGTGCTTTTCTGACTAAAGTCTTTTGAGAGCCTTTGCTCCGTCCTCCTTTGATTCGACGGATCAATCTTTACTCCACCAAGAACGTGTTTGCTGAACAACATGCAGCCATAGTTCCAAAACAGTTTGGTATTTCTGGAACCTGTCACATCTTTAGACGGCTTTAGACGGTGACTGGAAAAAGAGCGGACCACCCTTGTTCACACCACAAAAATGTTTTACAATGAGATGAAGATGGCACAATGAGGTCTGATTCACAGCATTTTAATTTAAGACATTAAAGAAACTGCACATATTTGGTTCCATCTTCTCGTCATTGGAATGGTCGAAAGTTTATTTGGAACATTCAATGGAAAAATGTATGAATTTTACATTCAATTAAAAACAAAGCAAAAACAAAGCTTTATCACAGCAATCTGATTACAATCATATTTTTATCCACACACTAAGATTAGACTTTTATGTGCCTCTGTCGGCATTGGTATCAACGTTACACATTTTGGAAATGTTTGGTGTAAGTGTGCGCTGCAGGGGAGTTCAGCTGTCAAAACAAAGCAATTTCTTTAAAGTTGAAGAGAAGCAGAGCAGCCATCTGTATAGAACACCCGTGACCTCATGGTTTAAGGGAAGACCATTGCCAACAACACGAATCGGATTGAAAGACAAAGCCATTGAAAAGCAACAATACCTGTGAACGTTAGGCCGATACTGTAACTCAGCTCAGAGGCATGTCGAGACTAATTTCCCTGCACCACAAAAGCCCAAAGCCGAACAAATTATTCAAACTTGGAGCAAAACATTTAGCATTGAAGAGACATTGTGCTTAGTTATTCAAAGCACTGCTCCTGCTCCAAAACCCAGGACCTCCTAATGGTGAAAAGTGTTAAGAGCGCTTTTAGACAACACGTCTCCGGAGAGCACGAAGGCCACCTGAGCAGACGGGGCACTATTGTGGAGAGAGAGGGGGTGCAATTATTTTTGTGGCGCGCTAAAAGTGGTCCAAAAATGATGCTTTTGTCTCCTTCAGTTCACATCACAAATGTCATCACTGCTCTTACATTTTAGTTGCTCACAATTTGAACCTACACAGACTGCAAAGTGTTTGCTTCAGAACATCCCGGTCAATAGTAGAGAGAGATCTTTGTCCATTTCTTTTACCAGTAGCAAAGTTATTTTTTCATAAGACATTACTATTTGATGTCTGTAGCATTTCTTCTTTCAGAAATCAATATGTATTCACATTGCGTTTTGGGTTTCTTTTGTAGTATGTATTAAATGCAGCTAAAGTTGTATGATCCTCTTGTGATACAATTGTAAACTATGTCACTATAGATTCCAACGATTTATAAAATGCTCTTTTTACCAAATCGCAAGGATTCATTCTTCATCTGATCTCAATATGAAATGTACCTATAACTGTTATGGAACCATCAACTTTCATCTTGCAAAATACAACCACAATGTGTAGGCTGTAAGGTAAAATGATTAGGGTCATAATTAAGGTGACTTGATCATGAATTAGTTGACCAATTATTCTTTCAAATAATCCATTACCTTTTGTTTAGATCCCAAACAACTAACTGATGTGGTGTCCTGGGGAACATCATTGGGGTGGTGATTCAAAATAAACACATTCATTCTGCAGTCATTATAGAATCGTCTGAGTCATAAAAATAAGTCAATAAGTTGTGATTTATTTATGAACTTGTTACAGCCCTAAAAGCTGATGTTATCTTGTATCATATTCCAATAAGAAACTATTTAATCTGATAAATCTATACTTCACTGAACAAAATATTTTGGCGGGCTCGTTGAACACGTGTGATGGATATAGCAATGCGTCCTGACCCGTGACGGAATCTTATCTCCAGGCTTCAGCAGGTGTAAATAGCTATTGGGCTCTGATGTATGAACACAAGGCGAAAGTTGTTCCGCTTTAGTTGGCTCCGCGACGGTTTCTTGTTCATTTGGCATACCTCGGCACGGCACATAGTCACATATGATTCAATCTGCGTAATGATGTGTGCGGGGCTAGCTCCGCCGCGGCCCCTCTCAAAGCGCATCTGTGCCTTTTCACTGTATTAGCAATATCCTCAGGCTCAGAGGCTGTGCCATAGAGCATGACCGTGCTTCTGTTTTTTATTTTTTTTCTGTTCAGGAATTAAATGTCACGTCGGGTGGGTCACCGGCAAACAAAAAGCCAGCAGTCGATTTGCAGGTATAAACAGTGAAAGATAAGAAAGCCCTCTCTTTGCCGCACGGGAAATTGAATAAGTGCGACACAGGGGGGGGGGAAAGAAAAAACTCTACTCTGCACAAAGGCCGTTTTTGTTTGCCCTATACGCTATCAGCATTGAGCCCCTCTTGTAGCGACGAAATGGCTCCCGTTTTGCGCTCGCCGAAAGCCGCAGTGTTCAGAGGCAAAAGGAAACTGTCTGTCATCAACATCTTCCCCATCTCCGGATCTCTATCAGCCTTTCTCCCCGCGCGCCGGTGAAAGCCAATGGGGCAAGGTCACTGCACGTCCAGTCAATCAAAGTGGTCAGCCATCCAGAGATAGCGGACAAACTATTGTCAAGGAATGCGCTTCGGAATGATATTTTTTTTTACAGCAAACTTGCAATGGAATGACACGTGTAAGCAAATAACTGGGGCATAGAAGTGCAGTTGCAGGTTTAGACGCCTGCCGTGTTGTTTGAATTGCTAATAGCGGCCAAACTTGTTATGTCTTCCACCCTCAGGCAGTTTTTTTTCATGCAAATGTATACAAGCGAGTGAATGTGAAACCAAGCCTCACCAAAATAAATGGGGTTGACAAATAGTGTAACTCATGCCGGTTGAGTTTCAAGTGTCATGGCTTTACTTGTTCTCTATGGATTTCAGATTCTCCTGTGAATGGAAATGTTTGTGTTTTTTTCCCCCTGGTAACATCCAACACAACAGGAATGAATTAAGCTCTACAAGAGTTGTCTGTCTTAAAGAATATAGACAACAGAAGTAAATCATTTTAAAACCTCCAGCTAATGGTAATGCATGGCCTGTTTTTTTGTTGCAATACTTACAAACAGACTTTTTGATTCAAAGCTCAAGCAATGCGAACTGAAACGCATCCACCCAATTGCGTCAATTTGTTGTGCCCGATTGAAAAATGCTGGTTTGACACGGGCAGAACACCAAGCTACTACTTTTCTCCTTTCTTTCATACAACCCACACTATGATAACTTTTTCACGCGACACATTTTTCAACTCAAAATGTTTAAACAGTTCTTGCCCAGCGTCCTTTTCAAACTTTTCCGCTCGCCCCCTCATGAATCTAACTCCCCATACACGAGCTCAGCGTGTACCCGGGAGTCCAAACCTAACAACGCATCCTGAAAAATGGGCAAAGCAGATGAGAGTTGTTAGCAGCATCTCAGGAAGTGTCCCCAAGACATTACAGATAAGGATCACCCATTAATCAAACCCAGCGCACAATCTGCATTAAAAATAGTATTCTAATGTGCGCCATGATGAATAGCATATGCCAAAAGAGACAAAACAACATAAAAGGCTTTTGTATCGGCTCTTTCTCCCAGCACAGAGTTGAAATGACCACTGCATCATTACGGCCTGACCCTGACTGAACCGGTCACAAGAGGATGAGAGCTCAGCCGGCTTCACATCTTTTGGACAGATAGCGTGAGCCCGTCGTATCGAGATTGTCTGCTCCGCAATCGTCGTCAAGTTCTCTCCCCCCCCACCCCCACCCCCACCCCCCTATCTCAATTTCTCCTCAGCCGCCCGCTCCTCCCTGCCTCATTATTCATGTAATCCGTGTTGCACTTGCGCTCTCCCCCTGACACCCTGTCTCCGTGATGGCACCCAATATGTGCAGGGGGTGCGGGAGGAGACGGCGGTGCAGGAGTGGGGTAGCATCAGCAAAAATACAAGATGGCAGCGTTGTTGTTGTTTTTTTTTCTTTCTTTCTTTTGAGTGGCGTGACATACATGGGCCAGGTGGGTGAGGCAAATTTTATATACAGGACGCGGCAGGGATTAGAATTCGGGAGCCGTGCCATTTTACATGCAAAAGTAGTTCTGTGACAGTGCGTCCTAAAAATAAAACGTGCAGGCAAATGACATGGGGAAGCAGTCCTTGTCTACTACTACTACTTCTACTACAACACCTTGATATGCTTGTCTTATCGAGCATATAAAAGTATTGTTAAAAGGTCTAGGGACGGACATTGCAAATTAGCTTTGGCTATAGATGCTGTAGTGTTTCACATGTTGATTGTGTACACTTGTCCATATCAAAGAAATAGGAAAAATAAAAAACCTAAAACAAGTGTTTTTTTTTTTTGTCTAATACTATTTATGTCAGACGGGTCATAACCAGCCACCAGATGAGTCTGACTTTACATGATAGGAAATAAAAAGATTCTAATAATTGTATCACAGTTACCACTTCTTGCTTGAAGTTGTATATAAAATAAAATGATTCATGAATTTGTAGTAATCTTTATTCTTATGCATTCAAGACACTATAGCCCTGAGAATTCCGGTTTTCACTAATACAGATTTGACTATTTGTTTGAATTTTTTAGAAAAACTAATACAGTGCTTGCTTGCTGCTTTGTTGTTATTATGTTTATGATGGGGCAGGTACAGATCATCATTGCAATCTTCAATGCGGCCCATAACTGACTTTGCCAACAAATGTCTACATGTAAAACTCATTTACAAATGTCCTATGGGTGACACGTACTTGTTTACAATGCCTCCCTATTAACATTTTTTTTATTCAGTTTACAGGCCAATTATCATTCAACAGCATGCATGCCTACCTTTTGTCATGAAGCCTTCACATTTGGCTCTGACACAAACCTCGAACAATACTTCTTTGCAAACTGTAACCACGGCCCAAACAAAACCACATCCTCCTTTCTTTTATCTTTCTTTCCTTCTTTCTTTCTATTGTGCTCCCTTCCCGCGGCCTTATTTCTCCCCCACACCCTTCCCGCCCCGTAGGGAGACACCTGACTTCTTCACAGACATTTCCTTGAGCGGGAAATCCAGCAGGGCTTTAGGAGCACGACTGAAATATGGGTTTAAGGGGAGTTAAGCATCGCTAAGTCTGCCAGTGACCTGTGATGGCCGAGCTCTGAAGCCTCAACTACAGCACTACACTTAAAACACCACTCTTACCTGTGCGCGCCGTCAAATTACTCTTTATTAATAATAATCCATACTTAATAATGGGGCTGGATGATCAAGGTTAATGTGCACACAATTATGTCTTCTAATATTAATAATTATTTTTGTACTAGATTCTTAAATGTAGTATTATTTGATTCATATTTGCAAACAAGCAATATATGATCAGGATAACATTAGGAAATTATCTTGAATGTGGATGAAAAGACATTCTGTTAGGTCTTGTATCTGATTTTTCTCAAAGCGTAAATTTAGGAAAAAGAACAAATCTCATGTCAATAAGTATTTCTGAGGAAGTTTTTTTGCCACAGGCCTACTCAATCTCTTTTTTTGGATGTTCAACTGTTTCCACATAGATCAATACTTACTGAATAGTCCATATGCTAGTCCTTTTTATGGAACCACACTATCTTGGGGTTCCATTATGATGCATTAAACAAAGCATTGCATGTTTTGATTGAGGGACAATATCCTCAAATGTTGCATGAAATAGGAAGTTGATACCTATAATTAAATGGGAAGCCGAAAGACAAAATCTAAAACTGCTCAGGAAATGATACTATTTAGGTCAGAGATTTCAGACCACTTTTTATCCCCAGAGCAACTTGTTTGGGAGAAAAATGGCAGAGAGTGGTCAAAAGTGAGTCTATATATTATGGCTATCTGGCAAAAGATGGGGTGTAGTTTCATACCCGGAAAACAAAATGTTATCAATGTATTAGCGCCAAAACTATGCATTTTCTTATAATAGTTGTAAAAGTGATTCATGAAATTGGAAATATTCAGCAGATTTGTCATTTCTAACGCCACTGGGACTAAAGAGGGTGGTGAACAACCGGTAGATCCTGAGGTGTTGATTACTTTTGTTTTATCAATAGTTATTCAAGTGTTTAGTTGTCCTCGGGTTCTCCATACATCCCAAGATCTAATCCCAAATGTAATTAAAAAAAAACCTCACCTTTTAACTTTCCATGTACTGTTTACAGCATAAGCGAGGTGTTTTTATGAGCTTGTTTAGCCTTCCTCGCCCGCCCGTGTTTAAGAGGTTACATTCCCGGCCCGTCAAATTATACCTCACTTTAATCTCGCTAATGTGTGCAATGTCAGAGACGACATAAAATCTGGCAATACATCTTCTCATATTCTTGTCATGACTGGTAAAAAGTGCTGACCCTTTGTTCTTTCGGCGATGATACATATTAGTAATATAATGATACTTCCCCGCTTTCCAAGCCCCGCGTTCTTCTGATATGCGCCCACGGGGTCATGGATCACCCAGCCAATCGACGCGTGAGAGGAAGAGCGCTTCTGCCGGCCAAATGAAGGCGCAGTCATTAACGGCTTCCACTTTGCGCTTACTTTTCTCTTACCCCCCCTCCTCATCTTCAGTCCCTCAGCTTCCCATGGGAGGGATTCTTCATCTGCAGTCTTGTGCAGCTGAGCCGGCTGTTCCGTCCGACCGAAATAATCCGCTGCGTCGACTGGCAGTGGCCAAACTTCTTGTGTGCAGTGGGATATTGCAGGATGAAAAAGCAATCCTGTCTGCACCACTTAGATGCCTTGGTGATAGTTCAACAAGGGTAATAATGTTTTAACCGCAGCACTGGCCTTTTAGATCTGCCCATGCGCTGGCAACGATGGTGTGGGAATTGGAAACGAGAAGGTTTTTCATATTGTGTGTAACAGAAGTCCTCAAATCTGCTGTGAAGCATTGCAGGCAAAAACTTGGTATAGTCTGATATGCATACAGTGTTCTGGAGCAGAGATTTCACCTGTTATTGTGGCTCATAACCAATACATATTCTAAGTACCTGCCAGATACTTTTTAATTATAGAAACATACAGAAATACTTTTTAGTTTTAAGTTAAGCACTGGCGAGACCCGTCCATCCTAAACCCACTCCTTTCTCACTGGACAAAATGGCCTTTCCTTTCCATTCGAAATCTTTCTTCGGGTGGTTGTGCCAAGTTTGAGCTACTGTATTAAATACCAGATTTATACAATTGTATTTAACAGGTACAGTAAAAATTCATAGTTCCTCATCACTTAGATCAGTCAATCATTCCCCACTATTGCTATTCACGATGGCCGAGGACACAACTGGTGTGTCTGAATACAAAATATTGAAAAATGCAACAATAAAAATCCCAATATGCAGACTTATTGGAAAAATACTGACATTACCTCTTACTGGCAAAACTCTGTTAAGATACACATTTTCCAAATTCATTGCATGCTTCTCTCATACATGGGACTTCAGTGAACAGAAAAGACAGGACTGTGCCATGCGCCATTAAAAATCTATGACAGACCGTACCGGCTGAGGTCACAGGTCTAATGATGCATCCATGTTTGACATTCACATGTTCACTATGGGCAGAAAGAATGTCTTCTTTCAGGCCTTTGAAAAGAACTGGGAAAAGGGAAAGCATTACCTACAGAATACTTCATCTTTAATCTAACTAAACATAAATCATTCTGCTTGAAAATGAAGTCTATGAAGCTAGAGTCAGGGGGAAAAAACCTGCCAGCTTTTCCTCCTTTCTTTTCTCAAAAATGTACCCTCCCATAGAGATATTCAGACAATGAACGGATTGAGCATGTTTTTATGTAATTGTGAATAACTCTTTGCATATCTCCAATAGATATCATTGAAGATTGTTGATCACCCTTGTTTATTTTTATGATAACAAACTTACTACTGCAGACTCTCTCTCGAATATTGAGATTTAACAAGGTTCAAAATGATTTAAAATGTTGATTCACACTTGATGGTGATTGTGAGCATTATAAGTAATATACACAATCAAACACAATCACTGTTTTTGTCCGTCCATGATCACCCTTTCTGGAATAGATGTAATAGACAGGTGAGCCCCTCTCAATTAGTTCAACTGTTCTCCTCCAGATAATCTCACAGGTTACAATTGATGACATTGCTTTAAAATACATACTATAATTCATAATGAGGAGTAGAGCTGAAACAACTAATCGATTTAATCGATTAAAATCGATTATTAAAATAGTTGTCAACTAATTTAGTCATCGATTAGTTGCTAAATAACTTTTATTTTGCCGTAAGCGGCTCATTTCGTGCATATTTTAACTCTGCGGTGACCAAATGGTGGCAGTAATGAGCCACCGGAGGTTTTACAGCAGGAGAAGTAGCGAATAGCCAATAGCTGGCCTCCTTTTATGTCACATGCTTCGCGCACAGCTTCTCTTCAGCATACAGCAAGATGGCGGAGGCAAGCGGAGTAAGCTCGAGAAAAAAAAGGAAAAAAGCAGAAGACAAACCTAATCGAACGAAGTCATCCAAAGTGTGGGAGCACTTTACTTTGAACCTTCAAAAAAGAAGAGTAACCTGTAAACTCTGCGCTACTGACTTGGCCTGGCACGGGAGTACTACGTCTCTGCGTGAGCACCTTAAACCATCTCTCTGCAGTACTGACTGTTTGCAAAAGATGGCGCCACACTCACTGTTTTAGGCATAAAGTTGATCTTTCAAATAATTTGCACAAAGATGTAAAAAAAAAAAAACATTTATCAGTTTATCAACTTAAATAAGCCTTGTTCGGGATTTTAAACTACTTCAGAAGCCCTAAGGATTTTCATGGTGAAAACATTATTGGAAATCTCCTTGTGAAATTTGCTAGAGTATGTAACGGTCAGTGTTTTGTTTTGATGGTCAACATTGAGTTCACTAAAGGATTACAAAGACATAATAAACAGCTCCAGTTAAGTTTTTGATGTGGATATGAATATGTAAAATGGTTAAAATCTCTAAAAAGTCTATGTTGAATGATGAAGGCCCTTTGTTAACAATTTACTTGGAAAAAAATTGGCAAAACTAAAATATAAGTACATAAACCGATTAATCGATTAATCGTAAAAATAATCGCCTGATTAATCGATTATCTAAATAATCGTTAGTTGCAGCCCTAATGAGGAGTCTAGCTGTGTCCAAATAAGTATTGAGGACATGTATTTGATCAGATCCAAGGAAGTCAGTGGAGAAATCTTCTTTGATAACTTTGTTCCAAATAAAACCATAATCTAAATCCTCCTTCCGGACATTTATTCTCGTGTAAAACATTTTTATGGCATGCAAAAGTGAACATAATGAAGCCACCTGAAGAGTTAAGAGCTGTCAGCAGGGTTCATCGCGCACCAGCTCAGGCAATATGACAAAGCTCTCGGTTTTTTAAAATGTATTTAACTAGTCACCACAGGCTCCGGCTATTCTCTCCTACCCTCTTACATCTCTCTTCCCACCGAGAGCCGAATTAGATGCGTGGACATGAATACAGATGCGGGGGTCAGAATTCGAAGTGGCAGCGCGTAGATTCTTGTCTGTCGGAGAAAAGGGATACCACTTCGCCAGCCTCATGTAACCACAAATGGACACGAGCCACGTATTGCCAGATGCTATTTTCAAATCCTCATATCGGAATCAAGAGTGTCTGATAGCAGCAGTCTCGGAAAGGCGCGGTATAGCCCCGGGGCCCTGTGGTCTTGTCTGACACTGTCTTTAGAAACGATTCCCAGCAAGGTGGACTGCCGAGCGAGTGGACTTGGGTGTCAGGGGGAAACGGTGCCATATGTCCAACTAGATTTTCAGTGTGTTTTCGCCGCCTTTTGTCGACAGTTAAAATGAAATGTGAGAAGATGGGCGCGCGTAGCAAAAACAGGCCTCGGGTGTTGTCTTTCACCGGAGATACAGGTGTTACTTTCGCGAAGTCCCAAGTCTCTTTGCTCATCTGGCACCTCGGCCCTTTGTGTGTAGAGAGCGTGTTGGGAGGGTCACGTTCGGGGGCTTGGATGGCGCGCACATTTTGAGGTTGTCAAAATGGATGAATTTGAGTGGTTTCTCGTTGTGGCAAGCTGTGATATTACGACATATGTGTCAGCTGTAGTTGGGGCTTACAAATGCTGGGGGAGGTTTTAATGTGTTCTGCAATGTGGCAACTTTCATTATTGGTCATGCAGTGACCAATAAGTTTCAAGTCATATTTGTGCAGTGGTGACTCTTATCGCAGTGAGAATGCATTCAAACATAGGAGCAACATTTCTTAAGAGACTTATATTGTGCAAACAGATTTGTAAGAGATTTTTGTTTCATTTGATCTAAACACTCAAGGTTGTATAGATTCATGATTCATATTTTAGTTATCTTCAAGCTATTTCTTCATTCAGAATTTTGGATCCATTCATCCATCCGTTTACTTCTGCTTCATCCATTGCCGGGTCACAGGGGCAGCAGTCTAAGCAGAAACGCCCAGACTTCCCTATCCACACACACTTGCTCCAGCTCATTCTTTGTTCCAGAATTTTGCTTGAATGAATCAAAGATCTTACCATGGTTCATTTCATAAGGTTCAAGGATGATTTTTATTTTCAGTTTTGAGACATAGCTATTGCGGGAAAAGCATGATACGTCTTCTTTAAGGAGATAAGCCGGGGATAGACCGCCCACCAGAAAGTGAAAAAGAGCAAGTTTATATTAGGCTTGTTTTAAGTGCTGAGAAAATTATTTTTACAGAGTAATCCCCCAAGACAAATTGACAATTCTGTATGGGATGCAAAAACTTAATATGTGTAGAGAAAATCCTTTCATAGAGGCGAGTGATCCAGACTGCAGAGCCCTCACAGTCCAGTTTTACGGTTCACACCAGGTCTACCGCACATATGGGTTGACGTTGTTCCATGGAGCTGTCTAGGAAACGCAGTAAGACAGGAAATTGAGACAAACAACAGATGATGCTTTGTGCGCCAATATTACAAATTCAAATATGTTTTTAATTTGCCCTGCTTCCAAACGTGTCCCTCGCCGGACGCCAACATATGCCGTATGACCACTGTGATATGGCTCCGGATATTGGATTATAGAGGCTTCCCCTGGCGTTGGAGGAAAAGCCTGACTCTTAAGATCTGCTCTTTTCTTCCAAAACATGTTGGCTACCAGTAATATCAAGAATAAACCAACACAAAAAGACAAACGGCCTTCAAGTGCGCCTGCTGGGACCACGCTGGGGGCTCTCTTATTTGACTAAAGGCTACACTCGCCTTTATGCCGCGGAGAAAGAGTCCCTGTCAACCCGGGGCCAGAACAATAGGGGCCAGCCGGGGGAAACGGGGCCCATTTGCATGCAGCTGTTTGCCGTTTCCAGACTCACAAAGGCCAATCAAAGGAGCCTTAATGGAATATGACAACCATCAGCCAACGCCTTTGCACTCTGTCTATGCCAGGTCCCGCCACCGTGTCTCGCCTCCAAAAGTGTCCCAGTTATTAAAATTCAACATTCCTCAATAGTTTTTTTCCCCCTCTCTCACAGTTTGATGTTTTGACAGCGGCGCTAGCCAGGTGAAAGGTTGGTCACGATGAGTTTTGAACAAGAGCAGCCAAGATTGTCCTTTTGTGCAGTTAGAATTGGCATGAATCGCTTAGATTAAGTAGTCGGTGGTGGGTGTACTTTGTTGCGTTTACTTTAGTAACTTTTTAACCTTTTTTCTTTCTTTTTACTTTTTAAGTAGTAATGGGTTAGCAGTTTTTCTGTATAATTTTAGTGTGTGTTTGTTGCCCTTTCTCTGTGAGTCAGTCAAGTGACATGCGGTTTGTTGACAATATTTGTACAATTATGCGCTTTGTGCATCACTTCTTGAGTTTTACTTATTTTTGTGTAACCTTTCAAATCTTAAAAGGTCATATTTTGCATTGATGTCTCAACAATGACATGAATTACATTTTACATAAATAGACATAAGACTTGAGTCAAACACTACTTGCAACATTATTTTAAAGCAGCTGTACTTAGTAAAATCTACTAAAAGCTCTTCTTTTCAAATAACCAAAAGCGGTCCATTTAAAGTGCACTTTACTTTGACAAATTGAGAAAGACTTATACATTATTTAATTAAAGCATGTTTGATACATAGGAGGAATAATTAAGATTAGATTTTTTTTTAAAGTATGAAACGTTTTTTTGTTCTCCTATTCGGCCATGAGGTAAAGTCAAAATTGTACGGATAAAGAAAAAAAAGGGCAAATTGACTGCAGGTGTAATTTATTCATTAAACTGAAGTATTTTGCCAGGCAGCTTTTGTGGTGAGGACTGTGCACTGGTGCTATGGTCTGTTGCCAAACGCCAATATCTTCACTAAACTTTCATTATCTTCCGTTTCATCTCTGGGGTGTAAAAAGCCCGAGTGTAACTCTGCCGATGGCTTCAAACGCACCCATCTGAGCCGCAGTGCCACTTCCAATTTCAAGGGTGTTGATAGAAAACAAAATATGTATTATGAGAAGGGATTGCAGGGCTGAATTAGAGGCTGTCAGCTGGAGGAGATGGAGGCCGAGTGCTTCATGGTGAGGAGTAGTGGCCATGGCTCTGCTCTCTGGGGCTCAATAGGAGCTTTAGCTGGCAGGTCGGGGCAAGGAATTTGAAAAGCTACTTCCCTCAGTCACTGGCTGATCAGAATGCACAATAAAGCTTTGTGTCAACAAGTCCAGGAAAAGGGATTGCAGCCAATTAAATCTTACCAAGAGTGGTTACCATAGTGATTAGACTAAATTCCTTACGCTGATTGTGTAATGTGATGTAAATCACAAACGCTGCAAAAGGGACAGCACACAGGGTTGTGTTATGGATTTTTCTCTTCTAGTTTTCTTGACACCGCTTTCATTGCAGCTGGTGCCCTTCTGTCAGACTTTGGCTGCTGAAAGTTGAACATTCAAACAAAGCACAGCACGCAGGACCGAAATCCTTTCATACCTCTAAAGATGATGACATTTGTGCACACAAACAATACCCTTTCTTTGCAGATTCCTGTTAAAATAGTTTTGAAAAATATTTCAAACCAGAAACTTTTGTCTATGGGTTTTTCTTCTTTAGCTCAAAAGCCCTTTTCCATAAGTCATCTATGAATATTCTCGTGAATTCCTCCTCCTCTTACTATACAATGAGCAAAAATATCTCCTTTTATACACATTTGAACCTTTTTAGACAGATTTGTCATTGCTTAGCCAATTATAGGCTGACAAGATGGTCATTAATGAGGCCGAAGCTACCCGCAGTTTGGAGAAAAGGCAATTTGTTCTTGTGGCCGCCAGTACAGTGTAGCTACTCCCCCTAATTGATGTACTGTTAGCCTATGACCAGTGCGATCTATAGTGTGGGGGCTGGAGGAGGAGGTTAGTGAGACCCAGGTGGAATCAATTTCTGTAGGATTCTGCTGACAGCACCCGCCATCGCATCATAGCGGCGAGATGGATGCTCAGAATCTGCATGGGACAATGAGGAAAAAGGTCATGAAGGAATATTGCATTTTTCTATTTTTTCCTCCCTCAACGAAAGTGTACTCACATTTCCTCGAATTGCAAAATGCTATTGTGGTGGCGTGTAGAGCCGCCACGATAAACCCGTCACTCCTGCTATGACGAATGGGGACTCACTCCACTGTGGCGTTTTCATCTCAGAGCTCTTTGGACAGGTTTTCCAAGAGGTACACGTAATTGTATCGGTTATTGGAATAGATGGAGTGACCACCGTAGCCCTCCACTGGCGCTGCTGTGGCACAGGCGTCTCCTAATGAGGTGATAAACACTCCGTCTAAGCAGAATCTACTGGCCATTAGAAAGATCGCGGCCATTCTAATGAAACGTCTGCTGTTGTAGTGACACGATTTATACATTTGTGTTGTATCGCGCCGGGCGGCTGCGGAGATGAGATTATCCCCACGTGAACCGCACTACTCGAATTTAATATGTTACATGCTGTTTTCTCATGCCGGAGTGCGACATCACATGTAAAGTGACTTGGAACATGATTAGGAGCTAGTCAAGCACGACGAGCTCAAAGGACTTGTAAGCTTGTGGGTCATTTTCCTGCAAATGATTGGATATGTGTGCTCTAAAAGGTTCTTGCATTTTAAAAGTATATTCTATGATGACGAGGATCCATTGGTTTTATATAGCGGTTTTTATAACACTTCTCATGTCATTCATTCACTTTATATTCGGTGGTTATAAACTCCTACTGTAGTCACAGCTGGGCAAGCAATGCAACCAGTATGTGCCATTGGCCCCTCTGGCCCTCAGGTAATGAGGGTGAAGTGTCTTGCCTAAGGACACAACAGCTTGGCACTTTATCAGCAGCGGTCTACCGTGGCACCTGGTGTTCTCAGAGGTCCCCCATCACAGCACTAACTGGATCTGGCTTTCACATGCAGGTGGAGCCATGTATGTGAAAGCCTATGTGGGGGATTGTTTGGCATTTTCAATATCACTATGTCATCCAAGCACATGCTTTACCAACATTTTATAGCATGGTAAACTTCTTCAAAGTCAAATTTGTTATGGACTAAACATTGCTCAACGTCTGCATATAATTTAATGTATATCAGTAAGTGCTATTGTAGTACTTTCTTAAATAGCACATTGTACAGTTTTTGTTTTCCATACATGCTAGTATCAGAAACAAGAAAATAAATAATGATAATTATTCTCAAGATCATGTTCAAGGGTATATATAATAATGCAAAATGTCTCTATCACATACTGCAATCAATATCTGAAACCATAGTAAACCATATCCATCTATTTTTAAAGCTATAAGTAAAACTTTCCCTGCAGACTGACGGTTTGTACCATTTGTACTGTATTTTGAACGGCTGCTGTTGCGATGAATAGATTCATGTTACATAGATATTTTTTCTTCTCGCTGTAGCTAGTGTGACATGTGCGGACTGACACAGAATATTATTACAAGCGAGCCGAGCGCAGCGGGATAAAATGACTCGCAGACATGTGGGTAGAGGTTCCAGGGGTTGGAATTTCAAGTCTGAAGCACTCTGGCTGAAGCCGTTCAAACAATGCTAATTGCGGCAGGGCCCGACTGTCAAAAGTGTGAGGATAATTAGAGTGAGGGGGCAAAGTGAACCTGGGGTGGTAAGTGTTTGGACATGACAATGCACAGGAGCCAATGCAAGTGCTGCAGAGGTAACACAGAGAAATCCAGGCTAATTAGGAGAGAACGCTGCAGAAAATATAAATGCTATAGCTGCCCCCTCAGGGACACACCAGAGCTGCAAACAACGCTGATTATTGGCCGATCACACAGAGCTCTGCTTGCACTTCTTAAATGGAACACATTTGCATGTTCTACTTAGATTTTTACCTAATGGTTTTCTCTGGATTGCAGTTACTTATTTCAGTGCTGGATCACAAAGGCTTCGGATAATGGATTTCTCTCAATGTCTCCTCGTCCATGAATTAACATTGTACTTAGAGAGGATCAAAATCTTTGGTTCAGCATATTTTTCAGGTTGTATTGAATATATTGTAGTGTTTTGTTTCAAAAGCTGTAAGAAAAGATAGTGGCTCAGAAGGTAGCCCATTGGCGTACTCTGGTAAACTCCTGTTGTGTCCTTGTACCACCAGACCCCTCACATTATCCACTGTGTCTGTTTGGAAAGATAAGTATATGAGAAACCTTTAGTTTGTCTAAACACAGCAATGGAAAAAAAAATAATCTCTGACGGCGACAATCCTATGTTTTTCTCAGATGTGTTCATTAAATGGACATTATGGTGTAAAATCAATACATTCATGATTCATTGTTTTATTTCAATTGATCCATGCATTGATTTTGCTTAATCCTGTATTGTCCTGCATTAAATGCTCAAGATAATTTTTGTTTTCAGATACCTTCTATTCCTGCCGTCTACTTCGTTGTAATTATTTATTAAAAATAGACATAGAGTTAAGATTAAATTAATTAATTAGCGAGCAAAGGACGATTAAAGTCCTTTGCGCACTTATGGAGTCCCTTAGGTTGGATTGTTTCTGAACAGTCAATAGACCAGTTTTATGAGGCTGTATTAGATCAATATACAATAAACAAACAAAAAATATTGAATTATTTCTAAATACTGTTTGGAAATATGTCAAACATATGATTCTAAATAAAGGCTAGTTTATGGGATAGGAAGTTTGTAACCTCCCATTACTCCAGAAGTTTAAAAAGAAGACATGTGGACCAGATTTTCAGCATGGAGACATTAGACTTTCATATTACTAACTTGTGCAATAACAAATGGACATAGAAGCTTCAAATGTTGTTTTGTAGTTTCCTTCCATATTTCCATTGATAATCATTGGTCTGTAAGACACAGCCAAGGGACATTAGAACATGAATCAATCACTATACGCCAATAAAACCCAATTTGTAACATGATCTTTTCCAATGTTGCCAATGTTTAGTGTAAAACCTCACAAGATCCAGCACCTCAGGGAGCGCCTAAATATTTTCAGAAAGTGGGTGCAGACCTGATTTAAATAGTTAATTTAACCTAAAGTAGTGCTTTTCAGTGGCTGCTCCCATCTGTTGTGTTCCATGTATAGATTTTTTCTCCCATGTGGACTCCAGACAGTCCCCTCTTCGATCACAGACTCCGCGAATGGATTATATTACACCCCATTCTACCGGGATTTGTTCTTTTCCCCTCTATCTCTACTTCCCAAAGCACATACAGAAAGAGAAACAAATGAGGAAGCTTGTAGAACCGTAAAACAAACCATCCTCTGCCCGCTGGCTTTAGTGTAGTCTTTGTATTTGCCGAAGAATTTATGAGGTTAACATTGGTCTCCTATGACTTTTAGTCGATGTCTCCGCCAACGAGCGAAGGCCACAGAGACCTGGGGAGATGGATTGTTTCGTCTTTGCCTATTTCGGTATGGTGCGTAATGGCCCGCCTGTTTAAAACTGTGGTAAACATGCGACTGCTGTTGTCTATTATTTTGCGCCGGAGGAATCTGTCAGCGTAATGTGTGGTCTTTGTTGTATTGGAGCACAGATCCTTTTAAGTCATAAATTGTATTTATCTTGCCTGTTTTAACTGGGGAGTCTGTCTGTAAAAGAAGGACTGAAGCAAATACTTCGAACAATTCTTGCAATACAATTGATACATTGGTTGGATATCATTGTTTTAGCTGTCTTACATTATGCTATAATAAAGCAATTTGGAACAAAAATGTGCGCACAAACATATTTCAATCTTAAAAATATAATGTGTAACTTCTTCATCAATAGTTCGAGGTTGACTCAATTGTCTCTGTAGAAAAATGTGTCTGCATTTGACCCATCCACTAGAACACAATGCCACAAATGCACACTTGTCCGGAGTGCCCTGTGACCCATGTCCAGTTGTTGCTTGGTCAGGACTTCCGGAGCTGGAGGACTTTACCTATAGTGTTTGTGGGAAGCCTGGAGTTCCTGGATGAAACTCGCCCAGACTCTACAGCAGCAAGCCTAAGACCAAGTCACTTTTTTGTGTGAAAACGAATTATGCAAAGTTTTATGATATATAGAAGTGGTGACAAAGCAATAACATGGATTGAAGCAGATGGCAAACTAACCAGTATAAATACTTGCCTAATGAGCGTACTTCGAAAACAGATACTTTTTTCATGGCTTATGAGTTTCGCTTGGTCCGTGGGATTGGATAAATGTAAAATATCAGTTTTACTTCAAACCATTGAAAGTATAAAGTTACATTAATAATCCCTCTATACAAAAGATTGCTTTCTGAACTGTTTTATTGAAATATGTAATCCATCTTCTTGAATACATTTTAAAACATTTGTATATTTTTGTCCGCAGACATTTCGCATCAAGTCTTTACATTAATACATCTTTGGGCAATTGCTTTTATTGTCTCTGAAGGGTGATTACTTACTATTGGTTCCTTATGCATCTTTTTCCTCCGCAGCTTTCAGTCGCGCTGCCTTGCCGTTCGGCCTGGTCAGGAGGGAGCTCTCCTGTGAGGGATATGCCATCGATCTGCGCTGCCCGGGGAGTGATGTCATCATGATCGAGACGGCCAACTATGGGCGGACAGACGACAAGATCTGTGACGCTGACCCCTTCCAGATGGAGAACGTCAACTGCTACCTCCCGGATGCCTACAAGATTATATCACAAAGGTACGGCTTTGGTTTCAAAACACCGCCAAGAGCTGGGGGCTACAGACCTCCTGCGGACCGGGAGCATTTTGACGACACTTTTCACAAAAAAAGAAATCAGTTTTATATCCAGCAAACACGTCAGCTTTCACAACCATTTATTGGACTATTTTTCGACATTTTGCCATGATACAAGTCCTTATGTGTTATTAGGTCCTCAATGGTAAATTTGTTTATACTTTTGAAGACTTTCTGAGCCCGAGCTTAACCCCTGAAAATCCCCAGGACCAACAATGCCTTTGACATATTAGAATAGCAGAGCACCTTGTTAAAACAAACTGGACATAGCCTCACAAGGCAAGGCAAGGCAAGTTTATTTGTATAGCACAATTCATACACAAGGCAACTCAAAGTGCTGAAAAAAACAAGAAAGCATTAAAATCATAAATAATCACAGAACAGTAAAATAACGATAAAAATATAAAATCCCTCAGTTGTATGCACAGCCAAACAGAACCACAAATAGTGGTTATGCAGTGACATTTATTTCACTGCAAAAAAGTTAGGCAACAAGCTAGCTCTGCATTTTTTACCTCACTGCTCAAATAGCAAAGATTATGAGTATCACATTGCTATCAAATGACCACATATTTAGCATTTCATGATCTTATAAAATATTGATCATGGATGAAACTTTGCTCTATTTCAATCCACCTCTGTGAGCTCTTCAGTCTGACTCTTTAAGATCTTATAAGTAAAGATATTGAAATCAACAGCTTTCACCTCGAACAATTCCTGTTCTTTTATCGACTGATGTGATGTGTAGGTGGCGTCTTAATAAAAGAGCGAGCTATAGCTTGAGTCTCGACTGTGAAGAATTGACAAGCATGCAGCCGATCTCTTCACACCTGCGGTTTGAGTCATAATCGCACTCGCACACATCCCCATCTCTCGGTATCAGACGCGGCTTTCGCTTTGTTCTTCTACTTCTGCTCGCACTCAAGTGGCAAAAGCTGCGGGACAATTTACATACTTCTGGACCTGTCCTAATTCAAACGCGCCGTTAGCAAGGCACATGGACTTTGATGCTGCGTCTCTACAGTGAGCAGAGAGAACGAACACGTCTTGAAACAGTAATGGCTTGGAGCTGCGGATATTGAAGTGGACCTGGTCTTAATGTCTTCAATGAGTGTTTTTTATTAAATAATGGCAATGGATTACATTCAACAAATCTATTAATGCAATAATCTTGATATATTTAGGGGTTTTGCTGTTAATGCTTGATTCCAAAATGCCACTTGTTTGCAGATATAATACTCCATTACGCTCGCTCCAAGGGCATTTCTGTTTCCTTTTAAGATTAATTAGATTTGAAATAGTAGATTAATAAATTCGCAGATTTGCAGATTATATTCATGCCTGTTGGACACTGGGTCCTTGATAAGATTTTCTTTCTTTCATTATCAAACTTTCTCTATAATAAGAGCTATTTGGATTTCATGAATGCACTAGCTGATGTCTAGACAACTGCCCTTCAACTGGTTCTAATACTTTTTTATTTAACTAATTAAGCATCCATTGAGCTCGATATTTTTTTTCCAAGGGAGACCCAGGTATCAAGTGCAACACAACCGATTGATAAATAATATGTTATTTTTTTATATTTGTGTTAATATCCTATAGCCAAGCCCAAACTGCTATAAGTATCCAAAATAAGTCTCATGAGACAGTTATTTATTCATGATTCATTTAAGTACTTTTCAATTAGTGAATAGAGAGATTGAGAACCTCTTCAAATGCAAGCAACAGTTAGCCCAGCCCATTCTTCCCCTCACAACTTGATAGAACAAAATTCAAAATCTCACCATAACAAGAGTCGATGCTTTAACCATTCTCCTCCTGCAAATCTTAGGTGTTCGGTCTTGTGGTGGTTCTGCCAAGAGGGGGGATGGATTAAATCGGTTTGTCAAAAATATGCGTTATTTAAAATTCAATTCAATTTATTCTCGTATAGCCCTAAATCACAACACTAATTATCTAGAGAAATGAAATGACACAATTCAAATTACTTTAAAGCTGGGGTGTCTAACTTTTCAACCACAATACATGGAACTAATTAACCCCATGAAGCTCAACTCAATCTGAAACCGTTTGGTCCCATCACTAGTTTTCACATGCAGGTAATTTTTAGTCAGAAAAGTGAGTAAGGGAGGACCACCTTCACTTATCCAATCAGCTTCAAATAGTGACTCATGCGGCTCTTTATCGCAGAATGATGCAGATAATGTTGTGGTCTAAACTTTACTTTCACAAGACCCCAGTTTTTAATTGATTTTTGTTAATTTGACTTTATTATCGGCACAGAAATCTATTGGAGAGAAGCATACATACCAAGCAATCATTTCGCACAATTCTTTTTCTCCCCACCTGTATGACGTTTTGTGCAAAGTTAAGCGAACCGTGAATAAATCGCTCCTGACAGAAGTATGTGATTTGAGACGCGGCATTAGCCTCAGGTAGCGAGTCAATGCCCATCATAATCATCCCTTTATCCCGGTCCCCCCCCTCTCTCTCTCTCCCCCCGACTGCTGTTTCGCTGTCAAACGGCACAGAAAACACCTCTGCTCCTCTGTTGCCTTTTCCCCCAGAGGTGTGTTTTGGAGTGTGTGGATTTTTGTAAAGGCCACTGGATGCACTATTCATAGCTGGTAACAGACACAGTTCATCTTCTAATGCACCGCGGTGTCCTAACCCGGCTCTTACAACTTTAGCATCGCCCACCATTCCACACCTTTATGGTTTTACCGATCTGTACTTGCTCCTCGGAGACCTCGGCGTGCCATCTTGCTTTTTCTTTTCCAAATTTAGCTCCGGTAATGTTGCTGCTGCGCCCCGAGGTGCCACCGCGACTGCTTCCATCACTCGTGTGTTGTCATGTCAGCTACCACCGCTTTGGCAGACCTGCGTTTTTCGAACTTATCTTTGTCCCAAATCCCCCCCAGAGGCACGGCAGCGCAAAGAAAGCGAGTGCAAGCTTCTTTAACACACTACCACGTTTCTAATGATCCAGATCAAAGGGAGTATCATAATTAAGCGTGAAGTGATAACCATGTTCAAGTATAGCGAGGGGAAGAAAAATAACATTGGCAGCCCTTGATTAGTCCTCCCTCGTTTTTTCAGAGGCGAACTAAAGCAGCCACGCTTTTTTTTTTTCACCGCGTTAAGCCTTGATGCACTACCCATATGGGAATGATTAACAAAAACACAGCGAGACAGATAAATAAACATATTAAACAAGAAGACGAGAAGCGGATGGGGAAACTGCGGCTGTTCCGTTGATTTGGAAATCGCATCTAAAGTATTTATCATCAGCGAGGCCAATTCTGAGAGGGGCAGAGCCAATCATTTTCGTCTCATGCGAAAGAAAATGTTTGGTTCCTTGCTTGAAAATAGTCTGAATGAAACATTTATAAAGATACGAATGGGAGAAGGACTAATGGATAGCAGTGCTTCCTCGTCGGCCTGTTTTCACAACCAGATTTCGGCTCGGACTATTCCCACACAGCGCACGAAACAAACTGTTTTGCTGAGTCGCATTGCATCATTTTTATTGGCCACCTACTATGTGACCCAGTAAAGTGGAGTAACAGAATAAATCTTTTAGACCATTGGAGAA
Organism: Knipowitschia caucasica; assembly: GCA_964034765.1. Lineage (NCBI taxonomy): Eukaryota > Metazoa > Chordata > Actinopteri > Gobiiformes > Gobiidae > Knipowitschia > Knipowitschia caucasica. The sequence goes on from OZ035836.1 coordinate 9,657,168, forward strand.
GTAGCTCTTAGGTAAACAAGCACACACTCCCATAACAAAAGGCGAGGGGTAAGGTTGCGCTCCTCCATAGAAATTGCTTCCTCCACAGTAAACTAGCCGAGTAGTTTGTAGGCAATACAATAGTCTTCATCTCCTTAGGTCGCCTTTGGATGCTTTTACAGCGAGTGTCTGTTATGCACCTGTATTTATTATTCTTCTTTTTGAACAGGAACAATGCACGCTACTGAACATGTCTGTAGAAGTGCCAGTTTAAGCTACTAAGAAAAACAGCCAGGTGTAAGAATGCCATTAAAAGACGGATACATTAGTAAACTAAAAAGAGTAAAAGTAAGTACATTGAGTATAAACGGCATATAAGGCAAGGTGACAACATACATTTAACAAATATGACACAGGTCACGTAGCATACAGAGACATTTGTAATTGACTTGTAGTAGTTATTTGTGATCAATGTCTTTTATCAGTTGTAATTCAACACCTCATTCTAGGCTTTATTGTTGTATTTGTTTGCATTCAAAAAACTAAAACTGTAAAAAGATGCCTTTTTAGGGGAAGCAGTCGCTCCAGGTTTTGCTTTAGTTGTTTTTTAAGACATTTGATGTGAAACAAGGAAAAGGTGGGGGTAACTTGTTTGTTTTTAGGTTCAGTAACATTTAAAAATGGATTATACAATTGTGAAATGTTATCATATTTTTTAATGCAGATGGACGACTACAGAAATCAATTACAATAAAAGAAAAAGACAAGGAAAATGTGTAGTGTGGAGCTCCAAAAGTGTTAAAAGCGTTACCTCGGATGCAGCCCTTACCTTTGACAGTAAAAACTATCTTTCAATCATCACAAAACCTCATTGATAATGTTTTCTTCCTTGTTATGTTGGTTTACACTAGCAGCAAGTAACGGTCACAAATCTTTTTATCACACTGCTACCATTCCTGGCCAATCTGTTCTGTTATGTATCTGGAACCCAATCATTAAAATGAAGCCTACATAGATTCTTTGCAGCCTGAACTCAGCGTGCATCGTGTTTTCATGAGTCGGTACTTGCTATAAACACCAACAACAATCAGCTTGTGTGTTTTCCATTAGCATCTCTCTCATTTGCACTTTCTCTCACCTTATGTCGAACCGAACAGCTTTGAGGCACATTTTAACAAATAACATCTCCATACAAACCAATTGCTTAGGGTGCACTTTGGCAGACACATCCAACAGTGATGTGTTACTATGAAGCGATTGGCAATTAGCGGCTAGATCCACCCACAATTAAGAAAATTACCACCAGTTAATGGTTTAGCAAGTCGCAGTCATTTGCAAGTTAACACCATTGAAGTGAATTACCTTTTCCAAGTTTTAAGAGACACTACAATGCAACATTTTCTTTTCTTTTTTAGCTTTTAACCTTGTTTCAGGATCAGCACCATTTGAAACAGACTGCAGTTATTTGTAGCTCCTTTCTAGAGATTATTATTATTATTTGTATCATTATATATTGGGAGTAAACCGGCAACATCCAATCTTTCCAAATGCTCCTTCAAAAACTACTCCAAAACATGTGTGTAAGCACTTGTGTGTAAACAAGTGCTGTAAGGTATTAAGACCTAAGAGTTGGAATATCCACAAAAAAAAAAATAGAATAGAAGAATTCTGTAGATGTCTATTTCATGGTGGAAAATGAAAATACCACCACCAATAGCTTCACTATATCTAACTCAAATGTACACAAAATATTATAACGCTGATCTGAAAGAACAAATAGATTCATTGAGAGATTTTTGGTTTAAAAACACTGAGTTAGACCACACCCTGTTAGATTTAGACGCTATTCCATTATACTGCTATTACTATACATGTAAATGTTACTTGATATATTCTAAAATGAAATTAATTATTCTCAATATATATATATATATATATATAAGTCCTAACGTGAAAACAAACATCGTATCATATCTATTCAAGTGCAGTAAATCCGATCATACACAGACAAACTCGGGGTTACAGCACAATCGCAGAATGGAGGCTAACTATAAATTAGCATGAAGCAGACGCACAGTATTTAATGGTCCTGCTACTTATCATCCATCAGTCTCATATGGCGAGCGATGAAGATTGAATTAAACGGTGTCTCCGTGGATGCATTTAAGAGACTGTCTCGCTCTCATGTCCCGTCCATCCATTCTCATTTGGATGCAGGGACCCACTGGCCTGCGGTAGCCTCCGCCGAGCGCCCGGCTGCAGACAGACCATTAAGGCTAACGTCTTAAATGCAGCTGGCACCATATTGTCCGGCCAATGTTAAAGCAATCACTCGCTGAGCTCCCGTTCTATTTTTCAACTCCGTAATGGACTTTGTGCCTTGCTCTTATTCACATATACACAATGTTTAATAAGCTATTAGTATCTAAAGAGGGATGTTCTGCATATGGAGCAGACGGAGCAGGTGAAACAGCTCCCATAAATGGATGTTCGATTGTGTGCGTTTTTCAAAGTGCACCACGCAGCTTTTATTTTCTTGCCTCCGATTTGAACAGTCCCATTTCCAGAGTTACTAATGGTTTTTTGAAAGTTCTGTGCAATCTTGAAATCTCTGTCCATCTGGCTTGACTGCTGCTGCTGACCTGCTGCAATATTTATCCCCGGCTTGCAAATTGTTGAATGGCCTATTTCCGTGCCATTTTGTTTCTTCATGTTTGAATTGTTTATGTTGCTGACATTATTCTCAATCCGCCGGCCTCCAGAGAGCGCGATTGAAGTCGAGCCAAATCCAGCCTATAAAGCATATTCACACAAACATTGTCCTTCGCTGCCCCCTGTTTTATCATTATGATTATTATTTCAACTTTCTTCAGTTCGTTAAGCACAACTTCTAGCAATTCCAAAGCCTATCTATACTGCAACTAGGGCTGTAATTAACAATTATTTTGATAATTGGTCCATCAAAAGAAGGGATTTCTTTAAAATATAATTCCTTAATTATAAAAGGAGAAATTAATACATTTTAACAAGAGTAGACAAAAGCGATGCCATAAGTCATCAGACCTCTATGGTTCATAAAACAATCAATCAATTATTAACGTATTAAAAACTATTTAAATCGATTAGTTGCAATCGCTAGCTTAACTTGTTACAGCCCTAACTGCACCATTACCAAAACATTTCTGATAAAGGGTCTGCCACCTGCCTTTGTTTTTGTAAAATTACATGATTTATTCTGAAATGTTCCACAGAATGGTTTTAAACGTAGTATATAGGAGACAAGAAATAATACACATATTCTGTCATTTAATAACTTACAAATACAAATCTCACTTGGGGACGATCAAGAAAAAAACAAGTACGTGGGAAACCCTATATCACAAAAGTTCACCTTTTGATACAAGATGAATATATGTTTGTTTTGCTATCCGTGCAAATATTAGTAAAAATTATAAGTAAAAAATAACAATTGTAAACCGCTTTGTGACTCTGGTCTGTGAAAGGCGGTATATAAATAAAGATGACTTACTTACTTACTTACTTAAGCCTAAATACAAGCAATGTTTGTGTGGAGTAAAATCAGCTTGCTTCATGCTAAAATACACAAGTCTCAAATGCAACAAATCTGACATTCTGCTACATGAAGCATGCACAGTATAACAATAGCTACATACAGATCCCACATTCCCGTGTGTGTATTCAGCGTTACATAAAGATCCATCCATCATCACAGTCATGTCTCCAATGACCTTTGAATATTATTTTCAAGTTTCTTGGGTTATAAAAGAAATATGTTGTAATACTTTCGCACTATTGTCCTTTTATATCCTCTGACTAAGACCAACACCAGGATTTTACTCTGATGTCCCCATTTTTTATACGCAGATATTTTCCACGTAAAAGACACGGTGTATTTACTGCCACATTTTTGCATATCGCGGTGACTATATTCTACCCCACCGCATGCCTTAGTGCCTCCTAATGAATGTCTGCTCTTTCAATAGCACCATATAAAAGCATGCTAAAGCAAAATGCCATGGCCAATTCCTAACATGCCTTCAGCTGCTCCTCCACACTTCTCACTACATTTGGTTTTGATTCATTTAACGTTGTCATTCCTCTCCTCAAGGTCGCCCCACACGCTTAAAATCCCGGGATCCCATCAAAAATCATTATAACAGACCTCTTGCCTTTCATACGCTTGTCTTGTTTAGTGGTGTGGAAGAATTGTGGCGAAATCCCTTTGGTCAACGGTATATTTTTTCTTTCTAGGTGCAACAACCGTACGCAGTGTGTGGTTGTCACTGGCTCTGATGTCTTTCCTGACCCTTGCCCCGGCACCTACAAGTACTTAGAGGTCCAGTATGAGTGTGTACCATATAGTAAGTATTGCATTCCCGCTTCCCTCCTTCCCACCCTCCCCTCCCCACAATGTTTTTGATTGTACTCCGTAACGTATTATACTTGTTTGGCAGGTGCGTCAAGCGTGGCAGATCCAAATGTCTTGTCAAAGCGTAATCATAGTTTGAAATTACAAATGTGGAAAGACCAGAAGTGTCAGAAATGTCAAATCTTATTAAAACGCTTGGAAATTCTTGAGAGAAAAGGTGGTGTTTATGAAGGGCAAGTCACAACACCAGGAAAGCACATTTGCAAAGTGTGTCAACAAATCTTGGCAAAATTAAGTGACAAAGTGAATTTTTCGAAATTTCAGGCGTTCCAAAATTGCTTTTGCTTTTTAGTTTCACATTTTAATTTGTAAAGCTTTGACTCTCCTTTGGCTTAACCAACCACACCTCTCATTCTCAAAGTGTGACCATACTGAAAAGCTATTACCCAAACCATAATCATAAAGGTTTTACTAGCATACATTCTTTAGGCACATCACAGAATTTAGCTTTAGCTATTTACGAGCAAATGTCTATTTCATTTTTGCCACGAGAATGTACAATGAAACATATTTTTCCATTTCTCATCCCCTTGACCTCCTTTATACGAATGACTGTGTAGACGTGGCACCTTTTCAATTCCTGTATTATTAGACAAAACTCGAACGCAAACGTGTATAATAATTCAGACATGAATAACCATTGTAGTGTTTGGGTTTTAACGGACATTCGCTGCCTTCGATCTTTACAGTTTGCGCCGCAGCTTGACACATGCTAATTTTCCCGTGAGTGTAATTTCCAGCGCAAGAGAAATAGCCGTTAAATGTAGAATATGTCTGGGATCTAAATCTAACTTTTTAAAAGGGTGTTTTTCAGCGCAGTTTAGCAGAGCAGCTGCGTGCGACATCTCTCCCATGGCAGCATAAAACCTATGAAAAGTAAACATGTTTTAATATATTGACCCTGTTTCGTTCCTTTCCTTCAACAGACCTCCCTTTCTCCTTCTCAACAGCTCCCAGATGATTTAACTCTTTTCTCTGCATTTTGTTAACTTTCCAATTTTTCATGAGATGTCTCCCCTCTCCCCCCACCCTCCTCTCTCCACACACACACCTTTCCCCCCCTCTCGATCCCAGGCCCCACGTTTTGTCGGATCACTCATCAGTCATCCCATGCGCCGCTGTGGCTCATTGACAAGAAAAAGAAAAAGTTTTGTCCGTAGCAGCGCAGCGATGGCGGCGGTTGACGTGTGTGGGCGAGCTACTTTTTTTTTTTTTCTTCGTCAGATTCCACGTCTGATTTGTGCTTTTAAATGTTCGAACAGAATTACAGCCCTCAGGTCAAAAAATGCCAAAAATAACTTTTGCTTGCTCTGAGATTCTTCCATCGATCACAAGATATGAGTGAGACTGGAGATGTGTTCAAGATCTGGACTGAACCAGATGTTTTTTGTGCGCTGATTTACATGACGACAGCGCGCCAAATATGTTTTAGATTTACAATACCAAAACAGTCAATTCCAAGTTGGGAATATTCACATACTGGATTTTACAATGCTTGAAACCTGAACTATTTTATTCTGTCATTCAAAGAGCTTGTACCGGCCGTTCCTTTCTTTTTGATTGAGAAATATTTAAATCTGAATTTACCGTTTTATTGATTGATTGAGAAATTGAACAAGTTAATATGAAGCAAATTGTGAGGGGGGGAAATGCCAGGGGTTTGGGATGCTTCTAAACTAATTGCAGGAGCTGATGTAAGGAAGGATTTAGAAGGTAAGGGATAACACTGGACTAATTCTGTTTTGGGAGATTTAAGAATGGCATCAGGTACAGGCTCTTTAATCGAGAATAAAAGAGAAAAAGTCTATGTTCCAACAATATTTCTGCAGCCGAGATCAGAGCTCCCATACTGGTTTGGAACAGCTTTATCAAAACAGCATGACAGCCGCTGTGTAAATGCATTTTATTACTATTTCACTCACTATCGGCCCTTTTATGAGCTGTAAACCACCTATGCCAGTATGTGCGGCTTTGATCTGATCATCAACACGAGTCGATACAATCAGGTCGGTTCACCTTTCACACCCTGGTACCACTTTGTGAGTTAACACTTCAGCGCGGGTGCAATTTTCACCTGAAATACTTCTGTGGAGGTTGTTATCGAAAGTTCAGAAAATACTATTTCTGTAAGCTCTGTTGCCTTGTAAACATCACCTTTGAGGAATTGATTCTGCATTTCCAGTGGCTTGTGTGCCGTTTTGTCAACGGTAAAGAATAATAGGAATGAAAAATGTCATGCTCTGCGAAGCGGCTCTTTTTGCCTGACTTCAAACTGATTCTATGTCCTAGGATGACACAGTGACTAACAAAACACCTTCTCTTTCTCTCTAAACAGCAGCCCGGTTCATCAGAGGGTCATTCTCCAAACTAATTCTTCTTTTGTACCTGCTAGTTGACACATGATAACCTTTCTCTCCCTTTTGCACTCTTTTTTGCTTTCTTTTCCAATGCCTGAAATAGAAGTGGAGCAAAAAGGTAAATGCGTGGTCACCCCCCCCACCCCCTCTGGCTCCTTGTTCTGTGGTGTTGAGTACTACTCCCCCTCACGTTTCCACCCCCCTTCCTCTGTTGCCTTCTCTGTCAAATGAAACCCTTTTGGAGGATTGTTTGTGCACCTACGGGAGTCCAAATTAATCTCATAACGCCATTCCAGGTGACATCCAGGGTCACCAAATGTAGCCTCAAACTTCAGTGGATTTTTTGCAGGCATTCTTGAACAATGGCTTCCAGTTAGCTTGCTTGGCCCCAGTTCTGCTGCACCCATAGCACGTGATCTTGAATAGCAGTGATGGCTGAGTGAGATTGGCACAGGCTGAAAAAAGTCTGAAAGAGAAAAGAGGGAAAGGAAAAAACAGGAATTCAGTGTTCCCTGTTTATTTGGAACCAATTTTAATCGGGATCCCTGCCATGGCCTCCCTCACCCATCAGTGGATACACTCTTTAGTCTATTGCCACGGAAAAATAGTGACAATCCTTTAGCGCTGTTCAGTCTTGAGCCCCCAATCTCCACTTTTCATTTTATACCAATGCTTTGCTGCCGTCACTGCCATGACGACCTGTTATTCCCTCTTACACTACAATGTGTCTGCCCCCTCTTTATATTGCATTGTTTTATGTCCATGACCTGTGGATATGCATGTATGTCCATGTTCCCAACTGTATGTACAAGCTTAGGAAGGCTTTTTCACCGTCTTTCCATTCACATGTCTTTATTGCAGGTTTTATTTTTTTCTTACTGTAGTCTGGTTCTATCCCTGGTAGGTGTAGCAGCAGACCTTCTCATGCACACGTTTCATTCATGTTTTATGTTGTCCTTCATTAGGTTTATTTAAAAAGACATTAGTAAAAAGATTCAATCTTTCAAATTCACAGTCCCTGACCCTTTGTTCTAAGCGGCAAGAGTGATGCGTTTCATAGGCGAATGTATGATGTGTGAAAATAGATTCTTACGTTTCTTTTCGTTCTTTCTCTCTGTCACTAGTTTTCATATGTCCTGGGACGTTGAAAGGAGTGGGCGTCGCCACGTTCCTATTTGAAGCGGAGCAACAGGCTGGCTCTTGGTGCAAAGACCCCCTGCAAGCCGGAGATAAGGTCTTCTTCATGCCATGGACTCCATACCGCACCGACACTCTCATCGAATACTCGTCTTTGGAGGACTTCAAAAACGCCCGGCAGACGACCACCTACAAACTCCCCCACCGCGTCGACGGCACTGGATTTGTGGCCTATGACGGCGCCATTTTCTTCAACAAGGAGCGCACCAGGAACATTGTCAAGTTCGATCTGCGCACCCGCATCAAAAGTGGTGAGGCCATCGTAAACAACGCCAACTACCACGACACCTCGCCATATCGCTGGGGCGGCAAGACTGACATCGACCTGGCTGTGGACGAGAGGGGACTGTGGGTGATATACGCCACGGAACAGAACAACGGGCGCATCGTGATCAGCCAGCTCAACCCGTACACCTTGCGATTCGAAGCCACATGGGACACCGCCTACGACAAGCGGTCGGCATCCAATGCGTTCATGGTGTGCGGCGTGCTGCATGTCGTGCGCTCCACCTACGAAGAGAACGAAAGCGAGTCGAGCAGGAGCCAAATCGATTACATTTACAACACCAAGCTGAGCCAAGGCGAATACACTGATATCCCCTTCCCCAATCAGTATCAGTACATAACCGCTGTGGATTACAACCCCCGAGACAACCAGCTGTACGTTTGGAATAACTTTTACATTCTTCGCTACGACCTGGATTTCGGACCGCCAGACCCAGCTGAAGGTGAGGCCGCCTTTTGTTTTTTCTTCTCTCCGTAATTGTTGTCTGGTTGCAGGGATAGAAAGTCACAGATGGCTGCCTTTTAAATTTTGGATGCAATTCAGGTGCAGTGCCGGTGGTGGGAGAGAAGAGAGAGGGGAGTGAAAAAAACAGGGCCTCGTGTTAGTCTTGGGAGAATGGCGCCTCATTTGCAGACATAAATTACAGATTCACCTTGGAACAAGCTATAGCGCCCACAGGGATCATACGGCTGAAAAAACTTGGCTGCTTTATTACGCCGAACGCGAGCCGTGGCGCTTTCCCCCACTCAAACCTCGTACGCTATCGAATTCTTTCATCGCCAGCCTTTATCTAAAACCATTATGAGTGCTAGCCTCGTGAACTCCAGATACATCTGAGAAGTACGCTGTACTTCACCTTGGTTCGTTTTTGAAAATCCGTTGCCATGGCCACCCTGTCAACTTATTTTTTTTCTCTTCTCTAATAGATCAGGAGATAATAGCAGCCCCAAAGTGGCAACATGTTTTGAAAAGCCGGGTTGTACCACGTGGTGAAGGAAGGGAGTAACAGATGAATATTTGAAGGTTGGCCTGATGGATCAATTACAGTGGAGTCTTTTCATGCAGCCGAGGGCTTAAATTAATCTATGAGCAACAGGAGAGGCGACATACGTGTCATCCGAAGTCAACCTTACATCAAGACGATAATAGGGCTAATTGCCTGACAACTGCTTTATCCCACTATATCCCAGTGATCTCAAGCAGGAAAGCTACTGAACAGAGCAGGAAACTAGAACCTTGACCTAACCTTTTTTTTCTTTACAGCCCCTAAGAGCCGACCCCGATTATGATTTTAACTTCTGTATATTCAGAGGGGCTTTGCGAGTAGCAGTGGTGCAAGGAAATGCGATTCCCCAATGCTGGTGCCGTTTAAAGCAGGGGGGTCAGCGCTGATGTCTCAATGGAGTCTGTGTGCTCCTGAACTCTGGCCCCTTGTCAACACGTCTGTTTGTTTTCCTGCCTATTCCCTGGAATCTCTCCCGGCCTGATAACATGACACCCAAGGGGAAGATTCTATGGAAGACGATTGCATTGCGAGCTTATGGTTAAATCCTTGTTGTGTCCATGTCTGACTAACTCCCCCGCAATTAAACGAAGCAAAAGTTTAATGAGTTCCGCACACCGGCTCCACCATTCACGTCCTGATGTATGTAAATGTAATTAACAAGTAAATTATCATAATTAGCCTCTTTGTCTGAAAAGAGGCTTAGGGAGAAAGAGAAAAGTGGTCATCACAGACTATTTTTATTGAAGTGGGCTTAATGTGCCCGCTCAGCTTTTGTAATGCGTCGGTAAACACAGGGCTGCATAGGCTAACTTTAGGCGCCAAGCATTTAATCAACAAAGAGAACATACAAGTAGTTAGCTGATAATTCCACTCATTATTCCGCGCACTTGTTTTTCCATCTGCTGTTATTGCTATCCAATCAGAAATTGCAGATACGTCACTGGAGATCATTAGGTTTGCTTTATAGGGAGCATTCGGAATGAGTCTGCTCGCGTGTTTGTGATCGCCCAGAGCGGCGCGTCGTCGACCAAAGTGAATAGCACTTGAAACAAATTGCATCTGTGTTTATTGGCTTTAATTCTAGATCATCCCTTATAACATCTTTAACCGTTGGGATTTATGATATTCAGTCCACACGCCATTCTGTGCAGATCAGCTAATGGTGCTGAAACAGTCTCTCTCAAATGGAGCAGGCATGAATGAAAATGAATTGCAACTGCTATTATTCCTGAGTTGAAGAAAGTTTAAAAGCTCCGTAAGCATATGTTTAGCCTCGCACACGGCCGTAGCAGTCTGTTCTTTTCTGTCAGATCATTCAACCTTCCTCCCAGATGAATTTAAGTATGCTTTACACAGTGGATTTTATTTATTTATTTTTCAATCTTAGTGGAAAATATTTTACCCTTAGCCAATAACGTCCTTATTGGCTGAACTATGTTTGCAGATTCGCTAATTCTCTGCACTGCTTTCAGTGTTTATCCACAATCGATCCCAGGTCGAGCATTTCTCCTAACACTATTCACACCTATTTTAAGCAAACCTCTTTTTTGTAACAGCAGAGAACACGGTTCGATTGTTAGAATACCTCAGTTTTCAACTGTTACTTGCCAGCATGATTACACGCCTTCAGTATCCCAACACTTGCAACGACAACTGAAGAGTCTGTTGCAATGAAGTGCCTGGCCATTAAAGGGGACATGTCATGCTAAATGACTTGTAGAGAGATAGTAAATGGCTTGTTACAGCTGTGTTCCCTCATTGTTTGATCATTCATATTAAATCTTGCATGTGAGGATGTGTGCTCGTGTTTACAAAGCACTGAAAACCGGGTGCTTTTGGGTGCATTTTAAATCATGCACCCAAACCCACTCACTCTAATTGAGAAAATAACTGGAGGAAACATTCTTTGATTGATATGATTGATATTATTGAGACAAGGGCACCCGGTTCTGGCTTATATTATGTGAAGATTTTGGGCTTCCTCCTCAGTTTATTTCAATGAAGTACAGTCCCTTGCTGCATATTTCATTTCCTTTTTTGTGTTGTTGTAGTTGAGCATGTTTGTAGATTAGTTGCATATACACAAATGATTACAATGTTGCGTGATTGGTCAACAGTAAATGGTTTTATACTGCATGTGTGATGTTCCGATGTGCTTAAACTAGAGCTTCTCAGCAGGGAGCAGGCAGACTTGACCAAAACTTGCCAGACTAGTTTGAAAATCAATTAAGCCAAATAGAGTGTGGTTTATTTAACTTTGTCTGTATTCTTATTGGTGTGTGTGACCGCATTGAACAGGTCTAGTCAGGAAGCATATGCTGTTAGAATACTTCTATCGGACCATTTTGCACCGAGAATGACACCTCGACGTAGGCTTCAGACATTTAAAGCCATTTTGTGCTATATACCTGCACCTGCACCTGCGCATCACACAGAACCAGAAACAGACACCGCAGTCAGGAGGGACCTGCTGTAATCGGCGTGCTAGTTGTCATGGCGGGACAATGTTTTGGAGGTTGAAATTGTTTAAGTGGATATGACAGGGGAGGGTTTTTTTAATAGTATCCTGCTGGCTGGCACGGCAGTTGTGCAACGCTTCCTCTGACTCAGGGCTGAAAGATGGGGCTATTGTTATGTTATGCAGTTTGATCTTTCTGGCTTCCGCTCTCAGAGATGTGTCATTACTTTGAAGAGTTCTGGTCAGGTGGAGCATCAGAGGTACTCAAAGTAATCAATGTGTGTATATATAGAGCCGATAATGAGCAAAGTGGAAGAAAGTGATAAGAGTCCCATGCACAGTATTTTAAGAAGATGCAAGTTTTTTGTTTTTTTCCCCTTTGGTTTCATGTGGCATTTGATTATGAATATATCATGATGCAGCATCTGTTGGAAGCTGCCTTTTCAGATGTTTTCTTTTCCAAGTTACTTAGAGAAAGCTATCTGTTAAGACCAGGGATGTCGAACTCATGTTAGTGACGACCCAATATGCAAAAGTAATGACTGATCAGTGGCCGAATAAAAGTTGTTTTCTTAGTGGACAGTGGCATATTTCATCATATTTACTATTTAATAATTATTATTATGAAGGTAATGTGATAACGGAGATTACAGACTACTTTGATATAACATTATTTTGAATAGTATTTTCTGTTAGATTTTTCTAAACATTATTTCAGTTATTGTTTGTTTGGATTGACCCATAACTTGACTAAAGGTGAAGAAGGCTCCTAAATTTAGATTGATGTTATCTAACTATATGTAATTACATCCTTGGCCAGAGTCTATCTTGACATTTCTGCCTTTTGGATGTACGCTGTTTGTTCCCCAAATTCACTAATCACCGTTAAAATATCGTCTGAGAAACAAAGCCTTGGCATTCAGTTGTGCTTTTCACCAGAACCAAAACATAAAAGCTTAATTTGGCTCTTTGTAACTTTGTAATGTCCAATCAACGCAACTGCAGCAGTTCACGAATTGTGTGTCAGTATTTTATCCTTCATTGTGTTTGGCTGCAGTCCTTAGAAAACCACAGCTCACAGAAAAAAAGGAAAAGAGAAGAATAACGTGTCTGAGTCCAGAATAAACTTCGATTCAATGTTGAAAATACATTTGGGCAACAGATCATCTAGTGGCTTTTTATGTTTTATCGCTTACTTATTACCGCGAGAAGTATCTTGCCATAGTAAATATTGGATATTTCTCAAGGAGTCCATAGTGGAAAAGTGTTCAAAGCCAGTCATCTTTACAATTTTACTTTTCTTTTACTGCCAACAAGAAAAATATGTTATTCCCTAAATTTGTTTTAGAAATGTTTTTCATTCTTGCTGCAGTCCTAAATTGAAATTGTTGTTTGTTGAAATTCTGTCTTGAAATGACATCATACAAAAAAATATTGCCGTGGTCAAAACCATGTAAACTCTCCAAATTGCTTTCTTGGGTTTTCTCAACAGACCATCAAACCAACCAAATCTTACAAATACATCTTTTTGCTCAACTTTTTGCACAGAAACAGAATGACTCTTAAGTGGATTGACATGCAAGTGCAGACTTTCCACTTTTCACAACTTATGACCACGTTGTGCTTGTTTTCTGTCGTCATTTAGACTCAAAGTTGTTTTTTAGAAAGAGACACGAGTCATTTATATTGTCTTAAAGCTTATACGCCATAGCTCTCCCCTGATTCTTTTGATCACCGTCGACCTGTCACAATAATTACTTGATCGACTTATCATTCCCTGACAATATATTATTAGAAATTCTTGCTATTTTCTATGTGAAATGATGCGGTTTTAACTTTACCGGTTCTCAAGTTTTAGTACTCGATATTTCAATTCAATGTCATGTATTATTGTGTAGCCCTAAATCACAGCAGTATAGTTTTCTCGGAGGACTTTTCAAAGTTGTCGATTCACCAACACGGATCAGAGAATCAAACAGTTAAAACACAGGAAATGCAATGATTTGAAGAAAAAAAAAACCACGCAGAGCAATCGGTCCATAAGGGGCAGATCATCACCACTGTTCTTAGACCCTCCTACATCTCTAAACTTTAAAAACCCAGTAGGAGAAAAGTAACACTCAATACTTTCCGATACTTTTTGATACTTTTGACAACCCTACTGCAGTCATGTGTCCTTTATTAAAAAAGACAAACCTTCCATTTGCCTACTTCTGCTGTCTGCCTTAGTGGCGATGTCATGCCAAGGAGCAGAGGTGTGCAGTGTAATCTTTTCCCATATCATTGCCATCGTAGATTCTCACTAAGTAGCCGACCGCAGAAGTCAGTTATGTCTGCTTTAACTACGGCTCATCCCTGAATTCTCTCTCTCTCTCTCTCTCTCTCTCTTTCTCTTTACTCCACACGTCTGCAGATTTCTCTTCCCTCTCCCCCTCGCTCGCCGCCATCGGTCACCCTCATCATAATGCATCACCAGTGAAATGATACCAGCGCATTGACATATGGATTCACCCCGCTATGAACTCGCGGGCCGGCACATTATCCGCTCTGCCCTCTGCCCCCGTCAGCCGCCCGGGCCTGAACCGATCCGAACGGCATATAAACAGCCTAATGCAAAATTCATGCTCCTGTGGGATATGTTTTTGCTGTCATTAATTACCGGCGTGGCTAAGTAAAGCGCACGCAAAAAATAAGACCAACGCTAGCTCTCATCCTGCGAGACAGTCTCATTAAGTCGCGCCGTAGCAATAAAGCCGTGGATATATTTTTTTGTATTACTCATAGTGGTATATTGGCCGTCATTAGTGCGGCAACGCGCCTGTTAGTTTGGTTAATTGCTAAGCTCCGCTGTCTTCCGGTTGAATCATATGGCAAAGAAGAAAAAAAAAGTTTGGATCTGTAATTGTGGCTTTTATGGGTTCTTTTTGTTCACTAAATTGAGCACTAATGTTGATTTTTAAGCAGCGCTGCCTACAATTTGACATTTTTGCCGTGAGAGCAGGAGCAAAAGAGGAGCCGCCTTGACGATTTCAAACCAATTCAAATGGAGCTAAGTGGATGCGAGATCTTTTTTTCTAAAAGTTTAATGTGGTTATTAGTTTTTTTACTATCGTTGCACTAGTAAATGTATTAAATGAGGCCAACACCCAGAGCATTTTCATGATTTGGACTCGGAACATTTGAAATGGTATTTGAAATTAATCCCCAGAAGAAAAAGCAAATCTTTACCTTAATAAAGCTGGTCCAGCTGTTTAACTGAAGCTGATTCCTATTGTTGACGTATTATTAAATCTCTTGACCAAAGTTTTACAGTTTGACCTTCAAGTTCTTATCCACCATCTCTTTATCTATTTGTTTGTTCCTGATAAATCATGACCCTTTTATGATGATAAATTACATCCAATTTATATAGCGCTTTTTCGGACACCCAAAGACGCTTTACAAAACATACAAGAATAAACATCAAAGAACAAAATGAAGGAAAGGCAAGCTGAAATAGGTGGGTTTTAATAAGTTGTTTAAAGTGCTGTAGTGAGTTGTAGTTTCTGATGGGTTGTGGGAGTGAGTTCCAGAGAGTGGGAGCAGCTGCGGCGAAGGCTCTGTTCCCCAAGGTTCGGTGTTAAGTCCTGATGGGAGTGAAGAGGTTGGAGTCTGGGGCGGCGGGTGGGTGGGACAGTGATGATGGAGGAGTTTTGGATCATTATTTTTCTGGCTAATGACTTAAACCTTCAAAGTCGGGCTGAAGTGAAAGTGTTTCGTGTCCCTGGGGAAACCAGTCCTCTGTTTTTTACACCAAGGCCACAATGTACTATCTGACTGCAGTATAGTCTTCATGCACTGGACATTCATGATCTACTATCTACTACTACTATCTACTATTTAATGCTGCTGTTTGTAACTGCAAATGCTTAAGCATACATTCAAGGGAAACTATATCAAGAAAAAAACATTACCTTTTTATATGGACCGTATAACACTGAATAATCCAAGTTCTTTGGAGTGAGATAAACCCATGGAAACTTTTACTTGGATATGAAGGACAAGACCCCTTAAAAGTGATCTCAAACTTAGTTTTGGAGTGAAAAATGAAACATTACTTTATCACGGTACAAGAATAAACAGCTGCCATTCCTGCAGTGTAATAGTGGGAATAAACTACAATTATATCATTGAGTTAAAAAGAATGTTGGAATGGGAACATCAGAATGCAGTAACTTCTAAGATCAATCTAAAATGTCTCTGATCTGGCAAAAACAATTATAAGGTTCAGGTCGAGAGGTTAGGGTTAGGGTTGGGAGTAGTGATGGGACTTTCGACCTTAGTACTCAAACTTTGAAACAGTATTCTAAATGAAATTTCTATCATATTCAGTGACATCATAGGTTGCCAGGAATTCTCTCTGCTTTTCTCTATTAAGATCTACTTGTGGTAAATGTAAATGCTCAACGTCTTGTTTTCTTTGAGATAGTTTTTTCCCCCTGCACTCCTGAAGTTGTTTTTTCTTGGTTTAAGTCGTTACTTATCCAGTGCAAACAGTAGGTGTAGCTGGTTTGATCCGGTTACACCAAATGAGCTGTTTTTTCACCCCACAAAAGCCGCGCCCGGATTATTTTTCTCAGTTGAATTCAATTGATTGAGTCGAGTTGTCTGGTTTTGACTAGAGTCTTGTAAATGTGCACATAGTTTTTCAAAGAGCGACTTACCCATTTTATATATAGTATTTTGTCTCCTTTCTCTTTGTGACACAAGCTGAAGTAGACAGTGCTATATTATATCAAATTCAATGATCACTGTACTAAAATAAATTGTATCTGCCCCATCTTGAAGTTAAATGTGAAAAGTTTTCATTTCCATCATAATAAACGTCTATATGCCTTTCGTCTTTAGGCTGACTAAAATAAATAAAGCGGCAGACATCAAGAGATTTAAGTGTCATTTATGTTCTATAGCTGGATTGCTCCAAGCTCCCAAGACGAAGCCAAACCATATCCCTACATCGCTCACCATCAGCTTGATTACAATTTAATATTTTCTGTCATTTCCGCAAACAAATGCCTCAGCGGTTTCTCTGGGGAGTCTTTAAAGGAGACATAACCGAATCATTATCAACATTTCTCCTTATTTTGTCACGTTATAGTTGTTTTTCCTTGACATTAACACACACAAGCTGTTTTTAATGTGATTCATGAATGTTTGAGTTATTTATATACACATATAGTTGTACCGCAATGGCTCTCCCCTCAGTCCTCTGACTACCAGCAACTCTCACCTCCCCAGGGTTTTTGCTTCCTTTGTTTGGCAATTTTCTTTTTCCGAATCCGTGATTTGAATGAATGCCTTTAGTCCCACTGTGGGGAATTTACAGATGTGTAGAAATGATCCGCCTCGAAATATATAATTTTTTTGCGCAAAAGGAAAGGAGGAGCAGGAGCATATATTTGAACATGAGTCACAGATGCCCCGTCAAAAGGGGTGGGGAGACGAGGAGATTTAGGAAGGAGATTTGTAACTCGTTTCTTCATAATCTATTTTACAGTAGCTCAATCAAAATGAATGAATCATATGTTTAGTTAAGAGCCACTGAGGTCATAGTTTATGGCAAGTAAAGTGTATTTGTATAGCACAGTTCATACACAATGCTACTCAAAAAGTGCTTAGATAGAAACAATCATACAGGGCATTTAAGGTATTGAAATTGTAGATAGAGATATACAGTAGAACGTTTTTTATCCTGGATTTGAACATTGTCAGAGAAGAAGCCTGTCTCACATTTTTCAGGAGGACTGTCCCAGATTTTACGGCATAAATCTGACATACGGCCTCCCCATGTCTAGTTCTGACTCTGGGCACCAGCTGGAGGCCAGTCCCTGTGCTCCTCAGTGTCCGAGTTGGTTCATATGGCACTAACATGTCTCTGATGTACTTTGGTGCTAGGTTATGACCCCTTTAAGACGATACCCAGATGATTCAAACTCCATGATGAATTGTCCATCCGGATCTTTCCCATTTTTCACAAGAGGTGTTTTTCCAGGCATATGGCGGCAATATGGCTTTTAGTGTCAGCTCGTCCATGGAGAGTGACTTCACCAGCTCTCCAGAGAAATGGTGGCTAATTGGTGCCGCCCTCTCCCCGCTTGGAGTGCTATTGGAAGGCAGCTTTTTTTTTTTTTCTACCAGAAGGGAATCTCTCCAATCCATGTACGCTGATATTTTTTTTTTGATTGGAGACATCAAAATGAGCCGTAGATGACGTGTGACTAGCACGCTCTCTTGATGTACTATTGACTTCCCAATGCGGATTTCATGTTCTTGATGTTATAACAATCGGGCTGTGATAGGAAATGCATCACGCGCCAACACGGAACAGAAATGGAGATTGGTATCTTTGCTTTGATAAGAAGAAAAGAAAAAAGAAAACTCAGTCTCTCGTCATCCTGAAGCCATCCTAATTAAAGCAATATGATTTTTCAGGCGAGGCAGGCATTGTATTAGCGCAACAACAGATTTTAATTGTAAGAAATGGCACAGGCAAAACCTCCCTTTGAAAACACAAAGATGAAGTTGAATGCGATTGACACACGATCTTTATTATTTTAGGGCGTCAAACAATTAGCTTTTTTCTCCGGCGATTTTGTGTGCGCTGTTGTCAAAGAAGGGAAAAACACCTGAAGATCAGTGTTGCTTAAAATGACAGGAGGCTGCATCTCATTTATTTCCCAAAAAGCCTCAAAGAACATAATGTCTTCTCTCCTATGCTTGTCAGGGTAACCCAACCTTACATTGTGTATTACTCTTCTATACAAGCAATTATACTCTGGGTCCTGTCAATTTGAATTAGATTTTCAGGAAATGGGGAACAATAAATAATTCAACTAATACCTTACTTACGGTAAGAAGGATTGGTTTGGAAGGGGCTTGGAACAAGGAATGTCCTGAGTAACACGGTTTAAAGTGGATGACTTTGACTGCTGTCCATTGTCCAAGATTTCTTTCTCCTTCATCCTTTGAATGCATTTTTAGACTTTTGACATGAATACATTTACTTTAAGTAGTCACAGATGTAGCCCACGGACGGACCAAGTGTGATGGAGGATACATTATGCAGTATCTGTATCTAGTATCTGGTTAAAGGTGAAGAAAATCCTTTATGCTTATGGTTTAAAAAGATATGGCACTTCTTTACAAATACCACATAGCTGAAATGTGGCAACAGCATTAAGCCACATTGTAACAATACAAATAAGTAGTGTTGTGGGCTTACACGTGAGTAACACTTCTCTGAGGCGCATGGTGTGCAGTGAATCGGTTGAAGAGGGGCTTGAGACACTTGTGTAGGAGAATATGCTCTCAGAAGTACCTAATCAGGTGATGCAAGCATGCTGTTCCAGGCACATGCATTTTAGCCTCATATTTGCAGCACAGAGCAGGGCTCAGGTACGCACAGCTTTAATATCGCACAACCCAATTACTCTTGCCCTCGTATTGCATTATATGCATATATTGAATCAAGGCAGTCAGGCCATGAATCATCCCACTTTTCCAAGTCAATAAAAACTTCAGAGAAAACACACAGCATTTTTCCACACAGTTGTAAACTTTACTTGTTGCACTGGCATGATTCAGCTCAGAGGAATATCCATCCCAAATACGAGATGACTCTTCTCTCTCTGTAAATGTGGAAATTCAGCTGTTCGACATTTCCGATCAATAAAGACCAAACAAAGAGGACTTATTTTTTTGTGGTTTTCACAATAGTGGTGCTTTTCCAATCATTGAAATATGGGTTAGAAATAAGATAGAGACGATTTTTTCCTCTTCACTGAATCAGCATTTGTATTTTTTCTACAGCAGCGGTATCATGAACAGTGTAAAGATGGTTTCAGTGGTGATCTTCTGTCTTAAAATGACTGCTGTGATAATCTACATTCACATATCCCATTCTGCTTGTCTACATTTGTTATTAGGATCCGCGGCTGGTGCTGGTGTTATATCGCTCCATTAGCATTCATCCTGAGTTGTTGCTAAGCGCAGCCTCCTTTCTCCCCATGTAAGCACACGTGTGAGCTGTGCTTTTGCAGCCTTCCCCGAGTGTGGATGTGCGAGCGTGCGCCTGACAGGGGCACAATGACTGAATGAGTTTTAAGGTAATTAGCCGGGGCTCTTTGCAGGGAAAAAAGGTCACCCACTAAAATGTCACTTTTGGCACGCCATGGCGCCGGGTGGTCTAGTTAGTGGCACATCTCTGACTTTGTCCCAGTTTATCGACTACATTGTGAAAATCAATCAAACAATGATTCTGCAAGCAAATAGAAATGCACAATTATACACAACGCTCTGTATGTGCAACGTTCTGTGTCTCTAGTTTGGAGCTGAAACAATGAGTTAGAATTTTTAGATTCCATAAAAGCTTTGATTACAATTTTTTGACATTGATCTTTTGTTCATTTTCATTATTTTCTTAAAACCACACCTTTCCATCTTTCATACATAAAAAGAAAAATCTCAAACATGCATATTTTAGAAAGTAAAAATGTGAATAGATTGAAAACAATAGACTGCTTACTTGATGGCGGCTTTCCTTAATCTTTTTTCACATTTTTCACAAGTTAGCTTAAACGTAATACATGTAAAATAGAATAGCCTTTAGATGTTGCTCTTGGTAAATGCAGGGCGTTTAGTGTTTAGTAGAGGCAACAATTTTTGAAATCATAGTCTGTTAATCCCTTTTAAGCTTTAGACTTTTTCTCCACACACCTCAACAATGGTTTGTCATCTTTATTTATATAGCGCCTTTTACATTTTACTTTTACTATTTTCACTGCTTTTTTTCCGAGACCTTCACAACAATCAAAGTGCAAAAACCAGAAAAAGAACCCTGCTATCACTGTGTCTGTATTTCTCTCCTCCTCACCCACGATCACAGCATCCTCCATGAGACGTGACCTTTTCATATGGTTAACAACTTTATGATAAACTGGGATGTTTTACAGAAATCCCCCCGGCACGGTCATTAGTGCGAAACGTGAAATGCAGCCCGTGTCACCGTCGCACTCACATGGAAATGGATCTGTCTGCTTATGGAGTGTCAGATGGTATGATAGGGCCGTTTTTCTCCAGAGCCACTCGGGGACGGGACTGGAGAGCTTTTGAGAGCCGTGTTTATCTCCATACGTCAAGCAATGCAATATAGGTAATTGTGAGAGCATACGTTACAGCGTGGCCGACTTGTATGACAAAATATTATTGCAACCTGAGCAATGCTTCATCCAGACTTTTTCTACCCCATTTGTCTGTGGTGTTCCCAGGCCAGCGGAGAGACCTTGTCCCTCCAGTGAGTCTGAGGTGTCCTACTGGTCGGACAATAACGGGATTACTGTACGGGGAGGCGATGCTTTATTTCTGTCAAAAATAGTTACTGTCGATATCAATATTGCATTTATTAAGCCACAGATTCTGAAGAAAGATTTGGGGAATAATGTATGTTATGTTTACATGAAGTAGAACCGCAGTAGAAGTTTCGAGAGGAAGATGTTGGCACTATTTCCAACAAATGCATTTTTTTCCCCAAATAAAGGAATTATTTCACTAAATCGACGTATTTTTGTTACTGCATTGAAGAAGTTTTGACTCTGTTTATTGCACAGTAACTAAGTAACTTCCCTCCTTTGTCATTTGTTGAAACATGTTGTCTGTCCCTTGTTATCTTTCTCATAATTCATACCTAAATCAATTATGCAAACTATTTCATGAACAGCGATTGGTTTTGCAGCACTACGCTCACACAATATGGATTGGTTCTTAGACTTTAGTTCAGCCTCAGTTTGGTTCCTGCTTCTGGGCATCTGCAGGACACTGTATGGACGTTGTGTTACCAGCACGATATTGAATGTAATCAATGAACGAGGGAATTTAACACAATCTATATATAGTTTGTATACGATGCCCTAAAGTCAAAAACAGCTCATGAATATTCTCAGGCTCTTCAGAGAACTTGCCCTTTCTCTACAAAGTGAAATATGTCAATCCATGTAAAAAGAAATGTTTAGTTCCATGTACAGCGTCTCCATCTGTCACACAATCTCTGCTCTCGCTAACCCTGAAGCACTTACAGTATTCTACGGTTGCCTCTTTGAGAAAATGTCTGACAAGCAATTGTAGTTGGAACAAGTTTGGCCCGGGTGAAAATGAGAGCAGCCATCATTCAGCCAGTATGTTGAAGTACGGCGGCGTGTGGTTGGTCAAGGTGCAAAAACAAACATATACACAAAAACATATGATTTTGACATACATCAATCATGCCGCCCTATAATATTATAATATAATAATATAATTCTTTTGACACATGCACGTTTCAATCATTTTTTTCACACAAGGAAGTAAAGCAGGGCAGACTACCATAGCCTACATCCAGCACTGATAAACCTGTACCCGATTTAATTACAGATGTTTTTTACTGAGAAAAAAAAATCTGAATTGTGACACTATGTCTGCTAGTTCAAGCCATACTTTGGAACATTTCTAAGGACTCGAGGATAAAGCCCTTTAGGAAAATTGGCAAGTGAACCTTTATTTATAGACATTCCTTATTTTGCAAACAATTAAATTTTGCACTCGTGGAATCATTTTGATATAATAATAGCATAATACCAGGTAGAAAGAAGTTTTTGTTTTTTAAGTGTATATAGTTTTTTTTGTATGTGTTTTTACTGTGCTTTTTTACTGTCTACACAGCACAAAAGCTGTAAACCTAGGCTGTTTTTCAAATGCGCTCTACAAATAAAGATTTGATGGATTATATTAACACTCAGTCAGTCCATTTCTGTCAAAATCCATCACAGCATTTGAAAATCAATGCACGCAACAGGCCGAACCAAAAGTGGAACCATACGGGAGACGGCAACATCACAAACAAACTACCTACTGATTTCCCTTCATTCTCATTGGCTATTCATACCGCATCCATTTTTCTTCATAGATTCTCCAATTCTTGCTTTCATTTCCTAGTTTTCTCCAGGCGCTCTTCTTTAGATACCGATCGACCGCGTGTCCACATGCAGACACACACGCTGTAGTAGGCGTGGATTGAATACAACTGAACGACATTACGGCTGATGTATGGGTTTAGCTGGGAGCGCTGCGGTTTCTCCTTCCTCGTCCGCGGCTTTATCAAAACGAGATAAACTATAGGCAAAAACGCACTCCTTTGTCCTCACCGCTGACATTTAATCAGCCCTGGGTGTATTTCGGTACACAGGGACCAAATCAACGTTTTGTCGGAAGACGTCCCACCACGGAGAGCACGTCTTCTTTATGGCCCGGCTCCGGATAAAAAGAGAAATGCTGGAAAGGAGTGGGCGGGACATGTTGTAGGTGGCTCTAAAGTCCAGAGTGAGTCAATAGAGTGTTAATCTAAGCAGCATGCACAGTATTAGGGACAGATGGGATGCATGAGTGGGTATATTTATTATATGTTTGCCTGATTTAATTTTAAAAGGTAATAAATTATATTAAGGAAAGTCTTTTGGAAGAGGAACAGAAGCGTGGTCCTGCGGTTTCTGTAGAATCGTCCAAAGTGATGAATGTTGTTCATGGTTACAGGACAATACACGAAACCCATGGTACAATATTATCGTGTTAACCGCATTTGCTGCAGAGTCACAGATGAATGTTGAACTTTTTTGTATTGTGTACGTTTCATAATCTTGACTAATGTCGTCTTATGGCCAGTTTGAAATCCCTCTTTGGCATCGTGTTACATTAAGAGCACATGTGTCAAACTCAAGGACATTTTTTGTGGCCCCTGACAGGATTTTCAATATGAATCACTTGCAGCATCAAGGTTAAATGGAACTATTATTGCATGTTTCTCAAGAAAACGACCACATCATTTAATCTATTCTGAACCCAACATGTAACTGGAAATGGTTAAATACAACAATAACCATAACCATCTGGACTAAATAAGGGGACGAAAATGAATGATCATTTGAGGCGCTATTGTTCCACCTTAGTCTCCACAACCAGCCACCACAACACCCACTCTATTTACTTTAATGTTTATTTTTTTATTTTTGTGAATGTGTGGATGATTTGGCGGTGTCTGCATGGATTTTTGCTGAAATGGGGGTAATCTGACTCTTAATTTATTGCATAGTTTACGATTTAAAACGTACTAAATATACTGTATAACAAGCCACAGATGCATTTTAGAGCTGGCAGTGTTGTGTCTTATTGTATCCATCCCCATCCCTCTTTCACATTGCTATAACCTGCATGCATTAGTACATTCACATCACTCTGGCCTTCTGCTGGATGTGTTGAAGCGCCAAGTACGTTAATGGCTCTTTGGCACAAAGTTCAAAATGCTGTTGTGTACTATGGACAGGAAATCAGATGATCGCACCATCCTGGCACTGCACTGCACTGAAATGCCTTTCCATTAAGTCTTATGTAAAATCTAATGTTTGCTTTTCAATGGTGACAATAGAATCTGTGCGCTCCACTGAACTCCTCTAAAATGGGAACCTCTGATAAAATCTTTGCTGATGGAGGACTTAGTGCTGGAGTTTGGGACATGTTTCATACCCCGAGACTCAACAAAACTTCTACAGATTTCAATTTGTGATTTAGGTTTTTGACCTCATACACAATTCTCTCTATCCATGTCCTGAATTTGTTCAAATGGCAGTTCAGGAGTAAGTAAGGAGTAAGACTGTACAACATGTGTCTAAAACAGTATCAAGCACTTTATCAAGGCGGTGGTTTTTTGCCGCTGGAAACCCACATTTTTCCAGAGGGATCCATCTATAATATCTATCATGATCTCTCACTGTTGTTATTTACTGTAGATTGTTTGTGAAAAGGGGAGCTATTGCCACTGCTGCAAAATTTATTTTCACAGTAAAAAACAATGAATACTGGTTTTATTTGTCAGTATTGGTCAAGGGAGCAATTTGTCATGATCATTTTTCACATATCATAGATGAAGCCAAGGTCATAAATAATTATTGAAAGATTGAAGTATGAAATTCATGGCTTCTCTGAAAGGCAAAAGTAATTGTTGCTTGTACTGGGCTTTGTGTTGTTCTGGTTTACTTTGGAGTTTGAAATGAGAAGCGATGGCAATTTGTTCCATTTCTAACACATCTGCACTTGTTTCCTTTAGTGCCGACCATTGAGGACTTCTCGGCTCTTCCGTCCAACCCCAAAACCACCACCATGTTCACCACCAGCACCCCTGTGCCTACGGTCCGCCAGCACAGTGACACCACCATGTCAGGGCCGGACCCCAGGGAGGGTCGGGACCCCTACGAGGATCCCCGAGGGCCCCCGTTGTCTGTCACCACAGAGCCCACCGTGGTGGAGCTGCCCCCCACGCCACGCCGCTTCTGTGAGGCCACCCGCAGACGAGCCATCGACTGGCCCCAGACTCACACAGGCAGCACCGTGGAGAGGCCCTGCCCCAAGGGAACAAGAGGTACTTCATCACCCACTCCCACTGTTCTCGACCTCCGTTCACAGAAACACTGCACCATTTGTTTTATCACGACTTTGTGACTTGGCATCATTTCAAAGAGCCTTCATGCTTAAGCCCTAACTTTTTTCTGTTTCATAAATGGGTACCCTTTGTTTTGACATCAATCCTTATCAAAAATACTCGTTAATCTACAGTCACAATATTTGAACCATTATTTAAAATCCTGAATAAACACAATTATTATTAGACTCGGACTAAAATTACATTCAGGGATGCTGTCACAAAGCATAGACTGTTTTTGCTGGCCTTACCTAAATCTACTTAAAATTCAAGAACTCTATAGTGTGATAAACCCCTCACCTGTAGTTACCCAGCAGCTCCTTTGTTTTTCTTCTATGTTTTAGTCAAACTGACAAAGTATGACGTTTATATCAGCGTTTTTGAGAATACATTTTTAGTAGTGATCGTGAAATAGTTCTGAAAGTTAAAAATGTCTTGTATTCATAGTGCTGGCCATGCATCCTGACCTCTAGTATACTTCTCTTTGATGGTATGGCAAAAGAACATTCCTCTTTATGTAGAAAATGAAAAAAAAAAAAGAGTCAACGAAAAAAGGCGCATGTTGTAAGACGTACACCATTAGCAAGACTGTTCGAGCCACTGAGACAGAGAGAGAAACACGGCTACATGACTTCATTGTTTGTGTTGGAGTTAGAAATAAATACTATAAACACTTAATCACCAGCCTACTATGGGCAGGACGCACACCTCTGCAGTCCTCCACAAAGAATTGTTTATCTTCCACATCCAAGTCGAGCCCAAAAGCCATTTTTCCACTTGTAACGAGAGTAATCCGAGTGCAGAATGCCCATTTCCTGTTTCGCTGAGCACATGCATCACCATGAAGATGATGGATAATATTTGGAAAGGTATGAAAACAAGCTCCACAAAAAGAGCAGTGTTTTTCAATTCTCTAATTACATCCAGAAAGCGAGGTCATTACGTTACAGGCAACCCCAAAAAAAGCGAAAGGACACGCGGGCAGCCGGCCATCAAAGCGGCGGTGGAAAGGGCCGCTTCAGCCGCTCGTTGTAATAACTGCGGGGTTGACAGTGCACGAGCCGGCCCTGGCAACCCGTCACCGAAACTGACAAGAGCTGTCAAAATAAAAGCAGGGCTATTGTACGATGAAAGCGAGGATGAGACAATGTTGTGACTGAGGAGGTGAGGAGGGGAAGCTGGGTCTACGCACGCAGCGGTGGGAGCGGGGGGGCTTTATTAAATCTCGTTGATCAAGTTAAACCAACGCGGAAACGAGTGTTACAGATGAGAATGGTGAAGAAATGTGATAAGAGAACCGTTTTAGAATGCTTTGGATGAGTTACTTTCATGTGTGGCAAGTACGCCTGCCCATCTCCATAATGATTTGTGCTTTCTACCTCTATGCAGAGAAGGGCAGGTAATGAAGTCACATTTAGGACCCATTATGAATTATATCATTTCTTACCGCATTGAAATTGAGTCGTTTTTCTTCATTGAATTTCTGTCTGTTGTTGAAAAAAAACACAATTTTTGTACATATTCCATACATTATTTCATTGGCCAATATTGTGGTGCCCCATTTCAAACTCGCTCTATAAAAGGATCTCCTCATTGATCTAACTTTACAGACTGTATCTTTGCAAAGTTCATAAACAAAACTTGAAAGCGCACTTGCGTTAGATGCGTCATTTTCAAAGCGGCAAACTTGAACAATTTCATCCAATTCTACTGACTTGTTGGTTATGTATGCCGTTTATATAAGAAGTTTTAGATGTAATCCCAAAAGATGATTTCTTTCAGAATTACATCTAAGTCTATAACTTCAATGTTTCGAGGTCTCTGTGCTCAGGATTCAGTTCTAAGTCTATAACTACAGATTGTTTGTGAAATCTATTGGTTTCATCAAACAGACCTGGAGTTATTTTAGCTCCATTCTAATATTATGCTAACTCTGTGCTAACTCTGTGCTAACTCCGTGCTAACTCTGTGCTAACTCCGTGCTAACTCTGTGCTAACTCTGCGCTAACTACATGCTAACTCCAAGCTAATATAAATTTCTGGCATAAATCAACACTTACTTACTACTTACTACTAAAAACAAGTTTATCTCTCAATTCTTTTGGAGAAATGGTTCTTAAAATCCCTTTGTTTAGATCCGTGTGCCTTGAATTTGATGGCGCCATATTTGATTTTGATATAAATATATAGCAGACGATAATGTCCATTCATCTAAAGGCTAAAACATTCTCAAGGTCACGTTAAGGGCCGAAATGATTACAAATTACTAGATTACATTTTTTCTTTAAGTGATTATTGCCTCAGAACAGTGACCGATGTGATGACTCATTTAATTCCTCCAACAGTTGCGACACTTTACACAAAGAAACGAGAATGGTAAACACAAAGAACAAGATGACTTCTTGCACGCCAACACCACAAATCATCTCATTCTTCATGCCACCACATTGCATTTACATACACCACATCTTATCGCAATCCATCCACCACTTCTTGTGCAATTATGCCAACAGACAAACAAGAATAGGATAAACTACTCATTGATGCAAAACAAAAAAATGTCTTTGGCCTCTATCAGTGAGAATGTGTCCACACACTACAAAAAATATAACATATAAGGTAATAAATGCTTGTTAATTTGAGATCTTGACAATCTAAAAACAAGATTTGACATTGGGACAAATAAAAATGTCTAAAAAGGCAATTCAAGAAATGTCTTCCTTGGAATTAGTCATAAATTACATGACTTGAAATAATACTAAATGGCTCTTCCAATGGCAAGTCTTGTTTTAAGAAAGTCAAAATATACTCAAATAAGATCAATACTTTATACTAGCATTTATTACCTTATATTTTGTCACTTTTTGCAATGCAGAAAAGCTATTTGTCCAATAACTGTGTTCCGTGTGTCTTCTCCAGGCATCGCCTCGTACCTGTGCACTGTGTCCGGGGCCTGGTGCTCCCACGGGCCGGACCTCAGCAACTGCACCTCCCACTGGGTCACACAAGTGGCCCAGAAGGTAAGACATCTACCACTCGTATGCTCGGGGTGTTGAACGCTCTAGATGTGTTTTGGATTAGCCCGGGGAAATGAAGTCCCATAGCATTGTCAGTGGGGTGGTTCCATTGGCCCCAAAAACGCTCGATGAATCACTAGATTAGAAGTCCAGATGTGGGTTTGGATTGGGACATCATTACGTACAACATCAGCACGGACTTTTCACAGCTGTTGACCTTCTTTTGTTAGTTCTTACATTCGGATATTTATGTTTAGAGGGATTCTTGCTTGTCTGTGTAATGTAATCTGTTCAACAAGAGACACCACTCCCCCCATGGCTCTTTTGACCTCTGCTCACCCGCTTATATGTTGCTTCTTAGCCTTCCCTACATTTTTCAAGCATATATTCAACGGAGCTCTGTTGACCAACGCGTGTATCTGTTGAAAAGTTTGAATATGAATTTGGAACAAGACCGTAGAATGGGAACACCTCAGGATTCCCCCGGATGAGCTGGAGGAGGTTTGTGTTCATCGGGAAGTCTGGGCGTCTCTGCTTAGACTGTTTTCCCCCGTGGCCCAGAAACGGATAAAGCGGAAGAGGATGGATGGATGGATGGATGGATGGAGGGCAGAACAGGAGAGGCATTGAACAGGCAGGAGTGCTACATGGATGTGGTCTTTCGGTGCTCTTCAGTGCAAGGACTCTAAAAGCAAGCAAATTTTAAGCCTCTCAAAAAGGGTATTAATTAAAAAACACATTTACATTTATTTCCAAATAGTTTGATGTTTTCTTGCATATTAGTAGATCAATAGTAGATCAAAAGTGTAATGTTATTCATTGGGGAGATTTTTAATGTCCCCTTCGTGCCACTATTTTTAAATGTTGAACTCCTGATAAACAAAGCACATTATGGATTACTGTTTTCCTCTGCCCCCGTCTGAAACATCCACACAGCCGCAGCTGGTAGGGCATTCCTGCTGATGATCCGTCAATTATCAGACATGATCACAGCTCCGTATCGACTGAATCTAACGATCAGAAGTGCGGCGAACACTTTCCCCGAGTCCTCATCTGAGCTCTGCACAATCAAAGAGCCCGAAGACGCTGTTATTTCAGTGACTCGCCGCTTTGAAGTTCCACTCTCCTGCAGCTGGAAGTCTGTCAGATGTACACATTCTAGTCTCCGCCGCTGCCAACAAAGCACAACACCAAACATGCTCCATTCAAAGAGGGAATACCAGGCCTTGCTGCATAATGCAACAGGTCTAAAGCAATGCATCTCCACTCTTGCGATTTCTGACGATATTCAGATGTAAATAATTGAGGTGTTTTGATGAAAAGATGTGCATGGTTAGCGGACGCACTTTCTTTGGTCTTGGTGGTAGCATGAAAATGTCTACTTTATGGAATGTGTATTGATATCATTGGAATGAAATACCAATGTGGTACAAAGGGACCTACCGATTTGGAGTTTTTAGAACCGATTAAGATGTTTTATGATTATACTCTACTGATGTGTTCTGATGTTATCTGATGTGTTCTTTTCCTCCAGTCTGATGTGTTCTTTTCCTCCAGTAATTATTTATAAACTATTCTTTGATGTTATATCGGCTAGAAACACTGTATATATTTCATTTAAATACATGCAGCAGCATATAATTTAGATAATTGAAAAAATAGGCTCTAAATATAGTCTCTCCACAGCTACATTTGCACTATCAGCACATTTCAACAAATAAATATTCAGATTGTCCAATTAGTGACTGAATTAACCACTAAAAGCTGAACTCTCCTGGACCTTTAGGGAGTTAATTGCACAATACTATTTAAAAGTATAAAATTGACCACTGGTGTATCTCTAACAAATTGTAAATCAATTAAGACTTAAGACTTGAGTCTGACAGCTGCTTTCCTCAAAAAAAAAAAGAAAAAAAAAGAAATAGAATTTCTCAACTTAGTACTTCAATGTTTTAGTGTTGGACCATAGACTTACCGTGAGCTTTAAGGCTGGATACCAAACTTGAAACCAAAATGATGCAGTTGTAAATACTCTTTAGCGATAAGAAAAAACAAAAACCTGTTACAACTGTTACATGCCTGTAAGAAAGAGATCTGTGAGTCACATTCCAACACTTCGAGTCAAAACAATGTTTTGTTGACGGTTTGTGATGGAGACGATAAGAATAGAATCAGAATCAATAGTTTCAATAGTTTGAAATGGACTCCAACTTTATCATTCTCAAGTTTAGTCCCTAAAGTTTTGACCATTAAATTGCACCAGAACACTTTAATCTCGTCCCTCCCTTCGCGCCCCATCGGCACTGAATTACAAATGATCTGCTCCCAGTTACTTAAAGCCTGACTTGGACTCGACTCGACAAGCTCCCCACCGGCTCTTTGTGTGTATTTTTAGATCCGAACGGGTGAAAACGCTGCTAATTTGGCCAACGAGCTGGCGCGGCACACCCAGGGGCCGGTGTTCGCGGGGGACGTCAGCTCCTCGGTGCGTCTCATGGAGCAGCTGGTGGACATTCTGGACGCACAACTGCAGGAGCTCCGGCCCAGCGAGAAGGACTCCGCCGGACGCAGCTTCAACAAGGTATAATGGCCCAGAGGAGGGAGACATGTGGAGAACAGGACAAGTTTTATCTTTCTGATTTGAGTGAGTTTCATATTTCAGGCCAAATCTCATTCAAATATGGTATTGTTAACGTACATTATTTCAAACTAGACATTTAGGAGTTTAACATAGTCGCGAAAAATGATGAAATATGAGGTCATAATGGCTTGATATGAATGGTTTTTATCTTAATTTAAGTTCAGCCTGGCTCGCTTAAAACAAGACAAAGCCATTTAGTCTTATTTCAAGATCTGTTTCTTTATTTTCTCATTCCATGGAGATAATTTTGCTTATCACATCCACAGATTTTGTTTTAAAGGAGTCAAAACGGGCTCAAATTAAGATCAATTTTAACCAAATTTGAGCAATTATTTTTAATCACTTTTTGCAGTGAATGTTTTACTGCATCAGAATCTGGAGATGGAGAAATTATGCAATTGGTTGTAAAGTGTAATGGTGAATATTGGTAAACGGCATTTGTACCATTTCATGTAGAAAGAAAAGAAAAACACCAACTTGTTAGTTTCAGTATCCACAGTCTGTGATGGATTCATTTCTTGTACAGGCATAATACAAGAAATTAATGGGCATAAAACTTCATACATATGTGAAAAACTTCCCTCCTCGTCCTCATACTGTACATATAAATACAATACTGTTAATTTCGAAATATCTGAACAATAAGTAGGTGGAGTAATTACAATGACAGACCTAACGAAGAGCAGAGTTATGAGAACAAAAAGTACTTATAGAATTACTCGCCCACACGCACACTTCCACGCATACAGACATATGGTGCTATGATGTTACGAATAGAAGGCAATATTTGACCACTTTTATTCTTCTTAAAACTATTACTTTGCCTCGGGGACACCACAGCGCCACACGCAATTACGACAGGCGCTCTGAAGGTAGACATTTGGCCCTTAGCGCACGTTTGGTGGAGCAATCCAACACTCACCGACCTGCGCCTCTCCGCCACCACCGCCGAAACCATGGCTTTTGGTAACCCCTCATTAAGCCGTGTCTCCGCTTTGCCCCGACTCGCTGTCAGCACGGCTCGGGACATTCATTAGCCGATTAGCAGGACACATTCTGCCAAAACAAAAGCGGCGCACCGGCTTCCGCACCACGTCCACATAGCCTCGGGTGCCGCGGAGGCTCAGGCAGGTCGGGGCCCGGGGCGAGACCGGTTCCTCAGACGCTGGCCGGTAATTACCACACTTTGGAAAAACAGCCTCACCTGGCAGCAGCGCCGTAAAGCAGCTAATGGCCACAAGTCCCCCCAACCCCCCGCCGACACATGGAACAAGTCTTTATCACTGACACATTTGGGGTTCTTCTGCCGCGAGAGAAAGTAGGCCCCCCAGACAAACCCCACTCACTCCCAGCTGCTGCGAGTGCCACGGCGAGATGACTGACAGTTTGAGAAATTACATTGTTATTCGGGTGTTTCTTGGTAGCACTCGCTTGGTAAACAAGGTGATTTGCAACCAAAAATGGCACCGGTTGTTTGTGCCCTTATGTTCCAACAGCCACGTCGCTATTATCCATTTACAGATAAGAGTGAACAAGGTTTTTTCTTTTTTCTTCTTTTCGCACTGATGGCACTGCATTGATTTGCATCACAACTACGCTTGATTGGCTGCTGACAAAGAAAACTGACGTGACCAGTTTCAGGTTTTTTTCTCAAAATGTTTTCATGCCTGGTTAAAAGACGACATGATTTGCATCCAGTTTTCCAAAAGTTTGATTACTTAGACTGGACAAAAAAGAGAAAAGTAGACTGCTGATTGAAGTAAGAAATCAGCCTTTTCTTATAAAGCACATATTTCTAAACCTTTCCTTTCCAGTATGAGAGATTGGCTTTTCTTGCTTTTTT
Organism: Knipowitschia caucasica; assembly: GCA_964034765.1. NCBI lineage: Eukaryota > Metazoa > Chordata > Actinopteri > Gobiiformes > Gobiidae > Knipowitschia > Knipowitschia caucasica. The sequence continues at coordinate 9,689,939 of OZ035836.1, forward strand.
ATATAAATAGGTGACCAGATACATAGTGCTCGTTTTAATTGCACTGCATTAATAGTATCCCCCCCAAAGCCTGTCCAAGCTACACCCACTGGGATCAAGCAGATTCTGTATAGATACAATTTATCTACTTGAGAATACCCCTCTCCCAGTGGCACAGAAATGGCCACATCTTGACTCGCAAAATTCCAAGTTCCTCTTTGCGTTCGCTTTACATCGACGCTCTCAAAGCCCCTTATTTCAAACCTAATATTCAGTACGCGCCCATTCTTCAGTGTGTGATTTACGCCTTGGACTCAATTAGGGAAGCGATGAACTGACTTTTAACGCCGAGATAAGCAAGCGTTTATTTCTCTTAAAAAACAAAGCTCCACATTTGTATCACCCGTGCAGCAGAAAAAAAAAAAAAACAAGCCATCTCTCCCCACGTTATTTATTTCATCGCTAATGGCTCGCATTACAACCTTAGCCTTAGCATTTTCACTACTTTTTATCTTTCCTACTCTGCCTTCTACCAACCATTAACTGATCCATATTCATATCCACATCCTCGCCTGCAAACGTGTAAGCCTGTCGCATCATTCCGAAGTAGTTAATCAAGTCAATGTTTTGGTAAGTGCTCTGACTCAGTGATCTTTTTGTTTTTCTTTTCCCTTTCTCTCTCTCTCTGTATCTCTCGCCAACTCTTTCTGCAATCTCTCACAAAACGCTCGGTCTGCTTATTGCGTGGAAAAAGCTCCAAAAAAGGGAGAAGACTTGCAGGGCGTATATGAAGGTATAATATGAAGGATTTGTGTTATTACTCCTGCTTCTGTGACCAGCAGCATGCAGCCCTGTCCGTGTTCACCCGCTCCCTGATTGTCTTGTCGAATATAAGAGTACTGTTTCCACCAATGTTTTATTTTTTTAGTTTTTATACCAACACTTTTTTGTTGTTGCTTTCCCTAGGTGTCCGCCAATTTGTACAGACAACCTAAAAGTTACTGACTTTGAAAACGAAATGAATGATGGAATTCTTTGACCTGGCGTTTTTTTGGTCGTAAAAGAGGGAAGTGATTGATTTAAGATTAAAATATCCTTTATTTCGTGCCACAATGGGGAAATTTCAGTGTTGCATCACCAGTTGCAGAGCAGTAGGAATGAGGAGCACACAGCACAAGATAAATGAACCATAACTCTATATTAAAATGAAATAAAATCTCTAACTTCAGCATAATCAAGAAGCAAGTACACATTTCCTTGTTTGTGCTGTAGTTTAGGGCTGTGATATTTTTGTTTGATAATCAGTTATTTGTCTGATTTGTTTAATCATTTAGTATCCCAAAATGTCAGTGGATATGGGATTTTTGTGTAATGTATTTGACCACAACAAAGCTCAAGTTGTTTGAATAAAAATACTTCTTCTGCTGTCATCATACAATTAACTTAACTAGTCATACAATCTCTCCTCAGCATGTTTAAGTCTGTCAGGTAAAAAAAATCACTAAATTGGTTGACAAATATTTTTCAATAATGGATTAGTTGTTGCAGCACTACTATAGTTAAAGTTCTAGATAAGATGGCGGTGAAACAACCTAAGCCAAGTATACTATATCCATGAAAGTAGCTCGTAATACTAACATGATGAGCAAAGCTGGGTCTCGAATTTCTTCTTCAAAGCCAGAAAAGAAACATCCATCCCACTTTTTCAAATAATTATTTTTGCAAATCAATAGTTTTTCTTAACATGTGCGAACGCAATGTCATTCAGTCTCCGACATCAAAAGCACACAAATAACATTTTTGTGATATTGGAAAACTTTCTACAAACTTCAAAGCATTTGTTCTTTTGTATTAAAAAAAACCTCTTCACACATCTGCTAACTACAAACATGCTACCAACAAAGCTGTTTTAATAACGGAAAAAAGGGGAACAAAAATTAAAGCTTAGAACCAGCTGTTGGTCCAAGATGTTCATTTTAAATTTCTTTTAAAAGTGTAGATTTTCATATTCTTTCATCGCGGCATCTGGGAACAAGACGAGCTTTGTTTTTGCTTTCCATTAGTATTTTCAAACTAATCAACCTGCGCCGCATTTAGCTCAACCTTTTTTTCTTTTTCATCGGAAGCCTGCCAAATGGATGCCGGTGGAATGGTACTTGTTTTGGCTCCGTGTCAAGGCAAACAATCATAAATGCTCCGGCCTATGGTTTTGCTTTGGTGGAAACAGAGCTCATGTGATGTCTTGCAAGCCGTCTGTATGTACTGTGTATGTATCCGCTGTCCTCTCCGCCTTTCCGTCCGGCTACTGTCAAATTCACTGGCGCTTTTGTCCAATGTATCAATCTCTATATCCCCCCAACCTCTGCTCCAGTGTTCACCCAGTTCTTCTCCATGTCTGTTCCTCCCCCACTCCCACTCTCTCTCTGGCTGCTTCTCTTGTCGGTTCCTTCCACGTTGTGTGAATAATTGCCTTCCCACGGTCGTAATTGCACCTCCCTGTCAGCCAGAAGTATGATCAAAGTGGCAGCGTACTCAATTTTCACTTGCTTACATTGTACAATATCTAGTCTCACTTGTCCCAAAAATGAGAAAAGTGAGACATGTTTTTTTTTTTTTTTAATCTCTCACTCTACCAGCGTGTTATCTTGGGATTCCTATCTTTGACGCGTTAATGTGTTTGTGCGGCGTTGAGATTCGACGCGCCGTCCTCTAGACGTTTTGTTTTTGTCTTTTTGTCATGGAAGTTTGCCTCTCAAAGACACGGCGTGATGCAAGCGTTCAAGGTGCCCTTAATGGTGAAACAAAACGGCATTCGCTGGTTCTCTTTGCTGGCTATTTATAGTTAGAATGGTGCATGCACTAGGTGAGCCGGAGCCACTGGGTAATCAGTAATTGCGCTCAGTACATAAGGAGGATTGTTCTTCGTCACATAGGAATCATGTCGTTGTCTTTAGCATGTGTCTGCGAAGGTCATTCGTAGCGTGGCCCTCGCGTTTACCTCCCTTGAAGTATACATGGATCTCTTGTGACAGAACGAGGCTAATTATGAGCCGCAGGTCGGGCTTAATATTTACAAGTGTACGCAGTCAAATTCTGACTCATCTTAAGCTGTTAGCATCTACCATGGAGAGAAGAAAATTAAAATTGCCTTTAGTTCATAATCATTACTCATTTCAAGTGGGGATTTTAGACACTCAATATATGCTAGCTCAAAATAAATATTTCAACTATGCACTGAAAATTTTTGGATAATTTTCTGCTATTAACTAAATAAACAGTCCCCAGCCATGCGTTCAGACAGATTTCTCTTTCACAGAGTAACTGGCATCCTAGTGTGACCTCTGTTGTGATCAATACCGGCAGCGTTCTCCTGAGGATGGAGAGCAGCATTGGAGAATACAGAGGAATGGAGTTTGTCTGTATTTGGATATTTTCCTTGGCCAAAATGAACTAACCATAATATAACTGCTCGCTCATTGTTTTACTTACATTTTTATTTTGATGACTGTACTTTCTATGACAAGCCGCTCTATTGCTCTTTTTGAAATCATGGAGCATCTCAACCCTGCAGTCTCCGAGATTCCATTTTATTTATTCTTGTATAAATCATTAAATTATTCTTGTAAATCACAACAGTGGTTATCTCAGAGGATCGTTGAATTCGCCAACACAGATCAGAGAATCAAACGATTCAAACACCAGAAATGCAATGATAAAAAAACACATTGGTGGTACATCAATGTCATTAGATCAATATTTCCGTTTACAGTCAACAATATTTTACTTTCAATACGACATACATAATATCTGCTTTAAATCTATCCAAAATCCATAGCCAACTTCTGATTGGTCTTAATGCAAACCATTCAACCAGTCTTTCTTATTCTTAGTCTTTCTAGCACGAGTGACCGGCCACCTTTTTCCTTTACATTGCGTGGGTCCTGGCCATGTTTCAACCCCCCATTGTTCTCCATTTTTTTTAAAACAACTCCACAATTAAAGCCAATCCCCTTCCTCTGTTCACCCAGTGTTCACTCTCCTCCTTACAAATTAGACACAGCCGACCTTTTTGGCCCTCGTTCAGATTTCATGGGTCCTTTGAGGATGGCTCACTAGGAGGCATAGACCATTTACCGTCTTGTCTGCGAGTAATGGGTGCCGACCCTGTAATCGCGGTCTCCTCTTCCCTCTCCCGCGCCTTCTCTCTTCGCTGCACCCGTATTAACTCCGATCATAGTTGCAACTCGCATGGCTCGGGTTGCCGGCAAGGTCAGGGGCCTGGGAGATTGATTTGCGCGTACGTCGGCCCTGACACAGTCTAAAGACGCATCCGGAGGACTTGCTCATTGCCGCCGTGAAGCATGGTCTCCAACAGTCGTACGTTGTTAATCATACGTTGCAATAACTTGGGCTGGAACTGGCTTGTTTACTTCTGAGTTCTGCTTGTGGTCAATTAGTGTTTTGGATAATCACCGCTCTGGTTAATTGGTACAGTGCTCAAGTGCTTGCTGTGGCTAATTACCAGTTATTGTGGCTGCAGTTAATAGCACCTATGGTTAAATTGTCGCGGTGTTACTCAAGTCAAGGAGGACCAAAAATAGCCGCATACTTTTTTGTCTTAATTCTAAATGGCTATATCAACCAGAAGAAATAGGCGTTGTGTTAAGTGCTGCTTACCATTTCGGAAAGGTTAACGTTGATTACTTTTTGTCCCCCTCATAGGATGATTTGCGCAACCTTTTGGAAAAGCAGTGGGCGACCGCAGTGCATTCTATGATCTTTTCTCCAGATCTTGAGCTGGTGTATTAGTTATGTGCATGTTTAAGGGTGATGGGTGATTTTTGATTATGTGAAAAAGAACTGAAGCACACTTTTGTCGGCTCATCGTGCAAGATGAGGTCAGAGAAATTACCTTACAGCAGGTATGTGGAAGGCAAAGTGATCAGAAAATGAACATCTAAAGTCTAATATTCATATTCGTAGTGGTGTTTAAAAAATTCTGTAATGGTATATCAAAAGTTCTGTTTACAAATAACAATCTTGACATTTGGACGACCTAAATAGGTTGGACCTTGTTAATCTTTAGTCCTGGTTGGGTCTATAGACTTGAGTGAAACTTGGACAGTAAGAATATCCTTCAAAAGTTCATTTATTTCAGTATTTCAACTTAAAATGTCAAACCATTATATGATATGAACTCATTACATGCAAAGTGATTAGTTTGCATAATTTTGACGATTATGGCTTACAGACTATTATTTTTTTTATTCCGAAATATGTTTGGTTCTTAAAGGCAAGCGAGGCTTGATTCATCTCACTTTGCGTGTAATCATCTTTGTATTAGATTCACATTGTTGAATTAGTTAGTAAATGGACTTTCAGCTGTGTTTGCCCCACAGTATATAGGTTAGACCTTGCACTGGCTTTAGTCCTGGTCTGGTCTAGACCTGATTTAGTCAAGCCTTGATGTATATCTTCTATCTCAAAGAGAAGTACGTTTTTCAACTTTTCTTAGAATCTCTGACCTAGTTCTTTCAACACCACGATTTTCCACTTCATTTTCTCAGTGCAAAACCAGATGCTCATTGTGATAAAGATCACCTGGACTGGCCTAGTTTGACATGTGCACTCTAGCCTTGAGAACCGGCCCAAGTGTCCCTAACACGATTAGACAACGTTTACAGTATTTTTGCCGTGACCGTGCCGCGCAGAAGCCGCGAACCCTCCTTTGCCGAGGTCAAAGGAAACTCTTGTTATAGCAACATACGATACTGGTGCAGGTTTGTCGGAATGTTTTGCTTACTTACTGCTTATCAGAAACCAGGAAATGAAAGGATATGCCATAGAAAACAAGACCTCCAAATTCCCCCCATTCTTGACTTCTCCTTCTGCCACTCCTGACACGGATTTCATCATAATGCCACCTTCCTGTTTGAAGAGAATATGGCTGGAGGCGCTCGGGGCCTAGATCTTGTTATGAAAATAAGTCTGAGCGGCTTATGAAGGTAATTGTTGGATGGAAAATGGCTTCAGACTCAATATTTTTCGGAGGTTGCGGCGTACTTTGTTTTTCAGAAGAAAAAAAAAGATTGCTTTTGAAAGTCTGTATTTTGCCTCGAGCAATTCTGCATTCAAAGTTTAGCACAATTTATACGGTATTATGAGAAGGCACATTATGCATTCTATTATTTTATTTACACTTCAACCTTGTTATTTGTAGTCGCTGCATGCCCCGTTTATATATCCTGTTTATCTCCCTCCGTAATCTACAGTTTAGTTCAGAAGCAAAAGTGTGCTCACATTTAAACTTCTGCGTGTACACAGGCCATTGTGGACACCGTGGACAACCTCCTCCGGGCTGAAGCGCTGAAGTCCTGGAGGGATATGAACGCCACGGAGCAGAGCCATGCCGCCACCATGCTGCTGGACACGCTGGAGGAGGGAGCCTTCGTGCTGGCCGAGAACCTCATCGAGCCGGCCATCGTCAAAGTCCCAGCGGAGAATATCAGTGAGTGAAGTCTAGTGAAAGGGATTGGGGTTTGTGTTTGTGTGATGGGACTTGGGGATCGCAAGCTTGATAGTTATTTCACGTTTCACCTTTTTTTGAATTTCCCTGTCTCAACAGGTCATTTGATTTGAATTAGAAATGTCATTCATCCTTTGGAAATCCATGGGTTGCCAAGTATTATGGTTAACTGCTTTTTTCTCTGCCCAGAAAACAAAATGTGTTTTTATATCAACCCTTTAGGCACCCAGAGGTTTTTCAGTAATTTGATGTGAAATAGACATAGAGGAGCCCTGAAACTAAGAGAGAAAGAGGACCAGTACAATCAATAATCGAAGTAAACAAAATGTTTAAAAAATGACTATATCCGCTGTAAGGGTAAAGGTACCTAAAGGGCTAAAATACCAGTGTTGTGTTCTCATATATACAAACCTCATCTGCTTTTATAATGTTAGTTATTAGTTTAGTTAAGTTATTACAGCCATTATTCATCCATTACAAACGTTAAACAACATAAGTTTTACATCTCTCGAGACACATTCCAGCCATTACCAATCCACCTCCTCATCTCCATGGCGATGGACTACTTCAACACCATCACAAAACCTGTGTTCATTTTAAAGACAATAAATTAGGGGATGTAATTACCTTGTTGACACATTTGGGCTGCCAGCTGGGAGCCATCTTCACAACTGTCAACGGTCTTGATGGTGTGTCACTTATCATCAGCCGTAATCACATCTCCTCATGTACTGCCAATAAAATGAATTTTGTTGTTTTAAGAGATGGGGTGAAAATATGTTTTTGGAGTTGAAGAGCTGCATAACATTGTGATGCTTAATCAAAGCACTAAATCTCAATAGAAATCTAAGTGGGTAGAAGAAAATGTACACAGGGCACATTTTGTGAACGTTTTAAGTGAGAAGAAACTGGGTGTCTCCTTTGTCTGGTGTTGCCCCTCCTTCACTCGCTCGTCTGCTGGCGGAGCCTGCGGGGGCCATTTCTTCTCTGACAAACTGCTAATTAGGAGCAACAATAATTTTCACTCTTTGCATCAACTGCTGCAGGGAGGTTAGGTGAGTAGCACTGTATGATACAGTGTGTTTTTCACAGATTTGTCACTCTGGGCTCCTTGGCACTAATCAGCCTGCACTTGACAAAAAACACAATAGAGCTGACTTCCGTTTCTCAACAGATAATGTTTCACTGCTTCTCAAACTGATGGAGCGAACAGGAGTACGAACTGTCGGGTTTATCAAGCGTTAGATGTTACGTGGAAATAATGTTTTGTGGATTGGTTTGTCAGATAGGTGCATATTGAGATTGCTGAATGCTCCGAGAAAACTCCGCTCTGGCAGAAAGAGTTTATTGACAGAAGTTGCTTAAACATTGCCACTCCTGTGTTTTTGGAGCATCAAGCTAGGATTGGACAAATTCAATTCAATTTATTTTTGTATAGCCCTAAATCACAACAGTAGTTATCTTGGAGGACTTTACAAAACTGTTGAATTTGCCAACACAGACCTGAAAAATGCAATGATAACAAAAACACATAAAGCCATTGGTCCAAGAGGCAGATGAGCAATGTTTGTAAATGTTGTTGAATGTTGAGTTTCCTCATCCCCACTGTCCTCAGACCCTTCTGCATTGGTAGATAAAAACTCTAAAACGCAGTGGGAGAAATTGACAAACCTCCGGGAAGCCCACGTTGAGGGAAGGATCCGCTTCTATGGACAGGCTGTAGATCCAGGACTCAGGCTGTAGATTATATATGCCATCTATATGTATTCTGGATGTTTACCCTTCATCTTCAATATTAAAGGTGCACTATGTCACTCTTGTAGATGCTCCACCGTCTAATATTTCCATGTTCAATGTTATTTTCAGTTCGATACGATAAAGTGTCTAGGAAAAAGGACTCTTTCATTTGACAGATTTGACCCCTGACTTAAATGTCTCTGTGAAGATGGAAAAGATTAAGTTTAATGGCAACAATCCAGGCAGAGCAATGTCCATGGAGACTCCACCAGAAAAGCAGCATGAGGCACCTTTTGAACTGAGAATTATGTAGGAGTATTTTCAGTGAATACATTTGCTATAGTCCAAAATAGTATCGTCTTGGTTGTGAACAAAAAAATCAGTGTGGAGAAAGTAAATGTGCCCTAACAATGCTTTGTTTTAGTGAGAGTTGAATATCAGGACATTTGATTTTGATGACATCTCTTTTAAGTACAGGTCAGAATCTGTTTTCTGGGTCAGTGGGAGCCAGTTTTTTATATATGAATTATTTTTTTGATATTTAAACGTAAGCTTCAGGTGTTAAAAGTGAAGGTCAGTTACTGTTCAAATTGTGAAGATCGAGGGATGTTTTTCCAATACAGTGCCTTGCGAAAGTATTCGGCCCCCTTGAACCTTTCAACATTTTGCCACATTTCAGGCTTCAAACATAAAGATATTAAATTTAAATTTGTTGTCATGAATCAACAACAAGTGGGACACAATCGTGAAGTGGAACGATATTTATTGGATAATTTAAACTTTTTTAACAAATAAAAAACTGAAAAGTGGGGCGTCCAATATTATTCGGCCCCTTTACTTTCAGTGCAGCAAACTCAGTCCAGAAGTTCAGTGAGGATCTTTGAATGATCCAATGTTGTCCTAAATGACTGATGATGATAAATAGAATGCTCCTGTGTGTAATCAAGTCTCCGTATAAATGCACCTGCTCTTTGATAGTCTCAGGGTTCTGTTTAAAGCGCAGAGAGAACCATGAAGACAAAGGAACACACCAGGCAGGTCCGAGATACTGTTGTGGAGAAGTTTAAAGCCGGATTTGGATACAAAAAGATTTCCCAAGCTTTAAACATCTCAAGGAGCACTGTGCAAGCAATTATATTGAAATGGAAGGAGTATCAGACCACTGCAAATCTACCAAGACCCGGCCGTCCCTCCAAACTTTCATCTCAAACAAAGAGAAAACTGATCAGAGATGCAGACAAGAGGCCCATGATCACTCTGGATGAACTGCAGATAACTACAGCTCAGGTGGGAGAGTCTGTCCATAGGACAACAATCAGTCGTGCACTGCACAAATCTGGCCTTTATGGAAGAGTGGCAAGAAGAAAGCCATTTCTCAAAGATATCCATCAAAAGTCTTGTTTAAAGTTTGCCACAAGCCACCTGGGAGACACACCAAACATGTGGAAGAAGGTGCTCTGGTCAGATGAAACCAAAATCAAACTTTTTGGCCACAATGCAAAACAATATGTTTGGCGTAAAAGCAACACAGCTCATCACCCTGAACACACCATCCCCACTGTCAAACATGGTGGTGGCAGCATCATGCTTTGGGCCTGCTTTTCTTCAGCAGGGACAGGGAAGATGGCTAAAATTGATGGGAAGATGGATGGAGCCAAATACAGGACCATTCTGGAAGAAAACCTGTTGGAGTCTGCAAAAGACCCGAGACTGGGACGGAGATTTATCTTCCAACAGGACAATGATCCAAAACATAAAGCCAAATCTACAATGGAATGGTTCACAAATAGACGTATCCAGGTGTTAGAATGGCCAAGTCAAAGTCCAGACCTGAATCCAATCGAGAATCTGTGGAAAGAGCTGAAGACTGCTGTTCACAAACGCTCTCCATCCAACCTCACTGAGCTTGAGCTGTTTTTTCAAGGAAGAATGGGAAAGAATTCCAGTCTCTTGATGTGCAAAACTGATAGAGACATACCCCAAGCGACTTGCAGCTGTAATTGCAGCAAAAGGTGGCGCTACAAAGTATTAGCGCAAGGGGGCCGAATAATATTGCATGCCCCACTTTTCAGTTTTTTATTTGTTAAAAAAAAGTTTAAATAATCCAATACCTTTCGTTCCACTTCACGACAAGCTTTATGTGATGCAGCTCCTCTTTTAGCTTTGGTTAGCTGCTCGATAGGTCAGGTCAGTCTTTGATTTTACTGCCCTCTTAGTTTAGAGTAAATAATCTAGTGCTATCCATTACAGCAGAGGTTAGCAGTTCAATGAAATGACCACCATTAAAACTGACAGAATGTTCACCAAAGCAGCCACAACAATATCCACCAGGCTGAAACAGTGTATTCCTCAGTATCTCGTCTTTATCAGCCGAGCTAACTAGCACTTAATGGGAAAAGCCTTGGAGAGAAAGGATGGAGTGCCGTTTGAATGGGACAATACCTCCTCAATTGCTTTTCTTTGTTTTGCGGCAAAGGTCCGTGGGCAGTTCATCTCGCAGCACGTATTTCAATGAGGTGACTTTACTACGGCGGGAAAAAGATTAAAACTCAATGAGGTATAAGACAAAAGGGGGTGGGGGGGTGAGCCAGAGACCATAACCATAGTAACAGAGGAGCGGGCTCGATGGAGAGGCGGACGCAAATTCTATCACAATGCAAATAAAGTGCCTTTCAGGAGTTATTCGCCGGCGTATTGAAGAGACTCCAAATCTCTTCCCACCCGAGATCAGCAAGAGGAGATGTAGCCGTTTAAAAAAAATATTGCTCTCCTTGGGGAATGGGCACTTTGTTCATGGTCGAAGTAAATGGGAAGAAAGCAGAAACTGTCACACATTTGGAAACTGTTTTACTCAGATGGGATGATATGATAGAATATTTACGCCCTATAAAGTCCTTACAAAGCAATGCCAATGAGTGAGTTAGAAAGTGCCTAATCAACGTTTATAAAATGATTAATGAATGACGCTCTTTAATTATAAACAAGGACCTATTGCTTTACTGTGAAGTTTAGTGCACAAGGCTGATCCATTCATACACAAAAATAATGCATTTGAATGATTGAGTGTTTGTACAACCTTGGGTCATCTTAGTCATGTGTAATGTTTTCAAATCCAGCCTTGCTCCTTTCAGGGTTTGAAAACCCTTACTAAGAACTGAGCCAGAAACACAGGATGAATCTATACAGGCTGATTTGTTGAAGAGCATACAGTAAAGTGGTGTTTTTATCACATTATTATTAATGTGCATCACCAAAGAATCATACATTAGTTATCCTTTAAGTATTACAACAATGGATGAAAAATAAATTTAAAAAATGCTCGAATTTGGTAAAAAGTATCTTTGAACACTGACGTAGCCTGGCCTTACTCCGCTCAATAATCATTTCACTACATGTAGCGTCTGGTCCCCATGTTAGCGATTGCAATCACTTGAATTTCGACCGACCAATCAGCGAGCGCGGGAGGCGGGTGTTGTAGTTAGTTGTGGGTGACGTCAAGAGTTTGCGTCAAACGGGAAGGTTGTAGTTTGGTAATGGCGAAAAATGTGATAGTAAAGTAATCCGGTCTGGTTCTATCAAGAAATTGAAGCCGGAGCAATAGGAATGTTTAGTAGTAAGTAGTAAGTAATCTTTATTTTTACATACCGCCTTTTCACTGCACATTGGAGTCTCAAAGCGGTTTACAATTGTTATTTTTGGGAGCGGGGCCAGTACAGGAGGCACATGCCAGACCTATTGTACATATTTTTAGTGGTAGGGGAAACCGGAGCACCCGGAGGAAACCTACGCAGACACGGGGAGAACATGCAAACTCCACTCAGAAAGGCCCTGGTCCAACCGGGATTCGAACCCAGGACCTTCTTGCTGAGAGGCGAGAGTGCTATCAACTCAGCCACCGTGCCGCCCGTACATTTAGCAAATGTAATCGCTTGAAATAATTGTGGCGCTACTCCCCACGGGCTCCGTTAGCGGCGAAGATGACTAGGCTAAATGCTAAATGCTAACGACTCACTTGGGCACATTACAAACGTCACGGTAAACTCCGATCCAATGGTTTCAATCTGTAAAAGGAGTTAACCCCTCCTATCTGTAAACAGAGCTCAATGGAGCACCTCCAGACCTTAGTACGAAATGTAATTTGTACTATGGTGTGGTACGACCAGGCTAGCGCTGACGAGGTTCATTGCCACTTGAGTTCAGGCCAAGATGTGGAGATACTGGAATGGCTGTTTGTTTGGTTTTTGTTGTTGTATGTTTTAAATTTGACCCCAATTTAATAAAGTTTAATTGAATTGAAAAAGATACAAGAAAGGTCTCCATTGGAATGAGAAAATAAAGCAACAGTTCTTGAAATAAGACTAAATGGCTTTGTCCCATTGGCAAATCTTGTTTTAAGACAGTCAGAATGTCAATCAATTATTACCTTTTTGCAGGGTATTCAATCCAGGAGCTGACGCACATGCAAAGTACTCACACATACCCAAATCCTCTAAACGTATTTCAGAATATACAGTATGCACAATGTTTATATTAACTTTTTCAGAAGAGTGCGAGAGGAAAATAGGAACAGCACAGAATTTTAATTTGTGTTTACTTCATCTGCATGTGTGGCTGTTGTTATGATGATTAGCTTCATACGAGTTAGGACATTATTTTTGTTGAAAAAGATTAGTTAAAAAATGCTGACTGATTATTATTCATTAAATATATCATAGGATACAAAATAGTCAAAAAAATAATGTGTTTATCGTCTTGGCAACGTTGGCCATACTAACTAGTCTCTCAGGTGCAAAATTTTCCGTTTTAGAAACACTGGTGAGAATAACTATAATTGTTCTACTACGTACTGTACAGCTAACTGCCGGGCCACATATCGCGAGCCTCTGAAACATGAATGAACTGTTGTACTAAAACAAAGCCACCATGTACTCATTCTTTACCTTTCATCGCCGTCTAGACCACTTCCTCATTTCCAAACTGTCAGAAGGCATATTTGCGAGGCGGTAGGGTCGTTTTGAATGTATGTGCGGGGAGAATGATATGTTCCCCTGACCTCTCGGTAATATTGCACATCAAAGGGAGCACCACCCGGCAGCTGGCAGGCCCGGAGGACAGGGGCTGCTGGAATTTGGAAGGATTTTTGAGAGATTTGCTCCGTCTAGGCCCACTTATCTCAAACCTACGGGGAGAAGCGCCAAGTAAAAAGCTCAATGATATTTTTGATCCCATGAATATTTGACATTCATGCCGCAATAGGCCGCACGCACCGCTCCTTCGTCTCTTCTCCGTACTCGCCTTTCTCCCATCTTGTCCTTGTTGATTTTTTTTTTTTCTTCCTCTCTCTGTTCCTCTCGTGTCACTGCCTCCGAGGCGTTTGCGATGCCAGACCCAGCAGCGGCTTATTTGGATGCTTTGCAAACGATGGCTCTACAGGGTGTTGGATTTTGTTACTGGTGTAATGTATTTTTTTGACTCAACAGGGACCGGCATAATGATGAAACTGCTTTTCTCATTCCAAGTATTGCATCTCACTCATTTACACACAGGACAGGCAATCAATTAATGCCTTTAGTTTGTTGGCAGCCAGTTTTATTGGATTTTTCAAATACAATGACATAGCAAAGCTAGCAAAAGTTGATGTTAGCTGAAGTTCTTTTCACTTATGGAGGTTGCATTATTATTATTAGTGGAATGCTCGATGAGAGTTGATTTAGACAAGTTTGAAAAGCTGCAGGGGTACGATTACATTTTCATTTTAAAGAAGACATGGAAGTTAACTTTTGTAGTGTGCAGTTTTATTGAGACAAACTTCCAATGATGGACCATTGAATCAAAATACTCTGGACTGGTTTATTACATCACATAATGCTACTGACCACTGAGCCTTTGTTAGGGCATAGGTTGGAGACTGAGACCCACTATCTACTGTATATATGTGTCTCTCGATAACTCAATGCCTCACATTTCTCACAATTTGTCAACAAAGCCTGTATGCCTCGTAAGCCTCGTATCAATGAGGACAAAAACATACCAGTAATGGTTGCATGTAGGAATTTGTGTGAGTGATAATGGTGTGTGGAGTCGGTGTTACGGCATTTTTCCCTGGACAAAAAATATATACCTGGAGATGTTTTGTTCGACCTTAACACGTCACCCCATTCCATAAATCCAAATGCTCGTTTGAAAATGTGTTCCCCTATGGTGAATCTTCTGACAATGGTGTTTTGAATAGCCTTTTTTTTTCTCTTTTGTGAACTTCTTCAATCAAATTGTGTTATGTTGGATTTAGATCACAACTTGTTTCTGTTGACTCTCCTGTGCACTTCGAAGCTCTATTTATCAAGATTTTTCTCCATGATAACAAACATATGATTGTGGGAAATATATATAGACCTCCAAATTCTCCCAAATCTGAATCTGTTAATAATATTCTGTCTACTGTATCCTCCCTGATGAGTAATTGTGAGCTGGTCCTTATGGGTGATTTTAATATTAACTGGCTTGACTCTTCCACATTTGGTGAACAGAACTTGTTTAATGGCATAAATTTGACACAACTTATTACTGAACCTACTAGAGTTACTCCTACTTCTAAATCCCTGTTGGATTGGGCTCTTGTCTCTCACCCCAATAGAATAAAAGAGTCTGGAATTCTTCCAGACTGTTTTAGCGATCACTGTATGATTTACTGTAAATGGAAAATTTCAAAACCTCTACTTCCTCCAAAATTGATTAAGATACGACAGTTCAAAACATTTAATACAGATAGTTTTATTTCTGACTTACAATTAATCAACTGGAATAGACTTGACTTGATCCCAAACATAGATGATGCCTGGAACTTTTTCTACTCCGAACTTGTGAGAGTTGTTGATAAACATGCTCCGTGGACCATAATCAGAGTGAAAGGATCACATCTACCTTGGATTGATGGGGAGCTAATTAATCTGTTCAAACTGAGAGACAGGGCATGGAGTACATTCCACCATACTAAACTTCCTGCTGACTGGGAAAAGTACAGACAGTTGAGAAATGTTTGTACCACCAAAACTAGAAACTCCAGGGCTAACTACTATAGAAACAGTTTGACCAACAATTTTAAAAATCCAAAACGGTTCTGGAAACAAATGAATATCGTGCTTGGGAAATCCAGTACGACCACGAACAATATGATCATTAACAATGAGGTCTCCAATGACCCTTCCACTATAGCCAATGCCTTCAGCTTGCAATTTTCACAAACGCCACAGGTCCATCCCCCCTTTCATCAAGTTGTTCCGGATCGCCAGCCGTGCAACAGTTCATTCTCTTTCACCGAGGTTAGTCCTGTAGATCTGTCCCCAGTCAAATGTGTGGACAACCTTAAGTATCTTGGTCTTTGGCTAGACTCAAATCTTTCTTTCAATACCCATATTCACAAAACTGTACACAAAATTAACTATTCACTGAAAACACTTTATCAATCCATTGACTGTTTTAATTTATCTGCACGGAAAAGGATTATTTCACAACTACTACTTCCCATATTAGACTATGCAGACATAGTTTACCAAAATACCACCTCCACTTCTCTCCATCCTCTGAGCACTGCCTACAACAGCCTGTGCAGGTTCATTCTGCGCTGCCCCTACAGGACACATCACTGTGACATGTACCAGCAGCTGTCCTGGCTCTCTCTATCCCAAAGGCGTCACTCTCTCTGGTTGTTTTTCATTTATAAATGTTATTTTTTGGATTACCCTCTTTATTTAAAGCAATATTTAACCCCTTTTAATTCCTCTTATAATCTTCGTCACACAAACCAGCTTTTCTTTCACACTCCTCGTGTGAAGAAAGAACTTGGCAAATATGCTTTCCAATATAAAGCCCCAAACGACTGGAATCACCTTCCGGCCTCTATTCGCTCTTTAACTTCTATTTCTCTTTTTAAAGTTGCTGTACAAAGGCATCTGTGTAATGTTTGTAACTGCTACTGAACTTTCTTTTAAATATTATATCCTTTGGTTTTCACTGTCCTAGTTTGAGGAGTAGGGTGACCTCTGACCTCTGAGAGCTCTGTGTGTGTGTGTGAGCGAATGTTTCTGTCCTTGTATTGTTTTGTTAGTTTTTTTTTGTCTGTTATTTTATTGAATTTATTTACTGTAATTTGTTATGTTTTTTATTTGTTACACTTTACTGTAACTGCATTTATTTGACAACCGCTGCTGCTACTTGTGTTGCTATTTTTGAGGACCCTCCTGAAAACGAGATGATGCATCTCAAGAGGCTATTCCTCGTAATAAAGATATGTTAAAGAAGAAGAATGTTTTTATGTACAGAAGTGTTTTTTGTTTTGTTTTTTTACTTCAACCAACCATTTCTAGCTATTTTTTCATGTAATGCCAAAGTAAATATTCTAAATGTCATGTTTCAGGGCCACACACATGATGCATGATAATTACAACATTACAACAATACAACATTGTGAGCATATCTTTCTGTCCGTGTCTCTCTCCTCAGTGCTGGACGTGTACGTGATCAGCACAGACGGACAGGTGCAGGACTTCAGGTTCCCCCAGAGCAGTAAAGGCGGGAGCTTCCTGCAGCTCTCCTCCAATACAGTCAAAGCAAACAGCAAGAACGGTGAGATGATTTACCTTTTAAACCATTTAAAGCAGTGATAAATCACTTCTGCAGTTTTAGGAGTTGTTATTGACGCTAATGATGTAAAAGCTCCGTCTGTTTGGGGTCCATTTAATATCGGACAGTATATCACGCTAATTGGATAACAAGGGACCCTGATGCTACAGAAAAGCCTGATTTTGCACTTAGAGAAGCGCTGAAGGGATGTTGTACATGTTCAGAAGTTTGATTGAATTTTATGCACATTGAGTGATGCAATTAAGTGTTTTTTAACAGATTTCTAATTTAATTTATGTTAACCCTAAGTCTTTGCGAACACATTTTTATCTGCATACAAATGAGATGATAATGATGATGTAACATTCAATGAAATATGAATGCCAGAGTACCACTTTGACTGCACAAATGTTTTTACTAAAAGGAAAACGGCCTATGAGATTTTCACGCATGTTTCGCACATGCCACTACCAAGAACTAGTCTAAATGTTCCCCCAGTTCCTCTTTTGTCCGAGGAACCTTTCAGTGTTTTCTGAAAGTGGTTCTAACTTAGTATAACCTCAGCTGTCTGGAACATTTTTGTTCTTAAACTGGTTTGCGATGGAAAACTTACATTCTACTCTGCAAACGTTATGGATTCACACACAATTTTTCATGTACACATAGTGGCTGAAATGTCTTACAAATAATTCACATCTTCAAATTGAGAGTGTGGTGTCTTCTTTAAATATGGACTGAAACAAGTAATAAATACAACTCAATTGTTTAATGCATCTTGCAGTTTTATCTGCTGGTTTACACTACTGTGCAATACTGGCATCTCATAAATCTAAGATAGAAACCAATTGTTGGTCTGGCTGCAAAGAATCTGTCCCATCGCAGGAGCTAAACCAGTCCCCAAGTGCTCCATTCTCTACTTCCCATTATGTGCAAACACTCTCAAAATAACTAAAATGGTACCAAACTGGAAATGGGTCCCCAGGCGCTGTGCTGCTCCTGACAAGGCGCCCGAGTCATATTACAGGATGGGTCAAAAACAGAGGACAAATTTCCCCACCTGGGACAATAAAATACATCTTACCTTATTTTATTCACATCTTATCCATCATATTATCTGGAAAAATGACCAAGAAATCCTAAATTTTGCCAAGTTATGTAAAATCATGAGCAAAACTGCATGGTATAATCTCATATATTCTAAGTTCCACCTGCCATATTAGCATTTCCTCAGTGCCCCCCTCCCCCCTCCTCCCTCTGGCCACCATGATGAATCTGTTATTGCTTGTCGCAGGTGTTGCTAAGCTGGTCTTCGTGCTCTACAAACACCTGGGCCAGTTCCTGAGCACCGAGAACGCCACACTCCGAGGCCCCGGCGACCCGAGCCGGCGAAACCTCTCCCTCACCGTCAACTCCCACATCCTGTCCGCCTCCATCACCAAGGAGTCCAGCCGAGTGTTCACGGCCGACCCAGTGATCTTTACGCTGGAGCACCTGGATGTAAGCCTCCCCCCTCCCCTGAGACAGCTCCCTCCCCGCTGCCACTGCTCCCTGCACTCCGAGTAATGTACACACGCATGGAAATGTCAGGGCAACCTTCACTCCACTGCTGCAAAAGCAAAAAGGAGAAAGAGTCGGAAATGTGAATGAAAAAACTATTGGGAAGATTCTAGAGCATGTTTTATAGAGGTGTCTAAACTTTGGCTCAGGAAACTACAGAGATATTTTTTTCACGGCTCATATTATGACTGAATTAAGGAATGTTGAGGAGTGAAATAAGGAGACTTCCAAAAGAATGGTAAAAGCAGCGTTCTGGAAAATGTATTTGATATCTGTGTTTTTGGGCCTTGATTCTTTATACACAATCATCTAAAATAGAACAACTGGCACTTTTTGATTAGACTATACAACAATTCATTTCTATTTCCAGTAAACTGCAAAAAGTTGTGAAAAATAAGTAAAAAATTGCTCAAATTTGGCAAAATGAATCTTAATTTGGTGACATTTTGACTGCCTTAAAACAATATTCGCCAATGGCGCAAATGAGACTTTTTCCTTGTCCCATAGGCAAATCTTGTTTAATGACAGTCCATACTCAAATTAAGATAAAAAAGCACTTGATTCAAGCAATTATTACCCCGTATTTTATAATTTTTGCAGTGAATGCATAGTATCATAGTTGCATGTACCATTACAAATTATGGCTTTGAAATTTCTGCCCGTCTCCACCTCTATAATCTCACACAAACTGATCCCCATTTGGAAGCAGCACATACTACAGTATTTTAGTTTTGCAAATGAAATCGTCCGTGTATGATTATGATAGACTATTTTCCCTCTAGATTAGAACAAAGGGCGGCGGTGTTTATTAAGCAATGCTATTCTACTCCACTGACAGTAATTAATGAAAGAATGTCAAAACACAAAGTGCCTTTAAGGTGCAGCAAGAGAAGTGCTTCCCCAAGGTGCTTTGTCAGATTAAGCCTCACATTTTCCTGGCAACTGCATCTCTTTCATCACATTTCCAAAACTATTCCATATGCATGCATCTGATCAGTAAAGACAAATGGTGTTAAAGAACATAAATAGACCTGGTGTTCTCGCATAAATTATAAAATGTGTGCCTCTGTGTACGGTCATGCATATTTGATTCTAATGTATTTTTCTCTACGTTTTTCTCTGCTTTGTAGAAGGACCACTATTACAACCCCAACTGCTCCTTCTGGAACTACTCGGAGCGGAGCATGATGGGATACTGGTCCACGCAGGGATGCAAGCTCCTGGACACCAACAAGAGCCACACCACCTGCTCCTGCAACCACCTCACCAACTTTGCAATCCTCATGGCTCACAGAGGGAACGTGGTGAGTCCAGAAGTGTCTATAAAATATATGTATTCTAATTTTCTTTACTTTGGAGACAGATAAATGGATGGATAGATATTTGTCAATGTTAACAACACGGCCAATAACAGTGAAATGACTAGTAACCAATATGTCTGTCTTTTTATAGACTTATAGTTGTAGTATAGCATAGAAGCAGTGTAAGTTGAACAATTCTAACCCTAGAAGCTAGCAAGTTTAGAGCCACATTCCTTATATGTGCGTTCCTTACTTGAGGGGGGGGCAAGACACATTTTTACACCTTGGCTTTTAACACCAACTGAGTTTTACCTTTTATATGTATGTGTGTGTATTTTATGCTGTTTGCTTTTGTTGATGTGTCTTTTGTGCCTCTGAAACACTTTGGGCGGCTGGTGTTGTTGTAAATGTGCAATACAAATAAAGCTGACATTGACACCGTAGCAGGGGCAAATGTCACGTGTTGCTAAGGCAAGCTGTTGTTTTACCTACCCCTCTGATAGTTCTATCCTTATGGCTCATATCTGGATTTACAAAGAAAATATTGAACACCAGGATCATAGTGAGCACTAAACCGCACATTTGTCCAAAATGAAGTGTGGCACAAATGGCTTTCAATGGAAGTCAATTGGAACCAAAGCAAACCTTTGTCTATGAGCACTTCCCTCTTGGGCTTTATTGAGTCAGCATTGTTCATTCATATACAGTCTATGGTTCTAACCCATTAGCTCACACTTGCTTTGGCTTCCATTCACTTTTGTTAAAAATCAAATTTGCCTTTCCCTGTAAACATTTGCACCACACTACATTTGTTTCTTTAATGTTATGCTATTTTTATTTTGATATTGTCTAAGTAAATCCAGCTATGACGCATAACAACTGACCTAAATTATCCAAGAATTATCTAAGAATTCAGCTTTGGTTGGCAAATGGCACACCAGCCTCGCTCCTGATTGGCTCATCGGTTGCTATGTCTTTGCTCTGATAGAACTTGGCTCCAACATTCTTGCGTTGGCTCTAATCGGGTTAAGCCAAACGCCATTGGGTGACGCCAGCACAGCTATTAGAAACCCACTTTGCTTAGGGCAAAGAAAGCAACATAAATGTCCTTATTTAAATCATAAGACTAAATTATCCATGCCGTAGTGTAATTTTATGGACTGGTACTTGGTTATGCGTTTTAAGATCATAACCGAAATAAAACATTATTTATTTTCATTTATTTATTGCCAATGAGACAAGCAAAATGATCTTATTTCAAAAAGATACAAAACATATATCCCTTGGAATGGGGAAATAAAGCCACAGTTCTTGAATTAAGACTAAATGGTTTTGTCCCATTGGCAAATCTTGTATTAAGGCAGTCAGAATGTACTCAGAATATACTCAAGTTAAGAGAAAAAACACACAATTCAAGCAATTATTATTTCCATAATTTATCATTTTTTTGCAGTAATGAATGAATAAAATGTCCAATAAATCACCACAGATCTTTCAAAGCTTCTACTCTCACCAAGCCATGTTTTGAGTGTTAAGACCAGATAATTCCATTACTACTGTATATAGATAGTGGTGAGAAAAAGTACATTATCACTTGTTATGGGGAGATAAGCATTTGTTTTGCTTTCGTTATATATATATATATATATATATATATAAAAATTGTCCACTCACCTTTGGCCCTCCGCGGGCGGTTATCCCTCTCTAAGCTCGGGTCCTCTACCAGAGGCCAGGGAGCTTGAGGGTTCTGCGCAGTATCTTTGCTGTTCCTAGCACTGCACATTTCTGGACCGAGATGTCCGAGGTTTGTTCCGGGGATCCGCTGTAACCACTCATCTAGCTTCGGGGTCACTGCCCCGAGTGCACCGATCACCACGGGCACTACTGTCACCTTTACCCTCCAGGCCCTCTCCAGCTCCTCTCTGAGACCTTGGTATTTCTCAAGCTTTTCATGTTCTTTTTTCCGGATGTTACCATCGCTTGGAATTGCCACGTCCACCACCACGGCTGTCCTCTGCCCTTTGTCCACCACCACGATGTCAGGTTGGTTTGCCATTACCATTCGGTCGGTCTGTATCTGGAAGTCCCACAGGATCTTCGCACGCTCATTTTCCACCACCTTTGGAGGAGTTTCCCACTTAGACCTTGGGGTTTCCAGCCCATACTCTCCACAGATGTTTCTGTACACTATGCCAGCCACTTGGTTATGGCGTTCCATGTAGGCCTTCCCTGCCAGCATCTTGCACCCTGCAGTTATGTGTTGGATCGTCTCAGGTGCCTCTTTGCACAACCGACACCTTGGGTCTTGTCTGGTGTGGTATATCTGGGCCTCTATCGCTCTGGTGCTCAGTGCCTGTTCCTGTGCAGCCATGATGAGTGCCTCTGTGCTGTCCTGTAGGCCAGCCCTTTCTAGCCATTGGTAGGACTTCTTGAGATCAGCCACTTCTGTTATGCTCCGGTGGTACATGCCGTGTAGGGGCTTGTTCTCCCATGATGGGCTCTCCTCCAGCACCTCCTCATCTCGCCACTGCCTGAGACATTCACTGAGTACGTCATCCGTTTTGGCCTTCTCCATGATGTAGTTATGGAGTTTGGATGTTTCGTCCTGGACTGTGGCTCTCACACTCACTAGTCCTCGGCCTCCTTCTTTACGGCTTACGTACAGTCTCAGGGTGCTGGATTTGGGATGGAACCCGCCATGCATGGTAAGGAGCTTTCGAGTTTTAACATCCGTGGTCTGAATCTCTTCCTTTGGCCACCTGATTATTCCTGCAGGGTATCTGATCACTGGCAGGGCGTAGCTGTTAATTGCCCGGGCCTTGTTCTTGCCATTGAGCCGGCTTCTTAGGACCTGCCTTACTCGCTGGAGGTATTTGGCAGTTGCCGCTTTCCTCGTCACCTGTTCGAGGTTGCCATTTGCCTGTGGTATACCGAGATACTTGTAACTGTCCTCAACGTCTGCTATTGTTCCCTCTGGGAGTGAGATCCCTTCTGTATATATATATATATATATATATATATATATATATATATATATATATATATATATATATATATATATATATATATATATATATATATATATATATATATATACACCCGTCCTGACAACTCGAACAACACAATAAGCCGCACATGTGTGCAGACATTTTGCCCATGACACTTGGTGGCTCGGTAGCTTCCTCAGCAGTAACTGGCCCTCCTGCTTTGACAAACTCCATCCGTGGTTCTTCCCTTTCGCTGATAGATTTCCGCACACGCTCCCAGAATGGCGTTTCAGTCAAGATAATTAGGTTGTTGGCGGCACACGGGGGAGGGAGGCGGAGGTGAGGGCCGGAGTGAAAATAGGTGCTGTCACTTTAAAAGAACAAGATAGTGGATCAGTGCAGAATACGCCATACTATTATCCCAAAGTAATTATGTTTTACCTGTGGGCCGTGTCTAATACTCGTCTCGCTCATATGTCCTTGCCTGGGAATCGGGCGCCATAACCCCAGCTTAAACTCATATTTGTCATCCTCCCTTGAAGTGGCATGGGGATCCGTTTGGTCGTGAAACGCAATTACAATCCAATTACATGATAAATAGCATGTGTAGCAAGGCATCCAGGATAAGTGCGCGGTTCATTTAATAATACGTTGCGTCTGGTGAACTTAAAGGTCCCGTTTCATTTGTCTTAACCTCAACCTATGCACCGCAAGCTCCCACACCAGACTCCCGGAGGCAAGCCGTGCCGACAAAATCACCTCAAAAGCAACTCCTGGTCTCAATAAAATTACAAATATCATAGAAAAGGCTTTACTTTCACTCCAGCCCACCCTGTCCTTGAGCGGAGGGGGGGTGGGCAGACTTGGCACGAAGCGAAAAACCTCAGAACTCTTGAGAAACGGTGGCATTTGACTCCTGACATTAAAGGGGAATGTACATGCGGACAGGACATCAAAAGGTGGCAGATGTTTGTGGTCGTTTTTCATGCGCTTAAATCGTCTGTTCTTTACGGTGTGGAAAGGCGCTGCAGGCTTTCAGCACAAGTGGTACTTGAAGGTAGAGGAGGCGAGCAGCACAACAAAAAATCACACTTTGTTTTTATGTTAGCTGCAGGAGCGGTGCTAAATTGAAAGACATGGATTGGACAAAGAAGAGAGCAAAATTGTTTATGTCGGACCGAGTCTAAGTTTATATAGTGATGGTAAAGAGGCTACAGTCATTTCATTTATGCGTTTGTCTAAATGAATTGTTTAAATGACATATTATAATAATCAAATATTATAATTATTAGTATTTTTGCCATAGATATTTTAATGTCATGTTTTGCTTGAACTGACAAATCTTTGGGTATGAATATCAGACCGCCATATTTTAACAATGCAACACTGTTGATGCATTTGTATAATATGTAAATAATATAATTTCTATATTCATCTAAAGATTTTGTAAGCAAACCCCTAAAGTGAATGACTATCAGAAAGTAGCAGATTAAATAATTGTTTTCTGAACTGTGCTGCAAAAACTTTTAGTTAAACCAACATGACAAAGGAAACCAAAAAATCCTACGTTTAACATCATATTAATTCATTTTGGTAAATTCATTTTCTAGTTGGTTCCTTTCCACACTGATGAATCGCAAGAATAATAATAGCTTGAGCAATGGACGATTAAAATAAATGTGAATAATCAGGAATGCATTGTACTTTAAGAACATCAGAGCACACTCTACTTTTACTTCACCTTGAAACACCTAAATGTTCTTTTTGCATTTTCTCGACCACAATTTCATACATAGAAAATGTTTTCATTTTCTAAAACATAATATATATATTATAAATACCCTTGGAATAAAATGCAGAAATGTTCTAATGTTGTCTCTGATATAAAATGTACCAGTATATAATGCAACATCAATAATTAAGCTCCACCACAGCTCTGCTGAACGACGTTCTGCTTCAATGAATCCACGCATGTCCTCAATTTCCATATATGACAAGAAAAGGCACACAAATCACTTATTCCATCTTTAAGGAGAGAAAAACTGGGGCCTTGAAATGTAATCTCCATGGCAACAGGTTTATAAAACGCCGTTCCGCTCTCACCAGTGTTTTTTTGTGCGTCTTCTCCAGGCCGACGGCAGCGTCCATGAACTGCTGCTGACCGTGATCACGCGGATGGGCATCGCGGTGTCTCTGGTGTGTCTGGCCATCAGCCTCTTCACCTTCTGCTTCTTCAGAGGGCTGCAGAGTGACCGCAACACCATCCACAAGAACCTCTGCCTCAACCTGTTCATCGGCGAGCTCGTCTTCCTCGTGGGCATCAACATGACCGAGCCCAAGGTACAAACACGGCGGAGGAAAGGGGGCATCCCTGTCTGTAGCAAAGAAACTCCAAAACATGGAAAGTTTGGAAAGTGTCATCTACAATGCACATGGCCCCAAACCTAAACCTTCCTTCGGCAGTTCCATATTTTAGACATATAATAGTTTACATGGATGGACTTTGTTATTATAAGTTTCTGACACTTCAAGCATTAGTTGAAGATGTCAGCGTAATGTCACATTTGTGCAAATAATTCCCATAGTGTAAACTTGTTTAGCCTTTAGCCTAAATCCCTTTTGCTCAGGCATTGTTTAGCACTAGAAATTCTTAATACACACAATTTAGGGTTTTCTGTTGCGGTAAAATGAATAAGATCTTTGAAAACATGTGACCTAAGCTCTAATGTTCATAATGGCCAAAGAAATAAACGACTGCTATACTATTACCACTAATACATACAGTTATAGAATTATCTTTGCTTATGTCACATGTGCTCCATAAATTACATCAGGGAGAATCTATTACGATGCACAGGAAGTTTAACAGTAAGAGGTTATACCATCAATGGATTTTTTTGTACATATTTTGTTGAAGGGAACATTCTGTGCTTTTTAGTCTATGTCATAGCTGCAGTCTTAGCTTTCATATTATTCTTCACTGTGGCAGGTTAGAAGCATTCCCACACATAAGACGCCGCCTCTGTCTCCATATCAAACCATACAGAGTCATTTGATGTACCACAAAATGCCGCCACGTACTCTTTTCATCAAACTTTTGATTTGAAAGCCTCTCTTACCTTTGTGCGCATGTCTTCCTGTCAGCTGGTGTGCTCCATCATCGCCGGCCTCCTTCACTTCTGCTTCCTGGCCGCCTTCGCCTGGATGTGCTTAGAGGGCGTGCAGCTGTACCTCATGTTAGTGGAAGTGTTCGAGAGCGAGTTCTCCAGACGAAAATACTATTACGTGTCGGGCTACCTCTTCCCCGCCGCCGTAGTGGGCATCTCTGCAGCCATTGACTACCGGAGCTACGGCACACAGAGGGCGTAAGTGCGGACAGGGTTTGGGGGAACACTGTCCAGAACGTATTGTTGAAACAGATTGAATATCTATCCCGGTGGCTGAGTGGTTGGAGTTCTTGCCTTTCAGCAACACGGTTCTGGGTTTCAGTGAGACTTTCCTGGTGAAATAAAGGTGGATAAATAATTGATCTAGTCCTGAAACCATGAAGCTCTAAAAATCTGATCCCCTGAGACCAAGGCTCTCGAGAAAAGTAATTTGGAAAACCCTGGTGTAAAGAATAATGCTCTTAATAGATTATGAAACAGCAGCATTTTATGATTGTGCATTTTATGATTCATTAAGATAAATACTCCATTCAAAGGTATAATTTTGACATCTTAAATATATCATTTGCATAAAATCATACTAAACTCTGCATTATAAGTTTTGAAACTGTCATAATCTTCAATCTTTCAATATTTATATTTATAAACTAAAACAGTGAAAACATTAGATGTATTTATTCAGATCCATTATGGAGTATTGGTTTCCAGGACTGTCGGTTCCAACAAACTTATTAGAAGAATATTGTGATTTGTGAGATAACTTTTGAATAACAATACTGTTGGCAGCTGCTGCATGTCTGATTATTTTCAAAAAGCAGCTTAAAATCGGTGAAAATAAAGGGCCAGGTAATTTATTTGTCTAATAAATTTATTTATCTGAAATTTTATGCAAAGTTGTGTTTTAGTTGTGAAACTTCTTTTTTATCTAAATTGATACAACGAACAAGAGGTCTGCATTGAGCTTTATCGACTGGAATGTGCCTTTTCATAGCAAGTGTCATTCAAATTAACTTCTCAGAGATATGTCTCTCTCTGCGGCCAACTCACTGTGCGGCACTGGCAAATAACATTGAAGGATGTCTTTCATAAAGAATCCTTCGCGATATGAAACACCTTCTTGGTTACTATTGAAGATGACTCTTTCGTTTTCATCTTTAATGACAACGTTGTAAAATGCATTATTGTGGTCTCCTCGGCTTGATTTAAAATTCTTACAAGTTCAACTCCCTGACCTCTTTAAAAAGTCATCTTAAAACTGGTCTCCGGACCAAGGCCGGTGTCAGTGCTGCAACGCGGGCCGGACTATTGATCTTCTGACACTGTGCGTTCTCTCTATGCATGTATATATGTAATAGTATCGGAAAAAGCGCACCGCCTCAGCTCCTGGGCGAACGCTCTCCATGTCACTGCAAAAAAGAAGAGTAGGCTGTGTGCAAAACCGCAACATTAATGACTACAGCAGCTCGCTTCTGCGGCTCGCTGGCTTCTTTATTCTTTGCATGCAGATAATTGCTGCCCATGTCAGTTAAGGAAGTTTATGCACTTCTTATGATTTGTACCACTGCAAAACCGTGGTTTATGCAAGTTTCAGGCAATATTTTTTCCCTTCAAAAGCAGTTTATTGCTGGGGTCATTGCTTAATTTTAGGTCCATGGTGTGACCGCATGAGATACTGTATATCCACTTTGCATAATTCAGACTTTTGTAGCCAGTTGCGAACGTGACGTCATCCCGCAAACAATCTGGTCCATCCTCCTTGTTTTTAATGTATATTAAATTCCACTACTGCCTTATCGTAGTGGGAATATGCTTTGCGTCTTATCAACACTATCATTTTGTTCAGTAGTTATTACTGCCACATCCCTTTCGGCCATATTAACAATTTTTTTGTTGTGCCACAGAAAACTGTATGCAATGGTTAGTAGGGCGAGGCATGGTATTTTTGGTATGGGAGTTATACATTTAATAAATAATAGATTACCTAGGTTACACAGTATGGCATTACACTTCGTATTCTCCATGGAAACAATCTTTAGATACATCACACTAGAGCTTGGAAACTGAGACGGATATGATTGGATTATGATAGTTAACAATGCAAACGTATTCAAAAACTTATGAACAATAGGAAAATACTTGTTTGACGATACTGTACATTCAAGAAAAATCTGTGATTTCTAGGTGCTTTCTTAAAGCTGGGATGCCTATCTTTAAAACCACTACAAAACTATGTTATACAATCCATCTAACTACTTCCTTGCTCTCAAAGTTGGGTGACGGTGGTCACTCAGCCAATTAAATGCATTGACAGCAGCTCAAAATGTCTAACAGGGCTCTTTCTTGCAAGTATGCAAAATATAGATTATTTTCTCATAAGTAATTTGGCATGTGGTGGTCTTATTAGTTCATAAAATATTACTTTTAAAAGATTCCTTCTGTTGGGACAAACTAAATATATTATTTTAGATATTTAAGTCTCTGAGTGTCCAAAAAACTTTATAAGAATGATGTATTATTATTTTTGAAACAAACAAAGCGTGGAGAGTAGGGAAGGCGCGCTGAGCTACAGTATTTTTGTTTTGCCTGAAATCAACCACAGTTTGTCATTAAACTCCATCTCCATGGCCTTAAGCAGATAACCAACCCCATCACAAAAGGTACACAGTACAGAGTATAGGCTTTTGTTAACCTTTTATCTGTGTGCTTTGGATGTAGTGCAGAGCTCCACATGGTCATCCGCATTCGTAGACATTTGCAGACCGTGAAGTCATCCAACCAATAACCACTAACTCTGCGCTTCCCATGGCAGCGGGCCAATCCCCCACTAGGCTGTGCTTTTCTGTGGTCAGCGGAGCCTCCCATCGCTCCTCAGTAGCTCGTTCCGTACTGCTAGCCCTTGATCGATGACACACAACTTTGTTTTGGCAATGAGATGATTAATGAACTTAAGTATATCCCCTTTTTTCCCCCCAATCTATAGATGCTGGCTGAGGGTTGATAACCATTTCATCTGGAGTTTCATCGGACCCGTAACCTTCATAATTGTGGTAAGTCCACGCACAGGTATATCTTTGGGCTGGGAAAACATTATAGATTTTTTCTTGCTTTTCCGCCTCTCGCGCACACACTGGCAGCCTCTCACTTTCGCGATCAATTTGCATGAAAGGAAAGTGGTCCCATTATGGCTGACATGAGGACATCGGCCTCCATTCAGCCATGAAATCCTTGTGAAATCAGAATTGGCGAGCAAGTTGGAAGTTGTTTGGGGGCTACGTTTGGAAAGGGAGATAGAGAATAGAGGAATACTCCCGGACGGGCAATCAGGCATGAAGGTCATTTGCTCGGTGGGAAAAACAAGGGGTGGCTGCGAGCCGAGGAACATGGGAGTAATGAGCGGGCGGGCCAGTAGACACCTATTACCACAGCTCATAGCCCCGCTGTGGATCATGACACGTCCCCAGCCAATCCCAGCACACGGACATCTCCATCTTCAACACCTTAATATTTTATGTGCAGCTAAGGATGACTCACTCCGACACAGAGACCGACCAAACCAAACCAAACCTGCCTGCACCCGGGTTTGTGCACGTAGGCAGCACAAGTGCATATACGAAAATCCATGTGAATGAATGAAAGAGGACATGTTATTGTTTTATTATAAATGTTGTATCCTTTGCCTCAGCCAATACATGTTTTGAGTTTGACACAGGAAATTTGGACAGAAATAGATATCTGTGGCAATATTCTGGTGGTGTGTCAATCTCAATCAATATAACTTTATTTATAACGTGCTTTCCATACACACACAAACTGTAATTCACTCTTTAGGTTCTCATTGATAACTACTGGGTGAGAAGTCATTACCTTGTTAGTCTTTAGGACTGTCACAGGCCTTGGTTTTGTCATTTACCAGTCGATGTTACATCCTGAGCAGGCGTGGTCAGTCTGACAGGTCACTCAGGACCCCTCTTGCCTGGTGGCCATGTGTGGGACCGGAGGAAGGCTCCGTGGTCACAGCTGATGGTGTTGTCTGAGATTCTTCCTGATCTCGATGGCCTTGTTATGCCTACATTTCAACAAGACCATTTAAAAGACAAAATAAACGTTCTTAGCCAAACTGCAGCCCAGTCTTGCGTAGTCTGCGTACGGCGGTCTTACCCACAGACAACTTGCAGCAAGAACAGTCTGTCACATATATTCCTGTAAACTTTAAATGGATTTCTGTCATGTTTTAGTTTCTCAAGTTCACCAAAGTATGTTATGTTTGAGGATCAGTCAACACACATACAAAAGTGGCAACAATTGCAACAGTGTTTTAAAATGATTAAC
This sequence comes from Knipowitschia caucasica, assembly GCA_964034765.1. Lineage (NCBI taxonomy): Eukaryota > Metazoa > Chordata > Actinopteri > Gobiiformes > Gobiidae > Knipowitschia > Knipowitschia caucasica. The sequence continues at coordinate 9,720,141 of OZ035836.1, forward strand.
AATTTACTTTATTTTAGAAGTTGGCATCTCTTTCGTACTTGAGTCAGTTTATAACATTAGTTTATTATATTGTTTATCAAAGAACCTGTAACCTTTTCACACTCTTCCTTCTATCTCTCACATTACAGCTTTTACAACACACTGCATGGTTCTAAAGATGTTTCCCTGAACAGGACTAAAATCTACAAGTCTAAAAGTCTTTGCTGATTAACATATTGCATGGTTTTAAGTATCGTGCACACCAGAGCTATTCACACAGCTTCTCATATCAACCCATTGCTTTCGGTGCAAACATGTTTTAAATATTTCATGTTCTTTGGATGACGCATGCACCGCCCTCCGCACCTGGGTCTGGATATATGCAGCAGCCCGAGCGTATGGTAATAGCATGTAAATGTGTCCGACCAGTCTGTAAATAGAGAAAACCTTGAAAAGGGCTGCGTTGCGTGTTTTCCCCGTGATGTATTTGACAGAGGAATATAGCAGAGGACAACCCCATGGAGAGCGCACAGAGGGAGGTTCAAACACACAAGCACGCTCTATTATCCACGCCATTACGACAGGCCAGCGGTAAAGAAGGCATACCATGACTCTGGCTGCTAAATATGATCGTCTGTTATACCCGGAGCTCATTACTGTACGTTTAGTGTATTTTATAGGAAATTGGCTCATGCATTTCTGAATCGCTCTCAAAACAGCTATGAAGGGAAGACGACTATAACGTGGTCAAAACGGAGAGATAGATAGAAGGATATATACTTTATTGATCCCCGTTGGAGACATTCAGGTGTACAGAAGCAGAAAGCACATCCATATTAACACATGATTACATCAATTATAAATATTTCTAACTAACTACCTAACAATAGTGCATATTTTTTACTCATACAGGTCTGTTGTACAGTCTGACAGCCGAAGGAACAAAGGATCTCTTAAAAGTTCTGTTGGGTGATATAAGCCTGTTGCTACGATTACTCCTCTGAGCGGTAGAGATAGAGATGGATAAATATGTATGGAGGTAGATACAGATAGATAGATATAGATGTAGACGTAGATGAAGATAGAGAAGCATTTACAGCTAACTAAGTAAGTAGTAAGTAAGTAAGTAATCATTTATATACCGCCTTTTCACTGCAGATCTGAGTCTTAAAGCGGTTTACAATTGTTAATTTTTGGGCATATGTCTCTCACTCCACACAGAGATGGGAGCAGGGTCGCCAGTACAAGAGGCACATGCCAGACCTATTGTACATATTTTTAGTGGTAGGGGAAACCGGAGTACCCGGAGGAAACCTACGCAGACACGGGGAGAACATGCAAACTCCACTCAGAAAGGCCCTGGTCTGACCGGGATTCGAACCCAGGACCTTCTTGCTGAGAGGCGAGAGTGCTATCCACTCAGCCACCGTGCCGCCAGCCAACTTTCCAACTAAGAAACATAGCAACTACTTATACTCTACTATTTTGTGCGCTGCAACATCAAAATATCCCCATTTATCTTATGTTAGGATTGGGATATAAAAACGCAGCTCTGAGTACTCTAAGCTGGCACGGCATACGGAGACGGGGGGAAAACCAATTCTCAATATTTGCGACTTGAATTTCTGATACAGCTGCTGTTAATTTTGCTCGCATTGTTTCCCATAAACACTCCCTCCCTGTCAGTTTTATATGAAAGTAGCTGCATCCAATGAGTGTTTATATTTGAGCTGACAACAAAGTGGACACGGGGTTCTCCCAGATGTTTTCATTTCTTCTATTGCCGTAACAGAATAGCGAGCGTGGAAAAAAAAAGGAATCAAATATAAATCAAGTGAGCTTCAAAGTTACACGTCGCCCAATGAAGTCGCTCGGTCTGAAATCCGTGCCCTTTTAAAGAATTTGTCATTGAAGCAACGGAGATTGGAATAGATTTTTATGCTGACATTAGCTTGATTGGAATTGCTTCTAAAGTCTCATTTTCCAGAGCACAAGCGTTCGCAGATGGCCTCAGTTGGTGTTGATGAAGTGTTTTCTTCTTTGAGAATGCTTTTGAAATGAAATGATATTACAGACTAGTGGACAAACAAAGGTTGAGCGCAGAAAAGGATTGAAAGCAAATTCAATGATCTTAGTTGTGTTTACTTGTGGAAATATAGAAATTAAGTTATCCAAGTTATATGAGCGGTGTAATTGAGACACTGCTGCAAAATAATAGTTTAACTTCTAAGAATTGTTTAAAGTAATATTTTTAGCAGGGAGAGAAATAACCTTTATAGCCATATCTTATCTTAAACTTAACAAACCTTAACAAAATGAAGAATGACTTAATTCATTTTGAAAAAAATGGTTTAAGTAATGATTTTATCCGTCCTAATGGTTTGGTTTGTTATAAAAAAAATAAGCCTTTAATATTGCCTTTAATATCATATCTTTAATATTGGGTACATCACTTTTTCCAAAATGTTGTGAGCAAAAAGGGCCACATTGTGCTGTCCTAATCTTATTGCATACTTGTTAGAGAGCCATGTAAGTCAGTCTTTGATGCTTTGGGCTGAGAGAAGCCGTTTGTGTTTTTGACTTTTTTATTTAACCAGGTTAAACTCTTTGAAATCAAAAATCTCTTTCACAAGGAGAACTTGGCACAATGAACACGGCCCGCCGTTTTCACTTTTCTGTCTGGAAAAGCACATCTAAAGAAACAACAGGTCATAAATACATGCATGTGTGTTGCTAGCTTGGAACTACAGTAATAGATTTTACAGATGAATTATGTAGTTTTTTTGTGTTTTTAAATTCATTTAATACAGTTTTTGCTCATTATCAAAGTTTTACCAGAAGGTGTTAAAGGTGACAAAGAAACAAATGCACAGAAGACACATTATTACCAACCGAAACTGGGACAAAATGAAATGAAAATAAAACTCTTCAGCCTTTATTAACCATTCAAAGTCATTTTCACATTATTTTGACCAATCAGATGATATGGTTCAGAAACACTGTCGGACTATAGATTGGATGTGAGGTCCGCTTCTGGTAATGCGCGCCTCTTGTTTTTGTCCAGGATATCGATGGCGGCTCTAAGTGCGTGGCGTTAACCCCTCTCTCCACTCTCCCCTCTCCTCTCTCTCCTCTGACAGGTCAATGTCATCTTCCTGGTGGTGACCATGTACAAGATGGTGAAGCACTCCACCTCCATGAAACCCGACTCGTCCCGGCTCGGGGGTATCAGGTAAGAGGGGGGCCAGCCAGGGTCCGCTCGGGGAGATTGAGTGACCGCGGCACACTTACTTTGGCCCTGTCCGTCTCCTCCGCGCTCAATCATAAGCGGAGCGGGGAAAAAATAACATCCGCCATTACTTCTGCCTCTTGAAATTACCCATCCGACCTTAACATTTGCTCAATTCTCCCAATATGCTTTTCATTTTGGCATTTCGCTCCTCTGCTTCTTCAGATCACTTAGGATCCCGCCGCCAGTTATATTGGACTTCTTTATTCCATTCCTGACCATCTCTGTGACCCTTGCTGACTACGCTTAGATGAGAGACCCCTTTTAACAAATTGAAAAAGATCTCCGTAATAATTCCCAATTCTTGTTGCATTTCTGAACTCTTCACTGCTCTTGGACAATTTGTTCTGAATTTTCGATCAAATCTAGAAATCACACATACGTATAAAGGCTATCCCTACTTCTTCTAGACACTTTTTACATTAAAGTTTCCTCATTATTTTTGGACAGATTTTTCTTTATTTTTTTATTTTTTACAATTGTTTTAACAAAGATTGACTAGTCCAGGAGAGAAACCATTATGAATAGTAGATTTATAATTTTAATCTCTTACAAGGAGGCACAGTGGTTAGCGCTTGTGTATCACAGCAAGAAGGTCCTGGGTTCGATTTCAGGCCTTTCTGTGTGGAGTTTGCATGTTCTCCCCGTGTCTGTATAGGTTTCCTCCAGTTGTTCCGGGTTTCCCCTATCCACTAAAACATGTACACTTGGTCTGGCATGTGCCTCCTGTACGGAAACCCGCTCCGCTCTCTTTGTGACAATTGCCTACAACAATTCTAAAGCGCTATTTAAATAAGATTACTTTTTACTTACAAACTTTCAGTCTGTTTTACCAATTTTATGAAATGAAAATTAAAAAATGAAATAAAAGCTTTGCCGCCTAAAGGATTCATTTCAAGTTTGTTTGTTTTTTATAATCTGCCTTTTTTTATTGCTGTAGAAAATCTCACTATCAGATTGGATTTCGCACGTTATCACAGGCATTCGGAACTCATTAACCGTCATTAATTAGGGTCCTGCTTGAGATCTGCCCGCCGCCCGGCTCAGCGACAAACGTGCCAAAGCCAAATTGGTTGCAACATATGTGCGAATCTCCGGGAAAAAAAACCGTAAACAGCGGACGCATTCCCGGCGGCGTGGGTTTAACAGCCGTCACTCCAGAGAGAGACCGGGGCTGGTGTCGTCTTGTCCCTCCGCCCCCACCACCGCCACCACTAGCATCGTTTGCGAGCTCGTCTCTCTCTGCTCTCCAGGCTCCTCCATATCTCCTGGGGCAGCTCTTGTGTTTCAGCTAACAGCCAGGCACCGTCATTGAAACTGACTGCTAAGTTATCCTATTTCTTCCTAGGCTTTCCTGGAAACTGCCCGCATGAAGAAAAAAAAAGTGGGAAATAAAATGCTGTGTTTAGCCAGTGCGCAGGAAGGAGATATGTTTGCTTCCCTGCGCCACTGTATACACCTACTGTAGATACTGTCGTCGTTTATCCACTGTGACCTGATCGGTTTTGACAAGAATAGTGTCATAAAAGATGGTAGTCTCAACATTTGTGAGAGATATGAAATAAGAATTGGCAAGAAAGACGGAGATGCATAATTAAGTTAAGCACTACTGTGGATCCATATACTTTTTAATGTATACTTTTAAATTGGCAATTATACAAGCGGCAACAGTACTAAACTAGGACGCTAAAATTCCACTCGAGTGAAAGTATTTAAATGATTTAAGTATAAAAGTAAAAGCTTTTATACGTGTGAGATGCATTTTTGTTGTAGAATGAGGACAATAGATGTATTAGAAACTCTAGAAATATTACACACAATTAAAAAATAATTTTAGGCCAAACTTGGGCTTAGGTATAGAACTTAGGCCAAAAATGCCAAATCCACTGAACTTAGAAGCATGGCTAACTACATTTAATTTATTTAGAGCCTTGGCTGACTGTTTGTCGTGTCAGCAAGTAATTTTAAAATGTAAGTTGTAGAAGGTGCAGGTACTTTGAGTTTTAAAATATTGAGTAAAAGTAAATCGTCGGGTTAGGGTAAAAAGTAATGGTTTTATGCTTACACAAAGGCTCCCCTTCAATTTCCGATTTAATTTAACATTCTAAATCGTGAAAAGACAAAGGATATAGTCTCATCAACAATAATGCACATCATTTCTTCTTTAAAGACATTGAATTAGATCGGCTGAAATCCACATCGTTCCCAAATATCTAAATAACTTTCTTACGTTGTTGCCTCCTCTTCGTAATTACTATTTTATCCATTTGCCTCTTCTCCATGGTAACGGGTTCAGTTTCACCCCATGCCCTCTTGAATCTCCCTCATGCTCTGTGCTGGTGTTGTGCAGGTCGTGGGTGCTGGGAGCGTTTGCACTGCTCTGCCTGCTCGGCTTAACCTGGTCGTTCGGGTTGTTCTTCCTCAACGAGTCGTCCATAGTGATGGCGTATCTCTTCACCATCTTCAACACGCTGCAAGGGATGTTCATCTTCATCTTCCACTGCCTGCTTCAGAAGAAGGTACGTGCGTCAAATACTTTCACTGGTTTTCAAAATGGGATCGCGGCCTGAGCTCGAGAGGCCTCCCTTTTTAGCAAAATACCAGGTACTTGAAAGTCAATTTGCAATTTCTGTAAAAGGGGACATTGTGCAGCATGAAGTTCATACAAAAATAAAAAAACAGAATATATTTTAAGTTGACTAAAAGTTGACTGGGGTTCATCAAATGTTGTTTCTAGAGTAATTGCTGCATCTAAGTTTTGAGATTAACAATATTATTAATTCAACTTTACAGCTTAAGGAAGAGGTGAAGGACTAGTACTGTATGTCAAAAAAAAACTGTCCTTAACAAATGTGACTGAACCGTGCGTAATATAAACATTTTAAATGACATGTACATATTGTATTTGTGTCCTCAGATAATTGGTCAGAAATGTACTCTATGTACTGTATATTTCTATTACAATATTCACCAACTAAAGAGGCACCACAGATTAAGAAAATAAAATGGGTACAAAAAGACGTAGTCAATTGTAATACAGTTTTAATCGTTTCTAGCTAAACTCCAACAGGTGGATTGCATCTGTATTCAGGGCTTATTACATACAGTCCATTTCAATCAAAAGCTTATATTTAAATGTTTCCCTTTGATTCTTTTAGTCACTGATGATCCATTTGTCCAATTCTGTTGTTGTTTAAGTCACTTTAATTGGACCCAATGTTTATACTTGTCCTGAAATGCTCCTAAAAGTATTTCCTCAATTGCTTTAAATTTAAACCTGGACCAAACTCAAATAATTCATGGGCTGGAACTTTCTGCTCGGAAAAGTTTGAGAACCGCAGTAACTCTGTCAGCATATATCACCAGTATTTGATAAACTCGTGTTGTGTTTTTATTCCCTCAAAACGATGTGTATCAAAGACGCCTTCTCCCTTATGTGCGTCGCCACTGTCCTTTTACAAATATGGCATTTACTCGGCTGTCAGCAGGATGACATTTCGATACAGATTTGGGACTTCCATTTTGTCTCCTCTCTTCGTGCCGAGGGGAGCAGTCGCATGGCTTCTTTTGGCTTGATCTTTTCCCTTTCCCCGTCGCAGGTCCGCAAAGAGTACAGCAAATGTTTCCGTCAGTCCCAGTGCTGCGGCGCGCTCCCCTCCGAGGGCCCGCACAGCTCCGCCAAGACCTCCACGTCACGTTCCACCGCGCGCTACTCCTCCGCCACGCAGGTAAGACCGAGTAAGCATGTGCGTATACCGCTGCCCCGGGGCGAGCCTGCGGGCCATCTGCACACAAGTAATTGAGTTTGGAATCGCTGGAGTCTGTCTTTTACTGGAATTAGATGGCTTTAGTGGCAAGCAGGAGAGAGCTACACTGCAAAAACAAAGAAAGAAAAGGAAATAAGTGATTGAAGTAAGTCGCTTTTATCTTTGAGTGTGTTTTGATAAGGTTTGCCAATGGGACAAGCATAGAATGTGTTGTTTTACTGAAATTTTGTTTCACTATGAGATGAGAGAAGCAATGTCTCTCTTGGAATGGGAATAAAAATGTTCTATTGATTTTATTTGGGGCGAAATAACGCTTCACAGATACAGTATGTTTCAAAAGATGTAAACTGACTTAAGTGACTAGTGGGCACTTCAGCATTTTTTTGCCCCAAGTGAATCAGAATAAGTCCAGCAAGGACCAGATCAACAGTAAACACAGACTTGATACAATGCATATTCTGCAGACCTTATTTTTAGCTAAAGCCTCGTTATTACCAGGAACTATGGATGCAAATTGGTAATCACAACCCCCGCCCCTTCTGCCCATATACTTATTTTTAAAACTATGGCGCGAAGGACAGAGTTGTTTTCTGTATTGCCTGTAAAAAGTTGTAGTTGTATTTGAACCACACCATGTTTGATGTTTGTTATATTGGCTCGTAATTTACACAGGGGTGATTAAGGATATTTCTCTAATGCAGATCATTTTGTTTCCCTACATTTTCCATAGAAATGTCAAAGTGAAATTCATTCAAATAATGCATAATATTTTTTTGTTAGTTCAAAAAAGTAAAAAAAAAAAAAATCTAATAATTTCAGGCATTTTTTGCAGTGTAGCTCAATGCAACGCAGCATCAATTGATATTCATACAAACTGAGACTATAGACTGAGATGGAAAAGGTGGATCAAGATGCTGGAGATAAAACTACTTATGGCAACATCTGCTAATTTTGGGTGGATTCTCATTTTTTATGTCAGTTGTGAGTTCAGTTGGTTAGCAAAGTGTATAAAGTTTGTGGTGAGGTGTTTTACTTATCCCTGCTACACCATTTCGCCTATTTGCGTTTTATTTATTTTTTTGGAACGTGGACCACTGAGGACCACTGTGTACCGACAGTGCCGTCTATGTTAAAGTAGCTGGCAAAAAACCTGTCATTCAACCAACTTCAGCTCTGCAAAATGCAAAAAAATAAGTCATACCCCATTTTTAAACTAATTATGATCAAGTCTGGTTACATAAAGAAGCCATCTCGCACAAAAAAAAATTCCAGGCACCTCTTGTTTACTATTACTCAACAACACCTTTAATCCAAAACATCACACCTTTTGCACACATTGGTAATAGAAATATCCCGCACTGACCTTATCCTCCTCATGTGTAGCAACTAAGCAACAACACACAGATTTAATTAAACACCAATGCTTTCTATCAGCCTGTCAAATTCATCCTTTTAGATGATTTGCTCATAAAAAAGCGTATTCTCGAGTCTCTTTGCATCTCTCTGCGGACTCCATTGCACCGCTTAACTGCCTTATCGCACTCCCAAGGTTACGTATCAAAGATTGAACTGAATACAATCAGGAACTATTACAGACGTATTGCGGCAGAGCAGGCAGAAGGCATTAACGTGATCAGACCATCTTATTTCTTTTTCTTTTTTAAAGCAAATAAAAATACATTTGCGGCCTCTATTGCCTGTAACAGTGTGTGATAGACAGGACTTAAACTGATAAGAGAGCATGGCTGACACGCAGACCACTCCTAATCTCTGCCGCTGCTGGGACTGCCACTTCTCAAGAGCACTTTAGAGAATTTACTGGGGACTAGACAACTGTATTTTATCCATTTTGTTTTTGAATCGTCTAAATAGCAGTGCGAGGGCTGGGTCCAGGCTATTATTAGAAATGGCATTGAAAAAGGGGCTGGAGTCGGAGTGAAACAAAGGTGAGTTAAAATTAGCATTAAAGCTAAAAAATCACGCTTTGCCGGTTACAGCGTCTCTCTGCTAAAATGTACACGTGTATAACGCAATGTCAGCGTATGGGGATCTGTACGGCTGGATACAGAATGATTGAAGCGTTTTATCGTACTTGCAGGGACAATATGAAGGCTTCCCATATCACATACACACACATCCAATCTACTGTTCAATTAGTTAACCTCAGAGTTTATTATTGATCTAAAGACAATGGAATATGGATTAAGTGTGCGGGGCTATCGACAGCGCACACACATACATGGTCACATTTCCGCAGTGACCGTGGAAAGAGAGTGAGGCCAAAACAAAAGTGCCTTCTGCTACTTCTCAAGTGCCGCCATGGCTCTGGTTTTACTCCATGGCATTAAATGTACCGTATATGGATAAACTGCCTGGTCATGTCACAGGTCAGGTCTGTGGAATGGGGAGCCGGCTTTTTTTTGGTCTTTTCAGTCTTTTCTTTTTCTGTCGTCTGGTCGCATGCTGACATCTTTGAACATGTCTCGAATCGCTTGCATCAGAGACTGAAAGTTCCAACTAACACATTACTTCCAACGCTATTTCAAGTTGTACAATGTTAAATGTTTGTTAAATGCGAAAGTACTCAAGATCACACTCCTAAAAGTAAACTCTATTAAGGAATCATTTTCTCTTTAAAGGCCTTATTGAAGGTACATACAATTTGACAATCTTAAAGCTGGGGTGCCTACCTTGATTTTTTTTCATAGATTCCAACCCAAAGAACCCAGTAAAAGTAATATTTTGTGAACAAATCAGACCTATCCACAACACGCTGTCCTCTATCTAGTCACTATTTGACGCTTTGGGCTCAGAGCTGAGTTGTTTGGCTGAGTGGCTGGTCCTCTTTTGTCACATGTCCCGTTCTAAAAAGCTTAGACCAAATATATATGCACATAAAAAGTAGCGATGGAGCCAAACCGTTTAGAGAGTGGGGATTTCAATGCAAATCTGTCTCTTGGCTTAAAACAACAGACAAACACTTAAACGGCCCGATTCCGCATCAAACATTGATCTCCAGCTCTTGTTCCCACCTACCTACCTCTCCCACCACTCAATCACCATCTCTCCGCAAAGCCACCCAACAGTATGCACGACTCGGGCCCTGATCAATGCTCCGTGTTTGCCTCCCCTCCCCCCCTCTCTCTCCCCACTCTACCCTTCTTCTTCTCTTCAGAGTCGCATTAGGAGGATGTGGAACGACACGGTGAGGAAGCAGTCAGAGTCCTCCTTCATCTCCGGAGACATCAACAGCACCTCCACGCTCAACCAGGGTACGCAGTGGGAAAAAAAATACCACACCCGCACACCAAGGGGCCACCACCTCCACCCAGCCCGAGCCGCCCTATACTCTCTCCCTCCCCTTTTGTCGGGACCATGTTGGCAGGCTACAGAGAGCGCTTCAATCGATCTGGCCTACATGACACTGCTGCGTCTCATGAGAGTGGGAGTGGGGGGGGGGGGGGGGGGGGCTAAAGATGAAGGCTGCGTGACTCCGAGCAGGCAAAAAATAACATTAAAACCTGGCTGCGGATCAAAGTTCTCCGCGTTTTTCTACACACACGGCTGATAAGAGTCGGAACTGTCGGTGTGCTCTTTAAGTCGCTTCTGGTTTGGGAGTATGAAGGCCAGGTTGTATCGCACTGTTTCATACTGAACAATTTCATTTCAAAATGTTACGACGTTCGCTTTGTGGGTAAAACGGCAACAGTTAATCACCGTTGAAGATAGGGATTGAGTAATATAAAAGCAGGTGAAGCTCTTAAAATGAGAATATGGTTTAAAAGTCCATTTACTTCGATAATTCAACTTACAATGTGAAAATGATATGACGCATTTCAAGCGATGAGAGACAGATCAAGGATTTATTTGGTATAATGTTGATAATTGGCTCACAGCTTGGAAAAAAACCCAAAAAAGGATCTATTTAAGAAAATCAGAACATTTTAAAATACAAACCACAAACATCAAAATTAACTAAACACTTAGCTTGTTCTGAGTGAGTATTTTATATTTTCACATTATTGAGTTGAAATACTGAGTCCAATATTTTAATTTTCTGAGTTTCACCTGTATTGTAATCAAAGTAGCAGGTGCTAAATCTTGTGCAAATCCTCACTTTTTGTAGAAACTCAATAAATAATCTGATACGATAATAATTCACAATATTAAAAATGGTAATTGGTCTGTTGCAAGAAAAAATTACAGAAACCAACTCCAGGAGGTTACGCATGTTCATCTAAACATTGGATAAATCACAATAATGGGTTTGTCATAACTGTCATAACAGACTAATACTTCAATATGACTTATAATAATACTAATACAAATAAACGTCCATATTGTGAGACTGTGAGTTTGCTGGTGGCGCTCGTGAAACCAGTGGAAACGCCACTTATTTGAAGTAGTTCTTACACCAAGCGGACTCTCTGCTCCCCACGGAGGCCCAGACTGTATTTTTCACTGCAGGACATTTGTGCATGTTTCGTCTAACATCTTGACTGTTTAACTGCTTTTATTTTAAACACTATTTTGTCTTTCTCCCTTTGCTGTCCGTCTGTTTGGATTACACTGTCTGGTCGTAAAAACAATGTGGCTTCCTCCTTGTCTATAACCGAACAGGGAGCATCGTAAATCTATAATGGGAATTTGCACAGAGATTCGGCCTTTGTTACTGTTACGGGCTGTTTACAGATTTTAGAGGAGGATTAATGGATTTTTAAAATGTCTGTTAGCTTCATGTTTATAATTGATACTAGATCATTTCCTCTTCATGAAGTTTGACAGATCCTGGTCCTTTGTCTGGACCAAAGATCTCTGTATATTCAATGTGAAAAGAGAATAATACTAAATCAAAAATGTTTATTTCACAAATTAAAATATAGAATAGTGATGTATGTATTTTCTTCCCAAGGTTACATCTTAAAATACATTTTTAACATAATTTTTAGGTCAGTACTGGTTGTCTTTTGTACAATCCAAATAGTATTAATTGCAAAACATGTAGCATTTATGTATAATTTCACAAATGGAACGATTAGATTTAGATTACACTAAATAATTGATACATGCATGTACTCCAAACATCCAGCAAATATGACTTTTTGCTCCGTGGTTGGGTGAAGCCAGTTATTGTCAAGTATGAATGACTTTGGAAGTCGTTCTGACCTGGCTCTGTTGACAAAATCACCAGGGTGTGCAGACTTTTGATCCATCATTTGAAAGAATAAAACTCGGTCGCTCGATTTTACAAAAATGGCTCCATCCAACCACAGCCGAATGCCGGGATATTTACAGGTGCATTCCTCAACTGTCTGGTTTTATTTTAATCAATCAAGATGTTTATTTCAAATCCCTAAACAACACAGTTCCCCCAAACAAACCAAACAGTCGCAGAAACACGAGCACGGTTTGAACGGGGGTTGGATAAAACAGACTCTCATAATCTTCCAAACCCCTCTCACTATTTTCAACACAGACGATTTGGAACACAATCGACAAAAACGATACAGTAGAACAGTAACACAACACAATATCATTTAAGATTCAAGTCATACACCTGTTTCCATTGTAAAAAGGCAAGTTTATTGACCAACTCTACACATATTAGGAGATTAAAAGAGCCTTTATTCGTCCCACAGTGGGGAAATTTCAGTGTTGCATGCAGAACAGTAGGAACGAGGAGCACACAGCACAAGATAAATGAACAAAAACTCTATAATAAAATAAAATGAAATCAGCAGTGTAAAATCTCTAGTATTCGCATAATAAGGAAGCAATATATCATCTCTAGCTTGAGCATAATGAAGAAGCAAGAATTAGGTACAAAATCTCAATTTAGAAGTATAAAAAATGCAAAACTAGAATTATGAACCCGAGCAAAAACCAGCTGGACTCTTGAGGAATGCACTTTATTCTAAACCTTTGAGCACAACTGTACCTGTGAATCCTCCCCGACTCTCTCTCTCCCCCCTACCCTCCTCCCTTCACCCGATTTTCTGTTAACGTCTTCCTTGTCTTGCTCGTTACAGGGATGACCGGAAACTACCTTCTAACTAACCCCTTGCTCCGAACCCACGACACTAACCCCTATAACAACCTGCTGGCAGAGACGGTGGTGTGCAGCACGCCCTCCCCAGGTGCACGTCCTTCTCTCAACCTTCCATCAGCTGCGTGTTTGTTCTGTGCTCCGGCCTGAAACCGCGGCGCGCCTCTCTCCCCCGGTCACGACTTTGGCACAGGGCGAATGAGATGTGTGCAAAGTAATTAGGCCGGATTTGTTCTTCATTTTGAATCACGTCAAACTTTGCCGAACAAAGCCTTGTCAAAGAGAATGGCGTTATATCACGACGTCAGAGGGGAATTCCTTTATGTTGACACGGTTACGCACGCTCGGCGCTCGGTTATGCGCAGGAGGTCGTGGAGTCGGCGAGTTCAGAAGAAGTGCAAGGCTGTTAAAATGTACTTGTAAAATTAGAAAGAAAATATAACGTTAGGCGCTTCCATTATTCCTGTTCCAGCCACAAAAGCTATTTATGCATTTGTTACTTTAATGTGAAAAGGCAGTAATCTGTGTGTTCACAATGACATACTAGAAAACAGTTCCCAGTAAGTTACTGCATAGAAATGTACTGTATGTTAATTACTGTAACCCATAATTTGTTAAATAAATGTATAATTTACCATATAATTACAACATAAGGTCTAACAGGAGCTGTAGCTGTGGTGTCAAAGAACAGTGGTCCCTCGCTATAATGCGGTTCACCTTTCACACAGTTTTCTTCTGACATTAAATAAAGGTAACTGTCATGTTGTACCCGCTGTTATCTGGTGTTCTTGGGAGTACGAGAAGCATACTGTCAAAAATGCATGCATAATTGTGCACAAATAACGTCACTGCAAAAAGTGAAGAAATATAAGGTAATAAATGCTTGAATCAAGTCTTTTTTATCTTAATTTGAGTATATTTTGACTTTCTGAAACAAGAGTTGCTAAAGGAACAATGCATTATGTCTCATTTACGTATGTCTCATTCCAAGGAAGACATTTCTTCCTTGGAAGAGACATTTTTGATGTTCCAACGGCAAGTCTTGGGTTTAGACTGTCAAAACTAAAAGGTAAAAACACGTGATTCAAGCAATTATTAACTTATATTGTATCATTTTTTGCAGTGAAGTCTTGTGCACAATTATGCTTGCTTTTTGGACAGCGTGCTTCTCATACTCCAAGAACTCCAGATAACCGTGGGTATAACATATGACAGTTGCCTTTACACTTTTGTGCTCCTGCCCGTCAGCGCAGTGTCCTTTGCAGCTGTATTTTACAGTATATGCACAGCTTTTGACAGCTGCAGCAGCGCTCAGACCTTCAACGAACAGGTTTGATATCTCTGCGATTGCATTTCAGCAGTGGTGAGTTCAGGTTGTTAGAAAAGTGTATAAAGTGTGGTGAGCGGTTTTACAGCGTTAAAACATTAAACATGCGTTAAACATGGCTGAACACAACCCGTCTGTAGCAAGAGTAGTTTTTAGACTATACCATTTTATCTAGTTTTATCTAAAGATGAGACATTGAGGCCTTTTCTGTTTCCTTCATTAATTACTATAACTTACTCGTGTTCTAGTTCGTAATGAGCGGTTAGCAATTATTCAATTACTTTTCTGTCGCACGTTGTTAGTTGTAGTTAATATTACACCCGCCTAGTCAGACACAGACGCCTGCGCTGCCAAATCATGGATTAAGTAGCTCCAAAAAGCATTTCCCCAAAAAGGTTTCTTGTAAGAAGAGCAATGATCAAAACGTAATGAATTTGCCGGAATAATATTACATTAATCTCCTTCGTATTTTGCAGAAGAATTAGAATCTTTCCACAGCGTGTCCTTTTCTAACGCTCCTCTCCTGAACTCGTGGACTCAAAAGGGCCTCATCACAATAAAAAAATAAAAAAAGAATACACTGAAAATAATCAGGTCACATTTGCTCCTCATTCTCCCTGTGTCAAAGTTTGTTGAAGAAAGTCTTGTCAAAGCGGAGTTATCTAACAAAGACGCAGCCAAATGGGAATTCCTATGTGTTGACTCACTTATCAGCTCTATCAGCGATCCTATTATGTTATACAGGCCTGTGTGCATTTTGTTTACTTGAAACAGAGGGATGACTTTGATTTAAGTCATGTCAATGTTTATGGTGACCTAGTTCTTCTCTGGCGGAGCGAAAAGGGGGAGGGGGGGACTCAATCAAAGGAGCAAAAAAAAAAAATAGGAGGCCATGACGCAATGCGGGCATAGCCTTCAGATACTCGCAGGCATTTGATGATAAAAGAGAATATACAAAAACGGCGTCGGGGAAGGCAGCGTGTGATATAGCATGCATAAACGTATAGGCGTAACAGAAAATCGCAATATTGTTCTACACGCCGAGAGCCGGATAACTGCGGCGACCAGAGCAGCCAAATGATAACGAAGCCGGGATGGGAGACCCTAAACAATGAAATATCAAAGACCTCTCTATCCCCCCTCCATCCCATCCATCCGCTCCATTTTTTTCCTCTTTTGGCGAGCTCGGCAGCAGCCCGAATCCAGCATCTATGCAGACAGACAGCTCGGAGTTTACTGGCCTTAAACGCTGCTTAATCATCGCTGGATAATTGCGTGTAAACATGGGGACGGTCGTGCGCACAAATAAAGCGCGCCGCTGTTTGCAGAGCAGGTAGATTTGAATGTCACGCTTAAATGTCTGCTCCTTTGGGGAAAGTGGCGATCCAGAAAGCCCCCGTATATTCTGGCGGCGGCGTAATGAAGTACTGTAATACTGATTTGAAGCCGGCTGTACGCGGAAGCTCACGTCGAGGTTTTATTTAAAGGCAATCAGGGCAGATGTTGTTTGTAGAGCCAAGCAATTCCCTATATGAATGAAGCACTGTTTAAACACGGGGCCTCGACCAAGCTAAGCGGGCAGACGCCGGAGATTTATTGTGATTAAAGAGAGCTAACTTGTTTCAGGTCTTAACTATTAAAGCTGGAGTACCTAACTTTTTTGGTTTCATGAATACATTGTTTGTGCCATTAGAGAGAATCTTGTTAAAGTAATATTATGTGGACAAACTAGACCACAACATGCTGTCTAAGTTTAAAGTTTATCTTATCTTATAACATCACATCTTTCCATAGTGAGAGCTGATTGGCTGAGTTTGAGTGGTCCTCTCTTTTTCACTTTTTGTGTGACAGAGGCCAAAATGACATACATGTAAGCTTTGTGAGCGTAGTGGATTTTTATGACATTATTGTTGTCGCTTCAAAGATTAGGTTAGGTATTCCAGCTTCAAAATAGAAATAAAAGTTTTTGCAACGCCATTCTTGAATCACTACAGTTATTTATAAAGAACATTTCATGAACAAATTAGTTGGCAGCAAACCAACCTCCATTGATTAAAACATTAAAACCAAATCAAATAAGAGCAGAAAAAGCATCAAATCAATAAAATAAAACACAGAAGATCACACACTTCCAAATGGCTTTGCTCTCCTGTGAATGTTCTACTGTAAAGCATTCGGCTTTGCTAAGCTCCAGCATCAATATGCAGGTCAGCTGGACACTCATCTGGACATAATTCCGTGTGATCACATCTGTTTCAGTCAAAATTCCTTATTTTGAATCAAAGTGTTGTGTTAAAAGTTAACTAAGATCAATCTTGTTAGCTAAAGACTGCCAGCCTGAGTAATTACCAATGTCACATGGAAGTAAGCATATAGATTCCTTTAAACCATGCTTAAGGTGACTGGGATGATTTGAATCTGGAGTAGAGCAGAAGTCACAGCTTGAATTCATTTAAAACTACAAAACAGATCCGTTCACTTCATCTTAAGCTCTTTTGTGAATGTTCTGTCTCAATACCCTGCAGCGGCAGACCTTAAATAGTAGCTGCTTTATGTGAGAAAATGTCAAGTAAATATGTTGTTTAAATATGACTGCCATTCTGCCGGGGCTTCCCCTTTTGGATCTACAAACGGCGGCGGCGTTATTAGCTGAAATATAATATCTATGAAGAAGAATCCTCACACAACCCCACTGGAGGTGAACCTAGCCCCGAAACGACTTTATCAATCACGCTCAGAAGACAAAATGTGGAGAGTCGATTATCAAACGTACAACAGGTTAAAAAAGAAAAAAAAAACTCAGTGAAGACCTCCGCATCGGAAGAAACCGCAGAGGGGATGTCAAAATCAACATAGGAGACATTTTTCCACATTTTCAACCTGCTTTTGTCGTTAAAGCGGACTCCTGGATAGGCCCGAGCGTGTCCTCCATTAGAAGTGCATTAATAGTGAGTAATGCTCTGCAGATGGGTGCGCTGTAGTAAAATCAGTAAGGGTAACATCTTGGCCCGAATCTCCAGATCTCCGCTGGAAACGTTCCCGGAGTGCAGCTGCGGCCGCGTCCACTCGGATTCTACTCATTCACAATTTTTTTTTTTTTTCGTCTCCCTGTGGACAATACCTGCTCTCAATAAGCTGGCTCCGAATAAACAAATGCAAATTCTGAGCTGGGTATATATCCACAGGAGCCTCTAATAACGCCGCGCTCCTCCTTTTTGCCCTTTCGCTTAGTGAACTCTGCTTTTTATTATGTTTTTTTAGACCTATTTTTTAGACTTTGATGTTGTTTTTAGAAGCACTTTTTCCTGCCGTCGCTATCATCCGTTTTCAGACGTTTAAAACCTATGACTGGAGTTATTCTCGTAAAGCCTGCCAGCCTTGACGCTCCACAAAATGTCAGCCAATAAAGCCCTTACATCAAATCAGACTAGCCCCCTTCATTTTCTATGCCGCTACTCCAGCTCTGAGCACGCGCTCCTGTGTAAAATTAGCAGCGCTCCGCACGCTACAAGTGCTCTCCGGTGGATGTGTCATTACACATGGGCAACGGCTGCAGAGAAACATGCTGTTCTTTGATTGTAGAGTTAAAATGTGCTTGCCGCTGAACCCTTTCACCTGCTGTGTCCAGGATTCAGTCGTCCTTGATTCGTCCTCTGGCTCTCAAACCCACAATTTGGCCGTCACTTCACGTCCACCTCTGGGCAATTTGGGCCGAGCCGTCGCACATGCTAAATTACAGTTAATTGCAAGGACACAATCGTTGTTGGACAGACTGAATCCTGGCTACATGTGACAAGCTTCCACTTTTGTCTCTTCTCAGTGATTCAGTTGTTTTTTCTCTTGCTGCAATTGAAAAAGGCATCTTATTTTATATATTTTTTACCTTTTTGCACATCAGCTGTTCTTAGGCCAGATAGCCTGAGCAGACACACTTGATGTGAGTGTTGGCAAAGTGAGTCATTGCACCGTGCCGTGTGTCTTGATGTGGGGCTTGTGCTGTTCTGTGCAGAGCCGGAAGGCCATCTGTGTTACAACATTACTGTCTTGCCTTCTTTTCAAAGGTGGAATGTTTTATTCATTGTTAATGTCACTACATTTCCCATCAGCTTTTTAAGTATGGATTTATTTATTTATCTGAGGCCCATGAAATGTCTGTTGCTATTTGGATGCTGCTCGAGCTGTTGTAGTATGTTTGGCTGTTGAATATTGTATATTTCTTCATCTCATTCGTGTAATATTGTTCAGGATCAAGTCTACGATTGGCCATAATCATATTCATATTTAACAAGCCCAGACAGGGTGGGAGATAATTGGCATCTCCTTTGAATTTGAAAGGTTAATGTAAGAGTTAAATGTAAATGAGCCGAGATCAAAGTGTCCTGAGCAGTAGGTGTTGTGTGTGTGCGCTGGCTGCAGTGCGCCCTCTCACCTGTGCGTCTGTCTGTTGTAGGACAGCACTCCCTGAGCCGCAGTCGGGACATCAGCACCATGGACACGCTGCCCCTCAACGGAAACTTCAACAACAGCTACTCTCTGCGCGACAATGACTACGAGACTGTGCGCACCCCCGCGGACCTGGGGGGCCTGAACCTGGATGACGCCGCCTTCGAGAAGATGATCATCTCTGAGATTGTCCACAACAACCTGCGGCCCCGTGTGGCCCCCAAGGGTCGCCACGTGCTCAGGGAGCGAGAGCGGCCCGTCTGCCCCCAGACCAGGACCGCACTGGACCAGGGCAGCGGCAGCGAGGACGACGCCATCGTGGCCGACCACACGGAGGCCTCGTCCCCCCAGAGGGGTCCCGCTCGTGTGGGGGGCGCCCCTCTGGAGCTGCTGCTGCACACGCACCATAAGGAGGTGCTGGAGGCCCCCCTGCTCCCCCAGAGGACTCACTCTCTGCTGTACAGCGCTCACAAGGCGCCGCGCCGCCTGGAGGCCCCGGGCCCCGACACTCTGGACGACACAGACTCGCCCAATAACAGAGACTCACTTTACACCAGCATGCCCAACCTGAAGGACTCGCCCTCCGCCTCCCCCTACCCCCCGGAGGAGGAGGAGGACATGTCCCACTCCCCCCGCAGTGACACTGAGGACGTGAGAAAGAGCATGCCTGAGCTGGGCGACGGCCCCCCGCCCCTGTCCTATTACCACATACACCGGGCCCCCAGCGACGGCTGCATCCTGCCCCCGGAGTGCAGCCAGGACTGTCCCCCGGAGCACCCGCTGGACTGCCCTGCGGAGGGGCAGGAGGCTGACGGACAGATGCAGCTCATCACCAGCCTCTGAGCGGCCCCTGAGAGGCCCCTGAGCGGCCCCTGAGCGGCCCCTAAGCGGCCCCTGAGCGGCCCCTAAGCGGCCCCTGAGTGGCCTCCGAGCGGCCTCAGAGCGGCCTCCGAGCAGCCCTTTGCACACGGCTCACACATGGGGATGCTGGCTGCGCTCCACAGCTCCTCCTGTTACAGGAAGTGAAATGTTGGGTGGTAAAAGAATGAATAAATGACTTTTGCACACAGAACTCATTAAACACATGAAACACGTAGAAGTGAGGCCAGAGCGGGTGGTGAGGACTGCACTGTTGGACTGAAGACGTGCAGCAACACCCTTCCCCCACATGTCTGAAAGAAGAATGGATCAAAGTGAGTGACTCCTGACTCTCTGCGGGACTTTGTGAACCCGGCTCTTTTTAGTCCAAGAACTTTTCCACAGTCAGGATTGTAAAGAAACCACTAATTCAGACTCAGGCCTTATATTTTTCTCTATTGCACATTTAACTGTTGTCAAAGTAACGGCTAAAGAAAATATATTTTGCTGTACCACTAGTGTAAAAAGTCAAAGAATGAAAAAAACAATGAAATGGCATTGATTCTGTAGTTATGCCCTTTCAAAGTGAGATCATCAGAAATGTGCTTTTTCCTCTCACACTTGACTCGTAGTATGTTTGAACATAAAAGTTTCCAGAGATTCTCCTCCATATGGATTCATGCTCACGTCTCTGCTTGTGAAGTGCTTTTTGCGTTCATGAATGATGACTTTCACAGTAGTATTTTTTACCACCGGGCCATGCACACAGTTGAGTGAATTGGATGTAATTTATTTTACTTGAAAGAAATTGTCAGTTGTTTTTTTTTAAAGACTTTTTATTTTTTTTGTGTCGATGCAATATTGCATTTTATGGACATGATTTCATCCTTTGACACTCATTAATTTATTAACCGAAGTATTGAGAGAAAAAATGGTGGAAGGAGATCATAGTAAGCCGTGTGAATTGTTGCAGCACTGATTGCATTCATTTCATTCTTTTGTAAGAGCCCAACATCAGCTGATATTTAATTGAACTCCTGTTTGATATCAAATAAATGTGAATTTTTTCTTTCTTCTTTGACACGTTTTGGTATTTTAATATATGTTCTATTGGTTTTGATATTGATTGAAAAAGAAATCAGATAATACAAAATTGTGTACAGTAAAAGAAAAAAATATACAGTTCCATCAATGTTGTTGGTTTTAATGTGATTTATGAGTGTTTTAATGGTTTCAATACAAATGAATACGAACGCAAAATCCAAAATGGCTAAGACCAGATTTCTACTTTTCCTCCAGTGCAATTAAAAAACGACACAGACAGACAATCAGAAAAATTAACCTCCACTTAATTCCTCATCTTATAATGAATGGTTACGGATGGACAGCTGGGATTAATTTGAATGAAAATGGACTTAATAAAAGAGGTTACATCCTCTTTTCACTGGGACCGTATTAGCAGGACAATGAAGAGCCCCGCATTTCAAAATCAAATTCAAATGGTTTTAATATGTATTTTTCCTACTTTCCTAGGCTCAGTTTTTCCTGCAGAGGTACAGTCAAATGAATTGGGGCTGAACGACATGGACAGTATTCCATTATTGACTATTCATGCTGGATATGTCCATGATTCAAACTAACTACTAAAACATTGAATCAGAAATGTACTGGAATGTTTCTGGGAGTTGTGTTTCTTTGGCTGATTTTATATATGAATATCTTGAATGTTCATATCTCGATGTCGATATCTATCAGTATCAGCCCTATAATGAACAATTGGAAAGAAATGAGAAACGGATCAATCAGGGATGTACAAATGATATGGATGAGGCCAAATACAGTATATACCTTGAATGATTGATTTTATTATTTCGAGCAGACATTTTACATTCATAAGTATTTACTATATTTACAGGTCCTTTTGTACATGCCTTCTGTGCTTACAGATTCACCATCTGTTGTATATTCACACATATGTATTTACAAAGGCTTTTCTATTTACAATCTGTCAGCTGGAAATGGAGCGGGAAAGAAGTAAAACCTTGTAGACTCCCACTGCCATGAACGTTCAAATACATGCAAGAATTTGGTTTACATCAAACCAAATTTGTATTGACCTTGAAGTCTTCCGCTTTAGACCTTGTTTTTATGGGTGGAGTGTGTGTTTTTTTGAAAGACAGATGAGATGAACAAAACCTTCATTCGTCCCTCAGTGGGGAAAGTTAGACGTGTTCACCTTGTTTACATGTCCTTCAAAATGATCAAAAATATATTAACTCAAAGGTACACTGTACACAGCAGGATTTCCTACTTTGGATCATCAAGACCAGGGGTGTCCAAACCTTCCTGTAAGAGGGCCACTTTAGTTCAGACTTGTCCAGGGGCCGACCACCTACACTGTAAAACTGTTTTGCCAGCATTTGGGCTGTCTGACCTTGGTAATTACCTATGATGGAGCTGAAGTTGGCTGAATGACAAAACCATCTCACCAGCTTGATGACACTGTGAACTTGCGTGCTTGTGCTTATGCTCAAAGACTACTCTAACAAGACAGAGGGCCACAAGGAATAACACTTAGGGCTGCAATTGGCCCATAGGCCTTAGTTTGGACATAACTGGTCAAGACTGGTCCTCCCATTTGTCAATCATTCTGGTTTTACGTGCTCGTCCAATAAAACCAGAGAGTTTTGTTCAAAAAGTGGAGAGGGCGGTTCTTTCGTAAAAAATGGGAAAGTCCTTCTATATACCTGACCTACTTTTTGTTTTCATTAAAATGTTTAACCCACTATTGTTCATTACAGTAAAAATGTGGTCACCTTTCATCAAGATGTTTTATTTTTGATCTTATACCGACTTAAAATACGTCATGTTTCTTTGTTCTGCATTTAGACCTCACACAACACCATTAGCATTTCCTTATGTCACATTATTACGACATTAGGCCGTGATCAATCTCCGAACGCTGCTAATCTCGCTGCTCATCCCACGAACCGTTGGCCGCAAATCTGCCATGGGGCCTGAAAGGAGCTCGCACACCACAGATTTACAACCCGCTACGTCAGACCTGCGCAATTTCACTTTAGGACTTTCCCTGTTTGACCACACACACAGAACAAACGGCCGGTACATGAACGAGCTGAGCCGGGGCGGTGCTCTTTATTAAACCACGCTGATGCCAGTCCATGCGCCGAGGCCAGGACATAACTCAACCGCACTATATACGACTCCCATTGGACGATTGCAGAGGCAGCAAAAAGAGTTTTACTCCAGTACTTTTTTTTTCTGCTCTTTTTCCTTTTCACGTTTACCATTTCTGTACTTTCTACTCAGTACATGTTGAGAATGAGAGTTTTGAACATGTGAGAGTTCTGAGAGAATGATTTGCTTTGAAAAGCTTTTGCATATGGCGGCGCGACATTCAAAAGAGCAGCACAAAACCACAGTGCGTCCGGTGTCTCATTCATACAAGGTCGAAGTGGTTAGCCATGCTTCTAAGGTCATTCATACAGGTTAGAAGTGGTGGCATCTTCTCGCTTCTCATCAAGAAGGTCCTGAGGTGGAGTTTGGATGTTATTCCTATGTCTGCGTAGGTTCTACGTCATGGTGCTACGTCCCTTAGGACTTCGCTAGTGGGATATCACGTGACCCCCAGGTCACAGACGCCAGAGAGATCAAAATAATTTGCTCCAATCACCAGCCACCTTCCTCTATAAATGCCCCTGCACAAGGCCGCACCCCCTCTTTCACTCTGGCGCCGTTTGAGATCTACATTCGTTACCTGAGAAAGAAAGATGTCTTCTGATGCACGTCCGAGTTCCCCTTCGCCATCCGGCGTCGGACGTCGTCGTTGCTCGACCTGTCGGGGCAAGCTCCAACGCAAGGACCAGCACTCCAGCTGCTTCATGTGCCTGGGTGCGGGCCATGCGGCGTTGAGCGCCACCTGCGCCTCGTGTGTCGCTCTCCCCAGGGAGGAGAGTGAACGCAGGCGCGCGTTCTTCGCCGCTACAGCGCCCCGTCCGGACTCCTCTAAGGACGAGGAGTCTGAGATTGACTGGGCCCCCCTCGACATTCCACCTGTGCCCGCGGAGTGGGGTGACTGCGAGGACGGAGAGGTGTCGGAGGTCGGCTCTCTCCTCACGCTGGACGAGGTGGTGTCCAACCCGGAGCCGGACCGCTTCCCGCTGGACCACATGCCTGGGCTCTACGCCACGGCGGCGGCCATCATGGATGCCCCCCTGCCACCGCAACCGAACCAGAGGGTGGAGGACTTCACCTCTGGGTACGCAGCCCCTCGAGGGAGGAGGAGAGCCCAGCCCACGTTGTGCCCGCGTATGGACCCGATCGTCCATTACGCGACACGTGAGTGGCCAAAACCCCTAGCGGCCAAGAGGCCCGCTTTGGGGTATGGCATGTACTGCAACGTGCAGGACTGGTCCTGGACAGGCGGGGTCCCGGACATCGAGGACTCGGTTCGGGCGGCCCTGCACCCCTCCTCATCCGTGTGGCCCAGCACCAGACCTCTCCTTCCCTCCGAGCGGGATAGGATGTCTCTGGCTATGC
The DNA here is from genome assembly GCA_964034765.1 of Knipowitschia caucasica. Classification (NCBI taxonomy): domain Eukaryota; kingdom Metazoa; phylum Chordata; class Actinopteri; order Gobiiformes; family Gobiidae; genus Knipowitschia; species Knipowitschia caucasica. The sequence goes on from OZ035836.1 coordinate 9,744,410, forward strand.
ATGACAGATGTTACGCCAATGCGGCTCAGGTCGTCGCGGTGGCGAACAACATGGCTTTCATCACCGGGGCCCTGGATAGGTCTCTCTCCTCTGACCAGGCACTCAGTGGAGACACCTTAGCCCAGGCGAGGACCACTTCAGCAGCGATCTTGCGCATGTGCCAAGCGCTAGCTGTCGATGGCGGCCGCTCTATGGCAGCAGCCCAGGTCGGGGCCAGACACCTCTGGCTGGGGGCGGTGAACCTCAGAGAGGCGGAGAAGAGGCAGCTGCTGGACCTGCCCATCTCCCAGACGTCGCTCTTCGGTCCGGAGATGCAGACGCTGATGACGAGGCTGGACAGCGCGGCTAAGGACTCGGCTAGCCTAGCAAAACACCTAGCTACGAGACGCGAGGCCCGCCCACCAGCGCGGAGCCGAGACAGAGGCAGGGAGCGCTCGCCTGGCAAGCGCCCCGGACCATATCCACGCTCCGTGGTCCATCGTTCCCCAGCGGCGAGACCCCCGGGCCCAGACAGGCACACGGGAGGTTCGCGGGACCAACACACCCATCGACGGCCTCCCTACGGTAGAGGAGGTCGGGGTGGTAAAAACTCTTTCAATAAAGGCCGTCCGGCATTTCACCAGTACTCGCTGTCTGAGTCTCATTTGGGGGTATGTAACATGTCAAATGATTTGAATTCTGTTTGTGTTACTTCTCGAGCATATAACGTGGCTCCGCCAGGCCTGCAGCCCCCAGAGAAGGGCGTGCAGCGCGCTGTGCAGACCACGAGCTCCGATTCACGGGTTCATGTTTTGCCCTCCCGGAGAGAGGGCAGGCGGAGGGATCTGATAAGTGCTAATGTGTGTGCTCCGGGCGCTAGCGTGTTAGCATCTCTGAGCTACAAGGCTAACACGGGGTTTCCCAATCCAGGGGCTCTCCCCCCCCTCCATGAGGCAAGAGCCAAGGGGGGGCGCAGCAGCCGTGTCACGCGTGATGAGCAGAGCTACATTGCTAACACGGGGTTTCCTAATTCAGGGGCTCTTCCCCCCCTCCATGAGGCAAGAGCCAAGGGGGGGCGCAGCAGCCGTGTCACGCGTGATGAGCAGAGCTACAATGCTAACACGGGGTTTCCCGATGCAGGGGCTCGCCCCCCCCTCCATGAGGCAAGAGCCAGGGGGGGGCGCAGCAGCAGCCGGGTCACGTGTGGTGAGCAGTCCCGTACTTATGACGTCGGACCTGCAGAACACGTGACCGCCCTCGGCGCTCACGGTGTGACGCAGGGGCCCCCCCGGCCCTTTCAGCCACCCCCCCTCCCTGCTAGGAACACCAGGAGGGGGCGGGGCCATGACGTCTCGTGTTCCAGCTCCCGTTCCGCCCCTCACAGATTTCTACGACATCTGGAAGGAGCAGGGCTTACTGTCAGATGTTTGGCTGGAGAAAACTCTGCGCAGAGGTTACGCTCTGCAATTTTTCCGAAAGCCACCACCATTCCGAGGCGTACGGGCAGTACGCTCTCAGGTACGGGGATCGACAGAGGCACTGGAAGCAGAGGTCTCCTCCCTGCTGAGTCGAGGCGCAGCAGTGGAGGTAGACCCGCAGGACGCCACCAGGGGGCTGTACTCCCCTTACTTTCTGGTGCCAAAGAAATCAGGCGGGGTGCGTCCCATTCTGGATCTGCGCGTGTTAAACGAGTGCATTTCCAAACGGCAGTTTCGGATGCTGTCCACAAGGCAGCTCCTCGAGTGTGTCAGGGAAGGAGACTGGATGACATCCATAGACCTGACAGACGCATACTTCCACGTACCCATAGTGCCAGAACACAGGAGATTTCTGCGCTTCGCAGTGGGAGAGAGGAATTACGAGTATTGCCGTCTCCCTTTCGGGTACGCTCTCGCGCCTCGCACTTTTTCCAAATGTGTGGAAGCGGCTCTGGAGCCGATCAGACGTGCCGGGGTAAGAATATTGACCTATATAGACGATTGGTTAATACTGGCCCCATCCAGGGAAGTGGCCGTGAGCCACACGCAATGGGTCTTGTCCCACATACAGCGTCTGGGCTTTGTGGTGAACAGGGAGAAGAGCAAGCTGCAGCCAGCCCAACGCATGATTTACCTCGGTCTGCAGCTAGACTCTGTGATATTCCGTGCTGCATTGTCCGTGGACAGACGGACGAATATTACCCGTCTGGCCCGGGAGGTTCTGGCGGGCCCCAGAGTTCCCGCTCGGCGCCTCAGGTCCCTGCTGGGGATGATGGCAGCGGCTCATGCTGTGGTGCGGCTAGGCCTGCTCCACATGAGAAATTTTCAGAGGTGGTTCTCGCGCCTCAGGCTTCACCCCTCCCGGGACGGGGGGAGGCTGATCTGGGTTCCCCAAGGGGCAGCATCGGACATCAGGTTCTGGCTCACTCCGGGTCTACTGCGGGACGGAGTGACTCTGGCCTGCGCTGTGTCTCACGCCGAGGTGTTCACGGACGCGTCGCTCGAAGGATGGGGCGGGGTCCTCGGCCAGAGCTCTGTAGGAGGCTGCTGGTCGGACTCAGCCCGTCACATCAACCTGCTGGAGATGGAGGCAGTGCACAGAGTACTGCTGCACTTTGCCCCTCAGCTGCAGGGGAGACACGTGATGGTGCGCTCAGACAACACCACAGTGGTCTCTTATCTGAACAGGCAGGGGGGCACCAGGTCCCCCGCTCTCCATCGCATGGCGACGGTGACGCTGCTGTGGGCGGCGCTTCACCTCCTGTCTCTCAGGGCGCGCCACGTCCCGGGGGTCCGGAACGTGGGAGCCGACAGGATGTCCAGGGGGGGCCCACTCCAGGACGAGTGGGGCCTGGCCCCACGGGTAGCCGCGGAGATCTGGCGGAGGTTCGGTCGTCCAGTAGTCGACCTTTTCGCCAGTGCAGAGAACGCACAGTGCCCGTCCTGGTTCGCCTTAAGGGCCGCGGACGAGCCGCCTTTAGGCGTGGACGCTCTGGCTTCATTACCCATGGCCAGGCGGCCTGTTGTACGCTTTTCCACCGGTGCGTCTCCTGCCGGTCCTACTGCGGAGGATCGAACAGGAGAGGAGGTCGGTGATTCTGGTGGCTCCGGACAGCCCGCATGCCCGGTGGTTCCCCTTCCTGAGGGGCATGGCGGTGATGGAGCCCTGGGCCCTCCCGGACGAGCCGGGGGCTCTAGTCCAGGGGGCAGGAGCCCTGTTTTCACGTCCGATAATCGGCCGCAGGCTCTGGGTTTGGAGGTTGAGAGGCGGAGCCTCGTAGATCTGGGTCTTCCCCCTGCGGTGGTGGAGACAATTCAGGGAGCGAGGGCGCCGTCCACCGTGAGGGCCTACGCCACGAGGTGGAGGCTATTCAGTGCCTGGTGCGATTCCCGTTCCTGGGATCCCAGGTTTTGCCCGCTGGAGGGGGTCCTGGGATTCCTACAGGAGCTTTTCGACAAGGGGAGGGCTGTCGCTACCTTGGCGGTGTTTGCGGCAGCCATTACTTCAGGTCACGACGGGTTCGGGGGGTTCACAGCCCGCTCTCACCCGTTGATTAAACGTTTTCTGCGGGGGGCGCGCAGGAGGAGGCCCCCGCTCCAGAGAACGCCTCCGGTTTGGGACCTCAGGGTGGTCCTTAGGGGGCTGTCGGGTTCGCCTTTTGAACCGGCGGCGGAGGCGAGTCCCGATTGTATCGCTTTTAAGACGGCCCTCTTGCTGGCGTTGGCGTCTGCAAAAAGGGCGGGCGATTTGTGTGCGCTCTCAGTCCATGCGTCGTGCCTGTCCTTTGGAGAGGACGACGGCATGGTGGAGTTGTGGCCCAATCCGGCTTTTCTCCCCAAGGTCATCACGTCGGCCTTTAGGTCGAGAGTGATCAGGATTAGGGCTTTCCACCCGCCGCCGCATGCCTCCCCCGAGGAGGAGCGGCAGCACCTTCTGTGTCCTATCAGAATGCTGAGGCATTACCTGGCCATGACGTCGTCATTCAGGTCGGGTGATCAGCTGTTTGTGTGTCTGGGCCCCAAGAACAGGGGCGCCCCGCTGTCGGCTCAGCGGCTGGCGCATTGGGTCGCCACGGCGGTGCGACGGGCGTATCAGGCGCAGGGCCTGGCCCCCCCGGTGGGTTTCAGGTCGCATTCCACGCGTGGGATGGCGGCCTCTACGGCCCTTCTCAGGGGGGCGTCGGTCGAGGACGTTTGCCGTGCGGCTTCTTGGGCGTCGTCCTCCTCTTTCGTCCGGTCTTATCTTTCGGATGTGTCGGACCGGTCGGTGGCCCATTCCGTGCTGAGTGCAGCGGATTGAGTTGGACCGTTGGGTCCCTCCCCTGAGGAGTGGGCCTTCGGTCTATTTTTCCGCCCTGGTGCAGGAGCTCTTGGGAGAGGCATCCTACAGGTGCGGTACATATATGTGTGTTTGATCGGTCTGGTAGTCTACATCAGGAGCTCTTGGGAGAGGCGTCCTGTGACTACGGTTGACCTACGATTGGTGTTACGTGGGGGCGTCCTTGGTAGGAGTGGCCCGGTAACACGCTTTGTTTCTTCTGCCCTGAGTCCTCTCACGGTGTGAGGGTCTTGCTCGGGCGGAGCTCCAATCACCCTTCGCTGGCCTGCTGGGAGTACATGTTCCTACGGCCTCCGCGTTGTGTCCCACTAGCGAAGTCCTAAGGGACGTAGCACCATGACGTAGAATTAATAGTTACCTAATGTAACTTAAGTTCTACGAATAGGTGCATAGTCCCTTAGCTACGAGCCCATCAGGCCAGCCCGGCTTGGCAGAGTTCAAGAGGGGGTGCGGCCTTGTGCAGGGGCATTTATAGAGGAAGGTGGCTGGTGATTGGAGCAAATTATTTTGATCTCTCTGGCGTCTGTGACCTGGGGGTCACGTGATATCCCACTAGCGAAGTCCTAAGGGACTACGCACCTATTCGTAGAACTTAAGTTACATTAGGTAACTATTAATTTCCCTTACTGAAAAACGCTATAGATAAAATTCTCCAGCTCCAGGAGTTCTGACCAAGCCGAGCACCAACCTCTGGAGATGGGCCCCAGGACGAGGTACTACAGCGACTACTGCTCCTGACAGAGGCCGTAGAGGCATTGCATTGTGGGTCAAATGCAGAGGATAAGATAAGATAAGATGTGCTTTATTTATCTCACACAGGAGAAATTTACATGTCACATTTGGCATGGATAGAGACACTCAGATTGTGCAAAAGGAGGAAATGTGCAAACATGTTACATGCAGGATATATATGTACAATAAAGTGACAATAATTATGTACAACAAAAGTGACAAGTGTCAATTGGAAACAGTGTCAATAGTAGTGCAGGTTTTCACACAGTGATCATTTAAAGTGACTTATTGTACAGTCTGACAGCGGTGGGGATAAAGGCCCTGCGGTAGCGCTCCTTCCTACACTGAGGGTGCCTCAGTCTTCCACTGAAGGAACTCCTCAGCTCCTCTACAGTCCTGTGCAGTGGGTGGGAGGTATTGTTCATGATGGAGGTGGCTTTGGCTAGCACCCTCCTGTCCCTCACCTCCTCCACAGAGTCCAGGGAGCAGCCCAGAGTGGAGCTGGCCCTCCTGACCAGCTTGTTCAGTCTGTTTCTGTCCCGCTCTGTGCTGCCCGGGGCCCAGCACACGGCAGCGTAGTAAATGGCAGAAGCTACCACAGAGTCATAAAAAGTCCTGAGCAGAGGCCTGCTCACTTCGAAGGACCTCAGCCTCCTCCTACAGTGTACATTTATACTAAGTTCATTCATACAGGTTACAAGTGGTTAGCCATGCTTCTAAATTCATTCTTACAGGTTAGAAGGGGTTAGGTTTTAAGTGGTTAACTGTGCTTCTGGTAAGAGGTGAACTACTGTATGTTTTAAGGTTCATTATTATATTATTTACTTTTATTTAACCATGTTAAGATTCGGAACCACTTTTGCTAAAGAGATCTGGCTACCTTAGTGCAAGTATAAAAACAAAATCCTTTTTAAAATATCTCTCCAGATAACACACTCTTTATAATGTTCTTGAACTTGTCCAGTGACAACAGTGATGCTGATTAGAACTATATTTTTAATGAATTCCATGACCACAGTGCTGCGTAGGAAAAGACCATGTTCCCATCTATTTAGTGAACAGTTAATGGGAATAAATGACTGAATGAATGATACTTTTATTAGTGCCACCGTGGGGAAATTACAATTACAGCCAGTAATCTGAGCTCGCAATTAGTAAAATATGAGGCATCCTGGAAGTTTCCCACTGTGGCTTGTTCATGAGTATGTACCAGAGGGAAGCCACGCTTCTATGTTCATTATTATGAATACATAGGTTAGCCATTATTCTTTCACTCCATACACAGTCATGCTGAACTACTGCTGTAGCCACAGCTGCCCTGGGGCACACTGACAGAAGTGAGGCTGTGCCATCGTCCCCTCTGACAAACACCACTACATTTACTCCATAAAAGCTGCATTCGGCTTTTGTCATCTTTTTATTTCCTTGATCCATAAGTTACAACGGAAAACATTTCAATAATAGTGAATATACAAGAATGTGAGAGAATTACTTTGATACTTAAAGCTAACTTTAGCTAACTTTTCCTTTCATGAATAATACTTGTTGTTTTACCCCAACATTTAATCTTATCTTATGTTAAAACATTTAATATCATATAATTTTTACTATTTGACGCTTTGGGCTGAGTGCTGATTGGCTGGATCAGGGTGGTCCTCTTTATTCACTTTTCTGTATGAAAAAGATCAAAAGTATACTCTGAAAACTAGTTCTATAGAGTTACAGTAGGAACTATAGGATTCTAGAACGTTTTTTTTACCTGGTTGTTTTTATGTGAATATTGTATACTTTTACTAAAGTAGTTTCAAAAGCACTTTTCTCACCTCTAGTCTTGGGACCAATCAGATGCTGGGTTTGCACTGGGCCATCCTGTAACCTGTCTTATCTACTGCTGGGAGAATCTCACAGAAAATCTTGGCACATTATCTGACTTCCAAATCACATTAAAAGTTGATAATTCACTTGCAGTTCAGCGGGAGGAACAGGCATCTCCGACATTGTCTGAGAAAGTTTCCTTATTAAGAGTCGAGGCGGAGGCGGCACACGCAACAGACTCCTGCGTGAAAAAACAGGAGGAAGTTATGATGAATGAACGCGCCGTGCTCCCCCTTTGAGAAGCATAAGGATCGCTTTTCCCTAATGCATATATATTGGTTCATTATCACCGAGTCACCACTCTTCTGTCACCCTATTATCTTAACATTGGAATCTGAAATTGAACAGTATATAATGCCAGGTGTTCCTCTGTCCATATATGGGCAGGAGGAAGGTGGGGTGCAGCTGTGCAGTGGAGTCTTGTGCACGTGCGCTCGATACGGGGGTAATCCTTCAACCAGCCTGTGTTCATATTGTGCTGGAAGAGATTAGTGTCTTTTATGTATAATATCCACTCTCGTTTAAAAGAAGACATGCTGTGCTTTTCACTGCTGTAGTAATAATCTGTGACATCCACGGATCTGTGTCCTTTATGTTTTAAAGTATATTTAGAGTTTAGAGTTTCATTTATTAAGGACAATGTGCAGTTACATTAGAAAGATGGCTGCACCAGATTAACCACCATGTTGCTTTCCATCTGTAGTCCTTGACAATACAATCATATAACGTACTGTACATTAAAATACAGTTCATTAAAACGGGCAAGTTTTAATTAAAGGTATCTAGGAGGATTTTAGGAACGAAATTTTAGGAAAGAACCACCCTCTCTACTTTTTGAACAAAACTCTGGTCTCTGGTCTTATTTTCACCAGAATGATTGACAATTGAGAGGACCAATAGTCTTGATGATCCACCCGGAAGTAGAAAATCCTCCCATATACTTTTGACATCTACATCTTTTGTATGTGTCTACACATGTGCAAATCATGTCCGACCTTTTCTGAACACAAGTTTAAAGTAGTGTACAATGGGCATGATGTTTATAATATTTGTGTTCACGATTTTCAAGATGATCCAATCAGAGAGCAGAATGAGACCCTCATCTGGGTTGCCAGTTTGTTTGGTGACATTTAGCTGGCCTTGGCTTTAAAAATAAAATGAATTAATGTAGACTTTAGTTATCTGCGTAGGGAACCTATCTTTTTCAAAATTCACAAAAATAAATTGCCACCACACATTTGTTTGAAGCCCAATGAATGGCCAAAAATGGCCAAAAATGGCCAAAATGACGTGCGCTGACATGCTTGCAATACCACCCCGGGAGGGTGGACCCGGAACAGGAATTATTCAATGCTAACATATAGCATTAGGTGACCTCTCGAAACGTCTTTACAGGATGGTCCAAAAGTTGGCTCTTGGCCCAAAGCTCCGTTCCACATGTGTGTCAATGCTGAGGGGGGTGGATTTTTTTGAACCAGACTAGTTTAGTCGCTGTCAATTTTTGAAGTCACTCGTGCTTTGAATGGGGCTCGTGCCGGCTGACGCATGCGTAGACCGCGGAAGTTGTGGCACATTAGTGAGAAGGGCGGAGATAGCCGCATTTACAGTCTGTGGGCGAAACACAGAGTTTGTACTGTTTTGGTGGATTGGATCAGTAATTAGTGCTTGGGAACTTCATGTGTCACAGATTCTGGCAACAAAAGTTGGTTTGTATTTGTAATGAATTGTATTGACTTTATTAGAGGACTAATTAGAGTCAAAATAGAGATTACTGTCACGTTACATTGCGGTCCACAGATTTCCACTCAACAGCACTCAGCGTGGAGAAGCAGCGGCTCTACTCAGAGCTCCACACAGCTATCTCTCTGTATAGGTGAGGGCGGGAACGTAGATTGACCAGTGAATCGAGAGCTTTGGCTCTGCCCCCCTCTTTTTGAAGAGAGGTACCACTCCCCCCATTGGCACTGTCTCTTTGCCACGTGTCAAGACTGCATGACTTACACATTTTTGTAACGGAGATTTAAAAGCATGTACGTAAAGTTAAAACAACCTACTTATGTGATGCGTTGTCTTATTTTCAGGATCCATTTGTTATTTAATTACAAGCCTAAGTATGTTCAGTCTGTATGTTTTGGCATCTTCTCATTTATTATTTACTGCCTCTGTTTCCAAACTACCATCATTGGACTTGCAGAGATTAGAAAATTCACTTTATCTGAAGTCACCCATGCAAGTTCAGAGCACAGAGTATTGTCCAGGAATGTTGATAAAAGCTGCTTGGGCGTAATGCGTCTCTCCACAACAAGGCTAATGAGGCTAATTTAATCTCTGTCTGTGTGGGTGTCCTCCATGACCTTGGCTAATTACGGTTCCAGCTCAAATTTTGGGCCAAAGTGGTCAAACAGTGGTCATCTGGTCCTGACAACACGTCCAGCAGGTCAAAGTAATGTGCTTAATAGGGCTGCATTTAATAAGCACTGGCACTGCTCTAATAAAATCACTACAATCCAATTTACTGCATGAATCCAAGAATCTAGCTTAGCTAGAGTTTAGCTAGAAACAGTACAAACTCTGTATTACATATTGTGTATCTGCTTTCAATTAAATTGATATTGGCAACAAAAACAGAAACGTTTCCCTGACAAACTGGCAACCTATATGATTGGATAATCTGCTTGAAAATTGTAAACATTATGTATGTTTACAATTTTCACAATTTTATTATGGATATTATATCCATTGTATTTTTAAGATGCAGACGCAAAATGAAAGTATGACATTCTCTCCCTTTACATGATGTAGTTTATGGACCAATCAACTCTACATCATTTTAAGCAAACCAAAGATTATGGACAATGCTAACTCGCTCGCTCAATGAAGCCCAACAGGGAAGTGTTCATGGACGAAGTTTTGCTCCAACTCACGTAACATTTAAAAGCAAGCACTTATAACACTCACCATTCTGGACTCAAAAATGTAATAATATTTGTTTATACATATTCTCTTTGTTAATCCAGAAATGTCCTTACCTGCTTCTCAACACCTGTCCCTAAAATAGCTAATGAATAGCATGAGGGGGAGAGAGTGATGCCGCTCCTAATTGGCACAGATTTGCATAGATTTTGCTCCAGATTCCTTTGAGTTTTCTCCAATTAACCTCTTTCACAATAAGGGAACACTCGGGGTGTCAGCAGTCGGTTAGATCACTCCTGTTACGGGCTACAATCCAGAATTGTCACTTGTAGCTGTAAGATGATATTAAAATATTGCATAGTGTGTAAATGTTCCATTAGTTCAAACCGTTCTGGAATCAGCACAGAGCATATAGTAACTATTAAACCTGACCTATATGTACAGCGTCACTAGTCTACTGACCGCAGTCGCCGCACTAACCAAGATTAAAATGTGCGCCGAGATTTAGGACACATGTCACATGTTCCTTGGGGCTATTACTCAAGCTGCGGTGAGGCTAATTTTACAGCGGGACTTCAGACAAACCTTTGACAGCCCTCCCAGCTGTTCAAACCAACACCATACTATAAATGTTCTCATTATATTTACCAATTTATCATTTCTTTTGCGGTCGATTCTGCATTTTCTAAGGAGGTTGATTCTTGCTTCAACCCATGCACCCACAGCCTCAAAACAAGCGAGGAAAAAGTCACTATTAATAAACGTTCATTGACTTTTCCCAAAGTTATACTGTTACATTAAAAGCATATATTTATTCAGTCTATTCAAATTAGTGATGACTTCAGGTATGACTCTATTTGATCATGGGAAACTACAAAACTGTTTAAACTGGGTGCCTTGTAAATAACCATTCATTTAGGTCCAAAATTCAGATCATCATAGTGAAATCAGGCAGATTGCGCAGACATTTTAGCTTGAAGGAAATACCTGCTGATCGCCAACTTGATCGGGTAGTGATTTCTTTGGATGTGACCTTTCTTCTGTTGCCTAAATGGGCAGAGCGATGCGGCAAGACAGAATACAGAAGCCGTGCAGACTCATTTCATTAATAATTTACCGTAATAACATGTTATCGATCAATATTGAGACTTTAAATGTACTCTGGCATATAATATTATAGCAGCATAAATGTCAGCTAGGTTTCCACTCCATAGATCTCCAATGTGTCCCAAATGTACCCTGACGACTAACAGTAAATATCAGTGCTGTGTCAAAGTGTGCTTTTGTTGCTCTGACAAGGACATTTGGTTTAACTCTCACTTTATAGCTTTCTGTATCACAATATATTTAACTTTCTGCTATTCTAGAAAAAATTCTCAGGGGCTAGCTGGTCGCAGTCATTTTTCATCCAGTCACATTTGCCGCCCCATACATAATTTACCATTCTAACCGCATGACCAAGACAAAATGATTAGAAGTGCACACGAGGACAAGAGCTTCAAAGTCTATCCAGGCTTCCACACTTTTTATTTAACAACATTTTTCACCACTGCTATTTCATTATGACCCTGTGTCGATATTTACATTAAATTATCTTGCGTTACAACATTGTTTTCTCATCAAAAAACTGTTGAGAGTACGTTTCTAAACCATTTCTGTCTTTAAAATTGTCAATGTGAATGTGGAAATTCTCACTTTTATGTGAACGAATGACCAGAGAAATAGACCAAAACTATTTTTGGTCTATTTCGGTCAGACCAGCGCCTTTCTGAGTTGAGTTTGCATGTTCTCCCTTTTTTTTATTTATTTTTTTATTTGACAGGGACAGTACAAGAAAACATTGCCAGCTCAGTGGCCGATGTTATGTACATAAGGCGTCTAGCCATAGGCTAATTTGCAGCCCCCGTCCCTGTGTCTGCGTAGGTTTCCTCCAGGTACTCCGGTCTCCCCTACCTCTAAAAACATGTTCAATAGGTCTGGCATGCGCCTCCTGTTCTGGCGACATCGCTCCCATCTCTGTGTGGAGTGAGAGACAAATGCCCAAAAATAACAATTGTAAACAGCTTTGTGACTCTGGTCGGTGAAAGGCGGTATATAAATAAAGATGACTTACTTACCTACTTTTGTCTCTCAATTTTGATTTAGCTAGGACGAATCTTTTACAGTGCTGTGTTTTAAAACACAAGTATCGCCTGTATATTATTATTATCATTCAATCATTTACAATTTTACAGTAACTGCGTGTCTTCGATTAGCCCCTACAATCGTGGAGTTTAAATAATGTAATCGCACTTCTGCTTCTAGATCATCTCTTGCTTCATTGGTTGGTAACATAACTTATGTTTATACATATGTTTGCACCTGACTAAATGAATTCACACTTTTTTTTTTTATTGGTGAAAAATATCAGAATCAGAATCATATTTATTGCCATAGACTAGGGAATTGCTTTGGCTCTTGGTGCAAACAAGTCAAAAGTAGAGAGATATACATACAAACAATACAGGTGCAGACATACAAACAAGTACAATAACAAGACAGAAACAAACAACATTGTGGGCATTTACCTGTGAGTGTGTGTGTGTGTGTGTGTGTGTGTGTGTGTGTGTGTATGTATGTGAGTGTGCAGTGGTTAGTGAGTGTGGGAGGGTGTGTTGTCTGTGTGTGTGTGTGTGTGTGTGTGTGTGTGTGTGTGTGTGTGTGTGTGTGTGTGTGTGTGTGTGAGTGTGTGAGTGTGAGTGTGTGTGTGTTTGTGTGTGTGTGTGTGTGTGTGTGTGTGTGTGTGTGTGTGTGTGTGTGTGTGTGTGTGTGTGTGTGCAGTGGTTAGTGAGTGTGGGAGGGTGTGTGTGTGTGTGTGTGTGCGCTCTTAAAAGCTATGTAAATATATTCAAGATTATTATTATTTACCGTACAAAATGAACACAAATAATGCTTAATATTTGAAACTAAAGACATAAATAATGTTAGAAAGAGTAATATTAATCCTTTCAGTGGCGGTCGTCAAAGCACCAACACTCAGCGCATCACAGGGCAGCAGCAAATGAAGGCCGGGGCATTCAGGCGCGGTCCGAGAAGACATTACCGAGTTTTCATTTGGCTCCGTTTGATGTTCCTGCCTCTGGTGATTTGGACATTATTTCATGTCCATCATCAAAAAGACTTCAAACAAGATCCTGCATTCAAAATCAGATCACAGCTCCTCCAAACGTGCCGTCTGTATATATACATTCAGACTACACGGCTCTCTGCAGAGATATAAGTCAGGATGTATGACTATGTGGATCATTAATTCAGTGCCGATGGTGTGGAAAATTCCCCAAATGCCGTGAAGTGATATAATGTTAGAGTGCAATATAAAAAATAGAAGGGACAAACACTCACAACTTAGAGGCCAACAGCTAACGAGCATTGCTTCCCACCTAATCAATAGTTCACCCTTCAGCCATCAACGTTGCCATCTCAGCCTATAAATAGACATTCAGTCAATTCGAGAGCACAGACATCTGACATTCCACAAGTGATTAATAATGAAGACTATTTTCACTTCTATTACTTCACAGTCTTGCACATTCCCCAGTCAGTAGACCTTATACCTTGTTCTTAGTGTGTCCAGAGTTCAATAATCTGCCATGAATCCCGTCTCGGTTTTTGAAAAAATTATGCAGTGGGAAAACATGTAAAGGTCGAGTTAGTGAAAAGTAGGGATCAACATGCTTTATGTCGGAGAGTTCCATACAACGCCAGTGTTGCAGATCCGGGATTCTCCCTCGGGCGCTTTTTTAAGAGCGGCCGTAATATTGTATGCGGCTTAGGCCATATTTCACATGTGTGTACTTTATGAATAATCAACAGAGTTTTCAGCCATCGGAGAAAGCAGGAGGTGGGTCTTCTTCTCACAAACTCAAATAGACAGCTCTGGATTGTTTTAAAGCTGTTTTTGTCAGACACTTGTTGGTTTGTTTGCTGAAGTCGGTTTGTTTTGATTAATTCTGAAATGATTGGCACGTATTGGAAATGTTTTCATAGCTAACAAAGTTCAACAGTAACATCAGAAAACATGTCAATTATTTTATTTCTTGATGAACACAGATTATGATGAACGAAACAATGCACTTTGTCAAATCATTGGTCCTTCAACTAAACTTTTTGTGTTGGTGACAGCACTAAAAGTTGTTTTTACAGACTGCACAGGAGTGGACATCGCTCGCTGCCAAATATAAAGTGTGCAAAGGCAGAAATCAGGGTGGGTTTCATACATTTATAAGTTTTTTCCCTGTCTCTTCTGTCTTCACACATCATTCTGAGATCTAAATGTTCAGGTCTAAGTGTTTTATACGTTTTACAGTCATGGGTTCGATCCCCCCACGAGACCTACCATCTACTCACACTGATATCTGCTGTCGTTGTCCCCCGGGGCAAGAGACATAACCCCACTTTGCCTGTAACCCTTCTGAAAGATCAAGGCTGTGCAGACGATGACAGAGCAGCCAAGGACTCGCCACCTGCAGGAGGATCAGAGGGGATGGTGCTCTGTGGAACGGGTGGTAGCTCTGACTGCCACCCACAAATGGAATAAGGGGATGATAATGGATGGATTAATACAAATGTATACAGTATATGTGATCGGGAACAAGGTCCTTTACAGTCTACAGGAGGATGAAGAGGGGGCCAGCAGTTGTTGAAAAGATATGTACATTATATTATATCACTAGAATGTTTATTAGACTGGTAGCTTAATAATAGTTAGTTGAATTGGCTTAAGGACCCCAAAGCTGACTTGTACTTAAGGCTCCAAAATGGCTAGCACCAGCTCTGCATACATGATAGATAAAAAACACAACTATACTCTATTTGTAGTGAGTTAGCTGTCAAGGTTTTTCCGGTTCCTTCCCTGGTATCAGTCCATTTAGGATATTGCCCGATATTGAAATCCAATGTATCCATATTGTATATATATTTAAAAAAAGAAGCCGGATCAGTGCCTCCCTCCGAGCCTTCATTTGTATGCACCAACTAGAGCTAACACTATTTAAAAATGAGCTGTGGAGGTGTTGGCACAGGGTTTAAAAAAACAAAACAGCATTATCAGCATGGAAAGGTGCAGGCAACAAATGTTCACATACCCGGATAGCCATCTTTTATTTCAGGAACTATGCATAAATCCATTAGCATAGCCAGAATGTAGCGACAGTATTATTGCCATTACCCTGGGGCCTCTGTAAACACAACCAACATTCCTCAACATTATTATTTTTTTTTTACGTTACAACCTGGATATGAAGCCTTTTCTTTTGCCACCGTCCCCCGCTGCACCAGGCCTTCTTGGCTGACTCGGCTCCATGTGCGCCTTGAGCTCTAAGAAGGGATTTGAAGAGAGAAAAACCCACTAAATTTACCCGAGTTCTTTCACGTTTTATAGACCGCGCATGAGGATGTTAGCCTGTATGTGCGGTGGAAGCTAAACAGCTTGAGGCTTTTTATATCTGACCTCCAAATTGTACCACATTCATCCAATTAGCGCGGAGTATTATAGACTTTACTATTCCAACATAAACTTCCAATTTAACTCCGCGGCACATGTTTCATTGTGACGTTGTTTTTCATAATGCGTGTTAGCTACAGTATCATTGTGACAAAGCCGTCTCCAAGCGGGAGATGTTTAAAAGAGGAAGAAGAAAATGAAAACAGGCTTATACGTGACTTTCACAAAGAGGCCTATTTAAGAGATTAAGACGTTGAGCTCCTCTTTTCCCCGAATCCAGCTGAGAAAGGTTTGATATGACTTTGTGACTGTGTGAAAAGAAACATCGCATACATGGGAGACAAAGAGGGAGATTGAGGCAGCATCTGTGTCGAGGTGAATGTGAGGTGAATGTGAAAATGATCTGTTAATGTTGTGAAGGCCTCCTACCTGATTTGTACTGTTTTGAAGTAACAATAGAAATACATTTTTAAAGTAACATTGAGTTTTCACATAACAGGTAAAGCTGGAACATCTAACTTTGAAACCACAAAAAAGTTCTTTCTCAAAGCAGTTTGGTTCGATCACCAGTTTGGCCGATGTCACCTTTTTAGATGAGCTCTTTACATTTTACAGCCTATAATATGTAAAATGTTCAATGTTTTCTCATAAAATAAAGACAGAGTGTTGTGAACTGATTTGTTACTTTCTGCTCAGAATGAAGGAGACACACAAAAGTTATGTGAACTTTACTTATTGAGCAAACCACCCAAATTAACCGAAACAGAAGATGCTCTCAGTTATCTCCACAAATATATGCCTTTTGTGTGTGAAGCGATGTGTGTCCACCACAACGTAAACAAGACAAACAAAATGCATTGATTCATTAAACAAAAAAGTTACCCGCAGTTCCCCGGCCTGACGGAAGGGGGCGATAGTAATCCCAAGTTAGGTTGCATCCAAATCCACCAAAAGCCTCCTTCCTTGACCTTCATCTGCTGAGGGAAGCTCCAGGTTTGGCCAAACTAATTTTAAAAACGTTTTAAGATGTGTTAAGTGTAAATTGGGGTAAATGTTATACTTAACATATTCTTACAATGAGAATGAGGGGAGAAGAAGGACAAAGAGGTATATTTATTATTTCGCATGTAGCCGAGGGTCAGCTGGTTAGCTAAAGAAATACACACAAGAGGGGCCACGTGTTTGTTTTTACTTTCTTTACTTAGCTGACTTTATTTTCAAATAGAGGAGAACATTCCTAAGCTCAAACTTGTATCTAAACTGGACTTCAAACTGAAACTGGAGGTAATTATAAAGAAAGTTGCCAATTTGTAGAAATGAAGAAGGACACAAGAGTCGCTCTCTCTGTCAAATAGATTATACACAAAAACAGACTGATCTTCAGGTTAAGTACTTTTCTTTAAAACACTTTTAAATGCGCCTTTTGAATTGTATGTTTAGATTAGAATAATGGTATCCACCGTTGCCAATCAAAATGGAGAATGAGCCACTCTGTAGGTCAGGTTTATATGGATTAGTTAGTACCTCACCAAGTGCATATATTTTCTCTGAAGTAGGTAGATAGCGTGTGGGAGGGTTGCCTCTACGGTGAGGGGATGACCCAGGACCATAGGACACACGCTGGAGGGATGTATCTCAGCTGGCCTCGGAATGCCTTGGAATTTCCCCGAATGAGCTGGAGGAAGTGTGCATGGAGGGAGAAGTCTGTATGTTAGATGGCTGCCCCAGCGACCCGGCAACAGATCAATTGGAAGAAAATGGACGGGGACGTTAAAACTTTATTGCCAGTTTTTTTTTCTTCTTTCATAAATAGACACAAAATATACATCAGAAAATCACATTGTGGTTTCTAAAACAGATTTGATATGAATTGTAAATCTTGTTGTTTCACCACAGCTGGTTAGCCCTGAGCTTTCAAGCTTGTATCATTATTTTTTATTAAGAATCCACATTAGAAAAAAAGTGTGTTTGACTACTTCCAGGATACTTCATCATCCATGTTGCTTTGGATTATTAACCTTATGCTTAAACACATTCTGTAATATAACCTGTACTTCTACTATGTTTAGAATAAAAAGCTTGTTTCTTTCCCCTTCTGCAGCAGCCAGCATGTCAGGAGCAGTCCAAGTGTGGGGCGACGGTTGTAAAGCTGTGTGCCATCTATAGGAAATGGCAGCAGTCACCTCTCGGCCGGGCTAAGGTAAGCTGTCACCCTCGCAGGGCTGTAAACACTCCGGCTCAGCTCTCCTGTTTTGGTTGGGTTCCCTTACTCGCGAATAATACAATACATTTTCCCACAAGAGTCACATACTGCTACCATTACTCAAAGCCCGGCCCAAGAATTCCACCCATATTTATGCAATTGCTTTAACTATTTGAGCACAGTGTTGGAAAAATAGAATGATTGTAATTTTTTGTGTGAAAGAAAATCCGTTTTTTTTTCATCAGTCTTCAAAGAGCCTTTTGATATGTCAGTGAGACGTCAAAAGAAAAGCTGACAATTGATTTTCCCCCTCCTCCTTCACGACATGTATGGAATATAAATAAATTCAAGTCAGTTTGAGTCTTAGAGATAATTACACTGCGTTCATGTTTTCCATATGGAACCACAAAACCACAATTTACATGGAAAAGCCAATATTGCACAAACGCATCTGTACTGGTTTTGTGGTCATACGCATCAAAAGCGATGTTATTCAAAATAGAGATGTTAGCAACACGTTTATTTTGTGAAAAACATTTGATACAGGCATAAATGTTAGTGTTGGGGAAGAGCAGGGATCGTCTCCAAAATCTGGAGAGAAGGCTTGATCAGGAGCAGCAGGATTGTGGTGGTTTGAGAAGCTATGAAGAAAACTGGACTGGAAAGAAGCGTGCAAAGTCCATATAGGAAAGCCTGACAGGACTGTTGCTCAGGGAATTGAACCAGTGACCTTCTCGCTGAGTTGAGCGTATGCTATTGACATTTTCCCTCATCCTTCCGTTTACAATTGTAGAAATAATCAGCCGCTAGTTTGTATCAAATAGGCCTGGCAAATAGTAGTCATGAGCATAGACTGTATATATTAATGGACAGAGTCACGCCTATCTCCGCCGTTCTAACTAATGGGCCAAAAAATGTGCTCTACTGGAGCAATCCAAAATGGCCGCGAGTGGTCCCGCCCACAAGAAAATTGTGAAAAAACGCATCTGCGCATGCGTCAGCCGGCGCAGCTCCATTCATTTGAACGAGAGACTTCAAAAATTCACAGCAAGTAAACTAGAGTGGACCAAAAAAATCCACCCCCCTCAGCATTGACACACATGTGGAACGGAGCTTTGGGCCAAGAGCCAACTTTTGGTCCATCCTGTAAAGACGTTTTTGAGAAGTCTGCCAATGCTATATGTTAGCATTGGCTAATTCTACTTCTGGGTCCACCCCCATCGGCCCGGGGTGGTATTGCAAGCATGTCAGCGCACGTCATTTTGGCCACTTTTGAGCTGGGACCCTCCCCCACTGGTCATGAGATATTTTGTCTTCTTCTGCCAAGTAAAATGCACACTAGAAACCACATAAACCACTAATTATTTAGATTTTTGCTTTTAGACATATAGATGGAAAGATGTGCATGGTTTGGATCAGCTGGTAAAAGAGACATGATGCAAAATCAACCTTTGTGAGCTTTTAACCAAAAAAAGACCTGGAGTTTGTTTTAGAACTAATGTCTGGCACAAACATGTTACTCCACTCCTTCTATCTAAAAGCTCCTGTCTCATGCAGCTTTCAAGTGATGTCGGAAACTCTTGAGATATCTACGTGACCTTCCTAAAATCAGAGCGTTCATGGGTTTGTGACGCTGATGACTCACATGTGGAGCAGTAATAACAAAAATACAAAAATTTGCAAAAGTGTTCCTGAATCTTCTCTGCTTGTTTATGAGAAAGGCACAGAAACCTTCAGGGTAATATGAGAAATACCGGAACAAATATGTTGTTCCTTATCAACAAAGCACTTATAAATGTATAATCTTAGATAGGCCATTGGCCATCAATTCAATTTTAATTTATTTTGCAAAGTAAAACCATAACTGAGAGGGGATATTAAACACATCCTCTCTGTCAATCTCTATTCTTTCATCCAATTACAGTCTAACAAGTGTCACAGTGACGGGAACTCAGGGACCATTGATCCAGTCAGAGTTTCTGTGTTGAATTCCCATTTTTTTCCATAGAATTTTTCATTTTTTCCGAGTGGGCAGTCTATTCTCAAATAAAATGACATTCTTTACTATCGTATTTGAGGAAAAATAGAAAACATAGAGGGGGCGACAGTGGCTCAGTGGGTAGGTAGAGCATTGGCCTTTAGGCCTGAAAGTTGTGGTTTCGCGCCCACCGTAAGACCTACTTCACAACTTCCACCGATGTCTGCTGTCGTTGTGTTCTTGGGCAAGGCACTTAACCCGACTTTGTCTGAACGCTCCTGTGGACTCACCACCTGCAGGAGGAACAGTGAGAGGCTGGTGGCTCTGTGTACTGGGTGCAGCTCTGACTGCCACCCCCCCGAGCCAGAAATGGATTAAGGGGAAGAAAATGGATGGATGGAGAAAAACAAATTCGACTCCTGCCTCTGCTGGTAGCATTAGGAGTTACATGTGGAATGCATTGTTACTCTTCATACTTGTTTCACCATGTTTTCCACTTCAGACATTATTTAACATTTTGAAACATTAAATGACAAAGTAAAAGTCTTATATTTGTATTTCTTCTTGAAAGGCAGTATTAGCTTGGATGTGTTAAGGCTAGTCATAATCTGTGGCTCATTATTATATATTTTATACATTTTTAATCAATATTGATCCAAAACAACGTCATAAAAGAAACCAGTCTGCCCACTTTCATATTCAGACCACAGATGGGTGATCGGCAGATATTTTTCTTTCCTTTCAAGCTATAATGAAGATTGTCGAACAATGAAAGGCATAACAGTGGGCGTGACGCATTGGCGGCTGTCAGAGGAGTGAGGAGAAATGGCATCTCGTCTTCAGGAGAAACAAACCCGCTCTAAAAACAACTTTGAACGAGTAGAAGACGAGAAACACATCCCAAAGCTGTGAAAAGTCATTGCCTTTCCTATGTAAACATGACAACAATAATACTTGATTTTAGTTTTAAGTCAAGTATGTACAGTATGTAAGTAAGCAAGTCATGTTTATTTATATTGCGCATTTTACAGACCAAGGTCACCTAAAGCGCTTTACAATGTTCAGAGTTCAGATATTGTTCCAATCATTCCACACACGGTGATGAGGTGTGTGTGTGTGTGTGTGTGCGTATGTGTGTTGTCTTGTCGTGTGTTGTGCTTGTTTCAAGTGTGTGTGTTGTGTTGCGTGTGTGTGCTTGTGTTGGGTTGTGTTGAATGAGTGAGAGCCAAATAAGCGTTGGTGTATTCTATCGTTTCTTTTGCATACCGTTTGAAATAAGTTCTTACTATACTATATTATACGTTACTTTACTTTACTATACCTTACTATACTATTCTATGTTTTGATATGTCCTGCCCTGAAGAGGTTCGCTACAATACAATTCTTGCTTTCTTTCTTGCTACTGAGGTAGAAAATCATTTTTGGCTTAATATTTTATAAAACACACTCAAGAACCACCTAAAAGAGTAGTTGTAAAAACGCATATACTGTATACCGTCATTGAGAGACAAAATCTATGTATGCCCTATTTAAACATAGGACAACCATAATAATACTTGATTTAAGTTTTGAAATGTCCTGCGCTATCAATGTCAAAATTGGTGAGAGGTTTGCTCCAATAATATTCTTGCTTTCTTTCTTGCTACTGAGGTTGAAAATCCTCTTTGACTTAATAATGTATAAAAAAAACACAAGGACCACTTAAAGGAGTAGTAGTAAAAACACATATATCTCGTGATTGAGAGACAAGTGGGCATTTTACTGCCTCAGAAGTGGCCGCCTCCTGCTGCCAGCGCTTTAACTGTCATCACTGGATCATTAGGACAAATGTACAGCGTGAAACAGTATGGCGTCTCTACTTCAACGACTGTTATTCAAAGCTAATTTACTTACTGTTGCCTATGTAATGACTCGCCCATGTAGTAGTGAGCTGCTGTGAGTGGGGAGCTTTGCTATGGAAGCATGTGGAGATAATTACCAAGCTAACATAATCAATGTCATGCCTGAGGTTCAAAGGAGATGCCCAGAGCTATGTTGTCCCAGTCGCCAGTTTGGAATCAAAGTCAAGAGATCTACCATGAAAAAAAAAAAAGTTATATTTGATGTGTAGGTGTAAAAGTGCAGTCGCTCGGAGACAGGATGACATTTTTTTTGTAACTTGCTTTTGCAGCCACTTATTGACCTTTACAAGAGTCCTCATCAACCGAAAGTTCATTTTTCATCAAAAATGTTTGGCTTGGGAGTTCAGCGTTGGACATATTATATATTTTTTCTTCTTCTTTCTTCTTTTGTTCATTATATATCCTTCATACGGACAAAGAGCATTCTTTAAACAGTTTAGTGCTGCACCAAGTGAAAGCAGAAAGTAAAGTGCAATCACGCACAAGACTACTTACTGTGTAAAAACGTAAACACAGAAATAGCAATGAATAGATAATACAATATATTAAACTAGATCAAATATTCCTCGTCATCAACTTAATATTTTTAGAACATGGTTGCTATTTCATAACATAACATAATAATAAAAGAAAATATGTCTACTTTGCATTCAACTCAATAGTGCAACATTTCTATATTATGAGGAATGGCCCTTTGAGATGTGAAATTAATAAAATAATAGGTAAATGCAGTTACACAAGCTCCAGAACAAATAATATTAACAAAAACAAATATATAAACAAAACAAACCAACAAAACAGACATAATACAATACAATACATAAAATAAACAAACACAAACACATTCGCTCACACACACACCCAGGAGTGTGACGATATATCGATATGGTGATGTATCGTCACGTGATCGATTATAGATCGCGTGACTTTTGCAAAGTATCTATTTAAAAAGAAATATACATATATTTTTTAAAATTAGTATCAATACTTACTCTATGGTTCTACGTCATGGTGCTACGTCCCTTAGGACTTCGCTAGTGGGATATCACTCGTGACCCCCAGGTCACACGCCAGAGAGATCAAAATAATTTGCTCCAATCACCAGCCACCTTCCTCTATAAATGCCCCTGCACAAGGCCGCACCCCCTCTTTCACTCTGGCGCCGTTCGAGATCTACCACAGTACTTTCTTCATTCTGAGATGTCTTCCTTGTTCGTCCGAGTTCCCTTCGCCCTCCGGCGTCGGACGTCGTCACTGGATCCAGACGGTGGAGGACTTCACCTCTGTGGGTGCCACCACTCGAGGGAGGAGGAGGATAAAACCCACGTTGTGCCCGCGGATGGACCCGTTCGTCCATTACGCTTACGCGACACGTGAGTGGCCTAAGCCCCTAGCAGCCAAGTGGCCTGCTCTGGGGTACGACATATACTGCAGCGGGCAGGACTGGTCCTGGACCGGTGATCGAGGATTCAGTCCGCATGGCCCTGCAGCCCTCCGCATCCGTGTGGCCCGACATCAGACCTCTCCTTCTCCCCGAGTGGGACAGGATGTCTTGCCAAGGCTGGATAGATATTATGCCAATGCGGCACAGGTCGTCACATTGGCTAACAACATGACTTTCATCACGGGGGCCCTGGTTAGGGCGCTCTCCTCTGGCCAGGCGCTCAGTGGAGACCTCCTGTCACAGGCTAGGACCACCTCGGCGGCGTTCCTGCGCATGTGCCAGACGCTAGCCGTGGATGGTGGCCAGGACACCGAGGATTCAGTCCGCATGGCCCTGCAGCCCTCCGCATTCGTGTGGCCCGACACCAGACCTCTCCTTCCCTCCGAGCGAGACAGGATGTCTTGGCGATGCTGGATAGATGTTATGCCAATGCAGCACAGGTCCTCGCATTGACTAACTACATGGCATTCATCACGGGGGCCCTGGATATGTTGCTCTCTTCTGACCAGGCGCTCAGTGGAGACCTCCTGTCACAGGCGAGGACCACCTCGGCCGCGACTCTGCGCATGTGCCAGACGCTAGCTGTGGATGGTGGCCGCTCCATGGCAGCAGCCCAAGTCGGGCCAGGCACCTTTGGCTTGGGCTGGCTAATATCAGGGAGGCGGAGAGGAGGCAGCTGCTGGACCTGCCCACCTCTCAGATGTCCCTCTTCGGCCCGGACATGCAGGCCTGGGTGGCGAGACTGGAGTCTGCAGCTAAAGACTCGGCTAGCCCCGCACCGAGGCGCGAGGCCCACCAGCCATTACGGAGCCGGGACAGAGGCAGAGAGCGTTGGCCCGGGAGGCATCCTGACCCGTATCCGCGCTCTGTTATCCATCGTCCCCCCTTGACGAGGCCCCCGGGTCCAGACAGACCCATGGGTGGCTCGCGGGAGCAACGCACCCACCACCGACCTCCCTATGGTAGAGGAGGCCGGGGTGGAAACATTTTTCCTTCAATAAAGGCCGACCGGCATTTCCATTACTTTTCTGAGTCTCATTTGGGGGTATGTAACATGTCAAATATTGTGAATTCTGATTGTGTTACTTCCCGGGCACATAACGTTGCTTCGCTAGGCCTGCAGCCCCAGAGAGGGGCGTGCAGTGCACTACGAACTCCGGTTTCTCTGATCCATACTATGCCCTCCCGGAGAGAGGTCAGGCGGAGGGATCTGGTGAGTGATATGTGTGTGCTTCGGCCGAACGCGTGTTAGCATTTCTGAGCTACAGGGCTAACACGGGGTTTCCCATTCCAGGGGCTCGCCCCCCCCCTCCATGAGGCAAGAGCCGGGGGGGGCACAGCAGCCGAGTCACGTGTGGTGAGCAAAGCTACAAGGCTGACACGGGGTTTCCCGCTCCAGGGGCTCGCCCCCCCCTCCATGAGGCAAGAGCCAGGGGGGGGCACAGCAGCCGAGTCACGTGTGGTGAGCAGTCCCGTACTTATGACGTCGGGCCTGCAGGACACGTGACCGCCCCCGGCGCTCACGGTGTGACGCAGGGGGCCCCCCGGCCCTTCGTCCACCCCCCCCTCCCTGCTAGGAACACCAGGAGGGGGCGGGGCCGTGACGTCTCGTGTTCCATCTCCCGTTCCGCCCCTCACAGATTATACTACATCTGGAGGGAGCAGGGCCTACTGACAGATATTTGGCTGGAGAAAACTCTGCGCAGAGGTTACGCGCTGCAATTTTTCCGAAAGCCACCACCATTCCGAGGCGTACGGGCAGTACGCTCTCAGGTACGGGGATCGACAGAGGCACTACAAGCGGAGGTCTCCTCTCTGCTGAGTCGAGGCGCAGCAGTGGAGGTAGACCCGCAGGACGCCACCAGGGGGCTGTACTCCCCTTACTTCTTAGTGCCAAAGAAATCAGGCGGGGTGCGTCCCATTCTGGATCTGCGCGTGTTAAACGAGTGCAGTTCCAAACGGCAGTTTCGGATGCTGCCCACAAGGCAGCTCCTCGAGTGTGTCAGGGAAGGAGACTGGATGTGCTCCATAGACCTGACAGATGCGTACTTCCACATGCCGATAGTACCGGAACACAGGAGGTTCTGCGCTTCGCAGTGGGAGAGAGGAATTACGAGTACTGTCGTTTTCCCCTTGGGCTACGCACTCGCGCCGTGGAGCAGGGGTAAGAATTAATCTACATAGACGTCGGGTTAATTCTGGCCTCATCCAGGGAAGTGGCCGTGAGTCATACGCACTGGGTCCTGTCCCACATACAGCGCCTGGGCTTTGTGGTTAACAGGGAGAAAATTAACAGTTACCTTTGTAACTTAAGTTCTACGAATAGGTGCACGTGATATCCCACTAGCGAAGTCCGCTAGGGGACGTAGCACCATGACGTAGAAGCAGGCTGCAACCGGCTCAGCGCATGATCTATCTCGGTCTGCAGCTAGACTCTGTGACATTCCGTGCTGCATGGTCAGTGGACAGACGGATGAACACTACCCGTCTGCCCGGGGAGGTTCTGGCGGGCCCCAGAGTCCCCGCTCGGCGCCTCAGGTCCCTGCTGGGAATGATGGCGGTGGCTCATGCTGTGGTGCGGCTAGGCCTTCTCCACATGAGGAATTTTCAGAGGTGGTTCTCACGCCTCAGGCTTCACCCCTCCCGGGACGGGGGGAGGCTGATCTGGGTTCCCCAAGTGGCAGCATCGAACATCAGGTTCTGGCTCACTCCGGGTCTTCTACGGGACGGAGTGACTCTGGCCGGCGCCGTGTCTCACGTGGAGATGTTCACGGACGCGTCGCTCGAAGGATGGGGCGGGGTCCTCGGCCAGAGTTCTGTAGGAGGCTGCTGGTCGGACTCAGCCCGTCACATCAACCTGCTGGAGATGGAGGCAGTGCACAGGGTACTGCTGCACTTTGCTCCTCAGCTGCAGGGGAGGCACGTGATGGTGCGCTCAGACAACACCACAGTGGTCTCCTATCTGAACAGGCAGGGGGGCACCAGGTCCCCCGCTCTCCATCGCATGGCGAAGGTGACGCTGCTGTGGGCGGCGCTTCACCTCCTGTCTCTCAGGGCGCGCCACGTCCCGGGGGTCCGGAACGTGGGGGCCGACAGGATGTCCAGGGGGGGGGCCCACTCCAGGACGAGTGGGGCCTGGCCCCAGGGGTGGCTGCGGAGAGCTGGCGGAGGTTCGGCCGTCCAGTGGTCGACCTTTTTTCGCCAGTGCAGGAAACGCACAGTGCCCGTCCTGGTTCGCCTCAAGGGCCGCGGACCAGCCGCCTTTAGACGTGGACGCTCTGGCTCATTACCCCTGGCCAGGGGGCCTGCTGTACGCGTTCCCCACCAGTGCGTCTCCTGCCGGTCCTGCTGCGGAGGATCGAACAGGAGAGGAGGTCGGTGATCCTGGTGGCACCGGACAGTCCGCATGCCCGGTGGTTCCCCTTCCTGAGGGGCATGGCGGTGATGGAGCCCTGGGCCCTCCCGGACGAGACAGGGGCTCTAGTCCAGGGGGGGAGGAGCCCTGTTTTCACGCCCGATAATCGGCCGCAGGCTCTGGGTTGGAGGCTGAGAGGCGGAACCTCGTAGACCTGGGTCTTCCCCCTGCGGTGGTGGAGACCACTCAGGGGGCGAGGGCGCCGTCCACTGTGAGGGCCTACGCCACGAGGTGGAGGCTCTCTAGCGACTGGTGCGGTTTCGTTCCTGGGATCCCAGGCGTTGCCCGCTGGAGGGGGTCCTGGGATTCCTACAGGAGCTCTTTGACAAGGGGAGGGCTGTCGCCACCTTGGCGGTGTTCGCGGCAGCCATTACTTCGGGTCACGACGGATTCGGGGGGTTCACAGCCCGCTCTCATCCGTTGGTTAAACGTTTTCTGCGGGGGGCACGCAGGAGGAGGCCCCCGCTCCAGAGAACGCCCCGGTTTGGGACCTCAGGGTGGTCCTTAGGGGGCTGTCGGGTCCGCCTTTTGAACCGGCGGCGGAGGCGAGTCCCGAGTGTGTCGCTTTAAGACGGCCCTCTTGTTGGCGTTGGCGTTGGCGTCTGCTAAGAGGGCGGGCGACTTGTGTGCGCTCTCTGTCCATGCGTCTTGCCTGTCCTTGGAGAGGGCGACGGCATGGTGGTATTGTGGCCCAATCCGGCTTTTCTCCCCAAGGTCATCACGTCGGCCTTTAGGTCGAGAGTCATCAGGATTAGGGCTTTCTATCCGCCACCGCATGCCTCCCCCGAGGAGGAGCGGCGGCACCTTCTGTGTCCTGTCAGAATGCTGAGGCATTACCTGGCCATGACGTCGTCATTCAGGTTGGGTGGCCAGCTGTTTGTGTGTCTGGGCCCCAAGAACAGGGGGCCCCGCTGTCGGCTCAGCGGCTGGCGCACTGGGTTGCCACGGCTGTGCGGCGGGTGTATCAGACGCAGGGTCTGGCCCTCCCGGTGGGCTTCAGGTCGCATTCCACGCGTGGGATGGCGGCCTCTACGGCCCTTCTCAGGGGGGTGTCGGTCGAGGACGTATGCCGTGCGGCTTCTTGGGCTTCGTCCTCCTCTTTCGTCCGGTCTTATCTTTTGGATGTGTCGGACCGGTCGGTGGCCCATTCCGTGCTGAGTGCAGCGGACTGAGTTAGACCGTTAGGTCCCTCCTCTGAGGGGGCCTTCGGTTTATTTTCCGCCCTGGTTCAGGAGCTCTTGGGAGAGGCATCCTACAGGTGCGGTACTTATATGTGTGTTTTGGTCGGTCTGGTAGTCCACGTCAGGAGCCCTTGGGAGAGGCGTCCTGTGACTACGGATGACCTATATCTGTGTTACGTGGGGGTATCCTTGGTAGGAGTGGCCCTGTAACACGCATTGTTTCTTCTGCCCTGAGTCCTCTCACTTTGTGAGGGTCTTGCTCGGGCGGAGCTCCAATCACCCTTCGCTGGCCTGCTGGGAGTACATTTTCCTACGGCCTCCGCGTTGTGTCCCACTAGCGAAGTCCTAAGGGACGTAGCACCATGACGTAGAATTAATAGTTACTTAATGTAACTTAAGTTCTACGAATAGGTGAGTAGTCCCTTAGCTACGAGCCCATCAGGCCAGCCCGGCTTGGCAGAGTTCAAGAGGGGGTGCGGCCTTGTGCAGGGGCATTTATAGAGGAAGGTGGCTGGTGATTGGAGCAAATTATTTTGATCTCTCTGGCGTGTGACCTGGGGGTCACGAGTGATATCCCACTAGCGAAGTCCTAAGGGACTACGCACCTATTCGTAGAACTTAAGTTACATTAAGTAACTATTAATTACATTACGCATCTCCATTCCATTTATCATGAATTAAAGTGGATTTTTTCACTTTTATTTATGCCATAAATAATCGTAGGTATATTTCTGATCAATATATATCTATAATCGTCATATCGTGATATAATCGTTATTGTGAGCTTTGTATCGAGTATCGTATCGTGAGGTACCCTGAGGTTCCCACCCCCACCAGACACACACAAAATGAATAGTCAAGACAAGGCACGTTTATTTGTATAGCACAATTCATACACAAGGCAACCCAAAGTGCTGAACAGAATAAGACGGTTCAATAACATATGTTCAGTCTGCCGTACTTGCCAATGGAATACCTATATTTCTCATGCGCACTGCTCTAGCGTATAAATAAGTATCTCACATGCTGTCTCTTAATACAGCGAAACACTCCTATATCCACTCTAAACCTTGAAGCTTTCTTTATCATTCCCCTCAAGTCTGAATACTACAGCCATCGTACAGACTGCACATTAAGACAAGGGCAAACCCACGCTTCAGCCCTGTTTGAAGGCAATAACCTTTCTACGCCCATGGATGCGGGAGAACCATATTGAGAGCATAGAGAAGTTACATTTTATGGAGAAGTCACTACGCTTGGAAAGATCAGACTAAAAAGCTTGAGGCAGCCTGCGAAATCTCCACATTTTCACCTGGACCTCCATATGTCTTTCCCATTTGACTCGGTGGACTCGGCAACACTTCTCGCCGCCTTGGTCACATCTAACCTCCCGTTACCCTTATATGAAGTTATTCCCGAGGTGCATTTGAAACGATAAACTGCATCTCTGGAACGTATACTTTTGGCAGCACAGAGAGAGGCCGCAATGGGTCGTCTGACTAAAGGGATAGACGGATGCATAGAATCCTTCACCGTGTAGAAGGCTGTATTCCTCCTTGGTTTGTTTTTTGAGCACTAAGAATGTGAAGGTGATATATATTGTGAGACAAAGGTAAGTGGATGCAACGTTTTGGAACAAGAAGCAGCTGCAACAATGGGTTTTCTTTTTAGTGTGACAAATAAAGACATATACAAAGGCCTGGAGAAACGGATTCAATATAGCAAATTGAAATTGGATTTTACCTTGTGTTTACTTATTAAGTTGTAACATCTTTTCTGAAAGCACTGCTGGGCCACAAGGTTTCTATTCATGAGAAAGCGTAAATAAATATATTCATTTGCATTCTATCCAATGTGTTATCAACCTTGAACAGTCTGTTTCTCCACAAATATTGCGTTAAACTGCCTACATGAAGATGGACACATTTCAGATCTAAAAGCATTTCATTCAGATTGCCAGCAACAAGTCTAGTCAGACCCAAAGTAAAATGTGATTTTGAATTGCCCAGTTATAATAAAATAAAATAGACCTTTTTTACGCAGCTTTAATCCTGGGGTTACGTGAATGTTTTTCAGATTACATCCGTCCTGAAGCAATTTATCCTGTGTATATTTGAATATGTGAAAGAAGTCTTTTAGAAATCTAAACCACATTGTCATTCAATGGTTTATTTATTTTATGTCTATGCTTCAAAGTCCTTCAAACCTCAGGTCTCAATCATGTCAAATCACATAATTTGAAAAAATGCTGACTTGTTTGAATAGGGCAAATAAGCCAAGGCTCTGAAGTAGGGAAGAAAATGTGACACAGATTTTTTCTCATTTTTGCAATTTCCAATACTAATTTCCTGTTTGTTTTTATTAACACAATATTTTAGTTTATACCTATGCTTGTAAACATCTTTTCACTATTAGGCCATGCTAAATTTATTCCTTGTTAAATTAAATTGAAAAGCCTAAACATTGGCAGATTCCAATACACCTTTCAGATCCCCATCTTTCAATCTCAGAAATAATTACATTTTTTTAATTTTACATTATTTATTTAGCTAGTGGCATGAGTATTAAGATATGAAATGTGTTGAAATTTTGTGCGGCCCTGTCCTGTGGAATCTAAATCGGAGCCTTTCCCTAGGTACAGGTCAGCTTATTAGGACAATAGGTCATTCCACTGCAGAAGCATGACTCTGCACTGTCCCTATCGAGACCAGGTTAGGTCTTTTTTAGTCTGCATTTTTCTCACTGACATTTCTGCTTTTATTAGACTCAAACATAAAGCAGCACAGGGTTACTTGCAGCTTCACTTTGTGGGTTATTGTGGGAATGCATTTGAGTGTCATGCAGCTTCCCCATAATATTATTTATAGACGCACCTCTAGAGTTCTTGTATTAAGCATCTGAAGTACGTTCTATGTTATTTATCCTATTCCTGGTTGAGTTAACTTGATGAAAAACTACTTGGAAGCAGATGTTGATCCAGATTTTCTCATACTGTCGTTGCTGTAAAATTGCTGTAATATTGTTGTACTAATGTGCTCTCTTTGCAATGCAAAACCATTTTCTAACCAGGCTGTTTGGAGCTAACACTTTACACTTGAATCATGGAAATAATAATGTGGTTATCATTTTAAGCATACAATTATAATATGTACTGTAATACGCTATCATGGCCTCAGTATTTCATAGTACCACAAGAAGTACTGGTTCCTACAGTGATATTGTCTTGTGAGATTTGGATTTTGTTTCAGTCCCAGTCATATGCAAAACCTATTAGATAATGATTTCCTTCGCCCAGGTGGAAACGTGATCAATGCCGTTTGTCTGTTTGTTTGTCTGTGAGCAACATAAATTGAAAAGTTATTGGAGGATTTGGATGCAATTTTCTGACAAGATGAGAAATGGCCCAGTGAACAGATGATTACATTTCGAAACTGAATCACTGTCTCAATGCAGGATTGTATTAGAAGAATGTAATTTTTTTATGGAGATCTGCGCCCCACGTTGCTTCTCTAGTTTTTCATTATGTGTGTTGCGTGTTGTTTTTTGCTGAAGACATTTTCTGTCTCTTCACTTGTACTGCTTAAGATGGGGAATTGGCAAGTCATGATGTCAGTATTTGCGCCACTTATTTTGAACCTTTGAACCAAACAAGTAAAAGCTCATTTAAGATTTGCTAACATTGCTCTGGGCTCTCTTCTGTCCTCTTGGCAACTTCAGAACACACATTTTCCATTTTTTAGACCATACAAAACTGCTAAATGGAAGTTGGATAAATATTTTCCCAAGCTTTTACTGAACGCTTGAATAAATTACATTACATCTCATGGTTATGGTTGGAATAAAGTAATGCAGTTTGCAATTCCCAACATATTGAATGCATTTAGTGAGAGGGCTCTGATTAGTTTTTTAGATAAGTGAGTTGAGTGAAGATAATGTCATCTGCCCTATGTCTGTTTTGTCTCTTCCTACTGTAGATTAAACCATGATTTGCTTTTTTGCCCTTCCCGGGGTTTCCGAGCAGTGCTCCATTGTTTCTCCTGTGTCTTCTCCCGGGAAAACTGTCATTTAATGCACCGTTAAAAGGGTGCAGCTGGAAAAATGAGCAAGAGCCTTTTTTAACAGGCTCACTAAGCCCCCGAAGCCTGGATACAACCCCCCAAACCAAGGAGGAAGCAAGTCTGGCAACCGCAGAGTTCAAATGTTCTGTGTCAATCCCTCACTGTCAGGAAGACGTGACGGGCAAGATTTTTGTATGGACACTGATTTTTCTCTGGGCAAAACTTTCTTATGCTTTAATGCACCTTTTCTGAGATAGGGTAGCACTTAAACGTAACCCCTTTTTAAGATGTCTATAATGCCAGGGTCAAATTTTTATCTCACAAAGGTAAATACAATGAGAACAAAAGGTAAGGAAAAGCGTTTTATTTTATTCTTTTTGAGAAATGGTTATGCTTGGTTTGCGTAAGCCTGTCTCCGGTACGCTCAAAGACCACTACAGCCTAAATTCTCATGGGCTACACAAGACAAGTTCCCAGAGATTGTAGTGTTAACAAAATTGGCGCGTTCGACCGACGAATCAGGGGCAGTCATGCAGTCACTGTTTCGGACTGTTGTGGTGAAAAGGGAGCTGGCATCTGTTTAGGATGCCTCCTTGATGTGTCCCTGGGGAGGTGTTCTGGGCCCACTGGGAAAAGACCCCGGAGAAGACCCAAGAGATGGAGGACTATGTCTCTCAGCTGGCCTAAGAACGTCTCCGAATTCCCTTGGTTGAGCTGGAGGAAGTGTGTGTGATTAGGGAAGTCTAGGCGTCACTATACTCAGACTGCTGCCCCCGTGAGCAAAGGATGAAGCTGAAAAAAATGATTGTGTAGGCACGCTGATTTTTAGTTAATTCCACTCTTTTAAATAAGTACTAGATTGTATTGTACTATTCTGAATATGTATTTGTTTTATGGGTGGACTTCTGTGCAACTGCAAGGATGTAAATGATGTTTAGGGTTGATCCTCAAACCTCCTGAATAAATATCTATAAAGCTGTGGTTTCTAACTTGTTCCAGACTAGAACAATAATGTATTGTCACTACATCAACTACATTTACTAGAAAATAATTAGCACAAAGGGAAAACAGCAAGTACTGATCTGCTCAAAGAGAGAAGACCATTATTGGAAATCATTATACGTAATTACGCAATTAAGAACCACCTTCAATGTCTTGTATTTTAATTTTTCACGTTATTAACTTCAAAGCTTAAACGATAATTGAGCAGTATATTTCTGCTATACGCCCCATTAATGCTTAATGGAGGACAGAATATACTATACCGTCTGTACAGTTAGATTTTATCCAGAATCTTTCCTGCCACACTATATGAATTATTTGACTGAGAGATACACGCTAATTCAACATCCCTTCTGCGATCTTGGTGACAGAGATTGCGAGCCAGATCCGACCTCAGTTCTATGCCTCATTGCAGCTCAATGACTGAATGATCTTACACACAGGGAAGCAGAGCCATACCTTTCATTGTAAATCACTCTTTATGTCTTTTTCTCCAGAAACTCAATGACAAAATAAACTGGCTTTTTTTTCTATGCACAGATTATGTTGTCCCCACACTGATACTGGCAACTCAATACTGATTTTATTACCAATAAAAGGTTTTTTTTATTCTTTACCATACAATTGTATTTTGCTACTACTTTTGCATGCCAGAGTAAGTACACTTTAGACCATAACTCTGGAACAATAATGAAACGTTTTCTTTGTTAAAGATATCCAACCTTTTTTCACAACAGATGTCTTCATTTGAATTGAATGCAAATCTTGATAAGCAATATTTTGTTATTAAATTAGTTGCAGCTTCATTCCTATCTCCTCTGAACCTTTAGACTCTGGCGTAAACTTTATTATGCCTAGGTAAATAACTTTTCTTTCTGTTTGGGGACATAACCACCATTGCAGTCTCATAGACCTTGAAACCTTCCTGGAGTAAAGAGGAAGAGAAGACTTCTGCTTTAGTTAACTTCAACCAAGTCAAAGGCACATATTTCCTGGAGGGACTGCAAATCTTGAAGGAGAGCCACGGTCAAAAAAAAGATTCATTTCATCATAAAGAAGATATATACCGCTCGGAAAAAAGGCACTTCTTGTTATTTGTCCTTCAGCGTACGAGCACTGAAGGACGCAGGCCCACAGAGTTATGGACAAACCAAGACTTACTTTGTCACCAGAGCCGGGGCCAACTATTGAACGGAAGTCACACGTGCGAATCCAGTTTTAATAAAGGCACTGTAAGTCATCAAAGCAGACAAGTGGGTAAACGGCACAACAAGAGGTGCCAATGTTCATATTAGATCCCAGGCCCACGGGTATCATCATGTGTTATGAGTTCAGCATTAATTGCTGCCTTTGGGACTGTTTGTTCTTGACGTACTTGTCAAAGGGAAAAGCCCCAGCACTCAACGAAGCATGAGCTACGGAGAAGCGTGTTCAGTGACAAATAACTCACGGATTTTAACAAGACAAGTCGATTCCCCGCACTATACACATCAAATGGGTCCCGCTGATCCCGCTGCTTTACTATAATTGCCACCCACTGTTGGAAAAAAATGTCTGGATTTTCATAGTGGTTAATGTGCGGTGAGGATGACTAGTTTCATTGCATGATTTTGTGCTCCGTCTATTATAATGAAATTCATTTGTTTTATAACACTTGGTGAATGTTATGCAGATGAAAGTGTTGGCCGGTTGACTGGCAAAGAATCAAAATTTGGAATACATAGCAGTTATAGGTTTTACTTTTTTCTTTCTACATACAATTACAAAAGCATTCTATGACTATTCGACCATTTCCAGGCACCCCCCAAGGGTCATTACCAACACGACACAGAATTTCCCTATCCCCAGCCATTCCCTGCTTGTTAGATCTTGAACTTGTATGTTGTCTGCACTATTTCTGAAGTGCCTTTGGTCGTCTCATCCGGCTAAATGCAAAGTTACGAACGACCTGGATAATGAGAATCTGTCCAAGTGCTCCTGTACAGATATTTTAACCCGGGACTCCACAACTTCCAGCTGCCATCCAAAACAAGTCTTATCATATGACCAGCTGGCCATGGATGTTTCAAATGGCATCAACCCTATAATAATCACCCTAATCGTTTAAGATAAGATACAACTTTATTGATCTCATAATGAAGAAACGTACATGTTACATTTGACATAAATAGGATCAGGTGTTTTCCTTACCTTTACTCAGTGAGAAAAGAGAGAACATCTATTTGCACAAAAAACTCACTGCTTCTGCTTTGAAAATTGCAGCTCTGGTTTCTGCCTGCTGCTTGACACTGTCACAGCAAATGTCAACACAGCAACAAGACTCCAGAATCATCCATGTATCAGAGGAATGAGGAGTTAAGTATGACTATTGGGAAAAGGTATGAATGAACTCAACCCGAGGAAACTCTTGTCCCATGCCGTCTTATTCTTCTATTGATTAATCTTCAATAGTGTTGTTTACTGTGGCGAATATGCTGCTGACGTACAGGGAGGTTTTTACCTCACTCTGACAAATATGGAATTTAAATTAGTGAACATCATTTCCACACAACAGAAGAACGTGTACTTTTTGTGAACAAAAAACAAGCTCTGCAAAGAGAAAAGTGTATTAAGGTTGAGAATTTTAGTATGCACGAGGAGCATATGATGAAAAACAGACCTTAGTGGATCTGGAAGCTACATTTGGTTTCACTTAGACTAGTTCAAAATGTTTTCCCACAACTGTTTTAGTCAGATTTTCCTGACCTTAAAATTATTATTTTTTCAAAAGAATCCACTCAGTTGCCACTCAATGATTAAGAGCCTGTTAATTTTTTTTAACTCTTTTGCATTTTGCAAACAATTCAGCCCCTGCATCTGTAGACATAATTTTGTTTATGTTCATGAAACAGGACATATTTTTGGAGTTGTGATGCACATGTTTGGATGAAAAGATTCCACAATACACTTTTTACTTTTAGATATACCTATAAAGACAATTGAAGAACACTTCAAAATTGAAAAACTTATGTAAGTATATGATTGTGACTATTTTACAAGGTTTGGGATTCCGGTGAAATAAGTAAGTTCTGTTTGAACAATGCTGATAATCTCAAGTACGATTAGCTTGTCACAGCTTTTTTACTTTTTAATTTCTCTGGACGACCTTGGCGTTTTCAAATGCTAAAACTTTGAATGAGCCACTCAAGTGTCCTTAATGAAGAAGCACTCACTCGCCTCAACCTCCAAACCACTTTCTCTTTCTATAACAAAATCTGCCAAGACATAAATGATTAAGATTTATAGTTTGGCTTCTGAATTGGTTGTACACAGCCCAATAACTAATCCACACATTTATTTGGCTGTGCACGCGATAACACTGGACCAAACCCTGGCTTTTGATCACAAACTCCGGTGTCACTTTTCACATTTTTTGCTCGGCTGCTTGACCGTTTGACACGCACGCACGACCACATCAACGCGCCCCACGACCGCCATGTCCATCTTTTCAAACAGTGTCCAGACAGGAGAAAAAGCTCGGCCATCAGCTCTCCTCTCCGAAGCTGTCCATCACTGTCAGTGTGGATCAGTGGTGCAGAACTCATCCTGGCTCTCCCGCTGGTCCCTTACCCCCCACCCCCATTCTGCCGGACGGGACACGCTTTCGCCCAGCCACTCATATCGCTGTCAAGGGGAAGGAGATGGGGGGGGGGGGGGGGGGCAAGCTGACAGGCCCCAACGAACGCCACTCGATTCCAGTTTGTTGGCGAGGCTATGGGTTCAGGCCAGCAATCTGCGCCTTGGCAGTGGGTGGTCGTCCCGCGAAGTCATGATGGCTTTGATAGGTACAATG
This sequence comes from Knipowitschia caucasica, assembly GCA_964034765.1. NCBI lineage: Eukaryota > Metazoa > Chordata > Actinopteri > Gobiiformes > Gobiidae > Knipowitschia > Knipowitschia caucasica. Next base: position 9,780,722 of record OZ035836.1, read on the forward strand.
ATTGAGTTATTCAGATGGGCACATGAACACACCCCAATGCACTCTCACCCTGCACAACTGCGGCTGGTTGTCGGAATGGCATTACCAGATAGTTTAAGTCCAAGAGAATGGGGTCATGACAATGCAACTTGAGTGGACCAACTTGACAAATTCTTGGATTGAGTTTTGTTCAAGGTGACAAAGTATGTCGAGGTTATCAATTCTCTGAATTATATGTGTGACATATTTAGATTGATAATAAGTAAGTCATCTTCTTATATACATAACGCCTTTCACAGACCACAAAGCACTGTACAATTGTTGTGGGCATTTGTCACTCACCTCTCAAAGACTGGGATTCGAACCCAAGAGCTTCTTGTTGAGAAGCGTTGAGATAGATACAGTAAATAGATAGATAAATACTTATAGATACTTTCCAGCCGCAGAAACACATCCATCCATACATACAAACATAATTTCGGAATGCCAGCTGATAATAATTGATTAGGACATGGTCATCAGCAATGGTACATTAAACCAATACAGGAATTTACAAGACAAGAGACAGTTTATTATTTTTCAGTAGATTTGACAGTTAAAATACATGTCATATCTGTAAGGCAAGGCAAGGCAAGGCAAGTTTATTTATATAGCACAATTCATACACAAGGCAATTCAAAGTGCTGAACAAAATAAGAAAGCATTAAAATCATAAATAATCACAGAACATTAAAAAGAAAGATACAAATATAAAATCCCTCAGTTGTATGCACAGCTAAACAGAACTGTCTTTAACCTGGTTTTAAACATTGTCAGAGAGGAGGCCTGTCTCACATCTTCAGGAAGACTGTTCCAGATTTTAGCAGCATGAATCTGAAAAGCAGCCTCCCCGTGTTTAGTTCTGACTCTGGGCACTAACAGGAGTCCAGTCCCTGTGCTCCTCAGAGTCCGGGCTGGTTCGTATGGTACTAACATGTCACTAATATATTTTGGTGCGAGGCCATGGTGAGACTTGTACACAAGCAGAGCTGTTTTAAAGTCTATTCTCTGAGCCACAGGAAGCCAGTGCAGAGACCTGAGAACTGGACTAATATGGTCGTACTTCCTGGTTCTAGTCAGGACTCGAGCGGCTGCATTTTGAATGTACTGCAGCTGTTTTACAGCCTGTTTGGACAGACCTGTGAGCAGGCCATTGCAGTAGTCTAACCTACTGGAGACAAATGCATGGATAAGAATCTCCAAGTCTGCTTTAGACACTATGTTTTTTATCCTGGCAATGTTTTTTAGATGGTAAAAAGCTGCTGATGTTACTGATTTGATGTGGCTATTAAAATTTAAGTCTGAGTCCAGTATTACCCCTAGATTTCTGACCTTGTTTGAAGGTTTTAGGGAGAGAGACTGTAGATGACAGATGACGCTCTCTCTTTGTTTCTGGGGACCAAAGACAATCATTTCAGTTTTGTCTGCGTTTAGCTGAAGGAAGTTGTTTTGCATCCACTCACTGATCTGTTGGATACAGTGAAGGAGTGAGTCCACTGGTCCATGTTCTCCTGCAGTCAGTGAGACATAGATCTGAGTGTCGTCTGCATAGTTATGATAGGTCACTTTGTTTCTGCGTATTAACTGACCTAACGGCAGCATGTAGAGATTGAACAGAAGAGGTCCCAGGATCGACCCCTGTGGTACTCCACAGCTCAGGGCCATATGATCTGAGACACAGTTTCCAATCTCCACAAAGTACTTCCTGTCCTCAAGGTAAGACCTAAACCAACTTAGGGCGGTGCCAGCGACTCCAACCCAGTCCTCTAGTCTCTGTAAGAGGATCTCATGGTCGACAGTGTCAAAGGCAGCACTTAGATCTAACAAGATTAAGATTGGGTTTTGTCTTCAGCAGCATATTCTGTTTTTGTATTATAGTGTCTTTTTCTTTACGAATTACCTATACCCAAACGACTGCCAATAGAAATTAGTTGCAGACTAGTAAGAGTAGCTCTGCTTTTATGTAGTTGTACTCAAGTCTGATGAAAACGAAATTAAAGCAAGTTTAGAATTTGACTTACATGTGAATATTGAGTTAAACATTCAGCTCATAACCTTTACGCTGTATGACACTTCATATTGATGTGGTCTGATAGAAGATGAAATTCCGAGCTCTGCACTTGATTCCAATTTGTGCCAACCATTTGCACTCTGGCAGTAGATAGCCTATCAAGTATGAGCCAAGGGTTTGATAGGAAGCGATGATGGAATTATTGGGACGGGTATTTTTTGACTACCTTACCAAGCTCTTTTATACCCGGCCTGTTGAAATGACATCCCCCTGACATTGACGGGAGAATACAGTGATCCCTGAGTTCACAAGGAGGGAGTTTAACACCCAATCTTCCCAAGCACTCAAACAGACCGGATGTCGCACCAGTCCAGGCTCTATATGTGTCTGCACCACATGTGTGAATGCTATCATGGAGGGCTTGGGCTATCCGCAGAACTCAGGATTGTTCAAACAAACCACAACAGGCGGTAAAAGCCAGCTTCTCAACCTCCCACCGAGCCAGGGACAGTCAGCGCGCAAGTGAGAGTGGGGATTGGAATTTAATTACAGCCTTAAAACCCACCGAGTCCAATATGAGAGAGAGGGATGAGACATAAATCTACAGGGGTGCCTTTGTTTGTACGGCAAGTACAACAAGAAAATCAGTCAAAAGAGCCAACGCAGGGGGACGCCAAAGTGTGGGCAGAACGGTCCTTTCCGAGAGTGATGAATGGACTACATTGCTTTCAACGACTGGCATTCACTCATTCACAACAGCTTTATTTAATTAAAAGTGTCCATCCTAGTTCTTTTGTAGTAACCTGACTTGACAAACGTTTAGAAAACAAGTTCACTTTGAATTGGTTTTGGAGATTTTTTTTTTTTTTTCTCAAACAGCTGTTGGATCAGAAGTTTGGAGCCAATGGGATTGCATTGTGGAATATTTTTGTATGCAACAGATTGGACAAGTAATTTAACAAAAATGGTTAGGATGGATGAATTTAATAATGTACTCAAAATGTTGTTTATTTTCCCCCAGTTCTTATAAAAGGTTTATAATGTAACTACCTGTTTGGGCATCGCTTATGATAAATATAGGCCACAGGTAGTTACTACAGCATCCAAAAACCAAATAAGTTTTCCTAAGGAGCAACAGTGGCTCAGTTGGTAGCGCATTGGCCTTTGGGCCTGAAGGTCGAGGGTTCAATGCCCCTATGAGACCTGCTCCCACTGAAATCTGCTGTTGTTGTGTCCCTGGGACACACACACTTAACCCCACTTTGCCCAAGCTCTCATTGCCACCCTCTGACCCAGAAATAGATTAATAAAGAGGTAGAACATGAATGAATGATGTTTGGCTTATGAAACAAATGTCTTTTGCGCTGTTTGTTGGCTTTGATGACTGACTACCAACATGATGGGATTCCACATTAGAACTCAGATTTGTGCCTACTTGGGTGATGTAAAGTAAAGTCCATAAGTTGTTTAAAAATGTTAAATGCACAAAGGTTTTGCAGGGAACATGACGGGAGAAGTGACCAGACCGAGTTTATTATATATAAAAATTCCAACTGATTGTATGGAACAAATAATGTTGCCGCAAACTTTAGGCTGACATATTTATTTATGGACCTATTTGGTAATGATCATTGCTCTGCATTCATGCCATGAATCAAATTTGACTCTGTTCTAATTATTCTACACTTCTCAAACTTTATTGGTCCTCAAGTAATGTGTTTGATGGATGACTGCGGAGCTGCACTGCAATAGTTTTGTAGGAGGATTGTGACTACGGCAGTCTGTGCTAGATTAATCAAGTTTGAAAATTAAATTATCTGTTGAGCTACTTGTCGTACCGAGATGTGTAAAGTCATGTTGAAAGTTTACAACTTTCTGCAATATTACAATATTCTGCAGTAAAGGAAATGTTGGTATTTTACAATATCATTTTAAGTAAAATAATTGTCCAGTCTTTGGCAATGAGTCTTCCCATGTAAATATATTTTTTACAATGTGTGTGATACAATCATCATTTCATCAGACTTTTCACCACGTAAAACTGTAGGGGAAATACATTTACTATAGAATATTATACTTTTGGACTGCGTAAACAAATAAGTAAGTAAGTAAGCTTTTATTTATATACCGCCTTTTCACTGCAGATCGGAGTCTCAAAGCGGTTTACAATTGTACATTTTTTGGGCATTTGTCTCTCACTCCACACAGAGATGGGAGCGGGGTCGCCAGTACAGGAGGCACATGCCAGAACTATTGTACATATTTTTAGTGGTAGGTTAAACCGGAGTACCCGGAGGAAACCTACGCAGACACGGGGAGAACATGCAAACTCCACTCAGAAAGGCCCTGGTCCGACCGGGATTCGAACCCAGGACCTTCTTGCTGAGAGGCGAGAGTGCTATCCACTCAGCCACCGTGCCGCCCGGCTAATTGTAGTGAAAGCTCAGTAAAAATCTATTAACCAGAGCGAGTATAAAGAAATGGGCATATGGGCGGAGAAATGAGGATGGTTGGAATAATGTCATACAATTACTCAATCATGTATGAATAACTCTGTACGTTAGAATGGACAGCAAATGGAAAATGGACAAAACATGTTTGCATAAATACTTTTGTACTTTTATTCAGTCTCCGTACATTCTCTATGCACAGAGAAGAAAATGTCTGCAAAATGGAGCATCCTATGAGCAGAAAAAAATGATGTATTGGCCAATACAGTTTATTGCCAAGGACTATAGCAAGGTCAAGACTTCTCTGAGCTGTCCAATGTTTTTTGTACAGATCAGCTCTTTTTTAATACAAGTGATTTTACTTAAGCACATATTTTGGCATGTCCAGTCACCTCAGTATATCACTAAAAGTAAGCCGTATGAGAAAGTTTCATCAACTGACAAAAAACACAAGTTACATTACAGGCTTTGCGGCAAGAGGGATTCCACTGATTAAGTATTGAAAAGGTTTAGTTAACTCTTTCAATCTCGCGGGAAGTTGAGATTCATGGGTAAAATCAATCAGTCTTTCCACATAGCTGACCATAAACTCAATTCCCCACTGTCCAGGAGCGAACATGGTCGTTCTTTTACAAGGAAACCTATGGCCTTATGATTAGATTCAAAGCTGACACATCAAGGGGTTTTTCCGGGCCGTGGATTGGCCCGCGTGGTGGCAGAGCGGAGAATCTGCAGAGTGAGTTAAAAGTCACAAGCCTGCTCCCAATCCATTGTGAGTGAGCCGGGGTGGGGCGCTGTGGATGAAAACCAGATTTGGATGTTTCTTATCCAGCCAAAAAAAGACCCATAGGCTACTGTCTTTTTCTGCCTGCTTTGATTCAGCAGCAAAGTCTGTCAGTTAGTTCTTTAGAATTATAGCTGGGACTCCATCGGTTGGAGTTTTTCTCATGTGTCCACGCAACATTGCTCATAATTTGTCTTTCTGACATGCAGTACAACTTTTACCCTTCACAATCCAAATTACTCTACGATATATATGGGCCTCTCAAATCAAAATCCAAGGGATGGCTCCAGACTGAAACTGCAAACAAATGTGGAAAACGAGTGCATCGCTGTTTAAAAATGTGATCTGTTTCTAGGGGATACTGACAAAACAAAATGCTAAAAGGCCCCTAACAGTGTACCAATTTCTTGTGTGAGCAAAGATCTCTAGACAAGTCGACACATTAAAGATGTAGGGTAAGCCATGCATGCTTCAGCCTTTGGGTAACTATGTTCTTTTATTAAACACTTTTTGGGGTTAGACTAACCCATTTTTGATAAATTAATAATAATAAAAATGCATCTGTTTTATAAAGCACTTTTGTGACAATCAAAAATGCTTCACATGTCATTGTACATTCACTCCATACATGATGGTTATAAACTACTACAGTAGCCACAGCTGCCCTGGGGCACACTAACAGAAGCAAGGCAGCCAGTATGTGCCATGGGTCCCTTCAACCACCAACAATCATTCACTCAAACACCAGACTCATTCTAGGCAATGTGTTGTGCCTAAGGACTGAATGAAAGATTGGCAGCCGCCCCACTTTGGCACCTGGTGTTCCCATCACAGCACTAACAAAATATTAGAGTTGATTGTCAAAACAGGTAAAGGAAAATGTTGGAATTGTCAAAAGAGACTCAAAAAAGGTATTTAAAATGAATGAATTAATTTTAATTAATATCCATCCATCTTCTTCCCCTTAATCCATTTCTGGGTTGGGGGGGTGGCAGTCAGAGCTGCACCCAGTACACAGAGCACCAGCCCCTCACTGATCCTCCTGCAGGTGGTGAGTCCACAGGAGCTGAGATCGTTCAGCGGGGATTCAGGCAAAGTGGGGTTAAGTGTCTTGCCCAAGGACACAATGACAGCAGTCAGCAGTGGGAGTTGTAAAGTAGGTCTTATGGTGGGCTCGAACCCACGACCTTCAGGCCTAAAGGCCAGTGCTCTACCAACTGAGCTACTGTCACTCCTATTTTAATTAATATTTTATATTTATTGCATAAATATTATAAACATTATGCCCATCGTATTTTTCGTTAAGAGAAAATCCACTTGATTGAGGTATTTTATTTTGTGTTTTTTAGAATGTTTGCCACATTCTAAAAAATGAAATACCATTGTAAATAAGTTCAAGATCAAGTTTAAGGGCTAAAACATAAATAATGCACAATATTTGTTGTCATCAAGTCAAAGTGCACACTGCATAGAATATTGAACAAAAAGATGAATCCTGGGCCAGTCTCTTAACATAGTCAGTGAGCACAAATTGGAAGTCTTGCATTAGGTCTAGTGCGAGATGTGTGACAGCCGGGGGACGCTCAGGCTGCTCCCTCTGCTCCTCTGAGTGAAAGGGAGAAGCAGGCTTGTGGCTCTGACAGGGGGTGGAGATGTAGGTCACTGCCAAAAAATTCCCAAATCCTGATGTTGGAGGCCATGGGGGAGGCAGCTAAAGCGTCTCTGTGTAAATAACGTCAGCGATTCCCCCCCTACAATCCCGGCCCATGAACGATCTGGAGACATTTAAGCTGAGACAAGCATGAGAATCCAAACCGCATGTCTTCTTCTGTTAGACTTTCTTAAATCAACCTCACTGAAGCTAAAACGAAGCAACACCGTGCAATTTGACAAGAGAAAAAAGTAATGGACGCTATGATTCGGCGTTAGGGATGTCAAGATGATTATAATCGATAAGTAAGGCTCATGCCGTGGTCAGCGCAAGCTAATTTATTGACTGGTACTCAAGATGAAATCCTTAGCAAACGTTTAGACTGAGATGAAGAGACACACAGAAGAAACAAATTAAACTGGTGAATTTTACACAAAGCTAAAAATGTGGCATTGCAAATTAAATGTATGTTTTAATGCATACTGTAATTTACTTGTTTGTGGACTCGATCACCAAACATGCTGCGAGTTGCTATGGTGACACCTTAAAGCAGGGGTCTCCAACCAATAGCTCGCCAGCCCCTTTCAGGTAGCTCCCAAAATTATTTATAATTTAACACACAAATTTGAATGACGCACTTTTAAGTCATTACATATCTAAAATAAGTATAAATATAGGGTTATACAGTATTATGGTATATTTTACATGTGTTTGTCGTAAATTATTACATGGATTTTTATTATGACTGCAAAATGGAGTAGCTATCTGCCTCTTCTGTTGTATAAAAGTAGCTCTCTGATTGAAAAAGTTTGGAGACCCCTGCCTAAAGGGACCGTATGTAGGACTTTAGAACATTTCAAACAACACACTCTTGCACATTGTAGTAGAAGCACATGTTTCCATGACAACATGTCAACAACACTTACGGATGAGCGCATGCAGACTTTTCGGGGCCTTTCTCCCTGTGCAAGTTTTTCCAACTCACTTGGTGGTTTTACACACGGTTAAAACAGTATTTGTTAATGGCAGTTAGCTTTGGGATTCACTCTGACTTAGTTAATGTCACTCTGACATTAACTTGAAGCTATATACGACAATTTTCTACTTCTAGGTTGATCATCAAGACTATTGGTCTTCCCAATTGACAATCATTCTGTAATGAGTGCTCGTCAAACAAGACCAGAAAGTTTTGTTGAAAAAGTGGAGAGGTGCGGTTCTTTCCTAAAATTTGGGAAAATCCTCATATATACCTTTAACTTTATGGGACCCTCTCGAAAATGAGATGCTGCATCTTAAGATGTTTTCCCTAAATAAATCAAATCAAATCAAACTTTATCATGAACAAAGTTAGAAGTTAGTCACAAAGATGATTTGATTGATTGATTGAAAAACATATACAGGTATTGAGTATAGTTATAAATTATACTATAAAATGTTGTTTCACTCAATAGTGTCAAATTGTGTGTTAGATTGTGATGTATCTTCTTAAGAATCGTGAATCTAAAATGTTTATGACAGCCCTATATGACGTTTTCACCGAAGAGACATCAGTGCATCCAATCCACAATCGCCTTTGGCATCCATAACATTCTTCTATAGAGCCTTTGGAGCTGGCCATATCATTCTCTTGAAACTTACCACAAAATATTGCAATTATGCAGTTTGCAAAGAAAGAGAATCTTGCTGCACAAAAACTGCTGAATTTTGAGGATATGGAGGATATGCTCTCTATCTTTGGCACACAGTGTGGTATGGGGAAACTCCTATGTTATTGCAAAACATACCCTGCGGCCAAGTCAGAATACATTCTTTTTGAACCGCCAAAAAAGCAGGAACTCACAAAATGGTGGTTGAAAGATCACTCCGAAAGAAATATGCAGAGTGGTGAAACAAAATGCTTTATAAGGGTGTGTATGGCATTCCCACCTGTTTTGTGTTTATTTCTGTAATGGTAGTGTCATCATTCCTTTATTCAACGCCGGGCTCCATCCCACAGCTGTATGTATGTCTTTCTATTGTGACGACTTCTTTCCCAGGCAGCTCTTAAGTGTTCGCTAGCCAGATGTCTCATTCCTTTGCCCTACGACTGGAAATGTCTCGAATCAAAAGATGTACGGTGAAAAAGATTCTGATCCAAGCTGTTTGAGAGCCAGAAACTACTAACATGGATTGTATTATATAGATACATTTTGAGTGCTTTGAAAGTTAGGTACCCCAGCTTGAATTTCTGTAATGGAAGCGTTATCATTCCATTATTCAACACTGGGCTCCATCCCACAGCTGTATCTTTCTATTGACGACTTTACTTATCTGTGCAATAATAACTTCAATAAAAAATAATTAATAATAATGTCAGAATGCGCCATATAGAACCACATGTTGCTTTACTTTGTTTCTTTGTCCCATACCCTCGTGCTGATAACATGTACAAATGTATACATATAACTATATATTACTTGCACTACAGCACTTTATACTTGCTTCTTATTATGCCAAAGGTAGAGATTTTGTATACTAAAGTCAGAGATTTGTGATTATTATGCTAAAGATAGAGATTTTATACTTGTTTCTTCTTCATGCTAGAGTTAGAGATTTTTATTTTATTCTATTTAGCATAAAGTCATTGTTCATTCATCACCAGTTACTGTCCTGTAACTGGTGATGCAACACTGAAATTTCCCCACTGTGGGACGAATAAAGAGCTCTTAAGTGTTCACTAACCAGATGTTTCATTCCTTTGCCTATGACTTCGAATCAAAAAGACATACGGCCAAACATCCCGACAAAACGCTGCTGTTCGAGGATCGCGTCCACTCCGGGAAATATGGGCGAGTTCAAACGGAGAGGAGTGATTCTCGTAAACGTCAATGTCAAAATCTGGACTTAATGATTACGCTGGGCTGTTACCTCGTTTCAAGTTTTCTCGTAGTGAAATTACAGCAGAGTGGCATCTGGACTTCATGGAGAGAGTTCCCATGAGCGGCTACAGTTTGTCATACAATGGAACGCATAGACTTCAGGTACAAATGTAAAGTTGCATAACGTTTTGTTGAAAGTGAGTAAAAGTATATGTTGGAAACTTGTTGATGTACTACTGTCACTTTAACTGCACTAAATGTAGATTGTGTACATTGTGTTTACTTCTTTCACTTGTACGTAGTAGTAATTTTGAGAGATGACTTATTTTATTTTTATTTTTGTACTTGTTTGTACTGAGAGCCAAAGAAAATTTCTAGTTTTGTGACTTCTAATAGAAAACATGCTATCTTATACATGCAGGTACGAAAGAGCCCTGTGAATCACTATTTGACCCTTTGGGCTGAGAGCTGATTGGCTGAGTGAGAATGGTGTGCTCTTTTTGATTATTCTGCCTGAAAATGCTGATTCATAAGTGATGTGATAGAGGCCAAAAATTTTTGCATTTGAAGTCTAGGGATAGAGCCAAACTGTTTGAGAGGCAGGAACTAGTTACATGGGTTGTATTATATAGTACCTTTTTGAGTGATTTGGAAGTCAGGTACCCCAGCTTTAAAGATCATAGTCGAATGTAAAAAAAAAAATCCATAAATTACAGGGAGAAAAAATATGTTTTCCTTATTCAAAACTGTTTTAAAATACAATGTTTCAGAGGTAGTCCAAACATACTTTCTCAAGCATATGGAACTTTCATTATTCGCCACAACCAAGTGATTTTGTTTTGCATTTCTCGTTTCTCTGAGGGTAAAATGTGCTATATATTAAGATGGAGAATGCAGCAGCCTCATTTTATCAAGAAGTGCTTTTACCACCGATATATTCTATACGGAGAGAAAGAACATTTTGCTGACTCATTTGGCAAAAATTAGGTATTCTAGAAAGTATCCATTCAAAGTAATATGCTGACATATAAATGTTGATCACAGCTGTCTAGTTTACTGATGTAGCTTATCTAAAAAACTAGATAACTTAATGGCCAGCTTATCCAAGACTTATGCGAGAGAACAGAGAATGATTTAGCTTCTGAAGAGCTTTGTTGCCAAGGCCTGGTAAGGTCTGATCAGAAACAGATTTCAATTCAAAAGTAGTTTTGTCACTTTCTTATACTTCCAAGGTGAAATACATTTTATCGTGTCACAGAGCTTTTTAGAATGTAAGTGATAGCTGCTGAATGTGACTGAATATTTCGGAACTTTTGAAAGTGGTCTCAAGACACTCAAAAGTTTGCCTCCTGAAAAACCATGAAAGACTCGCTCACTTTGGTCCTGTTTTATAAAAGCACTTTTGAGCAGCTCAAACTGGAACAGAGCACAGCTGAAATATCCATCTCCCTGACGCTCGGTGGACACGCACTCTTTGGACTTTATTACTTTCTACAGTAAATCTTCCACCGCTGTTCATATACTGGTGTGGGAAAAGCTACCAAACATTTACTACAAATGTCCTGAACAAAGAAACTATGATAATAAAAGCTCATCAAAAAGCTCTTGTGATAATTGCAATATACAGTTTTCCTCTTCAGTTTTAGAACAAGGGACAATGTAGCATTACTCAGCCATTACAAGTATCTAAATTCAGCAATAATAAGGAGATTAAGTTTATTTATTATTTTTATGAAAATTTGAGGCTAATTATTTGTGAGTAATTGTCTTTTAAAAGGCAGCACAGAGAATGTTGTCAATGTGGAGGTGTGCTGTAGAAGGGAGGGAGGTGGACCGGCTGGTGTCCTGGTGCAGTGAACGCGCAGAAGACAGTGGAGATGATTGTGGACTTCAGGAAGAGCACTGTCCCCCCGCCCCCACCCTCCGTGATGGACTCCCCCATCACCTCTGTGGAGTCCTTCCGTTTCCTGGGCACCACCATCACCCAGGACCTCAAGTGGGAGCCGACCATCAGCTCCCTCATCAAGAAGGCCCAGCAGAGGATGTACTTCCTGCGGCAGCTCAGGAAAGCCAAGCTGCCTGCACAGATGTTGGTGCAGTTCTACACGGCCATCATCGAGTCCATCCTCACCTCCTCCATCACCGTGTGGTTCGCTGGAGCCACAGTCAGGGACAAACAGAGACTACAGCGCATTGTGGCAAGAGCTCTGGTGTGTGTCGTCTGGTGCACACCGGGGTAGTCTTGCACAGTTTTTCCTATGTGGTTTTACTGCAAATGGCAAATAAATGAATCTGAATCTGAATCTGAATCTGAGAGGAAGTGATCGGCCGCAGCCTTCCATCGCTGCAGGACCTGTACGTCGCCCGAGCTCGAGGCCGGGCTGGTCGTATCACAGCCGACCCCTCTCACCCTGCACATGGACTATTCCAACCACTCCCCTCAGGCAGGAGGCTGCGGTCCATCAGGACTAGAACCTCCCGCCACAAGAACAGTTTCTTCCCCTCTGCTGTTGGACTCTTGAACACTTCTTAACCTGTCCCCCCGCCCTTTATAAAGTCACTTTACTGCCCATCATACGTCACTTTACCTCACTGTACTGCTGTCACCTTACATTGTGTGCACCATGTGCACTTGTATATTGTAAATAGTAACTGTAACTCTATTTTAAATGTATTCCTTAGAAGTGTTTTTTATTCTATATTTTTATTATCTCTTTCTGACTGTTGCACTGAGCCAAAGCAATTTCCAAGTCTGTGACTTCCTGTTACTTACGTGGCAAAAAAAATTATTCTGATTGTGATTCTGATTCTGATTCTGAGAAGCTCTGTTAAGTGTTATTTTCATTTCAGTCACACATACTATATATGTCTTAATTTAATTTGTGTGCCTGTGTTATCATCCGTGTTTTGTCTTTGAAAATGCAATACATATATATTCCTTATTTAACGATCCATAAACAAATAGCGGCAACCAACAGCCTTTCTTTGTTTTACTGTGAGGAGAGAGAGTTGCCGCGTGTAAAATACCAGTTTCAATTTCATTCTTTAAAGTAAAGAACATAGCATTATAATCTGAGACAGTTTAGCTTCGTTCATTTTCACTGGACATTTTCAGCCATACAATCTTCAGTGTCAGTCGCCTCCAAATTAGCCGCTTGTCGGTTCCCACAACATTACAAGGACTGGCTTATTTCTCCCTCCTCAAAGAACCCGTGAACCTAAACAAAGTGTACGATTTGCCGTCGTACACGTGACATATATGAACTGTGACACGACAAACACGACTGGTTGCATTTAGTCCACGCTGCTTCTTACTCACCAGGAGGGCCGCTAACCCTGTAGCTGTCGCAGAGGTTAATCAACTATCTGGAAACTATTTGAGTCCTGCCAAATACGTGTCACATCAGGTATGTCTCCATTTCTACGTCCTCCGCACTAAGTATACATGGCTGGCACGGCCCCCACTAAAGGTTCTCTTGTGGAATTGTAATGACAGGATGGGGAATGCAAAGATATGGGCATGGACTCAACTGGGTTTCACTCAAGTTTGCATTAGGAACGCTGCGTTTTGCCAAAATAATGCTGTCAAGAAAGTTTAGATAAAAGACCTATCATTGCTTTGGGATTAGCAACTGATATTACTCTGACTTCTATTAGCTGTTTGAATAAGACTCAAAGAAAACTTGGTGTATACCCGTTTTTATATTATTATTAGTTATAGTTACTCATTACTTGTCCTCAACGTTATATCTTGGTATAAGTAACATATTAACATGGTAACAACTGGATAACATTGTTTAAAAAATAAAAATAAAATCTTATGTAAGTCACAAATGTAAAATATACACGTCCATTGTATCAATCAATCAATATTTGTAGAGCGCCTTTCCTACACAGGGCAACACGAAGCACTTCACAGTCCACATCACACTAGGCACAAATCACATAAATCAAACATCACCATTAAAAACACAATTAAAAAAACAACAGTGGTTAAAAACATTCACATCACACAATGGAATAAAATAATACGTTATCACAGTGCATTAGAAATGGAGATAGATTATTGTACGGTTACAATAGTCACCTTTGCACACACACACATTCACACATATTCACGCACACAGGCTTATCAGCATGCCAAGTCCACTGATATTGTTGCGTAATTTCTGTAAGGAGGTATGAACAACAAAATGAAATACCAACCCAGAGCTGTATAACAATCAAAGTGTGTTATTTTTAGTTTAGTGAGTTTGCACATATACAAACCATCAACGCAATGCTGTCTTTTCTGCTTTCTTTTCCAGCTCATCTTTTGCATCTAGCCATTTTTATTTATTTCATTTTATTTTATTTAGAAGTTTGCCATCAGTAAATTTTTCTTCCTTGATGAGAAAAATTTGCAACAGCCGAATGATTTAGAATATAAAATCGGCAAACAAGGTAAATAAAAACTGCTTCTGTTTCAAGGGGTGTTTCGGTCGTAGTAGAATATATTTATTCAAACGTGTAATAATCCCTCTCAAAAATCTTTCAGCTGAACGGGGTACTTGCAAACCACAAACATTTTTACTAATCCATCAAATGTATTCCTCGCTCGCTCACAGTTTTACAAAGCGCCATAAAGTAACTCACAAGGCTTTTTCCTAGAAGTACTGGTATGAAAAATATATAAATACAGACATGACAAGACCTTGTGGTTACATAATTTTACTTTGAGAAAACAAAATGTATTAGTTAAGATGGAAAAACAGATGCATGACTAAAAAACTGTGAAAAGTATAGTTTGCATGTAGCGTCTCCTAGTTAGTGTGGGAGACATATTTAAATTCATATGTGGGTGAGTTAGCCATAAAACAGACGCTCATCAGAATAGAAGCTCAAAAGTGTATCCCGACCAAAATCCGTGCCTAAAGGAATTCATGGATTTCCCTCTTCATGTCTGTTTCTACCTTGAGCACATCATTTGGAAGTCTTCAGCTATGTTTTTGAAACTTTTATAGTCCTCCACTGACATTTCAAGATCATCCCTGTGAAATAGTGGATCGAAGAACGGTAGTAGTAAATGTTTTATTGTGTGGAGGAATGAAAAAACAGATGCATATTGTATTATAATTCTGCAATAACCTAGTGGAGAGAGAAAGACAGAGCTGACAAAGAAGTCTTAAAAAAGTTGGTAAATGCAATTATTTTGGGCTTACAGTAAGTCGCGGACTGGCAATATATGTTTAAAGGGCCAACATAGCAGCAAATCACAGGCAGATTTTTTTTTTTTTGTCTTTTTGCCAAATTAACTGTAAAACATATAATAAGGGCTTGTTGATTATTGTTCTTGAACACATCTATTACTCCAGGCAATAAATTGGGCGGTGCGATGGAGACCAATCGATTTTGCATGTTCTCCGTGTGTCTGTGTAGGTTTCCTCTGGGTGCTCCGGTTTCCCCTACCACTATAAACGTACAATAGGTCTAAATGTGATGATTGGTTTGGATGGATGTCTTTGATGCTCAAGTGTGTTGGGCGTCTTGCTTCCGTCACCGTGTGTAGAGAGAATGTGGAGAAAATATCCAACATCGTAAAGCACTTGGTCCTGTAAAAAGCGCTATATAAATAAACATTGCTTACTATATGTATACATGGCATTAGAAGGAGCTTTCATGAATAGCATGTGGGACGAATAAAGGATCTCTTGATCTTACGGCTCTACATGTTGATTCAAAGTCTTGTAAGTACAGAACCTTTGTGTTGAGGGGTTGTTTTCTTGTGGTAAACTCCTTCAGGTCGACTGATAAGTGTTAAAAGCGCGCACCCGTGATCTGTGCCCCCCACTTCCACACAGCGGTCTCTGTGCACAATCTCATGATTCTTGGCAGAGCCGAACACTCCCACGCCAGTGTCAGGCCGCCTCTGATTGAACACAGATGCATTTGTAATTTTGACGAAGGTTCTGCAGGTTGGCAATGTCAAAGTCTGGTTCCTTCTCAGAGCTGTTGGGAACGTGTTGCTGATGATAAGAAAAACTTTTCTTCAACAAAATATGATTCACTGACAAAAGGAGAAACTTGTGAAGCCAGCAGCTTGGTCTGTAACATCAACCTAAAAGATTAACTGTAACATTTAAGAGCTTTCGAAAAAGTCATGTAATTCAATATTTTCTTCATGCAATTAGGAATTATGTGTATTTCTATTCAATTGTTTATTCTTACATACAGCATACAGTGCTTTTTAGTGAGACAGGAATCTGAATTTTTGTTCTCACTGAGTCATTGCATTCAATAGACAAAGTAACCTGAGGCTGGCACATTTGATACTGCTTATTATAAAAGTCGTTTTCTGTCAAAATTTTGAAGCAACATAGAGCGAAGCATGGAGTAGTTCACCGGAATGTTCCCACGAGACAGGAGCATAGTCGGGGAATAGCACATCTGGATATGGAAGAGCTGCACTCAAGAGATTGCGCACACATTATTCAGACAAATCCACATAACAATACTCATTTACCTGAAAAGTTATTGTCAACTTGAATTGGAGGTTGGCAAAACTATTGTTGTTTCTTTGTTTGTTTGTTGCTATAGAAAGGATTTCAAAAATATAATCCAAACACTGAAAAGCCAATAACAGCAATAAATGATTGAAAAAGATGTTGAGAAAAAGCAGGGAGCCCATCTGAAGTTTGCTAGAGAGTATTTGCGAGGAGGTGGAAGGATTGTGTGAATGTCCTATGGTCAGGTGACACCAAAAAACATTTTGGTAAAAACTAGTCGTATTTGAAGGAGAAAGAATGCCAAGTTGCATTCCAAGAAAGAACACCTACTGTGAAGCATGGGGGTGGAATCCTCATGCTTTAAAGCTTTTTTTCTGCAAAGGGACCTGGACGATTGATCCGTATTAAGGAAAGAATAAACACTGCCTGTGCACTGAGGGAGTGGGTTTGTAAGACACATTTTGAGGTCCTGAAATGTCCTAGCCAGTCTCCACATCTCAACCTCATTGATCATCTTTGGAGATAGTGGTCCATGTTGCCCATCGACAGCCCCAAAACGTCACTGCTCTAGAAGAGATCTGAGCAGTGATGTTTTGAGGAATGGGCCAAAATACCAGCAATAGTTTGTGAAAACCTTGTGAAGAATACTTACTTACTTACTTAAAGGAATAGGCCACCGTTTTTACATACTGACATATGTTCTTACCTTACCTTAGACTAGTTGATATGTACCTGCCTGGTCTTTGTCCGTGCGCTCTGTCATGCAAACGGAGCACAGACGCAGCCTTTTCCACAGACTGTATAGTACCAAATCAGCCCCGCTTCAGCAGTTACCAAACTAACTCCCAAGACTTCTCTCCCGCTCACTTCCGTCAATAGAAGCAGCGTGAGCGGGAGAGAAGTCTATGGGAGTTAGTGCGCGGACGTAGTGCTCCTCGTATTATTACGCCTCACAATTTAGTACCCCTTTTTATCCGCTGAGAAAATTGACATGTTACATTTCTGTGTTACTATACATTGTAGTGTAACACGTCACGTAACTGTATTTAAATAGGAAACACGTGGAAGAGTTTGGTAGCTTCTAACGGGGAGCTGATTTGGTACTATACAGTATGTGGAAGAGGCTGCGTTTGTGCTCCCGTTTGCATGACAGAGCGCATGGACAAAGACCAGACAGGTACATATCAACTAGTCTAAGGTAAGGTAAGAACATATGTCAGTATGTAAAAACGGTGGCCTATTCCTTTAAGATAGAAAGCATTTGCCAACAAAGGGTATATAACAAAGTATTGGGATGAACTTATGTTATTGACTATATGCTTATTTTCCACCATAATTTGCATATACATTAGTTTTCCCATCATTATGTTGCATAGTTGAAGAATAACTATGATGAAAATGACAAGCATCTCTCATCTTTTTCATTAAATACTTGTTTGCCTTACTGTAAACTAGCAGAATATGGGCAGAAGACAATTGCACTACCATATAAATAGATAGATCGATACTTTATTGATCCCTGTAGGAGAATTTCAGGTGTCCAGTAGCAGCAAAAATAAAAAATAAAATTGATCATTCTAAAAAGTTAAGCAGGAGCAGGACAGGTCACAGCAGCAGAGGTGGAGTAACCGCCTGGTGGAGCAGGACAGGTCACAAGGTAGAGTAGCCACTTGGTTCCGACCATTTTCTCTGCTCTAGTCCAAAGTAAAATGCTAAATACTGCTGACATCGTAGTATTGCACATGTTTGCAGTATTTACAATTTGTGAATGACGTTTTCAGGCTCATGTTAGCTTTCATTCAAAATCAATAAATAGATAATAGATTACCCAATTAAATGATCAGAAAAATTAAAGTGTTCAAGCAAATGCGTGTAATTTCATATAGATTAATTTTCCTTTTTTTCTACAGCATTATGACGGTATGGCATTATTAATAGTATAATGGTGCAGGCATATGAACTACATTCCTTCACTGCAGCCTGCATGATGTATGTTGTGTGAGCATAATCAAATATTGCATGAATCTTTTGTCACATTTCTGCGTCGCTATCTGCATTATGCACCTGTTATCTTTAATGCGGAGACCGTTGTTGCATTGAGTTCATGGTGGGACATCAAAGCCCTCACTTCTTGATGTAAAACAGTGGAAAGGCTCTCTGCAGCTCGTATCAGTAGTTCAGTCAATTGCCATTTCTGGAGGATGGGGATCTGGGATTTGTGCCACAGCGAAATGCAGCGACATGTCACGTTGTCACATTTATCTGCCGAGCCGGAGACACTTTGCAAATATTAATTCGTCATAAAGAGGAGATTCTTGTGATATGTGCCATTTTCTTTTTCTCCAAGTGATTCTCAATTGGAAATGTGTTAATGGAGCCCATTGTGCGTCAAACAAAGCAAAAGGCAGAAAGTGCATTAAACGCAAGTGCAGAAAATAAATTCAAGACATTTTATTAACCTTTTTTTTTTTTTTTTGAGAAATAATAGGTAAGTAGGGAAGCTGTATTTATATAACGTGTTTTACAGACCAAGGTCAACCAAAGCACTTTAAAATTGTTGAAAGTTCAGATATTTTTTCAATCTCTCCACACACGGCAATGACTGAAGCAAGACGATGATGTTCAGGGTTTGTTTTTTCATGCAAATAAGAAAAAATATAATTCTGATTAGAGTAAAACAACCTTTTAACAAAGTGAGAAAAACTACTAAGCACATATATAATAATAAAAAAAATGAACAAACACACACATTTCATTTTAGTTTTTTTTTTTTAGTTATTGTTCATTTATTATGCTGTGTGCTCCTCATTCCTATTGTCTTGTAACTGGTGATGCAACACTGAAATTTCCCCACTGTCAGACGAATAAAGGATCTTTTCATCTTAATCACTCATCATGCCCTCAGAGAGTTCATAATATGCACATACACACATAAATAACATGGACTGCTAATTGCCTGTCTTTCCCATTCAAAAGGAGCAAAATGTAGTTTCAAATTTTGAAATCCACAGCGGCTAGAGCTAGAGCTAGAGTGGCCCAACTCTAGGCCCTAATCCAGTTTTGACTAATGGTAAATCTCCATAGGGTAACACTATATTTCTGTTTCTGTCAGAACTACAGGTGTAGAGCCAAACAGCAGAGATGGGAACCCACTGATACCGACTGCATCCGAACACACATATACTTCTGATTCTTAGTCTATCCATTTTTCATAGTTTCACTGGGAGTCAGACCCTGGGTTTGACTCCCAGGCGGCCTGGATAACCCCATCACTATAAACATAAGATCATCTCGCATGATCTCCACAGCTCCCCTGAATAGAAATTCTTTGAGACTACGGCATTATGGATAATAAAGAACGTTAATGCTTTAATTAGCAAGTTTTTATACTTGACTGTTTTGGGTGAAGCAATGCTAATTATAAAATACATTTGAAAATAATAAGTTCACATTTTAATTAACTATTAATTACAACCCTAGTGAAATAATAACCGGTTGGCAGAGTATTCTTTAAATGAGTTCTACGTCATGGTGCTACGTCCCTTAGGACTTCGCTAGTGGGATATCACTCGTGACCCCCAGGTCACACGCCAGAGAGATCAAAATAATTTGCTCCAATCACCAGCCACCTTCCTCTATAAATGCCCCTGCACAAGGCCGCACCCCCTCTTTCACTCTGGCGCCGTTTGAGATCTACCACAGTACTTACTTCATTCTGAGATGTCTTCCTTGTTCGTCCGAGTTCCCTTCGCCCTCCGGCGTCGGACGTCGTCACTGGATCCAGACGGTGAAGGACTTCACCTCTGTGGGTGCCACCACTCGAGGAAGGAGGAGGATGCAACCCACGTTGTGCCCGCGGATGGACCCGTTCGTCCATTACGCGACACGTGAGTGGCCTAAGTTCCTAGCAGCCAAGAGGCCTGCTCTGGGGTACGACATGTACTGCAGCGGATATTTTGCCAATGCGGCACAGGTCGTCACATTGGCTAACAACATGACTTTCATCACGGGGGCCCTGGATAGGTCGCTCTCCTCTGGCCAGGCGCTCAGTGGAGACCTCCTGTCACAGGCGAGGACCACCTCGGCGGCGATCCTGCGCATGTGCCAGACGCTAGCCGTGGATGGTGGCCAGGACACCGAGGATTCAGTCCGCATGGCCCTGCAGCCCTCCGCATTCGTGTGGCCCGGCACCAGACCTCTCCTTCCCTCCGAGCGGGACAGGATGTCTTGGCGATGCTGGATAGATGTTATGCCAATGCAGCACAGGTCCTCGCATTGACTAACAACATGGCATTCATCACGGGGGCCCTGGATATGTCGCTCTCTTCTGGCCAGGCGCTCAGTGGAGACCTCCTGTCACAGGCGAGGACCACCTCGGCGGCGACTCTGCGCATGTGCCAGACGCTAGCTGTGGATGGTGGCCGCTCCATGGCTGCAGCCCAAGTCGGGGCCAGGCACCTTTGGCTTGGGCTGGCTAATATCAGGGAGGCGGAGAGGAGGCAGCTGCTGGACCTGCCCACCTCTCAGATGTCCCTCTTCGGCCCGGACATGCAGGCCTGGGTGGCGAGACTGGAGTCTGCAGCTAAAGACTCGGCTAGGCTAGCCCCGCACCTAGCACCGAGGCGCGAGGCCCACCAACCATCACGGAGCCGGGACAGAGGCAGAGAGCGTTGGCCCAGGAGGCATCCTGACCCGTATCCGCGCTCTGTTATCCATCGTCCCCCCTCGACGAGGCCCCCGGGTCCAGACAGACACACGGGAGGCTCGCGGGAGCAACGCACCCAACGCCGACCTCCCTATGGCAGAGGAGGTCGGAGTGGAAAGTTTCCTTCAATAAAGGCCGACCGGCATTTCATCATTACTTGTTTCTGAGTCTCATTTGGGGGTATGTAACATGTCAAATGATCTGAATTCTGATTGTGTTACTTCTCGAGCACATAACGTGGCTCCGCTAGGCCTGCAGCCCCCAGAGAAGGGCGTGCAGCGTGCTACGCGGGCCACGAGCTCCGATTCACGGGTTCATGTTTTGCCCTCCCGGAGAGAGGGCAGGCGGAGGGATCTGGTGAGTAATAATGTGTGTGCTGCGGCCGAACGCGTGTTAGCATCTCTGAGCTACTAGGCTAACACGGGGTTTCCCACTCCAGGGGCTCGCCCCCCCCTCCATGAGGCAAGAGCCAGGGGGGGGCACAACAGCCGAGTCACGTGTGGTGAGCAGTCCCGTACTTATGACGTCGGGCCTGCAGAACACGTGACCGCCCCCGGCGCTCACGGTGTGACGCAGGGGCCCCCCCGGCCCTTTCAGCCACCCCCCTTCCCTGCTAGGAACACCAGGAGAGGGCGGGGCCGTGACGTCTCGTGTCCCAGCTCCCGTTCCGCCCCTCACAGACTTCTACAGCATCTGGAGGGAGCAGGGCCTACTGACAGATATTTGGCTGGAGAAAACTTTGCGCAGAGGTTACGCGCTGCAATTTTTCAGAAAGCCACCACCATTCCGAGGCGTACGGGCAGTACGCTCTCAGGTACGGGGATCGATAGAGGCACTACAAGCGGAGGTCTCCTCTCTGCTGAGTCGAGGCGCAGCAGTGGAGGTAGACCCGCAGGACGCCACCAGGGGGCTGTACTCCCCTTACTTCTTAGTGCCAAAGAAATCAGGCGGGGTGCGTCCCATTCTGGATCTGCGCGTGTTAAACGAGTGCATTTCCAAACGGCAGTTTCGGATGCTGTCCACAAGGCAGCTCCTCGAGTGTGTCAGGGAGGGAGACTGGATGACATCCATAGACCTGACAGATGCGTACTTCCACGTGCCCATAGTGCCAGAACACAGGAGGTTTCTGCGCTTCACAGTGGGAGAGAGGAATTACGAGTACTGCCGTCTACCCTTCGGGTACGCACTCGCGCCTCAGACTTTTTCCAAATGTGTGGAAGCAGCTCTGGAGCCGATCAGACGCGCAGGGGTAAGAATATTAACCTATATAGACGACTGGTTAATTCTGGCCTCATCCAGAGAAGTGGCCGTGAGTCACACGCACTGGGTCCTGTCCCACATACAGCGTCTGGGCTTTGTGGTGAACAGGGAGAAGAGCAAGCTGCAGCCAGCCCAACGCATGATTTATCTCGGCCTGCAGCTAGACTCTGTGACATTCCGTGCTGCATTGTCCGTGGACAGACGGATGAATATTACCCGTCTGGCCCGGGAGGTTCTGGAAGGCCCCAGAGTCCCCGCTCGGCGCCTCAGGTCCCTGCTGGGAATGATGGCGGCGGCTCATGCTGTGGTGCGGCTAGGCCTGCTCCACATGAGAAATTTTCAGAGGTGGTTCTCGCGCCTCAGGCTTCACCCCTCCCGGGACGGGGGGAGGCTGATCTGGGTTCCCCAAGGGGCAGCATCGGACATCAGGGCTGGCTCACTCCGGGTCTATTGCGGGACGGAGTGACTCTGGCCTGCGCCGTGTCTCACGTCGAGGTGTTCACGGACGCGTCGCTCGAAGGATGGGGCGGGGTCCTCGGCCAGAGCTCTGTAGGAGGCTGCTGGTCGGACTCAGCCCGTCACATCAACCTGCTGGAGATGGAGGCAGTGCACAGAGTACTGCTGCACTTTGCCCCTCAGCTGCAGGGAAGACACGTGATGGTGCGCTCAGACAACACCACAGTGGTCTCCTATCTGAACAGGCAGGGGGGCACCAGGTCCCCCGCTCTCCATCGCATGGCGACGGTGACGCTGCTGTGGGCGGCGCTTCACCTCCTGTCTCTCAGGGCGCGCCACGTCCCGGGGGTCCGGAACGTGGGAGCCGACAGGATGTCCAGGGGGGGCCCACTCCAGGACGAGTGGGGCCTGGCCCCACGGGTAGCTGCGGAGATCTGGCGAAGGTTCGGCCGTCCAGTGGTCGACTTTTTCGCCAGTGCAGAGAACGCACAGTGCCCGTCCTGGTTCGCCTTAAGGGCCGCGGACGAGCCGCCTTTAGGCGTGGACGCTCTGGCTCATTACCCATGGCCAGGCGGCCTGTTGTACGCTTTCCCACCGGTGCGTCTCCTGCCGGTCCTGCTGCGGAGGATCGAACAGGAGAGGAGATCGGTGATCCTGGTGGCTCCGGACAGTCCGCATGCCCGGTGGTTCCCCTTCCTGAGGGGCATGGCGGTGATGGAGCCCTGGGCCCTCCCGGACGAGCCGGGGGCTCTAGTCCAGGGGGCAGGAGCCCTGTTTTCACGCCCGATAATCGGCCGCAGGCTCTGGGCTTGGAGGCTGAGAGGCGGAGCCTCGTAGACCTGGGTCTTCCCCCTGCGGTGGTGGAAACCATTCAGGGAGCGAGGGCGCCGTCCACTGTGAGGGCCTACTCCACGAGGTGGAGGCTATTCAGTGTCTGGTGCGATTCCCGTTCCTGGGATCCCAGGTGTTGCCCGCTGGAGGGGGTCCTGGGATTCCTACAGGAGCTCTTCGACAAGGGGAGGGCTGTCGCTACCTTGGCGGTGTTCGCGGCAGCCATTACTTCGGGTCACGACGGATTCGGGGGGTTCACAGCCCGTTCTCATCCGTTGGTTAAACGTTTTCTGCGGGGGGCGCGCAGGAGGAGGCCCCCGCTCCAGAGAACGCCTCCGGGTTGGGACCTCAGGGTGGTCCTTAGGGGGCTGTCGGGTCCGCCTTTTGAACCGGCGGAGGCGAGTCCCGAGTGTATCGCCTTTAAGACGGCCCTCTTGCCGGCGTTGGCGTCTGCTAAGAGGGCGGGCGATTTGTGTGCGCTCTCCGTCCATGCGTCTTGCCTGTCCTTTGGAGAGGACGACGGCATGGTGGAATTGTGGCCCAATCCGGCTTTTCTCCCCAAGGTCATCACGTCGGCCTTTAGGTCGAGAGTCATCAGGATTAGGGCTTTCCATCCGCCGCCGCATGCCTCCCCCGAGGAGGAGCGGCAGCACCTTCTGTGTCCTGTCAGAATGCTGAGGCATTACCTGGCCATGACGTCGTCATTCAGGTCGGGTGGTCAGCTGTTTGTGTGTCTGGGCCCCAAGAACAGGGGCGCCCCGCTGTCGGCTCAGCGGCTGGCGCATTGGGTCGCCACGGCTGTGCGGCGGGCGTATCAGACGCAGGGTCTTGCCCCCCCGGTGGGTTTCAGGTCGCATTCCACGCGTGGGATGGCGGCCTCTACGGCCCTTCTCAGGGGGGCGTCGGTCGAGGACGTCTGCCGTGCGGCTTCTTGGGCGTCGTCCTCCTCTTTCGTCCGGTCTTATCTTTCGGATGTGTCGGACCGGTCGGTGGCCCATTCCGTGCTGAGTGCAGCGGACTGAGTTAGACCGTTGGGTCCCTCCCCTGAGGGGGCCTTCGGTCTATTTCCGCCCTGGTGCAGGAGCTCTTGGGAGAGGCATCCTACAGGTGCGGTACATTTTGTGTGTTTGGTCGGTCTGGTAGTCCACGTCAGGAGCTCTTGGGAGAGGCGTCCTGTGACTACGGATGACCTACGGCTTGTGTTACGTGGGGGTATCCTTGATAGGAGTGGCCCCGTAACACGCTTGTTTCTTCTGCCCTGAGTCCTCTCACGTTGTGAGGGTCTTGCTCGGGCGGAGCTCCAATCACCCTTCGCTGGCCTGCTGGGAATACATTTTCCTACGGCCTCCGCGTTGTGTCCCACTAGCGAAGCCCTAAGGGACGTAGCACCATGACGTAGAATTCATAGTTACTTAATGTAACTTAAGTTCTACGAATAGGTGCGTAGTCCCTTAGCTACGAGCCCATCAGGCCAGCCCGGCTTGGCAGAGTTCAAGAGGGGGTGCGGCCTTGTGCAGGGGCATTTATAGAGGAAGGTGGCTGGTGATTGGAGCAAATTATTTTGATCTCTCTGGCGTGTGACCTGGGGGTCACGAGTGATATCCCACTAGCGAAGTCCTAAGGGACTACGCACCTATTCGTAGAACTTAAGTTACATTAAGTAACTATTAATTGTTTTAGATCCCATCAGTGAATATGAGATTTTTTATACATTTGACCAAAACAAATTTCAAGTGATACCCCTAAAGAGCCAAAATCCCTTCCTCAGCCTGTTTAAGTCTGGTCAGGTAAAAAAAAAAACAATTAAGTGATGGCTAAAATCACTTAATTGTTTGGCTATTTTAATATTTTACTATCAACAAGTTCATTTACATAACAAATACAAATCATTGTAAAACAGAAAACAGATCCTACGATACACCTGCAGGGTGAAAAGCTCAGTCACACGAGCACAACCTCCATGTAGAAAGGAGCCAGCTGAGGTGGCTTGAGTGTCTAAGAGATTGCTGAGAATACCTAAAGCCACAGGGGAACGGATATGGCTCTAAATAAAGTCCTTAACCTGGATTTGAACATTATCACAGTAGAGGCTTGTCTGCAGATCACTTCATATGTGTGAACCACTAGGCAACGATTCATGCACCAATGGCAGTATACCATTCCCTTCAGTCGCTCTTTTTTCATGTACATTGATACATGGCACGCTTCCACCGCATGTTTTTTTACAAGACATGTGCAGCATTTTCCTACTGATATTATGCTGTGACTTTTTTGCCTCATTTTGAGCTGTTTGTTTCTATCCCTACTTCCCTACCAGCGAGAAAAGCACAACAAAATCAGGAAAAAAGCAGCCCCATAATACCAGCATCTTTGTGTGAATGATTACCGTGCGGGAACGAGCGCCTGTTTGTGCAAAGGTGGAGGAGGTGTGCATTTCGGCTCAGGGGTGGATCTGGATAATTGCCAGCCAGTTCAAATTGACGACTGTTTTCGCATTGTGCACAGTGAGTGATTGCTTGAGTGTGAGGCGTTGGTTCGACTGGCTGCGGAGCTATAAATAATATTTTAGTGGGCGAGAATATGGACGTGTGTGTGTGACATCTGGGTTTTAATTCTAGCAGAAAGAAAAGGGGGGAAAAATCCAGTGTCTGCATGATCCTACTCTAACACTAGTGGTCTGAAGAGAATACTGATGAGTTTGTGGTCCCTCTGTTTCCCCCGATCGCCGAAAACGTGTGGCTGAATATACACTGCACGCTGACCTTGGCTGATTAAGCATTCCTTTTGCAATCTCAGAAAATCCATCTTTCACTGCGTGTTTATAACCTGTGGATGTACACTGGGATTTGGAATTAAACATTTTAATTGTGCCGAGGATTACACCAGGACCGCATGCAATTTGAAGGTCTCAGATGTCTTCACTTAAGGATTTATTTTTTCCACCCAATAATCTTATGAGGATTCAAATGTAAATATTAACCCCGCAGAATGAAGGCAATACACACAAAAAGGAATCTAATGCCTTATCTGTTTTCCATAGCGTTTAATGCTTAACAGTAATGTTTTATTAGCATTATCTACTCCCTATTATCTACTCCTTGTGTGAAACAGAGTGTTTTGCCTCTCGGCTATTGCTATTCCATTTTTGGCTATTCTATTTTTTTTACCAACAATGAAAGACGGAAATGTCTACAGCTGATAGATATACATATACTGTAGACATATATGTATGATTGTACTCAAGGGCGTAGGTTTGCGTGGGGACCATGGGGACATGTCCCCACCAATATTTGGTGAGGACTAAAAAGTCCCCACCAAAATGACATGATGTCCCGTGACCCGGACGGTCCGGGACACATGTCTTCCGTTTGTGCACACGTCGCGCCTCCTCCTCGCCTCCAGAGCAACAGCAGCAGCAGCAGCACGTGACCCGTTCCGTTCTCTGCAGTGATTGGCTGTCTTCTTCAGCGCCAAACTGAAGCACTGAGCAACTGTTTAATTTTTAAAAGTTAGCCAGCGTGAAGCAAGTGTTTTTTTTCGTTCCCTGAGCGTTGTAGCACGTGAGTAATCAGAGGAAAGTACTGTAGATCTATTACCATTCAAAGTACTTACGTTATTTCTAATCTGTCAGCGCACTGTTTAATGTTCCGAGGAGCTCACACGGCACAGAGACAGAACAGAACTGGCTCCAATAAAGAAACAGGTTGGTTGAAAGGCTGAAAAAATACTTATTGTGCTCTTACTATCCAAAATGTATAAGTGGGTGTGTTGTGTGAATCAGGATAAACTAGGGATGAAAATATTCCACGGATCCACGATTTACAACCTTTATCTGCTGATAATGTAATTTCTGTGAAATGTGTGACAGCGGGCACTTGTTGTTATTTGCTCTAAGCACATTCAAGCGATGCACTCGAATGTGCACGTCCTGGTGCAGCTGCTGCCGCTTTGTAATGACAGCCGCGGCGCTCAGTGAAAGCACAGCTCTAACATGGTACCGAGCTCGGACCATATGCAGACAGAACCATGTTGCAAGTGCGGGTCTCCCTCGTATCTTCCCCGTTTCTCCCCTGTGTCTCTGACATGTCTCTCCCCTGACTCTTCCCAAAGCGCAACCAGCGCTCCCGAAATTAAAGCTCAGATACCTAAATTTTCCATTGCGTTAACGATGCATGCTGGTTGTGCGCAAAACACAGCACAACAGGTCATTTAAGTTTTTATTTTGCATAATTGAGAGCCCTGTGAGTCATTACTTGCCTTTTTGGGTTGAGAATGGAATAAAAAAAAAGAAAATATAGAAAAATCCACACTGTTACTTATTGCCAAACTCTTGTTAACTCATTGTATTGAGAAATACTATGTAACTTTTGACATTGGCCAAGTTATATAAATGATTTTGCAGTTCATGTATATGAATGTCTGTTTTTGATTGTTTATACCTTCTTATATCATTTTGAAAAAATGCCACCTCCACAAAAAAAGATAAAAGATATCAGGAGCTTTTTTAACAGTTGGAAAGTAAGTAAGCGAAAGCACAAGTAATAGCAAATTATGAATTGTGATGATTAATCTTCTGTTAACATACATAGGAAACTCAACCAACAAGAGAGAACAATATAGGGAATGTTGAGGTGCATCAGGTGAGGTTGGAATTTTGTAGGTATGCATGGGACTATGAATTGTTTTTAGAGATTGATCGTATATGTCAAACAATGTAGTGAGCTACTCACTGTAGATTCTAATTCAATATTTTCTCCTCTGTTTTTATTTATTATAGGAAATTGAAAGATCAGAGCATGATTTATTTCAAGTATCGAGAGCAGTTCCTGAACTGTTAGAGCCTCAGGTGAGGGCTATTATGTAGATTTGGATTAGGTTTAAGTCAGTATAGAATGAACGCAACACAAAACTCAGAAGCTCTGATCCAATTGATTTTGTTTTAACTATTAGAAAAAATCCTTAACTGCTTCTCATTCAGTCTACAGCTGAGTTTAGTATAGAAGGCAACACACTATTGCAAATATAGTGTGTGATTACACCACAAATTCTGGGGGAGAAACTCTGGACCCCGTGTCAATGGGTGTAGACTCAGGTCGTAGTGAATGTCCCCACCAAGATTGGAACCAAACCTACACCATTGATTGTACTGCATGGACAGACTGTTGCTACTCATCCATCGCTCCACTGCACGCACTTCCTTCAACTAAGCACCCAGTCTGATTCTTCATGTATTTACTAATTCTGTGCATGCTATCTGTCTATTTGTATTTATTTTTTTCATATTCAAAAACAACATATTAAAAATAAGACTAACGCAAACAACAAAGGACACACATAAAAAAAAAACAATCACTACAAGAATAAAAATCACATAACACTTGACCAGATGTTGATGGAGCTCTCTAGTGCTGTGGATTCGTGCCTATAGGGAGCACCTAAACAAAAACGTCCGCAAATGCGGGCGTCTTGTAGCCACCATCTTTTTAGCCGTAGTAACCCTGCCAAGAGAACCCTGTCTCCCCATATGTCTGAGCTGAGAGTCCATCTTTATATCCATATATTTACAGGTCGTTTGAGGGTTTTAGGTCAATTCATGACCTGGATTACCATGAACAAAGTCACCTCATCAAATGCAAACTACACCTAGGACATTTTGTGGAACTTCTGTCTTCTGAGTGGCTGGTAATTATATTTTTGAACACGTTGACAAAAACACATTTCTAAACAATCACTGCATTATGGACAATTACTCATTGAAAATGAAATAACTAATGCTGAATAGTTATATAAACATCTTGGTTTCGTACTAACCCTTATAACGTAGAGCAGTTATTGCTCTACATTATTGTAGAGCAATAACTGCAATAATTTTATTTTCAGTATATGAACACAAACAATTTGATTATAGTTTACAAAACCATGCCATGAAATCTTCTTGCAAGACCAAATGTCACAGGCCAGCCATCTCTCAAGATATCGTTTCTGCTCTACATTTGATTATGTTTTTAACCCAGATTTATATCCGTGTACACTTTGCGTCACTGTCTTGGTATTCCACTACGTTGTTCATTTATTGTTCCACAATGGAGAACTGACCTGCCCACAACATTTGTTCCCAACTATAGACAGTTTGGAAAGTCAAACTTATAGTGGTCAAAAAAAGTCATGACAATTACAAAACAACTTTACTTGCCAGAATCTTCATGCCTGTGACACATGTAGCTTCTTTGTACATATTGACCTATTATCTTGAGACACATATACAACACGTAGATGTAATTTACAATTTGAAATGACAGACTGTCCCTCTAATATTAATTTGAAGCTAAACAGCACCAGGTCCAGAACAGAACAAAGCTGGACCCTTGTGGTGTGTTAGAAAAGTCTATTCACAGGTCTGCAAACCCTTCCGGCTGTCGGTATTATGTGCGGGAAATGCATGCCTGCAAATCAATAGCATAGTCATTTTAATGAGGGAACAAGTGACAGAGCAACAAGAGCACAAAGACCCTCCACCCAAAGAGAGAGTCCAAAGTAGACCGCGACCAGATGGTTTGCGACTGGGATGACAAGAATACCAAGTAGATGATACAGTCAGAATATTTTCACTGGCAAGGTTAGCTGGCATCACTTCTACCTTGTTTACAGGAATGGAGTTGAAACAGCCTATTAGTAGGCATTGAAATGCAAGGTCTTGTTCGCTGCACTCAGAAAGCATTTTTTATATAGGGTGTACTCTAAAGTGCACTCGTGGCAGAGGGAAAAGTGGCCATGTTAAATGTATGTGCTGCAGGCCGGATTATTGGATTAATGTATAAAATTAATGCGTATAGGGAAAGTTTAAGTTTTGGAAGTTTCATTGTTTGTGTTGATGTTGCATGTGCGTCTATGGGCCACATGCAAAACAATATATCAGGGTTCTATCCCTATGCACTGCTGCCCATTGCCTGTCTGGCATTTACACGTAATCAGGTGTGTCTGACAAAAGAGGAGTGTACTCAAGAGCCAGAGTTGAAGACTTGTTTTTTAAGGCAATAATAGAATGAGGTCAGGTTCTAAAATTGAGGAGAATAGAGACATTAGAACATGCTACTCGCATTGGCACCAGTGGATATAAGGAAGCGGGTTTCTATCTTTGCCGTCTGGCTCCACGCCTGTAGTTCTAACTGCGGAAACGCAAATACACAGTGGAATCTTATGCCGACTTTCTATGAGTCAAAAACGACTTTAGAGTCTTGTTCAACAGCTCTTAGCCCATTGCTATGTTCCACGTAAGTTCCCCTTAGCAATATTGTGGGGGTGAATTGCTTCTCACCAGGTCCGTTTAGCTTCAGTGGATTTTTAAAGTTGGCCAAAAATGCTGCCATTCTGTTCTGTCATAGATGGGCACTAGGATGCTGGATGCCAGTGGCCTTCTGCAGTTTTCCTGTCAGAGGGCCACTCCTGGCAGCTCATTGACTCTGCATGAGTGAAAGTGCATTTGTTTGAATGGGAAAGATATTTTTTGGATATTGTCAAGTGTCTTCCATCTTTGAATTTTGCTTCATTCAATGACTCGCCCACGCAGGAACAAACTAGTTGGTGCTTTGTTACAATGAGGTTTCTATAACTTAATTTCCATGAATTTAACATGTTCCCACCCCATGGAGCGTGGAATTAGCTTTAATTGGCTTTTTCCTGTAAGAGCCAAATATTATTGTGGACGTCAGCTCTTAAGGCAAGGAATGGCAAGTATATTTGTATAGCACAGTTCACACACAAGGCAACTCAAAGATAGAAACCATCATAAAAAAATAAAACAAATCACAGTACATTCAAAAGAGTGAAGATCGAATCCCTCAGTTCTATGCACAGCTCAACAGAATTGTTTTCACTTTTTGAATATCTATGGACTAAAGAGAATTACTCTTTTAGTTAGACAAATCACACAATCGTACATTTACAAGAAAAAAAAAAAAGACCACAAAGGCTCGACATTTGTGGTTGTAGGATAATGACAAAACAAATTTTCCTCAGAGCCAGGAATCTGAATAGGCATCTGCATTTGCCTGTAAAAAGAAAAATATCCCAAATTTAGAGTCCAGACTGACGCGTGCTTTCATTTCAGAGCAGATTGTTGGCACTTTGAAGCCATCACTTACCACATGGCGACTGTGGAAATGGTGTGTGTTTGATACCTGTTATATTGTCACTCTAGTCGGCAGCCTCTCCAGCACAGAACCGATCCGCTGCGTGGGACTGGCTCCACGGAGGGAACAAAGGGAATATGGATGAAGTGTGTAAGCGCGCTGGCCCCCGGTATAAGAGAGGATTCTGCTCTGCTTTATGAGGCTTTCATCTGATTCCGGTCTGATAACTCCCAGTCTTAATTATAAGGGCACCATCGCAAGGCCAAGTATGAAAAGAAAATTGTTGAACATATAGGACGTGGCGGTATCTAGAGACTCTTAACAAGGGAAATTTGAGCTCAGCGTGTGAACATTTTCACATGATTTGACAAAGAGTTGGGTTGTTTGATGAGAAGCTTTAGTTTCAATGAGTTATATAATCAGTTATGAAATATTCATAAGACACTAGCCCATATTGGTAGACATTGGAGTCATTATTACTTGGTACAATGGTACAAATTGTTGTAGAATAATCCGTTTTCCATTACAACGTGATTATGTCTGATCCTGGGTATACACAATGCGACAGTAGCAGACTTATTTTCAAACTTGTGTGGTTGTTTTGACTGTTATTTTAACTTGCTTGGGTTCCCATTATCTTTCATACTGTCAAAGCCACCATTTTGACCTTAGAATGTATCTAGATTTAACGGTCCAGATATGGCCCTTAATAACTGACCAATTAGGGGCCTTTGCAGCTTTGACTAGCAAAAAGCACGAGCAGGAAAATCACTGCTACTGATTTGGGCCGTTGGTTGCTTTGGTCCATATTCACATGATTGCACTCGTGAAACAGAAGAGTCATCGTTGTAATTGCGCTCCCAGAATTAGCACTGCTTTCATCAAGACTTCACGTAGTAAATAGTCAAACTCAAGCAATAAAAAAATACCAGACAACTTGGAGAAATCTTATTAAAATTCATGCAAATGCTTCAAACACTTCACACTCTGAATCAAACCTGGGGTTATTACGCTGTGCGGAGTGTGTGGAAAAGAACAATAATGGTAATTTATTGTCGAGTTACGTAGCCAACGTTTACCCTGCTGTGGCATTTCGTGAAAAATGTCAATTCTTCTTGAGTGGAGGTGTGAATGACAAGGAAAGGATAATGAATACATTTTTTGCAGCATAACTTTAAAGCTATTTACCCAGCCATTCTCCAGTGTATATTTAACCTATACAGCCAACTCTGCGTCTTCATTCCAAGGGTTTTTTCCCCCCAACCTTTAATGATGTGAGTGGCGTTTCCATCCAGACATCGTCACATCCTATTACAGTAGACACAATGCATGAACAGCGCTCCGGCTAAATATTTAGAGCACAAGCAGCCCGCCGTTTTATTTGCACGACCACAGCCTGCTGCGTCCATGCCAGCAAAGACATAGATTCAATTTTCCCCAGAAACAATGGAGTGGAAAAGTACAACTCTATGCAAAAGTCAAAATCTCTTGGAAGACTTTGCGAGAATGACAGTGCTTGACGGACTAAATATCAACTGTAATGCTGTTTTAATTAGGCAATCCTCTGGAGAGTACAAGCAGCCAACAAACCACTTAACCCATAGCGTGGTCTAATTGAATTGTACCTTTAGATTACATTGACATTATAGTGAGACAATGAAAAGCTGTCACACGGCCTTTAGACACAGACAGGACAGCAAAATTAGTTGTCAAGTCTGGGTCTGAAAGCCAGAGCTATTGTTCGCTAAAGGCAAATTGGACAGCAGGCCACGTCCCAAAGTTGTTGAAGGTGCAAAGCGGAAATGTATTGCACTAATTCATGTCCATTATTTCAACTCTGGCTGCAACGATTATTTTGATTGTTTTGAGGAATCATTTTGTTGTTTCGAATGCCAGGGTGATATTTTGTGTAAATCTGAGTATGATAAAGCTGGAGTGAAGCCACTGGAGGTTATTCTAACAGAATCTTTTTATTTTCTAACATTGAGGCATTTATACAATTCATGAATATTTTAAGGAGATTACAACTCGGTTTAAGTCTTAAAATCACATATCACAGCTCTTAAATGTGTTAGGAGTCTAGAATAGTAAAAAATTAAAACAACGAACAATCAATTCATGCAATATTTATAAACGATAGAGTTGTTGGAAATGGGAAAATGTATTGTTCACTTCTCAAGGTAAAACTTAACAGCTCAACTTTTGTAATTTAGCTTTTGATCAAAAACAAAAACCTCAATACAGGAGTTTGAATGAGAAAAATGCATCATCAACAATATTGCATTATTGTGAACAATGCCACAATACAAGACCATCTGGACCTTCTAAACAAAATGTATTGCGATAAATAACACATGTTGTTTGTCTCAAAGAAAGAGTCTTGTAAAAGTAAAAGGGTGTGAACAAATCAGTCCACAACATGCTGTGATCATTTTGATTGAAAATGTGTTATATATTATATAGTGGGCTCTGTGAGTCACTATTTGATTTAATTCATTAAATGGTAAAGATCACACCTCTCTGAATTGAAGCCTTGAGCTTGTTTCCATCCGCTGTCCCACAGTTACACTCACAAACACACACTCATTCACCCTGAACTATTGTACATGTTTCAGTATTAGGGGAAACCTATGCACGAGGAGAACAAGCAAACCACTTAACTTTTCTGTTGGATGGATGAGAAAACTAGTGGCATAACTTACAGTTTGAGAGCAAGGAACTAGATATTCAATAGATAGCGCTAACTAAAAATAAAAACAATATCATAACATTATACAGTAACATTGCTCTTTTATTTCACATTCTGAGCAAGAGTCTTGAAAGTTCTAGAGCAAATCAACAGGCCTCTAAATCATTTCAAAAGTTGTTTACCCTCTTAACCATGCAGTCTAACTTACACACCTAGTAATCAGTTAAAGCCCACATTTTAACTGCTAACCAAACAATGGGGTTGTGTAAAGTTGACACAGGCTCCGGTTTAAATAATTACGTCGGAGCGCGCAGCAGCATCTGATGTTGATTCCCATTCATTTCCCCATAAACGTAAACCAGTAGCTGTCTCAGGGGCCGAAAAAGTGCATTCATCAATCTCCAAACATGTGCTCCGGAGTCGGGCATAGGTTGGAGGTCAAAAAGTCAAAGCGCCCTAACTTTTTGATGGATGTTTTTGGGTTTTCTCTCAATATATTAGTCCGCTGTGTGTGTAAAATTCGGCTGTAACTTCCACGGTGGTGCGTTCTTTGATGTAAAAACCACACAAAAGTGGAGACAAGTCATTTGTCATGGCCATCTTCACACAGACTTAACCCAGAGGCGTAAACTATTATGTCGGGTGTCATGTCTTATCAGCTCTTGTATTATACAGGCTTTTCCATTGGGCTGGCTCAGGTTTACAGTTATTTAACATCATTGACTGCTATGTTTGCATTGCTTTTGAAGGATTTAGTGCAATGGCAGCACTCCCTGTTCGGCGTTTGTGCAAAATAGGACTTTGTGAGTGATTCCCAGGAGTGGAGGGTTAGCGTGTAGTCAGCAGCATGTATTTATGCCTTGCTTTCGGCTATCTCTTACTAATTGGGTTAAAAATGCTGTGAAGCAATCACTTTAGGAGGATAAATGTATAAGCCACGTTTAATCAGACTTATTCCCCTATTGTACTGAAGTAGAATGGTGTGGCAAATGTCCAAATGATGTTTTCCCTGTATTAACATTTGTTGAACATTTTTGCTATTGTCCATTTCAAATATCAATATTGATCAAAAATGGTTGAATTAAAAAATTAATAGGCCATAGTTGAAGTTGGCAAAAGCAGTTTTTTTCTCCCTGTTTACTGAACACTGCGAATCATACTACCGCAGAACAGAACAAAGTAAAAACCAGTGGGTATGTTGCCGTGGTAGTCATAGTGAGAGATGATAAATTACTCAAACATGCATGAAACAGTCTAAAAACAGTCTAATGTGCAAATGTCAAGGTAAAAGAATAATAACATGTTCAAACGCTGGGATAAGAGGATTTAAATAAATATTCAGAAGTGAAGCAAATAAGAACAGACATCTAAAATGAGCAACGGGTTGAGATGAGAAATATCTTTGAGAACATGTCGGGGGAAAACAATAACTATCTTTTAAACACCTTATTTCAGGGCTATTCAACTTAATTTCCAAAAGGGCTGGAAGTGCACAGCTGGGCCAGACAATTTCACAGCACCTTTTTTTTGTCAGTTTGATTTGACACATAATTGTACAAAACTAGTAGCAACTCAATTAAAACTAAATACTAACAAATAACCCAATCATAAACAGTATTTTACTAGAACCAGATATCTGTTGTGTATGACCATAGTCTCCATGTAAAGAATCTCACAGATGAGCCGGTAATGTCTGCAGCTTCTTCAGAGTAACCATTGGCCTCGTTTCTGCATCCGCAATCAGTGTTGTCATTGTTCAAGCTGAGAGTTTGGGCAGAGAGCTTAGTGTTGGAAAATTTGCTGTTGTAAAATGTTTGAAATGTTCGAATAACCTTTATAAAGTTTAAAAGTCTCAATAACTTCATCCCTGGCCTCTGTGGGTGGTTTCTTCTTCATGATGCTGTTTGTGACCAAATACGCTCTAAACATAGATCTGAGGCCCTCACAGAACAGCTGATTACACTCAAGACCGGCTCTATTTAATGGTCAGCAATCAACAATCGTAAGTAAGTAATCTTTATTTATATAGCGCATTTCACAGACCAGAGTCACAAAGCGCTTTTCAATTGTTGTGGGCATTTGTCTCTCACTCCACACAGAGATGGCTGCGGGGTCACCATAGAGGAGGCACATTCCAGACCTATTGTACATATTTTTAGTAGTAGGGGAAACCGGAGCACCTGGAGGAAACCTAAACAAACACACAGAGAACATGCAAACTCCACACAGAAAGGCCTGGAGGTGGAATTGAACCCAGGGCCGTCTTTCTCTGAAGTCAGAGAAATACTTTAAGGTTTTTTTTCAATGTATTTATTTTGGTCTGCACAATACATATATTTGCATATCGCAATATAACAGACAAATAAACTTTTACCTTCTACCATGTTCACTTATACTTTAAACAATAATAAGCTCTGTTGGTATTCCACTTGTTGTCCTATAGGTCCTGTTCAAATTCTGCGCTTGGAATGTATGGACATTGTTAATAAAAAACATTTATTTCCTCTTTTTCTCCTATAATTTTCAGCACACAATGCGATTATGAGCGTCCTTGACAACAATAATGCATCTTCAAGGTTCGCTGACTTGAGTCATATAAGCGCTCCGTTAGAAACAAGTCTTTTCTTTACTATGTGGGAGCTTAACCCAGCAGTGTGGACTACATATTATTGAGTCACGTCTTATCAGTGTTGGTATAATGCAGGCTTTACTATTGGGTCACTCAGGTTTACACAACTGACAGCTCTGTTTGCATAGCGTTTGATAGATCTTCTATGCTCAAGCCATATTTACCTCGACCGGGTCCAGCAAATGAGGAGGAAGATTGGAGTGATGACATATTGTGCAATAACAAATGCCCACTTAGCAGACACATAACGAGATGCTTGAGAGAGACGCCAATGGTTGGAGTTCTGGTTCAATGATATCTCCACCACTCAATGGGTTGATCATACATGGGACGATTTTTTTAAGGAAGAAAACCAAAAAGATCATTAACTTGATTGATTAGCTTGCAATTCTTTTTATATGACCATGTGACTGCTGAGGTTGCGTGACGGGGTAGAGTGGTAATACTTATATCTGGTGAAAAACTTTAGCAAAATATTGTTTTATAAGTATTGATACTACAAAGTTTATAATATGGACGAAATAACTATCAATGGATACACTTATATACAATATTTATCTTTGAGTTAGGGAACTAATACATTATTAATAATAATAATAATAATAATGCATCGGTTTTATATAGCGCTTTTTTGGACACTCAAAGACGCTTCACATGTGTCATTATTCATTCACTCCATACACGGTGGTGATAAACTACTATTGTAGCCACAGCTGCCCTGGGGCACACTGACAGAAGCGAGGCAACCAGTATGTGCCATCGGCCCCTCTGACCACCACCAACCATTCACACACACACCAGACTCATTCTAGGCAATGGGGGTGAAGTGTCTTGCCTAAGGACACAACGGCAGTTTGGCACTTTACAGCCGCAGCCGCCCCACTGTGGCTGGTGTTCCCAGAGGTTAAGTGTCTTGCCAAGGACACAACGACAGTAGTCAGTGGGAGTCGATGGTGAAAGTCTTGAGCGGGGATTGAACCCACGACCTTCTGGCTCAAAGGCCAACGCTCTACCAACTGAGCTACTGCCGCCCCTAGGTGGGGGGGGCGAGCTTTGTTACTAAATTAGACTTGCTAAAAGGGTATTGGCAAGTTCCACTGACCAGGAGGGCAAGGCAGATCTCCTCCTTTATTACACCAAATGGCTTGTATTCATATAAGGTTATGCCTTTTGGCCTCAGGAATGCGCCTGCAACGTTCCAGCGCTTGATGAACTTGGTGGTTCGGGGTCTGGAGGGTTGTGCGGTTTACCTGGATGACCTGGTAATATACGCTAATGGCTGGGAAGACCATCTCTGTCGTCTGAAGGCTGTATTTGAACGGCTGGCCCATGCCAAGCTAACGGTGAACCTGGCTAAGTGCGAGTTTGCCAAGGCAACAGTTGTGTACTTGGGTCGTGTGGTGGGCCAGGGCAGTGTCAGGCCTGTGCGCGTTAAAGTTCGTGCAATTGATGATTTTCCGACACCTACTACAAAGAAAGAGCTAATGAGGTTCTTGGGTATGGTGGGGTACTATCGTTGTTTTTGTGAGAATTTCTCGTCTGTCGTGGCTCCCTTGACAGACCTGTTAAGGGGTTCTGTGAAGTTTATTTGGTCGGAGCAGGGTCAGCGGGCTTTTGAGAAGGTTAAAGCCCTCGTGTCAAGTGCTAGCTGCGCCCAGGTGGGATCGGCAGTTTCAGCTTGAAGTTGACGCTAGCCTTGTCGGAGCAGGAGCGGTTTTGTTACAGGCAGACGAGATGGGAATCAGGAGACCAGTCTGTTTTTTTTCCAGAAAGTTCAACAGACACCAGGTGCACTACTCTGTGATCGAGAAGGAGACGTTAGCCCTCGTGTGGGCCTTGCTTTTCTTTGAGGTCTATGTGGGTTCCGGACCCCTAACTGTGTTTACAGATCACAACCCGCTGACCTTCCTGAGCAGTCTGCAGTCACCAAACCAGAGGTTGATGCGCTGGGCGCTGCTCCTCCAGTCATACAGCCTGGACATTCAACACATCCGGGGCCGGGACAACGTGGTGGCAGACGCGCTCTCGCGTGCTCATTAGGTGTGACAGCAGGGATGCTTCAGCCCACCGTGCAAGAGACACTGGGACGGCACGGTGGAGAGCCCAGGTCCCGGGGCCGACTGTGTTCTGGAGGTACATTGCTTCACGCCACGTCTACAGTTAACGTTTCTCCCAAAATTTGGGTTGCACAGTTACTCTATGGATGGACCGTCCTGTGTGCTACCAAGAGTACGTTTTTAGTTTACTTTGGGGCTTGTGAAGGGCCCGGTTGGGACACTTTCTTGTAGGGGGGGGGGTGTTACGGGCCAGGCCCTTAGTGTCCAGGAGAGGGTGCTGTATGTGTTGGCCTGCCTTCTGCCGCCTCCTCCTCTGTGCAGGTACACCCCTGCACCATGCCACGCCTCCTCATCACTGGACCTTCTTCAGCTGGGAGCTGAGAGCGGCTCACTCTCTCCGGCCCTGCTGTCTTGTTTGGTCCTTCCCTGGTGCTCTTCCTTTGTTGCACATTTGAGTTTGTCTTTTGTTTTACGCACCACATTCACTGCACACCACACACAGGCTTTCATTACACCCACACACCTGCACCACACTACTGATTAACACATGCTCACATCCCATACTGTGGTTTTTGTTCATGTTATCCGCTTTTTGTTATTATTAAATATACTTTGTGCACTTTTTACCCCCGTCTCGTCTCCCTATTTGTTGTGGCCCTGAGCCGGCCGTAACAAGTTACGGCCATTATTTTATTTTCTTTGGGTACATTTTGGTTTTAATCCATAAAATCTGTAGAAATGATGGATACATTTCTTCTCCCTTTAGGCACCTGCAAAGTAACAGAATATATGAGCTTTTGAATACTGGACACTTTAGAGCAACTTGGCTTCCTACATTTTTCTTACATCTTTATTTATCTCTCTATCTTTTTTTTATTTAGCCCTCTATCTCTTAAAACGCTCCAGCGTTTGTCTGTGTCATGCTATACCCAATATTTATGGACATAGATCATAATATATGGACATTGGTCATCTACCCCTTACGGACCAATAGCTCTTTATGTTGTTTTAGTCTTAAGGAGACTGCACAGTCATATTTAAGACAAAACTCTTCTGTGTTATTAGGGTTCATTGACGCATCCAAGGCATTTGATCGCGTGAACCACTATAGGCTTTTTGGAAAACTCAAAGAGAGGAATGTGCCTGATAGCATAATAAGAATATTGACCTCCTGGTATTCTAATCAGCAGATGCAGGTGAAGTGGGGTAATACCATCTCAGCTGCCTTTGGCGTCAGTAACGGTGTGCGTCAGGGCGGGCTGTTGTCCCCTCTCCTATTTAACCTGTACATGGATGACCTGTCCCAGTGTTTGAATGGCTGTAGAACTGGTTGCATGATCGGTGACACACTGGTCAACCATTTCATGTATGCCGATGATTTGGCCATTCTTTCCCCGAGTAGTGCTGGCTTTCAGCAGCTTTTGAACGTATGCTCTGATTATGGGGTCAAGCATGATATTCAATATAATGCCAAAAAGAGCGCTGTACTAATCAGCCGCACCAAAGGGGACAAACATCTTTGTTTTCCAGACTTTTACTTATCTGGTCAAAAGCTGGGTGTTTGCAGCAAAATTAAATACTTGGGTCACATCATAACTGACCGACTCTGTGATGATGATGACATTAATCGCCCAGTGTCGTAAACTGTACGCTCAAGCCAACACCTTAGTGCGGAAATTTCACATGTGCACAGTCGATGTTAAAATTAAACTGTTTAAAATGTACTGTTCACCTCTGTATACAGCTCCACTGTGGAGCAGATATAAGAAGGCTGCACTACAGAAGCTCAAAGTTGCATATAATGATGCTTTCAGGATTCTGCTGAAAAAGCCCAGGTCCAGTAGTGCTAGTCTGCTGTTCTGTCAGAGTCGTGTGAACTCTTTCCATGCTCTCATGAGAAATATGATGTACAGGTTTATATGCCGTCTGAATGTCAGTGAGAACTATTTTGTGCGGTCTCTGGTGAACCCCAGTATGAGTTCTGTGCGCTACCAGTCAGCTCTGTGGAAGCTCTGGTACAGTTTTCTTTTATAACTGTTTGTCTGTTGTGTTTGTGATGTGTTTGTTTGTTTTTTTGGACTTCGAGTCTGATAAATAAAGATAATAATAATAATTATCATTGCATTTCTTGTGTTTGAACTGTTGATTCTTTGATCTGTGTTGGCAACG
Organism: Knipowitschia caucasica; assembly: GCA_964034765.1. Classification (NCBI taxonomy): domain Eukaryota; kingdom Metazoa; phylum Chordata; class Actinopteri; order Gobiiformes; family Gobiidae; genus Knipowitschia; species Knipowitschia caucasica. The sequence continues at coordinate 9,821,904 of OZ035836.1, forward strand.
GTTTTGTTTAGTCCTTTGAGATAACTACTGTTGTGATTTAGGGCGATACCAGAATAAATAGAAATTGAAATCAAAATGTTTCAGCCTGTCTTTGTAAAGAGAAAAAGATGGCTGACCAGGCCTGTGTTCTTCCAAATGCATACTGATGTCGCTTAACTAAACATTAACCTTTCATCAACATGTCCAATATGACAAAAAAAAGTACACGACATACACTTACAGCAAAAAAAATAACAAAAAAAACACATATTGCATACAGACCAAAGTTCTATTCATGGTTTGCAAGAGGTTTTTGTGGCTGGCAGAAGTGGAGAGATGAGGGACGGAGCGAGGGGAAGCAGCAGACATTTAAAAGAGCTTAGACTGCTGCAGCTCTGGCTCTGGCTTTGATTGTGCTGCAGCTTTGATCTGGTTTGGGGCGGCCATATTGTGCACCGCGTTATCCCCCTCTATAATCTCCTCTACCAATGCAGGGGGAAAAAAACATCGACCCAGGGTGCCGGTGTCGCGACGGTGCCCTCATCAGACCCCCCCCCTTGCATAAGATTTAACATTATCTGTGCAAAGAAATCAGGCAGATATTTATGGTATGCCATGCAGTAAGTGAATGATTTATGGTGCAGATGATTTCGCTTGGTTATTATTCAACACAACTTTTTTTAAATCTTGATCTTAGGCAGAGCTTGACCCTGAAAGTGAATGAGCTTTGCTGTATTTAATTTTCATAATCTCTTCTGTTTCCTGTTAGTACCTCATTGAGAAACATGGATCATTTTACTCCGTCTTAAATCTAACTTTAACACTTCTCGTTTAAAAGCCATGGTTCTTTTTTGATGAAATGGTTTTCTTCTATTCAGACATGTAAAGCAAAAAAAGCTATGTGTTAAATTACCTGACCTGGCGAGAAGCTTCCACCTTCTACTTTTGTTTTATGAACCTATAAAACAATGCCACAAAAATAGCATGTAACATATTATTAACGGTATACTTCATAAAGGGTTTTTCTTTTTTGGTTTTAAGCACTTTCACACCTGTATTTGTAACAATAAATGACCCATAGAATTCAAGTCTTGTCGTGAGGCTCAGAGACAGTGGACAGTGCGGTACCTCAGGGACTACAGGTGTGAAATAGCACTCTCACTCCTGCTACAACCTGGTTCAATGCTTCTCTCATTTTGGCTAATGTTCTTTGTACACTGTCTCTGTAAAAATAAATATCATACCATACCCTCTGTGCAGCCCTAACGTGCCTCCAGCGGGAACACTCTAACACACAATCCAACCATTGGGTAAAACGTTCAAAGCACCACAGTCCTTCTGTTTTATATATTGAGTTTTTATTCAGTTTTCATTCATAATTGTTTTACCTGTTTGTATGCTTTCAAATCTAAATGTGCTTTATAAATAAACTTAATTGATTGATATTGGCGCAAGCCTTTGTTTATTTTATCATATTGGCTGTCTGTCTGTATGTGTCCTCTGCTGGGCCGTGTGTTATGTGTGTGGCTTTGTGGCTTGAGCAAAAAAAATATTCACGACAAATCTGTGACTTTAAACAGAACTTTAAAAGGACTGAAGCCCCTCTCAAGTCTCATCACGGCTGTTTTTATGAGACCAGAGGCTGAAGCATCGACACAATCATGTGATCCGCTCATGAAAGATTATAACAATGTCTTTTTACTCTTCTGCAGACACCAAAGCATTCACTGTTCAAAACATAAATAACATATTGTGCTTTTGATAATATAGAATGCTGCAGGCACCTGCCCCAGCGTGAAACTGCAAAACACTTCAATGACTTGGAACAATGTAGTGCCATATCTTCTTTTGATTTGAGTTTTTGGCATTCTTGCAGTTTGAAGCAGACTGTTATATTTACTAAGAAATATATTGAAGAGAGCAAATAAATAATATAAAAATTATGATAATGAAGAAGGAAGCGGGGCTACACAATTAACTTTGTAACAATATGTACCGTGTCAGAGCTCTTCAAAGTAGGGAACATTGAATGGGGATGTTAGAAACAAAGTACATCAACAAATCTACATCATGTTTTATCAATGAAATCCCAGTAAATTGACCTAGTTGTGCCTAATTCTCTTTGATAGAACATCCCATAAACAACACACACATATTGATATATAAGACTAATGCTACACTGGGCTATTTATACATCATTTGTTTGGCTTGGAATGATTATTTGAGTGTCATAGTTTCATCAGGTGAAATCCATGCAACATCAAAACTGGGAACAGATGTCGGCAAGAACATTTTATCTTGTTTTCAAAAAGCACATAACATTTAATCCTCAATGTGACAAGATCAAAACAAGTTCAATTCCTAAAGCGTTGTAAGAAGATTGTTCCAAGAGGCTGCCGTTTGGGCCCACCCTTTCATAAAAATATATTGAATTAAAGTCCCATGAGCTGCATCGCTATGCATTTTGGCTTTAAGACCACAATGTTCTGACCCATAATGCACTGCTCCACTGAAAATAACCGTCTGTGTGTTGACATCATGACCAAATCTAATATTCTTGACATATTGACAAATTGCAGATTCAAAAGCGTTAGGAAACAATGACTGAACAATAGGCGCCAGGGGATGCATGTGTTCCAACTTGGCAATTTTTTAAAGTTTTTTGTTTTTGATGTGGTTTCTCATCTTTTGTCACTGCCAGTTCCTAATCCAGGGCTTGTCTTCACATGTACGTCATTCTCGAAGAGTCGCAACTGTGCAGAAGACATGACAAATATTCAATTCAGATTTTTTATTTTTTATTTTTTCTCTTTTTATAGTGATCAAAACAATACAGACGTAAACAAATACAGAACGGGAATAGAAATATAATAGGCAGCATTGTGAAAGGAGGTGTGGTGGCTCTGGGTGCTCCAGGATGCGGAGGGTGTCACTATCTTCTCCCACGAAAATGGTTTGTATATATTTAAATAGCTTGAATTTAAACACTAACACTATCAATTTGACCAAGTGAAAATATTGTAATGGCTGGTAAAAATTTGTTTTTTTTTTTTTAAATCTAAAAATTGTGGTTGAATGAAATTGCCTGAACGTGGCCTGTCACCGGCGGGGTAGGGTGTGTGTAGTTCTGGCTCGGGGCTTTGGTGCGTTGCTGGTTTGTTGCTGGTTTGTTGCTGCTCTGGTGCCTGCTGCTGCGCCCGGATTGGCATTTCCCCACTGTGGCATAAACAAAAGCATCTCTTAATCTCAATCTTAATCTTAAAACTTGATGAAAGTACGGCCCACTGCCCTCTATCCAATGCACTTAAAAAACCCTTTGCGTGAGTCCAGTGAAAATGACTGAAAGCGTATGTTTTTCAGCTCAACATTCCCAGACAGACGTTTATATGCTGTATATGATACGTCTTGATGCCCACAGCAGCACGAGAAAAGCACTCGGAAAGGGCACGAGCCGGGAGCATTAATACTGCATGTCGACAAAAGCCAAAAGACTACAACTGCCTTTTGTTGGACTTTAGTTTCACCGAGAGAAACACACGAGCGAATGCAGGGAGAGTTTGAGATGTAACCGTTCAATGGGAGCATGTCGCACTCATTATGCATGCGACAGTTTTAATGGTTTTCTAATTTTGGCTTCGTACATTGAGATGATGGCAGTAGGAGATATTTAGCCTGAAGCCAGTCAAGCCGCAATATAGCTGGAGAATTCAAAGACTTATAAACAAGAAATTCTGTGTTATTGAAATGGAGATTTTTTTCAATTTTTTGAGGTGAGAAATTTTTTTCAGTCAAAAACAAATTATGTCAAAAACTTATGTTTCCTCAATGAAACTAAAACTTCTGCTGAAACTCTGAAACAAGAGAATTAGAAAAAGAAAAAGGTCATGTTCATGTGACATCATCACAACATTTCAAAGAGCCTGGTTCATTCATTTCTCAAAGGTGTCAAGACGTGGTGATAATCTTAAAAATTTGCATGAGTTTGGACAATAGAAAGGACTTAAAACTTATAAGCATAAGAACAAGATTGTGGTTTTATGGGGTTTTTGAATCTAATCCCTATCAAATAAAGATCAGGGGAAAACATTTGGGTATTTTCTTTGTAAATGTTTCTTTAAAAAAAAACATTTATTAACATTATGAACCAATAACTCCTTTGTGTTTTGCAATTCTTGTGTGTGTTTGATTTGCGTATCTGTGTTGTTGTTGTTGAATCGACAACTTTATAAAGTCCTCCGAGACGACTACTGTTGTGATTAAGGGCTATACAAAAATACTTTGAATTAAAATACAATTCTATAAATAAATCTAACTAACTAACATGGACACAATTTACTGAGGTATTGTAACAAAAAATGTATAAAAGAATAGATTTTTTGGAGCGCATACAAAACATTATGTATTAAATGTCACTGTGTTTAAACGCTCGAGCAGATTATTTTAACAGAACGTGAAATAGTGTTCCTTAACTTTATCGCTGTAGCATGTCACAGCCATATCACCCAGTTTATCACCGCAGGAGCCTTTCCCGTGCATGTAAGCTCAAACTCTGCTTCTGCCAGGGAGTGATAAAACCTAACTAGGTGTTCCTTACAAAGTCGAGTCCTTTTGTAACACATCATTTGAGCCACTTGTCCCGCTTCCAAAAACCATATTCACCAGAAATGTATTCGGGGAGGCTCTATGTGCTGACACAAGTTTGGAGCAGGCCTCAATGTTCTCACTAGATTTATATCACCTGCATGCCATTACATTCTGCTGTGAGTACCACCACCACCAGGCCTTTATTAGCCGCCTGAGTGAAGAGAACGATTATTTTTGTCTGTCTGAGATGGGGATATGGCTGAGGTGATCCGTAAAATATGTTACCAAAAGAAACATGTTTGCGCCATGAAAGCAAGGGTAGGTAATTATCTGCTCTCTCAAACCAGTTTTCACACGTATGTATTTTCTCCTGGAGTTCAGCTTTTTCAGACAGAAAAGTGAAAACTAAAGGAGCACCTTCACTCAGATATTCAGCTCTCAGGCAAAAGCATGAATCAGTGACTCATGAGTCTTTTTCTGTGCAAAAGATACATGTTTTCTGATAAAATAAATTGTTGTGGTCTGATTTTTTTTCTCCCTGTTTTACCAGAATATCTGTTGAGACAAACAACAACCTAACATTTTTCCATTTAACATTATTTTCAGACTCCAAAAAGTGGAATTACATGTATATGCATTCAAACTGGTTTCTTGCTCTCACAAACTCCTGTGGTGCATTGCGTATTAATAACATGCATGATTATTTGACCTCTCACTGCTTTTTCATACAGAAAACTAGCTTGGCCAGAACCAAACAGGTTTCTCAAAAATAATTGTTATTCTCATTGGGGATGAGAGAGGATTGGCTGCCTGAAGGAAACACACAGCCTTTTCTCCTGAATACAGCTGTGCTAAAGGTACAAGTCAAGTTGATACAAAAACAAATTGTTTGTATGAAATACATACAGTAGAAGTAGTTACATACAGTACATACAGTAGTAGCAGAAACACATACACACTGTATAGAAACACAAATATATGTCTATTTCTATAAACGTTTTTTCAAGTGTCACCACATTACAAAAAGCCTATGGTTTAAGATTGTGGTGGAGGGCAGCTGTAAAATATTTCCTGGTAACTATGGTAACTGTCAAAAGAAAGTTCTAAACTAAGATTATAAATCTAACATCTCTGTAATTCCAGGGTCAATCCACATCAACAAACTGTCACCAAGTTTGTTTCAACTTTGGTCTAATTATTTTCTGGAAGGAATAACAAAATGTAACTTTCAGACATAAGAATAATTTAATCACTGTCAAAAATGTGCTTCTTTCCCATTGAGTTGTAATGAAAGTAACCTCTTCAACCTTATGCTATGTCTTAAATCTCTATATGAAAAATGATGTGTCTCCAAATAAATTCCAGCTATTTTTTTAAACTAAAAGATAATTCAGTATGTCGCTGTTCTGATGCATTTGAAGCCAAGTTGTATTTATGAACTCAGGATGGGCTAGTTCTATAAACTATAAACCATTCTCCTCCCTTATGCTCAAACCTGATTTACATCCCCTGTATGCCGTTACATTCCACCAAACGGCGCGCCTGTAAAACACTGAAAATATCTGTCTCGCCGGTTCCCCATTTCTTAATTACACAAACAAATTTGTGATTAAAAGCTCTACAGCTGTTGGGGCCGACAGCTGCGTGCGTACATGTGTCTGTGTGGTTCTAAATCAAATGTCCTATTGTGATCATCTGGAGTGAATTAGGGCGAATGGAGACTGAAGACGGGAGGGGGCCGCGCTTTGAAATCCAGATGAGGAAATGGGTAATGTCCTCCTGACCACATGCAGGAGCCGGGGGGAGATAAGGGGAGATCAGCGCGTCTGTCGGCAGCTGATAATCGCACACTTGATATTGATGCCACTTCAGCGTGAATGAACTACAAAGATGTACATAGAGGTTAAAGAGCTTTAAGGACACAGCCTGCTCAAAACTACTGTGGCCTTTTTTTATTGAATTGTCCCATAGAGAACTTTGGCCTCTGCATTTGACCCATCCTTGATTGCCACTAAGACCTTTGTCAGGAGCAGTGGGGACCGGGGTTGTTGATTGTTGATGTTGATTCTCAGCTTTTTCTGGAGTCAGGAATACAATACAATACAATTTATTCTTATATAGCCCTAAATCACATGAACAAAACTGTTGAAATCACCAACACAGATCAGAGAGTCAACAGTTAAGACACAAAAACAGAATTACCAAAGCTGGAGGAATTTTCCTATTGTAGATGTTTTTAGTGGTAGGGGAAACTGGGAAAGCCGGAGCACCTGGAGGAAACCTATGCATGCAGACACAGGGAGAGCATACAAAGTCTACTCATAAAGCTCTTCTTGCTGAGAAGTGTTTGTGCTAACCACTCAGCCACTGTGCCACCTAGATATGTACTTTTACTGTTTTGAAACCGTCTCTATTAAAAAAACCATAATGGCTTCAGCTGGACTTAATGTTCCAGCTCTGGTCCTGTCCAACACGAGCAGCGACATCTGGAGATGGTCCCGGGCGCTGCACTGAGCCCCTAGTGGCATTTGCAGGATGGGTCAAAAGCAGAGGACACATTTCCTTCTGTAGACAACAAAGTAGTTGTGTATATGTGTTTCTAAAGTTGGTGGCTGAGTGGATAGCACTCTCGCCTCTCAGCAAGAAGGTCCTGGGTTCGAATCCCGGTTCTGCGTAGGTTTCCTCCAGGTACTCCAGTTTCCCCTACCACTAAAAACATGCACAATAGGTCTGGCCTCCTGCACTGGCCCCGCTCCCATCTCTGTGGAGTGAGAGACAAATGCCCAAAAATAACAACTGTAAACCGCTTTGTGACTCTGGTCTGTGAAAGGTGGTATATAAATAAGGATTACTTACTTAGTATAACTTAAGTTAACTGAGAAACGTTATCTTTACATAAAGTAAGTCCAGCTGTTCACCTACAAACTCTGAAATGGGACAAAATAAAACCATGAGGTTTAATTTACAAATGTTATTATTAGTTGGTTTGTAGCTCTGTTCCTCGTTCAAACACACTTTTGAGAATGCCATTTTTGTAAGCACTTTCAATGTATTTTGCTAAAGAAAAATACATTTAGAGACACCAGGCAAGAGTGAGTAAATAGATCACAAATTACAAATCACGTATTTACTTTTTAATAATTTTACTATTTTTAAATATAATTATAATATATATAATTATTACTTTGTTTCAATCCTTTACTTTGTTGTATTGTCCTTGGCATCCAACACTACTTTCCAAACATTAAGACACAAAAGGCACATGTCTTGATCATATTTTGCACATGTATTAAAATAATTTAAATTAAAATAATACAACATTTAATTAGAAATTTTAAAGCATGTTTTATTACCTACACTCTTTGGGGAAGAAGGCTGGCCTCATCTCTCTTTGCATCCACACGTCTGGCCAGTGCACTGCAAAAAATGTAATATGGCAATTCTTGTTTTAAGGCCACAAAGGTCGCAAAGTGCTCAATTCAAGATACATTTTGCCAAATTTGAGCAATTTTTTTCTTATTTTTCATCACTTTTTGCAGTGTGCATAATGTCACATGTGGACTTTTCATACATCTACAATCTTGAGAGGTATGAAAATCTGAGGCGCGTCCCAATCAGAGCGCCTCCTAATCAGAGCGCGTCCCAAACTCTGTTCTCGTCATTTCAGTGGACAGTCCGCTGAAGGGAGCCGGAGGAAGGATTTACAGATCGGGTGACATCCAGAAGCCTCCGCGCTGCAGCCATAAATTCACCCAGAGCAGAGCCCAGCGAGGAGGGGAAGAGCTGGGAGGGACACACACAGACACACACACTCTGAAATATATCTGGGAAATAGTGCTTTGGACGTGTTCGAGACACTAAAACTGAACTAAAAGTGATTGTAAAGACTGAAACTATGACCATAATGTTAAAATATAAACAAACAAAGGCTAAATCAAAGTTCCACTTTTCAATCCTAGAGCCACAAACTACATGGCCATAAATGCCCCAGGATTTATTTATCAGTTAGAATAAAAATGTAGAATTTCTGGTCGACTAAAACGGAATATAAAATAATCTAAATTGTCTTTTTACTGAGAATTTCTGCATGTTGATTCACTAATATGACTAACCATAGACAAAGGAAGACATGAAGGGATATTATTGAACAATTGTGATGTGTACATTCAGAAGAGAAAAGAATAACAACAACAACAAAATAATAATAATCTTTCTTGCGTAAAAGGTTTGGCTTGCAATTACACACACATTCCAAGACAAATACATACAGTCTGATTTATTTAATTTATTTGTCAAATCTGATCTTTACTTTCTCCAAGAAATCATTTAAATTGATTTCAATCTGAGTGATATTACCTCAGTTTCAGAACATGATTTGATTTTTCTTCTTCCACCGTGGTTCATAAATTTCGTCACTTCCCCCTTTCAAGCTTTTGGCCACATCTACAGTGTTTGGTTTGAGATACAATAGTATTAAAATAATAAATGCTCTATTTTGTGGTTGTATTCAAAAGTAAATATCACTTAGTTTGCCTTAGTTTTTTTTAAGAATAACAATGTTTTAGCTCAAATTATAAATCCTTTTGAACAACATTGGCTGTTGATTTGGTGCTGTTACGTTTGTATTTAGAAATTCACTGATTTGCTGGATAATGTATTGTATTATTTTGCATAACTTTGCACAATTACGTAATAATTATCTTGGAAATCATTGGAACCATGATCTTTTGCTAAACCAGACCAATCTAAGTCTGTATCTAAACTAAACATGAACTAAACTGACCCTAAACACTTTTTCAAACTAACATTTCAAATTTAATCGTGTTGTTTGTCCGGGGGGGAATCAAATTTCTGTCTTTTCAAACTTTCTGAAGACATCTCTGCTTTTTGAACGTTGGCTCGTCGACCAATAACTGTATTTATGTCTGCAGTTAAGTGAACAAATATGGACACATGAAAGACAGTGCATCATTTCAGAGGCATCGCTGATTCCGTTTGAAGCCCAGCCGAGTGTGTTTGGGAGAGAAGAAACAGCAGAGAGGCAGATACGGAGCTGCAGCTGGTCAGGAAAGCAGCGGCGATTGGGCAAGCGCAGATAAAAAGAGTCCAAATGAGAATCACACTGCAGTCATCACAGGCATTAGGCTTCAGACTGACCACTTACATCTCTGAGCTCAAATGGAAAGTTTCACACACTAATGTGTATGGGAAAGGAGAGAAGAGACACAACTTTCGATTATTTTGCTTTATGCTACATTGGTATTTACAAGAGTTGTCAGTTAAAGGGGTTTGCTGACAATTCTAACTGAATCTGATAAGATGTATGAAATTCTGAAATTTCTCCACTGTGAGACTAATAAAGGTTTATCTTATCGTATCTGTATTTGGTGGAAGAAGCATGATGTAGATGTAGATTTATTGTCTCACTATCAGAACTTAAACTTAAACCTAAACTAGAAAATTAAGATTTGCCTCTCTCCATATTATCATTATCATGTCATTGAGCCAATAGAAATCAGTTTGTGAAAATAACATACCTAAAATAAACAAAAATGTAAATGATGTGTGTAACTTTGTGCTTCAGTGTGTATGTGTGTGTGTCTTGTTGTATAATAGATTTAAAAGCCCTGTGTGTGTGCAGATGTGACGCAGGGCTGAAAAGCAGTAATTGAATAAAGTGACTTTGTGCAACTTAAGCAGGGAATGTCGTGCGGCGTGTGGTGGAACTCTGGCGCCCTCTAGTGTATTTTTGAGAAATCACAAGATAAACTAATATTTTCTATACTGATAAAAAGTTCACATTATCTTCATATGTTCCTGGCCTGGAATTGAGATATTAATTTTCCATTACCAATTTATTTGACCAGTTTTATATGACTTCACCAACCATTTACAATGATATTACTGCAGTTATCACGTACTAAGAAAGTATCTGTCCATCTATCCTCTCAGCTCACCTCTTCTGAAGACTGATTATCTTTAGATAGTATATATGATCTAAAGATGACCTAAATATATATAATATATGATGTAAGTTATCTATAAATGGCAGAATAAATAAGTAGATAAAGTGATGTTCAGTGAACATTCTGAGGTTGCAGTATTAAACATGATTTACTACAGTCACAGATGAGACGACATGCACAGGCTCAGCAGACTGTTGTGAGGATTCTTAAAGTGAACAGAGTCCACTTGATTCATTGGTGTGAACGCCTCTAGTGTATTTATCACAGATAGGAATGAGTTTGACAGATTTCGATATCACCTTCCTACTTTCACTGTTTAAAGATCTGGTACAAACATTGGACACTTGACTGTGCTATTATTTAAAACATAACATAATCCAATGGAAAATAATGTCTCAAATGAAAGTAATGAGAAGTGTGTGGGAACATATTGTGGCTGCTTATCAAAGGCTCCAGTGACAGTTGGAAGAGTGTGGTGGTACCTCCCATACCACATGTCGCTGATAATTACTGCATGGAGCTGAGAATCCATCACTCTACTTCACTATCTGCAAATATTAGAGACGGAACTCGACCTGGGCTCAAAGTGACAGTGTTGTATGTGAAGGACAATGTATTAATAAATAAACTACACACATACTATCTGTGCAGTGAAAAACACTGGTCGTGAGGAGGCCATGACAACATGGAGCCTGAAAGTCCTAGGAGAGAACTTTTTTCAATTAAATTCCTATGTTTATTCTGTTCCGCCCTAATTCAAAACAGCAGTTGTCTCGGAGGACTTCACAAAGTTGTCAATTCTGCAACAAACTGAAAGGAAGTGCGTGAGAACAGAGAGGACTAGGGATCATGTCCATTGGCCAGTTTTATAGGTCTAAAAATAATGATTTGAGGTCAGGACTCTCTGGTACAAATACCTGCTCTGGTACAATAAACTTAACATGAGCTTGAAGTTCTTGAAGAGAAATGTGGTAATGATGTAGTCCTTTGTAGATGTGTTTACGATTCCATATAAGGCTGACACAACTCACAAGTTTATAGAATGTTGTGTTTACAATATTGAATCAATTCATTTCTATAACTACTAAAAACTGAAACTGTGGCACATCAAGCCCACAGAACTCATCTGATTTTAGCATTTTGTACATTTCTATGTAAAATGTAATTTAGGCTTAGATTATTTTAGATGTATCATACTTTTCCTAATATACAGTATATTAAACATGCTTTTAAAAACAGATAATGATTACTTAATTAACTGCGTAGGTTTACTCCGGGTGCTTTGGTTTCCCGTTCCACTAAAAACATGCACACTAGGTAAATCCTCTGGCTGCGGTAGTCCTGAACAAGCCGAGCATCAACATCTGGAGATGGGTTCCCGGGCGCTGTGCTACGGCGATCACTGCTCCTGGCGTAAGCCTTAGTGGCATCAGGATGGGTCAAATGTAAAGGATGAATTGCCCTACGGGGATTTATAAACTGCACCTTTATCTTTATTAGTTTGTTATTATATATTGTCATATAAAACACAAAATGTGTTTGACTACACATTAAATAGTGTGAACATTGATACAATGTATGTTTACGTCATAATAATGTAATAAAGTATTTTATCCTTGTGGATAAATTGTGCGTTTCAACTATGCACCTGTCGATCAGGTGGTGACTTAGTTTGATTTTTTTTTTACTTGTTTTTGAATCCTTGTTTTTGGATCCTTTTGCACTTGTTTTTGAATCCTTGTTTTTGGATCCTTTTGCACTTGTTTTTGAATCCTGTTATTTGTTGAAGAACAATTAACAGATTACACAGAAAACCCGGCCCCATAGTTTTTGCCTTTCTAATTTATAAGTGGGATCAAACTCTGCAGATAGAAAAACTCATAAGTCCCCACCTACATTTTCTTTCTGGTAAATATGTAGAAGGTGTGTGTGTGTGTGGGGGGGGGGGGGGGGGGGGGGGGGGGGGTTCATACTATATGTTTGATTTGACTGGAAACACTAATTATACACGAATGTATTTTTGGTCTCTGTCGCATTTTTAGATCAGAGGACCATATTCACTCAGCCAATCAGAACTCAGCCCTAAGCATCAATGGTGACTCACAGGGCTCTGTCTAACAAGTATGAAAAAAATAACATGATTTCTACTAAGAAGGAGACAGCATGGGGTGGTCTGATTCATTCACAATATTTTACTTTCACAAGACACAGCACAAAAAATAATATAGGTAGTGCAGCGCAGTCTGTATATATACTCACAACAATATCTCCTGCCTACTACCAAATCCAACTGTTGCATCATCCATTACGACTCACTTGCCCACGCATCTTTCTGACGCCTGGGCACACAATAAAGAATAATCTGGTTCTTCCATCACCGAAGAGGCCAAAGTCTGCGCTCGGCTTTCCTCCATCCTTACCCTGCAAAACGATGCTCCCAAACGCGGAAGCAGGTCAGGTTTTCTCTGTATTATCACCTCAAGCATCTTTGTCCAATCCACTGAGCCACTAGTGCTGTGTGCATGCAGTGAGTGCGGGGAGACTGGAGGGGGAAGCGCAGAGCAAGGCAATGCGAGTGACCGCGGCTTGCACACAGATAGCTTCATGACAACCAAACAGGCTTAAAGCGAGACGGAGGAGAACCGCCCAGCACGCGTCCTTACCGGGGGGGACAGACCAGACCACACCGGGCCGGGGAAGGGTAGCTTTTCGGATATAGGGCGCTTTTGTTTTTAGCCCCACGGATGAGCTTTTGCATAGGTGTATTTTAAGGGGAATTTCGTGGTAACAGGTTAGCAGCCCCCCGAAAAACTACCACCACCACCACTGCTTACTACCACCACCATAACCTCCCCCTTCTTCGGCTGCTTCGTCTCAGCATTCACCGTGTCTTCCAGCGAACCATGGGAAACGCTGCCACAGCCAAGAAAGGCAACGAGCTAGAGAGCGGTGAGTTTATTAGACATTTGCGTGCTTTTCTTTTATTATGGTTAGCATTGAGGTTACGCCGCAAAGAACGCTGGGTAGCACGGAGTCGGTCGCGCGCGCTCGCATCCATATAAGAATTCATAGCATCCTCACGCGACGCTTCCCCCCCCCCCCCCCCCCCCCCGCGTGTGTGTTTTTATTATCACGTACGCGTTGGGTTTTTGTGATAACATTAGCAACAATAAAAATGGCCTTCTTGATAGCGTTAGCTTGTAGCCCGAAGACCCGCTTGTGTTGTTATCTTCTGCACGGGGTGGGGTGAGGAGGGTCGCAGAGCTGGGTGTAGTTGTTGGCCGATTACGCGTTGCCAAAAACATAAACGCACTCCGAGCTCATTTGTCTGCTTTCTTATACGCAAATCATTTATTTACATTGACAACCTGACGCTGTATATACACTGTCTTGCCTGCTGCTAACTTGGGTCGGGGGATTAGCCGTAGAAGGCCCCACATCCCACTGCCTCTTGATGGTGGTAGTAGTAGTAGTAGCTATTCAGGCCTTTATTACTCAGTTATGGCGATGCAAGCGTCCATATGCAGAGGAAATGCTTGAAATTCCTCACATCCTCACCACATATCTTGTCCTAAATGTGGTTCAATCAATAATTTAGACCTATGTCACTATAGTACTGTGTTTAACGCTTGCTTATCTACTCAACTACACTATACCCATAAAACATCACGCACACATTTGCAAGCCTATAAATAGCACTTGCATTTACTAGAAACAATTGTGCTGCATTTCCTCTCATGGAGCTCCCTGGACATATTTTATTCCCGTTACATAAACAAACCAATTCTCCCAGTGCAGCATCATGCCCAAGTATGGTGAGGAAATGACAAATGTGATGTTTCCATTCATAAAAAGCTCAAGACGTACTACTTGTATTTGCCTTCTTGGCATTCACGCACGTAAACAGTGTGAAGGAAGCCAAAGCGTGTATACCTCGTGTCTGGGAGCTATTTTGCTCTAATCTGACTGTGGTAGAGGACTCAGTTGTCATTGACTCGAGCAGCTTGTCATCAGACCTTCGTCAGAGGATAAGGAGTATTACAAGCTTTGAAAGGTTTGACGCAACTGGGCCCAGGACTGTGTTACTCCGCTTGTACGCACACTGATGGCACCACAAGATAAAGTGGCACAAACAATCACATTTATCTGTGTTTACAAACCAAGACACAGCAGATCATCCCGTTTGAAAGTCACTGCCTATGTTTTACACCGAAGTATGCGGAACTTGGGCTTATCAAATTCAAATCTAAGTTCTCAACGTCCTTTTACAAACTACTGTCTGCATTCCAATGAGGTTTATTAGCCTGTTATGAACAACCCATGCAGAGCGGCGTCCAGGAGGCATGGCCAAGCTGTGACTTCAGACAAGAGCTGGAGATTGCGTTTCTTGTTGGCCGTGATCCCTCGATCTTGACCGGCTAACTGCTGAAACCATTTAAGCTGACACTATGGCCCGACAAGCAGATTTGCAGAGCGACCTGGTTACCCACAATCCACTTCCTCGCTCTCAAAATATAAAAGAGCAGCTTGTGCAATAATTGTAAGAGATATAACAGCAGCGACAGAAGCAAAGTGAAGTGGATTTTTGTTCAATGTAGGACTCCACAATTTTAAAGAATTATATCATTGCGATTAAGATTTGAATGTTTAGTTATATTTGTTGAAATTATATGACAAGCAGGTTCTCAAAGCTGGAGAACCTAACTTTGAAACCACAAAAACGTACAGTAATTCATATAACTAGTTCCTCGCTCTCAAAACTGTTTGGCTCTGTCACTAGTTTTACATGTACTTTTGTCATCTAAGATGGTTAATAACTAGATATCCATTTGAGTATGTATCAATACTAAATTACATAAACAAGACATAAGTTGACATTTCTTGATACATTTAAAACTATATCAGAACTTTAATAAAAAATAAAGTATCCCCATAATAAGGATAATATTTGAAAAAAGTTTGAATTTTGATACTAGTTTAGTATGTTACTCTAAGTATTGTAACGTTACCCTTAGTATTGTCACATCTTTAGATTAGCTTGTCCAGAGAAGAAAGTACTGGCCCTCACTCCAAGGGCCAATCAGCCCTCAGTATGTAAAAGGGTGAAATGTTTTCTAATAAGATAAGGGCTGCATGTTGTGGTCTGATTTGTTCATAAAATGTGTCTTTCTGTTTGGAAAAACAAAATGTATTTATGCAATAAACAACATGTAGGTACACCAGCTTTAAAAACCAATTTTTTTAATTTACTATGAACAAATCCCTCCAAAAATGTCATGATGAAGTGGTTGGGCTTTTCCATTAGCAGATAAAAAGCATCAAATACACTCACATGAAGAGAAATACTCTTTTTTAATCTCTTATTAACCTGTTTTTGACTATTGCAGTGATCCTTGTGTTTCTAAGCCTGTTGCAGAGCTCTAAACACAGATAGCCACATATAATATGTAACTAGATCTTTTGCTGTTTGTAATGAATAATTACCGTCTTTGCTATTGGCTCATTGCGGCCACTAAAATTGCGAATTTGATTTGATTTGTGCAGCCGTAATTCAATGGAATAGTTCCATGGTATCCTCGTTTTTTCTTATGACGCTAATATACTGGTAAATGTTAAATTAAATCTTTTTTTGTTGTTGTTTTTTTAAATTAGATGAATAAGGGACGTACTGTACATTGCAAATTAGCCTTGTCTGTATGTTGGAGTCTGCCACATGTTTATTGAGTACACTTGTCGCTATCAAATAAATAAATAATGTTCCATCCTCGCATACAGTCCGATAAAGAGGTTTCCATCGTGACACCTCTTCTGTTTCACACATGCAGACTCGGCCCTGGCCCTGTTAGTTACACATGGGGCCAGAATCACATATCGCTGCTATGTTATGCCTGAGTGGCCTCGGCTCACAGCTTTAGCAGCTCACTTTTCCATTTCAAGTCAGCGGGCCATACTGGTGATGGAAAGACACCTGCGCAGACAATCAAGGACTATTTTGGAAGCTGGGAGGAATATATTGATGCACTGTCGTTGTGTTGTTGGTCTAATTCTAATTCGGATACACGTTTTGAGTTTGGGAAAATTACACAAGTTAGAAATTAATTTACAAATGTTAAAATCCTAATTTAGGGGAGACAGGGCCACCATTAGAACGAGGCCAAGGTGAACGGAAACAAATGTAATTTTGAGTGTGTCTAGTTTTCAGCAGGCATCATTTTAAGAGAAATAGTACTTTAAAGTCTCTGCATTGTCAATATAACTGGACAATCCCTTTTCATTTACTTAACTACAAAACTAATCAATTGTGTTTAAAGCTGGGGCACCTGACTTTCAAACTACAACAATTGAACTAATCCATCTCATTAGTTCCTCGCTCTCAAAACAGGGGTTTTATCACTACTGTCCAAATGCATGTATTTTGACTTAATAGATCTTTTTGACCAGATACAAAAAAGTGAAAAAGAGTGAATCTATCTCACTCAGCTCATCATCTCTCAAAGTGTCCAGTAGTGAATCACAGGTTCCTTCTTACAAGTATACAGCAGAGTATTTCACTATCTTTTATATTTTATGCAGTTGATATTCTAGCTGGTATCAGGAGTGTTTAGACATTTCCTGAGCAGTTCCTGGAACATTAGTTGTATAATAAAAATAAATAATATTACTGTGTGTGACAAAATACAGCTCATTGTAGTTAAAATTAAAAGTGTCAAAAATAAAAAATGTGTGATATTTTAGTATGAGGACAATTCATGCTTTACCAAACAGGTTAAATCTGTTGTCATTTTGCCCTTCACCAACAACTAATGTAGTGATCAGAACTCTTTCAACTGCTCCGTCCAGAAGTTTAGAACATGCCACAGGCAGAGAGACCCTCTTCTTCTGGTTGTATTGTAAATACAACCTCCATCAAGAGGCTTTGCTTTAGTATTTTCTGTGTACACTTTAGTAACCTACTGTTTTCACAGCATTGGGCATTCCCTACTATTAGAGTGATTATTCTCAGATTGATTTGCAAAGAAATCATTACAAATCGTTACAACAACAATCCTAAAGTTGTATCATCGTGTCTATGACCTACGATTCATCATTGTTTACGTTGCCTTTCATTCCTATTAGGGCTTCATCTGTAGTTTATTTGAAACTAATTTAACCCAGCACTTCAATGATATCATTTAAGTTTACAGTTTAAATTAATCAACTCAAAGCCCTGCACAATAAAGAGAGACAGTATTAAAAAGTAAAATCATAAATTATCACACAACATGAAGTACTTACAAGAAATAATCACAAGAAAAGAACAGATATTATTTTTTGTTATATCCACACTGTTTTTAACGTAGACTTTCAACGTTATAATAGAAACTTGTTCTAAGTAAGAACATAAAAAGAATATTTGTGTTACAACCCAGCAACTTTTAATGAGTGGTTTTGACGAATCAGGATGTAAACAGGGGCTGTCTAACAAGGAATTGAAAGTGAAAAATGTTCCCTCCTGACATTTGTATCTGCTGCATTTGCAGTGTGAGATTTGAACAGTGTCACGTCTCTCCTGAGTTGTACCCGGCTCTCCTGTTGCTCCAGTCCTTGTCAGGCCACAGATGTGCACCTCCCATGGCTCTCTCTCCCTCACCAAAGCAAACCCGCTGTGACATAAACAGTGTCCACTCCAAACAAAGTCCAAGTGGAGGGTGTACTCCACTCTGTGTACATAAACCTTACAGCCACTATAAACGTGCCATCGCCTCACACCACAACTATTCAGACATTACATTACATTACATTACTCTAGGGCTGCGAGAAGGAACCAAAATAGCAATTTAAACGGTTAATAATTTTCAAATAGACTGACAAAAAGACACACAAATCATTTCAATAACATACTTTTTAAGTCACCAAAAAGTTCTTCTGATTATAGTTTCAAACGTGGCAAAAACATATTTTTTCTCTCTCTTTGTAAATGGTCGACCAAAGATATTCTTGGTCGTCTACACAAATGTCCTGTTTATCGCTTAGTCAAATGTTCAAAATATTATTACTATGTAGGGAAAAAATCAGCAAATTTAGTAATTAATAATAAAATGGATAAATTGAGAATTTTAATATGCAAATAAATACCAACATCTGCTGTTTATTTCCATATCATCTCATTAGTGCAGTTTTTGCATTGGAAATTCTTGTAATTTAATTGAAATATTTAGTTGATTCTAATTAGTTATATAGAATAATTTTGTCTGTGTAGTGCAGAGCCATCAACCGATTCATGGACCAAACGACTAATTATTGACATTCCTAGTATCTTGCTTGTATCTTCTTTTAGCCTTATTTTAATCATCAATCCCAAATCAAACTGTGGTGTACGTACGTCCAGAAAATAGCAATTTTGTATTATTATTTTCAAAACCTTTCAGCCCTCATCACAATAGAACACACACATCCTCAGTGCTCTGCTTTATCTTCATATCACTGCATGACCGGTTACAGCAGCAGCGGCATGTCGTTCCGGGAACACCTGTTTTATGAAAAGTACAAATTCCTTCATTGTTTCATTGCGGTTTTTTTCACTACATATTTGTGATGTATGTTGATGTCTTATATTTGTATACTCTCTTTCCTGTCTTCTCTTCATCTCATCCGTGTGGGTGAATGTTCCGGCAAAACTTTGGTGAACTGTAGAGACATTTGGTACGCTCCTCAAGAAGAGAGATGGCCAGATTAGCACTAGTCGGCATTGCTGTGACGCTTGCCTGTGTTGTGACCTGCATGCCTTTTTAATATGTACATGTTTTTATCTACATTCTCTCAATCTGGATATCTGCTTTCTGCTGTCTTGCCCATACATTGGTTTGTCTCTGCTTGTTTTTGGCTGTGTTGAGCATATATAGGAATCCTTGTGGTGGCCATTTGTGACCCAAGTAGTAATAATAATATAATAATAATAATAATGAGTGTTGTGTTTTTGAGACTAAACACTTTTTTGTTTCAATCAAACAAGTGTCTTGCCCTGCATCACTTCTTGTCTGCCTGAATTCAATGTCGAGTGACCACCTGTCTCATTATTGCTCGTTATAAGGACGAAAGGAGGATTTGTGAGGAAAAATGTATAATTTGGACTCAAAATCTGCATAGCGGTGGGAAATATTAAGAAAAAATGTGATGGCAAACAATTTGAAATAGAACAGACAGCAATTAGTTGAAGTTACTTTTGACTTTTATGGAACTACTATATGAAAGTTCCAATGAAGATAAGATAAGTTAAACATCAGGTTTGAAAGAAATTACTGATAATTGATTAGTCCTATTTAAATATGTAATAAACAATCAATACTATAAGCACGTAACTTGTAAGTGCATCTGGTTGTACATACAAGGACTCAAGACAATCTTGCTAATTCACATTTATCGTTGTATAACCCTATTTCACAACAGCAGTCGTCTCGGAGGACTTCATTCTTCAATCTGTTATTGGAAAATTTAACAATTTCAACTTTTCCTCTTGTCCTTTTTTAGAGAACCTTATTTATAAAACAGAATTTTTACGTAAAGCTGGGGTACCTTACTTGGAAACCACAAAACAATTAACCAATTGAGGACCCCCTTGAAAAAGAGATGATTCATCTCAAGGGGCAATCCATAGTAAAAAAAAGAATATTTTTTTGGTTCTATCTCTAGCTTTCATGTGCAACAGCTTTATCAGTGAAAAGAGAGGGCCGCCCTCACTCAGCCAACCAGCTCTCAGTATGTAAAAGATTCAGATATAGACATTATGTTGTGGTCTGTTTTTTTTCACCAAATTTAAACAAGATTCTTTCTGTACAAACAAAATATATTTATATAACAAAAAGTCAAGTACTCCAGCTTTTTCATTATGTCCAGTCATTCAGGACTTCAGCTCAAGCTCTGAAACCTGTTTTAATATGATAATTAAACCCACACAAGCCTGAATTATGCACTTTTCTCACAAAAACATCTGTAATTAGTGTGCAATTAACTATTTGTCAACATGAACTTTTGCTGATTTGTATTATGTTTCTATTGCCTTCATCTCAGGCGCTGAAATGTTGTCTTCAAAATTGAATTAGCAATAACAAACAATCAGGTCATAAGACATTTATACATTTCATCATATCGTCCTCTTTTTGTGGTGGTCGCTCGACTTGAATGTTGTCATTTTGTGTTTTGTGACGTGTTTTAGTGCAGAATAATGTGTTCCTTCTGTGTCATGTTATTTAAATGTACAGTATATCCAGATGAGAGTTGTTTCTTCTCCTTTAACACCTTTCCTCGTCAGCATTTTTCAACCTTTCCAAACTTTCTCCTTTTCCCAACTGACAGTCTTTTCATCTACACTGTTAGCAGAATTTCTCTTTCTTACTGTATTTTCTGTTTGATTTTAGTGAAAGAGTTTCTAGCCAAAGCCAAAGAAGACTTCTTACGCAAATGGGAATGCCCCGCACAGGTCAGTATGTGCCGTTTGTTTTTCTCTATTTCTAAAAATTTTACATGAAAAAAATGCATTTTCTTCCGCTTTATCCGTTACCGGGTCATATCCAGACTTCCCCATCTTCTCCCTGGAAGGATATGCCCGAAAGTCTCCCTCAAAAAACAATTTATTTTTAAATTATTAGTTATAAACGGTTTCTTCACTATGTTTACATGCAAGCCAGGAATACCAAACTTCTGGCATATTCCAGGATTAAAATAAATAGGTAAACTAGATAATTTTTCCGTATACTCAAAAGGAAAATTCTTTGTTTCTATTCATAATGTTAATTTAATTTGTAAAACTCCTATGCAACAGACAGGTTATATTTAAATTAACTTTTACATTGTTTTTACTTCAGACTGTGAGAAAAAATAATCACATCTTTCTACAGTCTTTACACTAAGCTTCCAGATTCTACTGTACTTAAGAAAATTGACTTTTGAGCTTTTAACCATCTTACATTACATCAAATACAGACCTGGAGATGTTTTTGAATCTGTGCATGGTATTTTTGGGAACTTCTGACACAAACATGTAACTCTGCCCCTTCTGTTGAAAATCTTCTGTATTAGTTCTGTGATCTGATGTTATTGTATCGCTAGGACATCATTTCAAGTGAAATTACATTCTTTAGAACCAATTTAATATGTTTTTGTTGTATATAAAAAAACTACTACTCCCTCTGGTGGTTCCAAGAGGAGTTACAAGCAGGTATCATTTTTCACCCTTTATACTTGTTTCACTAGGGCACTATTTCACACTCTAAACCAGGGATGTCAAAGTCCAATACATCAGAGGGCCAAAACAACAAATTTTCTACAAGGCGAGGGCCGGACTGGTTCAATGTTTATTTCGATGATTGCGTGTAATTGTACCGAGACCTAACACAGTGTACCATATTTGATCAAAAAAAAACTTCCTTCAAAGAGAAAACACATTTGCTTAACATTAAATTAATAATCTAATATTTTCTTATGGCTCTGTGCGGCCGGTTCTCATACTAATCAAATATCATCCCGGGGGCCAAGAAAATGTCTTCGCGGGCCAGATTTGACCCCCCGGCCTTGACTTTGACACAAAGAAAAAAAAACAAGTAAACAGTTCCATTAACATTATCCATAAAATTACGTCTTTAAAATCCATTCATCCTTAGAGCAAAAACAATGTATTCATCCAATAAATAACTTGTTCCCCGGTTGCCCCCTCGACACGTGTAGGGCCTTATGGTTCTGTCACTGGAGCAGGTGAGTCAGAGCAGCCACTTAACCGCAAACCTGCCTGTGTCATTGTTTAAGGGGAATGTCCGACTCTAGCAGCTTTGGCGTGTTTTAAGTGCGCTGCAAAGGGCAAATGAGGAAAGAACTATGCATTTCCAAGCATGTCCACAAATCAAAAAGTATGTGCAATGTTGCTATAACTCTTATTTGCTAGTGCATGGTTATAGGAATATGGCAACAACAAAAAATACAGAGAGTGTAGAAGAGTCACGCATGTAAACATTTTGACTGAAAACAATGGTCGAAAATGGGCCATAACAAGAACCTGATACGTGACCTGCTGATCCAAATACCTTTATTATGCTTATTATGCACTGTAGGGATGGGATGGTATTACATTCATGGTATGTCTTGTATTTGTATTTCTATATCTCAAGTTCGCAAACATATACTAGATCTATAAAAGCACACTGGCAGAAAGACGTCAGAAAGATAATTCATGTTGTGTGTATTATGTATCCTAGACAGATACTTTATGGCCTGTTATTTTTCTGCCCTGTTTCTCACAAATAATGAATTAAAGGATCTGTTAAAGCTGGGTTACCTAACTTTTTATCCCCTCAATCAATCCATATTATTTGGAAAGAGTTGAGTGAAAGTAAAATGTGAACTAACCAGAAAGATTCCCGTGTGTCACTATTTGGCTGAGAGCTGACGTAGGGTGGTCCTTCTTTGTCACTTTTCTGTTTGAAAAGTGAAAAAGAAGCAAAGACATGAAAAGCAGTGATTGAACCAAACTGGTGTGAAAGAATAGGGACTTGTTAGATAGTTTTTTGTATCACATAGTTTATATTTTTATGGTCATAAAACCAGGCACCCCAGCTTTAACACCATCAGACGTCCACCCTCTACTAATACCATGGCATACCATTCTATCATGTACTGTCCCATCACTAGTGCAGCAATTTTTTTCCTCCACAGTTCAATCAATGGCCTGTGTTGTTTTGTCCCTACAGAGCACAACGTGCCTAGACGACTTTGAGAGAATAAAAACCCTAGGTACGGGCTCCTTCGGAAGAGTCATGCTCGTCAAACACAAAGGAACAGAGCAATACTACGCCATGAAGATCCTGGACAAGCAGAAGGTCAGTCCCAACAACGCAAATGTAATGTAATTGGGTTTTGAATATGGTTAGATTCGGTCAGATAAATGCAGTCAGCCAAATTTGTACTACAATAGGGCAACAGGTAAGGTAAGATTAAAAGATAAACCAAATAGTGGAGCAGATGGTTTGAATTTTATTTATTTTTTTAGCCAAGAATCCAACAGGAACAAAGCCAAACTGGACAAACTATTTCAGGATTTATTACTGCCACATTTTTGTTTTTATTTTCTTTCATAATTTCTATTTTTATTTTCAAATTATACAAAAAAAACAGTCAATACCAGGGCAGAAACCAAATAATATGACTTTAGATATTAATTCCAAGTTTAAAGCCATAGTAGGTATCCTTTTAGCCAAACATTATAGAAGCATGTTTAAAATAATTGTGTTTTTGAAAGAAGTATAAAAAAAATTCTGAAGGAGTGTCTTTTTCTCCTGACGTACTGTCACTTTAAATTGTCCAAATGAAATGCATTGTAGGTCAGATGGCGTAACTTGTAAATCGTAAACAGAAAATGCAAATAAGGGGGAGATATTAATCCATTTCCTCTTTGCAAAATGATTCTTCCTTCAGACGGATTTGTATTTATACTCTACTCTCCACAGTATATAGCGATGGCCCAGCTGGTTTTAGGACCTATAACCCCCAGTCAATTATCTTCAGAATAAAAAACATATATAGTAGCATTTTTTACAGGAGCTGTCCTGGTTTAGGCTTGGTTTGAATATGATTAATATTTTTGAATATGATGAATATTTTTGCTTTTTTTGTCAACAAATCAAATGTTGCAACTAGGGTTAAATATAGAATGTGCATTGTATCTGGCCTAGAATCTATAGTCCTCTGAAAATATGTAAAATTCACCTGTTTATAATGTGATAATTTCCATAGTTACAGAGGGGTAAAAAATGGCAGCCAGCTTTTCTCTACTAGCATAAGGCTTGTCGCTAGCTAACAAATCTGACTGGCATTCAAGCATGTATGGACTATAATTGACTTGAAAAAATTGTCAGCGTTCAATGGTGGTTGTCAATATTTGTTTCCCCCTCCGTAACTATGGAAATGAACATGATGCAATAAGGTGCATAGAAAATAATTGATAGAAGTTGAAAAGCTTTGATCTAATGGTATCCCCTGCTTTCAACTAGATTCCCAAAGCATTAGAGATGTCCAGTTTTAGACAGATTAATGTTTGTTTATTTAATTTATTATTATTATTTTATTATTTATTTACCACTGAGAATAATAACCTATTTTTTAAGGGAGTCCTGGACACGAGGCAGCAAAAGTTACATACAATTACATACAATTTCAGATTATAAAAACAGTACACACAAATTCATAAAATTACAGATTATAAAAACAGTTACTTATAAATTACTCTGGAGCAAAGAAAATGTTCCGAACCAACGGCTACATCACGGCTGCTGTGACCTTATTACTATAATTACTAGAATGATTTGTTGCTTTGTTTATATGTTTGGATGTGTTTCTGCTGCTACTACTAGACATCTGAATTTCTCCTATGGGGGATCAATACAGTATCTATCTATCTATTGTAAATATGTATGCCAGATGCCAACATTTGTGCAGTAATATATGGAATGCCCTGCTACCCGTACTGTAGTCTGTGGCCATCTGGCACCGCTCTGCTCTGTAAAGGTTTCTCTCTGGGGGGGAGCAGTCTGAACACCACTGGTTTTACCGACGGCCAAGCGCCTTAGTTCAGACTGGGAGATGAGCTGTTCTTCCACGGCGGCATTTTCCGCTGTGCCGCTGGTTCATCACACTTTGAGGTCATGTTCTCTTGTTCTGTCAGGTGGTGAAACTCAAGCAAATAGAACACACGTTAAATGAGAAGAGGATATTACAGGCCGTGAGCTTCCCCTTTCTCGTCAAACTCGAGTATGCCTTTAAGGTAAGATGTATAGATTTTCATTCCTATTTCCTGCAGTTTATTGTGTATAAATCGACCGTCACAGTCTACAGTAGCTATTCTCTCGCCATCTTTACCTTTGATACAGTTCTGTTTGAATCTAAGCATAACTGTACTAATATTCAAGGGGGGGAAATACCAAAATTCCAATCCCGAATTCAATAAAAGTTATAGTTTGTTCAAAAAACCTCCATGATATAAAAGTAAGTACACACAATAACCAGAGGCTTGAGCTATAAAGAAGCCTTCCACAAATAAAATACTTACGGTTCACGTTTTCTCTCCTTCTTTTCTTCAAAATGAGCCTTTTCCCACCAATATCCATCATTGCATTATTGTCATAGCCTCAAACCCCTCTTTTATTTGTGTCCTAAGAGAAAAAAAAGTATTATTGTTTTATAATCTGCACTGAAACCGTCCATCCACCACAGAAAAAACATACTGTATCAGTGGACATTGATGAACCTATAATTATGATCTAATTTATTGCATTAAGTTTTCTCGTTTGTCAAATCTGATAATGAAGCAGACAAAACATGCAACTTTTCACAGCTTTACGTTATATTTGTTTTCCCTTGTCATTTACAAAGCTGTTTTTAGAGTAATTCATGCAGGTTTGTGTCATTTCTCCTAAACTTGAGGACCATTGCTGACCCCCGACTCCTGTGGCCACACGCACCCTTTACTCACTTGTAGCATTTTTGTTCCAAGGAAAACAAAATGACGTCACATGAATGATTTTTATTTCAACATTGATTCATTGTTAAAAATACATCGATCGTCAATATTTTGCAGATAGAGGCAAATCAGACATGTTGTGCTTTGCTATAGTTTTCATTTCACCATTTTAATTTTTTTTGTTCTCAATGTTGATCCTAAAATAATTTAATCAAAGAAATTAGTCTGCTTATTTCTTCATCCAAAATTGCAGGACATTTATGGCTCCTATGTGTCTGTTATTATTGCATTTTCAGTGTCCGAGCTGCTTGATTTTCTGATCTGTTGCTGGTGAATCGACAACTTTATAAAGTCCTCCTGTTGTGGCCTATACAAAAATAAATTGAATTAAATTACTGAATTATTTTTTCCCGCCTCTTTCCGTCTATACAACCATAAATGAGTGGCGTGGTTACATAGCAGGTCATACTATTAGCGATCAATATTGGTTTCCATTCGAGCCAAAATGTCTGTTCAACACTGCCAAATAATAATGTGTTATTTTAAGGGATGGTCACAGTAATGGCACTTTGAATGAGAATGAAAGGTTTCCCAAACTAGCTTGAATCACAAAATAACATGTTCCTTCCTATTGTCCTGTGTTTTAAGAAGTATTTTCTATTTCAGGACAACTCCAACTTGTACATGGTGATGGAGTACGTTCCTGGTGGGGAGATGTTTTCACACCTAAGACGAATTGGCAGGTTTAGGTATGAAACAATAACTATGAGTCATTGCTTCATGTATTATTCACTCAATAATAACTTTCTCTTTTGTTGCAGTGAACCACATGCAAGGTTTTATGCTGCCCAAATAGTGCTGACGTTTGAGTACCTCCATTCGCTAGATCTCATTTACAGAGATCTAAAACCAGAGAATCTCCTCATCGACCACCATGGCTACATTCAGGTGAGGAAAGAAAACCTGATGGGGTATTTCAAGGGTGCAGGCAAAAGATTCAGATTTTAATTCATTTTATTTGCCATTTGCAGTAAAAGTACTTTGGAATACATTTGCCAAAGTGCTCAGTGTGCACCAGATACATACATACATAAATAAAACAGCATTGATTTTTTTAAAAGAACTGGTTTTAGGTACCTAATTTGTAGTTTTGTTTCATGAATACATTCGCTTTGTCCCAACAGAATGAGTTTAGTTTCATTTGGTTTTGACTCTATAAAGTACTCTCAGTCTGGAGATGAAGTAGGGAAGGTGGGTGGTATGGAGAGGGGGGTAGGAATAGAAACAAATTAAAAAATAATAATAATACACACATTGTACTTTTTGTCATTAACTGCCATTAACTGCATTTAATTGTGTGTAAATAAATACGATAGATAGTAATAATAAAAAGTTACATTTTGTGAAGACATCTGATCACATGCTGACTTTATCTCATTAGAAAAGATGTTATCTTTCACATACTGAGAGCTGATTGGCTGAGAGAGGGTGGTCTAAAGGTTTGACCGAGGCCAAACATACATACATGTGAAAACCCGTGACTGTTTTGAGAGCAAGGTACAACAGAAGTTAGTACAATTATGGGTGATACTTAAATCAAATACGGTAAAATGATTGAGTTAATTCCCTTACCTACATTCGTTATCTGCAAAGTAACTAGATATTTGAAAATGTAAGGAGCAGAGAGTTCAGATATTTTAAAAGTTAGAAGAAAGTAAAACATTGTCAGAAGAAATATTGTAGTTAAGTATTGATATCAGGAGAAAATACTTTAATTTCTTGCCCCCTGTTATTTTTTTTATTTTTATAGAAATGTAGAAATACTTTACTTACTTGCCACCTGTTTGTTTTTATTGTGTATAAATGTAGAAAAACTTTACTTACTTGTCACCTGTTACTTCTTTTTAATATGAAGTATATATATATTTTCACATGCATTCACATAAACACAAAGACAGATATACAGAACTGCACAGTACTGTTTTGAAAGTTTAATCCACAAAAACGTACCAAAGGAATGCGTTTGTTTGTCCAGGTGACAGATTTCGGCTTTGCCAAGAGGGTAAAAGGTCGGACCTGGACGTTGTGTGGGACACCGGAGTACTTAGCACCAGAAATTATTCTCAGCAAAGTAAGAATATTGAATTTATGCATTAGGCTTTCTATATTTTCCTGCATCTTATCACATCAGTGAGAAATGCTCGTGCCTCAGACAAAAGTAGACAAAACGTGTTCAAAATTAAATATGAAATTTCAGTTTGACCTTTTTAGGGTTGCAACAATACATCAATTTTCGGAGTAATATTTACGCTATAGTTGAGCTCTATTTACAAACTGTGAAACTGGAATGTGCTGCTGAGAGACATGATTTATAACAGAGCAGAAGTTGCATAAAACCAACAGAAAAATTGCAATTGTCTGAAGATTTTATAGAAACACATTGCATAGCGTCATATTGTACAGATCACTGCATTTTCAACAAGTGTGCAGTTTAGATTAAATTAGAATTGAAAGTGTTTCATTCATTGTAGGATCTGAATTTCTCCTTAGTGAGATCAATAAAGTACATCCTATCTTATATCATTGGAGAACATATGTCTGCATGTTTCTCGTTCACATACATTTTGGTTAAGTACGTACATTTACAACATAGTTTGACATACGAGACCAAATGGTTAAAAAGCATCTAACGAATGAATTATTGTTATATTATCCCTAAAAAATACACAACACAAGCTGAATGTTAGGACAGACTTTTGATAAATACTTTTTTTGGCTTAGATTTGTATTTCATGTATTTATTTATTTTTTACATATATACAGTTTGTTTCCATTGAATGAGACAGGCTTTGATTCATTCTGATTTGGTCCAATCAGGAAGTAAGATGACAGATTTTACTAAGATCTTGTTATGGTTGAGAGTCGATAATGTATGTTTTAAAATGATTAGTTTAACTCTCATAAGGGTTTTGCTGGAGTTGAATTCTAGTTGTAAAAATGTTGTTCTGTTTCCAGGGCTACAACAAGGCAGTAGACTGGTGGGCCCTGGGAGTCCTCATCTATGAAATGGCAGCCGGCTACCCTCCGTTCTTTGCGGATCAGCCCATTCAAATCTATGAGAAAATTGTGTCTGGAAAGGTAATGTACCGGCCTCGAGATTTCACTTTTATTCAACTCTTTAAACCAGTGATGGAATGAAATGGAATGGATTCTTTTGGACTTTTTTAGTTTTTATTTCTCTGACAATAAAAACATACTTTCTATATTATTATATGATTTCAGAACACATACTGTACACATGGGTACTTATCAACCATGAAAATAGTATCACCCAAAAAATGTTTTAAAAAGTCTGCAATTTTTATGGTAGAACAAATATTTAAACAATTATTCATCCATATTTTTTTATCTAAAGATCTGTGTGAAATTTTTTAGTCTCAAAGTAGATTTTTTTTAAAGAGGCACTTTCAGATTTCAGTAGATTTTGTCATTTAATACTTTTAATACTAATATTATTATGCCATATTTTGTTGCTTATGTGTCAGTACTTTTTAATAAATGTCAAATTATGTGGCAATGTTACATATGTTATACACAATTGTTTTTTTTAAATCTCTTACAACATTGTTCTCTCATCCAAAAGCATACTTTGACTTTGTTTAAACTCCAACAAAACACGTCCCCTTCTGTCCAAACACTGCTTTTTCAAAATTACGCCAAATTACATGATTAACAACTGTGTACCTTCAAATAAATCATGGTCAATTTTGCTCTAAATCTAACAGATATATATATAATTTCCCACTTCTAACTCCAATAGCCATGTTTATCCAAATATTTTCTAGTTAAAGCTGGGGTACCTAACAACAAACAAAAACAAAAAATTATCTATGTATGGTGATAAAAAACTTGTTCTTTGCCCTCTTACAAGTCTGTATAAAATTAAGACATAATGAGGCCTGATATTGTTTTTACATGTTTAACTTTTTCTGTACATTATACTTTATCGTTCATGGAAAGAGTTAGGCTCCCCAGATTTGTTCTCAAGATCAAAATGAACATAAATCATGCGTTCTGCTTGTGTGTGTGTAGGTACGATTCCCTTCGCACTTCAGCTCAGACTTGAAGGACCTCCTGAGGAACCTGCTGCAGGTGGATCTGACCAAACGCTATGGAAACCTGAAGAACGGCGTCAGCGACATCAAGGGACACAAATGGTTTGCCACAACGGACTGGATCGCCATCTATGAACGAAAGGCAAGGGCGCGCCAACTCCCTGTAGCCTCTGTAAACACGAGTTAATGAGATATTGACTTATAGATTAGGAAGTAGCTGTGTCCAGGGATTCCCTACTGTCAAGCTGCAAAACTGTTATTGCAAAACCATGACAAAGTTATCTATGGTCCGTGTGGTGATTATTGTGTGAATAGACGACAAGGACACTATTGTTTGTTTGAAACCAGATATTTCACAGTGCAGTCAGTGATTCTAGTCATTTGGTTTTCACTGTGGATTCACTGTGCTCATTGCCACAAGCCATCTAGCTTGGAAGTTTGGCATAATGGAGGACTTTGATTAATCAAAGTAGTTGTTACGGCGTATTAAAAATAATCAACCTTGATATCAAATTTAATCAGATTCTGGCAAGCCCCCTGCATTATGCTTTTAGATTGATGCGTGAGTATAGACATCTATGTATGTATTTTAGAGGAAGTGTACAAAGAATTTGAATATGTTTAGATATGTTTTTCATTGCAAAAACCAGAGATGGGGACTCACTATATTTATTGACTTGCGACTCAACTCGGACTCGTCCCCTAAAGACTCGGACTTGACTCGGATTCGTGGTTTTTGAACTCGTGAACATTGCGAGTCCTATGGCATGGCCTGCTGACGCTTCCATCCATTTCACAGTATACACAGGCTGGTAAGTCTTTGGATCTGGAACCCAGTGGTTAGATCCAAATAAGCATCTACGCACCTACATGTTTAGTTTAGTTTACTTTATTTATTTGATCAGGGACAATGCACAAACAACATTAGTCTAAAAAAGAAGAGATGTCATGTGCCAGGTTATAGCAAAAATGCTAATTTCCACCCGCAGTCCCTGGACAGGTTGATGTTATACTTAAAAGAATTCATAAAATATATACAGAATAATACATAAACGCTTACATCATAAAATATATACAGAATAATACATAAACGCTTACATCATAAAAGCACTTTCTATCATTCACTCTCGCTTTCAGTATTCACATACTTCTTGGGTTTTTGACCGAGGCACACCAAGCTATTGGAGTCATAATTTTAATGCATAGGAAATGAGACTTGGTCTTGTGGGTCAGAGACTTGTGTGCATCTCTGGTAAAAAAAAAAACATTGTTCCTTTTTTGAGTTGACATCTCTAATAAGATAAGATAAGATGTGCTTTATTTGTAATGTAAGAATCATGTTAAAAGTCATCAGTCATTAACATCCATGTTGTCTTTTTAAGGTGGAAGCTCCATTCATACCAAAGTGCAGAGGTCCAGGGGACACCAGCAACTTCGACGACTATGAAGAGGAAGAGATCCGCGTTTCTGTAACGGAAAAATGTGCTAAGGAATTTGCAGAGTTTTAAGATGAGTGACCATGGATATATCAGGGAAATAAGGGGATCTTTGCACTCTTCAAAAAGACTTTGGGATGGAGCAGAGACCATTGGTTTTCTTCTTTTCAGATCTACAACATAGTTCCTTCATTCCATTCAGCTCAACAATCCTCTGGTGCCGAAAACCTTCACTGTCACATGCACCTGCTTTAAAGGCAGACACACCACTTTTACTTTTTTACTGTCACTATTTTTTACTTTCAAGCAGTTAGTCTTGGATGTTGTACACCCCTTTTGAAATGTGAGATTATTTTCAGTTTTTCAGAAAAAACTCAGACAAAGGCCAATGTTAGCCCATGCACAGAAACGGAAGGAGTGTGGAGGTTTGACATACAGATTGAATCATGGGGAGTTCCCTCGATGTTGGGTGGTCTGTTACAATGGCCCGCTTTCACAGCTAGTATTGTCCTATGTGCATATCATCCGTTGTGTAAAACTTTATTGAACACTCAATGTTTGTTTTTAAATCATGACCAAATCTAGTTCATCGGAAGACACCAGAAGAGAGGTTTTTTTCCTTTCTTTGCTTTTGCCTTAGAGAGCCCAGTGGTCAGATCCAAAGAAGCATCTACGCACCTACATACTTCTTGGGTTTTTGACCGAGGCACACCAAGCCATTATAGTCGATGACAAACTGTTACATTAGTAAAACACATGAAGTCTAATTGCTTTGATCCTTCTGGGTCTGCTAGTTACATGTTTTATCTACTTTATGTTGCTGTGACTAACCTTATAGGATAGTTGTAGAGCTGCACTGTATCTGGAGAACATTCTCTGATGACACGTAGAATCCAAAGTGTACATCTGATTCTCCGTAAGTTTGGTCGATAAACGTCAAAGCAGTAGGCAGCCAAGGCCACATCATGAGCCACGTTCAGGCAGCGTAGCGAAAACCCAGACAGTTCAGTGCATCTTTCACAATATGAATTTGTCTGCATGTTTTTTCCCCACAAGGATACAGTGCAGTCCTGCTTTGTCGTCATATTGCTCCGGTATTTCAGGTCTGCTTCTGAAGACCGTTGTTACATATTATGGAACAATATTGACCAAAAAGAAAATAATTTTATCCCTTTTATTGGATTAATGTAAAGTTAATGTTTTGGCTTTGTGCCATAACATTGTTAAAGAAACTTTAAAGAGTAAGGCAGAGTTTATAATATAATGAATTAAATATGTGAAAACAATATTGACAAAGACGATATATTATTTTTCATCACCCACCAACAAAATTTGTTCGCATCAAAAGAATGTTGTTATGCAACCTTAAGGTATTCATGTTTGAAGGCTTGGTTTTATCCTACACATTTACGTACCAAACACTGGCTGGCTGAATAAAGTGAGGACTGCTCCTTTGTATCACATGTAACCCTGTCATTGTTAAGCTCATTACATTATACGTATAAGCATTGTTTCATATGTTTTTATTTATACACATTATAGATGCTAATAAATTTTATTTTTAAAAGTGTTTTCTGTGCAAACTTTGGATCAGTTTAAGTATATGAAGTGAACAGGTCATGGTCAATTACAGCGCCATGGAAATTATGTATTAAAGTATAATTGTTTTTTAATCTCGAGTGGGAAAAGTCTCAAAAGAATAATGAAAGCCATGAATAAGGATTTGAGTGGAATGATGATTGTCTGTGTACAAGGAAGAAATGGTTATGTTGGTTATGTTGACTTGCCATTTGATCCAATAAGAATGCAATGTCTTGGGATTGGCATACCTGGATTTATTTTTATTTTTTGACTCTGTTGTCAAAACCCACTTGGTAATAAGAGCCACAGACTTAAACTAAAAACCCACAAAATAACAAGTAGGCTTTGATGTTTAACCCTCCTCTGAACTTCAGTATTCCCACAATTAGAGTAAATGAGTCAGCGGAGGTTAAAACTACAGGACATACTTATAGCTTCACAAGTCCAGCTTGGGTTGCCAATTGTAAGCGTTTTAGAGGGTGATTGGGTTTATCAGGTAAGATTATATTGTTTTGAGATTTTATTGAAAACTTCCCCACTAGTTTATTTTCCTCACCTTCAGTAAACAACATTTCTTCACTGTTTGGCATCGTCTTTGGGAAAAAAGGCATAATCAGGAAGAAAGAACTATAAGACGTAAGAAAATATGGCATGTATGTGAGTCACCATCAAATAATGATCTGGGTAATTTGTGGATCCCTCCTCGTGTAAACAACTTCACTGTTCAGCAAAACTAAAAAGTCCAAAAGAAAGCAACGTTTTTGTGCTGATAAGAGCAAATAAGTAGAAGAGTCTGCAATTATAGGGTTTTAAAAAATGTTTGGTTTAATTAATGGTCTTGTGAAAATAGCAAGAAAACAGATCCATCCCACAACAACATGGCGATATCCCTCGGAAAAAAACAAATGGCCAAGAATGTTTTTTTTTTTTTTTATCATGGATCTATAATAATAACGGTTTGTATTTATTGTTTCTTATGAAAATGATGTGAGTAGGCGGAGCCAAGCTGCAATGACGAAGTGACTTCTGGGTAATGAAGTTTAATGGTCCACGTGGGAGTTTGGAAACATGGCGGGTCTGGAGCTGCTGTCGGATCAGGGCTATCGTTTGGATGGAAGAAAAGCCAACGAGCTGCGGAAAGTCCAGGCGCGGATGGGAGTGTTCGCTCAGGCGGACGGCTCTGCTTATATCGAGCAGGGAAACACCAAAGCCCTGGCTGTTGTCTACGGACCGCATGAAGTGAGTGGCGTCTTAGCCGCGTATGCTAAGAACTGGCGTTAATATCATGGATGTAACTAAGTCATTCCTTTGATTCATGTAGGGTTTAAATTGTGCACTTTAGAACAAGAATAGTTTTAAAAGTGAATTTCAGTAAAATCTAATCTGAAAGTTTCTATCTCTCAAATTAATTTGATTTATATCACGAATTATAATGTTGTAAACCGCGTCATACCAGATTTTTCATCTTGTTAAACTCAGAAGAGGGAACCCTTTTACTCAGCCAATCGACCTGCATGTGTGAACAAGTCGCCTCCCCGAGGTTTGTCTCTCCCTCCCACTGGGTTATTACCATGGATCTATAGGTGTATGCACCTTGCCGATGCAGAAAGGTCTCAGCCGGACATTTGCGGACATTGGTCATCTCGCTACCCTGTGGATTAAAGTCTCTGTGGTGTATGCGTTACTGCATTCTGTATTCTAATTGTTTGATTCTCTAATCTTCTCCAAGGGTAATCCTGCGGTGAATTGGGGCCATACAAAACATTTCTAATTGAATTGAATCAGCTCTCAGTCCAAAGCGTTACATTTCTAATTTTTCATAGGTTTGAGTTTATTGTGATTAAATCTGATCCCAATTTTTTTCCTTTACAATAGTCTCTCTGTTTGGAGTTTGGGACAAAATGTATATATCAACAAAATAGGTCCTGCATTAGTGTAAGTAAATGATCCAAGGATACTGAAATAGCCTGGTCTTACCACACCGTTGTATGAATTTAATTGTAATAACTGACCAGAGTTTACAGATGACTAAAGCCAGGCTAATACTGAAATAGTAATGTGAATCACATGCTCAAACTGGGCCATGCCCAGTTCACCAACGTTGAGGAAAACTGATTATATCTGTGTTGTTTTTCAGATGAGAGGTTCCCGGAGTCGCACTCTTTATGACCGTGCTGCCATCAACTGTCAGTACAGCATGGCAACCTTCAGCACGGCAGAGAGAAAAAGAAGACCTCATGGAGACAAGAAGTCCACAGAAATGAGCCTCCATTTGAAACAGACTTTTGAAGCAGCAATCCTCACCCAGCTCTACCCTCGATCCCAGATAGACATCTTTGTAAAGGTAGATGTTTAAACTTGAGTCTTTGAGCTTTCCCCCCATAGAGCACTTTGTAGCACTTCAGTGAAGTCTGCTCCTCTGTAGCAGAGGCCGTATCCTGCTAACATTTGTGTGAGGGCATTTACAACAAACTGCAGAGGCTGCTACTGTCACATGAACTGATTAATGTTGTGGAACTAAATTGTATTATAATTATGAAATATAAAACAATAAAACAAAACCAGAAGGTGGAGGTGGTAATGGGGTAAAATTTTACTCAAATGTATATATGTTAACTGTTACTACACCTGGTTATTAAACAAAAAATATCAATCATATTCCGAACAGAAAGCTGCTGTTCTTGCAGACTTAATGACTGAGAAAAAGCAAAACTCCTTTGTACTTACAATTCAATGAGAAATATGAATATATATATTTTTAAGAAAAACAAATGCAACTGATTCAGTAAATTGCATCTGATTTATCCATGTGTTTTGTCTCTTTACAGATCCTTCAGTCAGATGGTGGAAACTACAGTGTGTGTGTAAATGCTGCGACTCTGGCTGTGATTGATGCTGGGATCCCAATGCGGGACTACGTCTGTGCTTGCACTGTGGGCTTCGTGGATGAGACTCCGCTTGCTGATCTCTGCTACACAGAAGAGAATGGTGGGGTCAGCTCTCTGGCCATGGCTTTACTGCCGCGTGGTGGACAAATCGCTCTTCTTCAAATGGACGCCAGACTGCATCAAGATCATCTGGAAAGCATGATGGAGGCTGCGATGACAGCCTGCAAAGGTGTGAGCAAAGTACTGGACGAAGTCGTGCGGCAGCATTTGGAAGAAGCCTCAGCGCTCAGTAGAGACTGATTGTTTCAGTTGTCATTAAAAAGTGGACTTAATGCTGCTGCATCATTAATGTTTGTCATGCATCTGACCTATTTTTTATATATCAAAGAAGTATATTAAGGTTGTAAATTAAAGACCTCATGCATTCCTGTAATAAATGTGAACACACTTTGTTTAATATCGGCCCTCCACTTTGGTAACGTTTTTGGACTCCATATATTTACAGCTGTTAAAGAAGTCTTTAAGGAGAGGGGGGGTCTTATAAAGCATTTGGAGAAAAAAAACAAGTAATATAAATGGATAAGATGTGTTTTAAAAAAAATCCCTTGTTTCTGAGTGATATGTGTTGACTGATGACTGACACATACACTAGGTTTCCTCTGGTTCATATTTGTTAAAGGACAACTCACCCTCAAATCCACTTTTTTTTGCTGATAAACGGTATAAATGAGTGTCCAATAGTGTTGTCTACATATCCTGGTCATAATTTTGTCACTTTCTGCCTAAAACCGTCTGTGAGGCGCCATCTGCTGGCGACCTGTATTACTACATTTGAATTTTGAATCTGGCGCCAACACTGGCACAGAAGTTGGACCCATGGATGTATTATATTAACTGGATAGGGTATTACTAGCTTGTAGCTGAATAACTCACGTGCTCAGGGGATTCTCGCGGTACTGCAGACTGAACCAGACTAAATTCACGTGGGCTACCCAGAAATTTTCCCCATAGAACTCAATGCATATTAAAACAGCTCAACCTCAGCTGACAGAGAACCTACAGCTTTAATAAAGATCGGATTTTGTGGGGATTTTAGTGTCCCTTGTCATCCTGAACTTTTTTTCTTCTTAAATCCTTCGGTTTTGTTTAAATCCACACTTTAGTGCCACAAACTCTGCTCCTCTGGCTCTCGCTCTAACTCCCGCTCTGATGAACTGCTCTGATTGGTCAGAGCGCGGCCGAGACCCTCTGTGCACGTGCGTGAGACCCGGTGTGAGACCCACACACGTGTGTTTGGCGCAACGCATTATGGGAGATCATCCACTGCGCAGAACCGGGAGGACCAGACGATGCCCAAATACAGGCGAGTTTCCCATAGATCTTTGCGAGTTTCAGGCAACTTCCGCTAATCTTTCAGCCCCCATGCTGTCACAAAGCGCCACTGTGCACAACCATTCATTTGAATAGGGCGCCATCTTGGATCGCCGGGGCTTGGTTGGACCTGACGTCAGCAGCCCCCCGCCCAGAGCAATGTAAACGGCCCAGTCTCGTTCACGCCCCCTTTAGTCCTCCAGGCTACGCCCATTTAGAGGAAGATTTGAACAGGAAATGTGAGTAACGTAAGTTCCGAGGAGCGGGGGTGAGAACCACTTTAAAGTCAGAACAGACTAAAATATATATATTTTTTAAATGTACCCCGTTCAAGAAATTGTTTTCCTTGTTTGGTATCTACACACATCCCCTTTAACTCTCATACTCTGCTTTTGTTCTTTTAGACAAATAAAACATGTTAGTGCTTAAATTCTTTAGAGTCAGTTGTTATAGATCCATGGTTGTGTGTAATCATTTGTTTCCTGTCCGTCTGTCTCTTGTGTCCCCCTGAAACAAGGAAGTAGCGCAGTCGCGTTAGCTGCATCTGGCTCAGATTTCGGTATTTTACTACTGGATGTCATCCTCTGAGGGATAAATAGGTACTTGTTCTCATACATTGTTCATTACAAGTGTCAGTTTTACAGATATATTTGCATAACGATTTTATGGGCGTTTCAGTGTGTGATTGACACAAATGCCGGTAGTAGACATACCTCTTTATGAATGGGGCACAATGGCAATTAAACTAATGTTCCTTGCGACGCATCCAGTTCACTACATGCTTCATAAATGATAGGTCTGATAAGAGAAGTAGACACTGCCATTGCTAATTAGTTTCTTCTGAACTGTAGTTGCAGCATGGGGCTCCTGTCAGACCCGAACAGAAGAAGAGCTCTGATCACTCTGCTCACCCGCCTCAATGCTCCGATATGGTAGGTCCACATTAGGTACTAATAAAGAAGTATGTGCCCAAGCGTCTGCTAACTATGATCTCCCATTCACCTCAGTGTGGTCTGCTACATGGCGGGTGTGGCCTGGTTCATGGGTCTCGCCTTTGAGCCCTTCACTCTGCGAACCTACATGTCCGAGAACGCCATGGGTTCCACCATGGTGGAGGAGCGCTTCCCCGCGGGAGAGAGGGCTCTGGCCACGGGAAGGGAGTTTGGTGCACACAAGAAGAAATCTGGGTGAGCAATTTTACAGTTTTTACTAAAACTCACTTCTTTTGTCCCTTTCTACAGTTCCCAGAAAATTTAAAATCAGTTCAATGAAATAACCAGTCAGATGTACTGTAATAATTATAAAGCAATTGTAATATTAAGTGTTTATTGACACCCAAAAACCCTCACTTGACATTACTCATTCACTTCATACGCAATGGTGATTTATCGTGTAGCCACAGCTGCCCCCCATCCCCGCTCTCACAGAGACTCATACTTGGCAATGTGGGGGCTCACAACAGGTTAGAAATTGACAGTCGCTGCCATCCCACTGTAGCACATGGTGTTCCTTGAGGTCTCTCATCACAGTTATAACTAGACCCTGCCCTTCTTTGCCCTGCTTAGCTTCTGCTTTGTGCCAGGATCAGGCTTTCACATGCAGGTGGTGCCAAATAATGAGTGCTCCATGTGTTTGCAGTGGCATGCCGGTGGATTGGCTGGTAAAGACCATGCAATCTCGAGGTCTAGAAGTTTTCACACAACGATTTTCTCGCACCCTTCCTTTCCCGGATGAAAACAAGGAGAGATTTGTGAGTTTATTTTACTTCGTGTAACTTGATAACAAATACATTTCTGTGTTGATATTTAAGGTGATTTTAATTGTAGATGGTAAAAGGCACAAATGTGTATGGAATCCTCCGAGCCCCCAGAGCTCCACGGACAGAGGCCCTGGTGCTGAGTGCTCCGTGCAGTCCAGGGGATGGCAACAACCAGGCTGTGGGGCTGCTGCTGGGACTGGCACAGTACTTCAGAAGTAAGTCATGTCATTATGAACTATGAAGTATGTGTTATGAGAGTCTTTGTACATTGTAAGGTGCACGGTGTGATCTATATATTATTGACTGGTGACAGACCATCCATGGGAAAATGCTATATATGGCAATAATATCAGAATCAGAATTTGTTTAATTGCTAATGTAAGTAATAGGGAAAGTCACAAACTAGGAATTTCCTTTTGCTCAAGTGAACTTGACTATATTCAAGTTCACTAAGTACACATTTTTTTAAGCTGCCAGTTTTGTGATGAAAACGACAAACAACAACAAGCTGATTTACGTTTAATGTAATTCACTTTTACCCTTTGTGATCGTATTCATGCCAAATGTGACATGTACATATCTCCATTGTGAGATCAATTTAGTTTTATCTCGTAGAGTATTAGTATTAACAAACGGTTACATATGAGAGGTCTTAACTATAATATGTTTTTATGGATGGCTGTAATTCTCATTAACAGGTCAGATATATTGGGCTAAGGACATTATCTTCCTGGTGAATGAGCATGACTTGATTGGGATGCAGGCTTGGCTGGAGGGCTACCACCACACCAACACTACAGGTATTCCACTCTTTTACATTATTTACAATGTATTTTCCAGTCTCTTAAAAGATCAGCGCTAATTTTTTCCCCACAATTTGTTTCTTATAGGCATGGATTGGTCTCCTCTACACGGCCGCGGAGGTTCGATCCAAGCGTCTCTGTCTTTAGAACTGAGCAGTGATGTTGTGACTAGCTTGGACCTTGTATTAGAAGGGCTGAATGGGCAGCTTCCCAATCTGGATTTGGCTAATCTTTTCCATGCGTTTTGCCAGAAGATTGGTGTACTTTGCACCATTCAGGGAAAAGTAAGAAAGAAAACACAGTCAGCGCAGTATTGTCTGAGGCCCTGTATTAAAACAGTCTCTTTTATGTGTCCTTAGTTGCAAAGAAACGACTGGGACAGTGTTTCAGGCTATAGTCACGCCGTTCAGACCATGATGCTGATGGTGATGAAGCAGGCGAGCGGGCGGCCGTGGGGAGATCACGGCTTGTTCCTGCGCTACCACATCGAAGCGGCCACCATCAAGGGAGTCAACAGCTTCAGACAATACAAGACTGACGCTACCACTGTTGGCAGGTAGAAAGCAGAGAATACAACATCAGGCAGTTACAGGAAGATCTATCCAACTGTATCAGAGCCCGGGGTCTCCAACTTTCTTCTCAGAGAGCTACTTTTATACAACAGAAGAGGCAGAGAGCTACTCTTTTGTATTTGTAAAAAAAAAAAAGTCTGTATAATAACTATGACAAAACTTGGAGACGTATAACTAATATATATTAATTAAATATTTAAGTATGTAATTACTCAATAAATAATTACTCAATGTAATTATTCAGGATCACGTGTTGAACCTGGGAGCTACTGGTTGCTCCCAGGTTACAGAGAGACCCCTGATCTGCTTTATATGTGATAATATTTCATCAACCATTTGGTGAATCATTTTTGGAATTGAAATATACCTTTTAGGGGCATCTCACTTGGTTTTAGGCACTTTTTACCATCACAGTGCATCTTAAACATTTGGTAAACGCCTATGATAAAATTAAAAAATATTTGTGTTTATTAGTGGTCCTACATCATAGAAAAGAAAAAAATGTATTGTTTTCTTTAAGGAGTAAATGTTAAAAGGTAAAACGTGTTGACATTTCCTGCTGTGTCCCTCAGACTCCTTGAGGGTATGTACCGTAAGCTGAACAACCTCCTGGAGCGCCTTCACCAGTCCTACTTCTTCTACCTCATGCCTTCGCTCTCTCATTTCGTCTCCATTGGTTACTACATGCCTGCCTTCGGTCTGCTGGCCGCCATCCTGTTCTTGCGCGTATCCTTTGAACCCAGATTCATTCAATCTGTAAACGAGACTTGAACCACCCTTTACTCCAGCTGTAATAGTAAAAATAACTTTCCAGTTGTGCAAATTTCTGTCCACACAATAAGAGGTTAATCTGTATCAGGACAAAATGGAAAGTAGTGGCCCTCAAGCTTCATCCTTTTTTTGCTGAGAAGAGATTATCACTGCAAATGTACCATTTAAAAACCTTCTATCAAACATTGTAGTGTGAAATGAACCAGACATGGAGGTGATACTGAAAACCTCAGATACAAGCGACTTTTGGGAATGTTCGGTTTGGGCATTTAGACGCTTTTAAATTCACATTTCTGTTTCCAGTTCACGTCTCACTTTCTTTAATCATGAAATAGGCCTTAGACCTTTGGGTCCAACTCACGGCTCCTCCTCCTCCGCCTGAAGACGGCATCGCTCACGACAAACAAGTAACAGTCATTGCTTTGTGTTCCATAAACACACACTTTTTATGCATGAATATAAACTTCTTTTTTGTTTTGGATCTGTGCAGTCCAGTCCCGGGGTTCTGTCCGTGTTGACCCCTCTGGTGATCAGCCACATGACCGGAGCAGCCCTGTTTGTGCTTCCTGTCCGCTTCCAGGAGGTGGCAGTGGAACACTTCCCTGTGTCTGAGACGGAGGCTGTGGTGCTGACGGTCATCGCCATTTACACAGCTGGACTGGCTCTGCCACACAACACACACAGGTACAATATTATTATTTTCCAATCTAAGTTTACATACACTGTTGATAATTTTTGGAGAATAAATAAATGATATGATTGAACATTTCATTCAAACAAATTTGAGGTGTTATTTTGTTTTAAAAAGCTAAATAAAACCATCTACATTTCATCTAACAAACTGGCAACCTAAATATCAGCCTTAT
Organism: Knipowitschia caucasica; assembly: GCA_964034765.1. NCBI lineage: Eukaryota > Metazoa > Chordata > Actinopteri > Gobiiformes > Gobiidae > Knipowitschia > Knipowitschia caucasica. The sequence goes on from OZ035836.1 coordinate 9,864,076, forward strand.
TCTGCTCTCTGATTGGATATAATCTGATTGAAAAGCATAAATATATTGTTGACTATGTCCATTGTATTCTTTAATTAAGAAAATTCTACTTAAATATGATGTGAACATGTTGACCTACTATCTGCGGACACAAATGAAAACGTTGATGTAATTCAAGAAAATATCACTCACACCTACTATCACTACTACCTTTCATAATAATAAAAAAATAAAAAAAATAAAATATCACTCACAGACGCTTTAATACTGTAGCTGGGCAGACCTTTCTTATCAGGTGTTTAAAAACCTGAAAACAGATTTGAAGGCATTAAGTAAGTAATGTAAAATTAAATCAGAATGAAATGACAAATAAAAATCTACTTTTCTTTCACCTTCCTCCCTTAACAGCTCTTTGATAAGGTGTGTATTGTAAACGTGCCTTGGATTTCAGAATGATAAATGTGCTGGTGGTTCTGCATGTTTATAACACGGAAAATTCAGAAGAAATGGGACAATATTCTGTTTCTTTACTTACCGCCTGCGTTGCTCCATTAACAGTATGGAATTCAGCTTTTTAACTAAAGACTAAAGTCAGTAAAGGCAGTATGAACTCTACAGCCAAATATAGTGGACACTTGGACAAGGAGCCTGTGGGTGTAGAGTGGCTTTGAAAATCTACTTTGGAGGATAAGCTCGTCGCAGTCCATGGGGTCCTTTAGAAGAAGTTTAATTTGACACATTCTTGACTTTCCCATTGTGAAAAGCAGACTCAGGATCAAACAACTATCCTCCATTTCCCATTTCAACACAGGTCAAAAAACATGCAGTATGTATTATTAGTGGTCTAAAAACAAACCAACTTTTGTCGCCAGAACCTTCCTGCTTGTGACTCATGAAGCTGCTATGCCCTGATGACTGACTCATTCCTTATGACGACTTACTTTTGCATCTGCATTCTTTTGAAGTAAATGTGTGGTGCAGTTTTTGTTTGTGAATCTTGTGAAGAGCCAAAGCTACCTTTCTGAGAGCTTAATTCTACTCTCTGATTAGATTATCTGCCTGGAACTATAATGGTACTGTCTATATACAGTCTAACACACTAGCTCTATGAGGCCCAATAGGGAAGTGCTAATATTGACTTCCATTGAACAGTCAACTCTATCTCAGTAAGATCAAACTCACCATTTTGGGCTTAGAAATCCATGGTTTAGCGCTCTCTCTGATCCTGGCTTTTTTGTTTTGTGGGAGGACCAATCAGATGGCTTCATTTGCAGGGGGAAACTCCAGCTTGCCTTAGCGGATATGATTTGTACACCCTAGGGTTAGGGTGTTATCTGGAAACACATATAGCAGATGCATAATGTGAAATGATAATATTAGACTACAAAAAGTTATGAAAATGTATCTTAACATGAGCACATTTTGACTGCCTTAAAGATTTCTCCATCGTTTTATTAAGATACAAGACATTTCTCCCTTGGAATGAGACAATAAATAGAACAGTACTTAAGACTTTATGGCATTGTCCTATTGGGAAATCTTGTTTTTAAAGAAAATCAGAATGTACTCTAAGATTGATTGATTTTAAGCATTTTAACCTCCATATTTGATCTTTTGCAGTGTACATACAATCCTTTAGTATAGAGTTATTGTTCACTTATCTTTTGCGGTGTGCTCCTCCTTCCTACTGCTGTGTAACTGGTGATGCAACACTGACATTTCCCCGCTGTGCCCATGCTGTGTCTCAGGCTGCTGTCAGGGGAGGGCACGGAGCAGGGCTGGAGGGTCCTGAAGCTGGTGGCCGTGCTGTACCTGGCCGTGCTGCTCGGGTGCACCGCGCTCATCAACTTCTCCCTGGGCTTCATCCTGGCGCTCACCCTGGTGCCCATCGCCGCCTTCGTCACGCCTCACGTCCCCAAGTAAGACCCTCCCCCTTTTAGTACGACTTTTTGATCGGCTTTTGGTTCAAGGGAGAAGCGGAGAATGCATTGAGTGACTTGTACCATGATTCCCTGCACTATGATTATAGATATATATTCAAATCCAATCCACTTTATATATATATATTATATGTAATATATATATATATATATATATAGCACATTTTATAAAAGACGTTTCCAAAGTGCTGCACAGATAAAAGTAACACATTAAAATATACAAGTCTGCTAGCTTCAAATAAAAAAAGTATAATAAAGCTTTTTTTTTTTACTATTAAAATAAAGCAACTATATACATAAATAAACATAAAACAAACACATACATAAAAACATAAAACAATAAAATAAATAAAATAATGGACTACACAACTCATGCGGTTTTAAAAGCCCAATGCACATGGATAGTGTGTATGTATTTTAGAATGTAGTTAATATCTGTTTGCACGCCTTGATATGACTAGTTAAAGCTGGAGTTGGAGTTACATTTTGTGAACACATCAGACCACAATCTTAGAGACATGTTTTACATAGAGAGGCAAGCACAGACGGACGGGGGAAGAAAGAAGCATAATCTCTGTTCTTTTACAATTATCATTAGTTTTAGGCATAATCAGATTAAGATTAAGAGATCCTTTATCCGTGCCACAGCGGGGAAATGTCAGTGTTGCATCACCAGTTACAGAACAGTAGGAATGAGGAGCACACAGCACAAGAGAAATGAACAATAACTCTAAAATAAAACATCTAGCTTTGGCATAATAAGAAGCAGGTATGTATAGTCATTTGTACCCAATAATTAGTTGACATTAATTTGTTTTTGTTCTGGTGCATTCCCTATATTTTCAAAAAAAATCTAAATGTGCAGCTTCTATAAAAGACGAGAGGAAATTGCCACACATACCAGGCCCAAGTGGAATCATACAAATTCAATTAGGCTCGGCCCGAACAAGTAATGTACAGTTGTGTGTTTACATCTGTACATTAGCAGCATTAGGGTCTGGGACAAAGTGACTCAAAGTGACAGTAACACATGTGCTTCTATATAGTATTGTGGTTCTATGTAAAATAATGACGATAATAAAAATAATAGCAGATTTTGACTCGTATCCTCATTAATTTTCTCTCAGGGTCCTCTCGGCCTTCATCCTGGTCCTCCTGAGCCCGGCCTGCACCCTGCTCTTCTCCGTCTTCTTCTTCCAGGAGCTGCAGGAGATGCCCGTGAGCTTCCAGGAGGGTTGGATGCTCTTCCTGTCCGTCATCTCCCAGGGGATTCTGGACCACTCCCTGTACGGCTCGCTGGTCTTCCCCCTGGTGGCGCTGCTGGTCTACCCCTGCTGGCTGCTTTTCTGGAACATCCTTTTCTGGAACTAGAGCCCTGGCTAGGAGTCTTGACTTTGGAGAGACTTTGTGTGGGATATGGAAAAGACCGGAAGGAGTTGATGTATGCTTTTGTTGAGGTGCATGAGACGGGTTACTTTTATTCCATCCATCCATCCATCTTCTTCCCCTTAATCCATTTCTGGGTCGGGGGGGACTTTTATTCCATGGCTCTATATTGTTTGATCGGGAGGATTTCTCATCAGGCGGTTTGTGAGAAAGATTTAGAGTCAAAAGTTGAAAAATATTCAAATGGAGTTGGGAAGTGGGTAGGACTTTTTGGTTCAGGAAGTAAAATTAGAAAGAGTTTGGTTATCAAACATTACAAACGACATAGTTAAGAAAATATTTACAATGGTGTTTTTTGGCTGAGATAGTAGATTCAAGATTTCAAGAATTAAAGAATTTATTTGCCATTTGCAGTAAAACCACATTGGAAAAACAGTGCAAGACGGCACACACTAGAGCTCTTGCCACGGTGCCATGCAAATAGCAGCTGTGGATAGTGCTTAGACCTGTCTTCAACTCTTGATATATATAATTATATAGGTTTTGATATATTATAAAATATGTGTGGAACCTTAGGCTCCGCCCACTTCTCAGCTCCAGATCCTCAATTTGATTTAGGGACTATTTTGGTAATGAAGTGCTCTGGCAGATGTTTGATGTTTTGTTTTGTTGTTCATACCTTAAAAGATGAACAGAACTGGCCTTTTTGATTACACACAAATTTTATACACAATTCATTCTGCAGTATTACATCTGAGTCATAAATCCTCTTCACAGTAGGTTTTAGTCTATGTATGGTTAAAAAAAACATTTTTTACCATATTCAACCAAGAAGTAACATTATAAACCAATCATTTACAAACCGGGGAAACATGTTATTCTTCAAATGATTGTGTTTTCGTGTACACTCGAGGTTTCTGGGAATGTAGTGACTTTGGGAGCCTTTAATAATGAATTTTGTAGCTTTTCTGATTGTTTTGTTTCTCTACAGATACATTTGTCTGGTGTTTTATTGCTTGATGATTGCAATGTACATTTAGTTTTGTTTACACCAGCAAAACTATAAATCTTTGGAGATAAACGGCCCCAGGACTCCCACTAGGAATGTTACATTGTACTTTTCTATTGTTGAAGTGTCATGTTTGCAGCCAAAATAATAGCTTTAATATGCTCTTTGTTTTTGGAGCCAAGTCAACATTTTTCAGTAGGAATCGTACTTTTTTGCTATTGGGTTATTTTGATGGTTAAATTACAAAATGATCCCAATCTTTTTGGAAGTCTGTTGTTTTTCTATGGTAAATTAAGATCTTTACGAAAACAAACTCTGACAGTGAGTGTGCACTTTCTCATTCTGCAACTATTTTTGTTTTGTAATGTTTTATTTTAATTGCACTGTTTTTGAGGGTTTGTGTTTGAGCCATGAAAGGATACTACTTGTTTTTATACAGTTGAAATAATAAAATCTTGTATTTATTGAAAACTGGAATTGGACCGTTTCTTTCGATCAGGACTATTCGATTTATAAAAGTAGCACATTTTTATTAAGCTTTTATTTATATACCGCCTTTTCACTGCACATCGGAGTCTCAAAGCGGTTTACAATTGTTATTTTTTTGGGAGTGGGGGTGCCAGTACAGGAGGCACATGCCATACCTATTGTACATATTTTTAGTGGTAGGGGAAACCGGAGCACCCGGAGGAAACCTACGCAGACACGGGGAGAACATGCAAACTCCACTCAGAAAGGCCCTGGTCCAACCGGGATTTGAACCCAGGACCTTCTTGCTGAGAGGCGAGAGTGCTATCCACTCAGCCACCGTGCTATTATATGATTTACTTTTCTTAAGTATTCATTTTTTACAGTACTTGGACAATTGATCTCACCTGTATACAAACTTTTTCGAAGTCATTCCTTATGTCGGAATATAAGATGCGCCAAAGCCAATACTTGTTAAACTTTTAAGGCACTGTTAATTTGTGATGATAAAGTATGCTCCACCTATTTTGACAATAAACAGCCTAATATTTCCACTAGTATTTGATGTAACTGAATTTCTCCATTATGATATCAATAAAGTATATCTCATAAAAAAGAAAAAAAGTTCAACCCCCGGGGACGCACACAAAAATACATTGACCACATTGCTTTATAGACTGCAGGGTTCAAAAACCTTGAAAAAAGTAGCTGCTTATCGTCCAGCAAGTCATAAGATGCTTTTCATTTCTATCATTTAACACAAAAAGAACACTCTAAAGCCCAGGACAGCTGTAGACGGCTTTGAATAACGTCTTGACTTTTATTAATATTATTTAAAAAAAAATAAAAACCTGATGTCTGAACGGTTTATCTTATCTTAATTACAAATGAAGTCACCAATCTGACCCTAAATCCATGGCCTTCCAGAAAATGATGTAGATGGACACAGACATCAACCAAGAATCATAGTTGAATTATGTTTATTCAGCTCATTTTGTACAGCATTATGTACTCAAGCAGATCCTTCCAGACAGAATCAAGTAAATTAGATGAACAGTGAAAATGTACATCCGTTGCACAATCTCCATATAAAATAATACACCTAATACATAATGTTAAAAAAATTAAAAGCACTTTACGTACCCTGTAAACACAACATACCGTACTCGTTTCAATATGGCACCATCTGCAGTAAGGACAGTTAGGTGCAAGGCTTGTTTCACTTCTCCCCCCTCATATTTCAGACGACACAATCACAAAATGTCCCACCAACGCTCCAGTTCCTTTAAAATAAATAAAAATCTGTTTCCTCTCTCCACAGCTCAAGCAATAAATGAAGGCGTTGCCAGATCCAGGGGTGGTGTCGTGTGATGTAGCTAATGCGCGCTGCGGGCTCCATGCTACAGTGTCCCACAGAGCGTCAGTGCACGTGTCGTTGCGAGTCTTACAGAGGCTGCGTTCACCGCCGTGCAAGAGAGCGGCCACTCCAGGGTCTGAAGAGTTCACAGAGTGGCATAAAACTCACTTCTGCAATTAACAAAACGCAATCTAATAAAACATCATCATATTCATGTTTGAGGACATACTGAAAACCAGGCCTATCCAAAAAAATGTTTTGATTACTTTTGGATTTATTTTTCCCCTGTGGCATTAAAAAGGTTATATTTCACTGTTCTGCTTTTGGGTCCCTCCTTGTTTGAATAGCGTCATCCAGCCAACTTCAGCTCCCCCAATAAGCTCATGCCATGCCTCGTCGTAAAGCTCAGACCCTTTGGAATTGCTATGACCATAATGTGGCTATAGCGGGAGTCTAAATTTTGCTGAAACAGTTTTACAATCCATGCTGTCGCGCCCTGGACAAGTCTGGCGAACTAAAGTGGCCCTCTTACTAAAAAGTTTGAACACCCCGGCTGTGAGTCCTCCAAGAAAAGTGATTCTGAAGGCGAGGAGTTGCAGAAGAGAAGTTGATCCAAAATAACATAACTAGGTCGAGTTAGAATTTCTGATGAATATGATCTTAACATCTCCCTCAAAAGCAAAACTACATTCCTGCTTCTTTGTAATAGGGGAAAAAAATAGAAGTAGATGTTAAAACAAATGTGTGCCGATTACCGTTTCTTTACTCGGCTCGGGCACAAATTGTTTTGATTCTTTACGAATTAAGCAGGTTGGCAAAAACAACTGCGAATTTAGCGTCGCATTATCAGCTACTACTAATCCAATTCTGACGGATTCAGAGAGCAAAAGCGGATTCCAAAAAACTCAGTGGCTTTAAAAAGGTCCTCATAACAAACTGGTTAGGTGTGAAGAGCACTTGTAACGGACGGTTTTTTAAGAGCAGCAGAACAGCTTGCACAGGTTGAACGCAGCCTTGTGAGTTTGAGTTAATCCAGCAGAGGTTGACATTCGGTGTCAGATTAATCAACATTCTATCAGACAGTCAGCTGCTGCCGGGACCAGGGTCTGCCCGCTCTTCTCGCCTTCCTTTATCCTGCACAGACAAAGCATGTGTGTTAATATGAATGTGAGCGGAGTCTGTTGTGGCTGGAGCAGTAGGAGGCACCTGCAGCGCGTGTGTGTCAGGACGAGCGGTGGCACAGATCTCGCAGCCGGGACGAGATGGTTTGTTTATGAACGTGCACAAGGGACAGGCCCACTCTGTTTGCTGAAAGAGTTCATGACACCTCAGTCATAATGTTGATTAAAGAAACAATTAATGTAGTAAATATCTCTAAAAGTGACTTACCTGTGTTTTAGTGGCTTTGTTGGTTTTGTCATTTATTTGGAGATTCTCAAAGTCGAGGATATCTTTAAGGTCAACTCCTGACCCTGAGCCTCCTGCAGAACAATGATACATCTTTGAAGCATAACGGTAAAAACAGTATGAGCGTGTCCACCACGATGGTTAAGGCCCGTGCAGTGAAAACACAATCCTTAACCATCTCTTTGCAGAAGTGAGACAAACGATTTATATGTGCTGGATTTTGGAAGTGACCTTGGTTGTTGTGCAGCCGGGTGGGTAGGGTGCTGTAGCCCCGGCGGTCCTGGGACATGGGGCCGTTTCCTGGAGGAGGAGGAGGGGCGAGGAGGGTGCTCTCCAGGTCCTGCTGGAACAGCTGCCTAGTGATGCGCGCCTGGCGGGCGGAGATCAGGTACAGGTATGCAGTGTCTCCGTCCTTCTGCACCCCATATGAGGCCAGGCTCCTGAGATCTGTGCACAGGCACTGACCAATCACCCAGCGCTGCACCCGCGGGTGAAAGCCATACTCTAGAAACACCTGTGGACACAAAGCAGTCAGTCGTCATCATGTACATGCGCTGATGTGCAACACAAAACAGTGACCTTGACCGACAATGTCCAGTTTTATTCACATAGCACTTCTCACAAAACTGAAGTCACTTTTGTGTACAATTTTGTGCATAATTCATTCATCCCACGTCCTGTGGTGGGAAGCTAACAGTGAAGTACAGCTGACTAAAGCCAGACTTTGAGGATTCATACTAGGAACACGTGTGAAGTGTCTTTCCAAAGGACATTTAGTACTAACCACAGCTGCTCAACCTTATATTACAGTTTTAGTTGCCGAGATTAGACTTAAATAAATAAATAACCTAAATGCATACATGTTGGCTAATACTTTTGACATATGAAATGCAACTAAAAGTTTGGTTTGAACTGACCTGTTGCTTTAGTGCTGCCACCGTCATGTAAGGAAACACTTTAACTGTCACACAACAAGACGACGAGACATCTTCTACTACAACCGATAAGCTGAAGAGGAAAACAACACATTCTTAATATTCTGAAAGCAGAAATCTTGCAACAGCTTAATCCCTGCCCTCTCACTTAATTTCCCCGTCTGTGTAGTTGTTTTGAGCTAGCTGGATGGTGAGCGCCGCTTTCTGCCGGGCCAGAGCTGAGGCGTGTTGTGCTGCCGCTTGCCCGTCACCGGCTTCTACGGCTTTGGCCAGCTCCAGGCACAACTCCTCTGTGGGACGAGAGCCAGCGGACCGTGAATGACAAAACAGAAGAGAAACAACACAACAACAAACGGAACCCACCGCAGCGAGGGAGCGAAGGAGCCGAGCTGAAGGCCTCTGCGGCTGTCTGCGTACCGTCCGATTCACATGGAATAATATTTGAAACTGGAACAAAAGCACAGATCGTCAGCAGTGTTAATAATACTGATTACTTTTTCAAATTTGACCAAGTTACACTCTTAAGAAAGAGATACATTACTTGGGATTTTTTTGGCTACTTTAATGCACTTAAAGCTCAAGGATCAAATGCTTTACCTTCTTACAGCCCATTTATGTATTTTCAAGATATTCAAACATAAGAAACATTCTTAGAACAAAAGTGGTACCTCTATGCGCCTCTCGGAGTGAGGACATGACCACAGTGGCCCACTCCTCTGCCTCACGGTCGCACCGGAAGTTGAAGCGGATGCAGTCGTGCGGTGGAGCGGCTAAACGCATCTCATGACACCGAGGAGACTTCACCTCATACTGCACGGAGCGCAGGTCAAACTCTGCAATGAACTGAGGGAATAGAAGAGAAAACTATGGCTCTTAAACTTCTCACTGTGTCCATGTCCTTAAGGTCTCTTTTCAGCATCAAAATAAATCGGTATAACCTATTGCCTTTAACTCAGCGTCAGAGAAGAATGGGCCAAAGGACATTTTTCCGTATAGGCTAAATAAATAATTATATTATTTATAAAATATTTTCCTTACATAATCATGTTTGAAAATGATATTGTTTTACTTCCTTCATGAGATCACAAAGAAATCCCTAAAGCTGTAGCTGATAGTCTATTCTCTGCACACGGTCCTCATCCTTACTGACTGAGGATGTCTCTCATAGCTTCAAAATCTGTCAAAGAATTCTCTCTGAAATTGTGAGATTTAACATTTTCATATTAAAGAATCTCAATCTGAAGACAATATTCAATTGATGACAACATTTCACTTGAAATTCTAATATCCTCTTATTTTAACTGTTAACACATTACTTGTAAATATTCTGCCTGACTCAGGCAGGTTATATTTCTTTTGTGTTTTTGAGAAATAAGAACTATGTGAAATACATTAATATTTACATGAACTACAGGTTAGAGGTAGTTCAGCAGTGATGCAGCATCATCGGGCCTACTGAAACATTTTAGTATCTTTATCATTAGAAAATCATACAAAATTGACACATTTTTGTTTGAACTACGCAAGTTCAAACTTAAGCTAAAGATTGTTTGTTGGAGCATTTTTAACAAATGAGTTTATTTAAATAAATATTAAATATTAAACTGACATAAGAAGATAATCAGATCCAGAACGTGTTTGATACTTGTTGACTGTGAGGTGCACAAATGTATGATGATGGCCACCTTAAAATGGCGAGATAGGCCGATAGCATTGATTGAGCTGCTTTCTTTCAGATGCCCCAGACCTGACACACGTTTGCCTGTAAAGACTGTAAAGACTGTTGTGTGAACAGTGAGGCTGGACTCACCACGCTGCGGCTGCCGCTCGTGTCTCTCAGCGCGAGGCGGAACTCTCCCGCGCAGCTCGGGTCCATGGAGAGCTGCAGGCGGAGAGCCTCGCTCCCTGCCCCGGGCAGGCACAGCGGCCGGATCCCGGAATGACACACTGAAACCCGCACGGACATGAGCACCGTGTTGCAGCAGGCTGCCGGTGCAGGGCCGCCGCACACAGCCTGCTGTGAGGCGGGTAGTGGGGCTGGAGGAGCCCATCCCGAGCTCAGAGCCATAGGTGCGGGAGAAGACTGGAGCACAAGCCCGCTGCTCAACACAGGCTGCTCCAGGGCTTCAGCTGGGGACCTGGGCACACACTACGGACTTCTTTCACTGAGACAGGGCCCATGTCTCCCAGGATCGAGCTTTTTAATACAACAGAGTCATGGCAGTGAACGGTCACGGAGCACAGAAAAGCAAAACAGGAAGTGCACCTTTGCGCCCTTTATTTTTGTCCGACGAGGACCCACCACTGAAAAACGATAGTACCGACACCTTTTCCATTTGCAAAGTAGTGCAAGGTGTAAAGTGCAGTAAAGTTATATAGTATGTACATAAAATAATATATAACACACGGTTCACAGTTTTGATACTGAGATCATCTCCTACTGTGGATCGAAAACATATGGACCTTCATTGCAAACAAATATTTGTAATTTACATGCTCACCTGCAAAGAATTAAATGTGTTTTACAGCACCATCTGCTGGTATAGTGCTAGAACAACCACATTACACTTAGGAATCTCTTTTGACACACGCTAAGCGGCCGAAGTGTGTCAAAAGTGATTCGTGTGTAAAACGAGAGCTTTAGGCTTTTTTCCCTTCTTCTCTTCGTACAACGAGGTTATTTACACACAGATTGTTCTGTTACAGATACAAATGTCAAATTACACACACACAAATCTGGGTACACCCGCAAACAGTCCAAGTTACTTACTGCGAAGGCAGGACTGCGTCAAAAGATCTGTGCGTAAAAAAAAGACTTGTGTCTAAAACGTACCATTTTTTACACACACACAAATCTTGTTACGCACATACAAATCTATTTACACACGCACAAATATTTTTTCTACACACACACAAATCTAGTCACGCACGCACAAATCTTTTTACGCACCCCACTGGTTCTAACTAATGGGCCAAAAAATGTGCTCTTCTGGAGCTATCCAAAATGGCTGTGAGTGGTCCCGCCCACTAGAAAATTGTGAAAAAACGCATCTGCGCATGCGTCAGCCGGCGTAAGCTCCATTCATTTGAACGAGAGAGTTTAAAAATTCACAGCGAGTAAACTAGAGTGGTCCAAAAGAATTCACCCCCCTCAGCATTGACACACATGTGGAACGGAGCTTTGGGCCAAGAGCCAACTTTTGGTCCATCCTGTAAAGACGTTTTCGAGAGGTCTGCCAATGCTATTTGTTAGCATTGGCTAATTCTTCTTTTGGGTCCACCCCCACAGGCCCGGGGTGGTATTGCAAGCATGTCAGCGCACGTCATTTTGGCCACTTTTGAGCCGAGACACCATAACTCTCAGACCATATAAATAATGACCATGTCTAACTGCTACAGACTTTGATTTCAACATTTGTATGTGTTTTTTTTTTTAATGAATACATGTTTTTCTTTTTTTATTTGCTTTTACAGTAAATGGTCTTTACTGTAACATACATAAATAATGTATGTTATAGCATTTGTCTTTTTGTATTTTTTATTACTAATAAGAATGCATTAAGTCCTTAACCAGCCAAAGAGTTCCACCTAAAAAAAAACTATTAAATTAAATGTTTGACTAAGGATTTGTTTGTTTTTAATATGTAGTCAATAAATTACATTCTAAAAACTGTGATTATGAAATTCCATAATTACTGTGTATTTTGAAAATAGGACTAAAAAGTGCTCAACCCGATCCACCCAAATGGTGTCCCTTATTTTTTTGTTCTCAAGTTGGCAACGCTAGATAGGGTTGGCCCTAACCATCACAGGTCCTGTTGCTTCACCGTGTGTAGTACAGGCTCCTTCACCAGTGCAGTTGGGTCGGTGGTAACGCCCTCTTCGCTCATGACATGGCCAAGGTAAGTCACTTTTCAATTCATCATGTCCCAAAGGAAATTTGTCTTGGACTCACAGGCTGCTACATAAAAAATACACTTAAGACAGACATTAATCACAACATAGTAACACAGACAGAAACCATCAGATGCACAGGAACGAGTTCTTAAACTGGTTGATCAAGCAAGAGAATGACACACGTTTATGTTTCACAATTGACTTTGATCCAAATTTCTCAGTCTTCAACACTGGCTTTTGGGGGCATGTACAAGTATTATGAGTATTTTTGCAGGACATTTTCACATTTGTTTTCCGCCTTGCAGTCCTCGTTTTGAACCTACAACAATTTCACTAAAGAGTCACACTGTGAGATATCTCATTTTGCCTTGACTTACAAAACATCTTCTCAACCCTCAAGTGCAGTTTTCTTGGTTTCAGTGTATTTATCTAATCACTCTGATGTTTTTACTTGTTTACTCATCCAGGCTGAAGATACTTAAGATAATATTATTTGTTTCAATAAAATAAAGATATTTAAAGTAATTTTAAGCAAATGTATCTTGGTAAATGTAAAAGTACCAACATAAATGCGATGATTCATCTGTCTGAAGCTCACACAATTACAATATTACCCCCTAAATATGAAAAACACAAATACAAATATTTATATAAGATTGAAAATATAAAATTATTACAAAAGATACACCTCCCAAAGGCGTTTTATTTTTCATGATTAACGTTTTTTTTCCGGACTATTTGTCACACCTGATTATAGGCCAAAGGCTCAAAGTTTTTGAAAGAAATTTACAAATGAATTTTGTACTTGTACAACTCTGTACAAGTTTGTCTATATAGATTACAGACAGGTAATCTGTATAGATTATACAAAATTGTCAAATGTACGTCTACGCAAGTACCTTTCTTTTGGAAAGTAAAAAGTACTTTTTACTTTTCTTTTGAGGCCGTACTCCGCTCACTTTCACATGAAGCTGCCGTCCGTTGATCATTAACAAACATTTTTAGGAATTTTTAACTAAACAAACAAATAAGTTACTTTCCCTTTTACTTACTTACTTTCTTCCTTATTAGCCTGGTGGCCTTCATTCTGACTTACAACATGTTTGCCCTCCAGGAGATCAGTCCTAGTGTGAGGTGCATCAAACCGCTGCAGTACACCGCTCTGGCCGTTCGAGCAAAGCAGATCACCCAAGAGCTCGCCCAGGTTTCTCCACATTCATACTTTTAATTTTATTATACATTGTACTGTACATACAAACCAGTGTTTATGTTTATGCAGGGAGTGCAAAAGCCTTACAGTGAGTTGATCCAATTGATATGGGGGGACCCTCAAAATGCTGGCATTCAGCCTCTTACATTTGTCCGACAGGTAAGTTCATTTCAATTTATTTATGTGTTGGCCTAAATCACAACAGCAGTCCCCTCGGAGGATTTTTACAAAATTTTCAATTCTCCAATAGCAGATTAGAGTAGTGTTTTCCAACCGGGGAAACCTGGACCCCTGGGAGTATGTGGTATTACTACCAACTTTTTCAAACTTGCATTTAGACTAATACGGACTACCATGTCATTCATGCTATTCTTTACATTTATCCCAGAATGCAACTCATAATAATAATAAGTGCTCTAGCTTAGATTTGTTTGAAGTTCAATAAAAGCAATCGTTTGGTCAACATACCTGTAAATGCAATGATGAAACACAGAATAATAAAACAAACACAAAGAGATCCTTTAATCGTCCCACACTGGGGAAATTTCAGTGTTGCATCACAAGTTACAGACCTGAGCACAAAGCACAAGATAAATGAATAATAACTGTATACTAAAATAAAAGGAGGAGTATGTAAAAATCTGGCCAAAAGTGGTAATGCAACCTCTCCCACTCTCCCTGACTCAGGTTGCCAGATATGCAGGCAAATCCAGCTGGGACCATAAAATCTGAATAGAGTTTTTTCACCAACAAATCTTTGACAAACACCATTTTCACAAAGACATCCCCGCTAAAAATCCTAGTTTTATTCCATGTTTTGTCATTAGACTCAGATTTAGACAGACTATATTGATCCACAAGGGAAATTGCGTTGTCTCATGAGCTTGCATAGTATTTCACTATAGAAAATAAAAAAATAACATTAAAGTAACAATCTGAAAATAAGACTAATAAAAAGATTATATTTGCGAGAATAGAATAATCTGGATGTAGGTCAGGAATATACATATCTGTGAATATGTACACATTTACAGTGTAGAATATGATTTGAGAATAATAACAAGAAATGTTTTAGTTCTGCGGCCACTTTTTTTTTTAACCAGTGAGATTAGCTCGACGCGGTGAGTTCTGGCAATCACAGACTTTCTGATTGGTGAATTGGTGAAGGGCGGGACATCGAAATGAAAACAAAAACAAGATTTAGAAGCTTAAAAAACTAATTTTGAAATTCGAATATCTCGGCTGAACTACTGTTATTAGTTCAAGAAGTGAAGTTATTAATGCAGTTTGACAGATTAGGGCCATTTAATGATGACTTGACAACTTTAGGAACAAGGAGCAAGTATAAAATGCTGTATATTATAGTGCAAGTAATACATATATAGTTGTGTGTTTACATCTGCACATGTTAGCAAAGTGACAGTATCACATGTGGTTCTACATTGTACATTCTGACATTATTAAAGTTATTAGTGTTCATAAATGTCCTGGTTCATCATTGTCCTTAGACCCTCAAATAATGTCTGTTCTTATCCTATTCGGGTAAAACTTATTCATTATGTTGTAGGTGCTGGCTGCTTGTCTGTACCCTCAGCTCTTGAACAACGACGGTCTCCCTGCTGATGTGAGACAAAGAGCTCAAGGACTGCTGGAGGAGTGTAAAGGAGGCAGTCTGGGTAAGTTCATAGTTGAGGTCGCAGAGACTGGAGAATCTAGGTCTAGGACGTCTCTCTATCCACGACGTAAAAGAAAAATATATACAGTATAAACCTGTGACTCGCCCCGGATCATGGGTCGTGTTTTGTTCCACGTGTCATAAATTGTTTTGAAAAATCACCTTTTATTGATCTTTTTATTTGTAAACTTAAATAATTGACTAAAAGATTTAGAATTGTCCTACAGGGATTAATAAAGTGCACCTTTACCTTTACCTTTAAACCAGTCTATTTACTTCTGAAATTCAACTTACAGTATGACACTAATATGTGACGAACTCAATACACAGAAAGATCAAGCCTTCATTTTTTCTGAGGTTTATAATTGGTTCACAGCTTGTAAAAACCCAAAAAACACAACATTTTGAAATGGACTGTAAGCAGCAATTATCAAAATAACATGCAATAAGTTTGTATCACATTTTAAGGACTATATGGCATAGTAAATGAAGGATTATAGACATAAATACACTTTTAGAGTATAATTGATTGTAGTTTTGCTTGTATAATATAATGTATAATCCAACAGTGTGTAATGGTTCACTCATGTGTTTTTCCTCTGCAGGGTCATACACAGACTTGCCTGGAATCCCACAAGTGGCTCGGCAGATTTCAGAGTTCATTACCAGACGAGACGAAGGCGTTCCCTCTGACCCTAGAAACATCCTCATCTCTCCAGGCTCTCAGTGGGCCCTGCAGGTTAAACATACACTGAACATACGCTTCTGTATCCGAGCAAGTTGTGCTGCTGAATATACAGTGGGGCAAAAAAGTATTTAGTCAGCCACCATTTGAGCATTTTATCCCACTTAAAAAGATGTGGGAGGAGACAAAATGAAAAGAAAAAAATCCACAAAATAACATTGTCTGATCTTTAAAGAATTTTTTTGCGGATTATGGTTGATAATAGGTATTTGGTTACCTACAAACAAGCAGAAATTCTGGCTCCTCTGTCCTCCACTTGTTATGGACTGTCTGAAATCATTATCACTATAAAAGACACCTGTCACTACAACCTCCAGCAGTCCACACTCCAAACTCCACCATGGCCAAGACCAAAGAGCTGACACCAGAAAAAAAAATTGTAGACCTGCACCAGGCTGTGAAGACGGATTCTGCAGTAGGTAAGCAGGGTGGTGTGAAGAAATCAACTGTGGGATTAATTATCAGAAAATGGAAGACATACACAAACACTGATAATCTCCCTCGATCTGGGGCTCCACACAAGATCTCACCCTGTGGGGTAAAACGATCACAAAAGCGGTGAGGTAAAATCCCAGAACAAACGGGTGGGACCTAGTCAATAACATGCAGAGAGCTGGGACCAAACACACTACACCGCCAAGGAATCAAATCTTGAAGTGCCAGACGTGTCCCCTGTTTAAGCTTTACATGTCCAGACCCGTCTGAAGTTTGCTAGAGAGCATTTGGATGATCCAGAAGAGGATTGGGAGAATGTCATATGGTCAGATGAAACCAAAATAGAACTTTTTGCATCCAAAGAACACCATATCTACTGGGGCTGTTTTTCGGCAAAGGGACCAGGACGACTGATCTGTGTAAAGGAAAGAATTAATGGGGCCATGTATTGTGAGATTTTGAATGAAAACCTCCTTCTAAAGTTCTATATTGTGATTTCATGTTTTAAATTGTGATCTTCTAGAACATTCTGAGCCTGCTGGTGCATGGGGGTGAGAGGGCGGGCCGCTCAGGGGTCCTGACCCCAGTGCCGGGCCACTGCACGTCCATCATGTCTCTGGTGAGCGTGGGCGGCGTGTCGGTGCCGTACCAGCTGAGTGAGGAGCAGGGCTGGCAGCTGCGGCTGGAGGAGCTCAATCGCGCCCTGGACGCAGCAAAACAAGTGTGTCGTCCTGTGGCTCTGTACATCATCAACCCTGGAAATCCATCCGGTAACTTCTCGTCCAAATCATTCACCAGACTCTGTGCGGAACTCACGGTTTTATTTTAATGAGATAAATTATGAAACATCTACTTTTTTTGAGCTTCCATTCATGTTACAAGTTGTTCCCTCATTAAAAACAGACCTGTCATTGTTTTCGAATGCTTTAAAAGTGTTGAATTTAATTTAGTATTTAGTATATAACATGTAGCCTTTATAAATTTTGTTCTAACAAAGTTTTGCAAAAATTCTAAAATAATGTCAAGTATCCCCCATAGTCCTTAAAAGACAAAAAATACAAGTGAAACTCTGAATATTGCTCAAAAGTGCATTCACTTCTGTATTTCAACGTACAATTTCTTAACAATTATATGACAAACTCTTTACACATGAAGTGAGAGATATCAAGCTTTTATTTGTTATACTGTTGATAACTGCGGCTAACACAAACACAAATAAAACATATTGGTTTGACAACTACAACGACAGAAATACATGAACTTTTGAACAACATTCTCGCTTTCTTTTGAGTTTCTTTTGGAGTAAGAAATAGCGATATATTTCCGCAGCACCACGTCATGAAGGCTTTATGTTCACACAGGTCACGTTCAAAGTCGAGAATCTATCCAAGACGTGATTCGGTTTGCGTCGGAGAACCGGCTCTTCCTATTGGCCGATGAGGTCTGTCCAACTGCACAAAATCTCAGTTTGTAAAGTGTGTGTGTGAAGCTTTTTATTCTCTTCGCAGGTTTATCAGGACACCATCTACACCGAGAGTAAAAGATTTCTGTCGTATAAGAGGGTTCTGGCCGAGATGGGACCTCCTTTCTCTGACACCGTGGAGCTTGCGTCGTTTCACTCGGCGTCCAAAGGCCTCTTGGGAGAGTATGTATTCTGTCAACTGGATTATGGTACATATTTTCTCATACTTAAGCAGTGGGCATGAAAACGTACGTAAAATAGAATAGTACAGTACAAATACAAAATAGAATCATGTGTATGCACCGCTACAAATACTATGTGTTTTTAGATTTTGCTTAGTTCATTTAAAATCCTTTTTTTGAGCTTTTTTTTAACTTTTAAGTTTTTCTTCATCATAAACAGACCAGGAGTTTTTTTGAATATTACTGTGAATATCGAGTGTCCTAGATCATAACCATTGTCCTTTTAGTCAAAATGAAATGAATGTTCACTTTAGGTTTGAAGCAGTTGGGGACATATCAACATGACAACAGTGCAAAACTTAATACACTTAAGTTTTTCTCTGCAAGGATTGTGTCCACATTCTTTTATGATGTACTGGGATAATTTATGATTTTGAGAACTGTGCTATACAAATAAATTTCCCATCCATCCCTCCATTTTCTTCCCCTTAATCCATTTCTGGGTCGGGGGGTGGCAGTCAGAGCTGCACCCAGTACACATCACCAGCCCCTCACTGATCCTCTGCAGGTGGTGAGTCCACAGGGGCCTTGATCTTTCAGCGGGGGCTTCAAAATAAATATATTTCCCTTTCCTATTTAATATGTGAAATCTTGCTGGTCCTGTCCCCTTGCAGGTGTGGTTTTCGTGCGGGTTATGTGGAGCTGGTGAACATTGACCCAGCAGTTAAGAAACACATATACACCATTTTCTCCAAAGACAATGCTCCCACTCCAGGTCAGATCGCTCTGAGCGTCATGGCCAGTCCTCCTGTCACAGGAGAGGCCTCTTACGACTTCTACAGAGAGGTGAGTGTGTGCAGGGCAAATCAAGACATTATATTAAGACATTTTACTGAAATAGTACAATGAAACAGAATACTTATTATGGTACCCAACATGGTAATATTCTAACTTCCAATACAAACGACCCACAGTCCCACAGTGGGGAAATTTCAGATGTTGATAGGGAAATTAACAAGAACAGTGGCATTTTTGTTTGGCCCCATTCAATTTAATTCCAACTTCAAGTGAAGGTCAGATACTTTTCCATTTTTTTAAGATGAACATTTCGAATGTAAGTGCCAGATAAACAGCCCAGGCACCTCCCCATTGGTCAAACAATTCTCCTCCAGCCGTAGTACTGGTGAGGGTTATGCCAGAGAGGGACAGCTTTAAATTAAACATTCATGAAAAATACTTAATACTACAGCGTCAAATGGTCAAAAACATGTATGTATTGCTAATTGCTATAAAAATGAAATACAAATTGAGGTTGCAGATTTCACCTTTAAAGCTGGGGCACCTAACCTTTTGTTTCAGAAATAGTTTATTCCAATAGAAAGTCTTTTAGAAGTAAAATGTCGTCTTCAGCTGATTAAAAAACATGTTACCTTTACTTTACTAAGAGCCCTTTGAGTAATTATTTGATGAGTCAGGCTGAGAGATTATTGGCTTAGTTTGTCCCATTTTCGATTTTTTTTCTGAAAGATATTTATCATAAAATGTGTCAAATACTCGCATATGAAAACCAGAGATAGCTCCATGTTGTGTGGTTTGAAAGTTACTTGAACCAGTTTTAATGATTTGAAATACCAAGGGTGTGTGATTACCTTGCTTGAACTATGGACCAGCTGGAGACTAAATTATGGGTTTCTTTGTGTAGGAGACTCAGCAACTGCATTCTTTAATCAAAGAGAACGTCAGAAGAGTGCATGAGGTGTTGAACAGTCTGCCTGGTGTCTGCAGTCAGCCAGTAGAAGGAGGAGCTTTTGCATTTCCCAGACTATACCTCCCGCCCAAAGCCATTGACAAAGCAAAGGTGAGTTCTAGTTTAGAGATGGGACAGGGATTATTGTAAATATATAGAATTCATTACTTGTTTGTCATGTCCCGTCACTCCAGATTATTAGCAAAAGAGATAGAGGTATATGGACACACATGTAAGTAAAACTCAGGGATTAGAATATTGTTCAAGAGTCCATTTATTTCTATAATTACATTAACAACTATTATAATATAAAATTTCATGCAAATGGGATCAATTGAGCCTTTATTTGGTATAATGTTGATTATCTCTTCAGTAAAACCCCCAAAAACACCTCAGAAAATGTAAATATTTTACAACTAATCTTAGGCCATAATCATCAAAACTAAAACTTGGCATATGTCACTTAACATGTAATGAGTCTTAATCATGGTTTAGTTTAAAATGTTAAGCTTAATTACAGAAAATAAAACATGGTCTATTCATTACAGTCTTTGTCAATGCTTAATAGATATTATTTGTGGCGTAATAGACTTATGCCACCAAAACCTCCTTTCCTTTGCAGGTTGTAAGCCCATGGCCTTTCAATATCCTCATAAATCCATTCTCATATTTCGATGAGTGTCTCCCATCCCTGGTGCATTAGATTCCCACACAACCCTTACATGCATGCTTACCAAAAATACATCAAACTGTATAGACTGTAACATGGAAGTACGGGTGAAAGTCCATTACTAATACACAATAGGCTCTTTAAATAAAACATCTCTGAATATTAGAATATTTTGACAACTATTCTCAAAAGTGGCTTGACACGTGTCACTTTGAATGTGTTGAATCGAATATTGGTTTCACATTTAAGTTGAGTTTTTAAGTTGAATTTGTAATTTTCCGAGTTTCACCTGTGTACTGTAAAACTAGGAGCTGGGATTGGAGCCGGATACGTTCTACTGCCTCAGGCTTCTGGAAACCGCTGGAGTGTTTGTTTCTCCTGGGTGTGAATACGAACAGAAGGATGGAACTTACCACATACGGTATGCTGCAAATAATACATTATGGAATGTACATTAAATAAATCTGTTCAAATTTGGCAAAATGTATCTTATTTTGAGCACATTTTATCATTTTTTTGCAGTTTACTCAATTAATTAGCAACAATAAATTACATAATAAACTTCCTTCACAGATTCTGCATCATGGCCAAAAGGGACACAGTAGAAGACCTTCTCACGCGCTTGGCCACCTTCCAGACGCAATTTATGAACAAGTTTTCTTGAATGTTTTATTTACAACCATTGATTGCATATTCTTTTTTTTACATTTAGATCAATGTAAAGAATAAATACATGTGATATAATAAAAGAACATTCCACTGACTTTCACATAATTTGCACAGTTCAAGTCCATTGTCTGCTTACTGTGAAGCAAAGATTAAACCCAATCCAAAGAAATGGATTATATTTTACAAGTGGAAAAAGGTAAAGGCTAAACAGAATAAGTTACTATTTAGAAGAAGCGTGTGCGTTTCAGTCCACCTCACTGTCACTGTTTTGAGAGTAAGGATTGGAGTCCGTGTTGTTGAGGAGTTCCACGAGCAGAGACAGCAGTTTGCCGTCCTGTGTGGAGTTGCTGGTGAGATTCCCGGGATCCTTGAGGTTTCTGTACAACATGGTGTGAACCGACGTGCGCAGTTCCCAGAGCAGCTCCCAGCTCTCGGCCGCCATCTCGCAGCGCACCAGAGGGTTTCCCGGGAACAGCACCTGCACCCGCCCTCCGCTCACTGCCACAGAACAATCAGGAGTCAGAAAGTAGAAATAGATGAAGGAGGTTTACAATCAACAACAACTTATTCTTGTATAGCCCTAAATTATGACAGAAGTCATCTCAGAGGACATAAGAAAACCAGTCCCCACAAATGAAAACCACCAGATGTGAGAGTAGCTTTTTTATCCTGGAAGCTATGGTTTTTAATGAAAGTTTTAAATTGACACTTAAAAACCAACCAGAGTAAAAAAAAAAACAATCGCCAAATTGACACCCAATCAGAGAAAAACTAATCATTAGCACCCGGCTTCTAAACAAACATATGCCATTTTCCAAATTCTATTATATGTATTTGCAGATTCAAAAACCTTAATTTTAGTCGGAAAATTGGTACAATTATGAAAGACATGCGACAATAGGAATACAGGGTTTGGGGGCGATTTCTTAAAAAAATATGAACCTTCCTACATTGTACTGCATTTCAGAACATAAAAAAAGAGAAAAAGTAATACAATATTTAATAAAATTCCTAATTGTAATTGTTTCTAAGATTGTTTTTTTTTTTTTAAAAGGTTGTGGAGCAAAATACAGTCTTCAATAGAATAAATGGCAGAATATAATCCTCATTTTAAGTCTTGGAGGAAGTCCTCATTTATATTTAAAGCTTTTAAGGGATTGAATTTGGCTCCAAAAAAATGTAATTCTGAATGAGAATTAGTATCAGGCGACACCATCATAGTCAAGTCAATATTAGAAGAAACCATAGAAATAATAGCTGTATGTCACGCTGTATGTTAGGGGGATAAAAACCAAGCCACTCAGGCTCATTGAAATGCAAAATGCAATGAGCCTGACCTCTCTCGTTGATGTCACAGTCTGTGAGCAGCAGCAGAGCCAGCGGATGCACGGCTGAAGAGTCTCTGATGAAAACTTGACCACTGGACTTGACTGCGCTGAAGAACGTGAGCCAGCGACAGGGAAGGTCCTTTCCTCTAAAATGAAAAAAACAGAAACATGTCCAATAAACAGACTGCCAAAGAGTACACTTCCTGCTTATATGATCATCCGTCATCCGTCGTTTATTTGCTCAGGACAGATTCAACACAGATAATGACAGGTGTGATGCAGGTGGCGGTCAAACCTGTTGACTGTAGAGCGGTGAAGCAGCACGGGGCCTGTTGTGGTCCTGAAAGCCAAAGTGTTCGGGCGAAAGCGTCCGCCTTTGGTTACTAAACCCTTTTTCACCTGCAAGAAAAAACATTTATATTGACATTATTACACAACTTAATGAAAGCATTGTTTATGACTAAACTACACAGCTCTGACAGAATAAATAGGAATTCACTCGCAAAAAACTGTTATCAGTGGCTCGTTGTAGATTATGTTTACAGCGACGGCCACAAATAAAAACAGATATTTTCAATAAAGATCTGTTTTTAAAACATCCAGAGGCAGCGCTGGTGCCACCTGATGGCTCGATAAAATATTCTCTAAAGCTAATCCCCATACATATTAGATATAATAGACATCTAGGAACATGAAAATAGTGAAAAACGTGTTTGGCGCATTAATGGCGCATTTAATTAAGTGTATTTATATGAGAAAATGAGAAAAAAAAGACCAAAGTCACCCAAAACGCTTTAAAATGTTTGAGTTTTTCCCGTTCACTCCACACAAGGTGATGATTGAAGCGAGATGCTGAACAAAGACCTATTGAATTTAATATCAACATAGTTTTCTAGTTGCTTTTGTCATTTAGCATGGAATTAAAGATGGTCAGATAGTTTATTAACACTTTTCTGAGTCGACCATTTACCAGTGATGTCTGCTTGTCTGCTTGTCAATACAGCCCTATTGTCTACATTCTATCACATGAAATGGCAAATTAATACTGCCAAGACCATGGTAAAGGGCCAAACTGGATACCTGGATGAGGTTTGGGTAGAGTCCTGCCAGTAGAACCGCCTTCAGCAGCTCGTCCTCGCCGCTGTGCTCGTTGTAGACGGAGCTTTGTCGCTGGCACTCAGTCGAACGAGACACCAACTTTGCTTCGGTCAGATTGTCACTGAACTGAGAAATGAGCCCTGTGTGCCAGGAAAGACGCATTATGTTTTAGTGATGCTTTGGAGGAAGGCGGAGACATTTAGGACATACCGTTGATGTAGCGCAGACTGGTCCGGGACAGAGTGTACCGGTCCAGAAACTCGTCCCTCTCCTCTCGATCGCCTTCTCTCTGCAGCCTCCTCCAGCCCGACACTGCTTCACTTAACACCAAGTAGTCACTGTGATTGGACTGGGTCAGCGCCTCCTTAGCCTGCACGTTAGTTATCATATTATCGTTTTCAAAAAGGTACAAGAGACACATACACTGCAAAAAACTATGAAATTTGATGTAATATGTAACACTGGTGTCAAAAGCCCACCTGTTTGACTTGGCATATGCTCTTGGGCCATTGTTACTCTTTGGCTGCTGTGGTAGCGAGTGGTCATGTGACCGCAGCCACCCAATCAGTGTTGTTTATATGCGTGAACCTGGAAGCGGCGCATACGCGAGGGGAAGCCGTGTTTGTTTGCTGCAGAGGTGTGTTTCATGCATTTTTCTCGTGACTATTACCTGTATGACTTTGGAAATTAAATGCCACTTGCTTGTTTCACTGTAGAGCCGATCACCAGCGCCGGATCGTTCTCCGATTGAGCCTTGCGTGTTTTAGAAAGTGGAGTCGGTAAGTCAATGCATTTAGTGCTTGCCGCTCCTCATTCAATTGCCTCCGTGTATCCATGACGTAAATTAATGAATCATGATGAGCAATGCTTATGTTTAATAACCGAATGTTTGTTTGAATTATTATATATGCACATGGCGTTTTTTAGTCAGCATTATAATAATATGGTCTGCTTAAATACATATCATAAATAGCATAGCAGTTTCACTAAAGTTACTCACTTTGGGAATAGCTATGTACTTTTGAGTGTTGGTATTATGCTTCTGTGTGTTTTTATATACATGTTGAATTGTATATGCTGCTAATATTTTCTACTCTAGCACTCTAGTATTTTGATACATTGATATGACTAGTCTTTATGAATTATATTGTGCAATATTGATACTTTATTTAGAGAGATATCTCAGGTCTTTATAATACAGTAAGTGTTATTTATTTAGAATGAACAAGTTGTGTACACATGAATTGATTTAGATGGTACTGCTGTTTTTACACAGGCCACATTTGAATGATGGCGAGCTAAGGAACAGGCTTTTAGCCTAGAGAAACGACTCACCGGGAGATTCCTTCGAGGACCCCACCTACTGCTCTGTCCGGGCTGGTAGGAGGCTCTCGCAGCCACCCCTCACACTCGATTGCA
Organism: Knipowitschia caucasica; assembly: GCA_964034765.1. Lineage (NCBI taxonomy): Eukaryota > Metazoa > Chordata > Actinopteri > Gobiiformes > Gobiidae > Knipowitschia > Knipowitschia caucasica. Next base: position 9,889,094 of record OZ035836.1, read on the forward strand.
CTACTCGCACTTTATTCTACGGCCTTCAACCAATCGTATTCATTCCCTTCCATCCACATCCTTCCTCTGGATTATCTTCAAAACTTTTGGGCCGTATAAACTTTGCCACTACATCTGTGCGAACGAACTGAGCCGTGCTCTCACAATCAAAGGGCCGTGTCCCTATATGAACTGAACTATTTATTCATTCAATCTGTGCGGTTGAATTGTCTTGAACTACTGTTAAATATTGATTTCTATCGTTACACTGTATATAACACCTGGGATTTATTATTGTATATTTGCACTGAATGGCCATTCATTTTAACACTTGTCTACATGTTTTGTCTGTCTTGTCCATACACATTAATGTAAATACAAACCAGCTATCTAAACGCAAATATCCAGTCTCTGCCTCTCTCTCTGCGAGTCGCACCCAGTCTTCTGAGATCTAGCCTAACAACTACCTTAAATATATATATAGTACAGTACAATACCTGCTACAAATAACTGCTTGAAGAGTGTTTTTTATAATAATTTGTGCCATCTTGTGTGAAGGCAGTCAAAAAGTGCTCAAATGTCACCAAATTTGAGACTAATTTTTAATCACTTTTTTCAGTGTATATACGATATTCGGAATCTATAAATATATGTTTTGATTCTGTTTTTGCTGTGATGAATCCATAAGACAGCGGTTTCTGACCTTTTAAAACAGAATTATTTCCTCCAATCAAGTATGTCTGGTGAAATGACAATCTTTACAACAGCGTGCCTTAAATTAAACATGTTAGACGTTTACTAAACTAGTAGGCTATAAAGTCCGACTTCTAACACACAATGGAGGAGTTTCCCTACTACAGTGGTTCCCAAAGTGGGGGTCCCGACCCCCGGGGGGGTCGCGGGAACCCCTGGGGGGGGGGGGGGGTTGCAAGATGATTATCAAAAAAAAAAAAAAAAAAAAAAAAATTAGCTAATAGCCCTTAAATATTGATTTAGCATTTGATTTGATTCAAAAAGACTACTTGTTAAATTGTGTTAGGAGAATATAAAATATTTAAATTACGTTTGTAATTTTGTCCAGTCATTGACAGCGTCAATCAAAATCAAGTTACGCAGCTTACGTCACGCAGCGACAAAGCGTGTCCAGCTGTTGTTTGCTAAAACTAAAGGTGTTTGGAGGCTTCAAACAAATAATACCTGCTTTAAAAGGAAACGTGGTTAATATCCACAACAGAAAAACCCGGAGGGAGAGAAAAGTCACATGTGAGGTCAGGCTGATGGTGCGAAGAGAGGGAGAGAGGGCAGCGGTAGAACAGCGCGGTAAAGAGGCCCGGCTTTTCGGAGTCAGTGGTAAAGAGGTCCGCACATTAAAAGTGGGTGGCTGCTTTATGCTGTTACTTACAGTAACTTTGGAAAAAGAAGCCGCGGGGATGAAGCACATAAAGTAATAGCAGAAAGCGGCCGCCCGCTTTTTATGTGCGGACCTCTTTACCGCTGACTCCGAAAAGCCGGGCCACTTTACCGCGGTATGAGAACAGAGAGCGCGAGCCGCAAGAAATGCGCTCCACTTCTGCTAAGAAGGGAGCCCACCAAGCCCATCACTGTGTCACTACGTGAGTAAAAATATGCAAGCCTCCTTTTTTGGGCTGGACAGTGCAGCTCGGTAGTGGCGCGAGTCTCTGCGTTACTCCGTATCAAGGAAATACATGCTCATTGACGGGAAGGACTGTTGAGGTGGGGGGTCGCGGGGGAGCAGCGCATTTATGATGGGGGTCGCGGGCTAAAAACTTTGGGAACCCCTGCCCTACTACATTTATACATTTGTTCACATTCTGAAAAATTAATGATTGTGACTCATCTTGCAACCCTATTAGATGTATTTGTGTTAGTTGAGTTGTAAAAACCTTGGTGACGAAGGCCCGGTTCTGTAGGCTGTTGTAGAAAGGGTCCCTGGTGAGACAAGCAGCCACAGACAGCAGAGGGAGGACGCATCGGAACAACGCGCCCAGAATCAGAACTTTGCCCAAGCGCGGGTCACATGACATGTACGCCACACGCTCCCCCAGAGGCGTCAGGGCTTCTGTTTTGTCCAGTACTCCTGCAGAAGATCAACATTAGAGAGAAGTTAGCATCACATACATGCACGCTACATATGGACGCAGTTAAATGAAAGAAGAAATTAATATTATGTTTTAATCTAGTGTTTCTATGTGCATACAATCAACTCTGAATGTGGTGGTCATTTTTCCGATTGTATAATGGATGCAAAAGTTAAAGCTAGGGTACCCATAAATACATTTCATAAGAGAGGGTCTTGTGAACAAAATCAGACCTCAACATGCAGTCTTTGTGCTATCAGGAAACATCTTCTGCATACGTGTTAGCAAGAGCCATGCAAGTCACTAGTTGACACTTTGGGCTGAGAGCTGATTGGCCACGTCTGAAAAAGCTGATATAAAGATGTGGCAATGGAGACTGAACTATTGATAGTTTTCACATGCTGTGAAGAATTGTACAGATACAATAGTAGTGTAGTAATATATCTATAGCCGATAACATTCTCACCAATGTCTTGTAGACTCTGAACAGCATCTCTCACTGCCTGCTTATCAGGACTGTCAAGAACTTGTGCTAAAAAGTCTATAGCCTGCAAGATATTAACATTCAAGTTCATTATACAGACATATACTTTAATACTTTAAATGTGTTGATGGCAAGTACCTTGATACTAGGACTGTGAATTTTGGCTTGCAGGACTAAATTCTCTAACGGCGTGCGAAGAATCTCAGGAATGGGAAAGGGTGTCAGAGATTTCAGTTGCTTCTGTGAAAACAAGTGGTAGGAGTGTCCCGGCTGACAGCGACCGGCTCTGCCCTTCCTCTGGGTGACGTTTGATCGGGAAATCCACACTGTGTCCAGACAAGAAACCTAGGAAAAACAAAAACACTTATTCAAAGCAAAAAAGAAGAACATACATCTTTCCATTTGTATTCACTACCTTGGTTCTTGGGTCGTAATTCTGCTCTTTGTGCATCCCAGTGTCCACCACATGCACGATGTCGTCTATCGTGATGGACGTCTCCGCGATGTTTGTAGTTAGGACTATTTTCCTCTGGCCTGGAGGCGGGTGCTGGAACACTGTTTGCTGGTCGGACACTGATAAACTGGAGTGCACTACAAAAATAAAGTCATCATTAAAGAGCATGTATTGTACGGATGACGCAGAATGCTAACCAGGCTCATCAGCGCTTATAGTTGTACCTTATGCACAGTGATGCATGAGAGTCTGAAATGTCATTCCCTCCCCCATCAGGCTCACTCTTCTTAAATTGTAAATTCTCTTTTCTGTGATATGTGGATAATTCGGCAGCGTCACATAGGCATTTTTTGCTCAAATCCCTTGCAAAACTAACTTCTTTAACATGACCAGTTTTCAGTTGACGTGATACCATGAGTCTTTCATAACAATGTTTCAGATCAATATTAAAAATAAAACTACATATGTAATCATCTAGAAAAGGCATGTCATGATCTGCAATTATCACTTTTACAGTAACTTGGGAGTACTAAATGAATACTATGGCATGTTATACTTAATTTTGAAGCTTATTTTTTCAGGAAAACAACTATATAATTAAGTTTGTTCTAAAATGTTAACTAACTAACTAACCAACTAACATGTCATTAGAAGTTAAGCTAGGCCCAAGATGTATTTTTTCTAATCAATAAAAAAAATGTGGCTCAGTTGTGGTTGAATCCAAACCTACTAGAAAATAATATCCAAACTTACAAAAATATGCACACAAAAAATATAAAAAGATAATAGAAGTACTTTTGGCCCCAACTCGTTCTAATGTTTTTAAACGTGGCCCCTGACCAAAGTGAGTTTGACACCCCTGATCTAGATCATTATCATTATCATCATGAGGCAGAGAGAGACTGAAGCAAATCATGTTTTGTTTAAACAGTAATATTTGTATTTCCTAACATAACTTACAGGGGATAATCATCTGTTTGCCGGATGAAAAGTGGGACTTCGCAGCCAGCTTCTCTTGTACCATTCTGATGTCTTGCCAACCGGGTAGGAAGCACAGAATTGCCCCTGGAAATGCACGTTGTCAAATCATGCCATGGAAATAAAAAGATTTTTTTTTTATGTGCAAGTAACCAAAGCTTACCTGGCTCTCCACGTTTGTCCACATGCTCAATGACATTAGCAACCAAATCCAAATCTAGTGCCGTTTCATCTCTTCGCACCTGAAATCACATTAGGATCTTGAGAGTCAAGAATCGTTTGCTGTTAAAAGAATTTAATTTGGGGAAATACGGTTTCTTAAAGTGTGAAATATTTTACTAATTGACCGAAGCGCTTTTAACCATGTAATAAAAATAGTCTCACTATTTACCCATTCAAAAAAGGTACTTTAAACTATTTCTATAGCACAATTCATTCAAAATGCAACCCAAAGTTCTTCACATTGACAACAGTCTAAAAAAAAACAGTCAACGCATTAAATCACGCTGTAAAACGCATACAAAAACACATTACATGAGTCCTACACGTATACCCTGCATTAGAACGTGACATAAATTCTCAGAACACATTTTATCCATATGAATAATCCTTCAGTATGTCCTACAAAAGAAATTCAGAAGTGTGTGTGTTTCTTTCAAAATCAAATGTTAAGTTCTGCAGACATTGTAATGCGGTTGTAAAGAATGTCATTTCACCAGAAGTGGCCAGAATTAATTTAGAGACAACACTTTTTTAAATAAAAAAATGACATAGCATACCAGGATTGAGACGGAACATTACAAAAAGGGGCGGAGTTTAGCGTTTGGGAAAAAATGTATGCGGCAAGAATGATTTGAAAAAAAAATAAAAAAATCACTCCAGGTTTTTCATGAGGGAAAAATTGTGCAACATGGTTAGACCCCATTCAAAGAGGATATTGCATAACTATACATATTTTATCGATATTCCTCTGCTTCAAAATGTTGGCACAAATGAGAAAAATGCAGGGGCAAACTAAAAATATAGAATGACAGTCAACTTATGCTGTAGATAATGAGAATAAAGACTTATATTCACATACATACACACACACACACTCACACACACACACATTACCTCAGCATTCTCCTCGCGGTCCTTACGTGGCGGTGGTCTTCCCATCTCCCTCAGCACGTCCTCCAGGAAGCGGTCCGTCACTGGGTGCATGAATCCGGGCACTTTCACGATGGGGCAGTCGCCAAAGTACTGGGACAGTCTGTGGTTGTCCCCGGTGGCGCTCATGAGGACCACGCGGAGGTCGGGGTTCTCCTCCAGCCCCGTGCGCAGCAGAGCCAGCAGCAGGTCTGTGTTTATGTCCCTCTCGTGCACCTCGTCCACCACCACGTGACTGATGCCTCTGAGGGACGGGTTGGACTGGAGCTTCTTCAGTAGGACGCCCACGGTCAGGAACAGCAGGGCCCCTCCGCTGTTCTCTGGGGGCCGGCTCTCTAGTCGCACCTGGGAACGAGAACAAAAAAATAAATACTTTTTTTTTTAAAACTCTCTAATCAGTTCAGATACTGTTATTATTTGAGCTCAGAGCGAGAAATCCAGTTGACAATGTTTGTGGAAGTGCTATATAGAGCTCAAAAGAAGTAGGCTGAAGAAAAACAACAAAATCACAAGACTAATATGTCAAACTCTACTTCAAGCTGGGGGTAAACCATGTAATACAAAAACATAGTTCTTAGCTCTAAAACAGTTTGCTTCTATCCCTAGTTTCCATGTGCATGCAATTTTTGGCTTGTTATCACATTAGATGAGATTTTTCAGACAGAAAAGTTAAATAAAGAAAATAAATAGTTACAGGACTCTTTCTTACAAATGCCAACGATAAGAAAAATAAATGTGACCAAATTGAGTTCACCACATTTTACTTTATTCTTTCTATTGGGACAAACAACATGTATTATTTGGAACATAAAAAAGGATAGATCTAAGAAGAAGCAGATTACAGAAGTTGATATCACAATGATGATGGTTTAAATCATGTTTTTGCTTTTGTTTAGTTGCAGATGTTGGAGGGGGTTTGTGTATTTACCTGGTATCCCACAGAGCGTTTGAGAGCTGGGCCCATCTCCTGAGCCACTCGATGAGCGACAGACACGGCGCTGATGCGTCTGGGCTGCGTGACCAGGATGTTGCAGGTGGCCCCTTCTCCTCCCCTCACCCGCTCTTCCAGCAGAAAGCGTGGAATCCTGGTGGTTTTCCCACATCCGGTCTCCCCTGCGATCACCACCACCCTGGAGGACTGCACCGCGGACAGCACTCTGGGGCGGTGCGCGTCCACGGGCAGCTCCACGCTGAGGCCGGGCTGAACGTTCTCCCACTCCTCCTGCAGGAAGGAGCTGAGCTGCTGCGCCTGCTGCGGCGTCAGAGCTCTGTAGGGCTTCCCCGTGATGGCGTCTGTCACAGGCTCTTCATCCTCTTCTTCCTCCTCCTGCTGCTGCTGCGCGGCCCGCTCCTCATCCTCCCACACCTTCTGGACCTCCGCTGCCACTGGGTACTGAAATACAATAAACTCAATGTGTTGGGAGATAATTACAATTAAAAGGCAGTGTTCACAAAGATAATAGTACCGTGTTATGAAGTCCTTATTAATCACTTTCACTGTGGATATAATTTTCTTAATAAATATAATCATCTTACTTACTGCTTTATTATTTTATTCATCTAATTTAATGAAATCAATCGACTGGCAATTTGATTTTATGGTTGCAGCTCTTATTATCATCATCATATATCCAAGCAGATGGATTAATATTATCATATCATGATTTGATTTGACAGTTTGTTTTTATACAAGAGAAGCCAGATTGGCATTATATTTGCAGCACTTTGGAAACTATTGTTCATGAGCTATGGAACATAAATAAAGCAGAATCATAAATAACTGTCAGAACCACTACCACAGTAATGGTACATCCACAAACCTCTGACAGGTACGATCTAATACTGTCCTCCAGATACTCAGGTATATCCAGTAGGAACGGCTGCCTCTCCCTCACTCCCGCCTCCTTCACCATCTCACGGTGGTACTTGGCATGGGTCAGGGGATTGTTGTCGTCATCCAGCAAGTTAAGTTCCTATCAATCCATTTAAAAGTATGTTAACAAAATTAGCAAGCATTCATGAGGAAAGCTGAATCAAAACATACCTTGAGTTTTAAGCACGCTAAAGCCGCCGCCCTCTTCTCTGCACTGGACCGAGCATTCGCAGTAGCCGTGAGAGTCATTTCCTCAGGCCAGCGCATTGTTAGCGTACACTTCTTTACTTTTCCTCCCGTTGTTTTGTACTGGATCAGCTCCTACAAACAAAAGAAGAATAACATTGTGTAGCTAAAAGACTTCTATGGAACTGCCCTTGCATGTGATACTTCTGCCATTCACTAGTCACTTTACCCGTTGATAATATTACTCATGTTTATTCTGCTCATATTCTCCGCTGCTAAAGTACACCATACACATCTGTCAATACTTCTGAACCACATGCAATTATAGGTCCAGAGTTTATTTTATTTTATTCTATTTTACCTATTTTTATTCTATTCTTATCTTATCTTAATCAGAGGAATATCTTAACTTACGATCATTTGTTATAATGACGTGATGTATTTTTATGTCTTATGGACTAGGTCTGCGATTTAGTCATTAGCTAAATGGCCTATGAACATGGGATCGGTTATTTGTAACAATGCTTCTGGTTCTGTCCCCATCAAGTAAAACGTAAAATAAACTAAATAATACACACCCTGATTCTATTGGAGGACGTGGCCACTTGGATGACCCTGGTGAGGAGAGACTTTGCTTGTGGGAAGAGAGAAACGGCTTCAGCAACGTGTGGATTTTCTTCGATAGGTGCATGTTTTGGTCCATTTGATCTGGGTATGTGAATGTTCTTTTCATAGAGGCCGTCTTCGTTGTCAAACAACTGAGACTGCAGCCCTCCTCTACCCCTGCTCCCCGCTCTTCTTTGTGGGAGTTGATTGTTTGGGCCGATCACTCCCATGTCCTGCAAACATGAAAAACAATGTGTTATGAAAGGTTGTTTGTTTTGGTCGCTTTGGTTGTTTAAATTAATCAGTCGACGGATAGGACAAAATATGTATTAGTCAACCATTTAAAAAATATAAATTCTAAGGATTTAGAAGATAAAATCACAAGAAAGAAAAAAGAAGATTATATATAGAACTAATTATCAGAATATTTGGTATTAAGCCAATGAAAAAACAAAATATTATTAAACATATTTTCTTTTTGCTTTAGTTGTTTTGCATAGAATTAAAGAAGTCAGACATATAACTAAAAATGGTTCAGTGCTTTTGCAACGCCCACTTTTTAGTCTCCTTAATTATCTGTAATCAAACTAATCAAACACAGGGTGGGTCAACTACAAACCTGGAGTTATCCTCTCTAAAATGGGTGATCATGGGACAGGCACATTTATTGAAAATCAAAGAGTGTCAAAGGATACTTACTTTCAGCTTTTGGCAAACAGCAGCTGCAGCGACCCGCTCAGCATCGTTCCTTTTAGAAGCAAAAGCCTCCTCTTCCATTTTGCACGGCCACAGCACCGTCACTGTCGCTCTCTGTAATGAAATAGTTAATCAAACAAAAGCAGCGAGCAAGATCCCGAGTCGGATTATAAATAAAACGCAAACCTTGGTGCCCGCGTGTTCAGTACAGCTGTATTGGACGAGTCTGGAAGTGTCACTGATGCCCAACGAACGAGAGATTGTATTGTGCAGAAGGCCCTTGGCATCTGGAAACTCCTTCAACAGACTTGAATTATGGTTTCCTGGACATAAAGCATTTTCACATGTAAACATCTAATTACATGTAATCAGATTTGCGACTCTGGTCTGTGAAAGGCAGTATATTAAACAAAGATTACTTACTTACTTACTACTTAATATTAGGGCAATAATTAACAATCGTTTTGATATTTTGTCATAGTTACGGTTATTTTTTGGATCTTGAAAGGCAGGAGAATATGAGATTAAAAAAATGACCAAAACAAACTTTAAGGAAAAAATCTATGAAGGAGAGTTGAAGCTATATTGGGCCGTTCATTCAGTCATTCAGTCAGCTTTTAGAGTCATAACACCTCTGCACTGCTTTTAGTCTCTGTATGGTTCATTAGTTGACAAGCTGATCTAAAGATGTGAGGCCAAAAAGCACATGTGAAAACTAGTGATGGCACCAATAGCTTTGAGAGCAGAAACTATTTAGATTTCAGTTTTTTGTGTTTCGGTTTCTAGCAATTCATTTCTAGATATTTCCAATAACTAGAAATATTTAATGAAAATGTGAGACAAATTATAGATTTGAATTCGTAATATTCTGTTACACAAGGTTGATGAGGCACATTTTCAGTTCAAGGGTAGAACTTTGGATCAACAGTAACAAGGACATTATACTTTTGATGACATCATATTTGTAACGAGTACAGCAATAATTAACACCGTGATCACAACTTATTTCCATCGCACAGCCTCGGAGGAGCATCTTTACACAACGGGGATGCCCTTGAAGCTTGCATCACTGAGAGATGTCAACATTAGCCGCGTTAGCCGCCGGTGCTAACTCTCACCTCGTGGGGCGTTGCCGTGCTCTGTCCCGGGGTCCTGGTCGGTTCGGGCTTTGGTCCGGTACCAGCGCATGTCCCCGCTCCAGTTTGGCGCAGTTTGGACTCTTGGTTGAACACATTTGGCCAAACTGCACAGAGCTCTCATTCGCACGAGTAACGCACCGGGAAGCGCCATCTTGGAACTACAAGTTGCTCTTCTGCGGTCCTCAAGCGGAAGTAACAAAAGTGTGAGGTTTGTGCACAGCGCCACGTGGTGGACGAGGTTGGGCTGTGAACATGGATCTATAACAGCCATTCCCAAACTCAGTAACACCGAGGCCCCCTTAAAAATCTGACGGGTCTGTGCGGCCCCCCAAAATAATAACCAAGAAGACAACATTAAGAATAGGCTCTTCTGGTTATTTTATTTTGGGGAAATAGCCTCTGCTACAAACATTGTAATACAAAAATGATTACAGTGGATTATTCAAGTCAAATAATGAACACAAATATTTTAATATTACAAACAAAACATTATAAATTTAACATTAAATAATTATATATATATATATATTTTTTTTTATGACCTCCCGCGGCCCCCCTGCAGTACCCTCGCGGCCCACCAGGGGGCCGCGGACCCCACTTTGGGAGACACTGATCTATAATAATAACGGTTGTGAATAACCACTTGCAGTAACTTCTAAAACCAAATGTACTTTGTATTTTTTGCTGTACTGTTGCTGGATCCTTTTCATTTGTACCATGAAACTTGTCTTGTCTTGCCAGGAAAAACCTCATCGAGATACACCTGTTTTTCAACATAGTCCTGACCAAGAGACAACAAAGTTACACAATGAGTATAAATAAATTGATATTACATTCAAATTATATATACGAGTAGAACATCAAACAAAAAAATTAAAGCTAACTGAGTTAGTTATACATTCTATCAGTTAAGAAGGTATGGGTATTTACTTTATGTAGTTACAATACATATAATGTTATTAATTTCTTAATCTAATATACGCTGTCATTGCTGTACACTTGTCTATTACGGTACAAAGATAAACTCACAAGAGTCGTTTCTGCCACAGAAAAAATAAACATAACTTTTTTAGGGCTAATACCTTGAATATTAACTTGACTTCCTCCTGACATTTTAGGTTTGAGCCATGAACTGTGACCATCACAGTAACCTGCAGCTGTTGAAAGGGAGGAAAAATCCCAGGACCTGTCAATACAGTTGGAGATTTTGCCACATTTACCCCTTGGACATTTCCCAATGGAGCTGGCACTTGTTGTCCTGCTGGGCGTAACAGCTGGTATGTCCATATTTTTTTATTTAATGTATTCTGGTTTCATACCAGTATAATTCCAGTGGGTTTTGCTTGGTTGCAGTCTGTGGGTGTGGTATGCCCAGCTATCCACCCAACACAAACCGTGTGGTGAATGGGGAAGAGGCCCGGCCGTACAGCTGGCCCTGGCAGATTTCCCTGGAGTCCTTCTTCCCCACATGTGGTGGGACCCTCATAGCCCCCAACTGGGTCATGACTGCAGCTCATTGCATCACGTGAGACAACATTCAGGTACAAAGAATTAAACCTTATATTGCGCATGTTTATACTGTGATCCAACATATAGATTCCACACATATCGAGTGGTCCTGGCTGAACATGACATGGATACAGTGGAGGGCCCAGAGCAGTCGCTGAGAGTAGACAAAATGATCATTCATCCTAAATGGAATAAAAGCTGTCCTTCTTGTGGGTAAGTGAAGTAGGGTTAGGGACTACTTAACACATGAGGAAATAAAGCATCTTCACACAGTGTTTGAGAAATGGAACACATGTTCAGAACACTATTTTTGAGTAACAGAGTAATATGACACCAATATGATATAGAGTCTAAGTACAAAGTGACACATGTCAAGCTTTTGTTTGTTAACATTTGTATGATTATGGCTTACAGTCCATTTCCAGAATAAATATATAAATTTAAGGTGTTTTATTCAGGGTTTTTACAAGGTGACATTACAACAAATAAGGCTCATGTTGTGTGAAATTAGTCATATTTGTTTGAATTAAGCCTTTTTACAGCGGGAAAACTATAAGTTAGTTTCACATTGTAAGTTGAGTTACTGAAGTAAATTGTCTTTTGAACAATATTCTAATTTTCACTCTACATTATAATGCAAACAAGTGTAACAATAATTCAGAATACAGTACTCTGATTGGACCATGTAATGGGATATGTAACTGAATACCTTTTCAAAGTATTCTCTCCAACAGTCTTCAAAGCACTATGTAAACTACTGACTCTGCATGTTCAATACTGCAGTAATGACATCGCGCTGCTGAAGCTGCAGGCAAGAGCTGTTCTCAATGACAAAGTTCAGCCAGCCTGTCTCCCAAAACAAGGCAGCAGTCTTTCCCACAACTACCCCTGCTACGTCACTGGCTGGGGTCGCTTATACTGTGAGTTTATTTACTTAACTGCCTGAAAAGTCACTCTTCTACATAACTTGCATTTGTTCCATTCAGCCGGAGGTCCTCAGGCCACCAAGCTCCAGCAGGCTCTCCTCCCAGTGGTGGAGCACAGCGTCTGCAGCCGGAGTGACTGGTGGGGCGGCTCTGCCAAGACAACTATGGTCTGTGCGGGAGGAGACAGCGAGTCAGCCTGTCATGTAAGTAATGTAAAATAACACTGAGAGGTTCTAATACTTAAAAAGATTAAATAAGATAACTGTCTTTAAATATGCCATTGAAGAAGGATCAAAGTAAACATGATTGCACTACGAAATAACTGGTACTTCTGAAATGTATGCGAGTCTGGTGTGACTGGAAATGACTGGTGGTAGTGGGAGGGGCCGATAGCACATATTGGTTGCCTGACTTCTGTCAGTGTGCCCCAGGGCAGATGTGGCTACAGTAGTAGTTTATCACCACCGTGTATGGAGTGAAAGAATGACGTGTGAGGCGTCTTAGAGTGTCCGATGCATTATTATTATTATTATGCATGGGTTATGTCTTACTCTTAACTCAGGTAATTCTGAAATGTATGTATGCACTTCTCTTACTTAGAATAATTTAGTTATGCAATGAAGGGGTAGGCGTTTATAAGTATATTTTTTAAACTTTTGCTTACTCCCATTGACCTCTATATAACAATTAAACATTGTCTTTTGTGTTGTGCTGTCAACAGTATGTGTCGCTTTGAGCTCAAATCATAACTGAACTAATAGTTGTAATGATGTGGAAAAGGGTGACTCCGGAGGCCCGCTGAGCTGCCAAGGCAAAGATGGGAAATGGTATGTGGAGGGAGTGACCAGTTTTGTGGATGGACGTGGTTGTAATACCGCCAAGAGACCCACGATGTTCACCCGCGTGGCCTCTTTCATTCCCTGGATTAGTGAGGTAAGGATGGATAGAATGTGATTCAATAAAAAAGGATATCACCCGTCAGTCATTGAGTTGGTAATGCATTCTCTATTTTTAGACCATGGCGAAGAACTGAGGCTGATTACAACATAAGAACTTCAAAATAAAGTTTTAAAATGACAATAATTTGCTTTTTCAATGTTCTTCCGCTCACTCCTTTTTGAGTTTAAATAATGCAAAATATTATATGTGATTGTTATTGAATGATTTGTTAGAAAATACTATGTAGTGACATTTATTTCATAATCTTGTTTGATAATGTTTGATGTACATTGAACAAAAAAAAAAAATGCAACCAATTCAACTCAGCTTTTTTTATAAAACATTTATTAATTAGCTTATTTTGATTTCAACAGTAGTAGTGTGCAGCCAGCTCTCAATCTAGCATTGATTCACATGATATATATGATTTTTTTAAATGGTATCTTATCTTAAATTCATATATAATATTTTAATTATTTATAGTATTCACAAGACAATCCTATACCACTTTGTCTGGACCATTTTTTTGCTCCAACACTTCCAATGGTTATTTCGAAGGAGTCCAGCTGAAAAAGTCCATGTCTTTTAGCTCCTGTGGTAGATAGTCCTGCTCCACCGGCTCGCTGAAGGCGGGGTTGTACTTGTAGCCTTTAGCGTAGCCGAGCTGTTTCATGAGTTTGGTGGGAGCGTTTCGGAGGTGAAGAGGCACAAGCGGCAGTGGGCCCTTGTGGTTCCTCAGACAGGCTTTCACATTATTATAGGCTTTGTACACATCCACTGACTTTGGTGCTTGTGCGAGGTACACCACACACTGGGCCAGGATTACCTAAAAAAAAAAATATACAGTGCCCCGGCTAGTTTTGTTTTGCCTGAAAACTGATTCCCCATGCTTTCAAAAACATACCTCACATTCAGGCATCCCAATGAAGTGACACGCCTGGAAAGCAGACACAGCTTGGGGAAGAGCCAAGGGATCAGCCATACCTATGAGTATATATAAAAGCTAAGTGAGTTAATTGAAGAAGTTTGTACAATAAAGATAAACAGTACATACCCACATCCTCGCTGGCAAATCGTACCAGCCGACGGGCCACGTACAGCGGGTCTTCTCCGCCCTCCAGCATGCGGCCGAGCCAGTACAGAGACGCATTCTGATGGGAACCTCTCATAGACTTGTGCAGTGCAGATATACAGTTGTAATGCTCCTCTCCTGCATCCATCCAGATCCAGAATATGCAATAATAATATGAAACTGAACCCCTCACAACATCAGGAGGGTCTATAAGGACAGTGACATTCAACGACATTTATGGACTTTATCAACATATACGGACACTGGTCATCTGCTCTTTATGAACCAATGGCTCTATATGGGTTTTGGCTCTATATTGCATTTCCAGTGTTTGTACTGTTTGATTCTCTGATCTCTGTTGGTGAGATAACTACTGTTGTGATTTAGGGCTACACAAAAATAAATTGAAAAGAATTGAAATAGAATTACATCATGTTTATGTTGTTACATAATAACTGGTCTGTGAAGAGTGACAATGAACTCACCAGCTTTATCGTAGAGGATGTGTGATCGCTGAAGGCCTTCTTTCACATGCACCTCCGTCACCACTATCTCCACGTTAGAGCCGCCTTGCAAAGCTTTACTCTGGGCCAGGCTCACTTGGGCTTGGATAGACAACTGGAGACTATTGAGACCTGTCCTGGCGTCACCATCACACAGATGTGCTATGGTGTCCAGTGCATGCTGCTCTATGCAAATCACAGGCCTTTAAATAGAGAAATAGAGGTTGATCATTGTATAGTACAAAATGTATGGTAAAAAATTGCCTGCCTAACCACAGAATAACTAGTAAGTAGAGATGCAATTTTTCAACATGCATTGTATTTGTACCCTGTGGTCCTGTCTTTTTAATTTGTCTAAAAAAGCTGATCTAAAAGATGTGACAGAAGCCAAAAAATACATTCTCGTGATACAAAACTGTTTAAGAACTAGTTGCATGGAATTTAACGCATATTTCCATTGTTGTGGATTCAAAGATAAGCACCCCAAAGTAAAAAATTACACCCCTAAATTCCATGATAGTTGCTTTGTGAAAAACATGAGAAGCAGAAGCACATACTGTTGTCCCACTGTCTCCACTGGAGGTTTAAGACCGTCTGAACTTGGTCCCAGCACCCGGACGCCCAGAGTGTCCACAGCCCGCAGCAGGATGGAGCTCATGGCCTCCACACTCAGCCGCTCCAGAACCAGCACCCGGCAGCGGCTCAGAAGGGCAGCATTCACCTGGAACGATGGGTTCTCGGTGGTCGCCCCGATCAGAGTCACTGTACCGTTCTCCACATGAGGGAGGAACGTGTCCTGCAGAACACCAGTCTCTGAGTCTGTGCATATTCATATTATTTACAGTATGTCCTAAAAGCCTAATATGGACAAGTGTTGAAAAATATCATGGTCTAGCTAAAACACTAAAGGCAGCGCATCTGGTCTGTCTGATGTAACTGTTGTGTCCAAATCAAATATATCAATAAAATCCATTATCTATACATTTGGGAATAGTTTGATTTCCATTTATTTAAAGAGATAGAATTCAACGACATGAGCGCAAACTATTTCTGTTGGAGGGAAGGTTCCAAAACAGCTGCATACGAAAGAAACAATTTTTGAAAGACACTTGGAACTAGGGGTGTGACGCGATACTTTCTCCCGCGATTCGATTATCGATATGCATTTGCCAAGTATCGTATTTTTTCTTTTATTTATGCCATAAATTGGCCTATTGTATATTTCTGACCAATATATCGATTAGCGTTATCGTGATAATATCGCTATCGTGAGCTTTGTATCGTGTATCGTGAGGTACCCTTAGGTTCCCACCCCTACTTGGAACAATAGAATGCCCAATGTTTTCCAAGATAAAGATTTTCCATATTAGGCTTATGTCTTAAAGTCCTTCCTATTGGCAAAAAGTGTGTATTATGTTTTTTAATATTTCAATGAGAAAATATTTAGACCATAGTTGACATTTTCCAAGCCCCGGCGATCCAAGATGGCGCCCTATTCAAATGAATGGTTGTGCTCAGTGGCGCTTTGTGACAGCATGGGGGCTGAAAGATTAGCGGAAGTCGCTTGGAATTCTTAAAGATCTATGGGAAACTCGCCTGTATTTGGGCATCGTCTGGTCCTCCCGGTTCTGCGCATGGGATGATCTCCCATAATGCGTTGCGCCAAACACGCGTGTGTGGGTCTCACACCGGGTCTCATGCACGTGCACAGAGGGGCTCGGCCGCGCTCTGACCAATCAGAGCAGTTCATCAGAGCAGGAGTTAGTGCGAGAGCCAGACGAGCAGAGTTTGTGGCACTAAAGTGTGGATTTAAAGAAAACCGAAAAAAAGTTCAGGATGACAAGGGACACTAAAATCCCCACAAAATCCGACCTTTATTAAAGCTGTAGGTTCTCTGTCAGCTGAGGTTGCTCTGTTTTAATTTACACTGAGTTCTATGGGGAATATTTCTGGGTAGCCCACGTGAATTTAGTCTGGTTTAGTCTGCATTACCGCGAGAATCCCCCGAGCACCCCCCCACATAACACAAAATTATAAAAAAAAAAAAAACAGTTAAATGCGGTCACATTTACGTTAAGCAATCACAAAGAGCAAACGTAAGGCTAGGAAACAAAGCTGAGTTGGACACATTGGAAGATTTGGGATGTATCAATATCATTCCTGCTTGTGTCCTGGAGTACCTGCTGGGACTTGTTGAAGCGGTGGATCTCGTCGATGAACAGGATGGTTCTCCTTTTGCACAGCCGCAGCTCGTTGTTCGCCTGCTTGATGACCTCTCGTACATCGTTGACCGACGCGCTGGTGGCGGACAGAGTGATGAAGCGGAAAGTCCCCTTCTTTTTGCAGGAGCAGGCGATTATGTGAGCGAGAGTGGTCTGCAAAACACGACAAAGAACTCTTCTGTGTTTAAATGTTTTTTAACACCCTAGTCCCCCTGAACTCAAAAAGAACAAATTATCTATCAAATGCCATAAACATCGGTGAATAAAAAGTGAGAATCAGTGGCTGCAGAATCAGCCGGTTGCAAGGATCAGAATGATTAAAGAGAGAGGTGTGGGGTCAGTGAGTGTTTTGGTGTCTTGGTCTTGTCTGTCTCTTGCCATTGGTGTTAGTGTGACATTGGCTGTTGTGTTTTGTTGGAGAGTAGGGGATTTGATTAATATAAGCTTTTTGCTTCAACCAACCCCTTTTCAAACTATGCACAGATTTTCTTGTGCATAGTTCATATTTTTCTGTGAATAATTATTTGTATATTGGGCTTGTTTGAAATAAATAAACAAATGCAATCAGCCAAACAATATGGTCAGGTGGTTAAGCAGTACTAGCATCTTCACATTTTTGTCTAAGCAAATGTAGCCAAAACATATCTAAAACGGTATTCCACATCCCTTCTGCTTCACCCAGAAAGCTCATAATGGCAAGTAACACATTTTATAATGGATCAATGTGAGTAATCGATACTATTTAACTGTATGACATCACCTTCCCACATCCAGGCGGTCCCCACAGGATCAGAGACGGGATTTCTTGCGTGTCCAGAAGTGACCTGAGTAGCGTGTGCTCTCCAACTACTTTATTCTGACCAAAATACTCCTCCAGCGATTTGGGACGCAGGATTTCCGCCAGGGGTTTATCGATAGAAAACAATGTCCGCCTGGCTAGATCTGGACACAGGTTTGAATCACTTTGTCCAGGAATCTCACTAGTGTCATCCACTTTATTCTCTTGATCAAAGTCTTCCACCAATCCACGTTTTGTCCCCTTAGAGGCCTGATTCCCAGGTTTGTGTTTGTTAGATTGAAACATTGCGAACATGGGAGAGGAAGAAGAGGAAGCCGAGGTACGCGCTTTCTTCCCCGGGGGAGCGCTATGGTCTGCGGGGTCCATGGGGCTGCTTTCTGCTCCACCTCCAGCGAGACACGCGTCCAAGTGTCTGTTTATCGTAGATGTTTTAAATTCTTTCAAACAAACAGGACAGTAAACAGAATCTGCCACAGAATCCGCAGCGTGGTCACGAGACCGGTCTTCTTCCGCCATGATTTTCTCCCGCGAATTATGACGTCACAGCACGTGACAATAACACACGTAAATGTTTGTCCACGTGGTTTTGTTTTGTTTTGTTTATGGTGTGAACAGTTCTGCTTAAAGCTGAGGTATCTAACATAAAAATAATAATACAAAAAATTAGTACATTTTGTGAAAAAGATTTTTTTGTGAACATCACAGACCACAACATGCTGTCTCCATCTTATTAGAAAACATGTTATATTTCGCATACTTGTAAAAGAGACGACTCCATGAGTGTGATCTGCTCTTTTTTAAAATTAAATTCAGATACCTCAGCTTTAAGCAGAATATTACAAAGGACAAAACATACATGCATTTAAAAACTAGGGTTATAAACAAACTGTTTAGGGCTAGGAATTATGCTTAGATGAATTTTATAATTGTTCAATTCTTTGAGGTTTGAAAGTTAGGTATCCCAGCATTAGCATAAAAAAATATTAATGTATCACCACATTAATACATAGTCACAAAAAATGCATTACAATTATTATTATTATTACAACTACTTATGAATATTTATATAGTTATTACTATTATGGTTGATAAAACCTTTATCACATGGGAATCATGCCACAATGCATACTATTGAGCAGTTTTACATACAATCTACACAATAGTACAGTGCAAAGAGATTATATTTGTATGTTTGTGTGCGATTAAAAAAAGGGAATGCAAAACAGTGTATTGTCGGGCTTCTCTCTTGTACAACAGCTGATGCCCTTTAGACTGAGGGTACACACGTTATCTCATTGTCATTATTGAATTTGGCCGAGAACGGGACACAGGCTGCCAAAACTCTTGAGCGATGCTTCATGCTGCGAGATGGAGATGTTACAGGCTCCAAGTCTTTAATTAATAATGTTCAATACAGATTTATTAAACATGATGGTTGACAACAGAGACCGCACAATAACAAAATCAAATCTTATGAAATGTAAAGATATATACAATACCCCATGGTAGATTAAATTTCTCCAACTAAAATATGTAAAACAATATTTCAACCTACATAAACAAAAGATAGTTTTAATTAAAGGTTAGACAAGAATGTTTGTTTTCATGGGACTAATTTTCGAATAATTGTTTGCTATAGACTCAGTTCTATTAACTGAGAACAGACCTAAAATATCATAATATACATAAAAAATCTATACTAACTATAGTTATTTTAATGACATATGCTGAAGCCAATAGGACAGGTTACACTACTAATTTAACACAGACATTTTTAATTTAGATATATTTAGAATTAGACTCAAATACTATTTCTGCATTACCTGTAAACTTTTCGAAACAGTTCCAAAACTTTTTGTCACAAACTGTCAAATAATAATCCGAGGTTTTGTCCCAACAAAAATGTATGATATTTGGTCTTGAATTACTGAAATGTTACATAAAGCACTACAACACCAGCAACTACTACTACGACTATAATGTATTACCAGATAGTAATCAGCCAGCTTTCGTAACAACACTAAGCCATCTAAAGCAGCATAATCCCACATCAGTGTATTTGAATATTTCTCAACACATGTTTTGATACCATCTTCTAATTGTCTTTTGAGCGAAGCCTGGGATTAGATAGCGTGAGAGCTGGCTGGTCATATGTCCCGAGTGTCCCGTCCTTTGGCTGTGGGGGCTGAGGAGGACCGGGTGCTGGGGGTATTTGGGAGTCTGTCATTCCCGCTAAGCTTCTATAGTGAGGAGCTGTTGGCATTCGAGCATTTCCCATAAGTATTGGACTGTCGCGGAGGGAGCATGAAGTGTCCGGTGAAAGCGGGGGAGCGCCTGGGCCCCGGCTGGGACATGTGGGTGGTGAGCGGCGTGTGTCTGATGGTAACGTACGTCTGGAGCCGGCTGAGAGTGCTACTGTCCCACAGGAGGAGGTCCAGAGCCCCTACGCAGGTACAATGTGTTCTAGTAGCGGAGGTGGTGATGGTGGTACTGACATTCTAACAGCTGCTTACAATGTGTGGCTGGTGTATAATAGTGATGCTGTTGATAGAAGTTGGACTCACTGGTATGTTCCCCTGACATGTGGAAGTCTACATTATAAGCATTTCTCATTTGTTCTCTGAAGAGAAAGTTTTTTTTATTTTTATTTTATTTGTTTAATTAGTAGTTATTTAATTCATTTATATTAAAGAGTCACATTTTTGTCATAAATAGTTATAGTTTTTTACATGTAACCTCCCCCCAAACTTGAAATAAAAGTTAATAGAGATGATGGAGATAGGCATGTGCACCAAAGGAAGTGTTGCAGTCTGAAATTACAGTTGTCATTTTTTTTATTTGCAAAGTTTTGGCCACAATGTGAGATCCAGTGTTGGCCAATTTACTCTAAAATGTTGATATCCATGACTAGTAACTGGGATGCACATGCAATAATATATTTGTATAAAACTTAACTAATTATAAAATGTTACATATCTTTGAGTCAGTCAGAAACACTAGTGATGTGAGATATTGTTCAAATGTGTTTTTTCAAATAATGTTTCAGGACACAGCTCTTTTATATCTGACACATGTAACTATGGTAACTATAATGTTTAACTTTTTTCTCGCATGTATAAAGCAAATATCTGCATACAACTTTAATTACTTTGACTGTAACTAGTAAAATCGTACCAAATGTAATTGTTATAACTCAGTAATTCAATGGTTCTCTACTTTTTACTTGTTTGCATCGAGATCAAAAGCAATTTCCAACAGTCTGTGACTTCCTGTTACTCACATGGAAATAAAAACAATTATGATTCTGAATACATTATCAAGTTACTTATACGAATATTTTACAGTAGTTACTACAAACACAGCTGAGATCAGAGCTGTTGATGTAAAGATGTCATTATTTTAAGTAATATTTCATCTCAATAAATAAAAGTAGCAGATGCAATATTATATTAATATAAACAGAACACATTTTTACACCTCTAGAAAAACATGTATAAATATTGAGGCAGTCAAAGAAGTTCACAGTATGTTATTAAGTAAATAGGCCGATGGTGTAAGTGTACGTTTTTGATCATCTTGTCTCCATGATGGGCTTGTTGCTCGGAATGTTACAAAAAAAGGATTAAATATATGTATTGTTTCATCAACAAGAGTCTTAACCTCTCGTCTTCTGAGCTCTGTGAGACATTAAAAAGCATCATTTCTATAATCTTTAAATTTGTCTATGCCGAAGACAAAGCAACATACTGGTAAATAAAAAGATAGCATAATTTAGTAAACCTTTCTGACTTTGGACTGCAGGGATGTAGTTTTTTTAGTTCAAACATCTACATCATACTTGAGTTTCATCATTTCTCACATTAAAGCAACGTAAATAATTAACTTAAGCTGCACGTTTTTGTCAAAGAAACCAATTACAATATTTCTGACAAACAACATGGATATGATTCTTGTTTTAAATTAAATTATTGTTCATTATTGATGTAGTAAACCACTAACCTTAAGACCACAGAATTAGCTAAAACAAAATAAAGTTTATTTATTTATTTATCTGACATAAAAAAAACAAGTATTAAGACACTTTCTTAATTTAAGTTTGGGGATTCTTAGTTATGGGCATTGGTCATCTGACTCTCATGGACCAATGGCTCTATGTGTTTTTTGTGTGACTGTTTTATTCTCTGATCTGTGTTGGTGAATTCAACAGTTTGGTAAGTCCTCTGATATAACTACTTGTGATTTAGGGATACACAAGAATAGATTGAATTGAATTGGATCAATGTTAATTATTTCTGAAGACAATTCTACTCAAAATGTCTAGATGACTTATTTGTAGACCATACATAGAATACACATTATTTAAAAACAATGCTACCCACTAAAAATGATCCCCGACCCTCCAGTTGAGAACCCTAGGACAGAACTATCTCCAGGACAGAACATGCCATGCGCTGCTTCATTGCGTGCGCCGTAGAGTCCATATATAACCTGTAGGTGTCAGTTTAGATAAGTGCACTCTCCATCTTTCACCACTGGTAATTTGTGCATTTCTGTGTTACATAAACTCCCCTGCAGATACCACATTTAATTCAGAGACTCCCGACATAATCCTTTCAAGTGTCATATGATCCACACATCTCTGGTGAGGAGGATCTAGTGTACCTAACTGTGTAACTATGATCTGTGCCTAGAGGTGGCAGTAACTGTACTTTTACTTAAGTACTATACTCGAGCCCATGACCTGTTTTATTGCACTATGTAAAGCACTTTGAGGAATGTATTTGACCGCTCTAAACAGATTCACTTACTTAGGACTACAGTATTTCCTTTTATGACTCAGTTTTACTTATTTCATACCTTAGTTTTAGAGACTAACATCTGAAACTTCACATGGGTCTGTTATTGTCGTCATCACAACAGCATAACAGTATAAAGGCTGATGCCACATGTTTAAGTTGCCATGTTCTGTGCATGTTTATTTACTCACATAACACACTAAATCTTTTTCTTTCCATTTGCTGCTTCATACTTTATCCGTACAAAAGCGTGCACTTCTTACATTGACATGACTTGAGTGGACTTACTTTTGCCAGCTCTGTACTGTGTAATGATGTGAATGACAGCCTAGAGCAGCCGCATGTGTTTATGGATGAGATTACACTGAACTCTAGTGGTCAGATGGGAAACTGCATTTCTTTCGTGTTACTATCTCTGTAAGGATCTACCGTCCCCAATTGGCAATGAATGCGTCAGTGGCGGCCGGCCAATAGAGGGCGCTAGGGCGCCGCCCCACCACTCACAACTTGCCATGTTACCTTGAATAAAACGTTAAAAAAAATAATAACATTAAAATATTTCGAAATTTATGTGTGTTTTATTTCAGATGTGGAAGAAATACTTTATAGTTTATGCTGAGTTGGATTGATTAAGCTCATCAGCGTTGTCTGTGTCGGACTGAGGACGTATTTCCGCCTCAGGGCGCAAAAGATTGCGCCCTGAGCCGTCTATGGACTCTCGTTAAAAGTTGTACATGCGCAGTAGCTCCTCTTCAATGCAAGAGATAAGACGATTTGGGGGCGCAGGAGAAGTGCGCCCTGAGGGGGCGGGATCGCCCGCGACCTGTACTGTCACTGTCTGTGACGTCCGTTTACAGTGATTGACAGGTCAAGCTGTGGGAGTTTGAGACGAACGTAAAGAGACGCAAAATGGAGAACGAAAAAAAGAATAATTCAGTTAGATCACTCAAAACAATACCGTTTGAGAGAAGATCATACCAGGAGAAGGTTGAGGTTAAAGAGCTTGGACCTGATCAGCCAAATATTACCATTAGTCAGCAGTCCAGCGACAGGGGGAGACGGTACACTCGTACTTTTTCCAGGACCTGGTTCAGCGCCAAATCTTGGCTTGCAGCATGTAGTGAGGCTAATGCTTTATTTTGCTTTCCATGCCTCTTGTTTCAAACATCAGGATCTGACCCAGCATGGATCAAGACAGGTATGACTGATCTGAAGCACTTTTTAGAAAAGGCAAAGAAGCATGAGCAGACTGGTATCCACATGCAAAATGCCCTCAAATTAGCTATGTTTGGGAAGATAAATATTTCATCCCAGCTGGATGAAAGCTACAGGGTAGGGATCAGAAAGCACAATGAGGAGGTTGACAAGAATAGGCACATCCTATCAAAAATAATAGACTGTGTCAAATTCTGTGGTGCATTTGAACTTGCCCTGCGATCCTGATCATGTGACCTTGTTGATTCTCGTGTGAGGCTTCAGTCACAACAGTCAGTGTAAACTTACTTACTGCTGGTATATATCTAGTCATCATATTCATAGCCCCCCCAGTAGAAAATTCCACCAGCCGCCACTGGAATGCGTTATAATTTTTGGTAAACAAAATATACATATTTTACATTTCAATGAAACCACATCCAACATAAAAAAGTGACAAATCTGTCCCACACTTTTGTTTCCTTTATTGTCACATTGTTATATTTGAAAATATGTTTCAAATATAACAAAAACACAAAACAAAGTTAGTTCTGAATAGTTTATATTGTTACTATTTTTTCTAGTAAACTGTGGCCATACCTGCATGTGACAGCCAGATCTTGTCAGATCTCAGAAGTTAAGCAGGGCAGGGTCTGTTAGTCCTGTGATGAGAGACACCAGGTTCGTGGGACAGCTGCGTCTGTAAAGTGCCAAGTTGTTGTTGTGTCTTTAGGCAAGACACTCACACCCACAGTGCCTCGTGTGTGCAAAAATTATTGGGGAGGGGGTGATGGCTAAGATTGGTCTCACAACTGTCAGTCTGCCCTTAGGGCGGCTATGGCTACAGTAGTAGTATATCACCACCTTGTGTGAAATTTGTCTTCACACGACAAATTGATACTTCATCTTAACAAATTGTCAATAATGATCACCAATAGTGTTTGACGATGTGGATATTGTGTAAATGCAAATGGCATTGAAATCCGTGAGGATGGTTTCGCTCCTTGGAAAAGCACAGATCCAATGTCATATAAGCTTTCCACCTTGTTAACAATCTATTTATATTAAATGTATTGAAACCTATAGAGATAATATACAGATTCTTCTACAGTGACTGCATTCTTTCAGTCCAAATGGGAGTGCGAGTATGCCTTGAAGACAGGCCGAAGCGCTCTCACCCTCTCCTCTTTCCTGTGGTGGTATCTGACAAACCCACTGTGACATTTCCCATAGGATATGCACCTCTAAGCTGCAGAGATACAGCTCTGTGTGTAGTGTCACTAAACATTGACATCCCCCGAGTAAAAGCCTTCTTCTATTTCCCTATGGATAATAATAGCACACATGGGAACATCCGCATGTAACACGATGGGCTCGAGAATGACCAGAATATACCAAAGATGAGCAGTGATTGTGACGAGTCCAATTGGCTTCAAAAAACTATTAACCATGAATTTTAGAAACTATGAAACTATTTTAGCAAACAATTGATCACTAGCTGCTCCTTATAAAAACTTCCACTTTGTATTAGGGTCAGTGTATGGTCTCCATTTGAATTATAAAACGGTTGGTTCTGGAACAAACGTCTAAATGAATATTCTCTGGTGGCTTTACTTCAGATTAATATAGGTGAAACTGAGATTAAATATTGTTTCTGCGTTCTAACCAACTAATCAAGTAATCAGAAGAAGTGTGCTAGATTGAGTGCATTTTAATTAAATTGGATAGAAAAAAATACTTTTTACATTTGATATTAATACATGTGTCACCATCACTTGTGGCCACACCTGCTCGTCAAACCCTGACCTCTTCAGTTCTCATAGAAACAAGTTTTGCCTGAGTAATACTTGGATGGGAGACCGCTGGGACTAAAAGCTGGACAATTACCTCGTATAAATCTGGTGCGAGCGATTGAAGGTGATCTGAGGATTGGCAGGCTCATTTCCAAAGGGTTTTATGAACTTGGACCCTACAAAAAAAGAGACAAAATATATTAAGTTAATACCTAGAACCAAGCATTATCAAACACATTTAGTCAGCAATAGTCGATGAAGATTAGAATGGACATATCCACACACACGCACACACACATTTGGCAAAGGACCACGCCACACTGTCCGAGGCTGATTTTCTTGTTCTATACACTAGTAGGTATGGAGAGTGGGTTTCAGGCCGCGGTGGTGGCGAGGTGATGGGCCTCGTAGGAGCAGGACTGGACAGAAGCCATGACACTTCTTTAGGACATTGTGTTCTGTGCGCCAGTCGCCCCGGGGCAGACGGCCAGAGCACTAACATGATACACAAGGCCAGTCCGGTCACAGACACAGGCTCAAGAAAAAAAGTGTGATTGCTATTTTACTTTCCATCTGCACAGTACAAAACATTAACACGTTGGGTTTGGAGGTGTCGGGAAGTCTAATAATGTCTGGTGTGAAAACAAACAGTAAACACGCGCTTTGATGCAAGCACGGTGCAGTAAACAAAACACAAAGATTACAATGTAGTTTTAGACAAATGTATCTTGGTTTACAATTACTGTATCTATACAAATTGCATTTACTTCTATAGAATTTTATAAAGGAGAAGCATGTAGCCAGAGTACATATTCCATAATAATAATGATAATAATACTATATATTGTTATATTGCACCTTACATTTTCAGGAAACCTCAAAGTGCTACAGATTAAAGTAAAGTACAGCAAACAAAGTAGATCGGATTGTCCTAAAATGAATCAGTTATCAATCATGTATACTTTAATTCAGCTCCTATAATAAACAGATTCCTAAAAGTGGCTGGATAGTATGCAATGTCTGCAAAATATTATAATGATATATGTGGTATAGGACCGGTATCTTTGCGGTCTATGAAGTACAAATGGCACCAGTTATACACGAGGATATATTCACGGGCTACTTTCCTTTGTGCTATTTGAAAAACGCAGATACCTATTTTTTAAAATTTGTCATCTAAAAATAAAAAGGGAAATGCACAGATTAATTCAAAGAGAATCAGAGAATGCTATTGATCTGTAAGTGAGCGATTGAAGAAACATAGAAATTGTCCCCACTCTGAATGCTGTGAATAAAAACTTTATATAAATGAATGAAACGCTCTGAGGACTCTTCAGATGAGATTATGAATGTTTTTATTCAGTGTTAGGTACACTTCTGAACTCTATTGTATGACACACAAACATGTAACTATTGTGTGTTAGGGTGGTTTTTTGTTGTATTTTTGATCGTTTTTTTGTGTTGTACTGACTCTTTATGTGTCTAAAATGTAACAAAAAAAACACTCTAGGTACTGGTATTTGTGAGCGCGAAAACTACTGAATTTTACCATTGAAACTGGCACTTGCATGAACCATGTTTTTATTTAAAGAATAAATCAGCATTAAAACGTGTAAACGCATAATCTTTATAAACAGTACAAGCAGATCCAAGTCTAATCCAAACGAATAATCCCAAAATATTTGTCATTAGAGCGGCGTGACCTACGAGGTTAAAGTTTCACTACTCATTTCTGTCAGATCAATTTTCATTCCACCATTTTCCACTGGGGTCACGACTGAAGCACAGGCAAAGTCACTCCCTTCCCAGATACAGTATGTGCAAGAGACCCCAAACATCCAGACGATTTTGCCATCAAATTAATGTAGCATTATAGTCACGCAGAGCTGGACATTACAGAGATACTTGTTGTTGGCAGAGGAGGTGTGAGCACTGAGGCTGCTGTGTTTGGCCTGGACAGTGAGGCACATCTGATATTTGCTTTATGTCATATGTCTCTAGGGCCAAGGGGCCGTTTATAGCTGCAGGCGACTTATTAACCTTTATCTGTTCATTCGGCTTTTTCTCTTATTCAATTCAGAGCGAAAGAAGTGCTCTGGCAGGTAGTGGAAATAATGAATGTTAGTAAAAATGAGTCATAGGAAGAAGACCATTTTGTTTTGTCACCTTTTGGTCTGCTTTCTTCATTACCGTTTGTTAGAAGTAAACTAAAACATTTTAAACTTAAAGTGCCTGATGATACCACAATGTATTCCCCTTATACTTTTGAAATACTTTTTAAGATGAGATAAGATAGACTTTATAGTGCAAACATGTTAAAAGTGAAAGAGTCCCTTTTCTGCAAGATATATTATGTGAAATTAAATTAAAAAGCGACTGTAGCAGAGCAAGTTTTTTCAGTCCTAGTGAAGGTCATTAAAGTTTTGTAATTTTTTCCTAAAGGCGGTTGTCTGTACATGTACTTCCTTACATCTCTACACCGACCAAATAAATGTTTTTTTTCTTGACAAATATTAAAAACAAAAAAAAGATTCCCCTCCGTTAGGGATGTTTATAGCTAAAACTAAAAGTATAACTACATGCCCTTGCTACAGACTTGTTACTATTGCTGTAGTCAAGCAAAGAAATTCTTGGTCGACGAAACCTTTTCGATAAACAAGTTGATTCAAAAGTAGGTGCGGCAAAAGCATTCAGAACATTTTATCTATTGAAATTATAAAGTTGAGAGTTTGACCTGGCTTGATTGTCACTGCTAATACCAAAATCTTCACCAATATTTCTCAATTTCAACTTTTTTCATTTACAGTTTTCCCAAAGAAAAGGTTAAAAGTCAGCTAAAACAATTTTTGACCAAATAATCAACTAAATGGTTTAATCTGACTCCCCTACTTGTTATCATGCATTAATTGTAATGTATACAGTATGACGATATCATTATTTTCTTGTCAATACAAATGTAATAGTATTTCGCAACTCCTGGTCTCTGAACCTGCAGTTTCCCATTACATTCTGCAGTAACACAGAATAAGTTTGAATCCTTTCATCCATCTTTTCCTCCATCTTAATCATCCATGCATTTTTACAATGTGGTTGCAGCCTCAAAAGCTCCAATCAATGATCTAACATTTCAGCAAACTTAATATTGACTAACACTTAAAAAAAAATATATGTATATCAATGCATTGGTTCAATTCTCCATCATTTATTCACATTCCCTTGAATTCAGTAGCACCGAGACAACAGCGCTAATTCTTCTCTGACTGACAATAGCATGTTTCATAATCCCACGTTTCACAACACGGCCTCGTCCACACGACAGGACCCGAGCGCTGCCGTTCCGGGCCTGATAAACCGACACAACAAGCTGCAAATGACCTCCGTTGTCTGTCATCTGCTGGCATCCGGGGACAGGTGCGCGTCTCTGCCCCCGCCTGGTGATTGATAGCGGCTCTCAGTCCCATGTGTCCCGGCCACGTCACTTGTTCTTTCCACTGTAACAGCAGCAGCCCCCTGTGCGCGGCTGATAGAAAAAAAAGTGTGTGTGTGTTTGATAGACCCCTGGAGGATAGCACCATTAAAGGCCACACAGACCGAAGGCTTTTTTCCACCAACTCCGAACTCTTTCCACCAACGCCGGACTCTTGAAGTAGCATGAGTAAGATGCCAGGTTATTGGCGTTTCTTGTTTTCAAACATGAGCTGACAGAGCACACCCCGACTGGCAACTTGTCACCCTCTGCTGCTCATTGCGCCTCTGAACCCGGAAACTTGGGGCCGAGCAGGGAGTTTGGCTCGGGTCATGGGAGATCGGTTTGCAGCGAGTCGTTGCGCTGTTGGTAGTAGTTCATGTTGGTGAAACTTTTGATGCAGAAAATTTTTATTTCAAACATGCAGAAAAAATAAATAATTATTCAATCCCCTCCCAGCCATTCAAAAACATAATACAATATAATACAATACCCTCCAACAAGACACATAACAGCCAATGACACACACACACAAACGCACATGCACACAAAATATTATTTAGGAAATTGTTGTTTATCAAGCAGGAGCATGATTGGACTTTAATTTTGTATCCTGTCTTTTTAATGAAAAGTAGGCCTGTATACAAAATTTTGAACAAAGCAGAAAGGTTTTGAAATAAACACGACAATTACAATTCAACTCTCCATTTTGATTTTGATAATAATTTTCAAAATGCACAAAGAAAATTCATTTACTGAAACTTAAATTAGATACATTTCTTGAAGTGAGTCATGTTTATCTGGATTCAACAATATTTCCCTGTGAAAATGACAAAAATGTGTTTCATATTTGTTTTTACTTATGAGTGACCCAGCAGGTTGAGTTCAAGTCCCGGGTGGCACAGTAGCTTTCTGAATGGAGTTTGCATGTTCTCCCCTTGTCTAAAGTTTCCTATGGGTGCTCCAGTTTCCCCCACCTCTAAAAATAGCTGTTCATTAATACACATACACGTCCCATTCAAATAAAATAAATACATTTGACTGGCCTTGCCTTTTGTAGATCTAATTATTAAACGGTCAAAATGCACTCAAAATCATCGGATAAATACTACTTAATTGCTCTCATAAACCTATTTCTTGACAATTGCTCTGAACACCAGAAAAGACTGATTTTTAAAATATGCAACAATATAGTTGGATGTTTATAATGGAAATCTGACTAATTACTGAATATGCAAATTGCAGCCAGTACAATTGTCATTTTGATTCCATTACAATACTGGGATTCCCATGTTCTATGTCGGATAAAGGACGTACCAATTTATAGGTTGTGATTTTTATAGTCTAGTTAAAGTCATTGGTAATCAGTCAACATTTAACTCATTTTGGTGATTATTTTTGAAAAATTGGAAGTTACAGCGTCCACTCTGCAGAAACCACATGCAAAATTATATATTGGCTCCAAAACATTCACATTCTATGATTTCTTTGTGGAGTGACTCAATTATTTTGTGAGTAATAGCAGTGGTAAGAGACCAGCTTGTGACACAATACTCAACATGTGGAAAAATCTTGCAGGGCAAAAACATTCTAGCAGCACAAGTGTAATCAATGGCATATTCACATTCACATTCAGATATTTGAATTCACTAACAATTTGAAATTCTTCTCCGCACAAAAAAACTCTTCCTGAATGTATTATATTCTGTGCTTGCTTTGTAAAGATCAAACCATTTTCAAGTGTGATCCAGTTGAAATAACAGAATATTTTAAAATATTCACTGCAACTGTAAACATAATGTGTTAGTATCTGTATGTGTTGCTAGCACGCTGTCCCTGTTGTCTGTCATGTTTTGTCAGTTTTCCATGCAACAGTCGGAATGTATAGAGTTGATGTCAATTCAAAGTAAATCATATAAAGTATAAATTAAACCAGTTATTAGAAACACGGCAGATATTCCAAGGTGTTGTTTCTGTGGTAAATCATCTATAAGTCTCCTCTGCTGAAGAACCTCTGACCCTGTGGTCTTTGCCAACACCCTCGCGCCTCTTAAATTTCCCCAGAGCACATGGAGCAAGTTACAGCTGAAGTGGCAAACGGCACTGTAGTAGAAACATTAGATTTCGAGAATACTTTTCATATTCTCTCAGGCTACAGCAGTTCATATCCCAATTCAGGGCTGGAATAATGAGTCTGTTACGCATTAGTCTGGCTTTGTCCATATGTTTGTTTTTAAAGCCCTCCAGTCTGTAATCTTTATATATTTTTGATTGACTTGTGCCTTATGGACTTGTGTGTAGTCTCTAGCCATTACTTGTGTAAAAACTGCAAGTAGGAGAAACTAATAACCTGCTCCAGGTACAAAATGTCAGGTGGGGAGTTTAACGGGGCGGTACACTTGTAACGTAGGTGTCCAAATATATGAATACAGGCCGTGAAAAAAGCGGGCCTCACAATCCCTCTGAATTTTTGGGTTAAAAGCAGGTGTCAGAAAAGTTACCACAGCGTTCATAGCGCTGTCGATTTTTTTACTCTTAGATGTCGGCTCTCCCTATCATTGTGAAGAAGAATTATGAGTAACAATATGGTTAAAAGATTCACTTTTTCTGACTTTTTCTTCTGTAGACAGTTGGATGTGTCCATCTGTTAACTGTCTTTTTATTAAAGCACTGTCTTAGTTAAGTATGTTGTGCGGCAGTTTGTGTATACAATGTGCTATGTTTAAAAATACCTCTAAAAATAACTACATTTATACATTTTTATCCCAAGCAAACTTGAAATTGAAACCTCGGGTGTGGGAGTTTTTTCATGAGGATAGTCTCCATTCTACTGTAAAATAAATCTATCACAGTCAAACAAGAAAAAATATGTTTTTTAAGTAGTTGTATTGTTTAAAGTGATTGTCTGGAGTTTGCCAGAAAGAGAGACAGAGAGGTGCTTGATTTGAAAGAAACGACGCAAGCTCCCTCCCCCTTCCTTTCTGATTGGTCTACACCTACGTTTCCGTAACACTTTTAAATGTTTATCAGAGAACACATTATACATATACATTATTAATACACATGCACGTAGGTTTTCAGAATTATTTGTTAACGTTTTAATGAAAAAAATAATGTTTTTATGCACAAAAAAAGCAATCGCGGCAAACCAGGAAGTGCTATTATCATGAATTGCACATTATAGGACACATCTGCAGAGGACCTGATTATGGATATAGGTTCAGTATATAAATGAGTCCCTCAGCGCGGATGTTCAGAATTCTTTGTTCAGTTTTCATGTAGTTCCAGAGCCTAATAGAGGCTTGATTTGGAGGCTCCGCGAAAACAAACAACTGCACATGCGCGCAGCTGCGAGCATCAGCGCCGATGATTGACAGCCCTTGGCATGACTCGATTGGTTAAACCTCGACGGCACCGTGGATTCTGAGCTATAGCTAAGAGCAGGGACTTGCCCGTAATATTATAATTAATAAAATGACTTATTTTATATCAACATTTAAGGCCAGGAGGTCAATCACATTTCCTAACATTTATAATTAATTTAGAGTTACAGACTATCACTTTAAACATTGAAATGTTCTGAAGATGGCATGTCACCAGATCCCAATGAAATTTTTTTTCCCATAATTGGAAAAATTCCATTGTATTTTTTATTTCTCAATGGATACATATAATACAAAATGTTTCCCTCATCAAAAAAAGACCAGACGTCTTTAGATCCATCCAGGCTCCTAGCAGGAACCTCTGGTACAAGCATGTAACTCCGCACCTTCTGTCTAAAAGCTTAAAACGTCTGTCTCACGCTCCGAACAGTTTTCTGCCTTTTCAAACAAAAGTATTGCCCATTTTTTTCCTTTTGGCAATTTATCAGGTGAAAGGGCGATCTTCATAATCACTGTTTGACAGATGGTGATTTTCACATTTGGAGGCTGCATATGAAGTTACAGAAAGAAAGAATGTTTTACCCTTTATCTATATTTGCTTCATGGTATATTTTCCACTTTCATAGTAAAAGTAAAAGTCCAATGACAAAGTAAATCTCATAATCATTTTAAATCATACAAATTGTTCAAATAATGCATAACTATTACTTGTTTAATGAATGAAAAGAATGTTTTTTTTTTTTACAGTGTTTTGAGCCAATTATCAATTTCATTCATTCATTTTAACCTGTCTAGTTGTTTTGTGTCTAATCCACCTTTCGATTCATATTAATAAATGATTGTTGTCACACATGTATCGATTCCAAAGAATAGCTGTGTACAGTGCCCACTTTGACAGCCAGCAGCTCGGCGCGGTGACGGAGGTGGGCTTAACACTTCTGGCACTCAAATGTCTGGTGCTCCAAGCAATGCCAAGCCCCCACCCCAAACACTTGACCCCATGCTGACGTGGGTCCTGCATTTACATTTAGGGACTCCTGCTCATTCCGCTCTTAATACCACTGCTAGAGCGGAGAGAGGCTGGCCCCAGGGAAAGATTCTATCAGGGCTTTCTCAATTAATTATCAGCACAAATCCTGAGCCTATTCAACGTTTGTCTCATTTGGACTATCACCGTATCGGTTGGAAACTCTTTGGGAGAGCTGGCCGCTGTTTGCTCGCTCACTTGTTCCAGGGACGTAACTGGTCCTGCATTTGTTTGTGTCTTAATGTGATATTTACTCACACTAAGCCATGAGTTCAAAGGGAATTAACCAGAGCGGCCTTAAAGACGGCCACAACGTCAGCTTCGACCTCATCCAAAACCGGATCGAGTCTTTGAGCACCAAGATGGATACACTGATCAACATTCAAGAGAAGGTTCTAAACAGATTGGACAGTATGGAGAGCACGGAAAAGGCAGAAGAGGAAAACAGCACCGCACCCAAAATGGTGGAGCAGCTGATGGGGCGAGAGGTGCGGGACATCTGTCAGGAGCTAAGCACCATCGTGTCTGTGGTCAACCAGCGCTCGGAACAGCAGGCCCAGAAACTGGACGGGATGGAGAAGCTGGTGCTGAGTATGCAGCAGGTCATCAGCTTTATCGGGGAAACAGTCAAGAGCTCCAGGGTCATGCAACTCATGTTCAAGGGACCAGTGACTCGCAAAGGATTCAAACCTAAGGATAGTAAAGCCAAGGTGGCCAAGAAGAAACCCTCAGCAGATGCGGTGATAAAGAAGGCAGACGCCAAGGTGAGGCAGCAGCACCCTTTGTGCAGAGACCAAACTAAAACGGTCTTCAACATTTCAAAAGTATTGCTTTATGGACTGCAGTCATGCAATGGTTCTTTAGGATGTCATGCTATATATACAGCAAGTCCAGTAAGATGCAACTGTATCTTAAGTTAGTGAGATCAGTGTGATTCATGAACATTTTACTCTATGATGACATGGGTCAAACTGCTTTCACTATTTGTATGGCAACATGCAAATCCAATATTACACTAGGGCTTGAACTAGTCCACAAGTGATTTGATGATAAAATCAATTGACTGTACTCACTATATAATTGTGGAGCTGGAGAGAGCCAGTGTAATATATTAAACATACAAATAGTATAGTTTGCTATGTCCTACGTTTCAGGCTTGTAATCCCCAGTTACAAGTTTAAGCTTTTCCATAGCACTAGTTGAAATGCTAGTTTCTGTTCCACACTTGACTGCTCCTCCATCACTTTCCCAGTATCAGTGTTCGTTCAGCCCAGCTTATTGGGATCCTCTTGTTCCTGGCAACACAGATGAAATTGATCATAGCATTAAGATGACCACTGGAGCCTCTCTGAATGTCTTTTGGCCTCTGACTCAAATTCTCCACATCAGGACCTCAGGCTGAATAACAGGCTGGTTACTCCAAAATAAGGTCATTAAGGCTGAAGGATTTTAGTTATGTACTGTAAGCGACTCATTTAACCATAGCCTTTTTCATTTTTCATAGTCCCAAATGTGAAATGGCTGTTTTAAGCTCAGGCAGAGCCCCAGAGCTAGTGTGTGGGGTCAGGTGAAATTTGAGCTGTCCCACAGAATGCTGCTTTGGGCAGTGGCTGGACATTGTTTGTGGTTTCAAAGATTTAACCCCTTGTGCCCAGGGTGTCAAATACTTCTCGTATGCTGAGTCAAATCTACAGCTCACACTGACTCACAGTTATGTTTATGTTTTCGCTCATCCGGTGGGCAATTTCTACAGAGCTGAGAGTTGAAGATAGTGTTCAATCCAAGTAACTCAAATTAATACTAAGAAGGACTCACTTCACCTTGCTCTTCTTAACCTGGAAACCAAGGAAACTCATTTAATCTAAAACTTGTCTTTTTGGCCAAAGCTCAAAGCACATACATTTGTTCAAAAACTCTTTACATTCTCCCCTTATGTACCATTGTTCACAATGCCATTCTTAGCTATGGCGCTGCGTTTAACCATTGCAAAAATAGCTCCCCATGAACTTTATTGGGAGTGCAGTATTGTCTGGTGGAGGACCAGACAATACTGTCAAGGCTGCTTTAAATTAGAGACCCTATTAAAAGTCTATTTAAGCGTAAGGGCGCTCTCATCCAAATGCCTTCTGGTTATTGTAGTCACTGAGTATTGTCTATACCAAGAGGTGCCATGTGTCTTGATTAGTGTTTTAACAGGGTCCTTAAACAGGCCGTGGTCTCACTGGCCTAGTATGAAGGTCATTATGTGGTGCTTGATAGGTTTTTGGAAGCTGGCCTGAGAGTCCAAAGAACTTTATCTGCACCTCCAAAGCGACACAAAGGAAATCTGTCCACCTCATCCACCTCAATGTGTGACGTCAAGTCAACTTGGTTATCAGATACTTGTGCTTAGGTCATTCTGGAGTGCACACTTGATAGTAGAGCACAAAGTCTCTGGAGACTATTCATGATAGCACATACTTGTGTAATTCAGAGGATTAACATTGATGCAGCACAAAGCACAGTGCACTTCACTCGTAGATGTTTGTGAATACTGTTCATGCTTTATTTAACCCTGGTTCTTAACTAGATTTAGTCCTGTTTATAATGAGTTTAGTCTAGCCTATGATGTTGCAAGAACCAAATTGTTTAAAATGATTACAATGTTTAATTGGGCACTGAACATAACATCCAAAAGAAAAGTATTGTAGATTCAAACATTAGGAGTTTACATCTATCAGCTGAGGAATGGACCGCTCAAAGCGTGTCTTAATTGAATCTCTCTGGAATCATATTTTATGTACGCCCTAAATCTGACTTCTCGCCAGCTTGCCTAACACTGGGGGATTGCGTGTGCCTCACGTTACAGAGAATGTGCCCGGCCGCCAGAGTCTGTGCCGCAGCAAGAGGTGCAAGATGCTCTGTGCCAAGTCACTCGCAGTCTCCCAATCACACTGTTGTCACTGGGGAAACACTGCACCCGAAATATCAGCTCCTGTTTACCTCACAACAGCCCCCCAACAGGGCAAGACAGATTTTTCCATGCCCGTTTGATCACAGTATTTAGTGAGAGTTCCTTGGTAGAGAAATTTGAACAACGCTCGACAGCAATACTTTCCGCCCGGGGTCAGCAGCGCATTCCTCTGCCCAGAGTAGAGAGCGATAAGCTATAAATTCACAAGCACTGCTGCCGTCTGTCCATCTACAGTGAATCATTAAAGGCATGCCCATTATACGAGCTCGCCTGCATGTCATAAACAAACTAACCTGTCAGCTTTGTGCATTGTCCCCTCG
The DNA here is from genome assembly GCA_964034765.1 of Knipowitschia caucasica. Lineage (NCBI taxonomy): Eukaryota > Metazoa > Chordata > Actinopteri > Gobiiformes > Gobiidae > Knipowitschia > Knipowitschia caucasica. The sequence goes on from OZ035836.1 coordinate 9,925,642, forward strand.
TTGTATGGCATGTGTGTGTGTAATACCAGTATGGAGTTTGTAATAGTATTGACTAATAATTAGTATATTCTATTCACTCACAGCCTTTTGTAGATTTCTTTAGACGTCTTGTTTTTGAATTAGTCTGCTCCAAATTTAGTTTTAGTATTAACAGTTTAATATGTTGCGTTCATGTGATATCAAAACACTCAAAGAGTCGGTAGTGGGAAATTGTGGAGGAGGGCAGCTGAAAAAATCTCTCAGGGTAATTTAGGTAACTATCAAAAGTCTGATTACTACTAGTCTTAGTTTAGAGTTAATTTATATGTAATTCCGGGGCCAATACAGATGAAACAAAAACAGTCAGAATTCTTCTTTGTCAGTACATATCAACTATGATCTAATTATTTTCTCATAAGTGTATAGAAGTGGTGACAATATGAAAAAAACAGGCATGTTGCCTAATTCTTATGATTGTCAGACAAAAAATATTACTATGGCAAGTATGAGAATCTAATCAATCTCAGTGAATGATCCTGGAAAACATTTGGACATTTTTCCCATAGAATTGTATAGGCACTGTCCTTCCAACTGATAGAAATCTAAGACATGAACGCAACCTATTAAAGGAAGTAGTAGAAGTAGAAGAAACATAACTATAAACTGTATAAGTTTTGTGTACATCAAGCTACAAGGAAAAAAGTAAGTAAAACATCAAGTTAAAAGGAAAAAAGTAAAAAAGACAGCAGAGAAGATTGGTAATGATTCAAGAAAAATAAACTTATGTTCATTCATTCATGTAACTTCCATGTTCATTTCATCCTGTGTGTCATCCTGTGTTTAACCCCACTAAGCGTTGTTGCCATCTTGTCTCTGTAACAGAAAACTACCTCACATAAAGCCAGTAAAGGGACTGAGGACATAAAAGCTGCATGTGAGCGCAGCGCTGCACAGCCCTCTCACAAGACAAAGCTCCATGGACCAAAGCATTTCCTCGCCTCGCGCAAATGTGGATTCTTTGTACGTTTACTGTATCCACCTTCTCCATCCATGTGGATCTGTGTGTCGCTTCAGCCTGACTGTGTGGATTCATGTCTGTCTGTACTGCTGTTGTTACGATACTGCATCTCCAATTCAATTTCAATATAATAAAATACTCAATACCAATTTTGATACAACAACAAATATTTATAAATGCTCTTTTTGGGCAATAAACTGTGTTTTGAGCGCATAATAGTAATACTTCTATTTGATGTTAAATTTGTTATGGGGCCATAGGTTTTATACAAGCTCCTCTGATAATTTACATTTTGAATTCACAAGAGAAATTTCATTCTTGTGAAATTTGACTAAATCTGTAAATTCACAAGCAAATGTTCTATGTGCCTAATTTTTGTATTTTAGTATAGTGTCAAGACTGTCTTGGTACTTTTAATACATTTCTATAATGAAGTTTGTTAATAACTACTCTTTAATGCAGGAATATAGACAACCACTATTACTTTTAGAACTAGTTTTAGCACATACACTTAAGAAACATGCCCATAATAAAATATATAATGGACGAGGAGCTGCAATTCGAAAAAGGATGTTTGCTCCCCTCTGTGATTTCAATGTTGTATTTCTGTCTTATTTGAAATGTGGCTTTTTGTTTGGTTGAACATGAAATTTATTAGGAAAAAAAGAGCTCAACAAAAATGTATGCAACTAGGCCCAAATTCTCCAAAGATCTCCAAATTCTATAGTATACACCGTCAGGGTCTAGATCCCCAGGTTGAGAACCACTTCAATACTGTCCGAATACTGGGCCTATTTGCCATCCTTGATTTCTGCTAACTTCATGTCGTTTCCTCAGCTAAAGGAACACAAAAACAAAGAAGGAGCAGAAAAACCATCTCTGACGCCCATAAGCCCCAAAACACAGAAGAAAACCAAGCCCCCAGAAGCAGGTGAACTGTCTTCTCCTTTTGTATTCAAACATCACATACACCCACTAAATTAAATATGTTATTTTCTTCTCTTAGACATTTCCCTAAAGAAACAGGCTCTGTTGTTAGAAGAGGTGCAGAAACTGAATCGAGAGAACAGTGAGAAGAGTACAAAGCCCTCATCTCAAAAGCAATCAGCAGCAGCAGTAGTAGATGATCTCACCACAGTGGTCTACTATCTGCCAGATGAGTCTAAACTGAAGCAAGATCCAGAGAGGAGCCCCGAGGAGAAGCATGAGGAGGAGGCCACAGAGCCAGAGGAGGAAGAGGAGGAAACCACTGAACCACCACCCACCAGGTAAACACAGTCAAACTGGAATCTTCTCTATGCAGGCTTTTCCATTTTTTCTGATGGAATGAGCCACTCGTGTCACTGAGCTCATGTTGGCTGGTGACATGTTTGCCTTCCAAACATTAGGTGGTCTACTTTGGCCTGCAAGGGGGTGCTGACATATGGGAGAAGAGTCAATTTGGATTGAATTTTGCACTTAAAAATCAATAGGAGATTGAAGAGAGTCCAATCTTGAGTGTGTTTAATAATTTAATACCAACACGGGCTAAAATGTTTTTCACATTAAAAGTTTTCCTAATGACCAGAAGTATGGGGGACCCGTCCTCTATGTTTATAAGAAGGTCCTTTATTTCGTCCCACAGTGGGGAAATTTCTGTTTGATGAATACACGTATACACATCAAGGCATGCAGCGAACATTACTTCTGCACTCCTTATAGGCAAAGTGGGTTAAGTGTCTTGCCCAAGGACACAACAGCAGTAGACATCAGTGGAGTCGGTGGGGAAGGTCCCGCGGTGGGCTCGACCCTATGACCTTCAGGCCAATGCTTCAACAACTGAGCCACTGTCACCCTATTATAATATTTTAATTAAAACAGCATACATCTTACAGCATGATGGCCATAGATTCCACTTGTCTTGTTCATCAATAGCCATCATACCTTCCTATCCCTTCTGGTGCAGCTCTACAGACGAGTCAACTTCACCACAGTCCATTGAACCCGAATCAGAGCAAAAGGAGACAATAACAGAGGTGGTCACCGTGAAGGATGTGCAGAGCCTGGACAAGGAGATGCTAAACGAGCACAACATGGCGTCGGAGGGCTGGGCTGTGTTCAAGGCAGATGGGGTGGAGATTACGATGGACCTGAAGCAGCGGGTGGAGGAGGAAAGAAGCAGCTACTGTGAACCTGAGCACAGTGTGGCGGACGAATATGCAGAGAGATTCTTCATCGGTTTGTACAGATGTTTACACTTTACAGTCTATAATTCAGGTGGGTCCAAACCGGTCCAGAAAGGGCCGCTGTGGCTGCAGGTTTTCCATCATACCCAACAGGAGCAGAGTAGACTCCTTCCATTTCCTCAAATCTTCAGGTATTACTCGCACTTCCACCCTCGCGCCCCTCATTTGCGCGTTCCCGATAAAGGGTGCGAGTGCGTAGGGTGTCCCAATTCTCCAGGGAGGTCTTTGGCCACGCCCCCTTTGCGCCCCTGATCCACACTTCGCCGTAGCCTGCATCTATGCGCACTCTGGCGAAGGATATTGCCCATAATTCTTTGCGGTACACACCAAAACGTCGGGAAAATGCATTTAAATATAAATTTTGAAATATATGTGCAGTATGTGTGTAAATAAGTTTTGCTATGTTACTTGGAAAGAAGCATAGACGTCTGATGAAGAATTACGGACATTGTGTTTTAACAATTTAATAACTTTTTAAAGCAAGCGTTCATATAACATTCAATTTAAACTTTACACTTAGTACAATAATCTTAGAATGTATAAAAACTGACCAGATAGTTACCCACATTTAACTTAAAATTATACAGCTATCTCTAATTAAAAACAACTAATATACATGTATTTTAACGTGTGTGAAGCAATTCATTTTGTTTCCCAAAGGGTCAGACAAAATTACCTTTAATGTTTATAAAGTTTAGGTCTGAAAAAGACCATCTCTTGACGAGTCGATGACGTAACCTGCACTCAGTGTGCACTGCACACTTGTAACCTGCGCACTCCATCCCTGGTGTGCACTTCGAACAAATGCACACTTCGTAGAGGTGTGTAGGGTGCAGTGTGGGTATTGGGATTGGGCCTAAGACTGAACTTGAGGAAATGGGTGGAGTCTACTCTGCTCCTGTTGGGTCTGATAGAAAACCTGCAGCCACAGCATCCCTTTCTAAACCGGCTTGGACACCCCTGGTCTATATAGCTTGAGAACCAAACTTTCAAACCATAAAAAATGAAATGACTTTATTATAAAATCTTGCTTGGTTCTATCACTAGTTTACGATGCAAAATGAGTAACAATCAACTATCACTATTTTAGAAATCGATAAATCAAACTTAACACATAACAAATATGTATTAAAAAACTGCAAACCAAACATCAATTGTGTAATTGTCTTTTCCTTATTAGAACGTCCTCCAAATGTTTTTTTTTTACCTGAGTCTAACAAAAATCAGTCAGATCAATTAATTAATTCATTTGAAAAATAGCAAATCAATAATCAAAAATAATGGTTATTTGAAGCACTAGTGTGAATAGTTGGCCCCGCGCCATGCGTCAAATCAAATCATGACATTTATAAAATTATAAAATTTTCCAAGTTTAAACTTTAGTTGTGCATAACACATGTAATGGCACTATGAAAACTACTCTAACCGAGTTAATTAAGATAAGATAGACTTTATTGATCTCACACAGGAGAAATTCACATGTCACATCTGGCATGGATAGAATCACGCAAAAAAGAAAAGTGAAAACATGTAATTTAAGTGGCAATTAAAGAAACAGTGGCAATAGTAGTGCAATAGTAATAGTAGGGCAATAGTAGTTTTCTCATATGCACCTGTCACCCAGTGATATGTGCGGAGTCAGCACAAATTAATTTATATTATTACAAATTCTACACCAAACACACCATTAATTCCTATTTTCTTGTCTCCACTGTCCAGACACCACCCCTCCACCGGCTGCTCCATTCAATCACCGCGTCGTGTCGGCCAAACCAAACCAGATCAGCAACTTCTACACCATCAACTGGCAAGAAGTGCTGGGCGGGTGAGCACTGCATATATCACACAAATGAGCTGCCAGTGTGTGTTTGTGACAAAAGAACTCGCTCCTCACTATGGTAAGTAGTGAGAAATGTGGCTCGTAAAAGAGATACCTATAGAGACATAGCACATAATTGGAGAGTTGCTCCGACAGGAAGGTCGCCATTCCGAGCCATTTTAAACAGTGGAAAACCCCTGGGTCCCTAGTACCAGTGGGGGCCAGGGTCAGGATATATAACAGACAGATTGAAGTATTTATGAACAAAACTAATAGCATAATTAAACAATGATCAATGATGACCTGATGTTTATCATTATGCATTACTGGTGCAATCAAAATGATGAAATGACATGACTTACATTGCGAAAATATATTAATAATCGGGCGTTAGGATGTTACTAATGCGTCATGCTATTAATTCAAACAAATGGCTTAATCATAGACTAAACTAATGAACAGTGATCTCACAAAACTTGACTGGACGCATCCCAGACCATAGACTGTAAATATTACCTATCCCCGCCGTTGAAACTAATGTGCTTTTTTAAATGGCAGCGAAGCAGGAAACGCATTTGCATTAGCTGACACTTGCCCCACTTATTTTACAAGTGCATTCTGAAATCCACAGTGGCTAAACTAGACTGGTTAAAAAAAAAAAATACTCCCCTCAGCATTGACACACATCTGGAACGTAGCGTTGGGCCAAGAGCAGACTTTTGGACACTCCTTAAAGTCGTTTCTGAGACGCCATAGAAAAGCATTGGATAATTCTCTTCCCGGGTCCACCATTATCAGCTAGAAGTGAGATTGCAATCATGTCAGCGCACATGCTCGTGGACCTTTTGGAGCCGGAACCTGTCCCTACTGGTGGTGCCAAACGAAGCTCACAGCACGTGGACAAGCACATAATGCTTGCGGGCATGGGATACCAGAGCTCCGAGTGGCTCCATGTAGTGAAAGACGAAGTTGCTGCGTAGATCTGTAGGTTTGCTACTCTGCGTTTACAGGCACAAGAAAGGGACATACATTCTATAATTATCAATTATAGTTTTGTATTGATTTAAGTAATGACATTAATTTATCACAATCAATTATGACTAATCAAATTGGTGAAGGCCCTATGGGAGACTGTGCTTCATACTGTATTATATGGCAATGACATGTGGAGTGCCCCAAGGGTCAATCCTGGACCCTTTTAGATTGAATGTCTACATGCTGCAGATTGGCTGGCCTAGCTGCCTAGCACTACTAAGGTGTGCAATCACAACTATGCAGACCCCCAAAAGGGCTAGAACCGGCTCTGATTTTGTTTTTGCAATCATTAAGCTTCTATCACAGAGAAGAAGACTGCCAACGTATTTATAGGTAAAAAAAAAAGAATTGGCACAAAAACTCTGAAAATTAACATGGTCTCGCCATAACAAAGGCAAAGCATCTGGTCTGTCCAAATTATAAGTTTTTTTTAACATAAAATTGAAATATTGGTTGGGCTGCTATTGACTCCAGATCAAAGGCAGTCAGGAAATACTTGTCAGTGTTGGAGGCTGTTTGATTGCGCCCTCCTCCCCTTCCACTGTTCATAACTTTAGAGTCACGGTGGTTATTTTTGCCGCAGGACTGAACGGTATGTGAAACAGTATCTCCGGTGCCAGCTGGTAGCTAATCACTATGTGTTAATCCAAGTCTTCAAAGAGGAGACACTGGGCCGGCTCACATTTAATAAAATAACAGATTAAGCAGGGTGCCACGTCCTAATTCACACAGATCGCTTTATCATTTGCTTGGGGAAAAACGAGGTACAATTAAACGCCAATGTGGCGCCAGCAGCTGTGGACTTCCAGGAGGGGTGAAGTGGGGTCGTTAAATGGTCATGTGCTCCACCGTAAATATGGCGACGTGTGTTCTAGTATTTCCTGGAGTACAATCATCCATCAGATGTTGAGGTCAAATAATTTCTCAACTACTCTTTCCAATAACTTCTTACTATTGCTTGACTCCTTTGGACCGTGTACATCATATTTGTATAGTACCTGATAGATAATTATCAATGTTAAATGGTTTATATCTATTATGAATAAGGAAAGTGTTAAATATGCAATATTATCACATTTTACTAAAGCTGGGAGTTCCTAACTCTGAAACTATGTACCATGTAATCATTTTTGTGTCACTAGTTTTCAAAATCTTTATCTCTCAAAACTGCTTGGCTCCATAGTTTCAAATATTATACATGTACTGTAGATAAGATTTTTTAGTGATAGAGAGTACCAACCCTCACCTCAAGTTCTAATTGATAAGACTCTACTCTTAGGGAAAACAAGATTTCTCTATGAAACAAAACAAATAGATACATCAGCTACAACTATAAACATGTCCATTTCAAGGTTGGGTTAAAAGTGTTTCAGGTTATGGAATTGTATTCGTAAATGTAACTTGTTCTGCGTCAAAAAACAGTAACCATTACATTTCTCTTTTCAGGGGTCGTTTTGGCCAGGTGCACAAGTGTGTTGAAAACTCCTCTGGGCTGACTCTGGCGGCTAAGGTCATCAAAGCCAAGAGCGGGAAAGAAAAGGTACCGCATCTCGTTCCAATTCATATGATACGGATAGTAGACATACCACAAGATATAAAAAGCAGGGGATATTTGCTAGAATACACACTTGTACAATACAAGGCCACAGACCAGGAACAGAAGCCTGTGAATACTTGTCAGCTAGGTGACAGTTATTTGACCTAGTCAGAGCATTGTCTGATCAAGGGGAACAGCTGAACCATGTGTTTGCCTTTTGTGTTGCGGCCCGTATGTCGGCTGCACCTGTCCATGGGTCTGTCCTCTCTGTTGTGCGTCTCGTCTCACTGATGTCCCTCTGTGTGTGTCTCTGTGTCTTTGGTAGGAGGTGGTGAAGAATGAAATCCAGGTCATGAATAATCTGGACCATGCCAACCTCATCCAGCTCTATGCATCTTATGAGTCAAGGAATGACATCATCCTAGTACTTGAATAGTATGCGCCATTTCATATTTTATGCAACATTACACATTAGAATTACAATAAACATAGACGTACTGTTTACCTGCACTGCTATCAAACCTGAGAAGGCAAAATTCAATTAAATAAAATATATAGAACCAGTATGATCTTATTTTTTTAATTAATATTGCACGTTTGCTGTTCTGACCGTTTGTCACCCCAGCGTTGGAGGAGGAGAGCTGTTTGACAGGATTATTGATGAGAACTACAAACTGACGGAGCTGGATGCAGTTGTTTTCATCAGGCAGATTTGTGAGGGTCTGAAGCACATGCACAAGATGTACGTCCTCCACCTGGACCTGAAGGTGACCTCTCTCAAGCGGCCGAGACATACACTAGCTAAAATGACTTTGTTAATGCTGTGGTTTTTCTGTATTTTCTAGCCAGAGAACATCCTGTGCGTCAGCAGAGTGACAAATAAAATCAAAATAATTGACTTTGGTCTGGCAAGGATGTAAGTTGTTTTAACTCTACAGACACTTCATTTGTATATTCATCAACAATGCTTATTTGCAGCGATCAAATAAAAGTAATAATTTTCTGTAATCTGTTTTTTTTATCCTAATGATGATAAAGTCACTCGGTATAATTGCCTCTCAACAGATATAAACCAAGAGAGAAACTGCAAGTGAACTTTGGCACTCCAGAGTTCCTGGCTCCAGAAGTGATCAACTACGACTTTGTGTCATTCAACACGGACATGTGGAGCCTGGGTGTCATCACATACATGCTGTGAGTAAACATGTAAACATACACAGTAAACAGACGTGTATAGTTGGGAATGTACAGCAGGGCTGTAGGTGACACATTGTATACTTGGTTGAATAAATAGATACCCTCTTGAGGCCATTTCTCATAACTATAATAGTAAGTAACGCATTGGTATTATAGGCTTTTCTGGACACTCAAAGATGCTTCACATGGCATTATTCATTCCCTCCATAATAAGCGACTACAGTAGCCACAGCTGCCATGGGGAACCGATAGAAGCAAAGCTACTAATTCATGCCATACGCCCCTCCAACCACAACCAATCACTCATTCACACCCACGCACACTCCTGCACTATACGCATATTTTGAGTAATTAGTTTTATCTGTATAAATACCAACATAATTTATTCAAAAGATATAATTTCTAACCTACAATAAATCTATTGACCTGTCCCTACAGTCTGAGCGGCCTGTGCCCTTTCCTCGGAGATACAGACAATGAGACTCTCAATAACATCCTGGCCTGCCGCTGGAACTTTGAAGAGCAGGAGTTTTCAGACACGACAAAACAAGCCAAAGACTTCATCTCCAGATTGCTCATTGTCAACAAGAGGTACTGCTTCTGTGGATTGACATGTCATAAGACTAATGACCAAAATGTTAATAGCTTTTTGTATGGTACAGTTGGAGAATGTCAGCTGGTGAAGCTTTGAGACATCCCTGGCTCTCTGACCCTGTGCTCCACCATGAACTTTATACTAAGGTCTGTTTATACTATTAAGTTAATAGAAATGCCGTTTATGGGTCATGTTTGTATATAGAATTTTAATAAAGCACCACATTTATTTCACAGAAAACATTATGTAAATCGCGGCGATCATCTTGTGTGCCTGATTTGAATAGTTGAGGTTGGTATTAGATTGGAATCCGCCACCAGGGGGCGGCATAGACCAACATATAATATACAGTGTAGCAGCACATTGACGATTTCATTTGTATTTCAGGACTGGACACTCTGGTGTGAACTGTGGCTACTTGGACCAACCCTCCTGTCCATGTTATTACCCAGAATTCAATCTGCGCATGTTTTACATGTGCTACTATTTAACATGTGTGTTCCAATGATATAGAATGAATGTTGTACTTGTAACTTCAATTGCTTTCCCTTAGTTCTTGCCCTGTATCTCACATCTCATTTGATCCTCCACTGTAAATGGCTGTTGCGTGTGGTCTTACACTTTGCACGCTACTATTCATTTTACAATAATAGGCTTGCATAAATCTCAAAGTATGTACTCCCAGTGGGCTGTTCATTTTTCTGCTCGATGAGAACTCTTGAGCCAAAAGAAAGCTGCAAATGGTGAGAATTTTAGCAAGAAAAGTTAATTGTCTGATAACCCACGTAAAAGGTCTTTTGTAAAAAAAAAAGAAAGAAAAAGAAACTGTTTGAGTTATCCTGTTTCATGTATATGAAACAAATAGTTTTATTCATATGGTCGTGTCATAAATGTAGCATGTGCACTTTATAAGGATTATGTAATGAATGTAGTCCAGCTACTGTAGTCCTGCGTTGTCCTAAAGTACATTCTCAAAACATGTCTTATCACAGATATCCGCTAGCTGCATGTTTAATGTAATGTAACACATTATTCACTTTTATAATTTTTGTACACCTGTACTGTAAGCTCCATAAGGATTTCAGTGTGATTATTTATTTTCTTGTAGATGCTGTTTCCACAAAACTTGATGTGCCTTCTGTGAAGGTCTAGAAATACTACACTACCTATAGCCTATTATACTCCTAATAATGGTGAGCATCTGTATTGGCACTATGTAGAAATGTGAATACAGAAGTCTCATTGTGTGAACACATTCAGCATGTGTCTTTGAAGTGTATACATAAAGTTCCATTATCCTTAAAATGGACGGCCTTTGTATTTTATTTCACTTATATTTTAAAGGCACTTTTGTACCTTTTAGTGGCATTGCACGTATACAAGTAATGTTTTATACCTAGAATTGCTTTCTTTGAAGAAGTCCCACATCATTTCGGAATACTGCCCTTTCAGTGACGTGCGGTGAGGGTGATGGTTGGTGGGGCACTGACTTCCTCACAATCGGACTTACATCCATATCAACATGTCAGAGCGGGATATGATCCATGCCAGCATTCTTTATCTTGATTAAGAAAAAATAAGTCCATACACTGCTTTATTTCAAGTTTAATTTTTAAGTACAGATAATAGTTTGACTTTAGATACGTAATCCTCTATTTGAAAATAAAGCCAATTGAGCAGAATAACTGAATAAGTAAAAACAAACGGGTGGTCCTCTCGCGTTTCTCGAGCTGTCGAGCTATCCGATTTGATACATAAACCTTATCATTCCCTTCCCAGTCTCATCATTCCTATCAACATGTGAAGCATAAACTGAGTGGCACTTAAAACATCTTGAAAAAAGGAAGCAAAGGAAGGACATGAAAGGATGTTTTTGGTGGAATCAGATGCAGCCGAACCCTGGGCTCGAGATCATCTCCTACCGTGAGGGCGAGTCACTGTGGGCCTCTCTTTGTGCTTTTTTCAAGTCGTGGTTTAGGGCAAAAAAAAAACAGACATTTGTGGTTAACAACACAATAGATAATATATCCGATAAACTGTGGACATTGTTTGTAAAGGAAATAAGTAGATGAAGTAGAAGTAGATAAAAGATATAAGTAAGATAAAATTATTATCATTATTAATCTTGGTTAAGGGCACAATATAGCACTGGTCATGGGTAAAAATTATAAAAATACAATACACTGTGAGCTGAGACATTTACGTCACCTAAGTGAGGCTCACTGCGCACCTTTCAGTCAAATGAGAGAATTCTGCAATTTTTAAAATATATATATAAATAAGGCAAAGTTACATGGATAATAATGCAATAAGACCATCCATCCATTTCTAATTTTGTATCAAAGGTAAATATTCAAACTTAATCTTCAAACGTATGTAGCCTGTAATCCAAGTTCTTTACACTGGTCCAACAAACTAAAGTACAAGTTTCTGAAATCCACAGAAAAATCTCGACCACCATCAAAGTCAATTCATCACAATTACATCGTCCCAAAGTGCACAGAAGCCTCTGACTCTTTGCCCCCAGACATTGTCCACAAATATTTTGCTGAAGAATCCCCCGTTCGGAGCTTTAGGCCCTTTTTAACCCTGAGCCTACAAACACATGTGAGATGAAGATGAAAGGCGAGCAAAGAGTTTCGGAGAGGGTTCAGTGTGATACAGTCTGTCCACCTGACCAAATAAACTGTGTGTGTGGGATGTTCGCTGAAATTAAGGGGATTTTATCAAGGTCACGTGAAGGGCACAGAGAATGAGAAATAGTCCAGTCATTTACACACGCTTGTCATGGCTAATGTTTTATGCATCATTTCCATAAGCATACGTGAGCTGTGTGAATGCTCAGGCCATGTAAAGACAATGAGGTTGGATTTGGCACAAGGGTTAGTCCGGGGTAAGACTCGAGACTGGATTTGGAAATACCAGGAATGCAGCAGGAACCTAGCAATTCGTGTAATTTACGTGTAGTGGTCGGAGGTGGAATTATATGGACTGGGAGAAGGATTTACAATTATGGCTCGCAATGATTTCAATTTGATTTATGTGACAGTAGCAAGAATGTCAGGGAAGATGGATGAGGGGAAGGATTATCATGTTTGAGATTAAAAACGCCTCGTCTCCCTGGCATTTCACATCCAGTGAGCAAAACAGGACATCTTGGTTTGTAATTTTTTTCTTCACGTTTTAATTTGCTGCACATATATGCTTACATTTGAAGTGATTGAATGAGGGATGGCGAAGAATACCAAATAATAGAAAAGTTGAAATACCAAGTTCGATGCAACAGTGGCTTCCAGTGTTTGCGGATACCCGACATGAACCAATACCAGAGAAGGGCCGGAAAAAAAACCTCAAATCACAGTTAAATTCTAACCAATTACGAACCAATTCTTTGTTTTAATAAAAGTTAAAACTCAATGGAATTTTTGTAATAGTTTGATTACATCGGCCAATACCAGAATCATATCAGTAAATCCCTATTATTGTATTAAAGAAGAAATATTAAGCTCCTGATATCAGCGTGAATGGTTCTGAAAACAACGTTTTAACATGGTTAAAAGCTCAAAAAGGCAGATATTGGAAACTAATTTCACAACTGCTCTGATCAAGATCCTGTCGTCGTAGCTGCCCTGAAGTAAACTGACAAAGGAGAGTCTACACATACTTTCCAGCACCACCACAATGCACATTCACTGTGAGGGAAGTGTTAGACCCCAGGAAGAATAGTACTACTAGGTAGTGATAGAACCAAACTGATTTTCAGCCAGGAACTTAGATCAGATAGATTAGGTTAGATTTTTTTAACATAGATTATTGTTTGTGGTTTGAAAGTTTGGTGTTCCTGCTTTTTATGCAGACAAATACTTCTCAAATAACGTTCACTAAAGACACATGCCTCAGTTAGACCGTAATAAGTGAAATGTTTTAGAACGTTTCCGTAAATTATATACTAAACTAAACTAATACTTTTAGTCTTTACTCACCTGCATGTTTCTAATAAATGTGGGTTAACAACAATTTCAGATTTCAGGCGATCCATTCTGACGGTCTGTAGATGTGTTTAAGATAAAATAAAAGTCTTCAAAGCGCATTGCAACTTTGGACAGAATGGTGTGAATTTTCCGACGATGGCTAACAGCTCGGTTTATCCTGCAATTTGTTTATTTTCACACATCATTTCATCAGATGCAAGAAGGCTTCATGTCTGCGGTGGTTCGCAAGGAGTTCAGACATTCCTCCGTTCCAAACAGAATGGAAACACACTAATAGTGCGAACACGCTGGTCGTTTGCTCAAAACAGCTGATTTGAGTTTTCTATGTTTTAGCAGCGCCTCGAGGCTGGAAGCTATACTCTGCGCTCCCAGGACCAGAGTGAAGCTATATGACGGTGAGAAATTCAATTAAGGAGAATAGAAAGCCCCCGCTGCACCTCCACATCTCCAGGGAGTGTACGGAGGAGCCAAACCAAAACCAGATGGACTTATTGGGTCTAAAGATAACAAATAGGGCCTGTCAGTTAGAGACCACCGGAGCTAAGGCGCTAACTGGAAACAAGCCTATTGACAAGTCTTCATCTTTGCTAATGTTGCAGTGAGGAACATCATAATTTAAAATATTTAAGTCACAAATCCTGTGCAGAAAAAAAACAATATTGAAAATGGAATAGCAGAGACAACTTGAATTTGCTTCTCCAAACAGCCGACTTCTCTGAATGCTAATGGAATAAAAGTGGGTCGAAGAAAAATATAGTATGAGCTTCAATGTTATTTTGTCACTGAAAGGCTCTGTTCAACCAATCATAATAGTTAATAAAAATAAAATAAAAATTAGGAGTGCTCACTGAATCATACTATGTTCAGCAAATAAAAAAATAAAAAAAGTTAATAGCCTACCTCGACCAGGAGATCTTTTTGTGGAGGTCCCAAAAATATATATTATAAAAAGAGAACCCGAGTTCCACAAAGCTATATTTAAACCGGATTCAGACTTTTTTATTTTTACTTGACAAATACAGTACTTATTCCGAAAAAATTTATATCTACAGTACACTATCTAATAAAACATACAGATACATTTGATTAACATCCAAGTATTGTCATTTCAGATGTTTTGATCAGTATTTTTGTCTCTAAGTTATAGAAAAAGAATGTAGGAAGATTGGACACACTCAAAACAACATTTGAAGGGCTATCAGTTATATTTTCCAGGGGATCGGCTCTATTATCGAATATCTTTCTAATATCCACAAACAGCGGTGAAATTCAATTTGTATCGCTGATCACTGCAGATTTGGACACCAAATACCAGGAGCAGGAATCCTCCAAATCTAACTGTAACAATAAAATACAGCAATAAAGTTTTTTCAAAGAGCTCCCATGTAACCCTTAAAGTTAACCCTTAAAAAGGTACATTTGATCAATACATTTGATCATTACATTTTTGGGGAGCTACTTAGGAGAGGGCAGAGAACTACTCATAGCTCTCAATAATTTCATTGCAAACTAGCCTTGGCTATAAATGTTGTAGTGTTTCACATGTTGATTGTGTTCACTTGTCCCTATCAAATAAATCAATAAATAAAATAAATAAATAGATTCAAAAATAAAACAAAAAAGTAACACAATATGACAACAGCCAAATCAAATTTCCCGACAGGTCTTAGAACTCATTTGTCTTTCAGTCAAAACGTGTCAAGGGACTGGCAGCAGCTAGTAACACGGTTTATGTTTTGTTTTGAGGTGCCATTTTGAAGAGGTCAGGAGTGGCAGTCTGTTAGCTGATACTCCTACCACCCACAGGCTCCGCTAGAACAGAGCAGAGCCCCAAGAAGAGACAAGACTGGACATTCTCACAGTCTCCTGCAGATCCTCTGAGAAAGTGTCCATTGTAAGTAGAGTTTCCTGTGTGTAAATTAAAATATCAGGCTCCGAGCTCACAATGTTTCTGTTTCTCTATCCAGAGATGGTTTGTGCAAACAGGAGGCGTGCTCTCTCCGTCTCTGGGAGGTCTGCAGAGGTGCTCCAGGCTGAGGCAGGTGGTTCTGATTTAGGAGAGCACTTTATGTTCAGTTAATGGTACACATGTCCAGTGATGGCAGCATGCTGAGAGAATGATTTGTTTCTAACAATTTAGATGTATGCTACCAATAAGAAGCTCTAATGGTTTTATAACGCTTGTCCACATTGGTTACTTCAAGAGACGGTTCAACTTTCCTTTTAACATTTTGATGACATTTGGAGGGAGGGAGATGTAAAAAATAAATATGTTTTGTCACGTTGAAGTCAATAAAACCATATACTGTATGTAAAAAAATTAAATGTGCACTTTATTGTCCTTGTAGGGAAATTTGTCCTCTGCATTAGACCCATCCTGATGCCACTAAGGCTTCCGTCAGGAGGCTGTTTATACTCTGCTTGGTCAGGACCGGAGCTGGAGGATTAAGAAAGACCCTGTTCCGACCTGGACCAAAAGACCCTGTTCCGATCGGCATTCAAACCCAGGACCTTCTTGCTGATAAGCGAGAGTGCAAGCCACTAAGCCACCGTACCGTATCTTCAAGTGATACCTTTCCTCAATACAACCTTAACTTAAAAAGCAACAGTACTTTAGAGCTAGGGAGGAGCTCGGAGTTGCACCTGTGCTCTTTCAAGTCAATAGTCACGCCTATCTCTGCCATTCTAACTAATGTGCCACAACTTCCGCGGTCTTTGGGCAGTTTCAAAATGGCTGCGGGGGCTGTGAAAAAACGCATCTGCGCACTCGTCAGCCGGCACGAGCCCCATTCATTTAACGGATGCCTTCAAAAATTCATAGTGACTAAACTAGACTGGTCCAAAATAAATTCACTCCCCTGTGCTATATGTTAGCATTGGCTAATTCATATTCCGGGTCCACCCCCATCGGCCCGGGGTGGTATTGCAAGCATGTCAGCGCACGTCAATTTGGGCACTTTTGAGCCGGGACCTGCCCCCACTGGGCATAATAGATGATTATAGGAGCCACATTTTTAGGGCAACAAGGAGGAGGCCCCTCTCAACAAGTATGAATATAAACTTTTCTCGCTTTGTGGATTAGGTTTATTTTATTGATCCCCGTAGGGCAATTCATCCTCTGCATTTGACCCATCCTGATGCCACTAAGGCTACGTCAGGAGTAGTGATCGCCGTAGTAACAGCGCCCGGGAACCCATCTCCAGATGTTGATGCTTGGCTTGGTCAGGACTACCTGAGCTGGAGGAGTTAACCTAGTGTGCATGTTTTTAGTGGTAGGGGAAACCGGAGTACCCGGAGGAAACCTACGCAAGCACGGGGAGAACATGCAAACTCCACTCAGAAAGACCCCGTTCCAACCGGGATTCGAACTCAGGACTTTCTTGCTGAGAGGCTAAAATCTTCTAATCTTCTAATCGAAGAATGCACCAAGTTACACGTATCACTTTAAATTCTGCCTCATCCAGAAAAGTTAAAGTTAGTGCACTTTTAATCTCATCCGAATGAATAAACACGGCCTTTACCTATTCTTGGTTCCCTCATTTGTTTCAGATTCCCTACAGAGATCTTATTATACTGACGTTACAAACACAACAGAACACTGAGATGATTCTCCGCACCCAGCCTCAGATCGATTTCCAGACGAGGGGAGAACATGGCCTCGTGCGGCGTCCAGTGTTTGTGCTCCACGGTTCTGACACTGATCAAATGGCTGTATTGAAGTCTTTAATGATGTTGGAGGTTCCCCCGCTGTCAGCTCATCTGATCAGCCCACTTGTACATGTCGAGCTGTGCTGCTTCCCCGGTATTTACCCATCCCTCCGACTCACCCCAGAAGACCATGGGGGGGGTCTCTATTCCGTCTGCAATCCCCGCCGCGAGGCCTCTGCGCTGGGAGAGCAGTCATCCATCAGGCCGGGGTGTGTGGATGTTTAATGCTCCGGGACTGGCCGAGGAGCCTTTACTTGGGAGACTAAATGGAGCTAAGCGTCAGTGTTAACATGGGCTCGAGAATGCATGTTTTAGCACTTTTCCAACCAGAATAAAAAGCACTCCTGCATGAGCTGAGCCACGCAAACATGGGCCCTTGACTTTGAGTTCTGTCACGTTTTTTTTAAATGACTCCCATGTAAAAGGTCGCAAGAGATGAAAGTGAAATTGGGGACAGTTTGAGGTATTCAGGGTTAAATGAATTATTTCAATATAATTCCCCAACAATTGTACAGCGCTTTGTGACTCTGGTCTGTGAAAGGTGCTATATAAATAAAGATTACTTACTTACTTATAAAACTATTACCTTGTACTGGTTTTAGCACACTCCTTTTATTTGTTGCCAGTTTAATAGTTTAAATTCATCACAATGAACAAAGTCTTACATTTTTAGTCTGCTTTGTGTGACCTTGGTCTGTGAAATGCGCTTTATAAATAAACATTACTTACTTACTTTTCAGCTTTAGCAGACATTTTTGCAATACAAGATTTCACCGCCAACTCCAGAGACTGCCTCACTCCCCAACTACTCCAAAACAATCAAGATTACCATTCTGAATCAACTTTATCAAAGCTAACTTTTTAAAAAATCTGTTTACCTCCCAACATGCCCTGTGACGTTTCTGGCCTGAACCCTAAATCCCAGCAAAGATAACAGACATCAACCGTTCAAACTGATGCTTGCATAACATCCATATCTCACCGCTGGACACATTCTTAACACCACGCTGTACGTCTTACGCCATACTCCCCGCTCCCACCCACTGTGAGCGTCCCTCCCGCGCCGCGCCGAGTGATCGATGAGCGCGGAGGACTGAACCAGACCTGAGCGCGGCCTTAGCATGTTCCCCGTCTCCCACAAAACAGGTCCGAGCGCCAAGAACAACACACGACCCAACAATGGCATGTACGCTCCTCCTTGTGCAGTGTGAGATGGTTCCCACGAGCTCAGGCGCATCGGAGGGATGAGGGGACGCGGGGTCGAGACGAACTGAGGACAGCTATTGGACATCTTTACGAGCGATTACAGCGATATAACTGAGGCTGAGGCAAAGTTACAAGACTGCTCTGTGCAAGTGTCACTAAGACATAGCACATCTGACCTGTAGGTCCTAAGAAATATGATTATACTACTGTAATGATACAATAAAAGTAGACAACATACAGACGAAATACTAGTTTTGCAGCTGCTCTTTAATGGTTTTAAAGAGCGGCTTGAGTCCAGTCTTTGTCATAGTTTGTCCAACATTTTGGGTTTGGGTTTTTACTAGCTGATTAATCTGAATATTAGGAAACAATTACTACCTTTTAACTATCAAATAAGGAAAAGTTGTGTATAAATAATTATTTTGCTTTAGTGTAGTAGAAAGACATTTGGGTAAGTTCTCAAAAAATGGGTACATATAGTAAGTAAGTAAGTAAGTAATCTTTATTTATATACCGCCTTTTCACTGCAGATCTGAGTCTCAAAGCGGTTTACAATTGTTATTATTTCTCACTCCACACAGAGATGGGAGGGGCCAGTACAGGAGGCACATGCCAGACCTATTGTACATATTTTTAGTGGTAGGGGAAACCGGAGTACCCGGAGGAAACCTACGCAGACACAGGGAGAACATGCAAACTCCACTCAGAAAGGCCCTGGTCCGACCAGGATTCGAACCCAGGACCTTCTTGCTGAGAGGCGAGAGTGCTATCCACTCAGCCACCGTGCCGCCATAGTTTTTGATAACTTACTCAAAGGTCTCTCCCTGCCAACATACCTGAAGATAGCATTTATCTATGTATACATTGGGCATAAATTCAGCAGATTGAATAATAAACTCAATTGACCCATTTCTACTACCAAATAATTTTGGGCCAGTAATGCAATAAACAATGAAAAAATGCTTATCTCGTCTAGTTACAGTTTTTGTGGACTTCCATAAGTATTGCGCTTTTGTACAGTATTAAATCCATGGAACCCTGACTTGTTTGGAAAGACACAAAAACAGAAGACTCTAAAAAAAACAAAATTACACTGAATCAAACAGATTTTTTGCCAAAGCGGATCTCATGAATTCAAACAAAATTCAACACCCTCTTTGGCCTTTTTGGGTTGCGTTCTTGCAGAATAGCTATGGGCAGGGAAACAGGAAGACTTGACCACACAAAGCGCTCAGATTTACGGCTGCATCTATTTGAGGCCTCTGGGTGATGGCTGTATTCCTACTGCGAAACAACACGATTTATGAGAGTGGGACAGGCAGGTTAATGAGGCTCACTGTAAAACATTCAAACAGCACAAGAACATGCACTTTCTGTTAACACCACTCTCACTTATGTCTGCTTTTGAGTGGTTTCTGCATCACAAACAAATCTGCGATAGACACGTATATTCACATGTTCATGCTAATTATGTAGTTGTATTTGTGATTCATGGTCACAATTATCTTGGATAGGAACAGTTAAATTGAGGGTGTTAGGCGGAGAGAGTTCTCTACGTTTTTTTATTTTTTATTATTAATTACAGATTAAATGATTTATTATGTGTAAATTTCATATTTAAATTTGCTCAACAACAAGCATGATCAAAGTATTTTATTTCAATATTTAGCTTTCTGCATTCAGGGAACAGGAGCCAGTGAAAACTGATACTTACAAAAAGAAAACTCAACGTGTTTTATCTGTATTTGCTTAATGAAATACATGCGTTAAAAAAGGAAAATGAGAAACAACACTAGCAATACGTTATCACACATTACTTTTATCAATTTTTCAACAAGGAATAACATTTCTGTTACTTTAAGGTTCTATAACTTATAACTAGGGGCAATTTCAAAGGATTATTGTCAGAAAAAATGCAGCAATTAAGCAATTATTCACAATTACCTTCAATCAAAAAACATCTAAATCTGGATACTATTTCTCTTCTACAAAAAAATACAAAAATGTTTCTTATTTACATGTTTGCTCTTCATCAAGGCAAGCATCATTAACAGGAAAGACCAACAACTCGGTGAGCACAGTGTAAACACAAGATGAAATAGCATTTTAAAATGTGTTCACAAAAAGGATCACGATTAATACTTTCAGATTTTATTACGAGATCCTTTATTTGTCCTACAGTAGGGAAATTCCAGTGTTGCATTACAAGTTACAGAACAGCAGGAATGAGGAGCACACAGCACAAAATACTAAATATACTCTAAACTAAAAAAAAAAAAAAATCCAATCTCTAACTCTAGCACAAAACGAAGCAGAATGAAATATCTATCTTTAGCACAATAAGGAAAAAAGTCTTATAATCTCCAACTATAGAAGAAGCAAGAATTAAGTCGGGAAAAAAAACACGTGGAATACATTTTTCCGAAAAATAATATTGTAAAAAAGGCAAAAAACGTGACACAAAAAACAAACAAAATGGTGCAAGGTGGATGTAATAACGCACGAACAGCAATGGCCTGCTGGATCAACCTTTCATTATTCATTATTCAGACAGAGAGTGGCTATATTGTTGCTTGTATAATCAAGATAATCAGTTAACCTAATAATCTCGGCATCTCCACTCATAACGCCCCTTTTGACCAATTCTCTCTTGCCCATGTTAGCTTTTGTCTGTGGGTGGGCAGGCGGTGGGAGAGGAGGAAGTTGTAGCGAGGAGGTACCACTCGAGGTAAACAATAGTCCACACGTATCCTGAGCTGTCACCCTTTAAAAGCCTTAGACAAACACCCGCAGCACCGCCAACCCACAATGCACCACTCTTTGCAACAAAAATCACTGTTCCAGCTTTTGTTTCGGTTCGGGACTTTTGGAGAATCTTTACGCACAATCGGCCTTTGTACTGTGAGAAGTTTGGTGTGAACTCAAAATCTGACACAGCTAACTTCTTTCTTATAAAGCTATATTTCTCTACACAAAGAAGCTAGGAGAAAAAACACACACACACACACACACACACACATTTCCCTGCCCAGTGCTCCGTAGACCTTACATGTAACTAGGCCTGTGATGTCACCGTGTCTATACAGTATAAAGCATACAACAGTAAAGGCAATGCCATGACATCAAGGTGGGGACAATAAGACAATGTAGAAAAACGTGTTTTCTAATAAATCCAAAAAATCTCTATCTTGTCTCAATTTTAAAGACAACCTGTGCACACAAAACAGAAATACTACAAACTCAGACATGGAACAAATATATAAAAGTCAACGTTAACAATCAAAGTATTTAGTATTTAGTATCTATCAAGAATAGATGGTGAGGATTAGGGCTGCTGTATTATAATAAAATAGTAAGCCGGTATGAACATAAACTGAATATATTAAGTTGGATGATGTTACTAGTTTCAAAAGACTTTTCTTGCTTGCCTTGGAAATCCAGTAATTTTCTTGGGCAAGTTTTGGTTAATTTTCCCTCTATTAATAAATATAAATGACAAATGTTTGATATGCGATAATACATTTATTTGA
Organism: Knipowitschia caucasica; assembly: GCA_964034765.1. Taxonomy (NCBI): domain Eukaryota; kingdom Metazoa; phylum Chordata; class Actinopteri; order Gobiiformes; family Gobiidae; genus Knipowitschia; species Knipowitschia caucasica. Next base: position 9,947,483 of record OZ035836.1, read on the forward strand.
GTTTCACTGCTTATTTACATTATTTAAATGTATCATCTATGTGTCTACTTTAATGTTTTGCAACGTTTATTTTACAGTTATTGAGGACCCCAACATTTTTCTTCACTTACATTCTTCAGTATCCAGTCCTTTTGAAGTCAAGTTACTCTCACTTGACCACTTTGGCTTCAATAAATACCATCTGGTTTTTAATTGTTCAAAATAAAATAATTCAGCTGAAATACAACTCCACCTCATTGGGCAGAAGCACAGACCATGCGAGCCTTCCGGTATTAACATGGCATTAACATAAGAGTAACTCCACCGCTGCAACCACTTTCCAGCAACTCAGCAGAAATGAGTGAGCAGTGGTCTGAGCGGAGGCTACACCTGCAAAACCCCAACTACACTGAGTCATTTAAATCTAAAAGGTTTGGGGAATTCTGTTCTATATTTACTGCAGACATATTATTCCGTCCCTACAAAATTGATCCCACATTCCATAGTCACCGAATATTTACGCAATTGTTGAAAGTCCAGACAATCAAAGCTTTTCCATGTCCAATTCCAATCAAATTCATATTCAGTTTTTGTTGCCATTTGCAGTAAAACCACATTGCAGTAAATCTGTTATCTTAATATGCATGTGCTGTCATTAATAATGCTCTTCAGAGACACACATTTTAATACATGAGCTAAAATTCAGAAAAAACGTAATAATATTGGCTAGACTAAAAATAATTTTGAGAAAGAATCACTTCACAACTGGGCAAGTTTGCTTTGATGGATCTATGACAGCTGGAAATAAGCATACTCCTTTTTCCAATTTTCCCCTTTTTACACTTAAATGCACAGTAACTAAGTCCAGCTATATCGGACCACCCATGCGCAGAGAGACGTCAAATTTCTGTGGTTACTTTTGTGGTCGGCAGCATAAATCACATGCCAGAAAGGGCGCGCTTCCCTACTCCTCCACCAGGGCGCAGGCAAGGCTGTGGAAAGAGCAGCCAGCCCCACTATTATTATTGGTCCAAGTTGAACTCCCTCCAGCTTCTCAGAGTGTCAAAAATAACATCTCCGATTACCTTCACGGCAATGGAAGGAAATTTAAGTTCGATGGTATGGAAAACTCCTGCCAACATCGGACTAAGATGTAACTATAGAAACTGCAAGGAGGAACGGCTCATATTTTAAGCTCAACTAGAACATCCCTACTTCTAATGGTTTCATGGTCGTAAAATCTGCCATGCAAAAAATCCATTTACGAGTGGTCTCAAAACCGCACAGTGCACCCCAAAAAAAAAAAATAATGAAAAAAAAATTCCCAATATACTCTCAATGTCAAAAGCCTGACCATTCTTTAATCATACCTTTGGTTAGCAGGTTGCCCCACCCACTCCACCGGTTCCCATGGCGAGTGCATGGGAGCGGTTTTTCCAAGTGGCCAGGCGGGATTCAGGGCCTTGGTGGTCTGGGTTCTGGACCGGCTTGGAGGTGGCATATGGCCTGCAGGGCGAGAATGATAAGTCAGCAGAGTTCTAAGAAGGAGAGGGGAGGAAAGCCGTTTAAAACCCATGGATTCAGAGCTCACACACTAGCATAGTTAGAAGATGCCTCAAGCGGGAGACTCAACAATGCTTATTTTGAATTCAGTCAAATCCCTATCTCGAGTATATGTCCCTCTTTCGTGGATATGTTTGTATCATCTGATGAGGTTTTTCCAGCCGGTGGTAAATATTTGCCAGATGCTTATGTTTTACAGTGCATGTTGACCTAGTCCGAGCCTGACATGGACGTCTAAACCTTTTTGGGGGGATTTTCAGCCCGAAGTTCTTAGGGGCCAAACTTCCCCAGACGTTTTAAAACCACAAAAACAAACATGATCTCCAATGAGAATCCTATTTCAATGGTGCGTATTTGTTACTGTCAACTTGATACTGCATTCATGTTGTCACTATTTTAATAGATGTACTGGATGTGGTGGGAATACACTTACTATAATAAAAGGGTGACTGTGTGCATTGTAATGCTTCCTCATACGGTCCCAAAATAGATTTGTAGTCTAAAAAATTCCATGACTATAAACAGTGCAATCGTACCAGACTATTAAGAGTACAATTAAGGGTACATGTATACATTCTAAACATGTTGAAATCATTTTAAATAATATATATTATTCAGGAGGTTTTCATAATGAAATACAGACGTAAATCTATCACATTTTATCTATTGTGACTCTTGATAGTTGAACACTGTTGTTAGTCAGACACTGTTGTTTTGGGTTGTTCACATATTCATTCATTCCTATCCCTTCATTAGGGTAAGGGTTAATGGACACAGAATGGTGAAATGTATGTATTGTATTCTATACTATTAGATAGAACCAACAGAAATAAGTCATTTTAAGGGAACCTTGATTATATTTATTGAAGCAGAACTTTTCATACTCTAGACCAATTATTAAAAAAAATATCTCATAATTACGATTTCATGCCGTAGGGTGAAACAGGAATGTATCTTTCAATTCACCCAGGAACAACTCTGGGTGAAGTGAGGTGATGTGGGAAGGATCCTGGAGAAGCAATATAACATGGGAAGAATCTCATGAAACGTGATATTTAAAATAATTTGGACCCCAGAAACACTAGTTGGCATTAGATGTCCGTATGTCCTCAGAATGAGATGATATGCAGTACACATACTATATATGGTAAAGAAAAGGTGCCCTTTCTAAGATATGTATGTCTCCCTTCAGAATTAGTTTATAAATAATATATATATATTAGATATATATTTTGTGATGTCATATTCCTGCCCCTGAATGGAATATAGAAACTCCAGTGCGCCTGTCAGATGGAGGCGAAAGGATAATTCATACAGAAACGTGGAATGCACCAGTACCCAAAGAGGACCATGACTGAACCGGCTGAAGCCAATATCCACATGTTAAACACGCCGCCTGTTTCCAATAATACAGGGCTATTCGTGATGACAGGCTGAAAAGCGATTTACCTGTGCCGTCCGTTCTCACAAAATGTGTCTCTGGGCCAAACTTCACGACGCAGAGTGAAACCCAGCACTAAATGGGCTCCTGCACCATCCAAGTGTCTCCCGTGATAAAGACAGATGAGGTGGAATCACAAGCAGGATTTGCAAGTCCAGCTGTCAGACTGGAGAGAGAGGCTGGGATGAAGAGCAGAAGGAAAGATACAAATCTCTAATAGATGATTTCTTATTATTATCTTTATTATCCCTATTATCCCCCATAAGTCTTTGCTGCATGATCCACTGCTGCAGTGAAAAGAGATAACACAGAGCCGTAGGTCAATAAGGGGCAGATGACCAATGTCCACAAATGTTGATAAATGTCACTAAATGTTGTGGTGTCCTGTCCTGTTAGATAGACCCATACAAGGGGCCAGCATCGGCAAGGAACAACTCTAAAACTTAATGGGATAAGGTGAGAAACCTCGGGGAGGTCCACATTGAAAGAGGGATCCGCTCCCACGGACAGACAGGCTATAGATGCCACACAGTGCAGGACTCAGGCTGCGGAACGAGGACAGAGTTGATGCAGGACTGAGGCAGCTCCCAGGCGGGGCTGGCGGTGCAGCCCACGAGTCGGGCCGGGCAGGACAGTCTGCAGGTGCAGATGGAGGAGGCCGGGTTCAGGAGTTCCATCATCCCATATTGCAAAGCCAAATATTCCTATATCCCTAACTTTTCAGAGTCGTATAGTTTGTTCTGATTCCGATACTTGCTTTTGTGCTTCAGATGAAAATATGTATTATCCTCACTCCAATTTTGTGTATAATTATAACAGAAGCAAATGGGTAACATCCAGTTTTACAAATCTTCTCATATCCTAATTTTCCTTATCCGTCTTCATCGTTCCCTTTACTATAATCTCCAAGTGCCGCCTGCGACAGCTCTGTGCTCCCATTCTCAATTGAATTGTCCTGACCGAAACAATTTTTTCCACCAGTGGCTTTTTCATTATTTTCTTTGGGAATCCACATCCAAAGCAGTGTACTTAGTCTGTGTTTGGATAGATTCTGGGACAGTCATCTGGGTTTTGTCTCTGTGCTAAAAGTGCCAAGGGGAACACACAGTCCCACCAGGAAATATAAGGGTCGCTAATACATCTCCACTGCTCCTATTCTGACAGCAAGCCTGGCAGAGTCCTCACCATCACGGGGGAAGCCAACATTCAAACAGATAGCTGAAAGGAAAATGGTCAAAGTTAACTTGACCGATATATCAGATGATCATATAATTGTTAAAGCAGTTTGGTTCCTTCACTAGTTCAAATGCATGTATTTTTGGCCTCAGTCATATATTTTTCATCAGCTTTTGTCAGAAAAGTGAAATAGAACCTGCAGGTACGAGTTTTTTGTCTGCTATATTTATATATGTAAAAATTCAAACTAAAAAGATTTGAAAAAAAAAAAAAACCTCACGCATATAAGATCAAATATAAGATAAACTTTATTCATCTCACAATGGAGAAAATTAGAGTCTATCAGCTCACAGCCTAAATAGTTTAGTTTAGTTTATTTTAGTTAAAAGGGACCATGTACAATTAGAACATAAATGTTTCCATTTGATGCATTGTACCAGAGTTAGCCTGAGGCTAATTTACATATAGCGTCAAATAATGACTCACAGGGCTGTAACTTCCGTAAAAGTAAAAGGTGTTTTCTAATAAGACAGGACAGCATGTCGTGGCCTGATTTGCTCACACAATGTTAGTTATGCAGCGCTATGGGACAAATACACATTGCATAGTATTAATAAAATGCGCCATATAAATAAACATTACTTACTAAAGAATAATACAAGTATAGTAATGAATAGTATACAAGTTAGGTACCCCAGCTTTAAATTTGTGTAGTATTAGTCACGTGTTTTATGCTTGTGGATTTTAATTGTATTTTGAGATTACAAGAAAATGGATTGCTATGTAAGCAGGTTAGTAACAATCTCTTCTCAATGATGAGGCTAAAAGCTAAATTGTTTTATTGGTACAGCTTCTGGACATAGTCTTTGCCGAATAGCTCTCCACTCTTCTCCATTTAGTGGTGGGAGGTGCTGAGTCAAGCAGGAAATATTTATAAAATGTCTGAAAAAACAATGACATGTTGCTCCAAGGCTCCCATATAGTTGAGAATGAGATCTCGACAATAGACCTGCATGGAATCGTTATAATTATAGACTCTACAGCGGTCCTTACAACCAAATTGCCTCGTTACTTTTAAGCTATTTTACTTGGCAAATTAGCAAAGACTGGGCCTATACATTCACTGATTATTTTCAAGTCTGTTCAAAGCATGAGGTGAACGCTGGGTCACTACGTTCTCTACATTAATGCATGCGTCCCTGTTATATGAACGTATGTTAATTGTGTGTAATTTATGCCGTTCCATAGGCATGTGGAGCTCAGATGTGTAAAGCAAATTACTCTCAATTTATTTTTTAATTTATGGTCTGCGCTGCACAATGGGAGGCAAATGGCAGAATGAAAAAAACAAAAAAAAACAAACCCCGAACAAAAACAAGAACATTTCATTGGAGAAATAGCAGATCTTGAAGTCTACGGCCAAAGCAAGAATCCATGAATTACTTTCTCATTGTGTGGCCCGTAGTTCACTGCTGCTCAGAGCATGAAATGGCCCTAAATTGGCTGTGTTTACCCTCCGAGGAGCGTTTTTTGGAGATCATATCCTAATCCCACAGAGAGGCGGTCCATGGGGTCGCGAGTTATTCAATTAGTCCGGGCCGCGGCTGGGAACGCGAAGGGGCAGAGAGAGTGTGAGAACTAGAGGAGTCAGAGGGGGCAGTGTAAAGGCCGCGACTGATATCTGCTAACACGGAACGGCCCGTGCAATAACTTTCATCTGGGACTGATTAAAGGGAACTATTGGCCTGGTATTGAGATGTAAGTAGATGAAGGGGAGGATGAGAGCCAGATGAGGGCGCTGGTAGGGCGTTAAGGATTTGTTTCATTTCAAATCTGCGCACATGTAATGATAATGAAATTATTATTCACAAAAATGAAATAACATACAGGTAGATGGCTTGAAAAGGGAATGGATGAAGCAAATGCCCATATCATTCCAATCCCACACACGAAGGAGAGAGTTGATGAAAGATCGAAACAGACAAACCATTTGTTTTTGAATTGACACAATTGACATAAGACGGTAGGATAAGATAACATACACTGCAAATGTGGGTTAGAAATTTGTCTTGTAAAAACAGCAGCTCAAACACGTCAATAAAACAAGGACGGTCATCTTAACTCACATCAAAATATAAGAAAAACATTTACTAAAGTATATTCTGAAATGTGTATGATGGTTGTGTAAGTGTTTAAAATGTTTAACTATGGAATGAGACTTGCATGAAAATCTGATTAATTTGAATACACTACAAATAAACCCAAATCATTCAGCACTAGGTCAGAGTCAGACTTCTCAGAGCCATTCTATAGTAAAGATCTTAACTCTTCGTTTATGTACTTTCTCAAAACAAAGCGACCCACATACTGTATTTATTTATTTTTGCTAAAGAATTATTATTTTTCAAGAAGATAAACTCAGAGCTTCTTTCTGAATCATTAGTGTGAACGTATATTTTTACAGTGCAGTAATCTGATGATACAATGATCCGGGACACTCGACATTTATCTACATTTATGGACATTGGTCATCTGCCCCTTATGACCGATGGCTCTATGTATTTTACTGTATATCATTGCATTTCTTGTGTTTGAATCATTTGATTCTCTGATCTGTGTTGGCGATTTCAACGGTTTTGTAAATTCCTCCGAGATTACTCCTGTTGTGACTTAGGGCTATACAAGAATACATTTAATTTAATTGAGAAAAAGATTAGATTACCAAAAGGTTTTCAAAAATAACATCAAATTGGCCTCATACAAACTTATGGACCAATGAAAAATACAAAAAACTGACTTACATTAGATTATATGCGATCTAATCATTAATTATTTCAAACATTTGTATACTGGCTTAAAACAAACATTTTGTGTGGAATTTCTTTTTAGACGTGTAAAAAATGTCAAAGGTTTTCATAGCTTCTGCGCGTCTATTTTCAATGACTTTATGAGAGCCGAGGAATGAGCAGGGAACAGTCTCTGGCCCTCGCTGCCCTGAAGTTCTCTTTCTCAATACTTACTTTGGCCCTAAACTCGCACATTTCTGGCTCTTTTTCTGCGGCGTGGTACAAATGAGCCTCGCGCTGCGCAGTGAGAGCGGCCTGGGGGTTGGTGTGTGCAGCCAGGCTTCACTCAGCGATCCAGCTTCTGTCACAGCCACCAGAGCAGAGTGCGCGACTTACCGGAAACCAGGCTGGCTGATTGAGTTCCTGTTATTGACTGTTTTTACCTTTTCTGCTTCTGACTTTCCCCTGTGCCAGCTGCCAGGGTCCAGACTGCAGAGAGACTCGCCTCACTCAGGGAACCACCGAGGCTTTTTAACTCCAAATAGTCGTTCGTCATCTGAAAGCAACAAGCGAGAGGTCGTTAAAATATGATGGATCGGCTGTCTGGGCGGGCTGCTTTCAGACTGGACGCAAACGTGTAAATGGGAAAATGGGGCAGTGCGACAAAAATGGCGTCGGCCCCTTCCCACTTGTTTTGTTGTTGTTCCAGGATTTATCACAAAGATGAAGGTTCTGCAAAGATTATGTTATGTTTTACTGCACAAACGAGCATCTAATCTCAGTCCAAGAATAAGATACTGAGAACTTTTATTTGTCAGTGGTTATCAAAAACTGGGGCATGGGAGACAAAGCTCAGGGAAAGATTTCATGATAAAACTGTAAAGGCTTTCACCGTATTTCATCATTGACAATTAAAAAAAGACGAGGCAAGTTTATTTGTATAGCACAATTCATACATAAACGCAAAATGCTTTATGAAAGAATTAAAGACATATTGAAATTGAACAATTTAAAATGGCCATTATTTGGGGTTATATTTTAAAAGATAAATATACCAACATTATATTTATGTATTTATTTGGGATAGTGTGTATTAAAGAACAGCAATGCAGCAAACACACCGGATTGTTGTTGGTCTGTTATCCCACAGTCGCACTCTTAAACACAACCGTCCACCCCTGACTACAGTAACCGGAGGAAACCTACACGGACACAGGGAGAACATGCAAACTCCACACAGAAAGGCCCAATCTGTAGGTGGAATCGAATCCAGAACATGTGAAGCAAAAGTGCTAACCACTGTGCCAAAAAGAGCATGAAGTTTTACTGGAGGGCCCAAGGAATTTTGAGGTCTCAGTACTGAAGGGTTCGGGAGACGCTGGAATAGACAAAGTCACAAACATCCTGGTAAACCAGAGAATCTTTCCTTCGACCCCCTACGAATGTAAAAAGTGTAATGGCAATTTTTCATGCTCTTAAAAATAATTGACGGACAGATTTATGAACAGATAAAAGGTCTATTTGCATAAAGCTTTGAGTTACATTTCACAAAATAAAGAAAATAAAACCTCATCTAAGAAGTAATAAACTTATACGGCACTTATAAAATCTCTTCTTACTTTAAAAAGGAAAACATTGTATTTTTGGCACACCACTTCTCATCGTAAGCCAATGCCAATTAGAACGTGTTACTGGGATTCAAGCAATGTCAAATTTTACAATGGGAGTGTGAAAACTTTTGTCTTTTCTATTTCGTTTCAGATTAAAAAACCTTTAAAAAAGAACATATAGCATCATATCTGCACTGCATAGAACCATGTGTAAGTGAAATACAGACGCGCAGCCTAACCATATTCCCCTTTAAGTAGTAAATCAGGCCGGCCCAGTGGATGCTCCTGTTCAGAACAGAGGAGGTCAGGCGGTGAGAGGTAAAGCACGACTTGGCCCCGCTCCCGGCCCATAGCACGGCCGCTGTGGGCTGCAGGGAGACTGAAAGATGTGTTTGTTATACAATAAGTTGTAGCAGCGTTGCCATCTGGGTATACCCCCTCGGTGAGCCCAGTGCAGACGCGTGTGCTGACCCTGCCAGAAATAATAGCAATAAAACAAAAAGGCCATTCATCCCACTCCGCAGGATGACTTCTGCTCAGTAATGATATTAGAGCTTCAGAAGATTAGCATAGGGGCTGTGTCTGTGTCTCTTTTATCTCACAGGAAACAAAGATCAGCTTTTGGGTTTGAATAAAAACCCAGAAATTATTCTGCTGAGAAATATGACTTCTTGTGGCTTTCAAACCAGACACTAGAGCTGCATTTGTACAGCAACAAGTGTCAAATGCACATTAAACTATTTATTCATATTATACAAGTCAGCTGTCTTTATGACTAGACAGCAGCATCAGATGACTAGAAGTATATTATTTTATGTTTAATACATTTGTTATCCAGGGGAGAATAGTGGGCTTATATTGGTGTTGATATAGTCATTCAACCAATGGCTTTGAGGTGAATGAAGAAGGAAAACAATTATTACTTTCAACCTGTATATTCATGGACTGATTAAGTTCTTTCCATCAGGGAATTACACATTAATTTGTTAAATTTTCTTATTTACATGGATTGCATATATATCCCTAAAGTTAAGGAAATTTGGCTGTTGGTTGAAATGTATGGAGCAGCATGCTACACATATTGAATCGAGAATGAAAGGCATGCAATAAAATAAATTAAAGCTTGACAAAAGCATGGATTTACTGGGCCTAATTTATCATTAATACAGTGAAAAGTCCCTATAGTTTCTCCACACAGAGGGTGAATGGTTTTATATAGGATCAACCAATCCGATCAGCTGATAGGAAATTGGTTTTGATGTATTGGTTTCAGACTGAAATTAGCCATAATCTCCCGATCAGGACATAGTGTTGACACTTACACTGGGCACTGGACATTTATACCAATTGTTCAAATCAAGTGAATCGAAAAAGCATTGGATCAGCCAATCAAAAGACTGACAAAAACATGATCCCGAGTAGTTATCAACTTCCAATCAACCTCCAATCCATACTCATGTTGAAATAGCTCATTTTAAATGAGACGTGTGGAAACCAGCTATTTTAATATTGTATAAATATAATTAATATACTGTAATATCATAAATATTACAACCGGCACTAATGGAATAAGTCAGAAACCTTGATCAAAGCAAGAAATCATGAATGATTTCATAGAATGTATCAACAAAAATGCAATTAATTCACAAATTACTTTGATAAAAAAATAATTCAGAAAAGCTCGTAATGCTGAAAGCAAGGTAATGCTCGCTAATGTGTGATAAAACTCTGGATTTAGTGTCTTTCATAAAAATTATAAGACAATATGAAATCAATAACATTAAATTGAATCTCAAGTCAGGAATAAAGTTGAACATTTTTGATTTCTTGTGCACTATCCACCTGTCAGCTCCGCGACTCGCCTCGCGCCCTCTCGCCGCTGATTGCTTTGGCCCTGACCCCAGATGTTTGTTGACTTGGTGCATGGTTGCAGAGGGGGGCATGGACAGAGTGGAATAATCTGAATTCCTGTGAGTGGACTCGTGGTGATGGGTGCTGCTGCACATAAACACACTCTCTCTCACTGCCCCCACCCTCTGGCTGCTGTTGATTCAGCTGCACAGAGTGAGGTGCAGAGTGGTCAGAGGACAGGAGGCAGGTCAGAGAACTCATGTCACTCAAGCAAATGTCAATAGACAATCTCACCACTTGAAGCATATTGGACAACTTGATGATCTATTGGTTGTTTTCACATTTTACCGACAACATGAGATGATTCTCAAGTCCTATTGTCTGAACGTGTATCTTACTCTACTTCATCTGTAAGTGTACGTCATCTCTCCATTGTTCATTGTAGAAAAGAACAATGAAGCTAATGTATAAGCTTGTGCTTCTGGGAGTTCCATTTTCACAATGTAGCACATGAACTTTTATAAGGGCCTGCATAATATTGTGAATAAACTAAACTAAAACTAGAAAAGGTTTCAGAGTCTATAATTTAAACAATATATACTTTTTAAATAAAGTAATTGAATAATAGAAGTCTGTAGAGCTCATTTGTTCCTGTTCAAAGGGAGGGGTGGCTGACACTGATCTAAAAGAAATAAGCTTTGGCAAAAGAGAAGAGTTGAATAGTGACATTTCACTCAGAGTTGACTACTGGTCAAAAATTCCTATCACAGTTGAACATAGAGCATTATGAAAAATAAGTTCGCGTAGACAAACAAAAGAAGAGAGAAATATCCACTGAATATTTATGGTCCCTCTCCCACTGTGGGCCTCCCCGAGGTTTCTCTTTTTCTCCCACTAGGTTTTTGAGTCGTGCATTACTGACGCAGGAGGGTCTAAGGATAGTGATGATCCTGGACATTTACGGGCATGTATGCACATTTATTAACATTTACAGACATTGATTCTCTAATCCGTAAAGTCCTCAGAGACGACAGCTGTTGAGAATTATAGCGCTATACAAATATTCATGAAAATGTATTCAATTCAATGCTTTGGACATTCTTCAAAATACCTTTCACTATTTCATTGATGCATTTGATTCAATTTCAACATAGATTGTCTGATCCAACACATAATATTGTATTCATTGTATGATCTTTTCACATATTGAATATTGCATTACTAACTGGTCACTGACGAGTCTGACTACTTTAAAACCAATTGAGTCTCTATATAAAAAAGCTTTAAAAATATTTGATAAAAAACCATATTCATTTCATCATTGCTTAATACTTGAAAAATATAATATTCTAAACTTTGAAAATTTTAGAACATTTAAAATGGCTTGTTCAGTTTATAAGATTTTGCATGGATTCTCTCCACCATCCTTGAATGAATTCATTAAGTTCATATCCAGTACAAGTGGTAGAGTGACCAGAGCCACCACCAGAAGTGACTGTGTGGTTCCTTATAGACGCACAGCGTTTAGTCAACAGGTGCTGTCAGTGAAAGGGACCACGGTATGGAACAGCATCCCAGCAGAAATTCGAGACTGTACTACATTCATAGTATTTAAAACTAAACTTAAAGGTTGGCTGAAGGGGAATCAGACATGTAACCACTGACCAGTATCTTTGTTTTATGTCTCCAGTTTAATTGTGTGGATGATTTGTGTGATGATCTTTTGTCTTTTAAATGTCGTATATTAGTCTTTGTATTTTCTTGATCTGCCAGGGACTACAGATGGAAAGTAGCCATTGGCTAATTCTGGCATATTTACATTTACATGTTCATTAATATGCATTGTCCCTTTAAATAAATAAATAAATAAAATATATAAAGTTGATACAAATACATGCAAGCCTCCAAGTGAATTTGAAAACCGTAGAGCCTTTCGTCCTGTGCTCTCTCCTCCACCCTTCATCCTGGGCATGATCTAAATCTACCTCCGCTCTCACCTCTTGTTCCTCAAGTTGACTTAGCTCAGCGCTGTGCCAAAACTAACCACAGGCAGGCACATATAGACCACAGAGGAAGCCAATATCCTCTCCACTATTTTCATATCACCAAACCAAGCAAGTCCGGATGAAATCTTATATGACATTGAATCACTTAGATGAGCATAATATTAAAACCGCCCATTAAGATAAGGAATATAACTTTTTTAAGTCTATAGGTTAAGTGGTTTAAGTAAAAATTCTGTAAGTTTAAAAACCTCAAATTGGAATGTGATGTTTAATATACAGGGTAGTACAAAGTGAAATAGGGTAAGGGAAGGTCTTAAATGTCTCATCTCGGACTCTAACTCACTTTGTCTTAGTCGTGCCTCGGTCCCGAGAGCAATACAGACTTTCTTGCCTACATAATGACCTATTCAGAATGGACTCACTCAGCGGCATTACGCATGTGTGGCTACATGCCCGTTACAGCACAGGACGCCACCTTTGCAAGGCACTGTCTGTCGCTGTTGCTTCAATAAAAAATAAAACCTTAGAATCAGTACAATTTAGCAATTTGGTAAAATAATATAGAATTATATTCAATTTGTAGGAAATTTGTCATAACATGAAAATGTACTTATTCTGTGCCGTTTGCCATTGGCAGGGGCTCCAGACAAGGATGTCTGTCCTTAGTCCTCTACGATTTGCTCTTTCACTGGAGCCACTGGCAAAATTCTATCTATCTATCTATTGTCACTCCAATTTAACTTAACAACACAAACGATTTATCTATTAGGTCAGTATTTACCTGAGTCGGATTTTTTTTTTTTTCTGTAGATAATGTATAAGTATCATTTATTTGTATGTTTATGATCTGCTTTTGAAAAAAAGAAAGACAAATTGTTTGTTTAAAAAGTCCAGCCAGAGACTAATGCAAAAGAAACCACAGCGTAAAAAACAAAGATTACCCTATCACTCAATACTCAAATCACTCACTCGCTACCATTAGTCATAATTATCTAACCAATTAGTGCTAAATGCTAACCATCAATAGCCTACAAAATATATCTAAATTATAGGTGCCTTTAACTGCAGGTGTCCCCATCTGTAGGCGTTTGTTTAAAAATCTTCAGTTTCTCTGTGGGCGGATTGTATTTCGGACAATTCCCAGAAGCTTCCATACCCTGCCTTTACCATCTTTATCTGTGTCTATTGCGCTGACTGCTCTGACAGGCCCAGAGCCAGTTTCCAGCACAAGGGGCCCAGCTGGTTCTAATCCCAGCCCCTGAAGAAGATTGATGAGCCTTGTTATACGTGTCCAGACAAATAGGAGCAGGGCCGTACGGACTCTGGGCCAGGCCAGACACACGCTTGCTGGCTCGCTCTCTCCTATAACGGCCGCTGTGTGGAGGTTATGAGTGAGTGAGTGGGTGAGTGAAAGCCTGTATGTAAACATGTGGACTAAGGAGCGTGTGTGGCTGTGACGTAGTAGGCTTGGAACAAATCTGAGGCTCCCCCCAATGCTCAGTCCAGTATTTTATGACGCAGATCAATACTGAGAAGAATCATTGTGATTTCAGCCAAGAGCAGAAAGGATAATGTAAAGTAATACATTTTAGGAAAAATTAATGTACTCAATTGCGAGTAAAGGTAAAAGGACAGTCATGACATTCCACTCTCTAATGTGCATGGCAACACTGAAATGTACCCACTGTGGGACTGATAAAAGGTTTTGTGGGACTGATATAAGGTTCTCTTTTATTTTATTTTTCCCACACTATAGTTGCAACATTTTGAAAACTTGTGTTATATAATCGGCTGTATAAATAGAGTGGATTGGATTGGACACATGCATAATGAAGTAAATGTTGAATGAGACTTATATATCTCTCCAATCCAATTTTTTATAACGCACTAATAAAAACAACACAGTTGACCAAAGTGCCGTACAAAAATAAAAATATAAAAAACAATCAAATATACACATACACAGTGGCATAAGTGGACGATTTGAACAGTAAAAGTCAACTTCCAAACTAGTTAAAAGCCAAAGAGAACAAATGCGGGCCTTCTATCAAATTGGCAAACGTCCAGTCTCTCCGAAAAACAAGATGGACGACATGCTGAGATGCATCCAGACCCAGCGTGAGGGTCAGCGTTATTTGACAGGGCCAATTCTAATGTACTTTTTCAAAATGTGTGACCCAAATGTGAAATCAGATTGTCATTTACCCTCCTCATACAAACATTAACAATGGTAGCACACAGCTGATGTGTAAGATTATCACAACGCTTCTGAGTTTTAAATCTTTTTCCCTTGATCTTTTTCTCTGAACAAGACACATAGTACTAATGCATCCAGCAACATGCCAATAAACAATAAACATACCATTATTTTTGAAAGATGAACGGATAATTCTGTACAATCAGACTTCAAACAAACACGTTAAATGCAAAAACATGGCATGGAGTGAGATATATTTGGTTAAAAACAATACTCTTTCCTCTGGTGCTGTTGCGTGTATCAGACTAGTGCAGTGTGTGGAGCGCAGCAGGACTCTCCCGGGAACACAAACCCCACCACTGCCCCTCTTCCTCTGTCTGTCCCACTCCGGCTCCTGTGATAAGGACCTGGGCCCCTAGGAGCCACAGCCTGGTGCCAGCGTTTTCCTCTCACACAAAACAGCTCCAAAAATGAGCATATATGAGACAATATGGCACCGCCGTCCAGTTTGGCCTTTCAGCAGTGTGCAGATCTAATCTCGTCATGACGGATTTCTTTCCTTGTGACCAGAGAAAGGTAAAAGAAAGTCAAAAAATGTATACTTCCCCATGAAGTACACTATAACAACTGAGCTCAACACAAACCGTTTAAGACTATACAAAATACATAGACAGAAATCCTGTCTCACTTTCTGTTCCATTCATTGGTGGTGAGCATTTTTGACTGGCATAACCTGTTTCTCCTCTGCTCTCACTCTCCACTTTCTGTCTGAGGGCCTGCAGTTGCTCAGGTCCCTGCTGCAGAGGGGCCCCCGGGAGCTGCCACTGTACCTAAACTCACCCCAAACAATGCATTTCTGGTGCCGGTTTACAGCGCTTATTTACATTCTGCTCTTAACAGACTACAATGTTTAACCGCTGCAGTCACCCTGTTCAATTAGATCTTTGTTAGCAGCTATTCAAACAGTGATTTGTTTGATTGTCTGAATGGTGATTTATGGGGCGAGTTGAAAGTTTTTCCATCTGCCCTGTAGGCTGTGGTGGATGTGATTTACAGACAGAGATGTGACGAGCAGGTGTGGCAGGCCAAGTGAAAACACAGAAAGAAATGTAACTGAGGGGAAAAAAATGAAAGACAAATTCAACAATGGTAAAAGCTGCAAACTTATTTCTGGAGCTACTTTAATGCAGTTTCAGTCAGTTTGGTGAATTTTATTTTGTGTTAACTACTGTATTTGTCTTCTATGCGTTACAATAACTTAGACCGAATACACACATGGTTCAGTACAATCAGTACATTATGTGCTTCAATCAATTAACTTCAATTCAATTAACAATAACATCTACAGCCTATTGGGGTTGAATCTTATTTTTTTATACCAGTGTTCAGTATGACATACAAAGCTATAAATAATTGGAAGTCAGAAAGTCATTTTAAATTAAGATTACAAAAAATTCACATGAAATTCATAGTACGACATTATCTTATAGCGGTACAATACGTAATGCTGCAGAGGCTGGTGGTGGTGGCACCCATAAATCTACCCACTTGCAGTCACTGACACACAGTCTTCTTCCGCCGGGTAAAGGTCAAGTAATGTGAATGAACACTCAAGTGCAGCTCTCCTCATTTTCAAACTGGAAAACATTTCACTTAATTTCCCATTGATCTCACAATCTCTTTAAGTACCTTGGTCCAGGTCAGGGATTTATCAAGTCGCCTGTCCGTTCTATGGAATTCCAGTTGTTTCGTTCCCATTTTCCTGCCTGTTCGTGTAATCGCAGGGAAACAGTCAGGACCTGCAGATAAGCCCTGTTTATCGCAGTCAGACCAGTTCTCTGCTCCACCATTTGGGCTCTGGTCTGCTTTACAGAGCACAGGGATAGGGGACTAAAACATTTATGTTGCACACTGAGTTTAGCTTTTAGGGCAGTCTGAACTTGGCCATTGTCCCGTGACCTTTCACAGTTACATGTAAAGAGCTGTCAGATTTATGTGGTTTTACGTAGAGGCTGTTTAGTATGCAGACATGAAGTCAGCGCCACAGTCACATATTTAATCTCATCTGACTGATTGCAAATGATAGCACTTTCCTGTGAATTTGTCAAATTTGTCAGAGGAAAAACATGAAGTTTGCCCCGAATCATTGCCGCTGCACTGGCAGAGAACTGGTGTGAGCCAGAAAAGCCATGCCCAGTGCATAATCAGGCTTGCATGGCAGGGTTGAGAAACAGGAGTTCCCTGAACTGTGTGCCTGCTTTGTAGCACGCCTGATTGAACTAAACAAGCTCCAGTGTCTCTAAATGTTGTGGCCGCCTAATCCTCTCACCTCTGAGCTTCCACACACAGAGCTGCAGTCTGCGTGCTGTCTGCAGGATCACTGTGCTCCTGAGGCTGCCCTCAAAAGAACGCTTGTATGTGGTACGTTTTGCCTTTTCCCCTGGTGCATGGAAATTCTTAAAGGACTGGCAGAGTATCAGGAAAACATTACCTGTGGCAGTGTTAGTGGTGAGGAGGCATGCCAGCCCTTAGCCCACTAGCACTACAACAAGCCTGACAGACTCACCTCCTCGGGCCACACTAGACGCTGCGCTCGGCCAGCTCCGTGTCCAAATTGTCGGTGGCGGTTCTGCTGAAAATAGAAGCACGGTGAGGCGGGCATGTGAAATGTCTGACAGGTCTAGAAGAGCAGGACTCAAACCCCAACATGGAATACAAACCAACGAAGTGACAGCAACAAGAGTGTCAGTCAAACGCTCATGACAGCAGCTACACTACAGCAGGCCTGGATTTAATGTGTCAAACAGAAATCCAAGTCTAATGTTCACAGCGAGAGATGTCAGTCCAAGCCGTCAATTATTTTGAATGTCATTAGGGGTAGGACGTTCAAGCAATGTTATTAATTGCAAACTAGGAGGTGTCATGCCGAAATACCTCAAAATCTGGAATCAGAAACACATTAGCTGCTGCTTCGACTACGGTGGGAGTGAAGATAAATGTGTTAAGGATTAAGGCGTATGTAAATGCAGAACTATCAGTACCATCAACTGAGCACTATCCTCTCCTTTACTTTACTGTCTTCCCTGTCCCAGACTCATAGGCTACACTCCCATCTCTGCATGGCCTCGGTCCTCGTTCTATGCCCATCCGTGGACAGACAAGTCTCCCACTTTTTCCCACTAGGTTTTTTAGTTGTTCTTCACCGGTGCTGGAGGGTCTAAGGACATTGGTCCTCCACCCCTTATAGACCAATGGCTTCCAAGTGTTTGTTATTAGTGATCTGTGCTAACGAAACAACAAGTTTGTAAAGTCCTATGAGATCACTTCTGTTGTGATTTAGCCCAATACAAAAATAAATTGAATTCAATTAAATCAAGATGGACTCTAAGTCCAATGGCCTTTATATCAAAAAGTCATGCTAAAAACAATATCAATAAACAATATCAAAATAGTCAGATGTCTTCATCTGTCAGATCTACTCTTCGGATTATTTTGACCTAAATTTTCTGTGATGGTATGTATGTTTTGTAAAAAAGGAGTTAACTCACATGCCTCTATATGTGAATTGACAAACCACCTGATGAATTGTATGACATCATAGCTACTCTATAAATTAGTGCTGCTCTGACTGCTGGTCTGCTGAGGCCCAAAGTCTCTCCCCCTTGTTCTTAAATGTCTATGTTTAGTGTCATTAAATGTCATATTTTATGATAATTTGATTTGTGCCAAATATACAGAGCCACAACTACATTTACATTATAACAATTTCACAGGCATACATAAAAGTAGCATCTAAAAAAAAAAAAAAAAACATGTAACAAAAAATATAATAGAGCTATAAACTGTGCCGTTAAAGGTCATGGACCTTCAGCAGGCATCGTGATAAGAGTATGGGAATGTCTAGGGAGTGTCCACGTAATCAGAGCAGACCACCTGACCCCTCACACTTCAACTTCCACTGTCTGACCTGTCTGACATCAAAACAACTTTCAAAAACACAAACTATAGCTCTCTGGTCAGCTGTGTCATAGATCATAATGGACAAATATTTCACTGATTTCCACTAATTTATCATATCCCTCACAACAAAAATTAACTCATCATACCCAATAGGCTCACATAGGTATTGTCCACAAAAAACCCCAAAGGAAATTTAGGAGATAAGATACAATTCTATAGTGCATATATCAAAAGAACATTTATGAACAATTGGATTCCACTGAACTTAGTCCCTGCTACAAAATTCAAAGTGACAACATGTATTTGATGAAAGCATACTGTACCTTTACAAGGCCTCTATCTGCCCTGTGTGGGTGGAGTAGTACAGTGGCCGCTCTTGGATGTTGGGCCCTGTGTTTCATCTTTGACACAGACAATGGAGCAGAGCAGGGCAGGGCTGGAGAGAAGAGCACGGTGGTGGGGTGAGCAAGAGCAGCCCACAGCCCCTTCCTCTGGACTGGAGTCTGTTTTCCAAAGGAAGTGCACCGGGCCTAATCTGTGCACCCACACGAAGGATCAGGAGGGTCTGGCATTGTCTGCATTTGATGAGTTTTCTCTGTACGGACAAGGACAGAAAAGAAAAGAGAAAAAATTGAGGATGAGTGGTGGAAGTGGTGTTGAAATGTACAAAAGACATAACTGTCAATGATTATTCATTACCTCCCCCAAGGGGATATGTTTTCACCTAGATGTGTGTGCTTGTTGATTAATGATTGCAAGGTAACTCAAAAAGTTAGATTTTTTAAAGTTTTCACCAAACCTAAAATAATAAAAAAGTAATGTGTTACTTTTACTATTTCCAAGTAATGGAACAGCCTACAGTATGTGCGAAGGTCTCCACTCTACCATTGTAATTATTATTAGATTATTATTATTTACTCTGACGTCATTTCACTATTATTCATGAGATTCTCAATTTTTAAAAACAATGAACAGATAAAGTATGTCCTCTACCATTTCAAGTTAACACGATAATGGCGTCTGGCATTAAAAAGAGCACACTTTAACTTTCCTGACATTCTTGCCTTCATGGATTATGGCCATGCCTGGCAATCCAATCCTTCATTTGCACACATTTTTCTTGCTCATAATACTTGAAAAACATGTATTCTTCATCAGAACTGCTGATTTACTGTGTCTTTTGCCACTTCAACGTATATGAATAATTCAAAATAAATTTAACTTCCAATGGAAAAAACAAGAAGAGAAACAAGTTGGTTAAAAGCTTGGAATGGTTGATTTCCTACAACACATTATAATGTTATAGTGACATTAAAGTTTACACAAAACTGAATAGAGTCAACTCATAACATCTGAAAATTGAATTCACAACATACAAACTGGGAT
This sequence comes from Knipowitschia caucasica, assembly GCA_964034765.1. NCBI lineage: Eukaryota > Metazoa > Chordata > Actinopteri > Gobiiformes > Gobiidae > Knipowitschia > Knipowitschia caucasica. The sequence continues at coordinate 9,967,438 of OZ035836.1, forward strand.
TTATTTTCCAAACGCTTGTCATCTTGTGTGGCGTTTAAGAGGAAGAGTCAATTAAGAGGAACAATGTGGTTCTGGGTCAGGAAGTAGAAGCCACCATATGACCGCAGTTTGTCAGTCTGTCACTTCATAATGAGCAGCTGAGGAAGTCATATAAGACCACATCAACACACACAAACCAAAACATTACAATCGCATACTTTATTCCATCATAGAGTCCAAATAGACACTAGTGTTTTGGTACTCACGTGGCTTAGTTAAATCATGTCCTCTTGCATCAGATGCTACTTCCTTCCACACCTACTACATCTATTTTGGAGTGCTAACACACCCTACCCCCCTTTTGTTCAGACTGATTAGGCCCCAGCTGATGGGAGGGGGCCACCTTCAGGGATGTCCGATGGTCACCACACTCTTCCTCTGCACTCGTCAACACAATCAGATTCACAACTGTATGACCACCAAGTGCAATTCCTATACAAAAAATTAAAAGCTTGCACTCATGGACTTACTACTACTTTAACCTGCATGTGCAAGCGGATCCAGATGAGAAATATTCCTGATTCATATTGATTGTGTTTGATACAACATTAAATTGGAACTAGATTACTATGTGACGATACATGATATGAAAACATATGCATAATCTAGAATCTTTGTCAATTGTAAAATCAAAAGTAGAACATGCCCACTTTATAATGTACTTTTACTTTTGTACTTTGTTACTTTTTGAACCACGGGTTTCCACCTGTGACTGTCGGGGGTATCATATCGTCATGGCTGCTATCAAGTCTAATATGAGTAATGCTAACTTAAGCACCATCTGCTGAATGCTGTCACCGCTTTAGCACCGACTTGGCTCCAGCAGAAATCTGCTGCTGTTTTCAACTACTTCCCAGTGAAATGATGGGTGATTTTAAAGGAATGGGACTGTTTCTCCCATCACTTCACTGAGGTTAGCAGTAGAAACAGAGGCTTGATTGTGTAAATGGGATGCATCATATCAGTTGTCAATCAAAGAGTACAAGATACAACTAAACTTTTTTTTTAGCTGTTTTAGCTGAACTGTGGGCTACCCCGCAGGTTGTCATAATTTACTGTCAAGACATAATTATACTTAAAAAATGAAACAATAATATTCATGAATCATAAGTACGTTTGTATTTGCATTACATCAGCCAGCTTTATCGATGGACGAAATCGAACTTAAAGGATTAAGTGAGAATCAAATGAGGTCAGTCTATTGTGCATCTGGTATAAAACAGTAACATTATTTTAGCGGGCATTAACATTGGGCTTACCAAAGCTGAGGCAATATCATTGACCTTGTGTCACTCAGTACTAAAATGAGAGCATAACAAACCCTAAGAGCATAAGCATGGCTCAATTTACCATGTTATATGGTATTGTTTTAAGGTCATTAATACTACTGTTACTACTATCAAAATGCAATGATATACTGTTTAAATGCCTGAAGTAAACTATGAGTGATGGTGACATTTTAGTACACTGTATGCATGTTTACCAAGATTGGAATTTGATGCTATAACTTTGACTTGTAGTTAATGAAATCTAATTTTTTATCTCCAAATATGTGTATAAGTGTTGTCAATGTAATTAAATATCCAGATACATTTAAATATTCTCTTTTAGCTCAGCGCAAATACGGTCATAGTCAGTATCTCTTGTCCTTTTGATTTAGTCTTGCGCTATGCAGGGGCAGAATGGAGCTGTGACCTCAGAGTGTTTCAAAGGAATCTTTAATCCTACATTCTCTGCTCTATTACTGAGTGTCAGGAGGATCAGCCACAAGCGTTCACCTGTCGTTTATGGTGTCAGCCATGGCCAAAGTCTGGTACAGGACAAAACCCACCGACATGACACCACGATCATGTATAGGCATTAATATAGTGAAAATTTCTATGATCTAAGCAATAGCCATAGGTTAGCAATGCTCATACAGACTAATTATCCACACAATAATAGAGTGGTACAGTGCAACTTTGTGCAGTATGTTTCCGGGCCCACGCAGGAACATGGACATACTTTGGACCTTGTTTTAGCTTATGGCATTTCAGTATGTAATCTGGAAGATTGTTATGCGGTTTTTTCTGATCATATGCCAATTGTCTTTGATGTACCTCTCTTGTGCAATGTAAAACAGTGCGCTCCAGCGCGTCATTGTCGGGTAATTAACTCAGTTTTCTGCTGCCTTTGACCAGTCCCATGCCGTTCATTCTGGGTTTGACTGTGATAGTGAAGGTTTTTCAATTTGTTTTGATGCTGCCTGTCGGTCTATTTTAGACCATGTGGCTACTCTCAGACCAAGGCGTCCCAAGCCGAGTTCTGAGCCATGGCTAAACGAGTCCACTCGCGCAGCTAGACGTGAATGCAGAAAAGCGGAGCGAAGATGGAAAAGGGATGGACTGCAAACTTCCTATCAAATCTTAATTGACAGTCTACACAATTATCAGAAATGTATCAAATCTGCTAAGGCACGGTATTTCTATGATATTATCACATCCAACAGGAACAACCCTCGTGTTCTGTATAGTATGGTGAATGCTGCTCTTAATGTCCCCCCTTCAGATAGCCTTGAAGCCTCAATTATAGTTTGTGAAAAATTCTTGCTTGACAACGGTGGTCAGTCAAATGAAGCCGGCTGGTTCACCGGATGATCCCATCCCACCGCGCCTATTCAAAGAAGTGTTTTCCACTATAGCTCCTTTTGTTTTGCATATTGTGAATAATAGCCTGATTAAGGGAGTGGTGCCTGCCAGTTTTAAACATGCTGTTGTCCAGCCATTAATTAAGAAGTCTGGCCTTGATTCAAATGATCCTTCAAACTATCATCCAATATCAAAACTTCTGCTTGTGTCCAAAATCTTGGAAAAGATCGTCTTTGCCCAGCTGAAGTCATTTCTGGATGAAAATGAGATTCCTGAAGTGTTCCAATCTGGTTTCAAGAACCTCCACAGTACAGAGTCAGCATTGTTACGAGTTTATAATGATATCCTGATGTCTACTGACTCTGGCCACATGGTGGCGCTAGTACTGCTGGACCTGACCGCCGCATTTGACACAGTTGATCATGAAACCCTCCTGTGTCGCGTTGAACACTCAGTCGGCATTCAGGGCTATGCTCTGTAATGGTTCCGATCTTATCTGAGAGATAGGAGTTTCTGTGTGAGAGTTGGTGACTTTGTTTCCTCCACAGCCCCCCTGTCGTGTAGAGTGCCGCAAGGGTCCATCCTTGGGCCACTCCTATTTTTGTTATATCTGTTGCCATTAGGAACTATCCTCCGGAGAATTGGGGTGTCATTCCACCTGTACGCAGATGACAGCCAAATCTATGTGCCCCTTAAGCGTAGCAATAACTTTTGCAGCACCTTCTGGAGTGCATATCTGAAATCAAAATGTGGATGGCAGCCAAATTTTTGCATTTCAATAAAAAAAAAAAAGAGTGAAGTTCTGCTGGTCGGGCCCAGCAATGTCAGCAGTAGCTCCGTGGACCTGGGACCTCTAACACAATTTGTTAAGCCCATAGTTTCAAACCTTGGCGTCAAAATGGATGCTGATTTTAAATTTGATAAACAAATAAGTGCAGTAGTGAAGTCTAGTTTCTTCCATTTAAGGCAACTTGCTAAAATAAAGTCCTCCCTTTCAAGGCAGAATTTTGAAATTTTAATTCACGCTGTTGTTACAACTTGGCTGAACTATTGTAACGCCTTGTACACAAGGATCAGCCAGTCCTCACTTGCTCGTCTGCAGCTGGTACAGAACGCTGCGGCGCGTCTGTTAACAGAAACTTGGAAGTATGACTATATCTCTCCGGTCCTGTCATCTCTTTATTGGCTTCGTGTTCGCTTCCGGATTGATTTTAAAGTCCTTCTGTTTGTCTATAAATGCCTGAATGGCCTTGCTCCGTGCTATCTGTCTGACCTACTGACGTCCTATGCTCCATCACGTTCGCTTAGGTCGGCAGATCAGGCTCTGCTCTGGGTTCCTCCGACCAAACGGAAACTCAGAGGAGATCGAGCTTTTTCGGTTGTTGGTCCTAAATTATGGAATGAGCGGCCCTTGTGTGTGAGACTGAGTCACTTCCTGTTTTTAAGTCTCGTCTTAAGACACACTTGTTCTCATTGGCTTTTAATTGATTTTTTGCTGTAAATAGTGTTTTTTGCCACTGTTTTGTATTTTGTAAATGTATATTTGTGTATGTCTTTTTATGTACAGCACTTTGGTCAACCATGTTGTTTTTATTAGTGCTTTATAAATAAACTAGAACTGGAACAGGTAGACTGTTGGATAAATGTCTTTGAAATGCCTTTAAGAATGCCCTGATAAATCAAGTGTAACTACTTTATAATAGTAGTGTATTAACTCATTACAATCATATGCAGTGTGTGTTCAATAGCTTTAGATCATCTATTCATGCTGCTGAAACTGAAAACAAGCAAATGCCACAGAGGGATGCTGGAACAAACCATTAGGGCAATAAATGTCACCTCATTAATTTTTTTAACCATATGAACGGCATCAAATGTGTGCTTAAAGGCTCAATTGACTCAAGTTATAAGTGTCAAACACTTCAGCTTGCATCACACTTACAAGCAGCATCCTTTTATGCTGTTATGCTTAAATGTAACTGTAAATGTCGCTACCACTGCTGATGATTATGTAGTTGGCTAAAATGCTATTCAAGACATGAACAATAAAACATTTACTGTGTTTACTTATGGTATAAAAATTATGGTTTGTCGCCTTCACCCAAAATAACACTTATTTGTGGACCTTTGGATTACATTGTGATGTGTTTAAGAGTAATAATCTTGTGCCAGTTACTGGCAGCAGCTATAGGCATCTTTCCTCTCCCCCTCTCTCTCGCACTCTCCTGTGGGTCGTGGTGTGAAGCAGGAAGCCCAGGATCCACCGTTGGCTCATTAAGACCATTAAGAAGCGGCGCGCAGACAGGAAGCGGCCAGTGAATAGAGGAAGAGCGGGGCAAGACTGTGGACACTGCCACTCTCCCTCTCCAGTCCCGCCTCTCGGCCTATGTCCTACAATCACTGTTATCTTTTCCACACAGCACTTCCTATGGCCCCGCAAATATTCCAGCTAACCATGCTCTCAGCTCCGCCAGCACTCGGCTCACACCCCGCTGACCTACGATTCGATAACGTGCTTTTCACAACTCGACCGCCTCTATCCTAGTGCAAACGCCTCAACTACTTGCTCTCTTCGTTTGGACATCTCGCTGGCCTTTCTCACCTTTCCATTCCACTGGCTCATTTGATAGATGCCATCTTTTTGGCACAATGTGTACAGTGATGGACCGGAAAGTGCTGCACGAAGACAGAGCCAGGACATGTAGAGTCAGTCTGGCACACTGTCTGGGACTTGGAGTTCATGTTTTGATCAGAGTTGAACCTGAGTGTAATTTGGAAACGTAAGCTCAAAAAAAGTAGAATCGTTCTACTGGAGCTCCAGAGTGATCCTTTCTTTTAACCACAGACACAATTCCACTTGGAACATCTGGAGATAAAAAACAAACTGATAATCTGTTCCTTCACAGTTCTAATCATCAATCTATATTGTGTCTCCAGAAATATCAACAGAGACACAAATGCGACACCATCAGGCCATGTTACATGTCATTTCTGTGCATGGTGTATGGATTTCTCTTATTGATTAAATGCCAGGCTATTTGCATAAAATGTATCAGACTTGCAGTAAGACAGATTAGTGTTTAAAGCCCTATAGTGGAATGTTTTCCATAAAGTGCTGCATTATAACAAGCAGCTCCATACCAGAATAGTGCAACTGTACTATTCAGACAGAGATTTGGAGAGATAGGTAGAGCCAGCTATAAAACATTCATGTACTTGAAATAGGTTACACACCTGTGCTTCCTCAACAACTCACTTACATAATGCAATGTCTTGTATTATCCTCTGTTCCACTGCTGGTGGAGGATAATAGCACTGGCCTGCGGACAATCGACTAATTACATATCAGTCTCATTCCTCATTTGGAGTATTGTCCCCAACCAAAGAGACGAAAAAGAAAAAGTAGTTAGTAAGTATAAACATACGGAATACACATGTGGAGCAGATGAATCAGGCTCATTTTTCTCACTTCTTTGCACGTGTGGAGTTGAAGTGTTGCCATGGTGACTAATCTTGTTTTCTCAAGCGGACTGGTCCTGCCGACCGCAGTCCCACATTGGAGTTCGCAGGCTGTAGGAAAATCAAATGGAACACAATCACCATGTTTGGACAAGTTCACCTCTGGAAGCCTCCGTGCCTGTTCTGGTGCTGATTGGCCACACAGTAATGTAACATCTCACAGAACAGGTGCTTCATGCAGGCCACATTTGGTTACAATTATGCCAAAATAAAAATTCAATTACTTTTTTGTGTCCCCAAAAACATACTATTATTGCGCTTGTGTATTTTTTACTTTATATGTGGCACTGGCAATAATTGATGATGGCTGAAGGGGATATGCTAACAATTTGGAACATACATGTGAATTTGTCCAGATTTTAAGGTGTGTTTATAAAGGACATAACCTGAACTCTACCATTCGATTACCATGTGCAGTATCTGGCTGTATCACAAATAATCCCTCATCCAGTGGGATCTGTAACAGTATGGTCCCAAGTCATCTTATTTCCTGTTCTTGGAATGACAAAGTTATGCACCAATACTAGACTAATTTAGCACCCATCCACACTCGACGAGAAAAAGCTGCAAGCACTTATTACACGGCTATTTGTCAAATGACTTAATCAATGCAATGTGCTGGTATCTGTTTTCAATGTTGTGGTTAGAGTCTGAAATACTTGGAGTTTCCAGCCCACAGTATATTCACTATTACAGTATGTGTAAAATGTATACAGGGTTGTAAAGATATGAATACTTAATTTGAACTAAGTGTGCCATAAATAAAATAAAAGTAATAGATCAACAACCTCCCAATTATGGCACCAACACCAAGAGAAAGTTGACAGCAAAACAAATTAAGCGACATTATTTTGTAGGTTTCAGTGAAAAAGAATAATGCTTGCTCTACATTTAATTATATAGATACACATATGTTGTGTATAGATATACATATGTCTGATAATATATTTGCATGCATATTAGTTACAAGCCACTGAAGTGATTATATCAAAGTGATTCAGGCAGCCTTATTACAACCCTAATTTGGCCCAAGAACTCAAAGGTCCATCATATAATTCAACCCTTTGTAATGTAAACCCGAGTGAAACAAACCCAAGTCAGAATTACAGTGACTGAGATTTCCAATTAGGCAAAACAAACTGTAGATTAGCCGTAACCCGTTTCCTGTGAGACTTTGATTTGCTCTACTCATTTGAAAGGAAATCCATTGGCTAATTGATTGCTGCATATTTGGAAACAAAGCTGCTGATTGGTTTACTCCAGGCCTGATTGTTATTTATGTTAGTGCAGCAGCAGCTTCCTGTCTCCGACAATTTCTGCTGGGCTATCGGATCATGCTAAACTGGCTCTCGCTGCCCAAACATTCTCTTTTGGAGATTTTTGATCATAAACACAGAGAAATGTATTGCTGTCCTCTAGAGAGTCTGTCAAATTATTTATCTGGAGCGGTCAAATCCTTCAACATTATGTCGGCATATATTACCCAATACAAAAACTCAAAGAGAAATCAACATAGTAGTTAACAAAAGAGGTCCCATAATATCAGCACTGGATTTCATTTGGCAGAAGTCAATATTTTAGTTTGAATGCACAAAGCTTAGTTTGAAACTACACTGGTCTCTTATTCACTTTGATGGAGAGCAGTTTGGCAATAAATATTGTCAATAAATGCATTAGCAAACGCTATCAAAGATAGCTGTAATTATCAAGCATGCTGGCAGCAGAGTGGCACAGTGGTTAGTGCTTGTGCTTCACAGCAAGAAAGTCCTGGATTCAATTCCACCTCCAGGCCTTTCTGTGTGTAGTTTGGATGTTGTCCTCATGTCTGCGATGGCTCCCTCTGGGTGCTCTAGTTTCCCCTACCACTAAAAACATGTGTATGGCGACATGAGGGTGTGCTATTCTACTGTACATGTTAGCAACATGAGGGTGTGCTATTCTACTGTACATGTTAGCAACATGAGGGTGTGCTATTCTACTGTACATGTTAGCAACATGAGGGTGTGAGGATACTACTGTACATGTTAGCAACATGAGGGTGTGCTATTCTACTGTACATGTTAGCAACATGAGGGTGTGAGGATTCTACTGTACATGTTAGCAACATGAGGGTGTGAGGATACTACTGTACATGTTAGCAACATGAGGGTGTCCAATATTCCACATTCTGACATAATTTCACATTATGGCTTGCGTGCATGAGATGTGAGATCAACTCTGCAGTGTTCATCATCATTCATATGTTCATTTATTGAACATATATAAATATTTAACTTTACTTTAGGCATTTAAACAACTGGACTTTGTATTATTAAAAAGGGTAACACTTTTACTGCAAATTAATGTTGACTATAGTATAAATTGGTAATCAGCCTCCTAGACGTCCCTGAAATAAAACCCCGTATTGATCGATCTCTACTCTATTACTTTGTAGACACACAAGCTATATACAAGTATTTAATATTGCGTTTAATATAAGATCAATGTTAAGTCAGATTCTAATTTATTTATTTTACCTGGAGCCCGATTTGCATGTTGCAGATTATAGCTTAGCAAAGCAAAAGGAAAAGCAAAAGGGGATATCAAACCCCTTTTGCTTTGCCTCTTCTTTATCCCCCCACTGACAAATAGGTGGCAGCAGAGAACCACTCCTTCCTCAGCTGATGGAAGTCCATACAGCGTTTTACAATCCCTTGTCACTTCTCATAAGCCCCCTGCTCCACAGACAACCCATATTAAGACAGAAAACAGTATGAGCAACTTAGCATGCACTGACTAAGAAATATTGGCCGATGCATATGTGTAAATCAATCACACAGGAGTTAAATAAGACATATTTAGCTTGGTGAGTCAGCCCGGGTGTTTTGTCACAGAGCTTGTGTGGTGTCAGCATTTGGACACAGGGGAGTGATTTAGAGGGGGATGGCGTGCTCGCAATGCCCCCTTTGCACATCCACTCCTCCAGCCAGAAGTGTGCAAACAAATAAAATACTTTTTTAATTAGCTTGGGGGAAAGAGATTGACAGATTCTATATCAAGGGTTATAGATAGTAACCAGCAGAGAGCTATTATGAAAAATATTTGGAGGTTGTTGTGAAATCTCTTTGTTAATGGCCGGAAATGTGAAAATAATAATGTGCTGTTTTTGTGTTGTACTATACATAGCCACTGAATATATTTTGAAAGGGTATATTTTGCACCTAGGCAGGCAATAATGTGGGAAGAGGAGCGAGTTAAAAGTGTTTTTGAGGTCATCGACTCCCATTTAATGAGCGGAGTAGTGTTTTTCGACGCCTGATTGTGCCAGCCGGGACTGCACTCGCCCACACGCTGAAACAATGTTGATGTTGACCTCAAAAGGTGACAAAGATTGGGCTGAATCACCGAGCCGCAAGTGGAGCAAAACAACAGGTCTATGAAGATAATGAGACAGAATTAAAATGACGATTCACAACTTCATTTGTGCACTTTGATTACAAAAATTGACTAAACATATTATTCCATAAATTTAAGGGGTTGTGAAAATGTTGTAGTTACTGCTGTAACAACTGTATCACATAAATGTTTGTATGAATGTTTATTGCACACAATTTTCAGGTCAGCTGTGTAGTACTTATTGTGTTTTAATAGAATGACTATTTTACAATTATGTTCACACTAAAATATAATAATTGATTTTTCCTCTTCTTTCGAATAGTACATTTTTTTTTCAAGACAATTGGAGTTTTGACTTCGGCCTGTGAAAACATTTATTCAATTTAATATGATTTGATATCAGCCCAATAGAAATAGTGTAAGGGCAAAATCAGACAAACTTACCGTGAATATAAATTGTCAGTGGGTAAGTGTAATTCTGAGTAATGCGTATCTCTGGAGGCTCTCTCCGGTCTGATGGTCTTGGCACAGCATCAAAAAGGATTGCGGGGAGAAAAAGAAGAATAGACATTCCATTACATGTGTTACTAGATATCACGTTACATGTTAAGCCCCATCTGTGAACAACTCATTTGACTTTACAATTAAAACAACTGCATCTCAAAAAAGAGCTCAAGTAGCCAACTTGGTGCAGTTGTTGTTTCCTATGTGTGCCACAAAGACAAGTTCTGGCATGCTAGTTCTTTATCTTTCACCAAGCTTAATCACAGGAATCTTAAAAGAATTTTAGATAGTTGGGCACGATAATTATATGAATGATTTAGAGGGGGGAAATAACAATATGTTGTGTGTCCTCTCTAGGCTTTATAATAGAAGAGTGTGAGCAGAATACAAGAGTGTGAGCAGAATTAAGCTTATCAAGTTAAGGTCAGCCTACTTTGCAAGGATGAGGCCTTTTGATTCCTCGCCTGCTCAATGACAATATAGGGGCTTCCATATCAAACTGCTGTAATATATTTATATACAAATGATGGCATTCAAATGGCCTTTTGTTGTGGCATTTTCCCATGTTTCAATAGGCCTGCTTAGAGTTTATGTGCTGGCTTTTCTGTATAAACTAATCATTATAAATATAGATTAAAACAGAAACGTAAGAACAATGTAGGTTGGGATATTTTGATAAATATAAGCTACAAAAAATAAATCAATAAAAAACATATCAAATACATACGTAATGTATAATTAAATAATAAATAATTAAATACAAATAACATGCCATAAAAATGCAATGTTAAATGTAGTGCCGTAAAACCGCAAGCTAAATCGTCTTCACTTATCTTGTAGTTTCAAAAGGCCCAACATTGATTGCTCTTCTTTACAAGTTAACCGTAAATAGTTTCCAAATAGATATCTATACCGGTAAGTTGCACTCACAATAATCTAAAAATATATTTTCTGGGGGCTACATTTACCGCAGCAGAGAACGCGGTGTTTGTGTTTTTAAGCCTATGTGTTGGGCGCACACTGGGAGCATCAAAAGGCCTCGTTGTAAAATTAGCACAAGCTTGTTTATCCGCTAAGGTCACAGCTAAACACGGACCGAGTGCCTCACGTTCAAAGTCAGGTTTTTTCTATCATCATATTTCACCTCTGGTTGTGAAGCCCCACTGAAAGAACAAGGTGAAATAGTCAGAAACGCTGCAGCTCTTCAGGCCTTTTCAGGTTTGTGAGGCGGGCTAGCATCGTGCTGTGTTTGTTAGCTCGTGCCAGGTGTAGCCTTATCATGCTAATAGTTTATGCTAATAGTTTATGCTAATAGTTTATGCTAATAGTTTATGCTAATGCTGCTCATGGTGGTTATAAAGAGGACGCCATGGATCTACTTTAAATTATGGTGGACGCTCGCGCATATCAGATACCTAATGAAAGGTGGCATTCAATATCATGGTCTATTATGGTTTGCTGTTTAAGAAATGAAATATAAGACAAAGAATATATCATTAATTAGTACAAAAAACATTTCTCTACAATTTTAAGGAATTACTACGAGTTGAAATAGCAGCCAAGTTATAAAAGCAACAGGTAGCAAGAGGCAGTCTTCATTTCACCCCATGGCCTTCCTTTGCATAGAAAGGTATTCTATGTAATTTTTACTGTTGCTCCAAATGAAAAACACCAACTTGTTAACCTATAACAAATGTGACCTTTTTAAGCATATTTAACCACCATGTTTTTCAATTGTAGAGTCAGAATGAAAATTATTTAGGGGTTTAAGTTATCTGAAACATAACGAATACAAACACAACTCTTATAAATAACCCTTCCATGACATTGGCCAAATAAGTATTTTGGAGATTTTGACCTGATCCAGACCATTTTTCAGGATCCCTGCTGTTAATTCATTATAACTTCATTATTATTAGCCTACTTTATTTTGAAGTTGTGCCTGAAACATTTGGTCGTCTTTGAAGGTCTCACTTCAAAGACATGTAAATATCAAAAGGAATTTCTGCTTTTCTGTCCAGAACTGTCTTTCAGTCCAAACTAGAGTTGCCAAAGAATGCCTTTGTCTCTCGGTCAGTGTGAATATGTGATATTATTTTTTCACAGAGTTTATTTAGTCTGCTGTTCATCCTCAAAGTTTCCCTACTTGTTCTGCGCCGCTCGGCTGAGAAAGGAAAACACAGCACAGCCACAGCAGAGGAAGGCAAAGAAAGCCTCTAACTAATGAATTCTTCTGCCTATTTTATTCTTCTGCCTATTTTATTCACACCACTGTAAGAAATGCATATGGTAGTACCCATTCAAAAATAGCATATTTCTATTATTAAGAGGATAATCTGCAAAGGCCTCCTATGTACCATGTACATCTTGATTAGACAAAACAATATTCATATTTTTTGTTCATTTTCATTTTTCTTGTAGTATTGTTTTTTTTTTGCTCTATACCCCAAATTGAGGATAAACAACACTAACATATTAATGATAATAAATGTTGATTCTGTCTTTTGATGTCTGCATCAATATTGAATGTATTGCAAAATTATAATGTCAGTTGTTTTGCATATTCATCTTCGGCCCTCCTCAGGCTTGTATCATCATGGAGTCATTGCAGCCATGGGAGACTGGCTTTTGGCTGCCCCTCTCACTCCTACTTTTTTTCTTTTCAGAATGACATGCCAGCCCAGAGACCAATGAACCAGGGAAGCACCATGAGCTTTCAACATGGTCTGGATTCTGAGCATACCAACGGAGAGAGGTGCTATGAAAGGACACATATTCGTATAAACTGTCTCCCACCCACATCTCAATATATTTATTCTAACTCTAAAAATAACTGACCAAAGAAATAACAATGATATTGAGGTCGGTAGAAAGGGACATTTGAAGAAGTCATGGTAAAATGATTTGGGCTGGTGAGTGCTGTAAACCCTGCTTTTGTAGCCATATAGTGTTGAGGTCTGCATTGGATCATTTGCCTTATGTAACACCAGTGCAGAGTTTTGGCACCGCAAGCGCAAGCCACATTATCCAAAAATACACCGGTCATATTCATAGGGGAATGCACCGGTGTTCTTCGGAGCATGCAGAAAAATGAGGGAATTTCACAATGGAAATACATTCTGGGATTTTCAATGTAGGTGGCATTACTGCATTTGTCAAAATATGAGTTTCTGTGAATATGTGCCTCTCACGATGACAGATTTAGTAGTAAGTTGTTACTGCATAGTTTTGGTTTTGGTTAGAGGTAGTGGCAAACTAGTCTGGGATTTTAGTAACACTTAGACAACCAAGCAAACACACAACATAGCCAAGTCAACTATGTGTAAATATGAGGGACCTTTATGGTGTATAGATTACTTGTTTGAACAAAAATAATATGGGTTTGGCACTTCTTGATACTAAATTGTAGTTATTATTTGTTTTATAGCATAAGTAGACAATTTCTAGAGAGTCCAAAAGTCCTCAAATTTAATAGAATATACCAATAAAAAAGATCTCATCACCCTCTTAAAATTAAAGGTATTTTATCTGCGTTCCAAGTTGTTTTGAGATATTGATGTTCAAAGGTCTGTCTTTTCATAAGGCATTATAGAAAGGGGGAATGTATGTACTAAAGAAAAAATATAAACACCAAATCTTACTAAACTGATTGACTAAGTAATTTGGTCTAACAAATGTTGAAGTGGCTAACTACCATTGCCTGCATACTGACCTATAGTCCTGGTCACTGCCTGTTTTCTGCGGTAGGGGCTGATGAATGGCGGATTGTTTGGGGGGCCGTGATGGCTCTCCTGGGGCCCATCCATTGGCAGAGTCTCCTGGAACATCAGGTCACGACTTGGGTCGCCATGAAACTACAGCCTCACTCAAAGCTGCTCTGTGCTGTCTAGTTTAGAGCCTAGGACCTCCAACATGTTCAGCTGGGCGTCTTTAAACACTGCAAATATAACACAAGCCAGCTTTTTTAAATTTGTTTTATGTGCAACACAAATAAAATGTGTTTCTTAAAATTCACAAACTTTACTACCATATATAATGAACTAACGCAATATTAATTTACATTAATTTATGGCTCGTTCCATTAGTTTGACTTATAGGTTTAATTTGCAACTGTTGAGTTTTTGTTTTGTACGTTTGTAAGATAAGATTTTAATCATACACTCTTTGTGAAAACACAGAGAGAGTCATCACAAAGAGTGTGATGTCTTTGTTTTGAGTTGCTCATTTCGTGCGCTGACCTATGGGCCCGGTCCCCCTTGAAAAAGGGATTTGGATCTCAATGGGTTAAGAAAAAGAAAAAGCCAATACATATTGAGACCCAAATTGTATTGTTACACATTGAATTATAAATCTAATCAATATAGTAACCATTATACCGGGCCAAACAAAACCCTTTACTCATTAATTCTTCAAATGTTACTGAACATTTTTGTATTAATTACTTTCCACCTTTACTACAAAGAACTACATTACACAGAGGAATCAGTTCTGCTTTACAGCTTAGGAAAATTTCAAATGAAAAGCTTGCCTCCTGTAGCTCCTGCCTGCACTCATGTACTATGCTGTCCCAGTTTGTGCAGAGGACCTCCAGGATGCACAGCTGCGTCCTTTTCCAAAACCTGGAGCTAAACGGTTTTGAAACGCAGCCTCTGCGCTGCCCTGCTCTCTCACCACTTTCTCCAAGTACAGATATCACGTCCCGTACTTGATACCTTCTCATGCCGCTGCCAAACCCCCTGGAAACCATATTAAGCGTCCCATAGTTTTTAACCAAAGCAGCTTTATCCAAAATTTCCACTCTCCCCCTTTCCCTCTTCCACACAAGCTCACACACGTCTTCATTTTCGTGTTCCCCTCCAGCGCCGCTTCTCGCTCGGATCGGTTACAGCTGACCAGCGGGCAGGTGGGTGTTTGTGGGCTGAGGGGCGGACTCGAGGTCCTGGGTCCCGCTGAGGCCTACTGCGTATTCCAGGGAGAGAGAGGAGACAGAGGGGAGAGAGAGCGACACCTGGCCAAACCACAGAAAGTGTTCCAGCTGCACATGGACCAGCCTCACCGCGGAGAGAATCCAGGCCAAAGGTGGAGGAGCACACCGGCAGCTACAGCAGTAAGCACTAAAGAGCTACTATGCTGAGTTTGAGTTTTTACGATAGTCCCAAATATGATCTATTCCAACTGACAAAAGGTGTTGTGTCTTGACTGAAATATTGTCAATATCTATGTTAGGCACTTGTTTATCAGTTCTGCTCCTTCCAACAAATAAAAACCATGACATGTTCAAAATTCTTAATACTTCATTTTCATCCTATTTACTGATTAATATAAAACAATCTTTGCATAAACTATATAGAGATACTGCCTCTCACATGCACTGGGAAAAAGAAACACAAGAAAGGAGGAGGAGAGAAAATCACAAACAGAACCATAACAGATACGTAAATCAACCATTGGTTTAATTTGACTAATATTGTCGTCTTACTGTTTTTCGGGAACATGTATGTTGAATACATACATGTCAATATCTATACAAATGGATTTCAAAATGATGAGAAATTGGAGCTGTTGCCTAAGAGATAAACTATTAAAAACAAATTATTATATCATTGGAAAGAGGAAAAGTCATCAAATTATTGCATGACAGGAAGTTGAAACCCTTATAACGTTTGCATCAGCCAAACCTATAATGAATTACAATCTAATAGTAAGACCATTTTGAGTTCCTTTATGTCTTGAGGGCCTGTTTAAACCCCATCCAGGCGTGCGGCAGACATCCCCCCTGTTTCAATAAAAAGCTGACTGCGTCTCACAATGGCGTACAAAGTGGACTGTTCTCTGAGTCAAAGTAGTGGACAACAGCTCCTTCACTTTACTCAGGAAAGATGAAAGAGCACATTATGTCGGGGATTAGAGGCTATTACACTTTAAGACCTTTGTTTGGAGAGCTGACAGGAGGGAGCAGGCTCAGCTGACGAGAGGCTGTGCCGGAGGGAGCTAAGTTTTAAGTACATTTGGACGTTTAAAGAAAGATTAATGGAAGAATAGAGTTGACGTTTGTTGGATATATATATATATATGTAAAAAAAAAAAAAAAAATATATATATATATATATATATATATATATTACTATATAGGCAACATACTCAACACACAAAAAAGTATATATTTATACAGGTAGCAGTCTAACACATACAGTTAACAGCAGCATAACCTTTCTAGCCACACATTCAGTGACTAACTGAGCTACTTAAGAAAGGAGACAAACACTCTTAGCTGTTACTCATGAATAAAAGCTGGTTCTTTGACTTTCCCAGTTTGTCACATTGTGAGAGCACCCAACTGCTTGCTGTTTACCAGTTAGTTCAGTTTTGTTAGCAATGCTTGTTCCTTGTTGGCCTCTGACAGTTACTCTGGATTTGTTCAATAGTGGTGAATGGTAGCACCCTTTAACAGACTTCTGCTAGTGAAAAAAATTAGTCATTCAAACTGTGTGTTTTCCCATAGAGTTTCACTATTGCAGTCGCTTCCGTATCTGTCCGGAAATCCTGGGAGCCATGAAACATGGCATTCCGTCCCATGTATGTTGCTTCCAGCTGGTTCTACACAGAAACAGCAATATGTGAAAACATGTTTTTTGTACTTTTTAAAAGTTAATTGAATAATCTATAAAATAAGACGTTAAAATCTTATTTTATAGATTATTCAATTCAATTTTATTCCACGAGACAACCACAAGAGGTCAGAAAAAACAACATTATAAATCACAATTTAAACTACATTATACTTATGACATGAAAATGAAATTTTGGTGATGACTTCAGTCCATCTCTGTCTAATCTGCATCCAGTTATTACTCTGGAAGGTTTTTTTTTGACCCTGGAGTTTTGTCTGAGAGAGCGTATAAAGCTACCACCCATTGTCTCATCATTTATTTGAATCTGAATGAGACAATGCGTTTGTCTATTCAAATGTCAGTAATACTCTAAACATTTGCCTGGAGTGAACCTGCGCTCAGACAATAATACAGAACATCTCCAATCTCTGGACTCCGGCTCAGAGCATTGTCCAGTTTGAGGGAAGTCATTCCATTGATATATAAAATACTGTTGCAAAGTTTCCTTCCCTCCGACTTTCCCTGTGCTGTCCCATCAAAAGAGAGTGGTCCTTAGGGGTCAGAGCTGTGCACAGAAGCAGAAGAAAAACAAACAATTCAACATCCCCCAGACTGAATGGTTTTGGAATGGAGGCTACGGTCAGAGAATTTCTACAGATGTTATTATAAAGTGTTCATTGAATTCCTGATTACTCCAAATTATTAATATCTTGTCTAAAATCGAATCCACAGACAACAGTTTGTTGTTATGATTTGTGGCTTTGCTTCAGGTATTGTGTGGCTACGGTAAATATTCTTTGGAAGATTATGTAATATATCATGTCTATTAATAACACGTTTGTCTTTGAATGATACATATTTCACATCTCATCTCTCTCTTACAAACATGTATTGCACTGTTCTATTGTATTGCCATATATGGTATGTTTACATACTCTTAACATTGCAGTGCTCTATGAGTTAACTGAATATTTGGGCATTATTTGTTTACCTGCACATTTCCTGATCCTCAAAGATATTTCTCTGCAAATTTCAACTTGGGTAAGCTTCACTCATATAGATTTGAATGTATCAGTATATAATTTCTGCAATCATGTGTTGATAACAAATTCATCAGTCTGCTTATTCAGAGACTGCCTGCTATATTCACAAAATGAATAGGAAATTTGGAGGGTAGCTTCAAGTATTACTATGTATTACTATGTCTCTTGACTTCACCACATTAGACTGAATTCAGTTTTATAATGCTTTATCGATGTGTGTACTTAATGCATAAGAGGGTACTTCTTCCACCAGTGTACTTCATGTCTTTCCACCATTGAAGGGAATGATCACTGAATGCAATAAAATGTATAGTGTCTTTTTGCTGAAGGACAGTAATCCACAATTGCTATTAAGATATTAGATTTCATTAGTACATGTTACATTAGCTGTATGTTCCATCTTTGGACAAGCAAAATATGGCCTTTGCCCTTTCGCTGTTCTCCATGGTGGAACGTTCCCACAAGCCCTAAAGAGTGGAAAGGACCACCTATTAAAGTGAAATCTTAGGAGTGATGGATGGAGCTTGTTGTTGGGGGCGTTGGCGGAGGCTCACCCCAGGGGAGAGCCAGGATGATGAACACGCGGGGGAGCAGGGTCGACCTGATCCCAGCTCACACCTCTCTCAGGGGCCGCGACGACAGCAGACCTCCCAAGCAGTCCGTCTCCAAATCTGATTGACTTCATCCTCTTTAAACTTTTGCCTGTTTTCTCTCACATCTTGTTCACTTTCATCTTGAAAATGTCCAAAGAGCCGGTGTAACAGTAGTTGTGTTTTTCCAAAATACTTGAGGGATGAAAGCGTGAAATATGTCCAGAAATGCTCCGGTGGGCAGATCAACCTCCCAGATGCTAAAATTACTCACAAAAAGTTAGGTCCATCATTTGGTTTTACCTTTTTGCATCAAGATTCTCCTCAAAGAAGTTATTGCTTTGATTATGGCCCTGTTGGGCAGTTTAACTCGCTCCAAGGGCCACTCAAAGGACAATGGGTGGCCCTTTCAGTAAATCAACCTATAACACTAAAACTATTATTTCAGAAAATGAAGTGTCCCCCAGTGTGGGACAAATGAAGGATCTCTTAATCTTAAAATATGAGGTTGTCTTAGAAATCTGGAACAAACAAGACTACCGCTCACATTTACTAGTTTAATAATGGTTCACTCTCATTACAGAACAGCCAGCCTTGCATGTACAGTCGTATTTGTGTCCAGAAAGTGGTTCCTTTTCTCCAGAAAAGATACACTTAAAAACAATGGGTGGGAAATATTGAAATAATTGAATCTCAATAAATTTAGACTTCCCTTGAAAAAAAAATTCAGGCGATATATCTGTAAGTTAAAAAAATGCTAAATGCAAAGTGTATACTTGCATACTTTATTATTAATACAATCTTTTGCAGTCATGGGTCATATTCTCTATAACCAATGCACTTGATATCCACATACCTTCAAAGAGACTATTCATTTTTTCCCTTGTACATGTATCTTCCATATCTAGCAACACAGAAGAGAAACTATACAGAATATCATATATTGAGTCTTCTATTAACAAACATGACATGGCCATGAAACTGTTGCATAAAGTTACAGCAAATGGCAGCTATAGACTCTGTGGTTTGACGCCTCCAGTAGTAGCAGTCAAAGTAGTTGTGTGCATTTAACAGTCAGGAAACGGCCCATAATCTGCCTGCGTTTGACTGCCACAGCATTCTTGTCAAATGACACAAGTCACGGCTAGATTAGGGGCTCAGTAATTAGCTCATTAGTCAACATAAACACATGGCCGACCCCCCCCCCCCCCATCCCCTCTAGGACTCACAGCTGGTGGGACATGCACACCCC
This sequence comes from Knipowitschia caucasica, assembly GCA_964034765.1. NCBI lineage: Eukaryota > Metazoa > Chordata > Actinopteri > Gobiiformes > Gobiidae > Knipowitschia > Knipowitschia caucasica. The sequence continues at coordinate 9,986,998 of OZ035836.1, forward strand.
GTACCTGCACTTAAGAGGCCACTTCTCAGACACAAGCTTCTCTTTCAGACAGGAGATTGTAGGCAAATATGTGTGTGTACTACATACGTGAGGGTGGGGGGCACAGGCACCTCAGACGCTTATCAGAGCACTTTATCAGCCTGAGGGAGCGATATGTGGGTGAAAGAACTAGGCTTTGGTGCGCCAGTCATGTGCAAAACATGTATTTTTGAGGCCTGGCTAAAGGTGCTGATTAAAAAATATAAAAAATGTACTCAGGGCCCCCAAAATATGTGTTAAAGCAACTTGTGACTCCCACTGCTAATAGATATTGAAGCAGTAATAATTTTAATTGATATGGACTTAATTTAGAAGGTTGGGGGTTTCAGAAAAATGCACAATTATTATTCTGAAAGGGAAACACAAAAATAGGATTTTTTGAAAAGAAAATATGACCTAAGATGTTGCGTGCGTATAACAGGAATACATAACTTTGTATACTTTTTTGGTTTGGTAGGAAATGGAAGACGTTAACAATAATTGACTATTCTGTGATGGAATTATTTGCTGTTATTGGCACAAACCAACTGTGGGTGTGATATATGATTCAGTCAGAGCTCAAACAGACAAACAATACAATACGGATCCTGTGTTTTTTCAAAATATCCAAATCCGGATATAGACTTTTGGATATTACAATACTAATAATAATGTCACAATACTAATAATAATAATAAACTGATTTATACATTTAATTCAGAGCATGAAAATATTTAAGTCACACTTAAAGATCCTTTAAATACATTTTAAAAATTATTATTAGTTACAGCTTTACGCCATAATTGTATTGTATTATTCAATGGAATCATGCTTAACACTAATGTGTCCCATCTACACAAATAAGTAATTATAATTTAAACCCTTTCTTGTTTGTTATGTTGATTTTGTGCCCATACATTTTAGGTTCAAATCCAAAAGCAGATCTGGTGATTGTGACTACTGTAAATCATTTTAGCAATAACTCTAGCAAGTACTTGTGAATGTGATACCTGAAAAAGTGTGGTGTCAGAGTTATTGCTGAATTGTTGTTATTTTATTACAGGAAAGAGTATAATGTTGACTCCAATTATTTTTATATTAAGTCTTGTTGACATTAACAGTTTCTAACTTCTCCGTTTTTGTATATGCCATATGATAGGGCATTTTCTGTATATGAATGATTGACTGTATCAAAGATTCTGCTTCAACACAAGGGACATCTTTGTGAAAGCTGCAGAGGACAGATGCAGAACAGTGAGACCTGTTTTTTAGCTTCAACACCTTTAAAAGCACCAAGGACCCTCTGGCCTTACCATAGCACTAAGCACCGCATAATGCACTCTTTCAGCCGCACATCAAACTTCACCAAATGTGCCTCGGACTTGATCAAGAAGGTGTTGAAATAAGAAAACATTCCTAAGAAGAAAAGTAAAAAATCTGAACCTTGAAGTGTATTCACAGGCCACTATTGATTTCACAACAGGCAAAGTGTGTTTGAATCTACTGTATATTCAGAAGGTTGTTACTGCGATGGTGTGAAGTGACTGCTGTGTGGAGCATTTGTGTGGCCATGCTGACACTGAGCAGAAGTAGGTAAAAGCCATCCTAAAAAAGCAATTGTGCATCCAGCTATCCAGGAATAAAAAGTTTGAGAAAGAAGCCATAACATACTATATAGTCAGAATCTATGACACCAAATGTCAATATTAATCTAAAAAATGTAATTAAAGCAACATGTCCACACACTTTCATATTCAGTCCTTCCATATCGCTCTGTGCTCTGCCCTTCTACGTGGCGAAAACGTGATCACAAAGGAGGTGTAAGTAAAAACGGTGGTGGCTCAAAAAAAACAACTTTGAGTGTGAGAATGTTTTGAAAAGAAGATTTTGCATGTAATTTCCCCCTTAAGGGCAATTACCAATAAAAGATAGATCTCATGTCAGTCATCCTCACTTCCTGCTGCACATGTGCAATTGATCGCCTTGTCTGTTTGTGTAGCCAGCTAGAAGCTAACAGCAGCTCTCAGATTTAGACAAAAATGGAAGTGCAAAGAGTCAAATAATGCATCACTGTTTATTACGCCGCAATCTATGAGCTAGATATGAACTGGAAAGCACACAACATGCACAACTGTCCAAGTTGCTTTTCTGTTGTATGTTGTAGATGCTGTGTAATAGAGTCAAACTAAGTTAGATACAGACTGTTAATGAGGAAACGCAGATAGACCCATCCATCATCGCTACGCCAATCCACACTCTGACAGATCACATCATTTTCTGGGTAATTTAACGAGAAAAACACAGAGCAAACTCCCCTTTGCTTTTTCCATATATTCTATGTACAAGAGGCAGAGCTCACACTTTGAGAGGTGAACTTACTGTCAGCCTAAAGGCAAATTCTTTCAGCATGTTTAAACTAAATGTGAAATAGTGTTAAAAGAAAGAAATTGTATCTAGAATATATAATTTGTTATTGGTAATAACATTGCATAAAATAATGAAGTCGCACAGTCTCATGTTTTTGAAAATGTTTCAATAAATTAAATTTAATGGACCAATATGTCCATCCATCCATCCATCCCCCAGCGGGGGCTTCAGGCAAAGTGGGGTTAAGTGTCTTGCCTAAGAACACAATGACAGCAGTCGTCAGTGGAAATCAATTTGTTTTATTTCAAAATGGGACATTCGGACGTGACATATTGAATTGTTTAGGAAAATATTGTAGCAAATTAAAAGTCCCCTGTAACTAGATATGTATACAATGTTGTCATGCGCTTTGAGATACGTATCATAACGGCAGTCTAGATACTCAATTAAATACTTGAAAATCCACGTCTCGAAATATACAACCCAGTACTTGTCAGGTCTTTGGTCACAAAATACAGAGCTAATGCCTAATTTTCTTCACAATATATCTATGTTATATAGTTCGTAACTATTTAATTACTGATTTATTTTTGTCATTATGGATCATATCAGTGTCTAATACAAGAAGACTTCTGTATTTCACAAGGTGATCTTTCTTTGCATGAAATATTGAACCAAGCCTCTACCAATGAATGTCCTGTGCCCTGTAAATACATCCGACAGAATAATTATCTTGTTGATGTATTGTGTATTAGCATACTTCCATTTCATCATGCAATTGATTTATGAATGACATTGATGGCTGAAGGAAAGTGGCCCTCCTTGGTCTCTGGCTCTGGTTCAAATCCTTATCTTACTTGATGAATTACATTGACACTCGTGCTATCTTAATGACTGTGTGCATATCGGCAATCTCTCTTCTCTTCCCCTCCCACATAGGCTCTTGGCCTTGCTCCGCGCCCCCACCTCTCTCCGTCCTCCTGGGTTAATATTCTGGCTATGGGAGTGTCAGATAAAATGCATGGGAGTCCGTTCTCTAGATTATTCTTCTTGGAGGTGGAAGGTTGTAAAACAGGAAAAGGCTTGTGTTGTGTTGTCGTGGAAACAAACAACGGGCAAACAAATTATAAATGATACGATGCCAATTCCCTTGTTGTTGATTTGTTCTGTAAGTTTCTACTGCATGTACTGTATTTAAGAAAACCTTTGTTTGTTGTTTCAAAAAGGAATGAGGTTTGTCCTGTTAACCAAGTTATTCCTGCACAATTATATTGTTGTTTTGTTACGGCATATTAAGCGGTTGCACTAGATTTAGATTTTTTTTTCGAGCTTACACATTTACAATGTCTTTTAAACCTGTACATGCATTGTTATATGCATTTACATTAAACAGAAATTCATGTGAGGAATAATACATAACATATGCCAAAAACATTACATAGTGAGTGAGAAGAAGTAAACATGCAAACAAACACTACCATGCCATGTAGATTATCACAGCATGTACGTCAGACATACATTATAAAGTCTTAAATTAGCAGTCATAGAAGTCTAAACTTTATGTATTGACACAGAAGTAGATTTTATGTGTGGTTTTTAATGTAGGTTTTAATTAGATGAAGGCAAGGCAAGGCAAGTTTATTTGTATAGCACAATTCATACACAAGGCAATTCAAAGTGCTGAACAAAATAAGAAAGCATTAAAATCATAAATAATCACAGAACATTACAAAGAAAGATGAAAATATAAAATCTAAAATCCCTCAGTTGTATGCACAGCCAAACAGAACTGTCTTCAACCTGGTTTTAAACATTGTCAGATTTATAGCTGAGGCATCCGAAAAACATAATCCGGCAGGAGGAGATCCTGGGGAAGACCAGGGACTCTCTGACTCTCTGTGAGCTGACTTCTTACTAAAAAACAGTTGTCTTCCTGGTGTCTCATTTCCTGACTTTAAAGTAACACCCAGTGATGGCCATTGTACTGTGTCTCTTCACAGGCTCTCCTGTGTCACCTCACAGGATGGGTCTATGGCCGTTGCTTTAAAGTGGGACAAACCAAATGGTCGGTCACTGTCACCACCTGTCTCCTTCCAGTGTGTAACACTGAACGTTGAGGCGTTTGTGACCGTGGCTGACAGACGTTCTGTCCTTCATGGGCTGTTTACATTACACCACGTGGATGGGGATGTGTCAAGGGTGCAGTGAGGAAAACACATTAATGTTAGTGTTTTCTCTTAAGGTGTCTTCTCTATAACAAATTCATCGTAGACTGTACATTGATAGATGCTGTAATGTCTGTACAACTGGTGATGTAGCCACAGCTGCCCCGGGGCAGGCTGACTGAAGCAAGGGTACTAATCTGTGGCATCAGTCCCTTCGACTGTGGGCAGTTTGACACTTTAAAGTTGCTCCAGCTTGGCAGCTAGTGTTGCCAGAGGTCTCCCGTCACAAGGCTCACCAGTCCTTGCCCTGATTAACTTCTGTAATCTGAGAGGATCATGCTTTCACATGGTGCAGCTATCTATAGGTGTAGTAGATGTAGAAATAGAAATAGTAGTAAGTCATTCGAGACTCATCTATCTCAGTTATTAACATTATTAATTCCTTTTACATTAATCCCATGAGCATAGCCATTTTTGCAACATATAAAGAAAGTTACTTGTGCTACTGTGATCTGCTGCTACTATGGGTCATACTGTTACCATACCATTATAACATTGATGGCGAAAGAACTACTTTCATTCATAAATCGTTTTTGATACATTTTTAATATTTAAAATGTTTCTGGCAATTTTTACTGTAAAACACACACAGCTTATCCAATAACATGATGTTATTAAAGTGCTAGGCCAATGTTAAGAGTTAAGCGAGGCCAGACTGGGAACTCTAGCCCACTCTTGTAATAATTCTCCCGCGACTCCAGCCTCCGCCTGTCTGCCACAGCCCGGCTCACATGAACACCAATTAGGCCTGATGTTGGACAGAAGACAACCTGATGCACTTTGCCTGTACTTTTTCTCGTTGAATCGTCAGAGTGGGTAACCGGTGTGCGGTCCAAGTATTTTGGTCGTAATAGTAGCTCCGTGTTCCGGGAACTGCACGGGTGAAAAAAAGCGGTGGTGAGGTTTCAGGGTAATAACTCCATGGTTCTATATTGCAGCACAAGAGGAACATTTCTCTCTCAATTTTCTATTCCGAGTTTTTTTGTGCTGGCAGGTCCCGCAGCCTCCTGTCCACGGAAAGCACAGTCGGCACATTCTGCAGACGAGGGTCTTCAGGGAGGAAATCCAGAGGAAACGCTGCACAAGTGTAAAAAATCAGTCTGACGCTCACAGAGGAGGCCCTTGTTTCTCGCTTCATTCCCAATCAGTTCTTTCATCCCCAAGAGGTAACCACACAGATAATCAGATTTTTGTTTTGAGACGATATTTGCGTAACAGAACTCCATGTGTATAATACTACAACGAACTGTGCTCCCATAGAGTTAAGAGGGTTTCAGTCTTTCCTTCAGATACTTTAACTGAATTCCCTTTTGCTATTGGTAAAAACTTAGTTACGGAGGATTATAGTACATTATGTTTTAATTGTACCATAGTGAGTAAAACGTTGGTTACTCATTTTGAGATATATAAATTAGGATTTTATAGTTGTTTCTCACTTCCCCTTAGATCCAAAAAGAGGGATAGGGATTCCAGTTCTACATAAAGTTTTACAAAAAAATAAATAAAGTAACATTAGGCCAAATAGCACAATATCCAGCCATTCAGTCGACCATTTTCTTCCGCTTCATCCGTTTCAGACGATACAAAGTAAATATTGTTGGAAAACCGTAGCAAACAGTGTTGGCAAACCTTTGCCAGAACCTGTTTGAGGCTGTTCAAAGGGCTGCTCTTAGTACCAGGTTTTTGCTTCTGCAACAGGCTGGGCCGCCTCAGGAGGCCCATGATCCGTTTTGGCCACTACTCATGTCCACAACTATTAGCTGACCGAAGGTTTTTTTGACTCGACAATAAAGTCGATCATCAACATCTGGCCATGGTGTTTGTTATTGACAAACTGTACAGAAGTTCAGTTTTTCCTGATCACTCCTCTCCAAGTATCGCTGGTGCTGCACTGCTTTTGGTTCGTTGGCTCAGTGAGAGACAGCCACCCACCTTAACTCTATGGGATGGCTCCAGGGTGGCTCATCAAACACTACCAATGGAGTCAGCATTTTCCACTTCAAATTGTTATTTCTTTAAAATGTATTCCTCAGTGGGGGTTGCAGGTTGGTTTTATGCATATATTGGGGGTCCATTAAACTGCTTGAGAACCACTGTCTTAGAAGGAAAATATACTGTACGTTTAGTGGTGGTTAAGTGTGTGTATATATATATATTTATATAATTATTTTTTATTGAAGGTGATGGGTGGAGTTGGGGGATGTGGTCAATGTGGATTTAAAGTAAGGGTTTGTAAGTCTTCTCAGGGGAGCTCATCTGGGCCAGGTGCACACACTTATGAAGCTGTTTGTTAATCTCTACCACATGCTGTCACCTGGACCGGGATTAAAGGTACTAGTGTTGGGGGTGTTCTGTAGGCACTTCTGTTTTGCATAGCAGGTCTCTCATAATCTTAACCACTTAATAATATACCGTTTTGGAAGCAAATTTAAGTAATCTCCGGTCAATCTATAAATGGTTTTTGAGAATCTATTAACCCTTTAGACACCAAACATTCTACACAGTATCCCTAACTCACAAACGTGTCCCTACATCTTTAGATAGACAGATAGATACTTTATTGCTCTCCGTAGAACAATTGATTTTATTTGATAATAAAAAAATATTTTATCTTAATCCTCTCAATGACACCCTTAAAGATGAGAGCATGGTTAGGTCCAAAAAACAAAAGACAGTGTGCATGACTTTGTAGTTGGTTTTTGACCAAGCGTTTGTGCAAATAAGCTAAATCTGGAGCACTCCAGTGTGTGCGCTACATTTTGCTGGTTATAGTGCCATTGGTCAATGTAACAACTCTCATGCTTTGTGGTATTAGACACTTTTTAAGAGTTATTAAGCAACACATGTCACCCTAGATTATATTTTCTTTCTCATAAGAGCTGTGTCCATGGGTGCGTGTGGTCCTCATGCATTCACACTGTCAAACTTTAACCTTTCGTTCGTTTACTTACTTATTTACAGAAAGGATCAGGAAACAAGCTATAGTGTCTGTGCCAACTACATACAGCTAAGACTGCACAGAACCAGAGCAGGTGTCTGTAGTGAGGGCAGCAACAAGACCTGTGTGCATGCATGTACAGGTTTACGGTGCCAAGCTCAAAGACAAGTTTCTGCCACAACCTCCTATAGCCAATAATAGGCAGAGATATACATGGAGTTTGAAGAGTCCTCCACTAAACAACATATTGATATTTTGCAGACTTGTCTCCTCTTCTTGACAGAGAGGAACAATCCTTTGTAGATTTTGTTTATACATGGCTACCTCATTTGAATTGTCACTTTAGCTCTTACTGAAGGCAGGCTAACACACATAAGCAAGAGCAGCGCACATATATGTTTTTACTAGAGGTGCTCCTTTGACTAAGACCAACCGCAAGGTCTATCAACTATTGCAGAACAGATAAAGTCCTCAAGTATTTCCTTCTTTAATTCCCACTGAAAACAGATGCATCTGCCAATCAGCTCCACATTCACAGGGTGGTTTCCTTTTTATGTCCTTCCCAGAGCTCGTCGAACCGCAGCCAGAGGATCCTCTTGTAATCAAATACCGTCGAGGGGATTAGACAAGTGGTCATTCATTTTTATCTGCCCCATGGAACCAGAACTAACCCTACCCTCTCTTTGATTCCTAAATGTTGTCAGGCCGAGCTTACGGGTTAATAAAGCAACAGACACTTCAAAGGGGACCTCGGGGTAGATGTGTCCGTAGGGTGCCGCGCTACAAAGGGCCCATGCATGTCACCGGAGGGAAATGTGCTCCAGCATGTTATGTATCTGCACAGAATAAGGGATAAATAAAAGAGTTGGGAAGGATGGAGGGGTTGTAAACTTCACAGCCAATGTTTCAGAGGGAAAGGGACCCCTGTGGACTGTGATTATTTGTTCAGAAAGAGGCAGGTTGTGTCATTATTTCAGACAGGAATCTTTAGTTAAACAATGCAGTTGATAGTGGGACGGAAGGATTGGTGACTGTATCAGGACATTAAATACCAATTTAGTTTAACAATATCCAGATTATTGAATGACAAAAACATTTTCTCATGCCAATAGACTAATAGACAAATTTTCAACAGCTATTTCCTCAACACATTTTGTTAAATTGATAAGAAAGATTGTGTTTACAATTATAGAGTTCACAAGTATATTTTCTTTCTTATTCTAGAGGAAAGATGAAGTTGTTGTCCTTTACAAGGCAATGTTGGAATGATAGAAATGAAAGATGATTTAAACGCCCATCTTTAATTCTAATCTCTAACATTATTTTCTGGAAACTGAACAACGCCGATATCAGAAGTAACTTCATCACCCAAATTAAATATTAAAGAATACATCTTTATTTTTAGAGCATCAAAACAAAAGCCAAAAAAACACAATATGAAAATGATCGGATATAGATCACGCAACATGTGAACCAAGATAAAATACGTAACAAAATAAAATAAAATAAAAAGCTTTAATTGTTATGAAATAACTGATTTAAGGATGCCGTGCAAAACTGACTTTTAGAGCTATTCATTATGTTTTTTTTTTACTCCCTCAAAGTATTTTTCTCTTTTCAATTGAGAGTGATTTGTGAAAACATCCCCTGCCAATGACTTGATGATGGACTGATGATTCTGCAGTGTTGTGCCAGCGCTTTTGGCACAAATAAAATTAACATCCTCTGCTTGAGGCCACAGCTATTCACTGTGGTTATGTTTGAATTGGAAATTCATACAGCTTTGCTTTCTTAGAATATATAAAACATACAACATATGTAACAGCAACTAATGGTGTCATACATTTAGAAGACCTATATGTCTACTTCAAACTGAGGTCAGAGAGATCTCTATAGAGTTATGTGCACATTTATAATATTAGTTGATTAATGTGGTTATCCTTCATTTTGTAAGTCCAGCACTTAGAGCCTCATTGTACCGAGTGTAGTGTTTATTTATCATGTTTGAGTGTGAACCCGTGGGGAGTCTGCAGTACTGTCTGTGACCCTATAAAGATCAATGTGAGCCCACGGGAAATGTAACAATGCAACAATATGATTGTTCTGCACTTCCTCAAACATGAAAGCCACATACGGAAGAGCAGGCCTACTATTCTGAGTCATAAAAGGCACGTTCTAACCTTATTTTAAACCTGTTTATTTCAGGGAGAAATATTTACAATATTTTTAGACTAAATGAAACTTGTCAGGTGCTTGAAGAGGACTTTGTTGGAAGCACACTTCCTCCTCCGGGTCTTGCTCATAGTCATATCACCCTGATAATCATCATAACATCCAGAGCACTTGACTCAAACTTAAAGCTTATCTTCTCCAGTCACCTTACATTCCTGGTCCTATAGTATAAACTTGATAAAATAGATTGAATTCTATTATTAACATTTTCATTGTATCAGAAAATATTGAATCTTGTGTATACTGGTAGAGCCCTGTTTTCAGTACAGTAGTGTTATCTTGTGATAGAATGTACTTGCTGCATTGATACCTAGATAAATCCGCTAGTTTTCCTGACGAATACTGAAGAAAGAAATTCTACAAAATGTCAGTTTTCCTGTCTTTTTCTTCTTCAGACTTGGAGTTATATTAAAGAAAGTTATCATGTTCAAACTAGTGTCTTAGCATCATAAAGGCTTAGGTCATTGTGAGTATAACAAATTGTGTCCTAGTCCCATTGTTTTGGAAGCTGTTTTGGTACACTGTAGTTCATGACATCATTTCTGACACCATATGAAAGTGAGCAGTGCATTTCATGCTGTTGGCCTTCTTCTCTGAGTCATAAAAAGCGTAATTATCACAACATCCGGATCAGAGCAGGAGTGTGAAGCGACCACCAGCTTCGTCTCCAGCTGGGAGCGATGGCACATGATGATAGTGGCTCAAGTGGCCTTCATGTAGCACAGGGCAAAATGCTGCTGCCTTCACTGACATACGGGTCATTTGACTGCTTTTCCTCTATCTTCTCCGGAGTAGGAAGGCACCACTTGAGTCAATCAATGGATATGTTCCTCTTTATTCGACAGGGTGTATTGTATCATTGTATAACATTCAGATATGCAAAGAGCGTATTTAAAATATAACATACGGATAATGTGTTACATATACCCAGAAAATGATTAAGGGGATGAAAATGGATGAATGGATGGATTGCATATTTTTGACCCAAAATATATTATTTCCAACAATAATGTATTTTAATATATTGAAAACAGTCCCTCTAATTAACATAAATACCACTGGTAGGATTTTCTGGAGAACCTTTAAACCAAGGACAAAGAGCCCCAACGATTTGTCAATTCCGACCAATCAGGAGCAGCGGTCTCTAGGCCTTACAGGCGAGGTTTCGATCCCCCCGCGAGACTTTGCTGATGGACACTCTAAGTAACTGACATTTACTTTTAGTCACTCGTTTAATCACTTGAGTCCTTACTGATAAGTGATATACCATATTATTTATTTCTCAAGTTTCTTACTAAATTCAATGTATTCTTGTATAGCCCTAAATTACAACAGTAATTATCTCTGCACAACCGTTGAATTTGCCAACACAGAGAGAATCAAACACCAGTGGTATGGTCCATAAGGGGTAGATGACCAATGTCCAAATACCATATCAGCCTACTATAATTTTGACTTTTTAAACTTTTCCCATGTGCCTTTGTGTCAAGTCACATGAACACTGACACGTTTTCTCCCCTGCAGGACTTAAATGGGGAACACACATGCATTTATAAAGTGACCTCTCCAGACCCCGTGTCCACACGCATGATTTTCACTGTCACGACCATAGCAACGTAATTGTTTGGAATGCAACAAAAATGTCTGTAATTTCTTTTCTGGGCATCTCATGTGCATTTGGTTTAGTGTGGACCAGGTGATACATGTTGAGAGGCTGGGTAACAAACAATACTGTAAAACCTGAGACCAGCAGTGACAGTAAAAAAGTATTTTAGATAGATTTTTTTTTTTTTTTGCATTAGAGTCACCTATGATTTCCCACTGCCTATCTAGTGTATCTGCCTGTCTAGATAACTTTGACTAATTGCTACATATTTATCTCTCTCTAAAAATGAATGCTTCTTGTTCTGACTTGATTTAGATGTGTAATATAGTGAGCAGCGGCAGTGTTGTTCTTGCTATATAAGGCTGTAAGTGAGTGGTGGCTAAAAACACATGTTCCTTTAGTCACAACCTGGGAATTTGTGGAGCTTGGACAAGCCTCTGGACAAGGTCAGCAGACAGGCAGTGGCTGGGCTCATACTGTACTATGCACCTAGGACAACACAGTTTCAGTCAGTGACCCCAAAATATATGGGAAATCAACTCATCCCTGGGCTTGATAAAATTAAAAGCAGTAATAATGTGAAGTTGGGTTGCACCGATTCAATACTGCATTGCTTTGTGTATGAATTCTGCTGTACAAATAAACCTTGCTTTGACTACTGAAACTTTTATTATTACAAAGTTGTTCTGTAATATACTTTTAGGATATATATCACTATCAAAAATACATTGTGCCCACTTTGTAGTAAGTTAGCTGTGATTTGAGGAGGGAAATGGCTCATTTTGATATCTGTTTAAAGAATATGGGCAGATTATTCAAAGTCAGAATCAAAAACGACATCAGAGATTGAAGAAGTTGGATTGTGCCTGAAGCGTGATAAATCCATTGTAGATTTCATTATTATAGCAACGTATTTATGGTGTTATTATTATTATATTATTATTATTATTATTATTAATAACATTTTGAGTCAAATTAGGGATGTAAATCGGTGACCGTTTAACCGGTGGTTGACCGTCACAGCGTTAACCGGTCAAAGCTGTCGGTTAAAAAAGAGAAAAAGGGGAGAGGGGAGGTCTCTTAATAACGCTATTTTAAGCCCTATTTGCACGGTGTGACGAGCGGGTCTGTATCTAGCTGTGTGCGCCCATGTATTATAAACTCCGGGACGACTCTCACGCCGCACGAGCCTCATATGCACACACGCACGCGCACACGCACACACGCACACACACACACACTTTCCCCCTCTCCATACGTAACATCCACACGCATCATCTCTCCCCTCTGTTACCGTCAAAGTTGCACACTGGCGCGGGTCAGAACTACATTGGAGCTTACATTTACACACACACACACATATACATACACACACACATACACACATACATACACACACATATACACACACACATACCGGTCTGTCGCGCTCCTCTGTGTCACGGAGCCCAAAGGATTCGCGCAAATACACGGCTCCAGTCAAACCACATGGAACATGTTTGTGTTTATGGTCCTCGGGATCAGCTCCACACACATCACTTGTATTTAAACTTTTGTGAAGACCTGTGAGACGCGGCTCGTCACTCGCTGCTCTGACCATGTGAACGAGCCGTCGTTTGCTGCTAGAAAGTTTTGGTATTAACCCGCAGCACAGCAGAATGGGAAGATTAAAAAAGCAGTTCTCTGTGCGCAAAGGTGCCGGAGCTGTTGCGGGTTTGGGCGCCGCTGTCTCGACTCTGATCCAGTAGAACACAGAGCTGCACTTATGAGAAGTACGCGGCTCGAAATGGCTGTTATTTCAAAGAACGTGGACTATTTTAAACTATGCGGTTAACCGGTTTCAACCGGTTAATGAGGCTCGGTGCTCGGTTATGAAAATTCATAGTTTTTTACATCCCTAAGTCAAATAATAAATGGTGAAAAACAGTGGCAAGTTTTTTGAAATGTCATCTTTTTCTGTTAGTATACTTGGCCCTACTCTACTGTACTTGGCGCTTCATAAGCTTGGCATACAATACACAAACTCAAACTGCAAGTTAGTCGCGTACGAGGAAAGGAAACTATACAAAGCAACAGGCGCATGCATTCATCTGCTCACACTGTGCGTACAGTACTAGAGCTCTTTGACTTGACTATGTAAGAGCCAGAGGCAGAGGAGGCTTGTGTGTGCGCTGCTGGGAACATTTCTTTTCAAACTGGATTCTTGTACTTGTGTGCACTGTACATTTGGATAACAGTGATATGAGCAGAGTTTGTGATTGACTCTTAGCAGGATTACCCAAAAAAACTATTCAACAAAATGAGCTGAAATGTCATTGGACCTCATTTCCCCTACTTTTTCTCTCTACACGTTATACACTGTTGAAGTTGTCATGTACGGTTTGAGCCTACACTGTGTAGTCTGATGTCTTTGTTGTTTGCTCTCTCTCTCATTCTTGTTTTTTAAATGTTCTATAGAGCCTATAGGGTGTGAAATGTAGCTTAGTAAAAGATATATTCTTACATAGGTTGAATGTATTAATCAAAATACTGTAACTTTCGTGTTTTACACTTTATTGCTTGGTGTTGATACTTTCTCCTGCCATACCATTAGGAAAGTTTAGTTAGCTGCTCTGATAAATAACCTGTAGATTCAGAAGTTAAGCTGCTGTTTTCTATTATAAAATCCCCGTCTCCTCCCCTCCCTATATTTTTTATGGCTCGGTAATGACATTTGTTACTCGTTTGATGGGCCCAGATATTATTGTTTAACCCCTGTAGCCTACTGTTTGGAGTCGCACACTGGTGGGAGCAGAGATGTCTCCTTAGTCGTCCACTACGGAGATCAAAGTAGACCATTCCTCCAGTCCAAGTGTCCTATAGCGCTCAGAGATGTAGTAACACGGATGATTGGTGACATGGTGGACTTTGAAGACTGCGTGTACAAAGGCAGACCCCAGCTGAGAGAGAGAGGCGGGTAGGTCTAAAGGTTGATAGAGAGTCGAGGGAGATCAGATTTATTTTTCTCATTTTTTTACACGAGCGTCACAGGAATGGACAAATATAGTGTGGGATGGTCAGAGGATGCCGGGCATAGTTTTCATTATGAGTAAAAGGAAGTTCTGGGGAAGATGTTAAATCCCTTCAAAACATTTTTAATTTGAATCAAGTGTTATTCTTAAACTGCGAATTTCAGATTAGGGTCATTGTTTGTGTTTCCTTGGGCAAGACACGTCACCCAGCCTGTCTGGATGTGGCGGCTTTATGACTGTAATGCGACCATGTGTAAGGCCAGCCATGCTTTTGTGACTGTCCTCCAATGCACATGTTGGTATTTAATGATAACATTTTCAAATAGATAATTGAAATAGTTTTAGTATCTATTTTTGTCTAAATTAATACATTTATGAAAGTTACATAGACTCAAACGTGCCGAGAATTATATAATGATGGCAGCATTAAATTAAAATGTGTTTACAAAGTATTTTTTATCACACAACTCAATGTATAAGTCATCTCTACAAAGATCTCCTGTGGCATCACTTGAGCTTTGTATTGATCATGTGTATTAAAAAAAAACTTCACTGACCTTTTGCAATCTAAACAACTAATCGAATAATTGAAAGAATAATCAGCCGACTAACAGATTATACAAATAATTGTTAATTACAGCCCTAATTTCAACTGTTGTTTTTACATTTGAATGGCTTCTACGTCAAAATAAATCTGAATTTAATATTTGTTTCGATATTCTTAAATTAGTTCTAATTGGAAAACCAAGTGTGAAGTGTTTAAATGCTCAGAGAATGAAGCACAGTGTCTCTTCTCAAAGGTCAAGTTATCCTTATAGTGTGTTTTATCACGACTCAACTGTCTGTTGATGAATGTGCTTCTGCGATCACTCCTCCCTGCTCAGGTCCTATCTAGAAGTGTACGTGAAAAAGCGTAGAAACATGTCCGCCTGCGTCGTCTCCAACACGTCTTTAGTTACACAGATGCCACTGCCCCTGTTATTTATACAGTGTCTGTCTCATGCATATAGGACAATAACCCCACACTCCCCAAGACACGAGTCCGGCTCCCACTTTTACTGCCAGTAGTTTGATAGCGTTTTGTTCCAGATGAGGAAACCTTAAACGCTTTATTGGAAGCACTTTGCACTTTACTTGGAGCCATAGTAAATAATGAGGATTTGCACTGGAGTTACGCCCGCTCTCTACAATGGCAAAGATTCCACACTTTGAGTGCTCAAAGGCAACTGGGTCAAAGTAAAGGGACTCTCCGATGACTGTGGTATGCTGCGAATGTGCACCGCTGCGCACCATGGAAAAGTTTTTTAGGAAATTTAAGAGCGTTGGTTTAATTTCCAGCGGTAATTACAGAGATTAATGCGCAGAGGTGTAAGTTTGATTTGTAAAATATGTCCTCTGTCTGGACAGAGCAGTCAATCTCTGCTCTATTGGCTATTCACTTGGTAATAATAATGGATTTCTAACTTAAAAACAAGTTTCAGACAATGAACATTTAAGACAATGCATTGCGCTTTGATCTGCTTGTTATAATCACGTTTGCGTAATATTATTTATCTTTAAAGTATCATTATTGATCTTTAGTGAAGATGAATATGGATGGATCCCAACTTCTGATTGACACGTGTTGCTTGGTGACACATTTCTGCTCATAAAATCAGAACTAGTCATTGGAGATAGATCGCACACAAGAAATGCAATTATAAAAAGTTTAAAAACACATAGAGCCATTGGTCCATAAGGGCAGATGACTAAGATAATTGTTCTGTGTGAGAAAAGCGAGGTGACATTGATTCGTATTTTGGGTTTGGGAAATCATGGAAGCATTTCTCTGGTTGGAATGTTTCTTTCTATAAAACTAGTTGTGAGTAATGAGCCTGTTTTAATTCTCTGTAATGTAAATAATAAGATAACTAACTATTTAAACTAATATTCTTTTTGTGCCTACCTGTGGCCTTTACATAGACCTGTCTGGACACACAATGAGCTTTTCACTGCTCCATTTACAGGTACAAAACCTCTCCAAAATGGGTGACTCATGATCCCAATCACTCTCACAGTACGCCGTAAAAGTCATGGTGGTAACTGGCATTCATTTATAAAGCTAATTAGCCTGTGACATGCATATTCTCATTTTAAAACACGGCTGAACTTAACGTCAAATCCTTGCTTAAAGACCCAACTTGTCAGTGCATGAAGATTTAGAGACTCTTATAGGAACATAATTGAAAAATATAAGCCTGCGGGGATCATATAAAGCTGGATAGTGTAGCGGTCCAGCTGGGGAGTCACCTGTCTGTGGCCTCTTTACAACACTTAGCCTTCAGTGCGGAGCCGGGGCCCATGACATCAGCAGCAGCCGTGCCACACACACCATGCTTCACTGGCCCCTGGGGGAGGAAATGACTTCAGGCTCCTGGTGCTGTTTACCGCTCAGGGAGAGAGAGCGAGAGGCTGGCATGGTCAGTCTCAGCGCTGCACTCTTAATACCAGCTCCACACACCTGTATTTGTGTTCTGACACCTGGTTACTATAGAAACGGGGGGGTCCGTTTTGTGGATTTAGGGGGAAAGGATCAATGTACGCTGAATGAATATAGAGTTTGTAGAATACTTCACCTTAAAGCTGGGGTGTTATACATATCCTTTATTTTAGCTGTGTAAAAGTGCAATGTTGTGGACAGATTTTTCTATTGATTTTACATTATTTGTGGTTTGAAAAGGAGGTACCCCAGCTTTAAGTGGTCAATTAAGAGTAGAAGTGCCAACATTTAATGTATAGCTACAATTTATACTTTTGAATCCAAAACAGCGCAAATCAGTAAATTTATTAATCTTGTATTTATATTATATTCAAAAGGACCGCATCACCACAGGTCTAGAGACTTGGTGGTCTTGCCAGTTTACTAAAATGACATGCTTATGTTGGCCTTTTGGTCTCGCTTCATTTTTGACACATCTTTATCAAATGTTCCTTGGCCAGACTGCAGCAGATCATAACAAGTGGTTTGATCTTTAACAATATTATACTAGTCCCTTATTTTTTGTTATCTCTGGGACTGATGGCGGCAAGTTGTGAGTGCAATTTATTGACAAATTGAAGACAAAGATAGACTTTAAGTGACCGGATTGTTGTTGCACTTGCACAGCCTTACATAAACACCCACGCACAGATACCCAGAGGGACTTTTGTAGCTCATGTGAAGCTGAGGTATTTGACGCTGCTAGTGTTCTTATGAAGCTGCGCCAGGGGAGAGGTCTGAACAACAAGGCGCTCATGGTTTTCCCAGAATTCAACAGAGCCAAAAAAATCCACCATTTCCACATTAAACAGCACAGGAAGTTATCGTCACACTATTACAATAATTAAGTTGAATTAAATGGCTGTTTTGTTGTGTCTTAGAAAAAGAACATTTTGTAACTTTTGATTTGGATTTGGTCTCAAAAGTGTAACCCCAATCCAAGTAAAGAAGTAGGTAATTTATATTTTAGTATAACATTAGTGTTTTTCACAGAACATCATGATGTACTACTGTATAAGCCAACATGTTACTTATTACTTACTACTAAAATCACTACCATTTTGAACAATCTCAATCAACATCGCAATCAACATTGCTGTGTCCTCTTTGACATTTGTGTAAACTGCCAGCTTTTGCTTTCGCAAGATTATCTGTTTTGCATAACATACAGATTTAATGAGGTATATCTGTGAGTTTGTGATTAAACTTAATCTCAAAATATGACTACATAATTTGTTAATTTATTTGATTCAGTATGTGCAATGCAATCTGTACATATGCCAGATTGTTGCTGGTTTCCACCTGATGTCCTTAGGCTAGACTAGGTTGTCTCAAGAAGACACATGTTCAGTTTATGAAAGTCATGGTTGACCTCTCATTAATTATTCAGTAAATTTTTTTCAAACCTACTCAAAAACTCTCACAGTACAAACATACAGACACAGATATACACACGGTTTGAAAAGGGGTTGGATGAAGCAGACACTTATACTACCCCCCCACCACCCATTCAACACAAGAAGGCACTACATGACAAGACAATACAGCACAACATTGACATTAGAATACTGTACAGTTCAGTAACTATTTAATACCACAAATGATATGTGGCAAACACACACACGTACACACACGCACACACACACACACACGCACACACGCACACACACGCGCCCAAAAAGTTACATTAAATTGAATCAGGTTTGATAAGTTAAGATAAGATAAGATAGACTTTATTGATCTCACAAAGGAGAAATGTACAGTACATGTCACATCTTGCATAGATCACTCAAGATTGTGCAATTGCACTGTCTGTACTGATTGTACTGTCTTTATTGTAAAGTATAACATGTTGTCACTTATATTCAACCGTGTGTGACATAAATAGTATACTATTACTCAAAATATCACAACTTAAAGAAAAGACACGGACACAGTCTGCTGTTGAACTCTGTTATTGCTAGCCTTCACTGTCCACCTCTTTTGCTTCTCGCTAAATAAAAAGTATGATTTTATGGCAGGCAGTCTTCATGCTCGGTGTTTCAGTTAAAATAGGCACAATTTCATCTCAACTTTCCATGGCTTCTTGGAGGATACTTGGATCTATCTTATTCCCTTGACATAAACAACTATCAAAACAGCAATCACAAAATGTTATTGACAATGCAGATGGTGCTTTTTTCTATTTTCCGAGGTCAGTGAATGCACCATTGTTCAGTGCAGTAGCTCAGCAGTGCTCCAACTGTAACTAAATTTGAGAGTATCGTTTTGCATTTTGTTCCTTTGGTGCGGTTACGTAGGTTTGACGCATTCAGAAAATAGCTGGTGTATCCTTTCTTATTTAACGCTAAGCTGTAAATCTGTCCCAACTATTGGTCTTATAAACAGATAAGGGCTTAGTCCAGGATTTAGACAGGGCCCAAGGCAGTGCCAGAATAACTCTGCTTTTACAGACGCATCACAGCAAATCAACTGTTAAATAGGCCTTAAAAGGGTATTCTGGTTTATAGACTGTGGAGATATTAACTTGAACAGGTATTTTCCGTTATACTAGAGTTATATCAGAGAAACTGGTAGTAGCAGGCCATAATGATGCACGTCACTTTCTGTCTCAATTAAATGTGGCGGTTAGGGAATAACCAAATAGATTTTTTTGGAGCCAATTCAGTGTTTTATTGAATTTTGCTTAGCTATGTATCTATATATAACAATGTCCATATATGTTAAACATAACTATATAATGTCATCTGTCCCAAACACAAGAAAGCACATTGCAAGTAAATAGTTTCTAACTCTGAAGCTGCATCTACAGTAAATACATAATTCATATGGTATTCTCCAAGCAGTATATAAAGAAATTGTCAACTTGTGCTTGACCTCAAGAACAGTAACATCCAACACACACAAATAAAAGGTGAAATCTCGGGACAAATACCGATGTTAAGATTCAATTGGCGGTTGGATAAACCGATCATCCCTGGTGGTAGTATTTAAAGCAAGATCGAGATCCAAATGTACCTCTTCCACAATGTAACAGACACGTTTGGAAATCATACTACCACTTTACATGTGTTTAAGCTTTGGGGTATTTCTCAAAACAGAATAATCACTGTCTAAAATTAAGCAAGTGACAATAATTCTTGCTAACTGTTTTGTATGGTTTTGGTATATTTATGCACTTTAACTACTTTAATACTAACTAGAGCTGTAAAAGAATAACCACAACTAATTGGACAACTAAATTATCATAATACATTTTTCATACACAAACTTTGTGACTCAGAGAAAAACTAGAAAATAATAATATCCCAACTTATCAAGGATCTGAATAGTTGTTCTTTGCAGGCTACAAGACGTATTGATGCTACGGTGTTTACAGCCTATTTCTGAGGGTTCCACTCCTTCCAGCTTTTCTCAGCAGTGGCTTGTTGTCATGATTCTGCGTCAGGTCAGAGGTAGAACAGTGCCATACAGGACGATAGAGTGAAACTTAAGCCCACTTTAAACAGTGAAGTCATAAACTCTGCCTGTAAAGTGGGACTCCCATGTGGAGGGCAGTTAACACACGTGGGGTCTGCTCCCCTCACTGTCACCTCCTGCTTTTTTCACCAGGTCAGTTTGGATATGTCGCTGGAGAAAGACCTACAGTATGTGCAAGCTCAATTCCTCCGATCTCTTTTTGGAAATTCCCTCCTGTAGTGGTGACCAGTAGTTTGCCTAGTTTTAGTGTCTGCATGTGCATTGTACTGCTGGACTGCCTTTGAGCAAGACACCATTTACATATAACTTCCTTCTGTTCCTGTTTGTTGCGCTATACAACAAACTATACATAATTTGTGTATGTAGTTAGATGACGTGGACAAATAAATAAGCGAATAATTAAATATACTTAGGTACTGTATAATATGTTTGTACAATATGAAAAAGTGTGTAATTATTTCCACATATTGGAGTAATTTGCATAGACATAATAATGAATGAGATAATACAGGCATACATAAAATGACAAAACCACACAACTCTGATAAAGTGGTTGTGTAGATTGCTCGGTTTCTCGGTTCTACAAACTACATTTTTGATAATAAATAGACTCAATTCTCTCTACCGATTTGGATACCACAGTGGTGTTTTAGTGATGATGTAACGTATAATAAACTTAATACGGTAAAAGTTTTTTTCTAGTTTCTATATAGACCAAAACTGTTCAGAGATTCTTACAGTACATTTTGTGATTTTTGGTTTTTCAGTATTGATACTTTCTAAAATGGGTATTTTGTTTTGATAATAGTTTTAGTTATGATTAATATGTTTTGACCACCCTACTTAATACGATAAAAAACAACATAACTTTTATACAACACTGTACTATAATAGTTAGTAAATAATACAAATTAAACCATTGCAGTGTGAGTAGAAGTTTAATAATATAAAAAATGACAAGATAACAAAAACAAGTTATATCAATATTAAAGGAAAGACTAAAATGCTGTTATTAACACACAGCAGCAAATTCAGAGTCAGGAAGCACACAGAAAAACGTATGCAGCACTTTTCCCAATGATCCAAATTTCAGATGGATGTCAAATATGCTTTCAGGTGTCAGCTCTGTTAAAGAACAAATTCAACCTTCAGCAAATTCTTTGACAGAAACTTCACCCATGTTTGGAATACGAATTTACTCCTGAACTTTGGTGAACTTCCCCACATCTTTCACTGTGACTTCACTGCATGTAAAGGGCCAGAGTTTGATTGGATTCTTTTCTCCTCTTCTTTTCTCTTTGCCGTCTGTCATCTGGAAGTACGCTACGGGACTTTTTCCAAACGGCAATAAGCCTTGTCATTGTTTTTTCCAAGGAGACCTACAGTTGTGTGGAGAAAGTGCTTCCCTCAGCATTGGCCTGTCTCCTGGTGCTTCCTGTCCCAGCTCCAGCGCTCGCGGTGTTATTAGGCCCATGCACCAAATGGCCCCGCGAGCACTGGTGGTCCTCCTAATAACAGCCACTGATCGGCACGTCCCACTGCTGCTGGCCTTGGCCCCAAAACACATCCACATACGCACTTCACTTGTGTCACATTTTGAGGAGATCAGTGTGTGGAAACATTTGAGGATTCAGAAGTCAGATGAACAACCACGTTCTTAAAAGAATTGTAAAGATAGATCTAGCTCCTCATTGATGTAATTGAAATGGATGGCTCACTTTCTCGCAATGTGTTTTAACATGGGGAAAAAAACAGTTTTTACTAATTTTGTACACTTTTCATGAAAAAAAACAGAATGTATGGTCTCTGTCCTATATACTTCACTATTTATTTAGGACTATGATTTTTTTATGTGCCAATGTGTTTTTGAGCCAGACACTCAATCAATCAATAAAATTTGTAGAGCACTTTTCATGAACATTGAAAACTCCCCTAAAGCTCAGATGAGTTTGGTTACTCGTTGTCCTGCCTGTTATTGCCCATTACTGCATGTTGTGAAAAATAATAATTGCAGATTCATAAATATATAAACATGTTAATCTTTTTTTGTTGTTTGAAAGTTTATGTCTCAAAAGTCACTTCTGTCTGTATTTAGATAAAGAGACATTTAAAACAATTGAATCCTTTCCTGGAATTATATTTCTAAAAAAACTAACTTGTTCAAGAATCTGAGAGACTTTTTAAATTCTGATAAATATTACGTTTCCACTTTCACCCCTCACAATTTCCAAACACGTGCGACATGGGTAGTACCGCTGCCTGATGCTGAGGCTGTGGAGGGAGAACAGAGTAATGCGATCCCCCTGAGTTAATCTGGCTAAGTAAAGACTTGTTTACACCACAGACGCAGAATATTCTCCATGCGGTGGACTGAGCTGAGGGGGTACCTGTAATGAGGTGTATACGCCTTTTAAATGTGATTTACACGATCGCTGGAGCATGTAAAAATGAGCTAAACAGAAATGCGATCGCAGCCATTTGGAGGAAACACAGGGACTATTTGTGCTGGCTGTTAGTTGATACTACATAGTTGTGATGATGGCAATAAGCAGCCTTTTGAGGTTTTGAGTATCCACTTATGAGACTTATTTGCATTTAAAAGCTATTATCTAGGTTCACACAGAATATGTTCATGTCTAAAATATACTGTTTAAGCAGGTTGGATTTGAGACATAAAAGTAATTAAGATGATTCATGTTATAAAGCACAGATATAACCAATGTGAACCGAATATGTTTACTGCTGTATATGCGAACCAAGCCAGACATTATTCCAGAATATCAGACCCCATTGTTATCAGTTATAGTTTATTTTTGGTACTTTAACAGTTCCAATTGTAATCTTTTTCTCTGATTCTCAATGTAAGATGCAAGTAATCTTTCATTGCAGGCTTCCAAAATCATGCAGTGGACATTTTAATCTCTAAATCTTGAAGCATCTATGAAGGTAGGAACTTTATGCTTCAACAACTTCCTCTTTTAGTAAAATCTGTACATTAAATTTGGCAAAATACGATTCTTTCTTATGTGGCATAAAACCTATGATATATTTCACTTTTCTCATTTGAGGAACAGATATAGACTATAACCATAGCAACAGGCCCCACTACGTTGTCCAAACTAAATATTTTCTTTGGCCATAAGACTGCACAACAGATTTGTCTGAACTAAACATATGCACTTTTTTACTATTGTTGGTCGCTTTTAGGATTCTCTATTTACTGATGTGTGTATGGATGGATGTGTTTCTGCTGCTGGACACTTGAATTTCTCCTTCAGTGATTCTCAAAAGATCTCTTTTAATTTAACAAAATTAATGGAAATTGTATGGTCTTCCTGTGTCTCGTGCCTTTCCTGTTGGCCTTTTTTCCATTTGGACAACAAAGCATTCAGTGGGATTCACGTACATTATCAACCATTCTTTTTTTATCCTTTCTATCTTTTAAACATCCCATATTTGAAATTTCTAATTATTCACTCCACTCCCCTATGCGTCTCATTTTCTGGCTGAGTTCCTTCCCTGCGCTATCCAAACAAACCTCCACCACTCTTGGTATTTTTCTATTTTTAAAACCGGGCCCATTCCTTGCAATATTAGCCATACCACGTCCCTCTAAGAAAAGTAAGTCTCGCACAAAAATACGCTCTTTGGGGGTGGCTGACTGCATTCCTTTTCTCCCACGGGTGCACTGTCTATACTGACCTCGCAAACACACAAAATGACTCCTCTGCTGCTCTGCTCCCCTCCTGGCAAACGTGGAGCTCTGGCAAGAAGACCGGTCTATAACTTGAGCCCCTAGACTGGATCTAAAATGCAGCAAATGTGGCCACTGCAACTGCGGGGGTTTCTGCTTTCATTCGCCACCATCATGGATTTGGACTTTCACAAATATACAGTATATATGCTGAAGTGGTCAGACATCATGGTTTTATTGTAGCGCACTTGCAGTAAATGTGAAATGTTGCCGGTAACAGGTCTGGCCCGAGCACCGAGGGTATTTCCTGTTTCCCATGAATCCTCAGTTCACCCACAAACACCAGGCTTTGCTAAATCGTTCTAGATGTCGGAGTTGGCACATTCAACAGGTGGGCTTGCACTGAGAACTGCACTCATGCTATCACCTCTCGTGTAGGTCTCATGGGTGCATACAGTTTACCCTGTTAGCCTGCCATATTATAATGCTGGTGATTATTTTAGAACATATTTACATTTTTTATTTAACTTTTACTTTACTTACTATACAATGTTGATTGATCCACATATTCCATGACATTTTCTGCATTATAGCATGCTATTGATTTGAAATTTGAAATGAAAAAGTAAACTAATATTACAGTATTAAAACTAGAATGACAATCTTGGTCTGTCGTGCGTGTACAAGTACAGTTGAAATTGCATTTTTAATGGAAAAGACAGAATAGATTCTCTGGAAGTGTTTTGTTATATCAATTTCAAATATGGTGGTGAATTAGTTCCTTATCACTAAAATGTTTGAAAAGTTGAATGCGAAAAATATGTATACATTTGTCACAATGGACTTACTTTCACTCTATTCCTATAGAGTCTTAAAATGACTAGCCATGAAATACAATATCTGTAAATCTTTCGAAATCAGCCTTTTTGGGGCCATTTAAAGGAATAGCGGCTGGAGGGGATTTAGAGTTCACATGACACAAACCCAAATTCTACACGTTCATCTGTCACGGGACCGTAAACCACTGGACCTCTCTCACACATTCAGCTGTCAATGTGCTTTAGTATGTCTTAAAATTGTCTGTCACTCTTCACTATGTATCCACTAAGGTCAAAAGATATTGTGATAATGATGACATTTTTACTATTTGTAAAGATTGACATCTCAATTTAACAGCTTCATCCATGCACATAGTTGTGGCTTTTCAACTGTAGTATGTTGTTATTCTAGCTGCTGTTTATACTCTTATCAATTTATAAAATATTGAGAGAATAATGTATTTCTGGTAATTTACAACCGCCCACAGTAAAAAAGAGAGGATATAGCCTTATTTGGAAAAAGTGGCTATTCTGTCACCAATGTTGATTTTTGTTTTTGCCCAGAGGAATTCTGGGAACTGTCCAGACGATAGGACTAAAATGAGCCATTAATCACAGCAGCAGCCCAGACACGAGGCTACAGATAGAACGGATCAGAATGCAAAAACAACAAAGGCAAATGACTGAAATAATGGCACACTAGTTAATAGGTATAATATAATAAAACATGATACAGGTGGCCATAAAATTGGATGAATTTTGTATCCCATGACTGCAGTGGTTCTGACTGTAGACCTTATCAGAGGAAGCATATAGACTCATGGCTACAGACAGCAAAAACAGACTGACATTGTATAAATGTAGAGCAACTGAATCAGCAATTTTCTCTCATCTGAAATAGTTTGACTTTATTATTATTCTATCCGTTTTATAGGAGGGAATGATAAAAGCATGCCATTTGGTGTTAACCAAGAAATATCTTATTTTCTGGACCATACTTGCTTGTCATTGTCAGATCGTTAGTTTTCAGTGGGTTTGGGCCTGGTGAGTACTGGATGTTAGAAATTTGTAACATTGTTGTATCCTTGGGCAAGACACAGCTCCAACATTGCCTTATACGAATCTAGGCTGTGACCGAAAGGGCTAATTGTACAGCTTAGCCGCTTCACTTCCGCCAGTCAGCCCCTTCATCTGTCACTTCTGTAGTCGTTAACCACACACATGTCACATTTGACCGATACTTAGCGGCATAGCTACTTGTTGCATGTAGATAATAAAGCAAATATGCTTTTTATGCACCTCCCCCCTCCCCATCAGGTCCCTGTGGGGCGTCTCCTGTATTCCCAGTTCAAACCGCTGTCATGTTGAAGCAAAATGAGCAGGAGGAGGATTTACCGCACACTAGAAGAGAAAAGATAAGGAGAGTGCAGTGCCTCTGACTGACAGCACATGCCTGGGAGGGACACTCTGCCTCCCTCTGCTTATATACATAGACCCCCTCTGCCACTCCTCCACACACATCACAACGATCTGGTTCCACTGCTGACTAACTGTAAGACGAACGCTGCCTATTTGAAACTGCTACGAGTTATTAGAAAGCCACCTCTTCACTTCAGCAGCCCCTTAACCTTTGCGTCTGGGCCCTCCTACAGAGTAAAAGTGTAGATTGTGTGTCCATATAGGCCTCCTCTTCTCCACTGAAATAAATCACCTCCGCTCGGGGCTCACTTGTTATAAATCTGGGGCTGTCTTTGGCTGGAGCCTGCCCAGTCGGCCTGTCACTCGCTGGCCTTCACTCAGGATTAATTAAAGGGCTGATATAAAGGCCAGATGTGCTGTAGTGGGTGGGAAGGGGGTGCTGGGGGGGACTCCCTGTGTCTCTTTCCTGCCGCACACATGCCTGTACACAAACACTGCATGAATTGGCGGGGCAGTATGTGAGACGCTATAACCGTAATGTAGAGCCTTTTTTTGTCAGAGGAACTGGACGTGCATTGTTATTGTGACTCAAAATTCATATTGATGAATAATTGTGCAAGGAAAGCATGAGGGTGTTGGATGTTTGATGAGTTCAGACAGCGACAGGTATGGGTTTTGACAAGGGAACACAATATGAAGAAAGAGAACATTTCAGGCAATTTTCACAGTTTGACCAATTTTTTGTAATTGAGTACCTTTGATTAGCACTTTCCCGTCTCCACTGTTTTATGTTTTAGCACAATACGTGTGAGAACTTGACATTACAATATAATTTTACACACGTGTACAGAGTAGACCGATGTCACGCAGTGTGGAATGCTTAATAGTTTGTATGGTGTACTGTGCACCCCATACACAAAATACTAGGGCTGTGATTAACGGTTATTTTTTGTTTGTTGGCCGACAAGTCTTTTATTTAATTGATTAGTAGTTTAGATCCCAAAAGGTCAATGAATATGTTTTTTTTTTGTTTAAATACATATTTGACCAAAACAAAGCTCAAGTGAGCCCCTGGAGATCATCTTCACAGAGATGCCTTGTTACACATTGGATTTTTTGATTGAAAAGACTTTGTAAACACATTTTCATTCTGCAGTCTGTATCGAATTATCTAACGGTCAACCTCTCTGCATGTTTAAGTCTGTAAGGTTGAATAGATAATGCTCACCCTTAAAAAAATGTTGCCAACTATTTAGATAACACTATTAGTAGCGATTCATTTATCAACTTGTTACAACCCTACTGAAATAATGAATGACATCTAGACGTATGTGGGACGTTTCCGACCCTGACAGTGACATTGCTGTCATCTCAGTTGTGGGAAACAGGGTTCTGTGTGAGAGTTGAGGTTATTTTGACTGTGGAGGTCACCGTTCGTGGGGCATACTTTATTGCACGATGACTGAGGAGGGGATTAGATGAGTAAGATATCACTCAGTGGTCTAGTCACGGCTGAGTTGAGGTTAACTCGCTGTGGCCCCCATAGGGCTGTGGTGGGGGGTGAGAGGGTAGAGCCGGGGCAACAGTGGCTCCAGGGACTCTGGGGCTGATTTTTGATACAGCCCTCCCCATTTTGCCACACTCAGACAGGAAATTGGACCGCAGCACTTCCTTCTTTCACACGCATTCCGGCAGGACAAAGATGCTTTATTTGATTTTTCACCAAGCACTTAATATTCTGTAAATAGTTGTGTCTGGCAGGACATTATATGTTTGAGTCACTTGACCTCTGAACTATGTAAGAAGAAGGCAACACTGTTTTGATTGTCATGAGTTTAATTGCAATTTTATAACATTAGTGATCTGTCAATCTTTACTAAAAGTCTTTCTGACCACTGTTGATTACAGACAGGTTTATGAAGCAATATTCAGGGGTTATCTGACATAAATGTTTTATATTATTATAAACTTCAGAAACTGGTCCAAATTACAGCCTCAAGAAGTACAATGAACACAAACACTTCCTGAAAAAGGCAAGGTCTATTTTGTGAGATCATCAACTGAACTCTATTTTAAAACCTTGTGAAGAAATTAGTTCATCATTGGACCTTTCGAGGACTGATATTTGTGAAATCACACAACATTGACCCTTAATTCCTGGAGGAATTATTTACTTATCATTTGCTTATCTGCGCATAATGATATCAGGAATCTAAATCCTCTTTCTCCCCTCCTTGTTGAACCTGTCTGATCTGTGCGAAGAATCTCTGTTTTTAACTTACTTTATTAATACTATAATCGGTAAATCCCAGCCGTTACAACATGTGATAAACATACATTTATCAAATATTTTATGTTCCCAAAAACCAATACCAAGTTCAACACAGAGGGTGCAGAAAGCATTCGGGTGTTGACGGCCCCTCAACCTGTGGCCCTGTCTTAAACTTTAGTGCTGAACCCTATGCTGGTAGCGCGCCCCAAGTTGCAAATCAAGCCTTCTATGTAATGGAATTCACAGGGTTGCGGACATGTTTACCTCTTTTTCCACCCACATTAGGCTCCGAGCAACTATATCACACATGACTCCAGAGGGCTGCTCCCTGGTCTGTTTAAACCATGATGGATGCCTGCAGGCTATGGGGCCCACAACTTCAGGCCTGCTACGGTCCAGACAGCAGATATGGGCCATCCTGATAGTCCTTTATATGGGCTCCACTTTCTGCTGTAAATGTGTAATAGGTGCAGACAACTCACATTTCAGACGCATAAATGCTTTCCGCTGTGAGTCGTTGGGAATGAGGGAGCAACAGGTCAGATGGGCGCATGAGAAACGCTATAGATTTAGAGAAACCTTGGTGTTATAGGTCTGCTCTCCTCTCTGTAGATATGACTTGTAACGTGTGTAGAATATGAGCTGCATGTTTTTGGGCTTTGGACCTTTGTTATATCTGTATTAAGCTAAACATTATATCCCACACTGCTATCTAGTATCTATAGCTCAAGCATGCGTCATGGATATGTCAAGTGATGACGTTTCTGTTAATATGCACATTGATACACATCATATAAAAAGCGTTGTCTTCTGGAAGAACTCAAAGATAAACCGGGTTACGAGTGCGATCGCTGCTGCTTCTGTCTTCATTTCTCGACACGTGGCAAAGTGAAGTGTATGCTTGTCACCAATGAAGCAATGAAAACAACATTCAGATGGACCCAAGCCAAAACAATTGTGTCGTGCACCTTTTATGACAATGTATGTGTATGCACTATTCGGTTTGCTGCTTCTTCAATGTGATCTTAAGTATATTTAACAACCATATACAAAGGGTATAAGAATGCACCGATTTGCCTTGAAGGGATCTCATGAGCCACTTCCCACTTTACCAACTGTTTACACAAAGTCAAAAGCACAAATATTGTTGAACAGCAAGGAAGTAAAAGCATGGATTAACATGCAAACATGTGCTAATGTGTATTTGCTTCACCATTCTAATTATGCGGTCGCTCACTTGTCAAATTGGATAAAGACATTACACTCTATAAAGCCAGTATTAAAAAAAATATATGAATCAGATAGACATAATAGCTGTGCAAACTGTTTTCACACTGAGCTTTTGACCAATACCAGGCACAAGGATTCGTCTTAAGTCAGTATCCAGGTGTTAAAGCAAGAAGAAAAATAAACATTCAAAGTAATTGCTGATATGTTCCTAATGTGCCCCCCGTCATGCACCCCCCCTGAGGCGCCCCACTGATAGGCCACCCCCGATGGCCTACACACCTGCCCAAGTAGAGGGAGGCTGTATTTTATCTTCTCTGGGGCCGTGGGGGGGCTGTTGGTCTTCCTGCAGATGGGTGAGTGGTCGGAGGTGTGGGTGACGGGGCGTGTGTGTGTGTGGGGGGGGGGGGATTCTTGTGTCTGTCATCGCGGATCACATCCCATGGGGTCCCCCTTCACCCCCCCACCACCACTGCTGACCTGAAACATTCTGGTGCACTGGGGAGGAGAGGTCTAACCAGGGCAATCAACATGTAGTGCAATAACTCAGTAACGCAAGTGCAGCGGTGAGTCATCCGCACTGTGAGCAGGCTTATGCAATGAAAACATTCTTCTTTTATTTCAAACTATTCGAGTGTGCGTTTGGCAAATAGTGAATCCAAACTATTTCCACGCAAACAATACAAGCGTTGGAAAGGGAATAAATTGTTGTAAAATGTAGCAATTTGAAAATGGGATTTGGATACTGGGCTCACTTTCTCTTCTGCACATGAAGCAGCGTCTCTTCTTTTTTTAATTTGTGTTAGATATATATTGAACACCTCACATTAAGCATCAAATCAAACTGGATTGGTCAACGTTTTGCCTGATGGAAAATTACTCAAGAAAAAAAGCGGCCAAGGCTTGCGGTTTATTTACGAGTGGTTTGTCCATAATCATGGGTCAGCAGTGCATAAAAACTCCTCTTTTATTTGATTTCATTTAGTTGTGTGGACTCCAGTTCAAGATGCTGCTTTCTGTTGTTGTCTCTCCAACTTTTGTTTGCATCCTGATCTATATTGACAGGTCAATATACATTTAGTGCTTGACTTTATTATGCTGAAATTTTGAAAGTCAACTTATAGTATATCAAGATCTCTACTTTTACCAGACAGCATTATCACTTTCAATTGATCCTGTCTTGAAACTTATATAAGATGTGTTTACAATTCAAATACAAGCACTGGTTAAGTTAACCCATGGTGACTGCCCCTCTTTCCCGATTGGATGAAATTATGAGCCCCCTTCCCACTGATTTAGGTTTCCAAATACACATATCTTGCAGTGGTAATGACACAGGGAGAAACTCCTGTTTGAAATATAGTATTCTACCTAATATTTCATTGTATTCCAGAGTAGACTCAACTCAATGCATTTAAAAAAAATGTTGAATACTGGTAAATAGTCTGATTATCTTTAAAGACATTTCATCAAGGCAACACTAGAAAACCAACCAACCGCCTAAGGAATCCAAAGTATGTCGAAATGGCTTCTCTTACTAAAACTACGCCTTGGCTTCATCCTCCTGCAAAGTGCTTGGATTGTTTAGAAGAGGAGTGTGCCCAGTGGCCATCGGATCACTGTTTATCCACTCTGCTGTGCTTACTGCTGCTGCCTGCACACGTGTGTCTGCAATCCTGCGATAGGTCTCTGGGGCCCGGGACCACACATGCTCCACTACAACTCCTCTATATAGCACAAAAGAAAGAGCAAGTCAGAGCGGTTGACTAACTGCATGTATAGGGAACAATAAATTCAAACAAAAATGCTAACTAATGAAATACAAGCATTATATTTTGGTGGGAATGCGAGAATCAATTCGTCTTTGTGCGTGTAACAAAGCAACTCCCCCCCCCCCAATCAAGATGAGGTAACGTCTAGTATCTCAAATCGCATATTTTTTCCGCACTCAACCATTTTCAGTCAAATAATCAAAATTATAATACTCTTTATCGGACTTCCAAATAAACATCCGAAGCCGATGTGTGCTTTCCAAATGTTGTGATTGTTCACGAAAAGGCGAAAGGGAGAGTGAATGAGTGAGGAGAGTGAGGGAGGGGCCGTGGAAGCTGAAATCTGACTCAGGAGCTTGCACTCTTGGTCGTCTCTCAGGGACTCCTCTGCTTGGCCCGCATTTAATTGCCCCCCGCCTCCCCCTTCTAGATATAAACAAGGGGGATAGTGTGAGAGCGGGGCAGCAGCTGAGGGGTAAGCACTCCGAGATTTCAAACTTCAGAGAGTTTGGAATCAATGCAAAGCTTATCATTGCAATATGTTCTGGTAGAATTACAGGAGGATGCATTTTTGTGATGCAAAAATATGTATTTGGCATTATTTCTTTTCAACAATAACAATTATCAATATTTGTTGCTAATTAGGACCCGCAGGGGGCTTGTGATTTGATTGGGCCAAAGAGTGCCATACCAAGAGTAAAGAATCTACATTTATTGCCCTAAAAGTACAAAATGTCACGGTCAGTACTCATTGTCATTTGATTCTTTTTAACTTATTTTATTGTGTAGTTTGCAAAATCCTGACACATACAGTTAAAAATCCCACCCATTTTTCACCATCCCTATTGTGGTACACTACTGCTGCATGAGCTTTAGTCAAGTATGCTGCACAGAGATGAGCCCATCATTTTTTATATTAGGAAAGAGCATTTATTGGAGGGAGTGCTCTCTTTTTTTATTTATTTTTTAACTAAAGACAACAAATCAGAACACAACACAATAACATTCAACAACAACACAAAAATAACCTATAATAAAAACAAATAAGTACAATCCCAAACAGAACAAACTTGGCAAAAAAACTAAAAACAGAATTTAAAAAAGTATTACGAGGAGTTAGATTTTTTATTGCAAGAGAAAAATAACTCACACATGCATAAATGGCTCAAAATAAAGTGGGTAGCAAAAGGGACACACCGCTGACATGGTTCAAATTTCATAAAAGCAGTATGTCTCCTTTTGTTCTTGAAGCAGGGGCGGGGCAGAGACCGTAACATCTCTTTCACCATCCACTCGCCTCATCGATTGGTTCCAGACGCTCTCACAGACACTGGCCTCCATTAGAAGTGATCCATGCTCAGTGTAAGCCCGGCAGCCCGCGGCGCACACACAGCTACAGAGGTGCGCTAGGATCAGGCTCCTGAACTAACAAAATAACTCGGGTTAGGCTGTGTACAGTGTACTTTACAGAAGCTGCCCGCATGTGTGTGGCTTTGTATACGCAGAACTATGGCCTGGGACACATTACACAATAAAACGGCTTGCCACCAATAAAGCTTCCACTGTACTTATAGTCCGCACTTAACATGGTGCAGATGTTTAGACTTGTGACTTAAAATGCAAGTGACAGGTTGTAATGAGTTGATAGTTTGTTGGTATACATAAAAGCTGTTTACATCAGTCAAGTTATGGATATGCGAGGAAAAGTGGAAAAAGTACGCAGAAGTATGCAAAAGTAAATAATATCTAGGAGAGCTAAAAGTGCGACTTTTAATGGTAATGGCTACCGCTATTCATAGATTATGGGACATGAGGGTTAATCTTAAGTGTTACCAAATACAGTAAAACTTTAGATTTGCCCTCACTTATTAATAGCTAATTAGTGTCAAAACATTACTTCAAAGAGAGTCCTACTGGATATATACTTTAAAAGCCACTCAATTCCCAGGCTTAAATGGAGAGTTGGACTAGGTTAGGTGTGTATTGTATTTTTTTGTGTGTATTGTCTGTTATGTGTGTATTGTCTGTTTGTTTTATTTTTTATGTCTGTATCTGTGGGTGCTACTGACCCCTCCTACTCCAAGACACATTTCTCCCTCAAGAGACAACGTAATAAATTAATCTGAATCTGGCTTTTCTCCTTTTCTGTAAGACTTTTTAAAACCTTCTTTCGGACCATGAAATATTTTTATGTAATTGGTGTGTACACAATATTTTGCACTATCTGGGATATTCATTTTTCTCCAGTTTTAAAACCATGATAATCAAAAGGCTTTTCATGTTTTTTGTAATTTTCGAGTGCCTCAGTCTTCTGTATCAATTGTTAATTAGTTTACCCTAGCCCTTACAGTCTTTGGCCCAAATGCTAGCCCTGACCCTAACCCACATGGAAAAGTATCAGTTAGCAGTTAGTTATGATTTCGAATAAGGCCATGTAGAATAAGGACTTATAAGTGCTTATTAAATACCAATCAAGCGCTGATTAATCATACACTCATTAGTGATTTAATAGCTGAGGCCTAATCTAATGTAACTGAATACTATTTTTTAGTGAATATGAAATAAATACGTTTGACCATACACTTTTGACTGATATAGTTTTTAATAACAGGCAAGATGGTGAGTTGTGTGTCCAGGCTGCTGAGATATTCCATCCCATATCTTTGCTCTAATCAAATGCCCGGTGTATTTCCATGTAACCTCGTGGAGTTTCCAACCTCTGTAGCTGTGCACAAATGAACTTAAACTGGACTCGTTCCTCAGACCGGGTCATAGAGACAACATTTACTGTATGAGTGATTACTGCCATTATTACAGGGCCACCACAAAGCCGCCTGGTGCACACGCTCTGCCCTTTACTGCAGTCAAAACAAAGAGATGGAGTGCACCGCCACAGGCCAAACATGTTTTCCATAAGTGAACGTCAAACTTAACAGGCTGTAAAACCTATTAGGGAGCCCTTGCTGTAAAATTTCGAGTCAATAAATAGTGCTGTTAACTTTGAATTGTTTATTGTGTTTATTGACTATTAAACTCATAGCGGTCACAGCAGTTGTTTGACATAATAAAGTAAAATGCTCGCTAAGCAGATTGCGGTTTCACTTGTTCGTGCATTCCTGATGGGAAAGGTTGTCCTAATAAGACAATATGAAAAAAATGAAAACAACAACAAAAATACTAACTATATTTGTCAGAAAGTTCAAAACATAACCCTCTTGGCCACTTAAATTGTCAGAAAAGAACATTGCCTGGTTGAATATTAATAGTATCATAATAATAACCAGTCAATATGGCCTATTGGCCTATACATTACATTTAGGGCGACAGTAGCTCAGTTGGTAGAGCATTGGCCTTAAGGCCTGAAGGTCGTGGGTTCAATTCCCACCTCTGCACCTTCTCCACCGACTCCCACTGATGACTGCTGTCGTTGTGTCCTTGGGCAAGACACTTAACCCCACTTTGCCCAAAGCCCCCACTGAAAGATCAAGGCTATGCTCACACTCAGAGAGCAGCCGTCCTCCTGTGGACTCACCACCTGCAGAGGGTCAGTGAGGGGCTGGTGCTATGAGACTTGGGTGGCATCTCTGACTGCCACCCCCCTGACCCAGAAATGGATTAAAGGGTAGAAAATGGATGGATGGATGGATGGATGGCCTATACATTTACTTTCACTCATTTTGTATTACTCTCTCATTTCGATCACTTCACAGACACTTTTTATTTTCATTAGACACAAAGTGAAGCTGCCTAAAAAGATAACACATCTGATTTGTTCATTACTCGGGTGCCTTTCCTTTTCATACTGAGTGTCAGAAAGACCAGGCGATCGACCCACCTCAGACCCTACACTTTTTGCTTACTTTGTGCTTACTGTGAACACCAACCGATTTAGTCATGGAGTTGTGACATATCACAATGGTTACACACCAGTGGGACTTTAAAACATGGGGTTTAGGTGAACAGAAGGACTTCCGTTACCCCAGCAACAGGATGATGTATGATCATAGCACACTGAGACTGAAAAGGAGATCTGGGAGAGTTAAGGATTCTCTCCAATGGCCCCTCTTTAGTAACTTACTAACAAGCTGGTTGGGGTATTAACACAACCAGAACTATATAATCAAAAATCAAAAAGAAAAAAAGAGAAAAATTTCTCTAGTCAACATACCTTTTGGTCCTCGGTTTGAACACAGAGGCTACAGTATGAAAGCGCTTATCATTACTATCCTCTACCTTTCTGGTGGAGGGTCTGCCTGTGCATTAGCCATCTATATTGGACCTAAGTGACTTCATTAAGCTAAGTCAAAGCTGGTAACTGACCCAATGCAAAAAGTAGACTTAAGCCAATATTATTGTGAAGTCCTCCCTCGAGTTCCTCAGCGTGTTGTACTGTACACAGAATCACAGACTTGGAGTAATGTCGTTTTTTATTCTCCATGTAGCATAACCTTGGTAACATGACCATGTGGCAGACATTCAGGACTGATTTTAATCTTCTGTATTTTTCTACTCAAACTTTAATTCTAATTTCCCAGAAAGGGGGTATTTGACATGGCAGACTACTCCGGCTGAGTTGTCCTCCAAACTGGGACAAATTGAGTGTTGGAGGGCTGCCATGGGGACCGTGTAAAATGTCCTGACAATCATCCACAAAGCCAGAGCATTTTCAAACTTCACTTCTGCTCTTGTCTACCTCTCTGACAAGAAAAATGACTGGTAGATTGCCTTAAGTTTTTCATTTTGTGAAGGAGTGAAGGAAATGAGGTGTATTTGTCCATGTTTGCTTTCGGCTTAATTACAGTTTAGATAACTTTATTTGGTCTATTGTAGTCCCGTGTAGTCCTGTTTAATCCTGCTCTAGTCAAAGTAATAATTGTGAGCCACCATTTCAAAATTCTGACCCATACTGGATTATTGCTGCCAGAATATAGTTTATTCTTGATTTTTGTTCTTCATTGTTTACCATAGTCTTCAATTAAAGCATGTTAAATTGTGCAAACAAAGTATTGTGTCCTCACTCTTTTTAATGTATTATGATTATTTATTCACTTTGCCTTGTGTATGAACTGTGCTATACAAATACACTTGCCTTGAATAATGGAGGTTTTTGTGATGGAACAAGTGTGTGTTGTTGATTGCCTGATTGAGGGATTGATATTGGAATCTAGTTTGTAATGTGGCATGTTTGTCTATTGTGGTAGAAGGAATTAGCCAGTTTAGCTATTCAATTTTAAATAATTGATCATGATATAATATCATGTTTTAATCATGACTTAATATATCGCAATACTTAAAGTTTCAAGTTATACATGTCTTAACAAAAGGACGTGCTCGGTGTTTGAGATTGCACAATGTGAATCAAAGGACAGAGCATGAAAAGCACGGGTTTGACCTGGGAGGGTGCAGGGCAGAGCTCAGAGGAAGCCCCTTCTTACACAGAGACTTTAAAGCAGCATCCTGCCAAGAGTAACATGGAAACAGATGCACATTCAAAGGCTTAGGTATTAATGTGAACACGGGTGGTGCTGGAAAACTATTGATAATCTAATAACTATAATTTCTTTGTGGATTTGACCGGAACATTCCCAAGTCAATTTAAGTTGAGGCTTTTGGTCATAGTGAGTCCAGAATTGATCAGTATCTATTTGAATTGATCAGTGTATCTATTTGAGATATCTACTCCTTGTCAATGTCAAGTTTTAAATAATTTCACAAACAAAAGTACAGTGTGGAATAGTCTTAACCTGTCTTTCTGTGTCTCTGATTGCAATGATTGGCTGGCAAATAAACCAATTAGGTCTTACAGCACCATTTACTTGGAAAAACAGTTTGATTTGCTCGTCTGCTATAAGCAAATCAACAATTTGAGGTTGTGGTTTTGGGCTATAAACAAATGTATTTATTTGATTTGAAAAAAAAAAAAAGCATGTGTTTTAACCTGCAACCAGGCTTTTTGCTCACCTATAGCAAGCTGTGTCCACTCCTCTGTCCCAGACCCTTGTGAAGAACTATTGAACATAACTTTTTCCTATATTTAAATCCATTCCTTTGAACCTCCTTTTTCTGGTGCTACCGCTTCCAAAATATTTTGCACAGAACATTTTTCACTTCTCAGGCAAACTTTGAATGAAATTAACCTTGTAGCTTCTTATAGCTGCTGAACTCTAGCTAGCTGACAGTAGCATGGAATAGCTCCATTAACAAAAGCCAAATATTAACAGAGGGTTGAGTCTTGGCTTTACAGGAAGTCAAAAGTTAACCCCTTAGGTGTCAAAGTAGCAGAATTGTTACATGAGCTCCTGAATTCAAGACACTATACAGCAACCTGACCTCTCACAAATATTTCCCTACATTTTTCTTATATTTATCTGTCATTGATTTTAGTAGTTCTCTCTCTCTCTATCACTCCAGCTCCTTCCATAATTGCTGACCATCTTCTCCCCCAAAAGACCTCCTCTCGTCACTACATTTCCTATAAAATGTACTTTTTTTTCTCATGAACTGGCTCATCCACGTGAAAGAGCCCCTCCTCCCGGTGTGAGTCCACATAAATCGTACATGGAGGAGAGGAGGAGCAGGGCTGATATATGTGTAATGGTCGAACTTTGCCCTGTGTCAGTTTGTGAGTATGAATGATTTGTCAAATTTGTTCTTTGTGTCTAATACATTACCAGATTGTCAAAGTTAATGTTTTTAGGTAAATTCAATCTGGGTCAGTTGGCCTGTACCTTATTTTTAAGACACAATTTCTCCCTCAATTGTCTGCGTTCCATTTCCCATTTACTCTCAGCTCTGTATTTACTTACATTTGGTTCTATGACCTGCAGCTATTCAAAGGCCTGTCAGCATACATTTAGTATGTCATTTCACGAATTTGGAGTGCACATGTAGTAGTAATTTTAAGAAATGTTATGTAGATTTTGTATTTATTTTTATGCATGCCTATTTTTACTTCATAACTTGTTTGCACGAGAGCCAAAGCAATTTCCAAGTTTGTGACTTCCTGTTACACACAATGGCAATAAAAAGATTGCCATTAAAAATTAAACCTGACTTTCAATTCAATTCAATGTATTCCTGTATAGCCCTAAATCACAACAGTAGTTATTGCGGAGGACTTTACAAAACTGTTGATTTGCCAACACAGATCATAATTCAAAACTCAAGAAATCCAACAATAAAACAAACATCTGTCATCTAAAACATGACTCATTTTAGATGCGTTCATGTCCTAAACAT
This sequence comes from Knipowitschia caucasica, assembly GCA_964034765.1. Classification (NCBI taxonomy): domain Eukaryota; kingdom Metazoa; phylum Chordata; class Actinopteri; order Gobiiformes; family Gobiidae; genus Knipowitschia; species Knipowitschia caucasica. Next base: position 10,025,834 of record OZ035836.1, read on the forward strand.
ATTGAGTCAATACCATTTTATTTTCATAAATTTGATGTGAAACAGGCAAAAGTTGGAGCAGTAAAACTTAGAAGAAATAGAGGACTAGTAACATTAATAATTCAAATACATGAAAATGGGTTAATATTCTGGTACAGGGCCACCGATTGTCATTTCTGTATCAAAATAAAATTCTGCTTGTAATATGATTTGTATAGGATTACATTTAGGCTATAACACTTACATTTAGGCTATAACACTTTCTCTGAATACTTACAATAGATGCCATTGTATTGTTGTAAACATGCCTGACACTTCTTTATAGGTGTGGGTATCAAAGATTATCATGAAAATTGACAAAAAAAGACACTCAATCTGTGGGACATTTTGTTGGGGTGAGGATTGTGACCACCTAGCTTGCGGAGAGATGGCATTTTTAAACCAACGAATTGTGGGAAAAAGTGAACGGGCCGTGCCGTCAAAGCCAGGTTGGTGTTTGTTTTGACTTGGAGATCTCTCTGCACTTGGCCTGACCCTGGGTTGCTGAGTTATAACTGTGCCGCCTCATTGCTCCGTGTGCTGCACTATTAGACCCGGGCCTTATTAACGTTGTTTGATGAAGTTTACCATTCAGCTGTATATTCAGATCTTTTGTGAGATATACATAATAATGATAATAATAATAATGAGGAGAGCAACTGTGAATGAGCTTGTCATAGAGAAATGTACATTCAGCTGGAAAAGCTTTTATTTGTTGCATTGAATTAGTAGAAATATTTTGAATGTATTTCCCCACTGTGGGACTAATAAAGGCTTCATTCATTCAGTCATTCATGAAAAAAATGAAACCAACAGTCCTATTCAGTGACACCAGAGCAGAGAGGGTCACAATCGATTACAAAAAAGGCAAGTGAGAGCAATAGAGTTTTGAAGCTAACTGTACTTCTAAACAAGAGTAAACTCACTACATTTTAACCACACAGGAAATGAGGCCTGGAGTCCAAACATCTTACACTTAAAACATGGTCCAGATGAAACTTTTGGTCATAGAATACATGAATCACTGAAATTAATATGTTGATACTGTATTTTTGCTACTGTCTCTAAATTGTCAAAATACTTCACAAAATTGTTTATTTGTCAATAGCAGATTAGAATGAACATTTATAACGCTAATTGTCCAAGACCTCTGTCCTTAGTCCTTCTTTGACAAGGAAAAACTCCAAAAAATCAGTGAGAAAAGAAAGACCTTGGGGAGAACTACAGTGAAGAACAGACCTACTCACATGAATGAGCAGGCTCTAGATGAGTCCAGGGACAATGTTTTCGCATATAAAACAGATATTGTGGAATTTCTGCAAAGGCAGAGAGCAAAATCAAGAAAAACAACCAAGAGCTGTAAAATCAAATCAAAGTGTGATCCTATTCATTAGTAAATGTGCACATATACAATGAATAACAGAACCCGTCTGCCCCGAATGAGGAAATTACTGGACATTAAATAGACCAGAGGAAACAACAAATATCTACTCTAGATATTTCACAAATTAAGTCAGTATTGATATGTTCTGCTCAAGGCTTCTCTTTATGCATCGTTACGCTGATACATTTCTGATATATGTAACCATCTGCTTTGACCTGGACACAGATAATGCTGAAGACATGTTAAAATGCGTCTCCCATCTCTCAGCTGACCTCTGCCAACAGAACAACAGATAATACGGACTGTATTTGAATCCAGAGTTGAGGCTTAGTTAATAACTTTATTATACATTTCTATAACACAGCTCTCACCAATAATCAAATATCTCTATTGTTGCGGTTATATTTTTGCTCAGGAATATGAATTTAGTCAAGTGCGGTTCGCAGCTCTATACAGTAGCATAAGTTCCAGCCAATATAAACAGTGCATTTCTCTTGGCCGCATTTGTCTCAAGTTCTTGAATGTAGGTGCTTCCCGCTGATCCAATTCTTCAGACTTTCTTACTTAAATTACTCTTCTTTTTTTTTTTTTTTACACCACATCAAGTCTCCTGAACCGCCCTAACCACAGCTCCTCATGAGGGGACTGCTCTGTACCGCGTTCTCTGCTCCAAATAGCCCCTCGCTACTCAATTATGGGGTGTAAGAGGCAAACACAGGTGTGGAACGGCAGCAGCAGCGGCAGTGGAGCGAAGCATAAAGCCGCCGTTGTCTGGCAGAGACGGAGCGGGACGTCCTGAGCTCTGCCAGGCTTTGAACTGAGTGGAGTGAGGGCCAGGAGCTAAAAGAGAGCGTTTAGAGGTGTGGAAATCAAACGTCCCACATCAATCATGCATTTCCACTGTGAATTATTCAACAGGGATGCCTGCTCTCACTGCTGCTCTGTTGGCCAGTATTAATGACATTGTGGGGACAAAAATCAGATCCCCTAAGAAAGTGAGTAAGTCATCTTTATTTTTACAGAGCTTTTCACAGACAGAACACAAAGCGCTTAAGAATTGTGGGTATTGATTCTCTCACTCCACACAGTGATGGGAGTGGAAGCCCTCCCACAACGTACAACCTTTGTAATTGGATGCATTTTTATATGGGTTACAGCAGGTTCAATTTTAGGTCAGTGCTCTTAATTATTCTTTTTTACCGCACTTGCAGTGAGCTGTTTAAAGAATGGCCCTGTTGTGTCCTGGTCACATGCCGCTCTATGTGCTCGCCACACTCTATGTGCTACCCATGCTGTTGTCAAAGCGGCCACACTGTGCTTCTCCAGAATGCACCCATGATTTTTCTCTCCCCCTCTCCACTACGAAGGTCTCTGAACGGGTTTCTTCGTCTTCACATTTGTGAGACAGAGATTCACATTGGGCTGAGCCTGATGCTCAAAGCCACAGTGCAGCAGAGACGGAGGTTGTGGAATCCCGTTCTAGTACGAACAGCTACAACGATATTTTCCCTGCCATCACATGCGCGCCTCCTGGCATTGCACTGAGCCCCCCTAAACGGGGCCTACCACATGACTCGTGAAGGACTGCCTTAGGTGAAGGGTGAAATGTTATTTGGGTTATAATTTTTCTCCAGGAAAGGAATGTCCCCAAGAAGCATGGAAACCCAACGACTGTGTGTAAAAAGTGAAGTTTAGAAATGTAACTCCACCACTTTTCCAGTGGTTCCCAATCAGCGGTTGGTGGCCCTGTCGGAGTAGGCTACATGGGCACATTTGGAATTACTTTAGATTTGAAAAAAGAAGACATCTTCAAGAGTGTCATATTGTGTATGATATAGGCAGTTGTGAATGAGTTGTGCAATGCTCACAAAGCTTGATAAAGACCTTTAGGGATTTCATCCAACTGTACAATCAAAACCCCCTCTGCTGCGTCAGTTTTCAATAAGGCCTTGTGCAGGAGAAACTCTATCTCCCAATAACCATAACAACCACTGTCGACTCAGGTAATTATTTTGCTGGATAAACCTTCTCCAGAGCAACTTACTCCTTGGCTGCCGTCTATTTTTACAGTGCAAACAGCAGCGGATTTAGAGCATTAGATTAACTTTAGCTGTGGATCTCTGCTGTGTGTGGCCGGCACAGGAAATTAAGAAACCTCCGCAGCTCTGAGCATATTTGTGTCGGAATTATCTTGGAACAGTGGACTTAAACAAAAGTGAAACAAGGTTCAGTGTGGGCTCCGTTTTGGGGAGAGGGGAGGTAACAGCCCCCCACACCAATGACCTCTCACAAAGTTCAGTGAATTGCTGACGAGAATTGCCTTAAAATGAGCGGGTTATTGGGATGAAAAGAAAATCACTGTGACAGAAGACATTTTTTATTACAAGATAAAAAAGATATAGCCTGAATTTGAAGACTACGACATCAGCCAAAATATTTACCTTTTCACAGTGGAACAAAATATGCCTATTTACCCAACTGTAACCCTTCCTGGTCCCTAGATAAATCATACAGTTCCTGGATATAAATTCTGATGTAAGATTAATAAATGCATACACAAATCACTCTATAAATTAAAGCCTCACAACGTGCACAAAAATAGGCAAACAAATAACTAAAGTAAGAGCTAAAGATAAAAAAGAGCTAACCTTCTTGTCCACCAAAAGATATAAATTGTTCTTTTATTTTCATTATATAGATTTAGTTTATTTGTGTATAAATACAGCATATCTTAGTAGAATTTGACCATGTAAAAAAGACATTTCCAATTGAGTTGGCTAGATTATTAGATATTTATTCATAACAAACTATACTGCAATTGTACTTCTTTGCTTTTGCTTATGTCAACTTTATTTGTATCGCACATTTACAACAACACCAGCTGCCCTAAGTGCTTCACAGGCACGAGAGAGAAAAAATAAAAGCAAACAGCATAAATACACACAAATACGTGTAAAAAGTATAACTCAGTTGGTGTTAATCGCCAGCGTTTTGAAAATTTCCTCTTCTACTCTAGAATTGCACACCTCGAAAACACAAAAAAATCACATACATTTTAATTTCCAAAAGCTGCCCTCTTCTGTCCTATAGCATGCGGGAGCTCAGACAGACTGCGTGTGTGGAGTGGTGCAGACTTTGCGCGCACATCCCATAATACTCCTCTAACACTGCATTAGAGCCGAAACAGCAGCCTCCGGTCCTGTTCCGCACGCATTTACTCAGCTGTATCTCATAGGCCTGGATCAGCGCGCACATCTCCTCTGCGAGCGAGCCAAGCCGAGGCAGCACAACATGTCAGATAGCTTCATTACGCCGGCTGAATGTTTGTGTGTGTTTGGTAATGGTTTAGTGCCGGTTATCGGACGGAGATTAGACCGGCCTTTGGACAGTGGGATTCCTCAGACATCCCACCGGCAATGTTATATATTCACTAAGGCTGCGTGCTTCGTCCAATATATTAGAAAGAGAGGGAGGTTTTTGAGTGGTTTGCTTTGATAAGAGGTTGTGAAGTCTTCCCCGAGTAATATTGAGAGAGATGAAGAGATCCTTAATTCGTCCCACAGTGGGGAAATTTCATGGTTGCATCACAAGTTACAGAACGGTAGGAATGAGGAGCACACAGCACAAGATAAATAAATAAATAATAGTAAAATAATATAAAATTTTATAAAACGGAAACGGAAGCAGTATAAAATCTCTATCTTTAGCATAATAAGGAAAGAAGTCTTATAATCTTCATCTTTAGCATGATAAGTACAAAAACCCCTGACTTTAGCATAAGGAGCAAGTATAAAATTGACATATAATGCAACCGAGAACTTGGAGTGTAGAATAGTGGTTTTTTTACATTGTTGACTTAATGGGTCGATTCTAAACTCATTATATGTCTCCAATTTCCTTACTTTATTGTATTTGTTTGGGTTTTTTTTCACCTAATTTTAACCAGGCATTTTAGTTTGAGATTTTAAGATTTCTTTTTCAAGGGTGTCCTGGCCAAGATGCTTTTTATAATATGAAATGAAACACACATTTTCTAGTAAAAAACAATCAATAAAAGGTACAATATTGAAACAATGAGCGGTCAATTCACACTTAAATCTGAGTTTCTCCTCTTAAATCTTTCCATTCCATTTTTCAGATATAGGCACCCAGCTGTATTGACTGATATTATAGAACTTTTGTATTTAGTCTGGGTTTACAATATTATATACTCCTGTTTTCTTGTATCATTTCTTATAGTTTTTACTCTTAAAAAAGTGATTGTAATATGTCTTAAACTCCAGAGCCAGTCTTGTTGTGTCTGCCGTTTATGGTGCATGCACTCCCGGTGTAGTGCGGTCAGTGTGTGCCCACCTCACTGACACAGCAGAGGATCATGGGAAAACTTGCATGTCGATTAATCATGACAAATGACGTGGAACAGGGCGAGAGGACTGGCCCTGAGCAGCTCTGTGGCCTCTGCATGTGTTGGACTGAAGCACTAAGGAAACATAACATGAGCTTAAACAGTCGTATTAGTTCTAACAAACACACTTTAAATAGTGTTTCCCCAAAGTGGGACTAATAGAGGCTTCATTCATTCATTCATTTATCAATAAAAAAGTAGCATCACATTACAGATTTTTTGCTTGTTTTTACCTTCTTAGTTGTTGCTTTGTTGTCTTACCCACAAACCTGCATGTTAAAGTAATAATAATTGTTTTATTTTTTGAAAAACAGTATTGTATTTCATAAATAATCTATTTTGCTGTAAACTGCCAGGAGATTTCTATGTCAGCACATTTATGATTGTATAACATATTGTGTCTGTATTATTCGTAAATTCAAGTGTGAATTTAAGAGAGACTAGAACAGGTTTTGTGCCTGTTCTAGTCTCTTGAGTGCTTTTAGGACTGTTTTATAATGGAAAATCTTACTGTATCTAGCTCTGTATTAAGCAAAGTAGAATTGTCTATGAGAAGCAGCTCGTCATTTAATTTCAAAATATATATTTTTTAGATTGAAGTTTTTGCTTATATTTGAATTCTCGTGCTCTTCATATTTGTTTACTTGCTTCATGATATAAATCGCGAATGGAAACATATTTGCAATGGTTATAAGAAAAAAATTATAATAGTTACAGTGCCTTGCGAAAGTATTGAACCTTTCAACATTTTGCCACATTTCAGGCTTCAAACATAAAGATATAAAATTTTAATTTTTTGTCATGAATTAACAACAAGTGGGACACAATCCTGAAGTGGAACGAAATTTATTGGATAATTTAAACTTTTTTAACAAATAAAAAACTGAAAAGTGGGGCGTGCAATATTATTCGGCCCCTTTACTTTCAGTGCAGCAAACTCACTCCAGAAGTTCAGTGAGGATCTTTGAATGATCCAATGTTGTCCTGAATGACTGATGATGATAAATAGACACCTGTGTGTAATCAAGACTCCGTATAAATGCACCTGCTCTTTGATAGTCTCAGGGTTCTGTTTAAAGCGCAGAGAGAACCATGAAGACAGATAACTACACCTCAGCTGTAGTTATCTGCAGTTCATCCAGAGTGATCATGGGCCTCTTGGCTGCATCTCTGATCAGTCTTCTCCTTGTTTGAGATGAAAGTTCGGAGGGACGGCCGGGTCTTGGTAGATTTGCAGTGGTCTGATACTCCTTCCATTTCAATATAATTGCTTGCACTGTGCTCCTTGAGATGTTTAAAGCTTGGGAAATCTTTTTGTATCCAAATCCGGCTTTAAACCTCTCCACAACAGTATCTCGGACCTGCCTGGTGTGTTCCTTTGTCTTCATGGTTCTCTCTGTGCTTTAAACAGAACCCTGAGACTATCAAAGAGCAGGTGCATTTATACGGAGACTTGATTACACACAGGTGCATTCTTATTTATCATCATCAGTCATTTAGGACAACATTGGATTCAAAGATCCTCACTGAACTTCTGGAGTGAGTTTGCTGCACTGAAAGTAAAGGGGCCGAATAATATTGCACGCCCCACTTTTCAGTTTTTTATTTGTTAAAAAAGTTTAAATTATCCAATAAATTTCGTTCCAATTCACGATTGTGTCCCACTTGTTGTTGATTCATGACAAAAAATTAAATTTTTATATCTTTATGTTTGAAGCCTGAAATGTGGCCAAAGGTTCAAGGGGGCCGAATACTTTTGCAAGGCACTGTATACTAGCTTCATAGGATAAATTGAAAATGTAATCATTATTGCAATGGTGATATGAAAAATTGCAATATTTAGACTGAACTACAAAAAACAGCACTGAAAACCAAAATTGTAAAATGTCTTGCTTCAACAATCATAATAAAGTGACCAAAGTTCCAATTCCAAACTCTCCATAGTTGCCATCAAAGTGACCTTAGCAGTCAGCCGTGTGTAATGAGTTTAAACAAACAATAAAAGCAGCGCTGAAGGAGTGACGGAAGAAAACTGCAAAAAACGATGATGTCAACCAGGAAGTGACAAAAGACAAGGGCTGGGAGTATTACTACCTACACTACAATGAGAGGAAAAAACCTTACAATAAGCATTTAGAAAATCAACAATGTTCTACTCAATGAGCCACATACATTTTAAACTAATGTGTACTACTTCTTAAAGCTGATGTACCTGATATTTCAAAGGCAGTTTTTTTCATTATTCATTTATTAAACGGTATTAGGAGTTTCAAGATCTCAGTTTGTTATATTACGCAATTTTTGGCTTTGTCTGACAGAAAACTGAAATCGCGACCACTCTTCTCAATCAGCTTTGCAATAGTTACAATATTTTCTGTTTCGATTCAGTGGTCTTATTTTTTCCCACAAACTCCTACTTGCTACTAATACATGGCTGGGAGTAGGGGAGTGGTTTGGAATGGTTGTGAGAATTTTGGATTAGCCAATATATATTAATAATGAATCATAATAATCAGGTCAATCATCGGGAATAAAGGATTAGTACCCCAATATTATTTTTACTTGTTACTTTGATATTCTTTGATATTCCCAACCTTCTTGTTGGCTGCTTTCAGAAAGCTCCAGCTGCTGAGCCATTACTGTTACTCTAATCCCATTGGGGAAAATTATAGATGACTCCCACAGTCTATGTTACAGTTATCATTCCTGTTCAGACCGGGCAGCAGCTGATCAGCCGTGCGGAGCATAGTGGATATTGAAAACCTGGAGATTCCCTGATGTTTTCTGCTGATACTGCTGAATTCTGCGGAATAACGGCAAGTTTATTTGTATAGCACACTTCATAAAGGAAAGGAACATTTGAAATGTACATGATTGTTGTACATTTATCATGTGCATAGTTATAGTACATCTGTTTTTAACCTGGCCTTGAACATTTTTAGGGTAAAAGCTTTCCAGACTTAAGCTGCATGTGAATAGCAGGAGACTCCCAATGAAAATTACAACTATAAACCAAAGTAGCTATTAGGTTTCTTTGTTTGTTTATATATAAATCTCCCATCACGTTGCCCATACTTTATTCACATATTTTGCTATACTTTTTTGGGTAAAACAACATGTATTTTTTTACCTTAAAAAGTTACCAAATCCTGGTTTAATGAAGTTGAAAAGGTAAAAGCATGACTGTCAGTATAGCCTAATAAGCCAATGTAGAACACCTATAATGAGTTGATAGAGAACTGTGCCTTTGTTAGATAATTTGGATTATATGACTTCATTAAACCCTGCTCCTTCCATCAATTTAGTACATTGTAGAAACTATCAAATATAATTCCTGTCCCAATCCAGGTCAGTTATTTGCACAATTACACATAATGTTAAATGTGTACCTTTTGGACCTTTTGGGAACTGTATCAATGTTTTTCCTGGCCTGGACGCCGTGACCCACACCCTTTCCGAGCATTTTATGAGATATTACAACTCCAGCTATAACACTCCCACTGATACACCTGCCTTTACAACACAGCACGCTTCTCAACCTAAAAAAGCCTGACTGCCAAAAAGCCGTATATTTTTACATGTCATCAGTAGAAAGACATGGTCTACCCAAATCCACTGATCCCACATTGAGGCATTCAAACCACGGAAAACCATCCAGGATACACTGTTTTAGTTCATCATGTTATTCCGTCGCAGTAGCAGTGGTGTAATTCTCTAGAGGGAATTGCTTTTGCAGATACACGTACAACTCTTTAAGCACCAATTAGTCAAATCCTCTATTTCTGTGTACAGTAAGTATTTTTCAACAATATACAGTACATTTTTCAACAGTACGTCTTCTTGGCACAACTGCAACCAGTCAGATTTGTGTGTGGAGAACAGTTAAGGGATGACAGTGGCTCAGTTGGTAGAGCATTGGTCTGTGTACCTGAAGGTCGTGGGTTCGAGTCCACCGCCAGACCTTCTTCACCGAATCCCACTGATGTCTGCTGTTGTGTCCTTGGGCAAGACAGTCTACACTCTGCCATTAAGGAGCGCGGAATTAATGTATGCTGCATGCTTTGATGTGTGTATTCATCAAACTGAAAATCTTCGCACTGTGGGATGAATAAAGGACCTTCTTCTTAAACCAGTGATAAGGGGCCTCCAATATGAATACGAACCAACTTGGACTCTGAGGATCACAGGGACTGACCTCCTGCTGCTGCCCTGACTCAGAGCTAAACATGGGAATGCAGCATTTCAAACTTCTTCTCTGACAATGTTCAAATCCAGGGTAAAAACAGTTCTGTTTAGGTGTGCATACAAGTGAGGGATTATTTCTTTACTCTTTTTAATGTACGGTGATTATTTAATGCCTTGTGTGACTGTCTCTGTCTTGTTTCGTTCAGCACTTTGAGTTGCCTTGTGTATGAATCGTGCTATACAAATACACTTGCTTTGCCAAGTGACCAAGTTAACCTTGTAGTGACCCAGCAACTGTATGAGTGGTCAGCATGGCACCTTTACTCTGCATCACAGTGCTCTCAAGGAGGCTGTAAGGTCATTTGTTTGGAAGGTGATCTCTGATGACAGACCTAGCACCAGAAAATCTACAACACAATTATTCCTGGAGCACTGTCCTCTCACCAGAAAATGGTGAGAGGATTTATTGTGGAGTACTATAGACAACCATTATCAAAAGTAAAGGCATCATACTGTCCACTCATAGAGCTACTGGATACACAACATTTGTTTTTTTCACATATATAGTTCGACAATGCTTCTTTAAGATTCAAATGCCGTCTGTGTGTTGGAGTGTGTGGGAATGGGGCGGTAGTAGGTTGAACTTTCTTGCATGTTTCTAATATCTGCTCAGAATCCCAGTGGACTAGCTCCGTCTTGGGTGTTCCTTCGCCGACTCGACTCCGGTGTTGTTGTACCAAAAGCTTTCCCAGCAAAAAGAATAGAAGAATCAGGCGCAGTGACGAGGCCCTTCCCATCACGCTCTCTTCTTTCGCTCTCTCGGCGGGGAGGAGACACGGCGGTAATGAAGCTTAAGTGAGCCCGCTGTCTGGTAATGTAATATACACAAAAGCCCGCTCAGGTCTGGATCCAATAATGTGTCATTTAGCACGTCTGGAAGCGATTGGCCCGTTGATCGGAGTGAACCCCTGTCCTCCGGCCGGCCCTCACCTCACCTCCCCCTGACCACTGGTCGCTGCAGGCTTCAAAGGAGGTTACTGACCACAGGGGCGACATAATGCTTTTATTGATGCGTGCATATGAGCTGCTGTGTGAAAGGGCTCTGTTAAAGAACTCAGTCATCGCTGCAAGGTTGGAATTATCTGGCAATTTATCTCGTTTCTTGGATTGAGACGATCGATTCCTTGTTTGTTTGTTGTCAATAAGCATCATTTACGTTTCATCAGTCAGTTAAAGGGGGTATATGGTGACAAATCAACTTGAGAATGTATGCCCTCCTACTCTTTTACATACTTATTTAGACAGTTCTACAGTGACTCTTGAATGTAATATTCAATTTATTCTCCATCCAAGTCAACCCACAACCTTCTCACAGTGTTCTTCACTTACTATGTTGTTTTGCTTCCTTAATCTGTCAAACATGTATGATTAGCCTGCATTGCGTTTTGGCCCATAGGAACAGTTTAGGAACAGTTAATTTGGTTAGAGGTTTGGGAAAGTTTTGTTAATCAGGTTTTGGCAGAACTTAGCCTCTCATTTGGGTTGCCAGTTTTGGTCGGCCCGGGGTTACAAAACATTTGAGTCAGAGGCCACTTTAGTTTAGTTTATGTCCAAGAGCCGACAACCTGGGTAAGGAACTGTTTTGACTTGAGTCTGAAGCATGACATGTTCATATTTATTCACATTTGAGTAATCTAAAGTTGGCTACTTTTTTCACTTTCGCTCTAGCTACAATAGCACCCTATATGAAATGTTATGGCACGATCAAAAACAACAGTATAGTGGAATGCAGTCAATGACTAGAATAACAAAATGAAAACTCAATTATGTTCACTAATGTAGGGTTATACAATATTATAGTTCATTTTACATGTGTGTCCTCAATGATTTGGCAGTTTGTATACACTACTATTTTGTTACAACTGCTTAAAGAAGTAACTCTCTGCTATTTCTGAATGGCAAAAGTAGCTTTCCGATCAAAAAAGCTTGGCCACCCCTGCAGGGACTTACCCAACAGAAATCAAACATAAATAATGACCAGAACATGCCAGTACCACCGCTTATTATGCATGTGTACTTCTGACGTTCCCATATCCCAGTTTGTGTGTGACCACTCCAAAACGACTCCAGGCTCATTTAAACATTTGCTCAGTCATTGTTAAATTACATGCAGCAAACCCCAATGATAAGAACCCAGAAGAAAACAGTATCCCGTCGCTCCTTTGCCGCACACGGCCCTCCTCTTCCTGCCCACTGTTTGTACAGGCACCAGGCTGGGCACTCACTCAGATCATGTTCCTAATGACGGCTCACTGTTCTGTATTCAGGGAAAAGCGGCTTATCAGCAATTTGTAGCAGCACCCTGTCCACGTACTCCTGAGCAGGGCATTTGCATGTGGGCAGGAAGTCTGGAGGCTAGACTTACCCTATCCCAGGATGCGTGGTCCTGGAGGCTGCCCCCCCGGCCCACACAGGAGCAGTGGAAGGATGCAAAAAGATGGCAGACACTGAGATTTGATGTGCTGATATCTTAACCACTTGGCTAAGAAGTTAAATCATGTAGGAATGCGGGAAATGTATGGGCCATTATTCAGGCCGTTACTTGCATTAGTAAAACCTTTCTTTTAAATTTTGTTGTTTTAAAGTGTAAAAATAAACACATATAAAGCCCACTTTTCTACCTCCACATTTCAAGCTGATGAATTGTATATAAAGTTATGAATATAATCAAATTGTAAATATATTGACACATTGTTATATGCATGCTTATCCTTTGCATTGAATGTAACATTGCTTATGAATGTGTTGAACTCCTAGAGCTGACAATTTGACAGCCTTGACAATACAATCATTTAAGTTAGCGTTAGATTATTTTCTTTTTGCTGTAATTCTAGTAGTTTCAAAATTCTGGGAGTCCTAGTGTTACTTGACATAGCACATATGTATCAAAACCGTTACCAAAGCGCTGCATAAATGAGTGCTCATAAACAAAACAAAGCGAGTAATTAAACCATTGCGAGAAATCCATACTTTAGCATTTTATTCCAGCATGATGTGTCATTACTCATAAATCTTTTGTTCAATTCAAATAAAAATGCAAAAAAAAAGCACCGGTAACAGCCAAACTTGAGCGCCAGGACTGTGGTAGTGTATACTGTCGGTAATTTCGCCACCACAGACCACCACCAGTGTCCATGAACAATGAGTCTGTCAAAGTAATGAGAGGCAACCGAGATTACACCCATGGTCATGTTTACAGTTTTATATTATGTTTAACATGCACAGACTGTACCCTCCAAATGATGCAGTGATTACAATGATAATAACGCTGCAGATTACGGGTTTGGAAGGTGTTTGCAATGATTCAAAGCACTCGGATCCGAACAGAATTACAAAACATTTTGAGCTGCACTTGCACAGCTCCAGATTTAATGCTCTTCAGAGATCCTTTGTTTGTCCCACAGTGGGGAAATTTCAGTGTTGCATCACCGGTTACAGAACAGTAGGAATGAGGGACACACAAAGCAAGATACTGTAGATGAACAATAGCTCTTTAGTAAAATAGAATATAATCTCTAACTTTAGGATAATAAAGAAACAAGTATGAAATCTATAGCTTTACCATATTAAAGAAGCAAGTATAAAATCGCTAACTTTAGCATAATAAAGAAGCAAGTATAAACTCTCCAGCTTTAGCATACAGTAATAAGGAAGCAAGTCTATAGACATGTGGGGTTTACAACGATGGTTTCGACAAGAATATTTTGTTTCTCCTTCATCTTGCAGCACATCGTCGCATGTTGAGAAAGCTGCTACCACATGGAATACTTCAGACACTTGCTGCCGTGAGGAGACGACACGCACTAACCTTTGTGGGGGCAGCCTTATAAAATGTAACCCTAGATCCCACAATGATTATAGGGGCCTACACAGTATGTTCAAGCCATCAACTGAACGTATGTGTGCTTTTATGACCAAGGACAAATACAGCGTGTACTGGCTTACTGTTTTATTTTATGGTATACCAGTCAGATTTCAAAATAGTGACTTGGGACTTTGTAAAAAAAAAACGGAAAACAGGATTTCATGAGAGTATAAGGACTGGGGATTCTCTGAGGATTTGGCCATTTGCTAAAAGCAGAGTTTGCATTTCAAAGCATAGACAATTGAACGGTAAAATAAAATCAATGTTACTTGTTCCTGGCGGTATCACTAGTTTTCATATGTATGTATCTTTGGCCTCAGTTAACCCTTTAATCGTTTCCTCAACCATTTGGTGGATCACTTTTTGAGTCACTATATCTACTTGAAGCAAGCTTGGAACTGAAATACCTCATTGGGGCATCTCTATCACTAGATTTTAGGCACTTTTAGATCTTGGATCTCCTACATCTTTGAAAATCAAGAAAATAAAAAATGCTGCAAGGAGTGAACATTAAAGGGTTAAAAAGAGAGGACTCTCACTTAACCAGCCCAATGAATCAAATAGTGACTCAAGTAACCAAAATTAACATGTTTTGTTAATTTGTTCTGATTTGTTGGACAAACACACTAATACAGTATATTTGGTTTTCCTTATAGGTTCAGCAGCAAGTGATCAAGAGCTGGCGTCCCAGTTGCTGCTGCATCTCCTTTCAAGCAAAGTAGGATTTTATCTTGTATGTATATATTTCACCGTGGTCATTTCTAATACTGATTTTTTAATCTCTATTGTGCAGTTTGGATCAGCATCTCTGTAGCTACTGTACTTTCAAGCAGAAAAACAAGATGTCCCTCTCCTGTCAACACACCATGTCAAGTAGGTTTCCCATAACTTTTTCTAAAAAATGAGAAGTCTCTTGGGCCCCACATTTACAATTCGCATTTTATTTTGAAGAATATACAATGCTTTAATTGTTTAGCCTAAATATATATAAATTAGGATGAGGATTAGGAAAACTTAATAGTCTACTGATGTTTCTTTTGGTTTCACTAAAACTTTAAAAACACTTATACAAACAGGAGAACCATGCAATTAAAGTAAACAATAAGACGAAAATTACCTCACAAACATACATAATTTAAGTTGATATCAATATAGGTAGATAATATGTTATTCAAACCAATTATTTGTACATTTGATTGAAGAGGGTTAGGGTTGTTTGTTGATCAGACAAACTGTGGATCTTGGACTTAAGCCTGTTCCACTGGGTCCTGGACCCCATTTTGAGAAGCAGTGTTGTAAATTCTAAAATAAAATATTTTAATTTTAATAACCCCAACTGTAAAATAAAGGGTATCTTTATGAATCATTAACACTAGCATGTGTTTCTCTCACTTGGTTGGACTTAAGTAAACCCTGAGAAGGCATTCAATTTGAACAGTGCATCAGCAGACACTTCACATATCTGTTTACGCATGCATCAGCCTAAAGCTCTTTGCATCACTCTACGCTAATCGGCCGGCCCTCATCCCCACCACAGCACATCCATCCAACGAGCACGATTTATGGGGTGCCTGCCAGCGTCTCCTCAGCCCGGTGTAAATCTCAGCTCCACGCTCCCTCTGCTCTGGGACCACAGCACACTCACACATGGCTCCTATTACAGAGTCATACAGTAGCCATTCTTCTCCACGGACAGCCCCCTCCCTCCGCTCCGTGACGCTTATTAGAAATGTAACATACTTGTCTGGGAGTTTTTTACAGATTTATGCCGTACAGGTGCGCGGCTAAAAGAGCCAGTCAAGGTTAAAGCGAACAATCGGTACCAAGTGATGTGATTTCACGGGAGCACTTCAGGGATAAGCTTTGTCACATGTGTCAAGTAGAGATCTGATGTATTGAAATAATGTTTGTATAGGCACCGCAGAATAACCTACTGTTCCAAAGTAGGTCTCAATTTTAACAATGGAGTCCTCTAACAACTAAACTTGTCTGAAACTTTCTGGGCATAGTTAATTGAAAATGCACTATTATTTTGTTGCTATTTATGCCAGATGCTATTTCTTTGCATGAAATTTACCTCAGTATGGTAAAAAACTTGATATGCATGAAAATATGTCTTATATTTTAGGTTCTTCAAAGTTGCACCTTTTGCTCTGATTACTGCTTCGCACACTCTTAGCATTCTCTTGATGAGCTTCAAGAGGACTTCAAATGGTCTTCCAACAGTCTTGAAGGAGTTCCCAGAGATGCTCAGCACTTGTTGGCCCTTTCGCCTTCACTCTGTGGTCCAGCTCACCCCAAAACCATCTGGATTGGGGTCAGGTCCGGTGGCTATGTAGGCCAGGTCATCTGGCCCAGCACCCACCTCTCTCCTTATTGGTCAAACAGCCCTTACACAGCCTGGGTGTGAATCTACAGTCAATAGTCATGAAAAGAAAGGAAACTCATTGAATGAGAAAGTGTGTCCAAAATTTTTGTCTGTACTGTATATTTCAGTTCCATGCTTCAAGTAGACATAGTGACCGATTTGTGCTTCTATTGCATTCAAGATAGGAATTTTATTAACAATTACAATCCCCAAATTTGATTAATAAACCAAGGTTTGTAAACTCCTTCTGCTCAATTTGATAAAGCGACTGGGACAAGTGTAGTCTGACCAGTTAGGGGGAAAAGACGAATTGAGTCCAGGTTTTGTAGCATTGTCCATTTTTTCTTATACAAAAGCAGTCATTGTTAGCATCACAAATCTTAGTATGTCGTCATGACAGTTGTGTCTCTGTCAACATTCCACCACACAACACCTACATTATTATATCTGCTCTCAGTTTCTGCAATGGCCAAAACAGTCTGTAACCTAGAGCAGAGTAATAGGACAGGACTGGTACAATGTGAGCTCAGCGTACACATTACACTATAGTGTGTGAGTGAGTGTGCTGTTCCTGATGGACTCCTGACTGGTACCTGGTGGTCTGCTGTCCGTCTGTCAGCACCACATCCTCACAGCTCAGTTTGAGTTGACTGCCAGCACATACCACTACCCAAAACACTCATCATCATCACAAATTTCTTTAGTTTAGTATTCAAGGACACTCACAGGCAGCGGTGGGGTTGGAACCAACACCCCTTGAAAAATGACTTCTTGGACCACATAAGTCTTGGTGATTTTGAATGGAATCTACAAAACAATGCTGTATTGACCTCAGTGGGAAAGAAGGGTGGGTTGTATAAACCCGTGTCAGTATTTCATTATAGAGAAGACAATATAAATATGTTCAAACTTTTTACAAAAGTTCATAAGCCCAGACTTTTACGGTTTCATCCTTAATGCATGGGTTTAAGTTTAAGTTTATTGTCTATTTGGTTGGGACAGTGCATGTTAATACCACTGGTACAGAGGTAACATACCACTCGATCTCCAACGATCTTCGCAGCCTTGGGCAAATTTGCTTCCGTCGTCCCACAGTCGCACTCATTCACCCTGAACTTTTGTACATGTTCATAGTAGTAGGGGAAACCGAAGTACCCAGAGGAAACCTATGCAGACATGGGAGTAACATCAAAAAGGCTCAGGTCCAACCGGGATTTGAACCCAGGACCTTTATGCTGAGAAGTCCCTTTTGTGACTAGTTTTATTTGTCTATTTATTTATATATTTTTACTCTTGAATTACGTCACCTCAGGAAAAAGACTAGGTTGCAAGGCGGGTCAAAAGGCAAGTCTTTTCAACTCACCAGCC
Organism: Knipowitschia caucasica; assembly: GCA_964034765.1. Classification (NCBI taxonomy): domain Eukaryota; kingdom Metazoa; phylum Chordata; class Actinopteri; order Gobiiformes; family Gobiidae; genus Knipowitschia; species Knipowitschia caucasica. The sequence continues at coordinate 10,043,487 of OZ035836.1, forward strand.
TGCGTCACTTTTGGTCGAAAAGCCAGTGTGTTTTCTCAGTGGGAATGAGACTCAAGTGTGAACCAAGAACTTGCTTTTATCTTGTAGTCACTGTCCCCTCCATTCACCCCCCTCTCCTTCCAAAGATATCTCATATTAAATAACTTCTCGGAGTTCATTGTCTGAGTTTATCCTCACCCCGCCTTCTTCACGTTAGGGGGACACTCTATGCCTTTAGCCTTGACCGGGCGTCCTCCTGATCCATGAGAGTGCCGGACTCCTGCCCCACCCTGAGTGATTGATGGCAGGGGTCCTCTCCGCACTCTCCCCCTTGCCTCGGCCCCGGCTCGGCGGACAGCATAGCGTTTCATGAGCTCATCTTTGTGGCGCCCAGTAGCTGCACCTCATGTGCGGACCCTGTCTCTCTCGTCTGGACGTGCACGGCTCCCTGGGGATTGTAACATGTGTGACCCCCTTCACACAGCCCGCGCGTGACCCCTGTACGGCCTCACTGTATCATCACTGTCTCCATGTCGTCAGGCTGGAGCTCGGGCTAAGTGCCAGACTATCCCTTTACTTTGCGTTTAATCCCAATCTAATCTAATTACCAGAGGGCAGCAGCGAAACTTTCATGTCTCAGCAATGGTGCTCTAGTTGATATGTGGTTATATTACTGCTTTATTTCTTTAATATTGGTTTGATATTGGTGCTAAATGCCTTTTCAGCCCCATTGTACCATTATGATTTGGTATGCTGGTATATAGTGTAATTCTAACCTCATAATGGGTCACAGTGAATCTAATTTGATTTTCATTCCAGCCGGTGACAAAAGTTTGAGCCACTCAACCCAAGTGCAGTTTCTTTATTATTTTACTAGAATGTCAAGGTGAAAAAAATTCAATATTTGTATTACATAGAATGCAAGTTGAACTCCTGCCTGCCAAGTGCAGGGCGTGAACATACATATCATCAGTACAAAGTGCTGACATTGGAGCGAGCAGCAGATTAAGTTATTTCATATGTGCCAAAACGTTGGTGTAACATCAGAATCCCTTTTTGAATAAGTCAAATACAATGGGCATATGTCACTGTCACTATCCATTGTGACAAATGGTTTCTTTTATTGTGCCACCTATTCATTTACAGGCAATAATCCATTAATATAGATTATTACTATAGTTGTTAGAACGTTTCATATAGGCAGTGGTCATGCGGACAAAGGCTAGAGTTGACGTTTAATACTAGAAATGTCACCCACTGAATAACTGTGCACTCGAGAAACAAGCATTCAGTGCTGTGACTATGTAAATAGAAGCACACTTTCTTCTTCTCATGTGGTTATTGTAGCTCGTCTAAACCCCTTGCCTTCACACTTCCAACTGCCCCATTTCAGAAGTGTCTTCATGGAAACTCTCCTTGCATGGCTTACACTCCAAGTCACGCTGCTCCTTTCATCATGTTGCCCACCTCACCTTAACCTCTTCCCAGGGAGCCAGCAGAGGACTGTCTTTCTCTGCATGTGCCACATTCCACAGGGGAAAGAATCCAAGGGCACTGATCACCTAATCTTCCCAGTCTGCATTAGCACCTGTCAGGGACGAGTCGCGAGGAGAACTTTTGTTTGGCAGGTCTTTGGGTCATGTGATGGCAAAGAGCTCCTATCTCTTCTTTGTGAATTGAAAAGCTGTATGTAGCTTATTGTGTAACAGAAACAAAATAATCAATACTTAAACTTCAATACTAATTAAAATATATATATGCAAGGCACGTTTGTTTGTATAGCACAGTTCATACACAAGGCAACTCAAAGTGCTAAACAAAACGTATGTATTTTGACTGAGAGTCTCGTCACTACTTGACAAAAATATGCGCAAGTCATATTTTGGGTTGACGAGCGCCTGGCTGTGTGGCACGTCAGCATGCTTGTGCATGCTCCAGGCGTTTGAGTGCCGGTCCGTGCAATTATTGTCTGACGTTAAACCGGTCCAGGGCCCCTAAAATGGTTGGAGATCGCTGATGTACACTATTAGAATAACATCTAACTGACTTCAACATTAATATTTTAACTAATGCACTATAATCATTGATCATGATCAGTGTAAAAATGCTTTTTCTTTGCTTACGGAGCCAAGAGTGCAGTTTTTCCCCTACTCTTAAACAATGCAAATGACAATAATTAGATAGGGATAAAATGAACTCACTAGCTTTCACAACATAATTCATGAGGCAAAACTAATTTTATTCATTTGATTCAATAATCAAAGCATAACCCAAAAACGTCATTATATTGGTGACGGAATTTGAATTCTCTATACTTACTTTCAGAACACATTTGGAAAATATATTACCTATTGCACGGTGGATCGTTCAAACTCATACGAAACCAGATCTATCACGTAAGAATAGAACTCCAATGAATGTCATCCTATAGCGAGAGTCTGTCCCGCGACCAATCAGATCTGTCGGCCAGCTGTTGTGAGGTGAGCCTTGCGGAGCGCAGAGAGGACCAGGCAGTCTGAGGTCCTTCACATAAATCATGCGTGCACGGAGCAGTTGCCGCTTCTGTCTGCTCAGGAGAAGAAGACATAGACATTTCTGCCATAGCTGCTTTTCAGAGCCCGGCCTGTGTTAGTGTTTACTGTCTAAATTGTGAAGACGTACAAGGAGCTGTCATCAGCGCATTTGTTTTTACTGCCGTTTAAAACCCACTGTCAGGGTTTTATGTTGTGCTATGTGCCATACCATGAGACATGGGGCACATGTGAGTGTGACTGATATCAGGTTGAGTTGTCATGGTTTTGTTCAGTTTGACATCTTTTTTAAAATAGTAATTGGCCAATACTTGTAAAAAAAATTCTATCTCAATCTCCAATTCTTTATCTTACCGCAGTATATAAAGATGCATTGATTGTTGGCCAAAATAAATGTCATGTCTTTATACTGTATAATTACCAATATTTGTTTCACTTCCGCTGACTGTCCTTGAAAGCAAAATTTCTTAAAAAACACCAGAATAGAGTAAGTTACAGCTTTGAGATTTTGTTTTTGATATATGCTCATGCCCAAAACTTAACCAGTTACCAGTGCAGGTACTGAAAAGATGATTTCAAGTTTTGTGTTATTAGTTATTAAAGTAAATGAGACGTCAGATTTGGATAAAAGTTCAAATACAGTGACAATGAACTGCATAGATCCAAACATCGGCTAATACCAAATCTTGCAAATATTCCTGGATTGGTTCTGTTTCCGAACGCCGTATCAGCACATCCCTGCATATGTTTATGGTGCTTGCATAGCATTATTGCTTATAAGAGAGTCAGATAGTCAGATATATTTCATTTGCCATTTGCAGTAAAACCACATTGGAATACATTTGCAAAAGTCCCCAGTGTGCACCACACAATCACATGAATACACAATGTTAAAACTACAAGAATGAAACAAACTAAAAAAAAAAGTGCAGGAAAAAGTGTTCTTAATAATAATGACAAATACATGTAAATGAACAGCTATAATTTTGCTCAACAGTTTGTGAAACATCTCGATAAGTTCAGATACAACATTGCTGAGTTTTCCCATGTTTGACTCAGCCTTAATCTTTCTAAGTGATCTCGACCCCTCTTGGACTTACACTGTAAATGCGTCCATGCAGAGAAGGTCTAGTTTTCCCTCTTGTCCAAGGTTATTTAAACCAAACCAACCATTCTATATAAAGTCTGAATCCCCTTAGTGCTCGGTCCGCAGCCTAATGCCTGACACAGGAACGCTGCTTTGCATGTAGCCTGATTATTATCTGCAGCACAAATTGCTAGCAGCTGCTTTTTCACTCACGGCCTATGCTCAAGAGTTTGTATATTGAAACTTGTTCACATTCCAGTGAACAATTACCACTTTTAACTTTCTCACAATAAGCTCAATGTAGTTTACATGAAGTACTTTGTTGAAAAATCTACTTTAAAGGGGTTTATAAGCCTCTGGGGCGAGTGCTGATCTAAAAGTGTGCTTTGTATGGTCTCTGGTAGCAAGGACAAACAAAGTGGAGAAGTCCATTCCATGCACAAAGATGATTACCGGACTCGCAGAAGTAAATGGTTTACATAATAGAGTTTGACTATAGCCCCATGCGAGAAAAAGGCTCAAAGGATTTAACCAGAGCCAACACTTGACTATGCAAACACTTTCTTCTCCGGCTGCTTTATAGAAAGTACTTCTGTACACTCTGAGAATTGTTGTTGTGATAAATTGGAGCCATTTTAACTGTCTCTTAGTTAGATTTTTTCTCAGGGCAACAGGCCGTTTATTATTGAACTGGTACCATTACAAGGGCATGTAACAAGCTGTTCCTGTTTCAAAGATAAGAGATCCTTTATTTGTCCCACAGTCGAATTCCAGTGTTACAACACACGGTATAAACAAATCTAAAACCTATAGCCAGTCACTTCATAACATGTATTTTCACGTGTGGAAATACATACCAGCTGCTGAGCCAAAATGAACACACATAGGATGAAAGAGGACACTAAGAAGTTATCGTATTCTTATTAAAGATTAGATTATGTAGTAGAATCATAAATTGTACCACTCATCCTTGATTGCTGCAATATAAACAGGACTCCTGAAGGCTAATATAAGATGTTTGGAGGGTTGCAATCATTAGAATTCTGATTCAGTTGGAGGGCAGCTACCAATACAACTCCATGCAAAATAAGCTGTTTAAAAATAAATATTGAAAAATGTAATGTCTAAATGTTTTCCCAAATCATGATTTGATAGTAAGGCTTAGAATGTTCTTTTAATAAGACAAAGATTCCAAAGACAATAGTACTGAATTAATTACCTGACACGTTTGGGCGATAGACCTACGGCTTCGTCAGTGGTGACACAGTGTGACGTGTCTCTTATCAGCTGTTGTTACTGGATGTGGTCTGACAGATCGGGGAAACCCGTTAGACTGACCCAGACTCACCTGCAGTGCTGTGGTCTCTGGAGAGGTGAGTCCCATATGTGGGCCGCACACATTATTAAAATAACCTATAAATAAGAAATCATGCTTTTTTACATTTAATAGTATTACGATTTTATAGTGATTACAGTCACAAACCTGCCATATCATTCTTATGCCCGAAAGTCCTTTATGCATATTGCCAATACTGAGAAAACAATTAGACCACAGTTGACACGTACCTCCAAAAACAATGTGGAACTTTGTGACAATGTTCGGTGCATGTGGATTGGCCCAGGAATTACAGAGAAAAAAGCTTTGCAGTCTGACTTTTCACAGTTGCCATAGAAACTGCCACCACATCACAATTTGAATATTGTGATATATAAATATCAATACAGTTTTGGCCTTGTGTGACAGACAGCAGTGTACGTCTTAACTCCCAACAAGCGTATTTCACATGGTCTGTGAATTTCTAAGAGAGAGCCAGAAGTCATTTCACCTTGACATATCACGTGTTATTGGTCACAAGGTAAAGAAGACATCTGTTAATTCAACTAAATCCACTAAAAAATTTAACAATATTGGCCTCACAGTACCGACAATAGTGGCATGGAAAGTCAATAAGGATCTGCGAAGCGAAGTGGAGTTGGACAGGTTGTCTTCTTGTCAAACGCGGCCTAGCACCTCGCAAGCAGTTGAACAGTTTAACCCGTAATTACTACAATTAAAATAATACTCATATTAACAAAGAAAAATTGCTTCCAAATGTTCACTCCACTCGCACACGGGTAGAAAAACAAGAACACATGGCACGGCTTTGGCACCTTCGCCGGACACATCACTTAAGTCCATTCATCTCGCATGCAAATTAGTAACTATAGCTGCAACGCTTTCTGCTCGCCACACACAACGCAGAGTGGTGTCATACTTTCCCCGAGTTCACGATTCCATTCTTGTCTCTTGATGGAAGTACACGACCCTGTCTCCCGCTCACGATGCATGCTGGGAAGTCCCCGAGATGTGGGTTGTCTGCATCGCTTCGAAACCCGACCACGGGGAAACAACCGTGCGATTTTACGCTTGCGGCAGTGTGTGAAAATATAGCCGTTTACGAGAAGTGTGATGTTTTGGGTGTGTGTGTGTCTGTGTGATTGATCATTTCATTTCACTCTCTCCATCACGTCTTACACAGGGCATAGCAATAAATGTTGCTGTACAATGTCATTTTTTTTTTTTTTACAGTTGAAATTGCAGGGGTCAACATCAAAGTTTCAAAAATGCACGGTTAGATTCAAAAATGTCCGCCACATGCCCTATAAAACCCACTGGACCCCTCAGTCAAGGGACAAAGAGAAACATTAAGCACTCCAAAATCAACACAATATACTCCTCTTGTTCTTGCCCTTTTCACTGTTCACAGATTGGGACCTTCGCAAGTATTACAACTTTTTTTCTTTTTGGCAGTAACAAGCCCATGTCCAGTAAGTGCCCTCCCATAGCAGTATTGATGTAGAGGCCCGGTCGGAGGTTGCAACAGTGTGAGGGAGTGATCCGAGGAGTCCCGTCGACAAAATTACAGCCATGACCCTGCAGATCAGTGATTGATGTCAAATGTGACCGTGGAACACACCAGGGGATGTTGTACTTTGCATTTTATTGGCCACCGTGTCGGGTCTCGATCCTGCCCTCGCTTTGTTCACCGCAAACCTGAAGAACCGCTATTGAAAACACAGAGGTAGCGTAGAACAACAGACCTCTGACAAGTGGGGGAATCATATAGGTTATTATGTCTGCCTGTGTTTCATGAATGGGCAATTTCTGCAAAATTGCTTTGACTTAAATCATGGGGCCGTACGGTTCTGCTGGGAAAATAAGCTAACCTTGTTTAATGTGCGAATGTATTGTACTGTTATGTTTCTAAAGGAATTTCACAAAGATTCATTGTGTGACTGAATAGTAGTGTGATGTTTTACTCCTGGACATTGAAACAGCTTTATACTAAATGCCATCAAGGTTTTTCAGAATCAGAATTCTTTGTATTGCTATCGTCAGTGAGCAGGAAGACACAAACAGGGACATTTCTTTGGCATACGCAGTAACAAATAAACAAAATTTCAAAAATCGTAATGATACAATTCTAATATATAAATATACACTGTTAACATTTTCCAGTGCAAGTGCCTTAAATTAAAAAGTAGCTATTAAGTTTATAAGTATTTTCTTGGGATGTGTTTTAGAGCCGTGCTTTTTGTTTTTGTTGTCTGTCAGCTTTCTTATTTCATCTTATTCTATGCATAACCACATTTAAAAGTTGCATGTTTGCAAAATCACCACAACAATTGCACTGCATAAGCTTAAGCATTATATGAATTCAGTTTATTATTCTTGGTGTAGAATTAGTTTTTTTTCACTAGTACAGATTGTTTTACTCATTTGTTCGATGAATAATTCACAAGTTTGAAGATTAAGCTGATGCAAAAAAGACACAAAAAAGTACAATTACTATCCCGATACTGTTTATTTTTATATTTAGTTTTCGTTTGAATGAGAAATGAATGATGAGGAAATATTCAGAAAAATCCACCAAACAATATACCAAATCAAAGTCATTTAAAATCATGTAAAAATGATCATTACTGTTTTGAGATAAAATACTTGCATATATTTGTATACATCGCATGAAGTTTGAAAGGCAGTGTTTGGATTGTAGAATTCTTTACGAAGTCTGAACGTGATGCTGGTTTCATTTTGACATTAGTTCACTCTGAAGTCAACAACGCAGGGCCACCTCTGTCATCTTTTAGCGTTTCCACAAAGAACCGGTATAGTTTGAACCTAGCTTTATTACCAGTTATACATGGGTTTTATATCTGCTCTGGAAAGGGACAGCATATCAAAGCTAGTAAAGCCTATTTCTTTTGCAGCCAAAACCCTAAACTGCTTTGTGATAAATTGAATCTACTCTTTCTAATTATTCTATTCTATTTAATGATTTCATAAAAGTATATTGAACTTGCATGAACCCAATGACCCTGACTTTTTAGATCTTTACACTTTTTACAGTCTCCAACGTCCGTCTCCTTTCTACATAATGGGGGAGACGTTAAAAGAAAAAATAAACCGTCTGCATTTTTCTGTTCGTTTATGCATACTCAGAGAACTGGCTTTTATAATTCCCCGATTCCCCTGGAACGTGCTTCGAAATGTAAACGAGTACAATAAATTCAGGTTTTAACTACCTCTGTGGGAATTCTGTGCATACTGGTGCACAGACTTTTGTAATTTTGAATAAAGCACACATAACTCCTTTTTTTTCCAGTTTTTGTCCATCTCATAGAAGGAACGACGAGCCGTGGTTTCAATTGTGGAAGTAACGGGCTACAGTTTTCAACAGGATCACTCCACACATCCCAAAATGGAGCTTTATATTACTCCAATGTTGATTATTATGTGGTTGGATCTATTTATGTAGTGTTATGTGGGGACTGCAGAGGGTCTACTCGGATCTGGTAAGGAGGATGACAATAGCAAAATGTAGTCTGAAGAATCTTTGGAGATATGGTTTACATTTCCAATGGATGTCTCTATAATTAATACATGAACATGCATTCAATTCAATCCAATTCAAATTATTCTTGTATAGCCCTAAATCATAGTAGTAATCTCGGGGGACTTAACATAACTGTTGAATTTGCCGACACAGAGAATCACAGAGAATGAAATAGGTCAAACATCAAGAAATGCAAGCATCATAAAACACATAGAGCCATTGGTCCATAAGGGGCAGATAACCAATGTCCATAAGTGTTTATAAAGTCCATAAATGTTGTTGAGTGTCCTGGCTCATCACCAGTGGAAAAAAGTGAGAAGCATTATTTTGGATTAAACTTTTTTCACACATTTTCTTACTTAAAGAAACATGTGTAACTTTCTTGAGGTGAAATGTTACACAATTGAATATATTCTCCAAGCAGATCAATCCTTCCAATGCCTTCAGGGAAACCTGTCAGTAGTAATGGTTGATCCTGATTGTTCAGGAGAAGCTCATGCAATAAAAACTGCCAGTCTATTATGGATCTAAATAGTTACCTAAAATAAAGTCACTTTAACACTGACTTTGTAAAGACTTTTGAATGTCGGCAGTGGTAACTAACATAAAGAAAGCACAAAAGTTTTTAAAAGGAAATATTATCCAATATCTTTGGCCACTAAAAAATACAGTGAGAAGTTTTAATTTTTCCTGTAATGTTTTAAAATGTGTAATGATATCTTAAATAGAAAATAACAAATGCCGTGACGATACAAAATCCACATATTAATCTTGGATCCTCCTGCATCTGCAAAGAACGAGGCAGGACTTAAGAGGCTGCCAGGCGGGGAGGGGGGAGCAGCCTGTGAGTCTGGGCTGGGGATAACAAGTTCACAGGTGCAGGTAAAAAAGAGGCCAAGTTCAGGCGTGCCATCATCACACCATAAAACAGCGGGTGAATAGCAATGAAGAGACTACAGCTGTCATAATGAGGGCAGCAAAAGTAGAAGGGAGGCAAGTATAGTGCTCAAGTCACCATACTTGTGTCTCCATGTGCAGCTCGAATGACAATCTGTACTTTTTGACTGAACGTTTTATATCTCAGTCTTGACTACCTTGCCGTATCCTGTATTGAAGAAGATACCTTAAGGAGGACTGTATATACAAACAACATATGAGGTGAATATTCAGAAAAAGTTCTTTCACTTTTTCCATTATGCATGAGACAGTTGGCACAAATCCAGAAGGTCCTTGGACTGAGGGGGACCAAGCTGAGAGAACAGGGAGCTTCATACTACAGCCTAATTTAAACAGGCGACGGCTATGGCGCACACAGGAAATGAGAGGTGGAGAGTTCCTGGGACGGGTCTGAATTGGATGCTTCAAACCAGCAGCCATATTGGAGAACGTGAGCCTGTGTGGTGTTGTCCGGGGTAACAGTAAGGTCATTGAGAACAGCATTTCCTCCCTCTTACCGTCAACTGGGCTTGTCAGCACTGCTATCTGGGCTCCCACATCCCTCCTGCAATCTTATCAATAGGTGGGATTCACAGTTGCCGCACATTCAGACTTTCAGAACCGGAGCTGAATAAGACCTCCCGTCGCTGGCCACCCTTCTCTCTGATATGCTGACGGCTTTGATTCCACGTTTGCAGAGCGGTCTTCATCCGATGGAAGGAAGTGAAGTTGAAAAGCAAAGTCCAAAAAGAAAAAAGAGAATAAAAATAGGCTGCACCTTGAAGACTGCAACGTTTGAGCGTGCGGTTTTGATTGAAAGCAGGCTCCACATGTGATAGTCAGGCGCGGGCCGGGGCTAAGCGTTCTCATGTCATACCGGCCAGGACTAAGCTGATCTGGACTTTGTAAGATGTGGCCAGCTTGGGAGTTCTCACTGCTCAGAATTATGCAGAACAGAGCGCAGTGCCAGGTTGCCAGATTACCAGGTCTAATCAATCTGATTAGGACGCGAGGCCGGACACCTCACCCACATCTGCGCCACATGGTTTAGCTCCACATGGTTCAGACTGACAGGAGTTGGACCAAAGCATCACAATGTGGAGAGGTGCCAAAGATTGTTTCAGCTCTCGTGGAAACAAGGCCTTTGTATCTGAGTTGTATTTCTTAAAAAAAAAATAAAAACATTGTCATTCTCCATTTAACCTTCCAAAGAACTATTATAGAGAATTAATTACATGCTCATGGGCTGGCTCGGGTTCTCTCTAGTCTACAAACAATGTCCACAATAACATGCACTTCAAGTAAACCGTAGAAATGACCTTTTTCAATTTAAACACTGTTCTGGGCCCGATGATTGAGGTCTCATGGATCGGCTTTCTCAAATCGGGCATGCACAACTGGTGAGAGCCCAATCTGGTACTATGCCGTTTGTGTATACGCTGGGTGAAGATTGTTGCAATGAGTAAAAACAGCCAGGGAAATAATACTCGTCATGTTTGGCTGTGTCTTCACTGTTGAGCAGCAATGACAAACCTTGGACCTAGCAAGAAAAAAAGGGAAAACAATGTGTTTTTCAAAAGTGTGGTTACATGTAATAATGGTATTTTTCGTAATCACAGCTTCAGTATACAGAAGTTTCACTTCTGTATACATAATTCTCTTCCCTCAGAAGCCATTCAAATCTATTCAGCTTCGTGACCTGTGTGTAGACTGGTCTGACTGATTTCGATTTAAACGAGTTTGGTTGTTTTGCATGGTACATATTTTATTAACCCATGGTAACCATAGACTGTAAATAATAACTGATGTAGTGACGACTATCTCCGCCATTGAAAATTATGCGTCATCACTTTCGGAAGGGGCCACTCAGGAAAATGTGAAAAACGTATTTGTGCATGCGTTAGCCGTCACAAGCCCCATTCATTTAACAAGTGCATTCAAAAGTCCACAACGGCTAAACTAGGCTGGTCCAAAAAAATACCCTCAACATTGACACATGCTGGAACGTAGTATTGAACCAAGAGACAACTTTTGGACCATCCTATACACTTGTTTTTGAGAGGAAAAAAGACATTAGAATTCATTGGATAATTCTGTTTCCAGGTACACCACCACCTCTTGAGCCGGGACCTGCCCCCACTGATGTAAAGAAAAGAGTAAAATAATGCATATATTGAATTATGACTGTGCTGTAAAACCATTGTCATGTGACTTCTGACCTTGGCACCAGGAACTAGCTTTTGGAGACTTACCAATTCAAACCAAGTGACCCGTACCATATGTACATTTATACAAGGTTTTTCACATTAACTTTTATGATAACACATAGTTTTATTATGACAGATGGCATGGCACATTTGGGGACTGGGATATCTCAACATTTGATACCAATTTAACTGCTCACATTCATTAATTTCTCCATTATGCCCAAGAACAGCACTCCCCAGTGAGCTCATTTTCAGCCCCTGGTCAGGAACAGCTTTCAAGTATTTCCAAACCTACTATTATAAACAGGTGTCCGTTTGGCGATAAAAAATGACATTGTAATTCTGTGGTTGGACGTTTTGTCAGAGCGGATTAACACATCATCAGTGGCCATTTATTTTTATTGTGCCAGCTTCATGAGAGTGGAAGTCCTGGGCTGCCGGGAACATGGCTCCAATGACAAGTTCAGCCTTGACCAGTCGCAAGTAATCTCCTGAGATCTGTGCTGCTAAAAAGTTAGATTCTGAAGGACGATGAACCATATTGTGAAGAAATGTCACAAGATAGAATGATCCAGGTGATGTTTTTCTTTTCCTTTACTGGTCCGAAGGTTCATGATTGTGGGAACTGAACTCACAACATTACACAAAGAGAAGTTTAAATGTTGCATCAAAAATACTCATCAGATTATATGATAGAGATTTTGAAGCCATTTTTTTTATTTTTTATTCATAGCATACAGGGAAAAGAACCTAAAAAAGAGAAGTATAGAACACTTGAATTGGATTATGCTTAAAAACTCATTGGTTGAAGTTTAGGTTTTGCGCACATTATACAGAACCAGTATAATGTGTCTTTGGATTGTCATATTGTCACAGTTGTATCAGGGCTTAGGCAGTTTTGACTTCAGCTTAAACCCCTTTCGGTAACACTAACATTCTTAATACACAAGTTTTTTCTTGATTAAAAATGTATAAGAGTGTTGAAAACATGTGACCTAAGACCTACTGTTACTACGCTTGGTGGCTCAGTTGCTGAATTACAAATGCTTACACCTCAATCATTTTGTAAGTTTGACCTCCAGCAAATTACCCCCATTGGTTGAATGATGAGAGGTCTTCAATCCTACTATCAACATCGAACTTGGTCTTTGACAGTGGTTAAATTCTCAATTTGAAGAACTCTTGTAAGCCCTGACCTTAAACTCGAGAAACCACTGCACTTGATCACACAATATCCCATAATAGACATTTCTAACCCGCAGAACTGCAGATTTTCAGCCCCCTGTCAACCCTAAGCCTTTAAACAGTCTATCCCTCACGGTGCAGTGGCGCAGGGGAACTGACAGGCTCTGGTCTCGGCACTCCCTCTCCGTCTGGTTCTTATAAGGGATATCAAACGGACAGCGCTGCACCTGTTTCCGACAAACTTCCACTACGTGTTTTGCAAAGGAGGCTCGTGTGTGGCTCAGCTCGGACGTGTTTGGAAGCAGTCCTAAATGAATACAATTGTGGACGTCATTATTGATGTTGCCGGTGTTGCGGCCGTAGATGGGTGATAGATGGTGAGGGAAGAGGACTCCTGCTGGACTAATAGATAGCGGTATTACAAACACAGGAGAAGGGAAGATAAAGTTGAGCCCATGGGATGACCAGGAAGTGTTGTTGTGGCGCACAGCAGGGGACACAGGTGAAATGTTTTGACAGTCTAGTGGTCGAAAAACACATTTTATAATACAGGTGTAATCATATAAAGACATCACGATTTATGTATGAAAAGATATAGAATGTATTCAGATGTCTTTGGCGTGTTGGTTTTGTAGTTATACCATGTAGGACTGTAAACTCATACTGCTATAGTCATTTGTAAATTTTTACTAAAAATAAAATACTTTTATTGCACAAAAGATTCTCTAGCCAACCAGTCACAGACTAAGAGTTTTTTTTACTGTGTTACAGGAAAGAGCCACATCATACAAATATGCACTACATAGACATCACCCCATCCCTTACACACGCACGCGCGCACATACACACACACCTCTGCTCAGACAGATGTATTGTAAATGTCATCAACATGATAATGACAGAAATTGACTGTACTAAAGGGCTGGACTCGACTCTCCCCGGTTTGCGGGCGCTTCCACCGCTCACTTTAACTTTTTATTAATGGTTTGGCCCTGGTTCTAACCGGGCGAGTCGATACCAGAACAATATCACGTCAGCAAACATCAATTATGATTCCGAAATGAAAAAAGCAAGTTTCAAACCAGTATTCAGCAGAAACACAACTGTCTTTATTCAACCATGATTCACTCTCTGACTGCATTCAGCAAAAGATATAGATTTGACACATAACACCAACACAACTTTAGCCGATTTAGAACCACAGACACATGTTCAGTCTAAGACCAGATACTTTCGCATTTGATTGAAGACAGACACTCACCAGGCACAGTTGGCTTATCTCCTGGTGTAGCTGGTGTTAGCTGGTTTTAGCATGTTAGCCGGTGTTACCCGATGTCCGTAAATTTAATCCATTTGGTCAAACCACCTCCAGACTTTTCGGTTCTGCCTCTACTTCTGCTGCTGTGATCTTTCATTTCACGGTTGACAGCTTTTTTACTTTTCTCTGCATTGTAATGTTCGTGGGAATCATTCGGCTCCGTCCTTAGCGCTAGCTCCACAAACACCTTCTGGTTTCTGGTGGAGCCATCAAGCTCACGCTGGTGTCCTCTCCTCAAACTGAGGAAGGTGTTGCCCTCATCCAGCGACCAAGGAATTGTTTTCCGTACGGACGTCATGGGTCGAGGCAACGTGTTGTTTGTTATGATATTTGCAACAGCTGAGGCAGCAGCTGCAGAGTGATTGACAGCGCATCTGACCAATCAGAATTGACGTTCGCCGCCGTCAGATTGTTTTGACGGCCCGGCTAGTGGAGTGAAGTCGGCCTTTACTAAGGGTCAGAACTACATAGAGAATGAATGGCAGCACCACCACCAAGGCGTTTTTAACGCTTGTCGTGTGAAAGCCCGAAAGCCGCACGGAACCAGCCAAAGAGCCGCATGTGGCTCACGAGCCACGGGTTGGCCACCCCTGCTCTAGTCTATATCTTTTCACTTTTGCACATTTGCTGTCTTTTTGCTTACCCTGAGTAATCCTATTTATGCCCCATGTGACGTAAATTTCTCCATTGTGAGATCAATAAAGTTTTATCTTATTTGTTTATTTCAACAAAAAATCTACATAATTTGTAGTGGGGCTGCACTATTTATAGAATTCGTATGACATAAAGTAGTAAAGCAAAGAATAATTGTACAGTATGTATGAAATTTGTCATTTCCCACAAAGACGCTGACTAAGATAATAAAAGCAATAACAAAAACACACTATAAAACAAACTAACAAACAAATAACTAAAACCAGAAAATCATTGACAATTTTATACATTAACCTTTTTTTTTGAGTGTGGGGAGGTTTAGTGCAGTACATAGTTGTTGGGCCAGTGAGTTCCAAAAGGAGGGGACAGCGATGGAGAAGGCCTCCTCTCCATCTTCTGGAGGACAGGGGTGATGTGTTCACAGTACTTTGTGTGTGAGGAGGTGAGCAGAGGAGTTTTAATGTATTGCAGTTTTTGGAGACTGTAAATGAGGCTGTTGCTGTCGTCAATTCTGGTTGTGATTATTGAGGGAAAAGAAAGCCTTTTGTGTTATTAGTTCATGCTATCGTTATGAGAAAGAAGGATGCCAAGATATTTGATGAGTGCGGATGGAATAAGGATGGTCTTCAAGACAGAAGTTTGGAGAGGTTTTCCGGACCAATGGTAATATTTGTTTTGTTGCTGATTAATATTTAAATTAAAGCATCCGTTTCTTGTCAATTATATTCAGCTCACTGGTCAAAAGCATCACATATTGGCTTTTAAACTGTATACAGTTATTTCTATTTGCTTAAATTTTTGTGATGGTCATGAATTCATGAAGGTGCTGTTAAAACAAAGGTCCATCTCAGCATCCCTCCATCTGCAACAGTCTTTTTACTTGACGACCGATCCTCTTTAACCTTATCCAAACCACAACTTTCTCGTCATTGCATTAACCCTAAAAGAGTCTCATTCAAAGACAACACAACAATAACCCACTGGCTAACTATCCACTGCATACTGTAAAAACACACTGAAACCCTAGAGCAGTGTCTCCCAAAGTGGGGTCCGCGGCCCCCTGGTGGGCCGCGAGGGTACTGCAGGGGGGCCGCGGGAGGTTATAAAAAAAATAAAAAAATAATATAATTATTTAATGTTAAATTTATAATGTTTTGTTTGTAATATTAAAATATTTGTGTTCATTATTTGACTTGAATAATCCACTGTAATCATTTTTGTATTACAATGTTTGTAGCAGAGGCTATTTCCCCAAAATAAAATAACCAGAAGAGCCTATTCTTAATGTTGTCTTCTTGGTTATTATTTTGGGGGGCCACGCAGACCCGTCAGATTTTTAAGGGGGCCTCGGTGTTACTGAGTTTGGGAATGGCTGCCCTAGAGAATCAAAAATAACTAGAAATAACCTTACCTATTCTTTATATTGCACTTCACCTCACCCAAGTTTGATATTTGTTGCCTATTATACAGTTCATAGTACGAATATATAACATAATAAAAATGTCAAGGTTTTTTGTTATGATTTCTGCTTTATGTACACTTATCAAAACAATAAACACTTGTTTTACACGTGACAATGCGGTAGCAAGACTTATAGGCGATGACAGCAGCAAATGTAAAACATGTCGCGTCCTTTGAGTTGTGGTTTTGAGCCAACTCTTAAAGCCTCACCAACGCCGGCATCACGCCTCCATCTGTGCATGCGCCTTTACGGCACCAACAAACCATAACCCCGTAGTAATGCGGTTATGTCAACTCGCCACAGATCTTTGGCGACAGTTAGCTCTTCGTAACTGCTATTGTAAAAGTCATCTGGATGTCGTCAAGACTGTCCAACTCTGAACCATCCGCGCAATTACATGCACGTTTTTACAATACACGCATGTAGACAGGAACACTGGAGCATGCTTAACTCCCACCTCCTCCCGCCGTGACCCTGTCGTAATGAAAACAACATGTTCCATTCTCCCAGGACGGGGGCAAACAACGGCAGTTAAACCCGTGCCCCTCCCTAAATTGGACTCTCTATAAATACTCTCATACTCTCCTAACTGTGCCACCATAATTAAGTAACACATAGTTTATAGACGCATGTTCAACTGGTGAAATCTAAAACTGCACGGGGTGGGGCTTGTTAGAACAGAGATTGCAGATAGGGAGTTGTATTTACATTTACAATGTAAAGCGCACTCGGGATGATTATTGGTCCCAGGCCCAGCACCTGATCTCCATTTTTCAATTTGTAAGCAATCTTCTCTCAATTGGTCACTAAATTAAAGCGTAAACATGTCGAGTATTCATCTTGTTTACATCAAAGAACCTGTGGGAGCGACTGGACTGCCCCACCTGAGCCGGTTAAGCACTCGTCAGAACATCCCACCCAGAAGAGAGGGTGTCCCACCTCATGTCTGCTCATACATCATCCCCAATCAAGGCTTTAACTTTTATACCTGCCCTGTGCCATGTGGCCAGTGATGAGGATGGATGGGTCCTGCTGTGTGTCCTGTTTGCTCATACAGAACCATGTGCATGAATAAAGTGTTGCATGCAAAAGTATTCACACCGCTTTCCTTGAGCACAACCATTTGCCTTCAGGAGTTGACTGATGACTGACGAATGGTCAATGACCTAACTATTGAGCAGAGCAGAGTGTGGTCTGATCTCAGTATAATTGCAGCAGCTCTGTGATGGCCTCAGAGGTTTATTTGGACACTATTGGTCACTAAACGGAATCATGAAATCCTGGGAACCCTTTGGACAAGTTAGGGATAAAGTTGGGGATATGTTAAGCATTGTTAGGTTATACAAAGATTTCCCAAGAGTTGAATGTCTCACAGAACAGAGACATGGAAGGACCATCGCACAACTGAAAACCTACCAAGAAATGGCCGTCCACCAAAACTAATATCTCGAGTAAGGATAGTAATGATCAAAGATGTAGACAAGAGGCTAATAGTTACTTGAGAGGAGCCACAGACATCCACTGGGACAGTCATATACAGTGCATGAACATAGGGCAAATTTTAGTCATGCACTACACAAATCTGGCCTTTATGGATATGTCACCACCCATCAAACCTGGTGATGGTGGCAGCATCATGCTGTGGAGTTTCTTTTCAACACTCTACCCAGTCTCATCAACAGGGACTAGGTAGAGTGTCAGGGTAGATGTGGAGGTATGTGGAGCAAAATAGAGAATCAGAATCCGAAACATTTTTATTGCCACGTAAGTAACAGGAAGTCACAGACTTGAAAATTGCTTTGGCTCAGTGCAACAGTCAGAAAGAGATAATAAAAATAAAGAATAAAAAACACTTCTAAGGAATAAATTTAAATTTAAAATAAAGTTACAGTTACTATTTACAATATACAAGTGCACATGGTGCACACAATGTAAGGTGACCAAAATAGAGGAATCTTTTGAAAGAAAATCAGTTGAAATCTGGAGAAGTACCATCAGAACAATCTCCCTAAACATTCATGTGTTAGAATGATCCAGTCAAATTGCAGAAAGAAATCCAAGAAACTGTGGAAACTTACATAGCTGTTCATAGGGTTCTCTGGGTGTGGATTTTGGCTGTTAAAAAGATGGTTGCCCTAACTTGCTGCCACACCAAAAGGGAATTATTATTAAATACTTTATTGAAATTGCCAAGAGAGAGATTACCTTTTATGTGTTTTTCTTGTTTGAGTTAAAGGCTCAAACAAGAAAAACACAATATTGATCATTTTAATCAATTATCAATTAGTAATATCAAACATGATTTTATTTGTTATGTTATTTTTAGTAAGATAAAGCCAAAATAAATCCATCATAGGACGTAGCCCAGAGACGTCATCGAAAACACACAACACAAAGGCACAAAACTGGTGAAAAAAATCACATTTTCTTTGATAATTGTATAACTTCACTATATCTAGATGGGGAAATGAAATAGTAGAAGTCATTATAATTAAAATCTTTGGACTAGTTTGAAAGTTAGCGGTTTATCCGTTCAAATTAGCGGCTAAATATTACGTCATCGTTGCAGACTTCCTGTTTGTCATAGAGCTGTATTCCAATTAAGTTTTAGGCTTCGCTCAAATAGATCTATCACTGTTACGACATTTGTTTACCTACTCAAAAATATGCATGTCTGCCTCCCCTAGGCTTTCACATTTTTAAATATATAAGGGGCGCTATTGAGTCAGCGTGCATCTCAAGACGTCTTCAGGGTTTGCAATATCACATAGAGATATCTTCTGCACTATTGCACTTTTGCACAGGTTTCCTCCAGAGGACAACTAGCACCATGTGAGAATGCTATGTGCCTCATAGAGGAAATCTGGAGTAGTAATTAAACCACAAATCAAGCTGGAGTGGAGACCTCCTAACAAACTAGATTTTCAGTGCAGAAATATGCAACATCATAAAATATTGAAATCATTGACTTAGTAGAATCCGAGGATTATACATAATCACCTAATAGTATTTAATTGTAATAAGAGGCTGCAATTCTTGTTTCGTCTGGCTGATTTTTATCACAGAATAGCTGCCGAATGATGTTGTTGTCAACAGTTGTTTTACCACACAAACAGAACCACAGACAAAATACTGTGATAATAGTCATGAGTAATGACAGAGGTAGGTTTATCAGAAGATAAGCCCACTTCTATTCTGTAGAATTTACTGCTGTTAAAAATCCAATTTGAATTAAGTTCTACATTTTAAAGCATGCAATGCTTCAAATCTAGATTTACAAAAAAGTTGTGGCGCTCCATAGTGTGACTTAAGCATCACTTTCCTTTAGTAATTCCAGGCTGTTGTTTTGGCTGAGATTTTATACATCATGTGACACATCAGTAGGAATTGTTTTGTTACCCACAAGCCGCCTTTTGTTCAAATGTTTATATGCTTCTCTCATTGCATGCAGAGCCCATACACTGTTGTTGAGCATATGGAGAGAGATCAGAGGCAGTGGAGTGTACACTACTGTACTGGTGGGCCTTATGTGTGACCCAGTTTAGGACTGTGATTGACATGTCTGTTTGCAAAGATGTCTTTCAGCACTCAGGAGGTCAGATAAAGCTGTAGTAGATCAAATACTCATTGAGTAGCAAAGAAAGATTTTATGGTACCATAGATACTGTACCTGATCAAACCTGGTGCCACAAGCCATAATTATGTGCTTTGTACTTAATCCCAATCCCAATCAGACCAACATATTGGGTCAAACCATCAGCTATCACTCTCATCTGACAGATATGCTTTCATGGTATGATATACCTCATTTTAAAAATTAAAACTGCTACAGATTTTTTTTTTCTACTCTAAATATCAAACCCAAGACAAAAATCTGAAAATCATCAACAAACCTCTGTTCTCACCAGTGTTGTCCCTACTCAAAAACAACAGCCAGAACCCTACTAGAAAAGTTGGTAAAAGAACAGACTGAAGGGGGAAAATATTTAGAAAACTATAACAAGCAGTTGGAGGCAATGAATAAAGAAACTTGGCAAACACACACAAAACAACTATATCGAATGTTAATGGTCACGCTGGTTTCTTATTTCACCTGTTCCAGACAGACCTATACATGAGCGTTGGCGAGTAAAAAGTTTTTGCTTGGACCACGGCACTTGCAAACCAGCTTCCCAACATTCAGCGCACTCTCACCCAATCAGTGCAGCCGTATTTCAACAGAATATTTCACATAGGAAAAGCCTCTCCTGCACAAATATGAATGGCGGACTTTAATCGCCCTTGGACCGTGCAGGATTTGGCACCGGAGGGACCCATGACTCATTTCCGTCTGCCGGCCGCTGGTTCATTTAGGAGACAAGCAATAAAGGCCTGGAGAAATGCTACGGCCCTGTCTCGTTGCTTCACAGTGGAAATCATAAATAGTGTAGTAATAGCTCGAATTGTGTGGTTTCCATAATAACACAAAATACGCTCAAAAACAAGTTGAAGTTTTTAAATTTAATGACCACATTTGACTTTGTGAACTGATGTTGTCAAAGTAATTTTCTTTAAAGACGAGATACAAATTTTCCTGAGTGAATCGTGACACTGACTGGTATGACTGGAAGGTTTTCAGAGATTCTTTCAATAACAGACACCATGCTATCAAGAACAACTCTGGGATGTCACGATTTACTAATAAAAAAGGAGTAAATAGTAACAGATTAGATTCAAATAATCTAATCCATTACATAAACATGATTTAATATAACATGCATAAATTACTTTTTATAGCTTTCGACCATTTTAGAGTTGTTTTCCCTTGTCGTTTAGATACTTAGATACTAGTTCCTATATCTGCACCTGCTATTCCACTGCTTCCCTCGGCTTCTGTGCTGATCCAATTGTTAGGAGTTGCTTTGGTCTCCTGATGTCAAAACATATACTGTACAGAATACCAACGAGGACTGTTTTAATAAAATCACAATCAGAATGCATGAGTCCAACTGAAGAGGGCAAGAAGCTGTTCTTATGGCGGGAGGTCCCGGTTTGGAAGGGCCGTAGCCTCCTGCCTGAAGGGAGTGGTTGAAATTGTCCATGTGCAGCAGCAGAGGGATTGCAGTGATACGACCAGCCGTGTCATGGTTGTCATTTTTTTTAGTTCCTTTAGTCCTGTATTATGGGTTCTCCTGTGTCTTTTTGAGTTTTACTTCCTGTTCCGTTGATCCGTTACTCCTGTGTCTCTCACTTAAATACCCTGTGCTATTTCCCTCTTGTTGTCAGTCTATCAAGTGTTTGTTCTGTGGTTCTTGTCTCCGTCCTCAGTTCTTAAGTTTTACATTCAGTTGAGTTTGGTTTTTGTATTCTTGTTTATAATATTTGTGCAGTATTGAATTGTAGGTCCTTTCAACTTTTTTTGTTACATGACAGCCCGCCTTCGAGAAAATATCATTTCTAACTGAATGGAGAAATCGAAATTGTCCATTTTCTTTAGACAAAACATGTATTGTAAAATGTATTAGTTTGTTAGAAAACAGCAAAACTGTATGAAACACACATTCATTTAAACTGTGAAAGTTTTAAATACCTCCTTAAAATCCACTCTTTAGCTTTATGTCTTAGCTTACTACCAGAGCTTTTGTTGGTTGCACATTTGAGCAGCCTCTGTCCTTTAGCCCCATGAGCAGCATGTTTCCTCTTTAAACCTTTCCTCATGTTTTCCATGGCACTTCAACTCCCTGCGTTGGGAAAAAGTCCATTTCCTTGTGGTTCCCTGTCGACCCGCTGTGGGACAGAGTGCGTCCCCGGTTCAAGCACTGCCCCGGGACACGCTGGTCCAGGGGTGAGCGAGGGGGACAGGGTGCACCATGTTACAAGGGCTCACCAGTGTGTGGGAGAAATCAGGAAAGCTTGAGAAAATACTGAACCTTGGGTGAAAATGTAAAGACTTAACTTGATTAGGAGGATAGTGTGGAGTTCAGCTAAAATGTGATTGATAAGGAAGTTAGCAAAAAATTGGTAATTTTCAAAGTACAAAGTAAACAGTTCAGTTGAGTAGCTTCAGTTGAAAATGAATCACACTCCAAGTTGTTGTTGGCATTCTAATTTAAGTGCTTATTCAGTTTGATTTGTTTTCGATGTGAGTCTATTCAAGCAATTTGAAAGATGCTCCCAGCCTTAGTTTTGTTGCAAAAAATCAGTTTGGGATTTCATCTAATTGGTTAAATAACTGGGTCAGTTTATTTCCTGTGCAAAAAATAAAACAACACTTGAGAGACATCGGTTGCATTAGATTTCCTTTTCACTTAAGGCAAGGAATCATTTGTGGGGAAACAGTTGCAACAACAGTCGCCTCGAAGGATGTCACAGAATTACTGATTCGCCAACAACAGATTATAAAATCAAACAAATAGAACAATAGAAAATACAATAAAACACACGTCATTGGTCCATTGGATAACGGTTTAACCAATGTCTGTGTACGTTCCGGATTATCCACTGTGTTGGCAGGAAAAACTCAAAAACATAAAACCTTGGGACAGTGAGAGAGGGATCCACTCCCAGGAACGGATGGGCTGTATATTGTATATTTTTAGGCGATCATCAAACTTGGAAGTGTTTTGCTTTGTTTTTAGGGGCATGAACAATAAGACTTGGCCTTCGACATTCTTCTGCTCTGACATGTGAACGTTACAGTTTGATCATTGATAGTATTGTTTGGACATTTTGTTAAACACATGAAAGAATAAACCTATAAACTTAGCCTTGTGCTGGGGGCGCCCGGTCCCATGTCCAGGTCACCATGGGACATCATGCCATGAAACAGACGATGGGTGAATAGCAATGAACAGACTGCAGGTGAAGTTTATTTTCTATTTGTAGTCACAGATAAAACTGCAAGTCTCTTCCAAGGTCAGTAATGTTTATTTTGTCTGCTTTTGACTTTTTACTAATTTGTATTTTATTTTCTTTCAATAAGTAGTAAAATCTTTTCTCCAAGGGCTGGATATTGAGTAATGTAAAACAGTTAAAATGATCTTTTTCTGCAATCATTCATCATTATATCATCAATCCTGAAATGTTTAGAACACAAATGAAGTACTTTCTGACATGATGAATAGAGGCTGTGATAATGTGTGAAGTATTGTGATAGAGCAGTGCTGTGCTGAGAGACAAACTGGACCCTGATAAGAAGTTTGAGGTGGACGAGTGTGCTGATGTCTCCTGTTTGCTCACTCAGGCCGAGGGGAACAAGCTGCTGGACTTATCTCATGCTAACTCAGTTAGCTGAGAGGCTCCAGGATACAGGAGGAGAGGGTCAGGACCCCGACCAACGTCCCCCCAGGGAACGAGCATGCACAAGTCAACATTCCTGAGGAGCGCAGACCTTCCACTTCCACAGAGAGGAAGAGAGGAAGATAGGGAGATGGAGGGATGGACGAAGGACAAGAAAAATTACAAATGCATACTTTCCCTTGACTCTTTACATGCCATTCTCAAATTTCACTTGTTTACTTGGACATATGGGAAAATGGATACATATCCAAGTAGTCCACAGTATTCTAATGGTTAAAAATGCAACTTTGGAAAGATACATTTGATTGATAAGAAACATATAGTATAGTGTTTCCAGGAGACACAGATGAATTAGGGTCAGTTGTTTAGTGCTGCGTGAATTCTATGCCCAAACTGAGTGAGTTTCTTTAACTGACCCATCCACTCACATCTTTTTCTATTTGCCTCTAAAAATAGGTGGTGTAGAGCTGTCCTCCCGCAGCTAAGTCATGTTCAGGGCAGTGGTGTCTGGCGCCTGTTCAAGTCTGAAGAGCAGAGCGTCTCTGCAGTGGTCATTCTTACTCATACATGTCAGCTTTACACTCTGCTGGTGCATGTGTTTTACAGCTGATTTGAGAAAGCACTTGGACTCCTCTATTGCATTATATGACACCTCTGATGACCAGCTGATGATTAATGAGACTGAACGATTCCAGAAACCTGATTGTTGACATTTTCCAACCACTACTATCTGCAGTGTAACTTATTGTCAGGACAAATGCTTGACGCCGCACTACGTAATGTTAACTGATAAATGTAGTTCAGACCAGGGAATAATTGGACAATAACCTACAACGGTGAAGCTGACTCCAAGGTTTCTGCATAGATTCTACTTTTGCTCCAATAAATTCGTACATAATTTAACAATGTATATACACGTTCCACGCCAAAGTCAAAGTCGGCACCAGACATATGAAAAAAAAAATTGAAGACGAAGTTTAAATTCATATTGTCAAAACTTGCAAGGATGACATGGAAAACCTTTTTCATAATATTTGCATGGAAAATACAAGGAACAGTCAGTGCCAATACAGCAAAATGTATGTATGTTTCAATTTGACATCCACGCCACAGGTGATGTTACCAGAACCAGCTAGAAATCAGATCAGTGGAGAAATGAGCAAAAGAATTTCTACCAGAAGTCCCGCCTCTCGTTTTACACAGCGCCTTATTTCTCCTGTCTTTTGCCGCGTGTTATCCTCTTATGTCTTTCATACTTACTCTTTTATTTTGCCAAACAAAAAAAGACCGTTAGCTGCTAACTGCATACAGTCGGCATTTGTGGCCGGCTGCATGCACAACGATTGACAGTGAAATAGTGATGTAAATTATCAAATCAGAGACACATCATAATTCTAGTATATCTAGCTTTTTTGTCTGTGTCAGATATAGTTGGGGCAGATACAAAACTATAATGACTAAATACAGTTTGATCTATTCCAGACCATTCAAAATCATGACTGCTTTGGTTTCCACATGACTTGTCTGTTCCTAGCTCAAGACACAATTGAATGCCGTATGTTTTTGGCGTTCCTACATTAGTCTGTCGTTCAGTGTAAGCATCTGTCTCTCTCCTTTCGCTGCAGCTTTGACAGCCCTCATGGCGCCCTCAGCCTCTGCTTGTCATGTCCATCTCATTCTGACGACCCACACTGCCATCCTCCCCTCAACTATGCAGGAATGTATGGGAAATACAGCCTTTTGGAATGCCAGTATAAAAGCTAGTGCCAGCAAACAATAAGACAAGCAGCATTCAGAGATCTAAATCACTCGTCAAAATGTCCCACTGTGGCTTATGTGCAGTGACAGAAAGTAAATGTAGCATTGCTGGAAATGGCTGAAACCCAGTCTGACCCCCAGACAACCCCAGACGCAGTTACATTTCAAATACTCTCATATATTTAAAGAACATTTAGAGCAACATTTTGAATTCGTGCCACAGTCAATTAGGCTTGAAATTCAAATACTTGGGTTATGATCAGAAATATAGTGTAATATATAACAGAAGGGCAGTACTTAGAGAACCAGATGTTTCAGATGTGTTGAGAACCATAAAGCGTGTTTGCGTACTGGGACTGTGCTAACAGTTCAACAGCTGATGAAGCCCTCACAGCTTGAACCGACCAGGTTTTCCATGTTTCCTAACCTGGTAAGATGTTGAGCAAGAAGAAGAACTTTATTGAATTTAAAGATCACACAGTGGCACATTGCAAACAGATGTACAGTATGTGTGCAATGCAAGGTCCTATCACACACCCAACAAGTTAGCTACAGAAAAGGTTTAGCCTGATTTTGATAATGGGGTGATGGGGGAATGGGGGTGTTTTGAGTGATAGCCAGGCTGAGCGAAGGCCAGGTGAAGGGAAGAGAAGTGAAAAGGTTTCACACATGTAAACTAAAATAAACAGACACATGGAGGCGTTGCAGTATTTAGCAGGGCAAACCATTTTTTCTGTAAACGATTTTCTTACAATACTTGTCATTGCCGTAGAATAGTATACGGTATAGGATTGCTCTATAATTTTTCATGCAGCAAAAATCTGGAACAGTCTTCCTGAGGGTGTGAGACAGGTGTGCCTGTCTCACACCCTCAGGAAGACTGGTAGTTTTCAAATCTAGGTTATAAACAGTTCTTTTTGGCTGTGCATACAACTGAATGATTTTTTCTTTGATTTTATCTTTACTCTTTTTATTTTTGCAGTTGCTCCAAATGAAATAACATGTTAACCAATAAAAAATGTGACCTGAATATTTACCTCCACCATGTTTTTTAATGGTTTTCATAGGCTTAGAATTTAACTTATAAATGTCCATGAGAGCTGGAGGACTTTACATGTCAATGCGTCATCTTGGAATACAGTGGTTGATAAGGGACAAAAAGGAGTTTGAGCGGGAGTTGGGGACCACTGTCAAACACAACATATTGTCCTGCAAAGCTACCGTAGTACTGTAAATTACAATATATGATCTGAATGCTAGATGGGAGTAAAAACTACACAGTGTACTTTTAAGGTTTCAAATTACTTTGAAACCTATGTTATATTTCCTGTGATTGTCTTGTGTGTTTTTAATGCATTGTATGATTTTAATGTTTATGATTATGCTTGATGTGATGTGATTAGATTTGATTAGATTCAACTTTATTGTCATTACAAAGTCAGAACAATGCAACGAAATGCAGTTTAGCGTCTAACCAGTTGTGCAATAGCATATTGCAAAGTATAGGATAATATTTACAACACAGATAAATATATTTGCAGACTGTACAAGCTGCTATTGCTAGTATATAGGTTGTGAGACGTTTTGTGTTGTCTGTAGGAAAGGTGCTCTACAAATAAAAGTTGATTGATTGATTGATATAAAATGTTGAAATGCATAGTTTTATGGCCAAACCAATGAGCCCACATTTGGTCCCACTGCCTGTGAAACCCTAGTCATGCATGATCTGGCAACTATATCGGAGTAGCTTGACGTTAAAAATAGCGTACCCAAAATGGCCGCCCCGCTACTAATCACACAGTGCTGGGGTCACGAGAGCATCTGGTCTGAGAATGTGTCATTTTTCAGGAGGGGCCTGGGAAACGCTGCTGCCCACACTAACAGCATGGGAATGATTGAAGGCCTGGTTCTGTGTGGAGGTTACCAAAGTAGACCTGCTCACTCAACGCACGTCACGCCTCCCACACCGCTGCAAAAAAAAACACTTCATTTAAAGGACACATGAGAAATAGTATTTGTATCTCAGCCTCATCAAAAACATAGACCTACACTTTAAAGAGCATATTTCACGAATCCATGTGCTACTCTCCTCTCGTCCTCAAAAATGTGTGATTTCGTCAAACTTCATCGATCTTTTAGGTCACAGAGCAGCTGAAGTTTTTAGTTTTCAGCTCATTAATCCTCATCATACTGGCCCTGAGCATTAGTGCCATTCAATCATGTTCATTATAACCTGCACAGGGGTTCGCAAAGTGGCGGTCCTTACCCTTGAGGATAGCATGCCCCCGACAGAATTAATTCAAGCACACAATTCTGACTTTAATTGATGAAGAATACATTTTTTGTCAAGTTAAAACAGCTGTGATTTGGAGACTGCCAGGACTTTAGTCTCATTTCCATCGACCAATACCAGGTATTTTGACCTAGTCTTTTTGCCGAGGCATCTTTAGTGGGAACTCTCCAGCCAAATATGTATTGTTTTATAGCCCGTTGGTTATATGTTGGTCAGTTGACAAAGGTTATAAAACTGCACACTAGTCACACAAGTCACATGGAGCATAATAATCTGCTTTCAAGTTCGGGATTTTACATGTGCTGCTCTTTCCTTTATAAAGTTGTTCTTGTAAAAATATGTTGAAAATGTTTATATGGCTCCCTGATACGCAAGCTGTAGTCCATTATAATGTGATTTCTGCTGATTTAGGGACTTGCGCTAAGACTGAGTTTGTTTTGACTTTTTGTTTTGATCTTCTCTTCCCCATGGTTCAAAAAAGAACTCACTGCATCTGTTATTTGTGCTAAACATTATCCCTGAGAGCAGACAGGGGTGTTCATGGGAGACACACTGGTTAATGATTCTGTTCTCTTTCACTTCCACTGCACCTGAACTCTTCAGCCTCTGTTTCACCCCCAATGCAATTCACTACATTTGGAGCCACAATGTAATGGTATGCAGACAGTTTAGTCACAATGTAATTTAGAGTCTGACAGCTTCATATCATCAAGTTCTTATGGTTTTAGGGTTTTAATTGATTATAATGTACTGTATATATCTGGGCTTTTTTCAGAACAACCCAAAACATCGTCTTTCATTACATTTTACATTGCTCTTCTCCAGAACTGCCAACCTCTGCAGACTGGGGACTGTTCCTTATGTCCAGGGCCGGGAGTCTCATCAGTGCGCTCATGAAACAGACAGAGGGAGAAAGGGTGAATAGCAATAATTTTCTTTCTTTACATTTAGAGCAGAATATTTATTTACACACAGCCTATGGAAACATTCTCAGACTATCAAAAGAACAAGAATCAAGATGTAAAAATGAGTTGGGGCCATGTGGATATAAATCTTTCAGAGGCATATGACATTTGAAAAATAATATTTGTAACTTGCTCTTATGTCCCTGCTCTGAGTGGCCACCTCTGATATACTGACTGTGACATGGTGTTTTCTATTTATCTCTTTTGTCAGTCTGTGGTACGTAGCACCACTGTGGCTTTAGTCCAGCCATGAAATATGTAATTTTCATTCAAAACAAGTCTTTTTGAGTGATCCTTAAGGTCCTGTCCAAGTCCTTTGAAAATTATGAAGTAACAGAGTCAGTACAAGATGGCAATATGTAATGAGAGCGTTCAAACATGAATAGCGTGGAAAAAACCCTAACCCTAAGTATTCCCTAACATTTAACACACAAAAAATGCATACATGTGGTAAAAGTTTTTAAATCTTCCAAACTTGTAGAACACATGTAGAACATTACAGCCTGTGAGTGTAGCTAAAGAACTATTGCATGTAAAAACTGCAGATTTGTAGAAATGTAAGTTTAATCACAGCAGAAACAAATAATTTATACTTATTCCAGCCTCAAAAACTTGAAAATAAATGACACATTAAGTCTAAAAGTGTCACCGGTCAGTTAGTGTGTAACTCTGGGGCTGACAGCTCAATTCTGACACATCTTAATCTCATCATTAAATAACTTTCACCTCAGATGGCTCGCATTATACGAAGGCACTGCTGTACAATCAGGACTCTAAAACTACCACATTTAAGGCATTTGAGATGTCAACAGTGTTAAGGCCATGTATTGTTTTCTCAGTCAAGGAAAATTAGGCGTCTGTCGGATAAGCGGCGATGGCTGCATGCATTTAGGGGGCTGAGTTTGCTGAAAGACTTGGTGTAGTGGTAGTGGTAGTAGTAGTAGTATGCTGAGTGAGAGGGCCTATAGCATGTGCCAAATTGTGGAGGACTTTGAGGCGAGACAGCTGAATTGTGGGAAAAGAGGAAACAGGAGTGGTCAGTGGGCCATTTGTTTTGTTTTCGCGACCTGCCACCCAGACGTGCAAACACATCGCTGTCAGATCTGCTACTGAGGCCTTTTAAAAGGACAGAACACAGGTGTATAGTGGAAATGGGTTTGTGGCCGTTATCTTGGTTCAATATGTTTCGTGTATTAATCCCAAAATGAAATAAATTTACTTTTAAAGGTGGAGTGCTTATGTTTTTTCCTCATTATTTTTTTGTAATTTTTGTCCCAACATAAAGAGTCTTGTCAAAGTAAGGCAAGGCAAGTTTATTTGGATTGCCCGGTTCATACGTAAACTCAAAGTGCATTCAAATCAAAAGTATTCACGGTACATTAAAAAGAGCGAAGATACAAACCTTCAGTTGTAGCAGAGCTGAACAGAACTGGTTTTAACCTGGATCAGAGAAGAAGTCTGTCTAACATTTTCACGAAGACTGTTCCAGATTTTAGCTGCATAAATCTGAAATGCTACAACCCCAAAAATAGTACCACAATCAAACTCCCCAATCAAACCACAACATGCTGTCTTCATCGTAGGAGAAAACATTTTATCTCTTGCATACCTGTGAGAATGAACCCTGGGAATCACTATTTGACACTTTGGGCTTAGAGCTGATGTGAGCATGGTCTTCTCTTTTTCATTTTTTTGTCCGAAAAATCTGATCTAACGATGTGACAGAGGCTGAAAATACATGCATGTGAAAACTAGTGAGGTTTCCACATACTGTTTTGAGAGCAAGGAACTCTGTGTTTTTGTCACTGCATGTGTTTAATCTGTTTAATTCTCTGATCTGTGTTGGCGAATCGACAACTTTGTAAAGTCCTCTGAGATAACTACTGTTGTGATTTAGGGCTATACAAATGTTCCTTTTTTGTTGTTGAATATTATTATTATGATTTATTATTTATGATTTCAATTATAGTATAGTAGATATATAAATTCCATAGCCCACAGGCATAAACATATAATCATAAATAGAATAAGAATACTTTAACTGGATGGATGGATGTACAAAACTCGTCAAGATTTGGTCAAACCCACCCCAAAATATAACCTTGTATCCGTTTATAAGTGCAGCTTTATACCTTGCGAAGGAAACTCGCCCTGGTCCTCTGTATAGTGTACTCATTGTGCACCTATGCTACTCTTGACCTTGTACAATGAACCCCCTCACTCCCCCTACCCTAACCTCCCCCCACCCCCACTGTTCTCTGGCACGGAAACAGCCGCTTGAGCCCATGCGTGCGCAGTTACGGCATTATGGGACGGTAAATGAGGGGACAAATTGACGCGTTAGAAGGGGGGGCCCACATCCAGCAGCAGCAGCAGTAGTTACGGTGTAGGTAACCCCACCCCCCTAGAGGTAACCAGAGCAGGGTCAAATGGGCCCCAGCGCCATGCCAACAGAGAAGGTGTCTGAACTTTTGCCTCGGTCCATCATCTGAAGCAAATGGGGAGAGAGGGAGAGTTTGTGCTGCCGTGTTGGAGAGGGGCGAAGGTGGAGGGGGTCCGGACACCTCACACAAGCCCCCTTTGTGCTCAGAGTGCAGCGGTTCTGAAGCAGGCCAAAGGGGGCAGCTGTGAGGGGAGCTGCAGGAGGTGAGAGAGGAGGAGCACTGCAGGAGTATGGCCTGAACATGGACCTTTTTCTGTATTGATATTTACACAGTGCACATTCATCTACTAAGGATGAGTAAACCTGCTGATACTTATCTATTTCTAAACAATTCAATAAGATTCTGCAAAATTGTAGAGGCTTGTGGCTTGTTATCTAATGCTCTGCCCCTTTTTGCAAATATGAAACACTGTTGGTGCGTTTATATTTCATTTATTAATAATTGATTGTTATTAAACACTTTTAAATCAAACATATGAATAAAAAACCTAAAAATCAAATGAATTTGTAAAAACCATTGGTATAAATGTAGATATTACTAAATTAAAAAGCTATATTGTATATAATATTGACATTTATCTATTAATTTTTAGCACACAAAGTAAATATACAGATAACACAAACATTACATTTACAAATGTTACCTTACAACAACTCGTCTGTGACTTATAGCTAAAAAAATCTACTGTTGCCTGAAGGGTTCTACAGATTTGTAGAGAAAGAATGAAGAAAGGAAGGAGTCACATGAGGAGTGAGCTGTTGGAACCACCCTGATGTTTGTTGCCGGTGCACTGCCCATTTTAGCCATGAAACCTACACATCCAACATGAAAAAGTTTGTTTTGAAGAAACATTGGTTTCCCCTAAAAATCAAACCATTCCAATTCACCATGACAAATGTGATTTTGAAATGATGTCATATCACCTCAAACATCTTGTTGGTATGAAATATAGAAGAGGGGAAAACCACACATTTTGCCAATCTTTACAATTGATTTAATTAACTGCAAATCTGCCTGTGTGACCCTGTAAGCCAGTTTTTTGCCTTTTTTCACCCGGTAAAAATTAAACTTTCCCTATAAATAGAGGTGGATAATGCTGGTGACCTGCGGGTTAATTCTGCAGCTTTTGGATGCTTTCATCCCCTGGGGGCGGCCCTTCGTGCCCCGCTCAGGTTACAGCGGACTGAAGCGGAGACGCAGTGCGAGGAAATGAGTTCATATGGAGCAGAGAAGCCAGGATTTGGGCACCTTTATAGGCAGTCCCAGGACGAGCCACGGCGGGCCCTGTCTAAGTCCTGTTAATATCCTGATTCCATGCTACGTCAGCCGCAAAAGGCCCCGCAGGTGAGTGGAGGGACACCGGTAACGCACACCAACCGTATCGAAGTGGAGGAGGATTCTGTTTTCAACAAATAAAAGGGCACGCAATATTCTACAATATTCTACAATAATAAGGAAAGCATAGAGCACTGCACATGGACGCAAAAGTGCTGCATAGTATAGCTTCTTATGCATCTCAATCATCTTTCATAAATATTAAATAAATTAGATTCTTGGTAATTTAATTCATGTGGACTGTAGTGGCTCTACCCCGAGCTCCTACCGTCTCTCTGAGCTCCTCACTCTTTTAGCGAGTGCTCAGCCACACTTGTATCAGTCATCACTACCCTAAGCTCATGACCATAGGTGCAGATTGAAACACAGAGGAGGAGTTTTGTGGGGGACCTTTTGGCCGTGTGGAGTGGCATTCATAGTGGTACATCGAGATTCCGGACACTGCTCTGTACTGGCCTCGTCTTCATCCGAGTCTTGAGTGGACATGAGTTGGTTTATCCTGGTGGCTTGCGAGGGGGGGAGACCAGGGAGACCGGACTGCGTTTGGAGAGGGCCTATTGTTTCATTGGCTGTTTTAAACCGGTTCCTTTAATTTTTAAACATCATTTAAACATCATTTAAAACTATGATTTCATTAACATCCCTTCCACAGGTGGTCATCCCTCCCTAAGCTCAGGCCCTCTACCAGTAGCCACGGAGCATGAGGGTTCTGTGCAGTATCTTTGCTGTTTCAAGCACAACACATTTTTGAAACGAGATGTCCAACGTTGTTCCAGGAATCTTCTGTAACCATTCCTCCAGCTTGGGGGTCACAACGTGCAGGCTGAGTGCTCCAATCACCACCGGCACTGTCACCTATGCCTTCTATATTTTTTACACACCAACTTTTTGTGTGACCCTGTTCTGTGAAATGTGCCTCACAAACAAAAACAACTTTCTTGCTCATTTTAGTCTTTGCTGGACGTATCCAAATAACAGGAGTAACATTCTGTAGTTGTTGGACTACAAACTTTGTGGGAACGAGCAGTAGCTTTCTCCTCTCAGCACCTGTCAGAACAATAGACAAACGCTCAATCCAGTTTAAAAAATCTTAAATGAAACGTTTCAATGAATAGCAGATGAAAAGTGGTGTTGAGCTGCTATGATTTGTGTCCACGCGCACAGCAGCCTGTTACTCTGACTAATTACTCTGTGCATAATCCCAAAATGTTTTAACATAATCGCAAATAGTGTTTACGCTCCAGAACTCCCCTTGATCGACGTTATGAAGTGCCTCAACCTGCCAGGAAAAATACACAATGCTCTATGCAATGGACTGAACCGCTGTCACATTTGTCTTTCTCCATTTGTTCATATAATCACAAACGGGTAAATAGATGTGTGTCTAAATGGCCAAAATGTCAATGCATTTGTCTGGGCTGGTGATAGGTCCATTCAGGGACAAAAGCTGTGATCCCAGTCCAGCTCTTGGTATTTTAAAGGGGCCATATGTACATTTAATTATTTAACTTTTAATCTTGTATGACCGAGTTCTGTCGTCATGTTGATAGATTTTTTCATGCTCAAATAATCCTCGATAATCATTCTCTCAAGATCGTTGTGAAATGTCACTTCAAACCTGTCGAGATTTGGGTTTGAAAATGAGGGACATTTTCTGGTGCCTGCTTTGAGCCACTTTGGTTCAATTGACAATGCATTGTTTTATATTTTACTATTTCTATTGTCTATTCTGGTCTTGTTTTCTGCTGCTAAAGTACAATTTTAACATCTGTTAATACCTCATGACTGCTGCTAACTACAGTGACACGATGACATTGAAATTCCACCCACTAAAGGACCAATAAAAGATTATTTTATCTTATCTGATTTATTTTTTTCACAAAGCGTCTTATCCTTCATTAAACTAAGCTCTCGTGGCACTCGAAGCCAACTATCGGAACATATATAGTATTTGTGGGGCAGTTATGCATGAAATATTAATCGCAAAAACTCAAATTGACACAAACAGCTACATGTGTAGGAGATCTGGGAAAAACCGTATGATTATTTTGGTCCATGAGTTCTCATATAAATAAATGAATTCATATTTGGTGTCTCAATATTGTGTTATTCACCAAGACCTGGCTTGGTGAATCAATTGATATTAACCATACTGCACTGAAAAATATGTTCTTTTGCAATTGTAATCAAGCTGTAAAATACTGCAAATTTTAATCATGTTATTACATAATGACAAAGTTTATGGGATCAACTAATATCCATTGTTTAAAAAAAAAAATCTCAATCCATTTCCCCTCCCCCTTTCCACCTCTGACATTTGGCCTGACACTTAGCTCTGCATGAGTGGCATCTTTAGCCGGTGTTTCTCATCACTCTCCGTCTTCTGTTGAAAAGATGTGCTGGTTATGACAGGGAGTAAACGGCATCTTCTGTCAGCATCGGTGCACTTTCCTTCTTACCCCTCTGAAACACCTTAAACTCCCCTAAAAACACTCAATAAAAAGCGCTAACCATTCTGATTCCAATCAAGTAAATTCAAACAAATAAGTAGCAGCGCCTCTAGCAGTGCTGTATCCAGTTCAATCAACAAGTCCTTGTGAGGAATTTTTCTTTTTCGCTATTGCATTAATCATTGTTCCAGCCCAACACTCCCACACCCCAGTGGACTAATCAAACTAACCGCGGGTATTTGGGCTTCATAAATCGTGGCGGTGGAGTGGGCCTGTGCTCTGTGGCCAATGCAGTGCAAGGGTCGGTCATTTAGCAGGAAAAGCTGTGTGGTGTAAGTCTTGCATTGTTAGATCAGATAATATAAAGTTTTTTTGGTCACACAATGGGGAACATATGAGTTTACAGCACATATTGGAGATCGGTCATGCAAGGAGCACTCAAAACAAGATAGATAAAAAACAGGAAAATAAGGGCATTGGACGGGATCTTTATACACATCAAAGTAACCTGGAAGTTTTATTCAGTTTTTCAGGCAGAATGAAATCAGGATACACATCAAGACATTATTATGGTCAGAACAACGGATGGAAAATGAAATCGCCATGACTTGTTATGTCTGCGTTTGTTCATTTTGTGAAGACTAATGTTCATGCTGCTATACATTTTAAAGAGTAAATCAAATCTATAAATATCTGTTTTAAATAATACCAAAAGTTGGAAATCTATCTGCCACCTTGGTTGTTGCTGTATTATTTTTTTGCAATTTGTTTCTCAGGGGAAAGATGCAGATGGTAATGATCCAAAAATACTATTTGTTGTTCTCAAAGCTAAATTATTACCCTTTCTCATTGCACTAGCACAATAAAAATTAATCTTGTGAGCTAGTACAAGGGAAAAAGGGAGTGAAGTTTGTTGTTTAGCAGGCTCTGTGAAAGTGAAAAGTGTCGAGAAATGAGACATACAGTATAGCAGTGATCTCACACACTCTTTCAGATAGAACAGAGGAAGACAAAGCTTTTTATATCATGTATATCAATGTACATATGAACAGAGATGTCATCACAGATATAGATACTGTAGTAGTAATGTGGGTCAGAACAAAAATACGTTCATTTCTTCAGATAAGAATGTTTAGTAGAAATACAGATAGAAGCAGCTCAGATCAACAAAATAACTTCCACACAACAGAATAAAGGCAGTACACAGTTTATATAGTCATTGTCACGTCACACATCGAAAGACATACGTGTCACAAAGAGACAGTCACATCATAGTCATAACATGGAGTCCTTGTAGAGTCCTTGTACAGTCCTGCACGTAGGCCATATTGCTATCTAATACTAACATGATATTCATGTAAATATAATGGCTTGGAATCTCCTGCTTTCTTAATCCTGAGATCTTGTATAGTTTATATTATATACATATGTTATTTTCATGTCTACATTGTCAAGCTTTTTATACCATTCTTATTATTTCAGTGAAAATATTGAAAATAAAAATATCCACCTGTGTGCTTAATTGCTTCTCCACAAACATGACATAGCTGTCTCATACTTGTTTCAATGTCTACAGGGGTGTCCAAACTTCCAGACCAAGGGCCTCATACAGATCCAAGAATAAATACAGATGGAAGTGGAGCGCTTAAAGGTAACTGATAAAAAGCTCCACACACTTAAAATGTCTCCTCTTTTTCTACGTGAAAATACTGATGTGACAAGTGACCACAAAAACTAGAGATTGAATCAAACTGTTTGAGAGCAATACATAAAATCTACCAATAAATTGATTGATTGAATGTTTGTGGTTTAAAGATTAGGTACCTCATCTTATTAGAGA
This sequence comes from Knipowitschia caucasica, assembly GCA_964034765.1. NCBI lineage: Eukaryota > Metazoa > Chordata > Actinopteri > Gobiiformes > Gobiidae > Knipowitschia > Knipowitschia caucasica. The sequence continues at coordinate 10,080,086 of OZ035836.1, forward strand.
AAGGTTCAAAGTATTTAACAGTTTGTGGCATTATTGAAATAAAGGGACATTGCACATAATTGCACACAAAATGACACTGGGCTCCGGGATTGTGCCATTGTGAAGACATTCATTGATGTTATAAAGAGATACAGAGATTTGCTGCGTGTATGTGATTTTATACCATGGAGGACTCCAATCAGCACATGCCACATACGGCACCAGCAGCTTCGGCTTTCAGAAAACCAAAAGTGGAAAATCACTGAATCCTACAGGTTGTCATTAGAATGATGAGTTCAACTTTAACTATAGTTTATTCAAAAGTATTACAAAAACCCCTATCGTAACGAGGCCTTTATGAGTGGAGTTTGCATGTTCTCCCCGTGTCTCCATAGGTTTCCTCCAGGTGCTCTGGACCACTAAAAACATGTAGAATAAATCTGGCTTGCGCCTCCTCTACTGGCGACCTCACTCCTCTCTGTGTGGATTAAGAGACAAATTCCCACAACAATTTTAAAGCGCTTTGTGACTCTGGTCTGTGAAAGGCGCTATATGAATCAAGATTACTTACTTACTTCCTTAAAAGATCCAAACACATCCCACGATAAGGCTGTCATTCAAAGCTCCTATGCAAACTCATTTAGGATATTGACAGTGTTGCATGAAAGCAGCAGGAGCCCCGTCTGAGGGGCCAGTTTGGGCTCTGCAGCTGAGGTGTGAGTGGGGCAGGCTGGTGGGCAGTGTGGGACCCTGACAGTGTGAGATGAATGGGAGGGAATTATCTACTCACTCGTCCAGATAATAGTTCCATTTGGCCCTGAGTTAGAGAGGGCTTTCTAATTAGCTCCCTGCAGTTAGCGGTACCCTCCCACCCCCCACCCCCCAAAGAAAACACTCCCACACATACTGCAGCTCTAAACTACTTTGATGACACCCACAAAGTAACAAACTCACCAGTTGGCCTTTTGGCTATTGTTAAGGAAATGTAATGACCTACGAAATGTTATCGTCCATTTGGATTCAAAAGGTGCTGTATGTTAAAGCTGGGGGACCTGACTTTCAACCAAGAAATTTTTGGTGGGCAACAAAACATTTTAATAATAGATTATTTAAGATTTAATTGAGCACTAAGGTCAAAAACAGGAGGGGGAGGGGCATGTAGCTTACGGCTTCTACAGCTTTAGCTACTGTACATTTCTCAGTTGACTCTGACATAAAACCAGATTGCTGCTAATGGCTCCTGTCCTTTAAGAGCGCATATCTGCAGGTTTTCCACCTCAGTCTCAAGACAAAGTGCTCAGTGGGTCATATCTTCGTCATTATGGGGCAGTTGTGTAAGCTTTAAACACTGGCCAGGCGAACATATCGACTTTTCGGTGAGGCAAAAAATGATCTGCAATAATTACATACTGCGGTAACACAATACACTTTGAATGCGGGCTGTATCTTATTTTCAGTGAGCTGCCATATTAAGTGCTTCTTTTAGAACAAAAGAGCAGAGGTGATATTGACGTTTGGTTTTAAGGCTCCGCAGGACTCCATTTGCAAGTTAAACAAGCTGCACCCAGTATTTTGTTTACTATGTAACCTCCATTTTCAGAGACATCAGATGTTCTAAAGCAGAAAACATCAAATGTATACCCACATTATTTACAACCTATTTGTTCCACACGCAAAAATGTGTGCTAAATGCATCGTATATAGAATCATTACAAACACATTTTAATAAATAAATATTCTGGAAATATGTTAAGGATTAATGAAAAATAATTGAATACTGTAGGAAACAGGTCCTCAAAGCTAAAACCCACAATAGAATATTTAACACAAAAGATTCATTTAATAAATACAAAGAGTTCTCGGAAGAAGAATCAAGATTTAATTTGGGTGATTTTGGAACAATATTTGCGTTAAAAATGTAGTTTGAATTACAGTGACAAAATATATATTAACATCACCACAGAGCATTAAATAAAAAACAAACCGACAAACAAACACTTTCCTTTAATATGTGGGTGCAGAAGAAGTTGGTGACAGCTTTAGTGCTGGTGCAGTTGAGCCAGGACTCTGGGGCCTGTTGTCCTGTCCCACCCCTCTCCCTCAGTCGTCATGGGGGTGATGATGGGAGGAGGATACAAGGGTGCAGGAAAGTCTATGGCAACAAGATAACTTTTGCCCTGAGAAGATGAGCACGTACAATGGCTGGGGGCTCGTGCTTGGTCTTTTCAATGGTATTTAAAAAAGAAGAAAATACTCAACTAAATTAAAATGACTGAAAACAAGACATTTAATTTACGACACTGTGCAAACCTTCACCAAGAGGCACAGTTACAAACCATTATACACTTCATTCATTATAACAAGGTCGAGGCTAAAATCTATTTGTTAAAGTTCAAAATAGAAGTCATTCATCAATATATTAATTGAGTTCGAAATGTGCTAAAAATGCACAGATCAATTAAAAAAGGGAACACTTACAACAGCTGAGACTCAGTGAATGGACCATTTGATCAAAATTCTTTTATTTATTTCGGACCTGCACAATACATTTTATTACATATATCAATATAACAGACAAATAACTGGGTCGACAAAGGGTTGATTGAACTGATTGATTAGATAAAGAAATACCATCCATCCATCCATTTTCTACCCCTTAATCCATTTCTGGGTCGGGGCGCTGCCAAGCGATGCCACCCAGTACACAGAGCACCAGCCCCTCATTGATCGTCCTGCAGGTGGTGAGTCCACAGGAGGATGGCTGCTCTGTGGCATAGCCTTGATCTTTCAGTGGGGGCTTTTGGCAAAGTGGGGTTAAGTGTCTTGCCCAAGGACACAACGACAGCAGTCATCAGTGGGAGTCGGTGGAGAAGGTCTCACTCGAACCCACGACCTTTCAGGCTCAAAGGCCAATGCTCTACCAACTGAGCCACTGTCGCCCTAAAGAAATACATTGAACAAAATCAAATTGTGCTGGATGTAGGTTAAAATCCGCATCCCATGTTGGTCAGCTTGAAGACATTTTATTTTTAACATTATTTTGAATTAAAAATGTGTCTAAAATGTTATTCATATGTTTTAAAATGGCTCCAAAGAAGGCATCGAAACAACACTTAATATTCATGAGGCAGTTCTTGATAGATTCACAGATAGAACCAAAACGCCTTTGTTATCATTCACAAAGCGATAGAAGTCTTTGCAACAATCCCCAAAGTCCTAATCTCGGAGGTTCTATGTTCAGGTTATTGGAATGTACATATTTGTTTGAAGTGATTTGTGTTATCCCAACGTAACCACTGCCTGAACAAGCTCTGAGGATTTCATTTGTGAAGGGGTGTGAAGGGCTGGAAAGGCACCCTGGGAAAATAAACGGCAGCGATCCAGTCTCATATGCTACACGACTCCTCTGTTTATGGATACTGGGATTTCAATCTGCAACCGTGATCTATTTCACACAGGGATCACGTCGTGGACAGGGATAGTTGCGAGGACTGCATGTTTTTGTGCGAAACAGGGGGAAGAAATCCAGCATGCATGGAATTTTTATAAAAATTTCAGCTCACCGTTTACTATAATCTTCAGGTTTGGACTGGGCATATGTTTTTAAACCTGATTATAATTATTGTGTAAAATATCTTCTTAAATATATAATTTCCTGCAGAACTCCAACACTTTTTTTTTGATAAATAAAGCCCAATTTTTAGATCATTTTACAGCAATATCATTTTTCTTTTTTTTGCAATTTATATTTTATAAGTTGTTGTTGTGCTGTCACGAATCAATAAAAATTCATCAGACAGTGCAAGCATGGTTATTTGAACGAGAAAAGGAGAAGGTAAACAAAAATGGATGATATATTTCAAATAAAAATTAAATCTTAAAAACAAATAAAAAGGCCAGAACAGCCAAATACAGTGCCTTGCGAAAGTATTCGGCCCCCTTGAACCTTTCAACATTTCGCTACATTTCAGGCTTCAAACATAAAGATATAACATTTTAATTTTTGTCATGAATCAACAACAAGTGGAACACAATCGTGAAGTGGAAAAAAATGTATTGGATAATTTAAACTTTTTTAACACACAAAAAACTGAAAAGTGGGGTGTGCAATATTATTCGGCCCCTTTACTTTCAGTGCAGCAAACTCACTCCAGAAGTTCAGTGAGGATCTTTGAATGATCCAATGTTGTCCTAAATGACTGATGATGATAAATAGAATGCACCTGTGTGTAATCAAGTCTCCGTATAAATGCACCTGCTCTTTGATAGTCTCGGGGTTCTGTTTAAAGCACAGAGAGAACCATGAAGACAAAGGAACACACCAGGCAGGTCCGAGATACTGTTGTGGAGAAGTTTAAAGCCGGATTTGGATACAAAAAGATTTCCCAAGCTTTAAACATCTCAAGGAGCACTGTGCAAGCAATTATATTGAAATGGAAGGAGTATCAGACCCCTGCAAATCTACCAAGACCCGGCCGTCCCGCTCTCAAACAAGGAGAAGACTGATCAGAGATGCAGCCAAGAGGCCCATGATCACTCTGGATGAACTGCAGATAACTACAGCTGAGGTGGGAGAGTCTGTCCATAGGACAACAATCAGTCGTGCACTGCACAAATCTGGCCTTTATGGAAGAGTTGCAAGAAGAAAGCCATTTCTCAAAGATATCCATAAAAAGTCTTGTTTAAAGTTTGCCACAAGCCACCTGGGAGACACACCAAACATGTGGAAGAAGGTGCCAGAGCACCTGATGAAACCAAAATCGAACTTTTTGGCCACAATGCAAAACGATATATTTGGCGTAAAAGCAACACAGCTCATCACCCTGAACACACCATCCCCACTGTCAAACATGGTGGTGGCAGCATCATGCTTTGGGCCTGCTTTTCTTCAGCAGGGACAGGGAAGATGGCTAAAATTGATGGGAAGATGGATGGAGCCAAATACAGGACCATTCTGGAAGAAAACCTGTTGGAGTCTGCAAAAGACCTGAGACTGGGACGGAGATTTATCTTCCAACAGGACAATGATCCAAAACATAAAGCCAAATCTACAATGGAATGGTTCACAAATAGACGTATCCAGGTGTTAGAATGGCCAAGTCAAAGTCCAGACCTGAATCCAATCGAGAATCTGTGGAAAGAGCTGAAGACTGCTGTTCACAAACGCTCTCCATCCAACCTCACTGAGCTCGAGCTGTTTTGCAAGGAAGAATGGGAAAGAATTCCAGTCTCTCGATGTGCAAAACTGATAGAGACATACCCCAAGCGACTTGCAGCTGTAATTGCAGCAAAAGGTGGCGCTACAAAGTATTAGCGCAAGGGGGCCGAATAATATTGCAGTCTTTTATTTGTTAAAAAAGTTTAAATTATCCAATAAATTTTGTTCCACTTCACAATTGTGTCCCACTTGTTGTTGATTCTTGACAAAAAAAATATTTTTTATATCTTTATGTTTGAATTCTGAAATGTGGCAAAATGTTGAAAGGTTCAAGGGGGCCGAATAATTTTGCAAGGCACTGTATTGTTTCTTATACAGTATTTGTTTTGGTTGTATGGATCTTTATAGGACATTATTCAACATCTAACTTAACGTATCTAACCACTAATGGACTCTTTCCCATGTGGGTTAGGGTACAGTAACTAGGACTTAAATAGCCGTTAATTATTGAGGGCTAATCTAAAGTGTTACTAGGACTTTTTGCTCAATTCTGTTAAAACTGAGCTCATCATCACAAGATTATCAGTCTGCGTAAGTCAATTCTTTACCACTTGATGGTTTTCTGAAGGTCTAAGCTAACTTATTTACTGGCCACGGGGCAAAAGCTGAGGGGAGCTTCCATATTTGCCCTTGTTCTAAAACATGTATAGAACAATGTGAAACTTTTGATCCGTGACACACCTTTGTCAGCCATGTGATGGTTGACACACAACCATCACATGGCTGAATTGGATACACAATTGAAACACTACAGACTTTATAAACAAAGCAAAGTCATTCTTATCAACGTGTATTATATAGTAAATCAAACAAGCACAAAGAAGTCTTTCTAATCATCTCATATGTTTTGGACTAAGCAGTTGATATTGGATCATCTCCAAGGCACACTAATAGACAACAACATACAAAAACATAAACAAGGAAATAATACAAAAATAAAAAAGATGGAAAAAAAAGTCACTAAGGAACCAAGTGTTGACAAAGAAGCAGAAGGCTGCCCTCATGCTAGCCCATTCACAATGTTGTTCATACTTTTTTATATTAGTAAAACATCCAAAAGTGGTGCTTTAAATGTATGACTACTTAATTTTAACTGCTCGCAGAATTCACATTTCAAGCATTATGGATTAAATGGGCCACATGTATAGGCACATTTAGCTTAACTGCAACAGCTAGCATGCTAACAGTGCGCTAAAATGACTCAATGCAGCCCATTATCTGTAATTTTTTTCACTTTCATAACTGTTTGCACCATGAGCCAAAGTAAATTCCTAGTTTGTGACTTCCTGTTACTTACAATGGCAATAAAAATAATTCTGATTCTGATTACAATAATCGTTTGGATAATTCCTCAGTGATGGATGCTAATCACAAACCGCAATCTCTTTTTGACTTTGACGCTCATACAAAACACACTGGGCCAAAATAAATGTTACTTTATTATATGGAGAGAGAGAAAAAAAAGAAAATCTGAACTGCCCCTCTAACTCTGACTTAAACTATAAGACTAAGGAATATTTAGCCTTCGAGCTAGATTTAAAAATAGCCCGGCTGACATTTTCCATTCATTTTGTCTGGGAATGAATGAGTGTTTTGACAGCATTACAAACTTCGGGAGACATACCTCCTATCTGACTCATATTTAATTAAAAGTTATTTAATTCCCCGCTACTATGCACAGACGACGTACTGTGGTGGGCGAATTAAACAGCTTATAAATCACAACGCGCGCTCCGTAATGGTGAGTTGAGAATGTGCTACAGTTCACCTCTGGGAGAGTCCGCGCAGCCCAACTTGGATGGGGCTGATAAAGCTGGATTGTCTGGCCGTAATCAGAGCCAGATGTGGTCCAAGCCATGGTGGTCCGGCCACATCTGCTGCTGCGTAGGGGGAGGGGCCACAGCTGGATGACCTTAGACCCAGGGAAGAGAACCACGAGCCAAGGCTGACAACTGCCATGGTCGTGGCGGCGGGCGAGGGAGCGATCGAACGGCGTGCATCTCCGTATTCTCTCTCTCTCTCTCTTACTATGCGTTCTGTTTTTCGCATTTGAGTCGCATTATTATTTTGGACTGCGTTTTACAGCCGTGACTCTGTAATCGGAAATCAAAGCAGGAAACATGCAAACGCGGAGAACATCTTGTACAGCTAGTTCATAAGTGTTTGCATGTTCATAAATCAAGCCATCTGTAACATGCATTTATGATTTGATCGGTTGCCAAGATAGTACAAAACATTTCTTGAGTCATCTTGGACGTTAGCTGAATGCGTGAGGTAGTATTTCAGTAACTGGGACTAAATATAGACAGGAAACAAAAGGATAAATCTACACGCAAGTAAGAACATAATACAAAACAGCTTACATAAAAAAACTTTAATTTCTATTCTGAAGTTATAAAGATAGAAAATTATGATCAAATACAAAATGCTACTTGAATTGTATATAGTATTGTATTTGTTTGATAGGGACAAGGGTACGCAGTAGACGAACGACACGCTTTTATGACCATGGCTAATTTGCAATGATTGTTCCGAGAAGGGCTTTTACAAACAAATAAAAACAAAACTCACATAAGCTTTATACAAAGACATATTCAAAACAGTAGAACATGATAATGATCACATGACTACCCAAAGCACTTCAGTTCATTTCTAGGCTCCATAAAAAAGCAAATGTATCTGTAATCGTATCTCTATAAGTTCTATTGATATTGGTGATATATCCTGGTGTATTTTTCGTCTTTCTTGTGATATCGTAACAGTGGTAGTTCACTGCATAAAATTGAAATATAGACTAGTGAAGGTCACAATTTTAGTGTATTTATCAAATCACACAGTATATATTTTACTTTTTAGCTCATGCAGGCAGAAGATACTTAAGATACTATTAATATTTTTGTGATTTTTTCAAGAAACCTGAACAAATGGAAAAATCCTGATCCACCGGCAGATATTTTGGTACATTTCCTCAATCAGCAATTTGTTCTTGTGTTTTTAGCCACTTTTTGCAGTGTTAAAGTTCTCATTCAAGCTAGTTTATTGTCAACTTGTACATCTACTGTTTATGAGTGAGAATAGCAGATATCTTTGAAAAGAGGTTTGTACTTTTATCAATTTTGGTTTTTTCCTTATATGGTTGCACCCATGTGAGCCTGTTAGTCTTTTAAAAACACACAATGCTACATTTAGACTGGGACTCCTTAGACAAATATTTGCTCTCGTTATAAACAAGTCTACTTCAAAAGCATTTTAAAACTTTTCTTACCACTTCTTTTCTCTCACCGCAAAAATATATCTATCAAAAGTGTTGTACAAAATAGTGGTGGCAGGTTGTAAACAGAGCTTTGAAATGTGTCCTGATGGATTTGTGGAGCAGTTAGTCAGACAGAACTGTGGGCGGCTCCTCAGATAGGGGTCAAGCGTCTCTATCTGCCTCTCGACGAAGGACAAGGACATTCATCTGTCTACACAACCACATAGAGACCAGCTCCAGGTATCTATGGCAACGACCTGGTGAGATCTACCTCCTCATATGCACTCATCTACAATGTACCACTTTCATTTCTCCCAGAATAGATAAAGAGATTGGGAGACATGTTTTTTGCTATAGAGCCGCTGAGGACTGGAACAATCTCCCAGCTTCAATAAAATCTATGTCTTCACTTGCCATTGTTAAAACCACCTTAGTTACATACCTTAAGTTGCCATGTCATTGCCATAAGTAGCTTTTAAAAATAAATAATACTTAAAAATAAATAAAAGTAATCACTATTCCCAAAGTCACTGGTTGGAGCGGAAAAGGACTAGGGTTTGAGATGGCCAAGATTGGAACGAGTAAACCATGTCCTGTTTTTCTGTCTTTGATGTTCTGTCTTTTTGTACTGTATGTGCATTTTGTCTTGTCTGTTTCGGTGGCACTGTATGTAATTTTTGTTGTATAACCGTTTGGCAGAGCAATCAGATGATGAGGAGCCTCTTGAAAGAGAGATGATTCTTCTCAAGTGGCAATCCTTAATAAATAGATAAACAACCAGTGACTTACTTACTGCTGTGTTTTTGCAGCCGGGTAAAAATTATATATTTGCTTGTTGTTTTGCTCTTCTTTGACCTCAATTCCAAGTCAAGTCCAAAGTTATGTATTTATATTTGTTCAATTGCATCGCTTATTTTTCTAAATATCAGAAATGTGGCATTTAATATTAGAACAAGGCTGCACACACACGTGCCTGAGTGCTCCAGTCTGACTGTCTGCTTTACCTGTGCTTATTTGAGTTCTCATGATGCAATTCTTTATTCATAAGAACACAATGTCTACTCAAATGTACAGTGTAATGATGACCCAACAGGGTGAGGACAATGACTGTGCTGGCACTAGACTGACAACTGTCATGTGTAGTCATAAATCAAACTGTTACATTATTTGTATACATTTTATTACTTGACGAGAATTACAAGTTTTCAGCTGCAGGCAAGAGAAGTCGCACAGACAGATCATGGTTTCATAGACACACGGAAGAAGTACTGAAGAAGTATATTTGTTTTTCATTCTGAAATCAAATAACAACAAGCAAAGCAACCTTTGGCAACCAAACATTCAAATCATTAGCCAGTAGCAGTTGTAAGCGCTTGTTCTTCAAGAAGGCTCTGGGTTAAATTCCTCCTCCAAACACTCCAGTTTGTATGTTCTCCCTGTGTCTGGGTAGGTTTTCTCTTGGTGCTCCCCTAGCACTAAAACATGTACAGTAGAATAGGTCCGAATGTAATGACTAAGTGAACAAATGGAGATGGTTGGAGGTTTCGATGCAGTGTGTTCGTCTCGCGTCTGTCATAAACGTGTTTGGGGTGAACGGTAAAATATCTGTACAGTAAAGTGCTTTGCGTGACCTTGGTCTGTGAAATCTGATGTATAAACAAAGATTACTTACATATACTTACTGTGCTCATTGGTGTTTCGTCTCAGCATGGAGGTAAAAATATTAGCGGAAGTGACGCATTTCAACCACCTCTGGTCCTCCGGTCTTGTGCAGTAGGTGCGCTGTTTGTTGTACCTCGAGGTGAATAGCTGGATGTAAAGGGCAGCATTGCGCTGGTCCACAGCCCGCCGTAAGGGTTTAGTTCAGAGCAGTCATTAACAAGTCGAGTTTGTTGCATAAACGTCTAGATTTTTGGAAAACTGAAAAAATGTTTAGGATGACAATGAACACGAAAATCCCCACTAAACCCAACCTTTGAGAAAGCTGTAGATTTTGTGACAGCTGAGAACAAGCCGTTTTTGTTTTTGGACCCTATGGGAAACTTTGCTTGGTAACCCTGGTGAATTTAGTGGCTTCAGCTAGCCATACCCTATCCAGATATTATAAAACATCAATTCTTTTAGGTTTGCTGAAATATGGAATATTCCAAATATCAACTTTTGGTTTGTTTTGTTGTATTATATTCATGAAACATCAATGAAAATACTAAAAACAGAATGGCTTATTGCAGCCTTCAAACTTCCTAGTGCCATTGTTCTGCAGACCTTACATAAGAGCATTAACACCAGGCTCAGTAAGAGAAGTGGGGAGAGATATAGAGTGTGCATGCACATCCTTCAGAGCTGAGGCATTTCCTTTTGGGAATCCCCTCTGATGAACAAGCTGGTCGGAGGAAAAAGTGGCTTTGGAAGTGTTGTATCTGTAGGGCGTGTGCTTTTGTGAAGGGGAGGTCACTAATCTTCAGCCTGACCTCTGCTTTTGAGTGACAGCCGAATCTACACTGAAGAGAGAGTGCAAAACAAGCCTGCTCCCCATTGTTCTCGCGGTGCCATGCTCCAGTGAGGGCAGGTGCTTCGGTGTCAAAATAGGAAGACACGAGACAGACTTGGCTCACGGCCACTGTCCTCGACACAAGACAAAGGCCGCGCTCTCACCTCGACGGCACAAAAGTGAGAGCGGGTCATACACAGGGAAAGTGCCAGGCGACCTCTGGACCCTCCTGAGTTTCTGGAAAGATTTGATCACGTCCACTTCAAGAACTATTTTGTTCCATTATGTATTACAACATTTTTCAAACCAATGATTGGATCATTTTGATTTACAAATGAAAAGAACGTTGGAGTTGATTGATAGCAGATTGCCAAATGACACTGCCAAAAGCAACTACACAAAGGAGCTGCCAAGTTGTTATCAAAAGCTTGGGCGATTATTTTCCGCGAGGTTTCCCTGCCCGGATGTTATGGATGTCTCCATGCTTGGTGGCGGGTGATAAACAGTGTCGCTTCAACTTGGCTGATGTCATAAAACAGCTTAAGGCCTGACTTCCCTTTTGGAGTAAGTCTGATGGACCCTGGGTCCAGGAAATATGACATAAATGACTATCCTGTGTTTGTAACTTTCTTGCACAGGAGCAATTACGTCCGTCGTTGACCCTGTCCTTTTGTTTTAAATGCAATTTGGATCACTTTCTATTCCCCTTTTGGACAATAAGGAACCTGGAATGTATTTACATTGGCTGTCTAAACCGCTTCCTGTGCAATAATGTATTCCGTGGCATTAAATTAACAAGTCTTTGTTTGTTTTGGTTGCATATCTACCCTTCTGTTGGCAATTGGGAGCGTGGTGTTAGATTTCCTCCAGTGTACAGAAAAGCCAGGAAAGGAATGCATACTTTCATCTGATCTGTTGGAGGAGTCAGTGGATACAAGTGGGGTGAAGAGGGACAGAGCCAAGGCTAAATGTTTTCAACGTTGTTGTATTGATGCGGAAAGTTGATGGATTTGCACCTATTGTTCGAACACTTGAAATGTCATTGGATATCAAGAGGTTCACTGTGGTCCTTTGAAGAAACCACTTCAGTTCAGCTGAAATGTCTGATGGTGGTTCAAATCTCAGACTCATTATATAATATTGCTATTGTGCTTAAGAAACATTATAGCCCTTATTCCATTCTTGATATAAATTATTTATATATAAGTTATTTGCATTCACTATAAGACAGAAATAATACAATTTTGCTGTCAAATCACTGAACAATCAATCTTCCATGTCTGTGTTTGCTTAAGCAACGTTAAGACAAGACACCTTCGGTCTGCTGTCTACGAAAGAGAACAAATCCAATACAGGTATAACCACAAAACAGTTTGGTTTCATCAGTAGTTTTCACATGCAAGCTGGTCCCACATATACATTCATACATGAAACTGCGAGTCGCAGCGTGCACATGCATCTGTGAAAAAGGGAGTGCCAGCCTTCTCTCAGCCAATCAGCTCTTAGCATGTAAAAGATACAGACAGATGTTGTGATCTGATTTGTTCACAAAAGGTCTTCAATAAGCCTATCTGTAAGGGTGAAAATAAATGTTTATAAAGTATATATACTTGTGTTACCGGCTATAGCAGAGGTATCAAACTATTTGCTGATGTTTATTGTTTAGACTTAACCAAAACTGGACCACACACATTATTACACACTTTGCTTTATATTTAATTCCATCCATCTTCTACCCTTTAATCCATTTCTGGGTCAGGGGGGTGGCAATCAGAGATGCCACCCAAGTCTCATAGCACCAGCCCCTCACTGACCCTCTGCAGGTGGTGAGTCCACAGGAGGACGGCTGCTCTCTGAGTGTGGGCATAGCCTTGATCTTTCAGTGGGGGCTTTGGGCAAAGTGGGGTTAAGTGTCTTGCCCAAGGACACAACGACAGTAGTCATCAGTGGGAGTCGGTGGAGAAGGTGCAGAGGTGGGAATTGAACCCACGACCTTCAGGCCTGAAGGCCAGTGCTCTACCAACTGAGCTACTGTCGCCTGTACCTACCAACTCTCGAGATGAACTAACTGTAGATTCTCAAGATTGTGTGTCATTTCCCTTAAAGTGTACATACAGCGTTGTCGTTATAAATGTGTGTTTATATTTAATTATTTAACTTTTATTGATGTGTCTGGTTGAAACGTTAGAGTACATAAAATGTGGTTGTTTTCCAGAGAAAATAGATAATGTATAGCAGGCCATGGTCACTCATGCAGCAATAATAACAATAATTGAAAATAATTTTAAGTGCCACAAAAAATTGTCGTATGAGCCGGATTTGGCCCTTGAGCTTGAGCTTGACATAGGGACAACGCCTGGAAATGAGCTTTTCTACAGTATTTTTTCATATTTATGCTGTTTCATCAATGTCCCTATCAAGTAAATAAGTGAAAACAGTTAGGTACATCAGCTTTAAAATAGAAACCTGTCATCAGTCGTCGATTCTTGGAAACGTCAGCCAAAACCTTGACAGTGTAAATGTTATGTGGGACATTCAAATAGTGATATCTCCCATGTGTGTGCTTTATCTCGTAACCAAGACTTGCTTACGAGTCAAGTCTTGGTGAGCGGTGAGTAGTGAGATGGAGCCGCACGAGGTTTCCCCAGCACTCGGGCCAAGTCTGGGGCCATTGTTTTGAGTGGTTTTGGAATAATGGACAGCTCCGCTGATTCGCTGGTGTTTCCTGTGTAGACTCTACTCTGCTCTTATCGTGTGCTCAGAGAGGGAGGGGTGTGAAGAGCTCAGAGTTGGGGTTTTCCAATAAGATTTATTTCTTGACTGTACTGTACCTACCAACTCTCGAGATGAACTAACTGTAGATTCTCAAGATTGTGTCATTTCCCTTAAAGTTTACATACAGCGTTGTCGTTATAAATGTGTGTTTCCCTGTTTGGGCACGACGCGATCATGCAAGATGGTGGGCGCAGATAAGATAAGAATTTGGCGGTCGCCTGCTCTCGCTCCAAAAAGAGGAAATAGCAAGGAGATGGGATTTTCAATTTGCATTCTCAATGGACTGACAAGAAACAGGAGAACTTGGCTGTGTTACAAATATGAAGCTACGAGTTCAGACTGTTCAACACAGAATGTATAGATAAAAAGGTAAAGTTTGAGTTGGTGAGAAAGTAAGTAACATTTATTTATATAGCGCAATTCACAGTCTTCTCTTACTGTCTTTATACTTAGTCACTTTGTCCAACCTCATGCTGCTAACATGTACATATACGACTAAATATTTCTTGCAGTAGACTATCTAGTATTTTATGAATTTGCCAACTTTGTCAAAATTCTGCTGCTAGACTTTAACAGGTGCCCCTCGAAGGTCCCATATCACTCCTGTTCTGTCTGTTCTTCACTGGCTCCCAGTAAAATTCAGCATTGATTTTAAGATTTTAGTGCTGACCTTCAGAGCCTTAAATGGTCAGCCCCCCAGTACATCCTGAACCTTTTGAGCCTGTACTCCTCTGGCCGCACTCTCCGGTCCTCTGGCCAGAACCTGCTTGTGGTCCTCAAAACCCATTAAAAGACTCGAGGGGACCTGTCTTTTCAGTCTGTTGCCCCCAGACCGTGGGACGCCCTGCCCCTGTCCCTACATCTGGCCGACTCTGTGGACTCTTTTAAAAAAGGCTTGAAGACTTATTTATTCAAGAAAGCTTTTAGTTGATTGGGTTCTCACTAATGTCACTTTTAAGTACATGTGTGTAAATGTATTTTATATTGTTTCGTCTTTGTCCACTGTCCTGTACAGCACTTTGTGATTCTTATCTGTGAAAAGCGCTTTATAAATAAACTTTACTTACTTACTTACTTACTTACTTACTCCTCATTCATACTGTCCTAAAATCGGTGACACAACACTGAAATTTCCCCACTGTGGGACGAATAATAAAGCTTTTAATCTTAATTTACTGCATAGACAAAGCACTTTACAATGCTAAGCCCAGTCTTAAGTAAAATCATAAACAATGTCCCGTATATGTATATGAATTATGAATTATCAGTAAAACAAGAATACACCGGGTGACACTGGGAGCTAAATCTGTTTCATGATGTTAACTTTTACTGACCTTTATAATCACATGTCTAAAATATCCTCCGTTTTATTGCCGAGCATGTCTTCTTGAGGTAAAACATAAATCACAGGTGAACCGTGTCAAAACAGGCCCCCGGGTCAATGGAGTTCAGTCATGTTCTTCCAATTGACTAATTCTACAGCCAGGGAGAAAAATGTCATTGTACCCTGCAGGAAAACAGTTGCAGATATAGTAAACATGGAATTGACAATTTACCTCAATCTCAACCGATTGGTTAGTAGTAGTAGTAGTAGTAGTAGTAATGCCAGTGGTAGTAGTAGTAGTAGTAGTGGTGGTGGGTTTTAGTGGATTTGGACAGGTGGGATTCTCAGGCTATAACAAGATACTGCAGGTATAACTTTTTTCCCCGAACTGGGTTACTCTGGTCTATGATCCCGCACACAGACACACACACGCACACACATACGCACACATGCACACACACAAAAACAAGATGTAGAATGGTATAGAGACATGTTAGTTGAGTTATACTTGCATGCAAAAGCTAGATTCCGATTGACCTCTGTTGCTGTGCAGGGCAGGGCTTGGTTAGTACTGTGATGGGAGACCTCTGGGAACCCCAGGTGCCACATTGGGGCGGCTGCGGGTGTAAAGTGCCAAACTGTCATTGTGTCTTTAGGCACTTCACCCACATTGCCTAGAATGAGTCTGGTATTTGTGTGAATGATTGGTGGTAGTCGGAGGGTCGATGGCATATACTGGTTGCCTCGGTTCTGTCAGTGTGCCCCGGGGCAGCTGTGGCTACAGTAATAGTTTATCACCACCATAAATGGAGGGAGTGAATAATGACATGTGAAGGGTCTTAAAAGTGCTATATAAAACCGATGCATTAATATTATCAGTTATGGTATCAGTTCGTGGTTAAACAGGTTTCTTTCTGTAACTCTCTATGCTAATTTTGCCACATTTGTTTGCACCAGAAGTTCCTAATATTTCTGTGGCTGGACGGGAAAACAACTTTAAAAGCTCAAAACTATTTCACAGTAGAAGCACTGGTATTTTTTCTATAGCCGCAATGCATGCCTCTTAAGAACACTCAGAACCTGCAGCTAAACTTTCCTACCCTCACCACCCGTTCTTTAGTGAAGCATTTTGACACCAGCGCATAGTAACAGCTCCATTACATATTATCCTCCTCCTCCTCCACCTGCTTAACTTATTACCAAACCGTTAACAGAAGCTGGACGGCTACATTTTCACTGCGTTCCCTCTGCTTGGACTTCTGACCTCTCTGTCCCACATTTGTCTGACCCCATATAACTACTGCTCCTCTCGCTGGCAACTGCGAGTCAAAACGTCGAGCAAGTTCACCATACCGGCTCCAATGCCCGAGGTCAGATCAAGTGTGCAGCCTTCACATTTGTAGATTGATTAGTGCAAGTCAATTAGGCAGAAGTCAGATATACCAGGTGGCCTTACGTTTGTTTATATCTTTGATTTCGCCGCCAGCTACGTGTGCACTTTCAAGTAGCTCTGATGCCCAGCCGCTCTAAGCATGGAGTAAACAAAACATTAGGTCATCATAAATCACATGATGTCTGGACTGGGTAAGCTGTTGCAGAGTATAGAGTATAGAGAGGGCTCCCCGCTCCAGCCTGGTCCCAAAAGTGTAAGGTCGTTATTCAAATTGCAGGTCAATTAAGATAAGGGTAAATTACTTTCTCTGTGTTTGAAGTCAGGGGGATTTTGGAGCTCCTGCAAAATGGAGAGATCACATGGTTGTGCTTTGATGTTTTGCCGGTGTTGAAGAGGAAGTATGTTTAGGCAATGCTAAACAACACAGCTAACATGATTTTGTGTCATCTGTCATGTAGGTTATAGAGTGAAAAGTGTTTTTTTGTTGACACCGGAGCAACAGGAGGAAACCAACACAGATGGAAGTAGTAGAATATGTACAGTATGTAGTAGATATAGATCAGGGATGTGAAACCGGTCCTCAAAGGGCTGGTGTGGCTGCAGGTTTTAGGAGCAGAGCTGACTTAGTCCAGTTTTAACCTGAAGATTTGAGGAAATGGGTGGAGTCTGTTGTGCTCCTGCTCAGGTTGGGACTAAAACCTGTAGCCACACCTGCCCTTACCGGAACCAGTTTGACACCCTTGATATAGATCAATAATAATAATAATGTCTTCTGCATTTGACCCATCCTTCAATACAAGTGGTCATCACAGTGGGGCACCCAGGGACCCCTTTCTTGTTGTTGATACTCGGCTTGGTTATGACCACCATAGCTGGAGGATTTTATTTAATATACATGGGTTTTGTGGTGGAGAAATTGAAGCCACTTTTTATGCTGACCAGGATTCTTACCAAGGACCTAGAAAAGTGAGAGGGCTAATGACTTTGACACCCTGTTGCTTCAAAAAGAAAAGTGTTTAGTCAGATTCGTCTTCGCCACATACAGAAACTTTTTTGTTTAAGTTTGTCCTTTTTACTCTTTCTGTATAAACCATTGGTACCAAGTTTCGTAGGAGTATATTCTACATAAGAACTACAATATATTGAACTGCTTATTACATGACTTAGCACTGATACTTATTTAAAATCAATTTATTCTTGTATAGTCCTAAATCACAACAGTAGTTATCTCGGAGGACTTAACGAAACCATTGAATTTGCCAAAACAGATCAGAGAATCAAGCAGTTCAAACACAAGAAATGTACTGATAAAAAACACAAAGAGCCATTGGTCCATAAGGGACAGATGACCAGTGTCCATAAATGTTGATAAATGTCCATAAATGTTGAATCTCCTGGATAATCACCACTGTCCTTTAAAATAATAATAATATAATACCAATAAAGAATAATAAAGAAAATTTGGATATCAGCATGACATAGTCTACAGGACAGATGGACGAAGAAGTCAACCATTTCAACTGTGTCACAATAGGAAATATGACGTTTTATGCGCCGTAAAGTTAATTCGCATGATCATAACTTCTGAGACATGATCCTGCAGCATTTGTCATTTCATTCAAGCGGCAAACCCATGTGACCTTTCATTCATTCAACGAGAGGCGCCGGGCATGATGTCTTCGAGGCCACGTCATCTGTAGGACCGTACTATACATTGTGTGCTGTGCTGTAATTACACGCTGAATAATTAGCAATGAACCAAGCAACGTAATGCATTCAAACATTCTGATCCTTTGTGTACCGTTGAACCTGTTCGTGGCTCCATTGTCCTGAGTTTCTGCTGTAAACACGGGACTTCAGAGGCTTCGGTGGATGTTTACACCAACTGCAGATGGAGCTGATTCGAGCTGGTCCTGTGTGGAGCCCCTACCTCCACCAACACTCACAAACACCTGCAAGATTATGTAGAACAATGTAAGAGATAGCACGCTCTTGCTATTGTGAATATAGCATAATTTTATGTTGTGTTAAGTAAATAAGTCTGGACCAAAATCTGGACTTTGCCGTTTATATTGTGTTCATATGTTTTATTAATGTACTGGGATTATTTATGATTTTAATGCCTTGTGTTTCTATCTTGTTTTGTTCAGGACTCTGAGTGAATGGATGGTGCTATACAGATAAACTGGCCTTGCCTTGCCCTGTTTGTATGGGGTCCATTGTGGTTTTTATGTGTTTTTTAAATGTTTTTCTGCCCTGTGCTGCTCAAACAAGTTGCCCGTGGTGGGATAAATAAAGTAGTCTGGATCTGAATCTGAATCTACGTGATCTTTGGTTTTAAAGCGCATTTCCCGGACTATTAAGGTCCCATAAAGCACATAATCTGGTGTATTTTTACGACACTAAACATACTGTGAGAATGTGGTACTTCTGCCCGTCGGCCGACCCTGATAGTAGTGGAGCCCCTGGAGGAAACCTACCCAGACTCAGGGAGAACATGCAAACTCAACACACAAGGCCCCGGTCTGACATGGGCATCGAACCCAGGGCCGTCGTGCCTTGATGCAGGATCGCTTTCTGCTGTGCCACCATTTATGAGAATCACATATTAAAGTAATGTATTGTTTCAGATAATTTGTTGAATGAGAAGCATGTGGAAACATCCAAACCACTATTTGTTGTTGGTTCTAACTTCATATATTGTGTTGGATGGATTTTATATTTTATTATGAAAGTAAATAGTATAGTCTGAAAACTGCACTTTATTTTTCCTCTGTGAAGTTCTCCTTTTATAGTATATATATTTTTTTTTTACTTAAGTCTTGAAAGATTTTGAGTGCTCTTTTTTTCCTACTGTCCTTGTTGTAACAAATCTCCCTTTTTTGGATCCAATACTTGGTGTCATTCTGGGACATTTTGACTCAAAATTGGACCACGTTTTAGTAAAATCCCAGCGACCTTCATTACTGTTGTTTACTGTACTCAGCATCAGACAATACTCTACTGTGAAGATGGTTCATCCTGTGTGTCCCCGGTGTCAACTCCACAAATTATTTCAGACTTGCTTCCTGTGAAACCATAAAATGTAACAGTCGTGCTTTAAATCATTTTTATTTCTAGTCTGCTCTCCTTTCGCTCAGAGGCATTTCACGTCATGCTGAATTCTGTCATTACCCAGTGTTTTTGTGCACGGTGCTTTGTGCACATGCTGCAGGAGGTCTTTCAATCTGCAATCTGCAATATTCAAGTCCACTCTTGAAAATATAAATTGTCCAAACCATAATAGATATTTTTCTCATCACAAACCAAATTTATTATTTATTTATTTATTATTCCATTCTCTGTGTTCTATTGTTTGTTCCGTTGTTTTAGAATCAACCATTTTGTAAAGTCCTCCAAGACGCCAGCTGTTGTGATCTAGGTCATACAACAATCAATTGATTTGAACAATTCAAACCATTTGGTTATTGACCTAATAAGAACATTTGTCCTCTGACAAATGACACTCGGGCCCCTGTTTGGGACCCATCTGTAGATGGTGACGCTCGGCTTGCTCAGGGCTACAGCAGCTGTATCCTGCTTTATTGAAAACGTAAATGTAAGGATGATAAATACTGTGAAATACATAGTGTTGCATGATATTGAAGGAGTCAATACTCAACATGATTATAATGCTGCAACAATGATAATCTATATTTAATGTGACAAAATCCCATAGGAACACAGCCTGAGAGGTGTGAGCCGAATATATGAATTTGTTTTAATTACGCCCCATGTGTAAAAATATGTCCTTACAGTAAATGGGCTTGCGTCTCTGCAAACCTGTCTTTTACTGATCCTGGAATAGGGCCTCCTCCTGTTTTTGTTTTGTAGGAAGTGACTTCATCATCCATGGCAATAAGCATATATTTTCAAAAGAGGATGCTTTCTAGTTTGATTTTAAAGCTGAGCAACCTGACTTTCAAACCACAAAAGAATATAACAATATTCAAATCTATATGGCTGTTTGGATCGACTACATACCTTTTCTGTCACAGCTTCAGATCAGCAAAAGATAACATATTTTAAGATAAGGCCATGTTTGTGGTCTGATTTGTTGATATTTTACTTATTACTTAGTTACCACTCTGTACAAACAGCAACTTGAAACAAAAAAGTGACCCCAATCCTGGCATAGATGTTCCACCTCCAAAAAGTTATATGTACTATTTCTTTAGTACTTAAACATTTTCCCACAATAATTGTCTTGCTTTCCTCCACTTTCCACCTCGAGTTATCCGCCCATCTCGTGACCTCCAGACCCCGCTGCTTGTCTGCCTGTCAGCCGGCGTGTAGGGCTGTATTCAGAGGCAGAGCGCGCACTGTCAGATGAAGGCTGTGGCTCCGGACGTCCACAAAAGGAGCTCTTAGGCGCTGCTGAAGTTACGCTCCGGGCAGTGTCTGCGCTGATGGCAGGAGACAGCGAATACAGCACAGCTCATTTATCACTGTCCGACAGGCTCCTGGTGACAGTAACAGGAGAAGCGACATCAGACACTGGGGCACACTCCCGTCTCTGCTGTTTGTGCACGGACTACATCCAATGGAGGTCCACGTTGTATTATATCCCCTTTTCCATGCTGGGCCCTGGTAGCAAAAACTGGACTTAATTGGCTAAAACAAGTCAGAAATGGGGATCAGTGCTAAAACAAGTGATTTTATTCTTTATAATGTACTGTCCGAGGGTGGGAGTTCTTAAAGGGAGTTCTTAAAGGTGGGAATCTTAAAGATATATAGGAGGATTTTCTGCTTTGCCGTTTATTTCTGAACAATTTTTACAACTTTATTGACCATGATGCAGTTTTGTTAAAAGAAAAGACAGAGTTTTGAGCTGGATTTTTGTCAGTAAAACCAAACATACTGTGAATTTGTGTATTTTCATGTATTGTTGATTTTTCCATGTTGTTCTTTGTTCTTGTTTGCTGTGGCTCTTTTTGTTCGTTCATAAAGTATTCATTCATTCATTCATTCTGTGATTATTTATTATTTGAATGCCTTGTGTATTAACTGTGCAACACAAATAAACTTGCCTTGTCTTTCTTTCTTAATGAAATACCAAACATAACATTTGCAGTTTGTCTTTGACGATCATTACACCAAGTTAGACATGTTTAAAGCTGGGGTACGTAACTTTTGTGCTACAGAGATAATACATGTTTGTTCCCGACAGAAATAGTCTTGTAAACGTAAACAAGCCGTCTTCATCTTCCTTCAAAAAGATGGGTTTGTTATTTGTAAGACAGAGCTTTGTGAGTCACTGCTTATGTTTTGGGCTGACAGCTGATTGGCTGAGGGAGGGCGGTCCTCTCTTTTATCCTTTTCTTTCTGAAAAAGGTGAACTAAACTGTGAAAGAGGTAGTTAGAACCGACCAGTGGCTAGTTGGGTTTTTAGCATAGTTCTGTTGCTGGAGTTTGAACCCACTGGAAAACAATCACAGGTAGTTACTATTGTTATAAAGTGGTCAACTGATTCAACTCAGAACTGGACCAGAACTGGACCAAAACTGGATCAGAACTGGACCTGAACTGGACCAGACCTGGACCAGAACTGGATCAGAACTGGACCAGAACTGGATCAGAACTGGACCAGAACTGGATCAGAACTGGACCAGAACTGGACTCACTGAACCTGAACTGGATCTGAACTCGATCAGAACTGGACCTGAACTGGACTCAAACTGGACTAAAACTTGACCTGAACTCGACTTAAACTGGATCAGAACTGGACTTAAACTGGACCTGAACTGGACTTAAACTTGACCTGAACTGGACTTAAACTGGACCTGAACTGGTCCAGAGCTGGACCTGAACTGGACCTGAACTGGACCTGAACTGGACCAGAGCTGGACCTGAACTGGACCTGAACTGGACCTGAACTGGACTCAAACTGTACCAGAACCATAATAAGGTCCACCTTGTTACTACATCATACTATAAATAACTTAACCTGAAGCAGCTTCTTGGAAAAGGGGAGGGGCCGTAGTGTTGCTATGATACTGTTACTATGATACTAACTCGTCCAACTCCAGTTCAATAATTATAAAGGGACTTGATGCTCCATACTTATTTCAATACAACATGATTATTTAAAATGCATATGGCTGCAATTTACAATTTTCTGTATTCCCAGTTTACAATTTTACATTTTTCTCCGTTTTTGGTGGAATGACATAAGAAGTTTTAAATTGATAAAGTCACTGATTACACTATAAATAGATTCTGTAGTCATCCTGAAATATGGCACAATTTAAAACAAATGTTATCAATTCACTTTGTACCTTTGGCGAGGCGATCTTGGGTGCCCAGAAAAGCACCATATACTGTAAACAAATTGTATTATCGTCATTATTATTATCAGTCACAACAACTAATCACGTTTCTCCAATAGAAGAAATCTCACATCAGTGTCCTAAACAGCTAATTGTAGAGAATATACACAAGAAACTAATAATCGTTCATCTTGTTTATGTAATTATTTTAGATTTTCAATGCTTTTTACAACCCTTTTACTATCAATATTTTACTATTCACTTCTTTTCTCAGTCCAATTATCGACACTGAACGAGTGGAAAGTCAGTGTAGATCCTTGCGTCACTATTGAAGGAGGAATGGGACAGAATTTCCACAGGACGAGATTAAATAGTGTCAAAAGTTTCATGTTCTTCCAGTGTGTGTTTGTTTGTTTTACTCTTTAGCAATGAATCAATTAATAACAGATTTACCAATGTGCTAGAAACACACATATACACAGAAAAGGACATAGCAAGATTATTCTATAAATACTAGACTCAGAATCCTTGTTATTGCCATGTGAGTAACAGGAAGTCACAAACTAGGAAATTAGGAAAACACAAGTTCTCTTTGATAATGTCCGATTCTCTTCATATCATTTCTTTCAATTATCTATTTTTCCGTCCATTTATTTAACCCAGATTTGGTCCAAGCCAAACAAAAATGCTGCGGAGAAGGTTTTGTGACAAACTTGTGGAACGAGATCTTGTCCCTATACTTACTGTAATTGAATAGATGTTTAAACCTGTATTCATAATTAGCCAGGATTCTTTGATGCTGTAATATCAAAAAACCGCACGAGTTTCTGACCTGAGCTCCGTTATTTCGCTAAAAAGGCTTGTGCAAAACCAGCCTTAGCAGAGTGGACTCCACACGCACGGAGATGTCTAGTGTCTGTCGTGTCCGTTCATGCCTTTATGTTTTTGTAAATCTATTCGCTCTTACTGCGTTTCCTCAATTCTATGCAAAGTGGAGGAGCGCAGAAGTTTTACAGGCAGGGAATAAATACGCCACCAATTTCTATCAACAGCATGTGATCATTAGTAACGGTTGTTAACTGTGGGAAATCCCAACCTGCTTATGAATGAAGACATACCATTGTCATTAGCAAAAAAGAAATTCACAAGTTTCAGACATTATATTTTCTACAATATATTTATAATCTTTAGAATTGTAGAGAGAATTTGTTGCATGTACTGCTGTTGTTTTGATTTTCTCAGACGATGTGTTCAACCAGATTTCAATATTAAAAAGTAACTGACACTCATGTCAAATACAATGCTATATTTGACACAGAATTAAAGGTGATATTGAGGTGATATTTTCCTGGTTGAAAGAGCATGTCTCTCGCACAGACGCGTTGTAGAGAGAGAGAGAGACGGACGCCTGTGGACAACTGCAGTGGCTCAGATAGCAGGAGCCACTGGTCAGCTGCTTTCATCTGACCCTTTTCATGTGGCTGCTCTCTTCACCTCTGTCCTCTGTTCTATTTACTCTACATGATTAAAAAAGCTCTTTGAACATTTGCACATTTCTTTGTATGTTTCCATGAAAATACAATGATGCAACATGGTGGATGGTTCTTGTCTTTTTTATATAAAGCTTCACTATTATTCTATTTTAAAAAGAGCTCAAATTATCTCCTGCTTTTTCCATTTATTTCATGGGGAATAATCACAGATGTTACTATCACTAATGTTTTACCTTTACTTGAGAATAAATATAGGCTAAAGTGTGTTTTATATCTCTTTCTTTTGAAGCATTAACATGTAACATCACCATCTGCAAACACAGAAGAGCTTTCTTCTTCTGGGTATTTTGGGGAAAAACTATAAAGACCCTGAAAAGCGTCGCTTCCAAAATACATTCATAAAATTATGCCCTGGTGGAGAATAAACGCAGTGTGTGGATCCACATTTAGTGACCGCAGGCCTCGCTCCACAAGGCGCGTTGTGTGTGCACAGAGGCGCTCTGTCCAGGTGCCACAGGCGCGGGGTTACGCACAGGTCGAGGCGCACGCACAGACGCACAGAGGCACATGCACAGACGCACAGAGGCTCACGCACAGACGCACAGAGCAGCTTTATCCGAACATTCAGCCACTGCAGCTTTTCATGATTTTGTTTGAAGAGATTCACACAATAAAACATGTCTGTGATCGGACACTGCTGCGCCTCAGAGCTGTCCACAGCTTTAGCACTTACGTCTTTCCCTCTGTGTCCCGTTAATCAGAAACACCGGGACCTCACGAGCACGAGTAGGGCACGAGAGCTCACAGGTGCGCGCGGACACCGGGGGCTCGTTTAACACGACTCTGCGCGTGCACGGGACCACAGGCGACTGCATTATGTAACTTCAGAAATGGGGCCACTAAGAATCGGGGCCTGTATTGATCCAGAATGCAATGCTTTCAAAATTGTGTAATTCATATTTGTTCTGATTTCACAAAATTATAAATAAATAAATGAGACAAGTTGTTATTGAGGTTTCTTACCCATAAAAACATGAACAAAAGAATTATACATAGGCCTAAATAAAGCACTATTTTTGACTGAGAGTAAAGTTTGTACAAACATTGCTGTTTTTCGATACAAATAATGTCTCTGATTTATGGCTCTGCGTAAAGCGGAGCGTGCTGCGCATTTTAAATTAGAGAAATGTGACGTCACTGTTGCGTTAACTGTTGTCATGTTGTGAATAGTTTCGTCTGAACTTTGACTTGACCTTTGCACACTTCACTCACGTCTTTCTGCAACACTCCGCACGTGCACGCGGCTGATGGAGACGTGGCTCTGAGTCTGAGGACATCAACACACATTAGAAATGTAACATCAGTGTCCATCATCAGACTTTTTTTATATTTTCTTTACCGTGTTGATGCTTTAAAAATAACGGTTGAGAAACAATAAAAAAATATTAAAAAAATATTTTCAAAGTAGGCTGTAATTGTGCACGTGCATTTTCAACTGAAAAATATAGACTAGATTCCTAGAACAAATTAAAACAAAAAAAGGTTTGATCCAATTAAAGTAATAATATTAAATCATATTACTCGACAGCAGTCATGCGCACGTGCAGAGCTTGCATTTGGATCAATGCATCGTAAATCACATGTTTTTAGTAAGTGTTAAAGTAACCTGTTTTAATCACATTCATAATGACATGGATTTTGAAATTGCTCAAACCCTAAATGTTTGCAATGTGCATCTATAGATGTATCTGTGTGTATCAGATATACATGTTTAACGTGTGTGTTTGTGTACTCTAACACTAATATACATTTGTAAATTGATTAATCCATGAATTCATTGTTTTGGAATAGAACCATAACTGCACTGTCTTCTCTGCGCGCCCAGTGTTGCCTTCTGCGGTCCGCGCTGCTCCTGCCCGGGCCCCTCAGCATCATGGGAGCCGTACGTGTGATTGGGTTTTATTTCTTCCTGCTCCTGCTCCATTCTGTGGCAGCGCCATCAATCTCTGCACTAACGCGACATTTGTTTACGAGCGGGCGCGCGTAAAGGCGCGGCGTTCATAATGGCTTTTATTATGAGAGCGGAGCAGCAGATCCCAGCCCCGATACACTTCTGGGAATGTCTGGAATTTGAGGTTTTTGATTTAGTTTTTGTCTGAGCATTTCAAAAAGCCTTTACAATATAATCTATGTATTCTAAGCAAGTATAAATATAATTTTGGGTAGTTTACAATTGCACCAGACGATCCTGATCAAATGGCTTCAATGATTAAAATATGTTTTGATTTGTTTTGTCTAGAAAAAATATTTGCAATTAAATATATTTTCTCTTAATTCATTAAGCATATTAAGTTAAAATAGTTGTTTGTTCTCAATACACGTTTAACACTAGATTTAAGAAAATAACAGGCCTATTATTTTGTTTATTTCTCAAAGATTAAAATCATAAATCAATTGGGAAAACTGTTTTTAAGAGTGTATGTCTGCAGCTTTGGAAACGACTTTTCTGAGAGTGTGCATTGGAATGGATTGAATTCAGTCAAAGCCGAATGACATTGAATTGTAAGGCAAAACAAAACAATAATAAATATAGGTCACATGTGCTTGTGTGTGTTTCCAGAAAATTACTTCAATTAAGACTAGGGCGAGGCTATGTAGAATAATGCATATAATTCAATACAAATTTACTTCTGAGATTTATTCAGTGTGTGAGTGCGTGTGTGTGATTTTTCTTATAGGCTTATACACACACACATATATATTTACTTAGGCAATTGCTGCTTTGAGATATTGACAAATGTTCTTGGACACTAAGACATGATAATAAAAAAAAAATGTGACAAGTGGAACGACCTCCATTAGCAATGAAAACACAATATGGCGCAGTGTGTGTTGCCGCCTTCACGCTGCAGGGTCACGCAGCAGAGAAAGGGCCCGAGTCACGTCACAAAGCTGTGCGTAAAATCCCTTTCATTTAAACACATATAAAACTAAGTGTTCAAATTTGCATTGAATTTCAAACCCTGCATTAGAATAACTTGTGTTTAATATCATTCATACACACTTTACACCCGCGTGCCAATTCTGTTTAAAACGCATTTCTTAAAAAAAAAAAAAAAAAAAAGGTAAAACAAAGAGGCGTGAATTTAGCTCACATACAATGACAATTTATTTAAACAAACAAAAACAAATCCTTCAGAAAGAGAGAAAAAAATATCTAACAAAGAAAAGGCTTTGAAAATATAGTATGGCGATATACACTTTCCATTTGTACTTATTTCAACAATAATGGCACAATAAATCTGGACAATTCAATTTGGAAACACGTCCTTTGGTGTTTGGTCCTTATAATATCCGACTACACTTATAATAAATTACTATATGCAATTTACACGTCCATGAAAACTGGCATGGGCCCTGCGTAAAAAGTCACAAAAGAGAGACTTACGTGCTCATTTGACAACAACATCGCGTCAGTCAGTTGCGCAGCGTTTTCTGTCTCTTACACAGTCCATAAGTGGGATTTTTCTCCTGTTCTTTTGGTTTTTTTTGGTCAGAACTTGCTACAGTCGTACACAAACGCCCCAGACGCCCTATAGATGGACTGACTCGGTGGGAACGACATCTGACAGCTGTTATTCCCGTTCACCGGCGAGTTATTCAAACCAATCCTTTGTGACTCAAACATTTCTCTAACCGAGTGAAAGTTCTGCTGCTGGGATGGATACGCCGCGCCCAGGTGCCCCAGATCTCCCGCTTGATTCAGGTACCAAGACGCCAACCTCCCCTGGTGATGATGCTGGCCCTCGTTCGCCGCGTTCAAATTACCGTGCGACAGAGACCCCGTGGAGGTCGTGACTGCGTAATCTGGCAACGTCTCGTCCACTGCTCCCGTTGCCAAATGCCCCGACCGATCCCCCGCGTATAGACTCATCGCCTGCATGTTGCAATGGTACGTGGCGTTGGAGGTAGTGGAGTTCTGGCTGCACTGGGAGCCGTACACGGACGTCTGCGTGGGGGAATAGTTCAAAGACAGCGACGGCGTTCTGGAGGCCACCAAGTCCGACTGTGCGTGGGGAGACCCGCGCAGAGACGTCATGATGTTGTCCACGCTGAATCCCTGCGTAGAGGCCTGGACGTGAGGGTGCTGCTGCTGCTGTTGCTGCTGCTGCTGCTGCTGCTGCTGCTGGCTTGGGTGCGCATGGTGCTCTGGTGTGTCTATGCCAATGGAGCGGGTGGATTGCATGCTGTGTGGGCTGCCGCTTGACATGCTGCTGCTGCTATCTGGGCTTTCGATTTTCGGCAACGGGTTAAGCGAGGGAGATTCGGCCTGAGGAGGCGTCATGGCTCCGTTTTCAGTTTTGATGTCCTGAATGCGCACTGGCTGCTCCTGGTCTCGGCCTTGCTGTTGCTGGGACTGCTGCTGGGACTGCCTCGCTGTTGGGGTCGGTACCTCCTTCTGCAAGCGCTCCTCTTTCTCCTTCATCGCGTCCTTCTTCTTAAAGCGACGTCTTCTTCTCAAAAAGCTGCCGTTCTCAAACATATTGTACGAGTCCGGGTCTAGCGTCCAGTAGCTGCCCTTACCGGGTTTCTTGTCATCTCTCGGGACTTTGACGAAGCACTCATTCAGCGACAGGTTGTGTCTGATGCTGTTTTGCCAGCCCTGCTTGTTATCGCGATAAAACGGGAACCTCTCCATGATGAACTGATAAATTCCGTTGAGTGTCACCTTCTTGTCCGGAGAATTCTGAATGGCCATAGTGATGAGAGCGATGTAGCTGTAAGGGGGCTTCACCATGTCCTTAGGCTGAGGCTGAGGGGTGTACGGTCCATACGCGCGGGCCATGCCACCCGCGTATTGGTCGTGAGCGGCGTGGGAGTACATGTTCATGGCAGCGGGCATTCCAGTGTAGCCTCCTCCAGCTGCGGCCGCTCGGTAATAGCTGGGATCACCGCCGATGTATGGCACGACCCCTAAAGAGTTGGGGCTGGAGACGGAATAGCGCGCCTGCATCTTTTCAGCGTATGCAAAAACCAAATTCTATATACTGTCCAAATATCACTAGGAAGGATCAGAAATATACGTGAGCGGGTTCTGGATCAGGCCGTCCCCATCTCGCTCTCCGCTACTGCGCTCTGGAAACTCTGCTGAACTTTGGAGCGTCCGTGCGCGCACACAAGTTTTTGCGCAGTTAAATTCTTTCCTCCTTTTTGGAGCCTGTGGAGTGTTGTAGAGCTCCTCCCTTAAAAGCAAAAAGGCGTCCAATGAGAGGCCAGGCCCAGCAGAGAGAAGGGAGAGAGAGGGGAGAGAGGCGAGCGGGATTGAGGTGGCGTCCACTCCAGCCCACTGTGGACGTTTGACGTGACAGAACTGTTCAAACAGGCGTTTTTCTTGTTTCACAAGAAAAATGAAACAAAAATGCTTTAAATCACCAGCGCCATGATGATTCTTTAAAGTTATATGAGGATTATCCATGCAATAATTGAATACGTATATTTATATAATTTAAATATTCATTGTTTTCTAGTTGTTGTTGTTATTATTGTCGTTGTTTTTTGTTTGTAAAGTGGATTACAGGGTTTTACAGGGTAACATTACGGACCATTTTTGTTATTTACTCTATTTACATTAGGCCCATACAAATACTAATGCTATACCACTGTTATTTACTAGGCCACACTAATAATATAAGAATAATAATAATAACAATAATAATAATGATGACGATGATGATGATAATGATACTGATAATAATTGATTGCAGATGAATAAAGTGTATAGCTAAATGTTATAGCCACAATCAGCATTATTTATGACTTGAGCGCGCGAGCCATATGCTGCAGTTACGCATTGGATCAAAGCACCTTTTGCTCATTAGCAGTGGGTGTTGAAATGGCATGTCGTTAAGATGTGAATCACCAAAAGACATGGCAGGAAAAAACACCAAATATCCTCAATATAAAGAAATTGTTGACCATTATGATAGATAGATAGATAGATAGATAGACATTTTTTGACCCCCGTACAGGAGAAATTCAAGTGTCCAATGGCAGCAAAAAAACGCAAAAAAATAAATAAATCTTAAAGTTTACAGCTAATAGTAATAATACGTGTAACGAATAAGAACAATAATGAACTAATAACGTTTTTGGAGCTGAGATCCATTGTGTTCTTTGGGCCGTTTCGCACAGTGGCGTGAATTTCAGTCCCAACACTGCGGAATCCCGCGTATAGTCTTAATGAAACGTGCGTGAGCCGTTTGGGTTTCTCCTTACACGGACCCGGGCCTGAACTCTGCCCCCTCTAGCGCCCACACCCCCGGGGCCTCTGAGCTGTTTACACTCCGCGAGGACCGGGCCTTTCACTGATCCGCTCCCTGCCACCCAGACCTCTGCAGGGGCCTCGAATCTGCCATGGACAGAGGCTGCAGTGGAGGTTTAGGCCCGTGGAAATGAAAAAGACAAATAAAAAGAGAAATGTGTCTTTGTATTTTTTACTAATTTGTTTTTTTCATCGATAGGCCGTAGACCTAGAGCTCTAGACCGTAGTGTAGAGCTCAACCAAAACTAAATCCAGCACGTAAAGACCAGCGTTTATTTTATTTATCATCTGATGCTTCGCCATGTATCTTTCTCTCATGGTACAACGTTTTGATTTAGCAGAAATACACAATTACAATAGCTTACGCAGTTTTGAATAAACAAATGTTGTTTTGTTAAATTTTAATAACACATTGTCTGCATCTGTAATTTAATTTGATATTGATAAAATCATAGCTGGGAAACAAGTTAGGCCGATATGTCTGAGGGAACGTGACCTTTGGCAGCCAGAAGACAACTGTGAATGGGCTGGTGCCTTGTTGCCCCCGTGTGGCTGTAAAGTGTACAGCATCCTCTCTGTTCTCAGACTCCTCAGAACGTAAAGTGCTGAAAACGTGATATGACACCTTACTCGGTGATTGTAAAGATGACTGAAAGACTATAATTACTCAGATTTTAAAATTAAATGGAAAGACAATCATACCTTTGACTTTGTTCTTCTTTCCGTCTTACCTGACCTTGACATTTTAAGTTGTTAAAAACAGGGGGTTGTACACGTAATTTAAGTGACCTTCAAAAGTTGAATATAACTGGATCAAACCTGGAGTAAACAAAGGATTATATACATTGTGCTGCAGTCGACGATGAAAATTCTATATTGGCCTATGTGTGTATCCACATTTACATGACGGCTCCCATTAAAATCTATAGGAATAGAAATAAACATATATATTTTTTTATTATTAACAAAAAATAACAATTGTAAACCGCTTTATGACTCTGGTCTGAAAGGTGGTATATAAATAAAGATTACTTACTTACATACTTACTATGGTAACTAACACTTGCTCCTTAAGATGAGATTGCTCTGACTCAGTCCAGGAAAAGTCCAGAATTTCATAAACATAATTGTAGAAATAACATATCTACGATACAGAAAAAGTCCATAAGTGAAGCCCAAAAATGTATAGCGGAATAATTACACTTCCAAAATAAAAAGCCGTCAAATTGACTGGTCTAGGAGTTCTAGTGTTATACGTCCTCTATGGAATCTCTCTTGATATCTCATTGTACAGATGCACTTATACGAATCAAGGGGACAGACGCTCATTTGTCTATTCAGAAACCACTGCTGCCCTCTTTTGGTAGACAGTTGTAAACACGTTTCATGTCTCTCAGATTTTTACAAGGCTGTAAATGTAGAAAAAATCACTTCGTCTATGTTGGATTAGGCCACTGTGTGAGCAAAATGAATGTGTCTGAAGCTAAGCTCATGGAACCCAATATTCTGGTGGTTAATGTTGGGAGAGTATACGGAACGATGGCTGTTCGGTTTATTACAAAACATTTCTTTTAGAATCTTTTCATTTTGTATTTTATTGTATTTGTATTCATTCCAACTGTGCACTGGATGCCCCTTCTTTGTCTGAGGGAAAATAAAAATAATATAGTTCCCTTCAAAACCAGTAGATGGCGCCAACGATCTGTGCTGCGCTCATGGATGTTTTGCTGCTGCGCTTTGGTTGATCGTTCAATTAATATAAATTCATTCGTTTATCTCTGTATATAATTATATTGACTTTGGGGCCACAATTAGTAATAAATTCAGGAGTAATACAGAAAATGCATAAGAGTAGGCCACAGACAAGTGTAATGTGAGCCTTGCCTTGAATCCTCAGACATTTTGCATCCGCTTTACTGGGAACAACAATCAATACATAATTTTTTTGTTTTATTATTAATAATACAAATACAAATTTAAAAATTCACTACAATAATGACCAATTCAACAAGAAACATATTGTCCAAGCCAGGGGAAATTTCTCAGGCCCGCATTTGACTGATATAAAATGTAGGCCACTCTTTCGTGAAATACTTTTCAAAGTGTTTTATTATCATCACTAAAACCTTCAATTACTCAATGCAAAGGCTGTAAAATCGAATTGTTGAACCCATGGTCACACAAGACAGGATTTGATGTCATAGCTGCTCCTGTGGAAGAGGCTCTGGTTCTGAGTCTGGTACGAGCTGCTGTTGGCGCAGGACAGAAGCTCCTTTCGGTCGCAGGAGGAGGTCAGACGGAGATTTCCCACTGAAGACACACACACACATTATTAAAAATGTATCTCCATGAGTCAATTCATTCCTCATCATGATAATCACATTCTTCTTTCTGAATATTTTAACGCCAATTGATCCTTTTTATTTAAAATAAAATAAACGTATCGTGGCAATTGACATTATATTTGCTGATATTTTTGTATTTAGATATCAATCAAAATGTCGAAATGTTGTAAAAAAAAAACGCCGTGCGTGAAACTCGATTTCATGCGTAAAACAAACTTTTGCTCACAGTACATGTATTGGTGTGCTCAAAATTGATTGTCGTGCTGTAAAAATAATACACAGTTACAATAAATGTATAAGATGCCAGATACCATTTACGTCTTGAGCGCAGTGATGCAAGTAACTCTGGTCCAGAGACGTGGATGCTGGATCTTGGGACTGTTTGATGTACGACATGAGGCCAGAGGACGTGCAGTGTGAGGGTCCAGTCTTGTAGAGGGAGTCCCCGCAGAGCTGAGAATCTGGACCATTGTCCGCGCAGCCACCGGCCGCTGGACAGAAGTATGGGGAATTTGTTATTGTGCTCAGACCCTCATATCCACCTGTGCCTGTGCCCATGAGGTCTATATTATACCCACTGTGGTGGGTTAAAGAGCCAGAGGAATGGAAATCAAAAGTCCCGGGATGCACAGAGGCACCAAACCCCATGCCACTCATCACCCGGTACATGGGCCTCAGCGCCTGGCCCTTTCTCCGGAAGCCCCGCGGTCTGCGTCTGAAGGAACCCTCCTCGAACATAAACTCACTGCTGGGGTCTATAGTCCAGTAGTGACCCTTCCCGGGCCTGCCCAGGCCTTTAGGCAGCTTTATGAAGCATTCATTCAGAGACAGGTTGTGTCTCACAGAGTTCTTCCATCCCAGGTATGCGCCTCTGAAGAAGGAAAAGTGCGCCTGTAAAAACTGGTAGATCTCACTGAGAGTCAGTCTTTTACTGGGTGAGTTCTGGATAGCCATGACAATCAAAGCAATATAAGAATACGGGGGCTTCTCCGGGCGCCGAAGTCCTGTTTTGCCTTTGGAAGTGTCGAGTGCGCTCTCCATCACTGCCTGCGCGCTCATAGGGCACTGACCAAGGAGTTGTCCAACTGTGGATGAGGGTTTGGTCGTCAAAGTTAACCGCGACCACAAAAATGATATACTCGCGGGGTTCACCTGGTCCTGATCAATCCTTCCCCTGGTCTATATCTGTGTCCATTCCTGCAGCTATTGAAGAACCATCAGTCAAGAAAGTGCCTCTCCGTGGATCAGCTTCGTGTTGCAAATCTCTCCATGAAATCTGAAGTAGCTGCCCCCACCCCTGATCCAAAGAGAAGCTGGAAGTGGAAGGAGACAAATCCCCTCCCACTGCTTTTTCCACACGCAAAAATAGAGAAGTCTTTGTAAAAATAAACAATACAAATAAATGTGCGCGGTTCTTTGTGCTCTGCCCCTTGGTTTCATGCAGATGATGTTGGCTTTGTTTGGGGTCTGCTCTGACTCTGCCATGACAATGTTGCACCAGAACAGACCATAGTTTATACCACCCACTAGGGTACTCTGGGCAGCAGGGGAGAGATCTTGATGAAGTTTAGTGGGTAAAATAACACTAATGCGCATTGAATTAAGACAATGTGGACACTGAAACAGTGTTTACCGCATTTAAGAGAAACACATCATATAGATTCAGATTCTGATTCTGATACTGCGATATATGAATATCTGTCTTAATGGCTTTGTTTAAAACAAACAGACGAACAGAGAAAGGCTCAGACCACATGTGAAAAACATTAAGTTGATGTTTTAAATTAAATCATATAGGCCTATAATGTACTATACAAATAAAATGTATTCTTTCTACTTAGTTTGAGCATTTTAATTCGTATACAATAATTACTCAATAAAATGTTATTTGACAACGGAAGTACACAAAATATAATTTATTAATATTTACAATAATAATATTGCTCAGAAACAAAGTGAAATACATAACATTCTACAGAAATATGCACTGCTGTAAATCCAAACCTGCGACAGTCTCAGGCTGGACTTTGACCAAAGTTGAAAAATGTCACTTTTCAGTTTGTGAATGTTACGTCAAATGACTCGGTCAGGGACGTAATAGAACGCAGCAGGCTGCTCCACCTGCGTCATGTGTCCAGTGTGACGCCAGAGGACGGACGGCTGCAGATGTGGCGGTGCGTGTCTGGTCACGGGGCTGCTGAGGATGCTGTCTATGGAGAAAGAGCTGGAGAACTTTGCTCGAGGCTCAGATTTCACAAAGTGTCCAGAAAAGTCTTCTTCCCTGAGTCTTTTATTGAGACGTCTCCTTCTGCGCGTGAACACGCCGTCTGCAAACGTGTAATCGCTCTGAGGGTTCAGCATCCAGAAGTTGTCTTTCCCCCAGGGACGCGCAGGGTCCCGCAGCACTTTGATGAAGCAGTCGTTCAGAGACAGG
The DNA here is from genome assembly GCA_964034765.1 of Knipowitschia caucasica. Taxonomy (NCBI): domain Eukaryota; kingdom Metazoa; phylum Chordata; class Actinopteri; order Gobiiformes; family Gobiidae; genus Knipowitschia; species Knipowitschia caucasica. Next base: position 10,115,421 of record OZ035836.1, read on the forward strand.
TTGTGGCGCACGGAGTTCCTCCAGCCCGTATAGCTGCCTCTGAAGAAGGGGAACTTGTCCATCAGGTAATCGTTAATGTCTGCTAACGTGATGCGGCCACTCGGGGAGTCGCGTATGGCCATGGCGATGAGCGCGATGTAGGAGAAGGGCGGCTTGCCCCTCCGTGCGTAAGGCTTGGGTTTACTGGACTCTGCAGTGACCGGTGACGGGCTGCGCGCTGCTCTGTCCCCATCTGAGCTCAGCTCCTCGTCTGCTTTGAGGCTGTAGTGGCCTCCGTACATCACCTCCAGCTTCATGTTCAGTGTTCTCCCGTTACCACCTGCTGAGGCTTTCTCACCTGTTGCTTCAAAGCAGCGCCTTTTATCCAGCTCACCTCAGCCCAGCCCTGAGTGGGAGAGGCCAAATCACTTCTAAAGACTTATAGACAGACACTTGTTAAAAGGTTTCCATTGCGTGCGTGTCCTGACTATAACAAGCTGCGGTTGTAACTGTCTTGAATAGGTGCCATAAACTGATGTTTAGGTAAGTATTCTCAAAAGAACACCATGGTGGCCATAAACGTTTATTACATTAACAGTTAAACCCTGGCTGGGAACAGCAGAGATGCATGCTGCTGATGGGGGTTATATATTCATATACTGTAGCCATAGCACAGTTAAATAAATAATATTAACATTTGGTATACTATAGTGGGACAACTATTTCTTCATACATCATTTTACAAAAGGAACAATAAAAATGATTGGCAGCAGGGCGGGACCATTGTTCTAATCCAGATTACACGGAGTTACAGTTATCACCTGATCATGTTGTGTGTTGGAGACATGGATCTATTGGTTGAGGGTGTTTCCGTTTGCATTCTCCTGTCATTCCACCAGAGACAGCTTTTGTCCGATATCTTAACTTCATGCTCTATTCAACATGTGGAATTATGTACCAGGGAAGTCACATTTAATTATAGATATATATCTTGCTGTTGGTAGTTCAGTCTTTGTTTGAAGCAGCAATAATATGACAGTGATTTTTTTCTAAAACAATATTAATTTATCTTCATTATGCTCACAAAGGACTGAACAGATGGAAGCATTTGCATGGGATTAGTTTTTCATTCACCCTGGAGTCAGCAACCAGAATTATTAAAAGTTAAATTTTGCCCTCTCCTCTGAGAAAGAGTCGCAAATGAACACATTTCACTTTTAAAGTATTGTTTCTCTTTCTCTTTGATACCATTGAATACAAAAAACAGGCATCACAGATTAAACATGTATAGGAAATATTAAGCGTGCAGCTGGGCATAGTGTGACATTGAGGATCTTTAATTCTGATTCTGATTTAAACGACCACTGTGGTAATAGAAATACAAAAACTATACACACAGAGGAGGCTGATGTATCCTCTAATTCCCCTTTACAAGCTTATCATAGACATTTAAATGCATCAGAGAAAATAAGAGCAATCTACAAACAAAGGAAATTTTTGTTAAACACTTTGATTCAAACTATTTATGTAAAAAAAAATACGTCATGATAAAAAATCTGACTGGTCACTGTTGAATTCAGGAGGGCGGGATTCAAGCATGTGACAGCTACATCTCCACAATAAGTCGCATTTACTCCGAGGACTTTTCGCGTGTCAAAATCGCCATAAATCCTAACACATTTATCACCAATCAAGCAAAAATTACCGTAAACAGCAAATGTGCAGCTTATGGTGAAACATGACATTTTCCTAGCCTTATTTTTCATACTCAAACATGAATTCTTCCCAAATATAATCCACGTGTGTAAACGAGGACGGGAAAACACAAACTAAAAGCTTACATTTTGATAAATATGTTCATTTCCTTGTTGTTTCTTTTCATACCGCCACGTGCCCATGTTCGACTCGCACGATCACACCCTGAGGATATTATGTAAACAAGGCAACAAGTCAATTAGTTACCAATAAATATACATCTTATAATAGCTCAGTGTGATTGTGGTCCCTCCCACGGTTCAACTCACCCTGAAAACATAATAGCTTAGTTTTTTTATGACCTGACAATTACTATTGGTACATCAAACCTTCCTTAACTCTCTCGGTCACATGGAAAAATCGCCCTCACAATCCCAATTTAAAAACCTGTTGTGTTGACACCATGGCGTATTGCATTCCGAGGAGTTCACCTTTTGTCAGCCTTATAGCATGAGCTGTTTTTGCGCAGGTTACTCATGTTTGCGCTGGTGTGACTGTTTTGATTGTGCGTTAATAATAATGTTTGTTTAGCGCACACACTCCCTCGCATTGAAAGAGAGTGTTTTGAAAGGTGTACATGTCAGAAGCTATGATCCTGTAATCTGACCGCACAATGACAGCCTGCGTTTAGCTCGTCCCTAGCCTCATGAGCACAGATGTGTCAAAACACACGTAATCTGTGCGGATCAAGCAGTGGAAGAGGAGATTATGGGTATTGGAATAAATGTTGCATGATTTTTAAAATTGTATCTATGGTCTAAGTGAGGTTTATAATGAGAATGTATTAATTCAGGTTTGTTGTGCCTGATATTCTTGGATTTCATATGACGTCAGGGCAGTGGCACGAATAATAAATGTAGGACAGGACGTGACGTACCCTGGCGGTGCAGTCTGCCGGGTATATACACAGAGATATAGTAGAAAAGAAGCGCTGTCAAAATGCCATCTTTTTGTGCGGTGTACGCTTGTAGCAACCGCACAAGGTGTTCCAACCGTGGTCTCATATACAAAGGAGGACACTTCGAAAAAATCACTCGAATGAGGTGGCGAGGTGGATCAAGGCTTTCCCAGATTAGCGCCCCCTGCAGGCCACCTGAATGAAACGCAGCAATTTCTTCTGTTTTTCTTTCAAAAAATGCCCGAAATCAAGACTCTTTTGAGAAATATTTTTAGTACCCCCTCAGAATTGAGTGTCCCCCTCCCAATTAAGACTGTTACAACAACCGTACACCGCACAGGAAGAGAGCCTTTTGACTCCAAAACAGGCACGGTTTACATGGTTTTCAATGGGAGCAAAACTGGGTTGTCCCATCCCTGCTTGTTCGCCCCCTACTGGCCAGTTTAAGGAAACCCAAGAATATATTCAGGACTAGCCTAGCCATAGCCATCCGTACACTCCGCTCAATCATCATTTCACTGCATGTAACGGTCTGGGTCTGGTCCCTGTGTTAGAGATTACAATCGGTCGTATTTCGACCGGCTACTCAGAGAGCGCGTTGTAGGTCGGTGCCAGTGACGTCAAGAGTTTGCGCCGAACGGGCAGGTTGTTGTTTGGTAATGGCGAAAAATGCGATAGTAAAGTAATCCGGTCTGGTTCTATCAAGAAATTGAAGCAGGAACAAGAGGAATGTTTAGCAAATGTAATCGCTGGTCAAGATTGTGGCGCTACTGCCCACGGGCTCCGTTAGCAGCAAAGGAGATGGCTAGGCTAAATGCTAACAACACACTCGGGCGCATTACATACGTCACAGTAAACTCAGATCCAATCGTTTCAATCTGCAAAAGGAGTTAACCCCTCCCACCTGTTCACGGAGCTCAATGGAGCAAATCCAGACCTTAGTATGAAATTAAATTTGTACTAAGGTGTGGTACAACCAGGCTAATTCAGGACCGGTGTTCTGTCGAAGTGGTCTGCCCGTCGAGATGATCTCCCTCAGCTGTTAATGATGTAATGCAAACCTGCGCGTCTCATGGCAGCCGAGGCAATCCAAGATGGCGGACATGAAGTCTGCGAATTGCTTTAAAAGTTAAAATACGAACGAATGAAGACACAAATGTCACTTTTAATGCAATTTGAGGCGAGATGTTGATGGTTCCGTGCTGTGATATGTGGGATTTAAGAGTAAGAGTTTTGTGTAAATTTTGTTTTAAGCAGCTATGTTAATTGGCGACAGTAGCTCAGTTGGTAGAGCATTGGCCTTTGAGCCAGAGGGTCGTGGGTTCGAGCCCGACCTTCACCATCGACTCCCACTGTCTGCTGTCATTGTGTCCTTGGCAAGACACTTTACCCCCATTGCCTAGAATGAGTCTGGTGTGTGTGTGAATGGTTGGTGGTGGTCGGAGGGGCCGATGGCGCATACTGGTTGCCTCGCTTCTGTCAGTGTGCCCCAGGGCAGCTGTGGCTACAGTAGTAGTTTATCACCACTGTGTTTGGAGTGAATGAATAATGACATGTAAAGCGTCTTTGAGTGGCCAATATGTATATATATATATATATATAAAACCGATGCATTATTATTATTATTAATTTGAAATGGTTTTACTAACATTTTTTTCACTGTTGAATTCGGACAATACATATTCATTAACATGTCAGCAAACATAAATAGGATGAAATTAGCACAATAGGTAAACTGCATTCTAATTCAGAAAAAACAAACAAACAAACACAGTTCAACACCAAACTTTTTTGTTTTGCAATAAATAACCCAACAATGAGATTACTTATTTGTATTTATTTTTCATCCTTTTCGAATGTGTTTTTATGTATATGTCTTTCTGATATGGACCTTTAACTCTTGTGTCCAAAATAAATTATTGAATTGAATTGAATTATCTATCTCTCTATTGAAATGTTTCTCGCTATGGCATGAACAAATGTAGCAGCGGATGCCACACCGGATCCAAAATGATACACAAAAGGTACAACAACAGGGGCTCATCAAATCAAAGGGTGGGTCTGAGGTACAGAAGGAAGAAGAGGTGGAGACACATTTGCAGAGGAATCTTGTATTTTAGGTCACGTTGGACTGAGGTTGTTTCCAAATGTCTGTCTATGTCTGTTCCATCAGAGTTATAACTTTCTCTCTTTCACCTGGGCTCACTGAGGTCTCTGCTTTTCCTCTATTTGCTCGAAGCTCGCTCACAATCTGTTTGCACAGTAGCACAGAAATTACCACTCCTAATCCATCTAATACACGCTGTTCCATCAAAATAAACAAATGAACACCAAGAAAATCATCTAGAGGGATTTTCCAATGACTTGTGAAAGAGAAACTGACAGACAGACTAAGATGACAACAGAAGAGAGAGGGAAAATGTAGGATTTAAAAAGGAAATCTATGTACTTTTTTTAATCCACCGTGCTAGATCAGGCTACTGGGAGGTGTGGTGCCTTTTATGTCCCAGAGGTTTAACGCAAAGATTAAAAAATAAAGTTACCAATAAAATGAATTTTATCCAAGAAACAGAAAGAAACATGTGTATTTGCATAGAACACAAGAAAATATTTTTTAAAAGTACATTATTCACATTTTTATGGGTGGTTGAGTATCAGATGGCAGACAAAATGCATGTCCATAGTTACCAAAGTTACTATTTCATCAGTCTAAAACATATATGAATTGCCATTAACCCAATTGCTTCTGCTAATATAGTCATATACCTATAACTAAAATAAAAGAAAACTGAAAAGAATTCATGTTTTTTTTTTCATGAAATGTTACTCTGTAATCATGTCCCCGAAGTTTGTTCAACCCAGTAACGGCATAGCATTTTCCACCCTTTTTGAAAATAAATGTTCAGTCCAACATACTCAACCTTCACAAAGTTAATTACTCAAGTCTTTTCAAGGTCATGCTGTGAAGAGAGGTTATCATTAGCATACATATTTAACCATACTTCATTTTTGTTGTTGTGAGATTGACATTGTCATGCTCAACCTTTCAACTCTGTTACAGAGATAAACGATATTTAGATATTGTTTAGGAAGAATCAAACAGCTGTGTGGAAAAGTATATACATTTCATGATTTCCAAATGCCATGTGGTACTAACATGTTTGCTAACAAGGGAGATAAGGCTACTTTTAGCTCGAATCTTCAACCCCGTCACAAAAAGCATTGCTAATTCCTAGTAATATTTGGTATTCCATGTCTAAGGTGGGAAACAGTATTTCACCAGAGGTTCAAATACTCGTTTTTCAGATGCAGTGTTCAGAAATGCAATAATTTTTGGTCATTTTTCAAAATCCAGAGGACCCAAAAGGCACACGTTTCAGAAAATCATCCCGCAGCCTTTTTTGAAAACCTCTAGTATAGGTGTCTCCAACTCTTTCACCCAGAGAGCTACTTTCCCGGGACGATAAAGGCAGAGAGCTACTACTTTAAGAAAACTTTGGAAAAAAAAAAAGGTAATATATTGGTGTAAAAGTGCACAGTTAATGAATTTACAATAATAAATAATGATAATGAATAATACAATCTGAAATATCAATTTGATGTGTTCATTTCTAAATCTTTTGGCGAACTACCTGGAAGGGGGTGGTGAGCTACTGGTGGCTCCCGAGCTACAGGTTGGAGACCCCTGCTCTAGTCTAGTATAACCATTTTGATACAACATTTGGATTTTACGTTTTGTGAAATCAAAATGTCAATATTGATAAGTGTGAGGCGAGTCCACACACTTCCACATCTATAGGTTTGCTCTAAAAACAACTTTGTGTGTGTAATTGAACAGAGAAAGCATATAAACAACTAGCATGTCGTGTCCCCATTAACTAATACTTTATACAAGTTATGATTTATGACAATAGTAAGAATAGTGTGATAGAGAGTAGAAAAAGGGTAAAGATCCAATAAGTGCTTATGTTGTCAGTCATGTAAACAAACGTGTGTGTGCTTTGTCATTCTCTCAAATCGTATAGTTCCTTGTATGGTTGGTGTTGACACGCTGTTGACTCAGGTACATCTCAGGCGTTCCTTCATGCTATATATGACAAAACACATTTATTATCAGCGCACAAAACATCACGCCTTAAATACTTTTGCAAACCACTAATTGCCTTAGAGTTGTTTTTAGCTGCTGTGATGAGAGCCAGTGCTCAAGATGTTCTCTCTGTCACTGCCAACGTCTTCTGTTTATTTTCTAAATACTGTTTGGTAATGTCAAATAACCTTTTTATCATGAAGTGAAAGCAAGTTTGTGCCTGTCGGAGTGCTATTTTAGTCTTGAGATATGGGTGTAATAACAAAAACCTCCAGTAATAAAAGCAGGTGATGAGAAGGGGGAGACACAAAGTCTAACAGGATCATTCCTAAGCTTTGTTTACTGTGGATAGATGTGGCGTTTATATAAACCACATGTGATAATGGTATTTATTAAACAGATATAGATATTAGATTGATTGTTTGTATTCATCTTTGGCTCTTTAACAGGGGATATTAATGATATGAATTGAAAACCAGCAACAGTTTCTTGGTGTCAGTGCATGGGAACATGTCAGAATGATTACAAAGAAGCATTGTAATAAACCCTACATGACGGCACAAATGTTCATAACTATGGATTCATAAGAACACTAGTCCTTTTTTGCTAATTCTTACCTGTCAGTGCTTCTTCCTGAACAGCTAAGCCAGATTCAGCTTGAGGAAGGATTTTTGTAATAGACATTTTTATGAATTTTATAGTCATTTTACACCTACTTGGTGACAATATTTTGGCTTATTTCCTGACCTTTGTCCTGACAGACCCCCCCCCCCCCCCCCATCTTGTCCAGCTCATGTGGCTTCCACCACATCACTTTTTAGTTGATGTTACTCTTGTTTTGCAATAAAAACTCCAACAAATTATCTTACTTTGTGCAAACTGTTTAAGAATAAATATTAAATAGTTGCTTTTAATTTTATGTGAGAGAAATGGACTTGTTCTATTCACTCTCATCCAAACAACATGAACTGCAGCCGTATCCAAACACAAAGACATGATCCTTCACCAATAAAGTGACGGGAGGAAGACACCAGAATATCTGGTTCACGTCTATTGGAGTCTTAAATCTTTGTGACAGTGGAATGTGCCCGGTGAATGACTCAGGGCGTGCGGTGGTAAACCCACTCTTTTATTTACACATGCTCACCTGAATCCAGGGAGTTCCTCTGCAGCGCTGGCACGCACGCTCTGTTTGGGCTTCCTCCAAAGTTTAAAGCAAAACAACCCCAAATCTGTTCAACACAATCACCTTTTGACACATAAAAGAAACAGTGTCAACAAATTGTGCTATAAAATATTGTAATTATTGAGTGTATAATTATGTTTCTGTTTGAATATTTCTTATGACACGATATCTGATCTTGACACAGTTGAATAGAATTTAACTGACAATTAAATGACTCACTGGTTCTCAGGAAAGCCATATAATAACACAGCATTCAATCAACTTTGCTTCAATTAACATGAATTTTCCCACTTAACAAGAACAACTTTTCACTTAGCACCTCTGGGAACACCATGTGCCACGGTGGAGCGGCTGTGGTTGTGAAGTGCCAAACTGTTGTTGTGTCCTTAGGCAAGACACTACACCCACATTTCCTAGTATGATACTTGTGAGTGTGTGAATAGTCGGTGATAGTCAGAGAGGCCGATGGGACATATTAATTGCCTTGCTTTTTTTTTGAATGTTGTAAAATGCAGCTTAAGCGAAACTTCAGACTGGTAGACAACCCACTCACGTCATCACACTAGGCTCAGCTTCATCAACTCCCAGTCGTGCCAGTCAAACCAGCACTTAAAAGCACAAGTCTGTCTTTCAAGCCGCAACCACCTCTGCCTCAAGATTTAATCGCACGCTCACATCCCTTGCCCTGTTTCCACCACCAGTGTCTAGGCCCCGGGGGATCAATCGTAAGCTGCACCCAAGCATCACTCCGCACAGAGCAAGACCACTGCACTTTAACGCAAGAAGATCAGAGGAGATATAAAGACAAGCTAAATATAAGCATATGAGACCAAACTGAACAAATTCAAAGCCCATATGAGACCTGGGATGACGAGAAGAGACATTGGTCAGACTCACCATGCTTGGCACCGATCTGCTGGGACTGGGACTCGGAGACATTTATTCTTACTTCATAGAAAACCCGGGACCTTTCTCGCAAGAAGGGTCCGTGGTGAAACCAAAATACAATGTTTAAAATTCATCATCACAGTGAACAAGTGTGTAAATGAATTTTTATCCTCTCATCCCCCCTGCTTCCCTGTCTAGTGTCTACGTTTACAGTAGTTAACAGCATAAAGGGGCAACCCGCTTTTAATGTGCGGACCTCTTTATCACTGCCGTTTTTCTGTTTTATTTTCTTATTCCTTCAGAAAAGAACAATCTGTACAACCGACCACACAACAAGAATGAACCATTTGATTTATCAATCAATCAATCAATCAACTTTATTTGTGTGGCGCCTTTACAACACAAGGCCACTCAAAGCGCCTCATAACCCACATAATATCAGACAACTCAGAAACATAAAAATCTACATATACAAACAATAAATACATTAAAAACAGAATAAAATCACAAGTAATGAAAAAACCTTAAACCGTTAAAAGCACACACGGGATTAAAATAATAAATAACCACAATGCATAAAAAAAAGAGTATGTATCAATAAAAAAAATTGTAAAACCTCTCTCCAAACCTGTCTCTAGCATCCAGGGAGCTTTCTATGCTGTCTTACCACCCAGTCACGTGACCGACGCGGAAAAAACTATAAACAACGTCACTCAAAGATCCTCCATATTCACCAAACCAATAAACTACAAACAAACTCTAAATAAATAAATCTTTTAACACATCTTGTTTCTTGTAGTTTCTCCAGATTGAATATTTATACTGTGTTATTTGTCGCTGCCACTCAGAGAATTACGTACTGTCGCTTTGTTACACCCTGACCCTTAAGGTGCTACATAAAAGACAGGCGACCAAAGTATAATTTATTTACAACAACAAAATTTAGGAGTTTAACAGTAGGAAAGAGAGAGACAGAGAGAGAGGGAGATGAATGGAGTTAAGGTATCTTCTCAGCTGCCAACCTGTAGTTCAGTATAATATTGATATACATTTAAAGGCTTGAATAGGCTTCTTTATTTTCCAGATCAGGCAATAACTCAAAACCTTGTTAAAATGTTATAGTAGTATTTATGGTCCTGAACTTGTCCTTTCCCTTGAGCTGCAGTAAATGTTGACTGTGACATTATGACATCATGCTCTTCAGGACTGATATTGTTTTACAACAGAAGTTTATGACCAGAACAGAAGTTATTCAGTGGAGAATCTTAGGTCATTGTGCCACTTTGTTAATGATCCTGAGCTCAATGGAAATATAAAGTTGAAATCTAATTACAATGGAAACAATGACGTCACTCTGGACACCTCAGGTATGAACCAACTCCACTTCCAAAATCACATTATTTGAATGAGCGCTAATATGTTGAGCTGTGAAAATCATATTTATAGTATCATGATGATTGGCAGAAGCGGACAGAATAGAAAATTATCCAGGGCTATCTAATGACCTGTGTCACCTGCTCCACACTGCTGTCGTTGGGTCGCTGGGCAAGACACCTAACCCCACTTTGCCTGAACCCCCCGCTGAAAGACAGAGGCAGTGTCTTTGTTGACGGAGCTGCCATCTTCCTGTGAACCCAACACCTGCTGGAGGATCATTGAGGGGTTGGTGCTTTGAGATGGCAAATGGACTAATATAATAATATAATAAAGGGGATGAAAATGAATGAATGTTTGAATAAATATCCAACTGAACCACAACACAAACCAACCTGTCAATCCAAAAGAGGAAGGAAAATACGCATATCTATGAGCCAAAGTGTCACCTGTGAGACTGAAGCTAGTGGTTTTCAGGTAAATTTACATATTTGACCCTGCATATCCTCCATACGCTGCGGTTCGTCTGTGCATTGACTTCAACTGTAAAGTGTGCTATCATTAAAGCTGGTGCAAAGAATGTACTATGTAATAAAATCCATTCCTCTCTCTCAAAACTGTTTAGTTCTATTGCTAGTTTTCAAATGCATGAGAGAACTACCCCTCACTCCGCTATGATCTATCGCAAAGAGGTAAATATTGATTGTTTTGTGCCATTCTTGTTCTTTCTGTGTGGCAATGTCCCAAGTTTAGCGTGTAAACGCGTTGCCGTGCCGACAGCCGTCTCTGTGTGTGGTATATCGAGAGTGGAGAATGTAAACTGTTCTTGAAATCGGATCTTTTTGGAGGAGGGTTGCCAGATCTGGAGCCTGACGGTGCATTAACACATATGCTGCTCACTCACTGAAGATACAGAGTTGTAGGGGTCAAAAATGTACAAAGAGGACTCGCGCACACTGGTCCTGAAAAAATGCATAAACTAAAACATAATCTGTAAGAGTGAGACAGAGTGAGACAGAAGAAATTGCTGCGTTTCATTCAGGTGGCCTGCAGGGGGCGCTTATCTGGGAAAGCCCTCATTCGAGTGATGAGTGAAGCGTACATCGCACAAAAAGATGGCATTTTGACAGCGCTTCTTCTTCTACTATATCTCTGTGTATAAACCGGCCAGACTGCACCGCCAGGTTACGTCACGTCCTGTTCCACGTTTGGTATTTGCGCCTCTGCCTTGACGCCATATGAAACCCAAGAATACCTGCAGCTCTCCAAGTCACCTGTTGCCTTGTTGGGTGTGCAGACGTCCTTCATCCTCAAACAAATACTGCTGTGGCCCGTTTGAAATAAAGAGAACGACGAGAAACCCTGCGTAGGTTTTTGTAGTTCAAATTGTAGATAGGTGCTCTTCTTTGGCAAATTTATATTAGAAAAATCTATAAATCTATGTTACAATATTGTGTCAGTTGTGCTCAAAAGTTTACACTTGCAGTCAGAAATGACATTTTTCCACTCATGGTTATTGACACATTTTCTATTTCCAAATTATACTGACAGAAACGCTCCAAATGACCCTGATCAGAAATCTCCATCCCCCAGTTCTCAGTGTGTGTTGCCTCTTCTATAACTGCTGAAAATGTTTTGTTTAAGAGGTTCTTTATCTTCTGATGGTGAAGCTGACCAATCTTTCTTAGAGTAAAGCCTTCAGTCTTTCTTCATTCCTGGGCTGCCTTGTATGAACTGCACATTCAACCTCTCCACAGACTTAAAGAAGCTATACCCGATTTATTTTCTAATGAGTTCAAAAAAATGTGTATTACTACATACAATTTGTATTAAAATGTATAATTCAATTGAAAACTTGAGCTAATTGATTCAGCTTGTGTATGAATTCAAGCCATTAAAAAGTGCTGAGAAGAAACTTAGCGTAACGCCCGCTCTCCTCCACTCACAGAGGAGCGTCTACAGCGCTGGTAAACCATGGATCTATGAGGTAAACACAGCAGCATGGCAACTGATAGCACTATAGCTCCTCTTGCTGTAACTGCAGACACAGCAAAACAGCCCAAATGATGCAACAGTGAGGAGGAGAAGAGGGAACTAAAACAAAAAATTGATCAAAGAAGAAATCAAGCCCGGGTGAACATAGCTATGCTGCTATCTTACATTGTATCCTCTGGAGGGACCTGCAGGAGTGGACCACCTTGGACTCACTTTGGCCGAGAAACTAGCGGTAATCTTTCAGTTATATATTTTGTTAGCAGTGCGTTGCTTTTGTACCATTTCATCAGTGATTGTTGTACAGCTCACGAGAAGTAATGCTAATGCTAATGTTTGCAGATGTATCAGATCGCAAACAAAACTAGATGGCTCCGTGGGATGAGAGCGTAGGGGAAATGAGAAGCCTCTGAGCGAGTTGGGGGGCGGTGCTAAACATTCAAACCGAAAAAAAACCTTGCAGAAATGGGTATAGCTCATTTCAGATTTTCAGATTTTCCAAAATCTGAAAACATTAATATTTTTAGATAAAGACTACATTATGTATTCCGGCTTTAGCTTCGAGCTGACTCTGGAGAAAGACCATCTGCACACGGCACCGTCACAGAAGAGTCAGAAAAGTAAAGTCATTCTTTAATAATCATTTTCATCTTAAAGGACTTAAGCAGATTCACAGCAGCTCAACAAAGATTAACAGGATCAAAGCTCATTCCGACCGACTGAGTGAAGCCAGAACTGATGGGAGAACAAATATTTATGTAGTAAAGAACAATAACTTATTTCAAATTGTGATGAATGATTATTTGAGTAATTAACTATAGCCATTTTTATTTTGATAAATCCATTCTTTAGATAAGGAAAAACCAGTGAATGTACTGATTTGCTGAATTAGACAAATAATGTATTTTTTTTTTATGTATATTATGCACAAATATCCCAATCAGAGAATACAAAACTATTACATTCAATAAAACCAAAACACAAATAATATGAAAACAAATACACATTGTAATGTACAGTATAATGCTGAAGTAAACTGTAATAATGTACAATCTATTTTACAGATAAGAGTTCTTATTGGCAAAGAATACCTGAGAAACTAAAAGGCTACTTGTTTTTTAGACGAGAAACATTCAAATCAAACCTGTCCTCTAAAAAGTAGCATATTTGTTTGATGTTTTTAATTGTAATTCCACAAAGCAGTGAGCGAACTGCAGAGGGAAGTGCTCAGGATACTGGGACACAGACCATGAGGAGGTTTTCTGCCGTGGGCTCAGGGGGAAGGGGCAAGCACCGGCTCACCACTGTTTTAGTTTCTTTGAAGGTTTGGTCCCTTTGTCCAGTCGTCACTGCTTTGTACCTTTGACCCAGAAAGTCATACTTCTGCATCATTTGTCTCAGAAGTGTAAACTTTAAATTAAATGTATGGTTTACAGTTAAAATGCCCAAGGAATATGGAGAATTATAAACACGTGCTTACCACAATCTATGTTATTTTTCTTGTTTTGGGTAAGAATAAGCTTTTCCTCATTTCAATGTGTTCCTGGAAAACTGTCTTCTTGCTCATTATTTTTAGTCATTACAGAGTCTTGACAGATGTTGTATTCAGCAAGACACACTTTGAAATAGTCAAATTGGAGTTTTATTTTATTACAGAAACGAGGCACACTCTTTGAGATCCCTTAAAATAAATCCTGACATAATCCAGATAATCTTTATTGTCCCATTCCAGAGATTTATCTCCATTAAATCTATGCATACCTTTTATAATGCAAGCTAAGTATTGCAAACAAAGCAACTCTGATGAAAACATAACCTCCTTGATTCCATTTTAGCTTATCTGTGGATCTAAGAATAACTCTATAAATAAAATAAAATATAAATCTCCAACTCTAGCATGAAGAAGAAGTATAACATCTCTATCTTCGGCATAATAAAGAAGTATAAAATCTCTACCTTCATACCATTTACAAACAGAATGACGGAGGGTGATCATTAGAAGGAGTAGGAAGTAGTGTGTCTATACAGCTGCACTAAACAGTCATAATGTGAATCCATCAGTGTGTGTGTGTTGTCGTTACATTAGTGAGATACAGAATGAGCCTTTCCAACATGTGCCGTGATGATGTCAGCAGCAAACACAATAGAGAATCCCAGCTCTGCCTGCTCACAGTCCTCAGTCTGCTGCGGAGAAAAACAAAGCCTTTGTAACAGGATCCGCATTCAGCATCAAACAAACCCACTGACCAAACAACACGCACAGAAGTTCAGGGGCCTCGACAGTTGGGGCCACAAACACGACTCTTGTAAGTTTCTGCACTTCTTTATACAATGATTAGCGCCAAAATCCCAGACAGTATTCACTTCTGCGGCTGGTTCCTACAGGTCTGACATCAGGACAGAGAGCGGTTTTGATCATAACTGTTGCGTGTATTTCCAATGTCGTAGATGCACACACACACACTCACACACACACACCTGTTACTCATTTAATTTGTTTATTCATATTTAAATACAGCCCCTTTTGTGGACTTCCTGTTTATGGTGTGTTTCTATCTCCATTTACTTTCCATGCTGGCTAAAGATTCTTATAGATGGTCGATGCGATGCCTTGGCTTGTACCAGGAATTATGACCACATTAGTCCAGTTCTCAGGTCTCTGCACTGGCTCTTGTGGCTCAGAGAATAAGACTTTACAGACTCTCTATGGCTCTCCATGGCCTCGCACCAAAGTACAGTACATCTCTGACATGTTAGTGTGATATTTACCAACTGGGACTTTGAGGAGCATCGGGACTGGCATCCTGCTGGGACTCTTAGGAGCACAGGGACTGGTCTGCTGTGACTCGCAGGATCAGCACTGGCCTCCTCCCAGGACTTTGAGTTGAACAGGGACTGGCCTCCTCCTAGAACCTAGAGGTGCACAGGGACTGGCCCCAGACTTAGAGGAGCACAGGGACTGGCCTCCTCCTAGGACTTAGAGGTGAACAGGGACTGGCCTCCTCCTAGAACCTAGAGGTGCACAGGGACTGGCCCCAGACTTAGAGAAGCACAGGGACTGGCCTCCTCCTAGGACTTAGAGGAGCACAGGGACTGGCCTCCTTCTAGGACTTAGAGGTGCACAGGGACTGGCCTCCTCCTACGACTTACAGGAGCACAGGGACTGGCCTCCTCCTAGAACTTAGAGGTGCACAGGGACTGGCCTCCTGCTGGGACTCTCAGGATTGCAGGGACTGGCCTCCTCCCAGGACTTTGAGGTGCACAGGGACTGGCCTCCTGCTGGGACTCTCAGGATTGCAGGGACTGGCCTCCTCCCAGGACTTTGAGGTGCACAGGGACTGGCCTCCTGCTGGGACTCTCAGGATTGCAGGGACTGGCCTCCTCCCAGGACTTAGAGGTGCACAGGGACTGGCCTCCTGCTCAGATTCAGATTCAGTCAGATTCAGTTTATTTTGCCATTTGCAGTAAAAAAAACACATTGGAATACATTAGCAAAAGTCTCCAGTGTGCACAGACAAATACAGACATAAAACAACATTAAAAGACAAAAATAAAACAAATAAAACAGTAAACAAATGTCACTGTGAAATCGATCGTCTAAAACAGTTCAAAACAAGTGCAAATCATTAAAGTGCTCTGTTCACACTGATAACAGCTTGTGGATAAAAACTGTTAGCGTAACGAGATGTCCTGCATCTCAGAGAGCGATATCTTCTGCCAGAGGGAAGAAGCTGGAACATGGCTTTCCCAGGGTGGCCAGAAGAGTCATTGACAATCCTAAGAGCTTTGTTTAAAAGTCTGGATTTATAAAGAACCTCCAGAACAGGAAGCTCACAGCCCACGGTCCTCTTTGCAGAGCGGAGCACCTTGTTTAAAGCTCTCTTTTCTTTATCTGTGATGTTTCCAAACCACACTGACACAGAACCAACAAGTAAACTCTCAATGGTGCAGCGATAAAAGTTAAGCAGAATCTTAGAGTTAGTGGTAAATTCTCTAAGTTTACGCAGAAAGTAGAGACGCTGACGAGCTTTCTTAACGACTCGGTCAGTGTTTTTAACCCATTTCAGGTTAGACAGAGTTAAACCCAGAAACTTGCACTCCTCTACAATCTGCACTTGGGAGTTGTCGATTACGACAGGCAAATGAGAACTATTGCGACTGAAGTCGTAGACCAGTTCACATGTTTTGGATGCGTTCAACTGGAGGTTGTTAGTTTTACTCCACTGAACCACATTTTGTATCTCTGCTCTATAAGAGGATTCATCATTGTCACTGATGAGACCGATGATGGTGGTGTCATCAGCATATTTGATGATCAAGTTTGAGTCAGAAGAGGACACACAATCGTGAGTGTACAAAGTAAAAAGCAAAGGACTCAAAATACATCCCTGAGGAGAACCAGTGCTCACAGAAACAACATCAGAAAAACAGTCATTGATTTTTACTCTCTGAGATCTGTCAGTTAAAAAGCTAAAAATCCATTTACACATGGCAACACTTAAACCGAGAGACATGAGCTTTTCAATCAGTTTACCTGGGACAAGGCAGTTAAAAGCAGAGCTATAATCGATGAAAAGCATTCTCGCGACAGATTTACTAGTGTCCAGTGGCTGGGACTAGTGGCTGGGACTTAGAGGTGCACAGGGACTGGCCCCAGACTTAGAGGAGCACAGGGACTGGCCCCAGACTTAGAGGAGCACAGGGACTGGCCTCCTGCCGGTGCCCAGACCCAGGACTAAACGTATGAATTAAGCGTTTCAGAATCAGTAAAATGCTCCAGTTCCGGTACAGATCTCTGGTACAGCTCTCTGGTACAGCTCTCTGGTACAGATCTCTGGTACAGCTCTCTGGTACAGCTCTCTGGTACAGTTCTCTGGTACAGCTCTCTGGTACAGTTCTCTGGTACAGTTCTCTGGTACAGCTCTCTGGTACAGTTCTCTGGTACAGTTCTCTGGTACAGCTCTCTGGTACAGTTCTCTGGTACAGCTCTCTGGTACAGTTCTCTGGTACAGTTCTCTGGTACAGCTCTCTGGTACAGTTCTCTGGTACAGTTCTCTGGTACAGTTCTCTGGTACAGCTCTCTGGTACAGTTCTCTGGTACAGTTCTCTGGTACAGTTCTCTGGTACAGTTCTCTGGTACAGCTCTCTGGTACAGCTCTCTGGTACAGTTCTCTGGTACAGTTCTCTCTCTGGACCAAACTAAGCATCAACACCTGGAGATAGATCGTCGGAGCGTTGAACCGTAGCGACGACTGCTCCAGACAAATCTCCCAGCCTTAACAATAAAGTAAACCCTACCTAAAAGTGTGAGACAGGCCTCAACTTTGAAAATATTTAAATCCTTTCATGTTTTGTACCTAAGTACTTTAAATTGCCTGGTGTAATTACAAGATATATCATAATAAGTCCGCCATGACATTGGACAAACAATAATCGCGGTGAAAAGCAGGATTACCTGAATGGGAGCTGTCAGTTGGGGCGCGGCCTGTGCCTAAACAAGTTACTCACTGCAGCTGCATTCCTCTATGTTATTCTTATGGCTATTGTACAAAGTGTAATTGTCATGGTGAAGATGAGGCAACAATATTGTGGTGTTGGAGCACACAAATGCCAGGGAAGGGCGCAATCATTACAGCTTTTAATTTGCTTTATATTGTGTTAAGAAAATACAAAAAAAAAGTAAATTCTAGTTGTTACGTAAGGGATAACGTATATTACGCAGGTCATTATCGGAAAATAAGTACCGACAGGGCGAAGCGGACCCTGACGCGCACTTGTATTAAGACTGGATATGTATAAATTACTCTCCGATTAACATTTCATTGCGTTGATTGATTGGCATTTGCGTTTATTGAGCGGCCGGAACTACTTTTGTTACTACTGTTATTATACGGCTCCTCAGAGCAGCAGTAGAATGCTCCATTGATTTGAATGTAATTTCAAAATGTTCTACCGGTCATTATTTTCTATAACGGACCTCTCAAAACAATAATGACCGCTGCCCATGGCAACGCATTCTCTGCTTGTCTTTCAAATGCGTGGATAACTCCGCAAGTAGTTCCGGCCACTCTGGAGCTAGCCACGCTCAATCAACACACTTAAATGTTAATCGGAGAATACTTATACATATACAGTACATTCTTCACACACGTGCACGGAAATTTTCTGAATTTTCTGGTCTTGTCTTCATGACAAAAATACTATTTCTCTGCGTCAAAAAGCGATCGTGAAAAACCCGGAAGTAGTTCCGGCCGCTCAATAAACGCAAATGCCAATCAATCAACGCAATGAAATGTTAATCGGAGAGTAATTTATACATATCCAGTCTTAATACAAGTGCAAGGAAGTTTTCAGAATTTTCCGTTTACGTTTTCATGACAAAAACACTGATGTAATGCGAGAAAAGGCGATCCCGAAAAACCCGAAAGTAGATACTGGCACATTTTAAGATACCGGCACATTTTCGGACACATTTGCAGAGGATCAAATTATGGATTTAGGTTAGGTTTATGTTTGGGTCACTCACCGCTGATGTTCAGAATTCTTTGTTCAGTTTTCATGCAGTTCCAGAGAGTTCTAGTTTGGAAGTTGCCAGCCTAACTGTTGCTAGCATAGCCACGGGAAAGCCTTTGGGAACTATTTTATTTTCTGTCATTAAATAAACCTTTCGGCATTCCTAAAAGTGGACTGAAGTTTATGTTGTGTGTTCTGTTGGTATAAAGCCGTATATAAGCGGGATAACGTATATTACGCAGGTCATTATCGGAAAATAAGTACCTTCAGGGCGGAAGCAGACCCCCTGCGCGTCGGGGTCCGCTTCGCCCTGTCGGTACTTATTTTCCGATAATGACCTGCGTAATATACGTTATCCCTTACTTATCTTTACATTTCAGTCACCAAGATTTCAGTTCACAAATTTCTTTGTGATTAGAATTTCAATGCAATTCGATAAGAATTAAAAAAAATCGTCCACAGGCAACACATACAAACCACTGGATGATGATACAACTGAGCCTTTTCATCATCAGAAAACAGTCAGCGAGCTAAACTTATGCCTACGTTGTGCTGTGTGAGTCTGAGCGAGTGTCTGCAGAAGTGTTTTCACAGCTGAAGTCCTGCTCCCAGCTCTCCTCACGTCGCCACAGCTGCTGCTCCACACTCACGCTATGGAGACTGTAGCATTCACACGTTTAGGCGCCGATAAGCGATTCACCCGAACATGACCGTCTACGGTTGTTCTTGCGGTATCATGTGAAAGTTACGACGGGATAAGTAGAATTGGAAATGCAGTCTTTTTGAGCAGCTTGAGAACGACCTGCTCTAAGTGATGAGGCTATAGCTCCATCAGTAACCTCTTTTAAATCACTTCTTAAAACCTATTTCTATAGAACAGCCTTTAAAGTAGCAATATGTAAGATGTTCATGTCATTTCATCATTAGTTAGCCCTAATCTGTCAAAATTAATTAACCTGCTCTTTTCGAAAACCTCTTTGACTGACAACAGTAGTTCAACCGGCTATTTTAATTTCAAAAGTAGTTTTACAGCCCCTAAATCTTGTTATTGTTTTCATGTCCCACCCTATCAATCAGAAAGTCTGTGATCCGGGTTGCCAGAACTCACCGCGTCGAGCTAATCTCACTGGTAAAGTAACATGTGGCCGCAGTAAAAAAAAAAAAGGTTTCATTATGATTCTCAAATCATTAAAAACAAAACAAGGAATAAAACCAGGATTTATATTTCTATAGATTTGTTGTTGACAAAACTCTTGTCTATTCAAATATTATTGTCCCTGCTGGATTCCTCTGCATATCTGGCAACCTGAGTCAGGGAGAGTGCAGTACCACTTTTTGGCCAGATTTTCACATACTGCTCCTTTAACGGCTATAAACTTCACATGTTGCATTTTACTGATCCACTTTGTCTTTGTTGTTGTCGATCTGCTTTATTCTGCTGTATTTCTTTTTGATCTGTTTTATTGACTGTTTTCTGCTGACTGTGCAGTGCTTTGTAAACACTGTTTTTAAAAGTGCTATACAAATAAAGATTAATTTGATATCATGATGCATTGGTTTCATTTAGTGCGTTCTGGAGATTCCAAGACGCTTCATGGGACATTAATCATTCACTCCACACAGTCGTGAAAAACTATTCTAGCCACAGCTTCCCTGTCGCCACAGCCGTATGACCTGCTTAGCTTGTGTTGTCTGACGGGACCTGGTTTTCACATGCAGATGATGGCAGAAAAGTGACAGGATGGACCCGCTGTATAAAGAATCAAACACTATTTTTGTAGATTTTTCAAAATTGCAAGATCGAATTCAATACAGAAAATAGGATATTTCAGTTTTTATAATGTATCTATTTTTATGTCGCGTTTTTTTGGACACTCAAAAAACGCTTCATTATTCATTCACTCCACACACAATTGTGGTAAGCTAGCACAGTTGCCAAAGCTGTCCTGGGGCGTACCGACAGCAGCAAGGCAAGACATAGGCCCCTCCAATCACCACCCATCATTCACACACACACACCAGACTCATACTACACAATGTGGACGAAGTGTATGTGTCTTTCTTAATTCAGCTGCCCCACTGTGGCACCTGGCAAGTAACTAATTCTGATTTACTGTAAATAGCACATTTTTTCCAGACCACAGTCACAGAGTTCAGATATTGTTCCATTCACTCCACACACAAAGACACACACTGGCGCATCAAAATCCCCAATCAACACCATCCATTCACTCACTCATTACATTCATACCTATTGTGCATGTTTTCAGTGGTAGGGATAACCGGAGCACCTTGTCGAAACCTACACAACATGGGGAGAACATGCAAACCACTCAGGAAGGCCCTGTTCCGACCGGGATTCGAAGTCAGGACCTTCTATCCACTCACCGTGCCACCTTGTGTTGGGTGGATAGACAGGTCTCCCATCACCAAAACATTCAGGCCATGTCACGCTTAGCTCCTGGGACCTACCCGTTGCAATTGTGGGCCGTTGTATGTGCAAAGTGGAATATAGCACAGTAGTAAGTGTTGAGCCGGTCTTAATCCGGACTTGGGTGTTCTCGGGTCCGTACAGTGTTGTTCTAACCTCCTGGACAAAAGCACGGGGCCATGTCGCGCTCACTACATCCCCCTCGGTCTCGGCCGTGAGCAGCAAAGCGAGCTCTAAGTCGCTCTTAATGGAAGGTCAATATTAGTGCAGCGATTTCAGCATGTCCAGTTTACACCTCCAGAAATGGCCCACCACATGTGCTTTAGTCCAAGGGTTCTGTTCTAGTCCCAGGATCAGTTGGACTCCTGAATACGAAACCACTTTCACCAAAAACAAGGAAACAAAACTGAAGGTCTGCTAAATGAATGTTAATGATTTTTGGGTTTTTTATTCTATTTTTTCTGTTTTGTGTGTTGTCTTGTTTTTTTCTGTTCGTCTAAGGACAGTGATATTGATCCAGGACACGCAAATTCAACAACATTTATGGATTTTATCATTATTTATGGACATCGGTCATCCGTCCCTTATGGACCAATGGCTCGATGTGTTTCATATCAATGCATTTCTTGTGTTTGAACTTTTTGATTCTCTGATCTGTGTTGGCAAATCGACATTTTTGTAAAGTCCCCTGAGATAACTACTGTTGTGATTTTGGGCTATACAAAAAGAATTGGAATTGAATTTTTTTGTACAATGTCTGTTTCTGTCCTGCCGTCTTAGGACCCCCTTGAAAAAGAGATGGTATCCTCCTTAATAACAAAGAAATGAATAAACAATCACATTAGCATATATAATTGAACGAATACTTTATTTCGAGCCATGGCAGACAAGAACAAAGAACGGCAACAAAACAACAGAATAGAAAAAAACAAAAACAAATAACCAATACAATACATATAAAGTTTTGTTCTATTAACAAAAAGTCAGCTCGAAAAGAAGTGGGAAGAAGTAAGACTTTTAAACTCCCACCCCCTATTTACTGTATTATTCTAGTTTAATTAACTCATATTATGTGGTTGGTAATTAAATCCAATCCAATCTGCTTCCAAAGTGCTGCACAAACAAGTATAAAATATAATATATGCACAATAAACTTATCCTTAGCTCCACCAAGTATAAAACAATAAATCGATAAAAATGATATATAAAACAGATTAAAACCATAAATACCATATATAGACCCCACATGTACTATAATAATATAATTGTACTAATATACATATGTAAAATTTCCATCAAGCAACTTCACAAAAGTATTCCCCTCCAGTGTGTAGTTTTACCAGGACAATCTTTACGATGTGAAACTGAACAGCTATCAGTGAAGAAATGTGTCATATGCAATTAGAGGAAGTGAAATAATTGGAACTGACGTGTTTAGTCCGTGGCAGTGAACGTGACACCGAAACAGCTTTCCATTTCCTGTGTCTTCTTGTTCATTGACTCCACAATCACATCTCCGCATACTGTACAGTCATATAGCCACAATCTGCTTTCGCCGTGCACCGAGCTGCTCTTTTGTCCAAGGTCTCATGCTGCAGAACGGAGCCAGTGTTTACAGCCTGTTTTCCGGTGGCCTTAAGCCGCACAGAGCAGAGTGAGAGCGAGGCAGCAGTCACAATCCACCACCACACAATAATAAACACCAGATTCCAGACCCAACGGAGTGAGAACGTGCGCGCCATATGAGGACAGAAAACATGATGGCAAAGGAAAGAAAATATATGAAACCAAACTTATCTACGCATGTTAAAAAGAGAGGGACATTTATTCTATTATTGACAGAATTGCAGTTTAAGTGGAGATGGTGCATTATTTTCAACTCACTTCCTGGACTGGTCTTTGCACACATTTCAAACCTCATTGCTTCCTACACTCCCTCACACTCAGAGTCTCCCATTGGCATTTCATTTTAGGCTTAATATCCATCCATTTTCTTCCTCGTAATCCATTTCTGGGTCGGGGGTGGCCTGAGATGCCACCCAGTACACATTGCAGCAGCCCCTCAGTGATCGTCCTGCAGGTGGTGAGTCCACAGGAGGATGGCTGCTCTATGGTATAGCCTTGATCTTTCAGCGGGGGCTTCAGGCAAAGTGGGGTTAAGTGTCTTGCCCAAGGACACAACGACAGTAGACATCAGTGGAGTGGCTTAAAATTTAAAGTGAAACTAACCCCGGGTGTATAAATGTTTTGTATTATCTTTGTAAATATGACTATAACTGACCAATCAGGTGCTGTCTACATTATCCCTAAGTCCTGGAATTGTTCACAGATGGATGGCCTAAGACAAATTTAAAGTTAATCTTGAATTGTAGGGTTGTAAATGGTGTAAACATTAACAGACCAGCGGCGCTCCTCATTGGCTCTTTGGTTGCTAGGTAGTTGCTATCCGAGAATCTGGCTCCAGATCCTTGACCATGGGTTAGGTTATGGTTTTGATTTAACTCTAAACGGTGAGTGATGTCAGCACCTGGTTACTCCACCTCGTTTTTATAGATGAGCCTTTTGTAAGGAGCCTCACATATGTTAGTTTTGCATTGTAAGTTGGATTACAGAAGTTCCTGGACTTTGGATTGATATTTCATTTTTCCTAGTGTCACCTGTATATCCATATTAACTATACGCTTTTATGCAAAAAAGTGTGAAAACACAAATCTGCTGATTTTGTTTTGTGGTAATGGAAAAAAAAATACTCTCAGTGGATTACTTTCCATCCAAAACAATTTGTTATAATTAAATTCAATGTATTCTTGCATAGCCCTGAATCACAACAGTAGTTGTGCACACCGGGGTAGTCTTGCACAGTTTTTCCTATGTGGTTTTACTGCAAATGGCAAATAAATGAATCTGATCTGATCTGATCTGATCTGATCTGATCTGTAGTTATCTTGAAGGACTTAACAAAACCGTTGAATTTGCCAACACAGATCAGAGAATCAACAGGACAAGAAATGCAATAAAAACACAGAGCCGTTGGTTCATAAGGGGCAGATGACCAATGTCCATAGACAATGTTTAATGTCCATAAATGTTGAATGTTGTAGTCCATTTGTCTCATTTAAGTGTTGTTCAAGACGCAGCTATAACCAAACTCGATCTACACATGGACTCTGCAGTGAAATGAACCAGCAGCAGTAATGAACTATCAAACTGAAGCTGTATCTTCACCATCTCTGCTTTCCAAACAAGCTCCGGAGCAAAAACACAGCCGTTTGTGGGTGGTCTTTTTGCTAAACTCCAAAAAAGACCTCAAGCCGCGATTTCTGAGAATGACTAAATGGCCCGGAAACCTCCTCATGGCGCACCTTTTCGACAAAACATGTTTATTATTTACTTTATTAGGACTTTTTGAAACGTGTTTGCATTAGTGATAAAACAATGAACATGTTCAAACCACTTTCTTTACTCCTCGCTCTGGCTCTAATTGGAAAAGTGGGTGGCCATGTTTGTTTATGGTGCAAATGCAGAGGGCTTGTCTCTCCGTGGGACCAGCAGAGACGCTCTTCCCTGGAGACTGTGTGACAAAGACTGACCGCCCACAAATATGTCACTCCCATTGTACCTCACCCCATAGCCGCAAAGTTTGGGATACATTTGAGATGCTGTGTAGTGATTTTTGTTTTTTACTATTACGTTTGTTGATGCAACATGCAAGTGTCACTTTTGTGCAAGTAAAATAAAAATAAAAACAAATAAAAATACAGACATATATATTTACACATACAAAAAATTTTTCTTGTTTCCTGGTATTAAAAGAAAAAGGGAAAAAAATGTGTGCAAATGTCTCCTCAAACGAATTAACTAAACGAGAACACATCAGAATTTAATGTAAGTTGATTATTCCTAAAATATCCATTAATTTATCAATCAACATTTATTAGTATAGCACAATTTGTGTAAAAGACAATAAAAGTGCTTCACAAGAGCTATTTAGAAGCACTGTTCGAGATGCATGAAAAATAAAAAAGCAATAAGTTACATTAATATACTGTACAATAATTTCATATTAAAACAGCAGCATCAAAGTATTAGGCTTAAATCCTTCTCAAAATGGGAGTTTTAAAAAGAGATAAATAGTACAACATCTCAAAATATGTCTAAGTCCTTAAATGTCTTTCCATGTACTGTATGTGAAGCCACATGAGTGAAGAGGTGATTTGTCAGAGTAAAACGCTCGCAGTCAGCGCCTCCCGGGGTCAGAGCGAGGGATCAGGCTGACGTGACAAAAGTGAAGTGAAGTTGTCATCGTGCACAGAGCTGGAGGCTCTCCACGTGAACAAACCAAACATAATGAGGTCAGAGACAGTGTGCAAAGTGCAGGCTCTGAGAGACCAGTCTGAGGACGGACGATTAGCAAAAGACATAATACGATCAATGCTGTCATTGAGAAGTGAGATGTGGACAGAAGACTCAGAGAGAGGCCTTCTGACTGTACCTGTAGTCTCAGCTCAGAAATGTAAAACTAATTGAGTTTCAGGCTGTGATGGCGACATCACAGTCACCAAGTGACTAAGATGGTGAGAATTCAGAATTACAGATATTAGTAAAACAATAGTTGGTAGTTGCCAACTCGGTCCATGTCAAAGCTCCAGTCAAATGTGATCAGCAAAGATGCTAATATAGCTGCTGACGTGGTCATTGGTCAGTCAGCCAACTTCAGCTGAATAGACTCATGAATAGATAATGTATGGACCTCTTCAGATCTGGAAGATTGTTTGCTCTGGATCAGAATCCACCTGATCTGTATTCAGACCTTGAGTTAATGGACTTTCAGAGGACACTGATTCTGATCTGTTTTGAACGGTAGAGTTTACGTTTGCTTCATTGTTTGTTCAGCTCTTGAAAGTGAAATGAAAGATGTTGACTGTAAGACTTGTTCAAGGTAAAAATGCAACATGTAAAGAACATGTCAATATATTTAAAAAAAAACATTAACTCTTAAGTTAAAATTATTTTATTTTCTCTTTATGGGTCAATATTTTCACAAAGTCTTCGGTTTATTAAAGTTTATTATTAAAGTTTGTTTATTTCGAGCAAATAAGTGTACAGGAAACAAAAGTAGAATATCAAAATTGTGTATAAATAACCCTGAGCTACATTTACATAATACAAAATTATAAATGTTATTTACACAAAAGAAACACTTGCAGATACTCGAAAAGGAGTGGGAAGAAGAAAACTTATTTAATCCCACCCCTGGTGCCTTAAAGAAAAATACAACAAAAAAACATTCATTGAGCTTCCTATTTGCTCCAGTACAAGAACAAAGCAAATGGCACATTTGAATCAACTGTTCAGGTTTTAAAGTAGCAATTAATGGGTTTAAGGACTTATAAAGACAAGATACATATTACAAGGATGCAAAACAACTGCATGAGGGAAATACCAGCAATGGTAAAAGACAGTTTAAAAATAATTCTCTAATACATTTTTATTTGCTTTAGTGTGAACAAGTAGTAACAAGATTAAAAAAAAAAAAAAATACTTAACATTAAAACAATGTTGGATGTATAATCTCACAAACCCAACATTTCCTGGAGATCTATTTAGACTCTCTGCTTCTCCACTCACAGATAACGAGGGTGTCTTATCACTCATGGCCAGAAGAGGGCAGCAGTGCAGGACAGACACAGCCATTTTCTCTCGTATTTCTTTGGTCTCGTTAAAATAAACTTGTGAGTCATCCTTCTTGTGTAATAGTGAAACTTGGGGCAGAGTTTAATCCATGTGGCCATAGTGTGTCAGTCACACTACCTTTCTTTTTGTAAAATATACTTTCACTTCTCTAAAAAGTAAAAATTTGGAAATATTAGATGGTTGTTATAAGGCTGACCCTATTAAACTGAATTGAGTTATGAGTGTGCTGTGAACTTATGGAAAAACATTTCTGCGTAATTTCTCATGCAAACACTCTTCACTGTATATTTCATTTCACTCACTGATTCTCAAACTGGGTCTAATGTTTGAGAAATTACGATTCGAGTAATTTCATCAGGATTTATACTCAAAACAAGAATGCATTTTTACTTGTTAATAAAATAAATTGCTACTAAAGAATGTCGCTAATTGTCATGTAGAATATTCTCTATTCAACGTATATTTTCTGTTTGAACTAAGCCATGTGTCCAGTTCTACCCATGATCCTCCTTCAGTGGGATGCCAGGACTGAGAATTCTGTCATCCAATTCTGATATGAATTGATCATAAAACGGTAATGAAACTGTACAGGCTTTTGAGGAACTCTACGCTAAAATTAAAATGGCAGTTTCTGAGCAGTTTTTGGCGGATTTGGTCATATTTAGTTTTAACGTTGTGATGCAATAAAAAGTACGCTGTAAACCTGATCTCTTCAGTCATCTCTTTGAGCAGTATCATTATCTCAGAAGCTAATGGACTGTGAGTTAATTAAACCTGAAACATATAAGTAATTTAACATTAACTTCATGAGTTCAAACGAAGTAAGGTATTACACACACAAAAATAATATACTAACTCTTGAATTATTAGTTGACGAAAGCACAATCTACTCTATTATTGTCCAATAAACATGTTACCCAATTATTATATGTTGGATTAAATTATATAAACTCTACATCTACAATATACATAACCCTATACATTATCATTACCATGATATGCTAATTAGGGTACCCTATCCCTAACTATAGCCCTAACCTTAACTATATCCCTAACCCTTTAAATTATAATTACCATAATATGCTAATTAGGGTATCCTAGCCCTAACCCTATCTATATCCCTAGCCCAGGGAGCTACCTGTCTCTCACCAGCCCCTTTCAGGTAGCTCCCCAAAGGTTTCAGAATTTAACAAATGATCTTGAATGAATAGTATTAGCAGTATTATGGGAGTTCCCCATGTTTTGTTGTAATTATAACAGAGATGTTTATTAGAACTGTAAAAAGTAGCAGCTCTCTGCCTCTTCTTCTGTATAAAAGTAGCTCTCCGATTGAAAAAGGTTAGCGACCCCTGCCCTAGCCCTTAGACCTTAACCCTAACCCTCACCCTCATGGGAAAGTGTTAGTTAGTAGTTAGATGTTGAATAAAGCCATGTAGAATACTTACTAATAATTGTTTAATAAATACAAATTAAAAGCTAATTGATCATACATTATGCATTAATTAGCACTTAAATATCTGCTATTTAGTGAGGGCTAAACTAAAGTGTGACTTTTTTTTTCTTTTCTCTCTCTCAAAACAACAGATCTTGTCTTGAGAGTCAGGATTGATAACATTGATAAGCGTCGACGGCTGAGGTCAGAGAGGGGCTGCCTCACTCCGTGGCTGTTTGCTCTCTGAGTGAATGTCATTTGTCTGATTGTGTGGAGTGTGTGGGGTGTTGTGTGTTTGATCCTGGGTTCAGAAATGTCAAATCCTGATTACAGTCATAAGGCGAGTAACACACATTCACTCCTACACAGCTCTCGTGACGTCAAACTGGAAAGACGGCGAGAGACAGCGACGATATTGTGCAGAGAGACGACAGATGGAAAATATTTTTTTCTGCTAAAATCTGGCATATTTACACCGTTTCTCCAGTTTTTCATGAATGTCGACTGTCCTCAAACAGATTCAGAGACATTTATCAACTATATGAACGGTGGATGAGTCGAGGTGACCTGAACTCTGTCACACCTTTAAATCCTCTTTTTCAGACAGAAATGTGGAAAAGAGCGGACCACCCCCACTCAGCCAATAAGGAGAGTACATCGCGATATTACTGTAATCGTTGTAATTCTATAACTGTTATCCCCAATTGTGTTTTAATTTACTATTTATTAATTATCTCCATTTGAAAACCACACGACAATCAGTTATGAGACAGAAGCTTACAATTCACACTCACAAACACTTGGTTATTGTTTTTTTTTAGAAATGTCACAAATTTAGTCACGATTTTTCTGACAGAAATGTGAAAAAGACAGGACCTCCCCCACTCTCAAATAAAATCTCTCAACCCAAAGCACGGGCAAGGAAAGATTATTTGTATAGCACAATTCATACACAAGGAAACTCAGAGTGCGGAGCAAAACAAGATAGAAATAGTCACACAAGGCATTCAAATCATAAAGTATACAAAAGATATCAAATGTTCTAAAAAGAGGAAGTGATGTGAAGTGTGATTTGCCGCTTGTGTTTACAGTGCAAAAAAAATTTGAAAAACATTTTGTCAATAGAGCAAGCTTCAGTCCTAATTTAAGTGCAGTAGCCTTTACATCTTTCTCCCAAATGATAAATTGGCTGTACTTTTTTGTATTTGAAGAAAAACTTGCGTGACCCATTGCCATAACTTCTCACACAAGTGAAAATAAACTGTTAACTGCTTTTTTCAATTAAATAAAATACAAAATGTTCTATAGATAAATACCATATTGAGGACAGATCTAATATTTTGACTCTTAATATTAATGACACATGAGCTGCAATCGTGTCGGTGGCGAATATTGTTGTAATTTTGGCTCATTTTTTTACATTTGGGTCAAAATTCTGTCACCTTTTGCTATAATATACAGTAACTTTCCCATTTCCCCCTTTATACTTCTGCTCAAATATACATCTCACAAACTGACATTTTGTTTAGACCCGAGATCTTTGTGAGCGGATCAAACATGACCAATCATTCTTTTGAGTGATTTTCACTAGATTTTGACGGTGTTTTGATAGCGCTGTGGTTGATGTGAGAAGGAAGTGGAGGCACCGATCGAAACTGCGGACCACAAAGTCAGGGCAGGGCTTTCTGAACCCTCCCCGCCGGGTCTAAGCCAATACGACACCTTTATCTTGTCTGTTAATTGCTTACTTGTGCACTAATTGTCTTTAAAGCTTGGGTACCTAACTTTTTGGTCACTAATAACAACAATGGGCCTCATTCACGAATATCTTCTTAAGAAACTTCTTAAATTTCTTCTCAAGTCGTTCTTAAGTAGATTTCTAAGAAGACCCAATGTGGGATTCATCAACGCGCTCTTAAGCCGCTGAATTGTTCGCAGCTGTTCTCTCAGATTGATGAATGCCAACTCCTCGTAAGTAGAGCGTGCGTGCCCGGTGCTTCATTAGCATAGATACTTAGCATAGGTAACCGGCCATTCATGCCCATATAAGGGACTGCAGGGCCGCGTGCAGACGCCAGAGGAAACAGCAACAGGCCTAAAGCAAAGAGTACGGAGCAAAAGAGTCTTTTTTCTTCTTTTGCCAAACTGAGAATAAAGTCATAAAATGTTGACTTTAAAGTCGATATATTATGAGAATAAAGTCGAACTAGCAAAATCATGAGGTTAATCTAAAAATATTATGAGATTAATCTCAAAATGTTATAAGATTAATATAAAAATATATTGTGTTTTAATTTAAAAATGAATCTCAAAATGTTAAAATATTTTGGACCCTGGGAGGAGATCCAGCATGGACTGCAGTGCTGAGACTGGCTGAGACCAATGCAGACCCGAGTAGAGACTGGAGAGACCAGCACACAGAAACCAGCGCGGACCGAAGAGAGACCGCATAGACTGGAGAGACCATAGACAGGAAAGACCAGCGCGGTCCTGTAATAGATCCATGGGAGAGACCAGCGTGGACCCGTGATAGATCCACGGGAGCTCAGAGCGGACCCACAACCTCCTGCAGCAGCAGTATGTATTCCATTGTTTTGTGGCCCGTGGATGGAGAAATGTCCCCATAAATAGGATGGGTCAGTAATACACGGCATAAAGCGTTGGCACATTTAGTTTACAAATGAATTTTAAAAATGACTAAATTACCATAAACAAGTAAAGAATAAATACATACATCAATATGACGGACATATCACTGTAATGTTGTGTTTTATTGAACTTCACAAAAGAAAACACCTGCGTGTGAATGTGTCGGCACTGAATGTGTGTAAGAGTGCTCCGGAGCACTCGTACTTACCCAAGAGAAATTCTGGTTACGAGAAATATTCATGAATGCCACATTCGTCATAAAATCCTCGTAAGTAGGATTTACGCACAAATTTGTTTTTAAGAACCGTTCGTGAATGAGGCCCAATGTCACCAGCAGAACGATTTATATGAGACTTTAGCGACTGTTTTCAGAGCAAGGAACACATTTTTTGGCATTTGGGTTTTAAAGTATGGTACCCCAGCTTTAATTGATTCGAAGGCATTCTTGGTCGACAAATAACATCACCCATGGGTCAAATAAAGGAATGAAAGCTCAAAGGTACCCCAGCTTCAACTGCTTTGACATGGGTGGAACTCTTCTCCCTGCTGTGTGTTCTGTACCTCCAAGAAAAGTAAACGATTCTCATAACAAAATGGAGCTCTCAACTAAATAATTGAAATTCATTTGTGAGTAAAATAAGATAAGATAAGATTTGTCCCACAGTGGGGAACTTTCAATGTTGCAGCGCACATACAGGACAGGAGTAAGAGCACACAAAGAGCACACAGAATATACAAAACAAGTATCTGCAATGATTCTGAACAAGCTGTTATTGTAGCAAGAAAGCATCAATCCCTATTTCTCTCACTCGCTCTCCCTCTCTCTCTCTGTCTGTCTGTCTCTGTGTCTGTATGTCTCTGTCTCTCTGTGTCTGTCTATCTCTCTCTCTCTCTGTGTCTCTGTGTCTCTCTGTGTCTGTCTCCGTCTCTGTGTCTGTGTCTCTGTGTCTGTCTGTGTCTGTCTCTCTCTCTGTGTCTGTCTGTCTGTTTCTCTATGTGTCTCTCTCTATGTGTCTCTCTCTCTGTGTCTGTCTGTCTGTCTCTCTATGTGTCTCTGTCTTTGTGTCTGTGTGTGTGTGTCTCTCTCTGTGTCTGTCAATGTGTCTGTCTCTCTCTCTGTCTCTCTGTCCGTCTCTCTGTGTCTGTGTCGATCTGCATGTGTCCCTGTCTCTCTCTCTATCTCTCTGTCCGTCTGTCTGTGTCTCTGTCTCTCTCTCTGTGTCTGTTTCTCTGTGTCTGTCTGTCTGTCTCTCTCTCTGTGTCTGTGTCTCTCTCTGTGTCTGTGTCTCTCTCTGTCTCTGTCTCTGTCCCTCTCTCTGTATGTGTTTGTGTGTCTGTCTCTGTCTGTGTCTGTGTCTCTCTCTGTCTCTCTCTATGTTGTGTCTCTCTCTCTCTCTCTCTGTGTCTGTGTCTCTCTCTGTCTCTGTCTCTGTCCCTCTCTCTGTATGTGTTTGTGTGTCTCTCTCTGTCTCTGTCTGTGTCTGTGTCTCTCTCTGTGTCTGTGTCTCTCTCTGTCTCTGTCTCTGTCCCTCTCTCTGTATGTGTTTGTGTGTCTCTCTCTGTCTCTGTCTGTGTCTGTGTCTCTCTCTGTCTCTCTCTATGTTGTGTCTCTCTCTCTCTCTCTCTGTGTCTGTGTCTCTCTCTGTCTCTGTCTCTGTCCCTCTCTCTGTATGTGTTTGTGTGTCTCTCTCTGTCTCTGTCTGTGTCTGTGTCTCTCTCTGTCTCTCTCTATGTTGTGTCTCTCTCTCTCTCTCTCTGTGTCTCTCTATGTGTATTTGTCCCTCTCTCTCTGTCTGTGTGTGTGTGTCTCTCTCTCTATCTCTGTGTCTGTTTCTCTGTGTCTGTCTCTCTCTCTCTGTGTCTCTGTCCCTCTCTCTGTATGTGTTTGTGTCTCTGTCCCTCTCTCAGTGTCTGTGTCTCTCTCTCTCTGTGTCTCTCTGTCTGTGTGTGTGTGTATCTCTCTCTCTCTGTCTCTATCTATGTGTCTGTGTCTCTCTCTGTCTGTGTGTGTCTCTCTCTCTGTCTCTGTTATCCCCAAATGTTTTATATTTTACTTTTGAAAACCATTTGACTGAATGTGACAGAGGTTTACTATCAGCCGTCACAAACACTAACAGACCTATTCATTTCTCTTTTTGTTATTTAATTGACAATACAAAAACTCACCAACAACAAGCGTTCAACATCAGGAAGTGGCGTCCATTTCTCAGGGAACACAAACAAAGTTCTCTTCGGTCAAAACGCAGCACAAACCACAGCAGTTTTAATTCCTGATTGAGGGTCTCTTAGTTTCAGTTGAAGAGGAACACGTCCCTTCTACCTGTGACTTCTGGGATGAGTCTGTTTCCATTTCACTTCCCTCATCACAGTCCATTTAATAAGAAGGCAACGGTTTTGACAATAAACGCCTCTGATTCTGATGATAAATGTTCCTACATGTTTATGGTGCACGTTGTAAAGACATTTTTCATTAACTTCTCAAGCAGGAATCCAAGAAGTGTTTACTTATTTACTGATAGCTCTGAGATTGTTTCTAAGAATATATTGGACTACAGAGTTCTGGAGTATTGGTTCCCTCTCTTTCTCTCCCTGTGTGTTGTATTTATGGTTTCTTTTATGCTTGGCTCTGTATATATCTTTACACATCTATGTGGTTTATGCCTAATCTATTAAATGAGCACTATCCTCTTGACCTTATCCTCTGAGAAACTACTGTTGTGATTTAGGGCTATACAAGAATACATTCAATGGAATGCATTCAATGGAATTCATATGTGTCCTGTTGTATTTATGGTTTCTTTTATGCTTGGCTCTGTATATGTTTTGTACCACCTTTCGCCCTCCGCGGGCGGTTATCCCTCTCTAATCTCGGGTCCTCTTTCAGAGGCCTGGGTGCTTGAGGGTTCTAGGCAATATCATTTTGCTGTTCCTAGCACTGCATATTTCTGGACCGAGATTTCCGAGGGATCCGCTCTAACCACTCCTCTAGCTTCGGGTTCACTGCCCCGAGTGCACCGATCACCACGGGCACTACTGTCACCTTTACCCTCCAGGCCCTCTCCAGCCCTTGGTATTTCTCAAGCTTTTTGTGTTCTTTTTTCTTCATGTTACCATCGCATGGAATTGCCACGTCCACCACCACGGCTTTCCTCTGCCCTCTTACCACAATGTCAGGTTGGTTCGCCATTACAATTCTGTATCTGGAAGTCCCACAGGATCTTCGCACGCTCATTCTCCACCACCTTTGGAGGAGTTTCCCACTTAGACCTTGGGGTTTCCAGCCCGTACTCTGCACAGATGTGTCTGTACACACGCCAGCCACTTGGTTATGGCGTTCCATAACCAATATATATATACATATATATATGTATATATATATATATATATATATATATATATATATATATATATATATATATATATATATATATATATATATATATATATATATATATATACAGCCAGATGACCATACCTGAAGCACTCGAAACTGCCAAACAAAGGCTCCAAGCCCTGGCCAGCCGCCTACAGAGGTACACTAAAGAGAATGAAGCCAGAAGAGTGAACAGGCTGTTCGTAACACAACCTGTGAAGGTGTACGCTCAGTGGCAGGGTAACAACAGGGGAGCAGACTCACCGAGGCTGGAAACTGTACAGTTCTGGAAGAACATATGGGAGAAGGATGCAGCACATAACAGAAGTGCACAATGGCTGGTGTCCCTGAGAGAGGAGCACAGCAACCTCCCAGAACAGAACTCAGTTACCATCACAGAGGCAGACATCCGAGAAAGAGTCTCAGGTATGAAAAACTGGACAGCACCTGGCCCTGATATGGTCCATGCCTACTGGCTAAGGACACTCACATCACTCCATGAGCGCCTAGCAGCACAAATGAACCAGCTGCTGAGAGATGGGACTCACCCAGAATGGCTAACCGAAGGGCGAACAGTCCTGATCATGAAGGACCCTGTGAAGGGTGCAGTCCCCTCCAACTACCGGCCAATAACCTGTCTCTCCACAACATGGAAGCTCATGTCAGGCATCATTGCGGCTAAGATAAGTGGGCATATGGAACAATTCATGAGCACAGCACAGAAGGGCATTGGTAGAGACACCAGAGGAGCCAAACACCAGCTCCTGGTTGACAGAACAGTCGCCCAAGACTGCCGGTCACGACACACCAACCTGTGCACAGCCTGGATTGATTACCAGAAAGCCTACGACTCAATGCCACACACATGGATCATGGAATGCTTGAAGTTGTACAATATCAACAGGGCTCTAAGGGACTTCGTTGCAAACTCGATGGGAATGTGGAAGACCACCCTTGAGGAAAATGGCAAGCCGCTCGCACAAGTGACCATCAAATGTGGTATCTACCAAGGAGATGCTCTGTCCCCACTACTGTTCTGCATAGGCCTCAACCCTCTAAGCCAAGTAATTGACCAGACTGGCTATGGATACCGCCTCAGGAACGGAGCAAAGATCAGTCACCTCCTCTACATGGATGACATCAAGCTGTACGCCAAGAGCGAGAGAGACATCGACTCTCTGATCCAAACAACCAGGATCTCCAGCCATGACATCGAGATGTCATTCGGACTCGAGAAATGTAGCAGGATGGTGACTCGGAGGGGCAAGGTTGTCCACACAGAAGGGATCTCACTCCCAGTGGGAACAATAGCAGACGTTGAGGACAGTTACAAGTATCTCGGTATACCACAGGCAAATGGCAACCTCGAACAGGTGACGAGGAAAGCGGCAACTGCCAAATACCTCCAGCGAGTAAGGCAGGTCCTAAGAAGCCGGCTCAATGGCAAGAACAAGGCCCGGGCAATTAACAGCTACGCCCTGCCAGTGATCAGATACCCTGCAGGAATAATCAGGTGGCCAAAGGAAGAGATTCAGACCACGGATGTTAAAACTCGAAAGCTCCTTACCATGCATGGCGGGTTCCATCCCAAATCCAGCACCCTGAGACTGTACGTAAGCCGTAAAGAAGGAGGCCGAGGACTAGTAGGTGTGAGAGCCACTGTCCAGGACGAAACATCCAAACTCCATAACTACATCATGGAGAAGGCCAAAACGGATGACGTACTCAGTGAATGTCTCAGGCAGTGGCGAGATGAGGAGGTGCTGGAGGAGAGCCCATCATGGGAGAACAAGCCCCTACACGGCATGTACCACCGGAGCATAACAGAAGTGGCTGATCTCAAGAAGTCCTACCAATGGCTAGAAAGGGCTGGCCTACAGGACAGCACAGAGGCACTCATCATGGCTGCACAGGAACAGGCACTGAGCACCAGAGCGATAGAGGCCCAGATATACCACACCAGACAAGACCCAAGGTGTCGGTTGTGCAAAGAGGCACCTGAGACGATCCAACACATAACTGCAGGGTGCAAGATGCTGGCAGGGAAGGCCTACATGGAACGCCATAACCAAGTGGCTGGCATAGTGTACAGAAACATCTGTGCAGAGTATGGGCTGGAAACCCCAAGGTCTAAGTGGGAAACTCCTCCAAAGGTGGTGGAGAATGAGCGTGCAATGGTCCTGTGGGACTTCCAGATACAGACCGACCGAATGGTAATGGCGAACCAACCTGACATCGTAATGGTAGACAAAGGGCAGAGGACAGCCGTGGTGGTGGACGTGGCAATTTCAAGCGATGGTAACATCCGTAAAAAAGAACATGAAAAGCTTGAGAAATACCAAGGTCTCAGAGAGGAGCTGGAGAGGGCCTGGAGGGTAAAGGTGACAGTAGTGCCCGTGGTGATCGGTGCACTCGGGGCAGTGACCCCGAAGCTAGAAGAGTGGTTACAGCGGATCCCCGGAACAACCTCGGACATCTCGGTCCAGAAATGTGCAGTGCTAGGAACAGCAAAGATACTGCGCAGAACCCTCAAGCTCCCAGGCCTCTGGTAGAGGACCCGAGCTTAGAGAGGGAGAACCGCCCGCGGAGGGCCAAAGGTGAGTGGACAATTTTTTTTTTTTTATATATAAACATTCAGAGAAGGATCTGTATTCAAGTGATGCAGCTCAACACCTGAATTGCTCCTACGGGGGATCAATAAAGTATCTATCTATCTATCTCAGCGTTTCGAGCTATGTTAAAACAACCGTGCAATAAAACATTAATTCATGAAATAAATAGTGAGTAAGTAATCTTTATTTGTATCTTTATTCAAGTATTTCTGCAGCAAAGTCTCTTATTTTGTGTGCCTCCAGTTCATCTTAAATCTGCTCTGTGATTGTTGCTACAACAAAACTAAAATCAAGGAGATGTTTTATGGGAAAACTTCAACTGCTGGAAAGTTGGTAATTTAAAACCTTTTTGTTACCACCTACTGAAAGTGTCACAAACAAATATGTACGAGTTTCTTTCAACCTATGTTTATTATTGATAACAGCTCTATAGTGCAAATACATGTGTTGTGTAGGTAACCATGGCAGTGTTGCTATGGTAACTGTGGTTCTGACACTGACGTCATAATAGAACCATGGCTGTATTAGTGTATGTGTGTGTAGGCATTATTCAGTCTAATCAAACACACAGTTGGTCAGTTGTAACCCACACACTGTTGATTGTAGCGTACACACAGTTGGTTTGTTCTTAAACACAAACATGAGCAAACGTCACCAAACAGAGGCTCGTGTCTTCATGAGCGGTAACCAGCAGCGAAAGCAGAAAGCTGGTTGCAAACCTCCCAGAAACCCAGAGGATGTCCCCTTTAACCCCAGGGACGCCCCGACCATCACCGTCCTCAACTCCAGCCTCCCTAAGAAGTATTACACCTCAGAACAGAAGGAGCAGAGTCTGAGGGATCAGGTGATGTCTCTCACTCAGAAGCTACAGGAGGAAAAGCATCAGAAGGAGCTTCTGAAGAGCCAGCTTATCCAACTGGAGCAGAGGTTCAAGACCTCAGCAGCTGCACAGAGCATGAGCCTGAAGAGAGAGAACAAGGACCTGTACCATAAACTCCATGACAAAGTTGTCTCGCAGCAGGAGCTGAGGTTCGCCAAAGAAGATCTGGTGCAGCATCAGAGAGACAATCACAGGCTGATGAGGGAAGTGTTCACGCTGACATCTGCCCTGGAGGTGGAGAGGAACACTGTCATCAAGGCTGAGAGTCAAGTGCAGATGTTAGAGACAGAGAGACAGGAGCTGAAGAGGGAAGTCTCCTCTCTGACATCCACGGCCATGGAGGCTCAGGCCAAAGTGGACCTGCTGCAGAAGCAGACACAGGACCTCAAGAGTGAAGTGTCCTTTTATAAATCAGCACTGGCTCAGGAGAAGTCCTCTGTGAAGGAGGCTCAGGGGAAACAGCAGCAGCTGCTGAATGAGACACTGAAACAAGAGGTCTCCTCCCTGACACAGGCCCTGGGAGTGCAGAGGAAGACTGTCTCAGAAGCTCAGGGCACAGTGGACCTGCTGCAGAAGGACACACAGGACCTTAGGGGTGAAGTGTCCTTTCTAAAGTCAACCCTGAAGGTGGAAAGGAGCAGCTTGCTGGAGTCTCAAAGTAAAGTCAAAATGCTTGAGACAGAAACAAAGGGGCGGAAGAGTCAGGTCTCCTCCCTGACCAGTGCTCTGGAGGAGGAGAGGACAACTCTCATGGAGACTCAGAGGACAGTGCAGAGGATTGAGAAGGAGAAACTGGAGCTGAAGAAAGAAGTGTCCTCTCTGACATCTGCTCTGGACGAGGAGAGGAGCAGCACCACAGAGGCTCAGAGTCACATGGACGTGTTGGAGAAGGAGACGCTGCAGCTGCTGTCTGCAGTGACAGAGCTCAGCCTCAGGGTGGCGCAGCAGGAGCAGATCATTCAGGAGCAGCAGGACATGTCCACAAGTAAACAGCAGGAAGTCCAAACTGCTGTGGCTCAAACAGAGACTCTGTCAGACAAGCTGCAGTCTGAGGAGCAGAGGAGGACACTGCTGGAACAGAAGATAGAGGAGCTTTCTCTCACTCTGACCTCTTCACAGGAGACCAGCTCCACTGTGAGGCAGGAGAAGAACTTTCTACAACAAACCATGGACAATATGATGGAGCAGCAGCGACAGGAGAAGCTGCTCCAGAAGAAGAACAGGAGGAGAGGATGGTTCTTATGTGGCTCTCAAGGATCCTCCAGCCAATAAGACCAAACTAACACCACTGCCAAACCACAACCACAAGACTTCACTTTATTAGTTTCACTCATTTGAGTTTTATCCATCACATCAAGCTGATGTGAGGCTGAGGAAGGCGTGGTCCTGGTGACGTAGGTCATCATCTACCAATTTGAACTGCTGCTGAAGCTCCATTTCCAGAAGAACACAACACTTACACTGGTTTGTGAGTTTGAGCAACATGTGACGAATCACATAATGATGCCATAATGTCATATGATCTGATTTTGAAAATAATAAAAAAAATATTTAATTATAAAACTAACAACTATGAGTTTGTTTGAAGAGACATTTTTCCACTGAAGACACAATTGTTTTCTTTACATTGTATTCTATTCTATTCTTATGACTACTGTTTCTTATTGCAAAAATGTATTCACTTTATATATTTATTATTTTCTTGTGTTCACAATATATGATTCTCTATTCTGTTATTGCTGAACTGACAATATCTGTGGCATGCTTTTGTTTATTTAAATTAAATTAAAGGTTTTTGTCTACAGCCCTAAATCTTAACAGAAGCAGTTGTCTCAGAGGACTATACTAAACTATACAGCAGTCCAGGGTCTATTTCTTGTCCAGAAATTTAACAAAACAATTTCTGTTTGTGATGGCAACAACGAATGCTTTCATTTTACTTTTATTTAACTTTTACGTTCTCACAAATCATTGAGCATGGACCATGAATACTAGGACTGAAAAGACTGAATAGTTATTAAGATTAAGAGATCCTTTATTTATCCCACAGTGGGGAAATGTCAGTGTTGCATGATAAATGAACAATAACTCTCTATCTTTAGGAATAAAATGAAATATCTAACATTACTAAACAAAAACAAAAAATCTAAACAAAAACATGAACATTGTGAGATAAATCCTGCTGCAATAACATGTATCTCTTCAGCATGTGCTCTGTGAGACCAGTTACAGATTTGGATTATTTTAATAAAAGTATTATTTTAATAAAGTAGCCTACATTATGGAAAGAAAACGTGAACGTCATGTAATTCAATGTATGTTTTTATAGCATTAAGGTCCTCTCGGAACATTGTACAGCCAATAGTTATCTCGGAAGACTTTACAAAACTGTCAATTCGCCAACACAAATCAGAGAATCAAACTAAAAATGTAGAGCCATTGTCCATGAGGGGCGGATGACCAACGTCCATAAGTGTTATTAAATGTCCATAAATATCAGATGTATTGTGGTGTTTGTATAAAGCACGTGAACCCCTGTCCCAAGACCAATGTGTCCTGTAGGAGGCAATAAAGGAAATAAAGGAAATAGGTGATCAATATTGGTTCTAAATTATCAATTAATCCTTTTTTTAACTATGCTTAGGCTTAGACACTCTGAGAAGAGGTTTTATGACAGCAGAATGAAATAAAAAGGTGGAGTGGTACAAATGCAGAGCAAACACGCTTTATTTCCAAATTGTGCTATTTGTTATAAAGAATCTCTACTCATAGCACAGGCTGAAGAAATATGATTTATTGCTGCAAGAATTACATTACAATTGTAATGTTTTCCTTATTTATTTATATATTTATTTACAATATAATTATATTATATTGTATGAATTGAACTTAACCTAGTTATAACCAAGCCCTTTGCATTCCAAACTACCATTTGACTAATCTAAATAACAACTATTTGAAAGAAATCGTTAAATAATCCAATAGTAATAATAACACGGCTTCACATTACCCGGGCAAACAAGACAACAAGCTTTGCTTTCTCAAAGAGTTACTGGGATCCAGCTTTGATTGACGGGTGGTTGAACCAATTAGAAAAACATATCATTTGTTCGTAGGAAAATAAATGTTATATAATTGTTTTAGGAAAACAGAAAAATTGGGACACAAAAGAAAAAAACAGAATGAATTTATGATTAAATTCTAAATTCTAAATATACAAATATACAAGCACCAAGTTCGATTTCCAGCTTGAAAACAAACCCTAAAAACACACACCTCTTTACTGGTTTGAACTGAGAAGATTAAATTTGAAGTTTTCCAATCTGTTAGATTTGGGCCAATTTAATTGTGATAGTTTGCTCTTAACCGCATTGCATTTGGACACATCATGTTTTGTGGCGCCCCTACATGTGAAAGTCTGATTCTGTCAGACTTCAGAATCTAAGCGGGGCAGGGCCTGGTTAGTGCTGTGGAGGGAGACCTCTGGGATGCCACAGTTGGGGCTGCTGCGACTGTGAAGTGCCAAACTGTTCTTGTTTCTTTTGGCAAAACACATTACCCACAATGCCTAGAATGAGTTTCCTGATTGTGTGAATGCTTAGTGATGGCCCGGCAACTTGATGGGTCACTCCATTGTCTATGACCAAGACACCACAGCTTTTTAACCCCCATCGCAACACATCCGGCTCCAACAATTTCGCAACTTAACTCTTCCAGCTTGCATGAGAAGGGGTATGAGGTGCAGTCATTTTTTCTCCATGCATATACCTCTTATCTTTGATGTTTTTATTTTAAGGATTTTAATTGCCCTCCTCATGCTTCACAGCCCCAGACAAGTGAACCAATGACCAATGCGTACAGAGGCACAAACCCTGGGGAGAAGAGCCCGGAGACGAGACGAGAAATGACCCATCCTCTGCCAAGAGATGCCCGGTCTCTTAAGGGACTATGTGCAATTCTCTGGCTATAGAGGTAAGTGCAGCCCTGGGACAGAGCTGAGGTCAGGCCCAGAGGACGAGCGTCACCAGAAGCAGAGTGTGACAGAGGGCCGTGAGGAGCTGGCTCACCACAGGGTTTTTAAAGAGCGACTAAACACCTGTAACCAGCCTCACTCCGCCCACATGAACATTCGAAAAAAAAATCTTAAAAGGGTGTTGCCTGGAAGACCAAGGGACAAGAAGGGGGGCTTAGAGTTGGGCGTGGTTGTCATTGCAGCTTAAAGCAATAGTTTACACACCAGAAAGTCTCATTCCACCTTTGTTTACGCACTAAGATAATTGTAGAGCTATACACCTGAACCTAAGTCACAGAATTATCTCAGCAGAAGCGGCTGTCAACTTATGTAATTTAATTTTGATCCACTAGATGTCGCCAGAATACTCCAACCTGCTTCCGGGGGCCTGTGTGAGACTTGAATGGGTGTATATCACTGGCGCAGACAGACGCACGTCACACATACAAACTGACGTCACGTACTACAGAGTCAATGGAGAGGCCAGGACCAAATTCATATGCAGTGCCACCAAAAAGGTAGAGAGGGCGCCACACAGACGTTTTTAGGCTCAAAAGTTAGATTTGATCTAATTTGACTAAAAATGACTAGGAAATGCAGATAGCACTATAATAAACAAATTTGTGCAGTTTATGAGTTTAAAAAAGTTGATTTGGTGTTTAGTTGTCCTTTAAGCTTGTTGAGGTAACCATAGTAACCATATGGGCCCATAGTATCTATTAGTATGTATATATATTATTTCAGCTGACTTTTTAATTCTTTCATTGATGACACAGCCTCAGTGGTCTAACCTGTGACAGACTGGAGTGCTTACATTTTAAACTTGCTTTGTGTTTGTTTTTAGAGTGTACTTTTATTTGCTAATTCAAGAAGTGTCTTTGCTCTGCTGCATCTTATCTCTGTCATCTCAGAGTTTGTCGAGGCCACTCTTCCTGTGCACCTGTGCTCATTCTTCCTGTGTTGGTGTCCATCCGCGCTCCTCATACCCCCAGCCTCTAAACCGCATCCTTTTCAGTGTCGCACTAAGTCAGACGAGAAAAAAATAAAATGCAAAAACCAGCCAGACAGACAAGTGATACCGCTGTCATATCAGGGTCTTCCCCGCTTCTCCCCACACTGTCAAAGTGACCCATGAGTTTATTCCTGGATATGCTGCAAAGGCCTCTGGGAAATGTAGTCTGGGGTGGGGGAGAGGTTGGGGTGCTGGCTGTGCTCGTAGGTCCGAAGGTAGTGGCCGTTGTTCTGCTGATAGTAGAAGAGAAGCTTTCTGGCAAATACTGGCTCCACCTGAAGAGAAATAGAAGTCTATAGTTATCACATGCATGAGGAAACCAAACGGATCTCTAAATTAGATCCAGTACTGGGTGGATCCAAGCTTATATTAACAGCTTTTAAAGAAATTTTACTCTGCTCATTTGGACTGCATTGTGGATGCCATAGAGCAATAATGTATTATGATTTTATTGTTGTTTTACAATATTAAACACAGTCATTTGCACAAGTAAACCTAACCCCTATTTTACTGGGGATTGCTCAAAAGTAGATTTCAAAACATAGGATTCAAACTACAAATCTAAAGTATTGCAACCAGATTTAGAGTTCTAATATTACTCATGTATGAAGAAAGGAGGGAATCAGAGGCACTAATGACAGAAAATAAAAATCCTTGAATGAACAGGGATTTCTTCTCATGTATTTGTCTAACGTGTACATACCTGTGCAGTGATCATCTTCCTGCTGCGCTGGGGGTCCGGGTATTCATCCCCAAAGCACAAGACCACCTGGTGCCGCGGTGGTGCTCGGCCATTGTGCACATACTCTTGAAGCTCTGCAAAAACAGAGAATAGTTCATTAACCACAAGAGAG
Organism: Knipowitschia caucasica; assembly: GCA_964034765.1. Lineage (NCBI taxonomy): Eukaryota > Metazoa > Chordata > Actinopteri > Gobiiformes > Gobiidae > Knipowitschia > Knipowitschia caucasica. Next base: position 10,159,042 of record OZ035836.1, read on the forward strand.
ACACAAATACTTTTCTCACACCTGGATCTACATTGTCTGGAAACAACTGGTAAATCTGGTGGAAATGTCAGAGAAATACACAAAAACACATTGCTGTCGCATGTCACATGTGGTGCACCACAGCAGTGGGTGGGGACTCCACGGTCCCAAGATAACAGGCTGCTCTCCAATGGGACTTACCCACCATGTCACCAATATCAATCAATCAATCAACGTTTATTTATAGAGCGCCTTTCCTACACAAGGCAACGCAAAGCGCCTCACAACCCATATAACATCATGCATAAATCATCAAACATTAGAATTTAAGTAAACATAAAAAGACAGATTAAGAGCACAAGATATATAAAATCACACAAGTAGTTAAAAACCGTAAAAAATTAAAATCACACAAGGGATTACAATCATAAATAATCATAGCGCATTAAAAAGATTAAAGATAAAAACAAATGTAAAATCATTCACTTGTATGCACAGCTAAAAAGAACTGTTTTCAGTTCAGTTTTAAAAACGCTGCTAGAGTAGACGCCTGTCTCACACTCTCGGGAAGACGGTTCCAGACTCTAGCTGCATGAATCTGAAACGCAGCCTCCCCATGTCTAGTTCCGACTCTTGGCACTAACAGAAGTCCAGTCCCTGTGCTCCTCAGAGCCCGAGTTGGTTCATATGGCACCAACATGTCGCGGATGTACCCTGGTGCGAGGCCATGGAGAGACTTGTACACAAGTAAAGCTACTTTAAAATCTATTCTCTGAGCCACAGGAAGCCAGTGCAGAGACCTGAGGACCGGACTAATGTGGTCGTACTTCCTGGTTCTAGTCAGGACTCGAGCTGCAGCATTTTGGATGTACTGCAGCTGTTTTACCGCTTGTTTAGAGAGACCTGTGAACAAGCCATTGCAGTAGTCCAATCGACTGGAGACAAATGCGTGGATAAGAATCTCCAAGTCTGCTTTAGACACAATGTTTTTAATTTTAGCAATGTTTCTTAGGTGGAAGTAAGCTGATGATGTCACAGATGATATGTGGCTATTGAAATTCAAGTCTGAGTCCATTATTACTCCTAGATTTCTGACCTGAGTTGAGGGTTTCAGGGAGAGAGACTGGAGGTGGCAGATTAACGCTCTCTCTTTGTTTCTGAGGTCCGAAAACAATCATTTCAGTTTTTTCTGTGTTTAGCTGGAGAAAGTTATTTTGCATCCAATCACTGATCTGTTGGATACAGTGAAGGAGCGAGTCCACTGGTCCATGTTCTCCTGCTGTCAGGGACACATAGACCTGAGTATCGTCAGCGTAATTGTGATAGGACACGTTATTACTGTGTATTAACCTACCCAGAGGCAGCATGTAAATATTAAACAGGAGAGGCCCCAGGATTGAGCCCTGTGGCACTCCGCAGGTCAGGGCCAGATGGTCTGAGACACAGTTTCCGATCTCCACAAAATACTTTCTGTCCTGTAGGTAGGATATAAACCAGCTGAACCAGTGAATACTGTTTATTCACATGACCACGGCTGACATGAAAGTATGGAACCTGCCTGAGGACAGGAAATAGCTCATTTCTGAATGACAAAAGACAGTTGGAAATGTCACACTTCGTGAGAGCTCAAATGCAAATGAGGAGAAACGGCAGATTCTTGTTTTGATGGCAATTATAGTATAGTCTAAAAAATAAGTAATATCAATATTTGGAGGCGTTTTTGAATAGTTTTCACAAAATGTGGCACATGTACCACTGGTGGTTCTTCTGCAATTACATTTTTTATTTGATTTTTGTATTTTAAACCATGTTTTTGTCTTTCTTTGGTATAACAACATGTGTATGTTATAGTGTAGCCCTGTTTAAAAATAATGTTATAGATGATGATGATTTCTATATTGGTTAGGCTGATATCCTGATAGTGTCTTTCAATATTTGCAAAAAGTTCAACGCCCTGAATGTCAATACGTTTTAACAACAAGTAGTTACTTGAAGCTAAATAACAATTAAACAACACAATTGAAAATATGTGTGGTTTCAGATACAGTGTCCCCTGTTGGACCTGTCCATGTCATTTCAAGTATCTGCAGATGATGAAAGTCAAAGTATCGAGATCAGCATAGGACATGAACAAGCTTAAAGCTGCACTAACTGACTTTATTTTTGTATTCATTACAAAAATTCAATCCATTTCCCTGCAGTGATATACGTCCTTTTGAAGAAAAAGTAGAGCAGGTTTGTGCTGGCGTGTCATTATATTTTAGATCCAGTTTTCGTGAAACAAGGAAGAGAATGTGTTTCTGGTCCAGATTGTGACCAATCACAGCAGACCACTGGCCCCCACTTTCTTGAGAAAAGCTACAGGTCTCTCGTTAGCACCGACAACAAGCGGCGGAGGCTAACCTGAAGCTTCCCGTGTCTTCTGCTTACACAGCGAAACAGCCATCCAAAAGAAAGTCTCGTCCTCTCCGCGCTTCCCGGTTCTATCATTCTATGGTCACGCCATCCACGTGCGAATGTGCAATCCATATTGTGAAACGTGAGCTCCGTATACAATTAGCATGTGAGCACAGGCTGAGGGGGAAGTGGGTAGTGGGGGGCAAAAGCTCCGTGCGGGGAGGGTGAGCAGAGAGCCCAGCGCTCACATTCGAACATTTCTCAAAGTCAGTTAGTGCAGCTCATGGATCTATAATAATAACTGGATAGGGTATTACTAGGTTGTAGCTGAAGAGCCACGTGCTCAGGGGATTCTCGTGGTAGTGCAGACTAAACAAAACTAAATTCACGTGGGCTACACAGAAATTTTCCCCATAGAACTCAATGTAAATTAAAACAGCTCGACCTCAGCTGACAGAGAACCTACCGCTTTAATAAAGGACGGATTTTGTGGGGATTTTAGTGTCCCTTGTCATCCTGAACTTTTTTCTTCTTAAATCCTTCGGTTTTCTTTAAATCCACACTTTAGTGCCACAAACTCTGCTCGTGTGGCTCTCGCTCTAACTCCTGCTCTGATGAACTGCTCTGATTGGTCAGAGCGCGGCCGAGCCCCTCTGTGCACGAGCGTGAGACCTGGTGTGAGACCCTCACACGCGTGTTTGGCGCAACGCATCATGGGAGATCGTCCACTGCGCAGAACCGGGAGGACCAGACGATGCCCAAATACAGGCGAGTTCCGCTGAAATGTCAGCGACCGTGCCAGCACAAAGCGCCACTGAGCACAACCATTCATTTGAATACGGCGCCATCTTGGATCACCGGGGCTTGGTGCAGCTTTAATGGGTGGAATTGTAAATATTAGGGATGCACCATAATAATGTACCCCTTTTCCCATCACATAAACTGTTTTGAATTTGCAAATAGTAATCTCACCGATCAGAAACTGCTGCGTGTCAAAGAGCTTGCAGGGCTGCTCCTTCTCCAGCTTGTTGGGTTTGTCTGCGTACAGAGCCAGGGGTCCTTCCCAGTACACCCGACTCTGGCACAGGCGTTTGGCGAACAGACCCTCGGGACTCAACCACAGCTGCACCCCTCTCTCCAGGACGTTGGGGAGCAGCTCCGCCCCCTGTCGGTGGGACTCAGGGAAAGGGAAAGGGAAGAGGATGTGCTCCGGAGCCACAGGGAGAGCTTCGTCCGGCCGCGGGGACGAGGAGGGCAACGTGGAGGGGGCCGAGGAGGAGATGCAGCAGCCTTTGGGGCTCGTCGTGGTCACTTCTTTGACCAGAGACTCTCGGTAGAACAGGGACACGTGGAGGCTGAAGTCTGGAAACATTTACAACAGAAAAGCATTCAGCCTTTGCCACTGCGAATAGGTAAATAATGCATTTTGTCATGCAGCAAAGGCTTAACTCAATGTGGTTTTATCAGTATTGTGAATTATTGAGAATTGTTATTGCCATTTTATTTTTATTGTCATTGTAAGCAACCTCCTGGCAACATAAATAATTCTGATTCTTAGTAGTCTGATATTAGGGGTGGAAAAAGAAATCAATATTCACAATCAAAAATAGAAACAGTCAGATATCAAACTGTATTTATTGTAGGTTATGGATAGGGTTTTTAGGGTTTTTTTGGTTATTGTCTTACAATACATACTGTATATATTATATTATGTGAAAAAATATTTGATTTTTACCAGTGATGGAGTTTGGGTCCATTGCATAGAATGGTGCCTGGGATTCTGACAGGTAGGTGTGGAACGAGAGCTGGAAACCTGTGGAAAGACAATGCATTAAATGTTATATTTGGAAAACAGAGAATAACAAATAAACACATTTATCTAGTTCAAAACAGGAACTTAAGTTAATTTAATCAGATTTCCAGTTTTGACGACAACAGTATACATCGATTGTGCCATCATAGAAAGCCTCCATCTTTTTCTTGTTTTAAGATTCCCTAGACTTGCTATTTTAATTGTAAGTCAACACATTTTCCTTTTTCTATATATTTGTATTTGTTTGTGTGAAGTATGTTTGCTGATTATTTGCATCTGTCGCTATAATTTGGTTTTTACCTTTTACAATATGGGACATAGTTTGAGTATATAATTTTAGTTGTCTTTAGATTTCACATTGTAGCACTCATTGGTCGGACATTGGTATTGATTCATTCATTCTTTTCAAAAGGGGGAGAAAATTGCGGATTGGAAAAAGTCTGAAAAAGTGCTGCCCCTGGTCTGGTCCAGCACCCATTCATCTAGTCCAGTGTTTCCAAAAGTGGGATCCTGGGCCTGAATGATCTAGTGGTTCTTACCGTTCTCTGCGTGTGTGGTGGGCCAGGGCCGGCTGAGGGCTGAGGGGTAGTGATACTGCAGCTCTGGGTGATGATGATGAGAGGGAGGAAGAGGCTGTTGATCCGTGGGGGGAAAGTCTCTCCAATCTCTGCGCTCCATGTAACCGGACACCTAAACAAAACACACACCGGTCACATTTTAGTTTAGCCCTCACTAATAAGTACTAACTCGCATAATAATTTATGGTTAATTAGCTCCTATTTGGGATTTATGAAGCACTGATTAGTCCTCATTCTACATGGCCTTATTCAAAATCAAACTAACTAACAGACACTTTCCCATGTGGGTTAGCATTAGGGTTAGCATTAGGGTTAGGTTTAACATTAGGTTTAGCATTAGGGTTAGCGTTTGGTTTTGGGTTAGGGTTAGGGTTAACATCAGGGTTAGCGTTAGCGTTAGGGTTAGGGTTAGGGTTAGGGTTAGCGTTAGCATCAGGGTTAGCGTTAAGGTTCACTTAATTAGCTGCTCATTAGTGAGGGCTAGTCTAAAGTGTTACCCACAAGCTACAAACCGCAAATTCTCATTACAATTACATTCACATACAAGAATTTAATTTGATGCTTGTAAAGACATAGTTTGAGACCATAGAATGTAGAGGGAGTGGAGAAGATCTCGTTTGGGGCCTAACATTTAGTTTCTCTCAGATGCAAAGGCTTGGTGAATGTCTGGCAATTTAGCAGCCTGCTTTCATAATGGGAAATCTGACTGTCTCATAACCAAATAAATACACCAGGATCTTAGTTTAAAGGACAATTTCAATGAAGCGTTTTGAGATCAGACCTGGTGACTGACAATAGCTGTCAAATAGAGCAAGCATTTTTGTTTCTATGTACAATTTTTTAACTGCAACCACAACACGTCTATATTACTATTATATCACACACATGGGTTAGTGATGTCCACTGTATGTTGGATACTTTGAAATGATCGCTAAAAGCTTTCACAATCCGTTGTGTGAATTACACAAACAAATTAAGTTTACTCCTGACTTTGAATCTCGAGTATTTCCACAATAATCAGCAAAATGTATTATTTATTTACATTTTTTTCCAATGTAATTATTTATTTCAAGCTTATAAACCGGAATAATTTAATGTAATTTACTGTGCATATTATACATGAGCATAAAATACACGGATGAACCTACATTAATGCATGCATTTAAGGGTTTCCATTGTTCACTCCTGTTAAGCCCACAAAGGAGTGGGAAGTTATTTAACTATTTTATTTGACTATTCAAGATTCAATATTAAAGAACCTATTTTTCATTTGCAGAAAAACCACATTGGAAAAACTGTGCAAGACTACCCTAGTGTGCCATGTGTCACCAGACGTGTTTGGTTTTACTAGTATTTTTATTGTACTTTTTAAGCCTTTTTCATAAAAACTTAGGACATAACAATAAGCTACTGTATGGTATTAAAGCCACAGTTCTACAAACCTGATTTTGTAATGCGGAATATGGGGGGTAATAGCCAAGATGTGAACTCTCCTCTGGGTTGCTCATTTTCATTCCTAAAAAAAGATCAAATAAAAATAAATGCTTTGTTTTTACATCACACATCCCTCATGTACTTTATTGTTTTAATGTTAAATGCAGCAAGCCTTTGGTCGACTCGCTACCCTCTGCACTCTGCACCCAGTAACCGAAGCCCCCTATAAAAAGCAGTGTCTTTTTTCTACACACTGGTTTCCTCTCTGCTTCCTGCCGCATCAACCAAGCGCAGAGTTGCATATGTGTAAAAAAGACAGTACTAAACCAACCTACCGTCTGAACAAGTGACGCATGACCAAACTGAAGGCTGAAGGGCACCAGCATTCATGCCAAATTACACTGTGCATTTACTAATCAGTCAAAATAATAATAAGAACAATAAGTATATGAATAAGAGCAATGATAATTCAGATTCATTATACTAATCCTAACTCTTAAGGACGCTGCTCATAACAGAATAATACAGTGATGCTCTTAAAAACAATTATTTAACTGGTCATCGACATTACTATGTGTACCATGTTTTGTTCCTATTGTCAAGATCTCTGAATAACGTTTCAATACGGTTGTTTTATGCAACAGTTTTAAGATGTTTCCCTCGCAAATAGGGGTGAACTGCGGTCAAACTATTTTCTCATAAAAGTTTCTTGAAGTGGTGGCAATACTGGAAAAAAATGCATGAATTTGGCCAGAGGAAAGGACTAACTAACTAATATGGCAGGTGTGTGACTCTAATCACTATCAGAAAATGTTTTTGTTTTTTTATTCTTTCAAAAATTGCTTGGTTCCCAGTTGTATTACCACCTCTCCAACTGAAAAAGATTTCTAGAAGATAGAAGTATTTGCCGTCATTCAGAAATCAATTGATAGCCGTTTCCCCATTTATTTTTGTATTGATTTATTGAAACAGTTTTGAAAGTCGGGCTGGGCAATCTGGGGACAAAAATATCACAACCATATTTTTTACTTATTGAAACTTGAGTAGTATATTAGTATTTTAGTATTAATATTAATTAATTAATTAATATTAGTATTAATTTTAGTATTAGTATTATAGTTGCACACAGACAGGCTCAAACAGGCGTTTTTAAAAATGTTGTTGTGCATATTTAATCCAAACATGACAGGCTATAGGAAAAGTTAAGACACGTGCTTGTACCTGGCTCGGCCTTTCACCAAAACATTGAGTTTAGGAGAAAATAACAAGTCCTCCTCTTCAGCCATGACTAATATCTCTCACTAATATTGCACATTTTCATACTCAAAATTGAGAACATTGTAGATTGCAATAATTTGATTTTTATATTTTTTTCACAGTCCTTGCTTTTTTGTTGTTGTCTAAAATATGACCTGTATTCTATGAGTCTAAACATACCCCTCTTTGCTGCCTCCGGAATGATTCTGTAGACTTTGTAGGGTTCCGAGATGTCCAGTTGGCTCTTTTCTACCAACTCATCAAAGTCGTTACTTTTATTGAGAGCACAGCGAAGCCTGGTTTTCCAAGTCGGTGGATCTGGCTTATCCACACCTTCCTTAAATTTACCTTTGAACAGAGCCCATGCCTGCAACAACAATACATACTGTAATCTCTCCACAATGTAATGTTTTTCTCTCTTTTGTGTGTGTTAAATGTAATATACTGTACCTTAAACAGGGCGGCGTCCTCGTCCCGGTTGTAATCCTGCTTCCCAGCGTGTTTCCATGGAATACGAAAGATGGTTTTTTCATCATTTTCCCAAACCAGGCCTGGATACCTCTTGCTGTCAATTTGGTCAATCAGCCACTGTCTGAGTTTGCCGTTGCCACAGCTGACTGACAGTCCATCCTCATCCATGTTGACCTGTCATAAGTCATAATGTCATCTAAAGGATCTCTTAATCTCAAACAATTTTGTAAAATACAGAAGAAAAAATAAACAGTCTCGTATAGCATGGCAAATGTTGTATGCAAAAGTGACTGGTGAGGAACAAAAAGTGCTACTTATGTTTGTTGCCGCGTTTCTGTGGGCAATGTTCTATTTTTATTATGCACAAAATTATTATTCATGTAAAAAAAAAAAAAAGAACTTCTCCATTCACAGCATGATCCTCAAATCAACCATGGATTACACGTGTATTTGAGATAACATGACATTATACGTAGTTCCAAAAGAGATGTAGAATTAGACCATTGTTGATGACTGTAATAATAAGTTTAAAGGTGCTTTCTTACCTGTTGAGGAGAGCCTTAGTTTGACACTATCTGCTCATGTGCGCTCTTTTCTTAAATGTTATCACTAGATTTGTGGTCGGGGAGGAGCCAAAGTTCAAAAAAGAAATGCGTAAAGAAAACACACTCATTTCTGTGAAACTTTGCGCCCACTCACACGCACGCGCACGCAGACACACTCTCACACGCACGCACGCATCGCGCAGTGATGGGGAATCCCTCTGCAGGAGAACCCCGACTGGAACAGCCGTCGCTCGCGTCTTCCTCCACATTTCTTCATTAAAGTCTTGCTGCTTTGTGATTGTCACACGACATGAGCTGTGAGAACTGTGCAGGGAAATAACAGTCCTCTTAATTGGGTTTACTGCCCCCGTGTGGCTGAGTATGCAAACACCAAGAAGGTGACGACAATACTGTGTGCAAGAGTTGGGTCTGGACTGGACCGAAAGCAGGTCAATATTTACCGTTTCAAATACATAATAAATGAACAAATCTGGAGGTATATCCTGCATTTAACATGCACATTTCTTACTTTTGCACAATCTTGAGTGATTCTATCAGATGTGAAATGTAAATTTCTCCAGTGTGAGGTCAATAAAGTCTATCTTATCTTATCTCATCTTATCTTTTGTATAGCCTCATTTCTGCCAGTCTGTGCTGTCACTGTTATATGAAGCAGTTTTCGAAGGTTCAAATAAGCCCTTTATGAGTATGATGCATTCATTATTAAAATGTATGTTCCAATATGCACATAACGTATTTGCACAATTTACCAAGAATTATATTTTCTAGCATAAATACGTTTGGCTTTATTTCTTTAACAATATTATTGTCATCTATATCTACATTTTATTCAAACTTTTTAACTGAGGTATAAATTACAGGAATGTTATAATTGCATATTATGAGACATTCTGGCTGATCATCATTTGTTTTGATCTATTAAAAGGCCCAACAAGCATATTGGTTGATGCAGTTATCAATGCAATAGATGATCCAGATTTTTAAAGTGAATTGGCGCCAATATGTACATAATAATAGTACAGTATATAGAATAATAGTCTATATTTCCATGAGGACAGCATGTAACCACTTAAATGAAATGAACCCAAAATGCAGGACTGCTGAAAAAGTATTTTAATAAAAAGTAATTCAACAGAAAATCCAGAAAGATAAAATACACAAGGTAGGGAGAAGACAAAAATCTAAATGAGACACTGACATGACAACGAGTGAATGACGACAAAGGGTTTGAACACACACAACACATACACAGTTACAGCCAAATCTGCTGAGTTCCACCTGCATTCACGGGGCAGGTTTTTGTTCCAACAAAGCTGTTCTAAATCTAAGTAAAGGAGTAAATCTTTAAAGCATGGATTTTCATGAGTTGAGTGCAGCTGTGACTTTTATCTTACATATAACTCCACGTTAGACTCTGTTCTGCAGATGTCATGCATGAGCTGCGGAACACAAACAGGAAACAGAGGTGCACAAAGCGTTATCACACTCACAAAACACACACACGTGGCCTGGTTTAGTACCACATTTATTACACAAAGAAAATCAGCAATCTACACAGAATAAATAGGTTTCATGGTTTGGACTGCTGAGTCACACTGAAAGTCCAGGGTTGTTTGGTGAAAGTACAGCAGATTTCCTCCTCAGAGATTTCAGATCTGCTCAGACTCGGTTTGTTCTTTGCTGACCGCTCCGTTCACTGTGGCCGCTCTGTTCACTGCGGCCGCTCCGTTCACTGCGGCCGCTCCGTTCACTGCGGCCGCTCCGTTCACTGCGACCGCTCCGTTCACTGCGGCCGCTCCGTTCACTGCGGCCGCTCCGTTCACTGCGGCCGCTCCGTTCACTGCGGCCGCTCCGTTCACTGCGGCCGCTCCGTTCACTGCGGCCGCTCTGTTCACTGCGGCCGCTCCGTTCACTGTGGCCGCGCTCTGCAGCAGGTCTCTGATGTGAGCCTCGTCGTTCAATGGGTTGTCTTTAAACTCTGTGTGGAACCATTCGCGGAACTTTGGGGAAAAATTAGACAAAAATGTATGAATAGACAATACATAAGCTAAATAGTAATAGAAAAAATAGATAAACAACAATCATTACAAGTCAGACAATTGGAAATAGTTTAGGAATATGAATTGTTTTGTGATTTGGTGATATGAGGACGATTTGGAAGTGTGACAATTTTGCGCAAAATAAATAAATAATTACAGATCACTAATTTGACAATACCCATAAAAGTGGACCCTACACCACGAAGGTCTGTAGTACATCTGTCAAATCAAACAAGAGATCAATGAAGTATAATCTAGGTTATAATCGAAAATCGCAGTTTTGTATTAAATAATTGTCGTTTAAAAACAGCCTTTGTTACCTGTTCTGCTTGTTCGTCCTGGAAGTGCTGAAGCTGTCGTTGGAATCCGAGGTTTGGGCCAGCGCTGGGCCGGACCACCCTGACCACGGCCAGAGCTTCCTCCCAGCCCAGCCCCGTCACTGTCATGAGGTAGGCCACCACCAGCGTCACACTGCGGGACACACCGGCCAAACTGAACACACACACACACACACACACACACAAGGCTGTCATTCACAAATGTTTGACTTAAAACTTGCATAAAGCACTATATGAAACAGAAACTTCCACAGACCTCAAATGTACTCAAACCTTTTCATATCATATAATGCTAACATGTACAGCAGTATCACATGCCGCTAACATGAACTGCACATTTGGTAGAGGCCTATGATAAACTATAGGGGGTTAAAAAACAAAAAACACAGGAGTGGACAGGTTAACATACTTAGAATCTAAAAGGAAATCTAGTAAAAGTTAAAAGATTGTGTTACTGTATTACATGAGGAAGATTTATGTTTCGACAACAGTGTTATAAATCTGTTAAAAGACACAGCTACGTTTGTTCCTCTTTGTTTTGAGAAAAGCCACAGTGGAGCTATAAATACCCTTCCCCAGAGCTGATATTATACTACACCGAACCATGTGGTCACTGTTGTCACTGTGGTCTTTTGAGAACTGCTGCAGTGGCTCATGGGACATATCAGACCATGTGCTGCCTCTCACCAGTGCACCAGGCAACCTTCTCCTTTAAGTCGACTCTCGTGGATGAACATGATGCTTTGTTTGAAATGCTGAACCCTGAAAAGACAAGAACCACAAGAACTTGGACTTGTATTATAGTAGTAGTAGTAGTAGTAGTAGTAGTAGTAGTAGTAGTAGTAGTAGTAGTAGTAGTGTATTTTTTCTTTTGGCCATTATGTACATTTGATCTCAGGTCACATGTTTTCAAAGATCGTATACATTTTACAATCAGAAAAAAAAAAAGTAAATTGTGGCTTTGGCTATTCTCTTTGGCTTTTGATACCAGGTAGAAAGAGACAAGTTTTCAGTTTTTATGTGTGTAAATGTATTTCTGTATTTTTATGTGTTTTTATTGTGCTGTTTTTTTTGTTTTCTCTCTGTCTGTACAGCACTTTGGTAAGCCTATGCTATTTTAGATGTGCTCTACAGATAAAGATTTGATTAATTTGACTGACTTTTAGTTCTAAATATTGCCTGACCGAATACATAATGCAATCGTTCATCTCAGAAAATATTCTTATAAAAATGTCCTAATGTCAGTGATGTATTCTGTGCATATGGTTCCTTTGAGCTTTGTTATTCTGATTTGGTGATGTTTCTGAATTTGAATTCTCATTGAGATGCATAGTCAAGAGAGAAAATATCTGTGATTTTTGTCGAGATTTGACAAGTAAGGAAGTAGTTATATATGTCAAACTTAAATTTCATGCAGCTGCTATAAATAGGATGTAAAACAGTAATATTCACAGTTTGAAAAAGTGATTTTAAATTTAAGATTTTATTTATTCTAATTATTTCTAATGCAGGCAAACCTGTATATTCATAGGTGTTACTTTTGTGCAGGAAACTTGTTTTATAAAATGCTAAATAAAGTGGATTGGATTGAATAAATTAATTGAAGCTCATATAATAAAACAAAAAAATATGTACAGAAAATACTAAATAATATGAAATAATCTATTCTAAATCAACCTGCCAATATTTTCTTTTGTAACGTGTATGATCTATAGAGCTAACCAGGAAGTCCAATTCATGAGTCAGAAAAGTCACACAATTCTTCGAAAAATTAATGAAACAATGCTTTTAAAATATACATTTAAGGCAAAAATACATTGTTACTTCTTTGAGTCCAACGAGGGTGTGTTTAAAAAATAACAAATACAAATAAAAATCATATCACGTTTCACATACTGGGCTCTCAGCACCGGTGTAAGAGGCAAAAAGCAACTGGTTGACAATGTTTGTGTGTGAGAGCATGCAGCCTAATGTGTGACTATGTGAGGCCATATAAAAATAGCACCACAACCCAAACCATCTCCACGGCAGCAGAGACAGACACACTTCCTTTGTGCAAAAGCTCCACGCTGCATGAACTTGTAGTGGTTCATTTCACACTTTGACAGTCGTGTGTTAACTTTCCTGGTTGATTAAAAGTCAATAAATGAATAAAAATGTCTTCAATCATCACAGTACAATCATATTTTGTCTCGTGGACCTCAAAATGAGTAACAGTTGTTGCAGTACTTACATGTTATAAGTAGGAAAGTCGACGGCTGAAATGCAAAGGTAGGTCATCTCCTGACAACAAAAGGAAGGACAATATGGGCATTTTAGCACGATTTGTTTATGTATTTATCTGTTTTTTTTTACACATTTTGGTTTTGTGTGTACAGTGTCTCACTCACAGTCACTATGCCAACTTCTTATGTATTCATATGTTTGTATTTTGTATTCTTTTTTGTATTATGATATTGTAACTGACCTATATGTACAGTATGTGTCTCCTTCTATAATATTCACATTGATTGTCCAAATAGATGCTATATAAAATAATGCAATATATATCATAATTGAACTACACAAACACAGACATACACAGATGTATAGACTGAACCGTTGGTATGAAATTCATATGGTAAGTTTATCTTCACTATGGAGCTATGCATTTTTAGCATTTTCAAAAAACAAAAGAGCTTCTTAGCAATAAAAAGTACATATTTCTCTTTTGTTATGCCTAATTTTATTGCCACTTTTTTATTGTACATAAGAATATCCTGCACAGACTATATATTTTGTACCTTTAACATATTTGCACACTTCTGTCTTTTGCACAATCTGAGTGATTCTATCCATGCCAAATGTGACATGTACATTTCTCCAGTGTGAGATCAATAATGCCTATCTTTTCTTATCTAATCTTAATGCAACTGTCCAAGTAGTAACCGAAAACAAAAGTAGAAAATTCACAGAACAAGTCACCAACATAGAACAGATTTACAACAACACATGGGCCGAAAGACATTGCTATTGTTTGCGGCACATCCTCTGTAGACTGTGAAATGAAATAAGTTCAATCAATACCTACAATAGTTCATTCATGGCAGTAATGACATTGACATTTTAAAAATCACGGCTCTACACTTCATTCCTGTCCCATGCCTACTTAGCTGTGACTTGAATTCTCTTTCTTAACCTAGATTCACTCTTTCAAGCGTGCTCTGGCCACATACTTCCAGTAAGAGTGGCAGAGAGCAGACTGCAGTTCCCACTCGTTGGCCCACACAGCTCACCCGCTTGCCTGCTGCTGTTGACTGGCATTTCTCTGATAAGTATCACATGAGCTGCTTCTGTTTTCACTCAGACAACACACACTTCTCTGCACAGAAGTAGCTCTCCCTGATTTACCTGACGGACTGGTCTAAAGTGTGTAAAAAAGGGTGCTGAAAGGTTTTTTTCTTTTTTAATTTCATGATATAAATAATGTTAGGACTTACGCGCTTAAGTCCTCACCTGGAGTAAGGGAGCTGCGTTCTCATGGATGGACAGAATGTGTGTGATGTTCTTTTGGGCGAGCTGTAGTCTGTCTTTTGCATCTGTTAAAAGAGAAAGAGAAGAATCACATTTTAAACGCTATGGTTTGATCGAGTGACTATTTTAATGGACATCAATACACACCTCGGAAATTTCCCAAGTACAAGTCAGGGAGGACCTACAATGCCGTTATAAAACAAATTAACATATTAGAAAGATGTGCTTACAGATTTAAACAAGTAGAGAAGACTAAAGAATGGGCTCTCGGTGAGTGCATACCCCGCCAAGCCCACAGATTGGTCTGGATTTGACTCGTCCTAAATCCCATCCCATGTACACACCACATCTAAACACGATACGTCCAGAAGTTTTTGTGCAATCATAGACAAACACACTCACACACACAGACGACTTTACCCACTCACACACACTCACATTACCCCTTGGCAATACACTTTTGAGGTATTTTTGGGTAAAAGGACAGCTTTGTTTTAATATTTCAGATCCATAACAACTTAAGTGATGAATTACAACCTATGATTTGATTTTAGTCAGCTTGTTGAACAATACACAGACTAAAACAAGACGACTCGTGACTCAGAAGGGGATTCTATTACGGAAGAAAGAAACATGCGCTCTGAGACTGCATCCCCCGCCAATACCTTGGCTCATCTATGAATGGGGTCGTCCTACCACCTCATCCCATCTGCACACCAAATTTCAGATCAAACTGTCCAGGATCTTGCGCGCAATCCTGAAAGATATATATTTTATTAATCAAATACCATATTTTTTGTCTGTTTTATAAATGAATCTATAATACTCATTATTATTATATGTTATAGTAATTTATATTATAGTAATTTATATTTATCAAAAATCTACATACTGACCAGCCTCTCGTAATCTCCCAACTATGATAATGAAAATGAAGTTTGTTAAAGCCATTTTTTATTTTGAGCTATATAATTAAAGGCTTCTATAATTTGCTAAGAAAATGCAGGGCAGTGAGCGTTGGAATTTTCACTGGCATGAATTGTTTACAAAGGATGCTTGATAGGATGTGGACAACGCATTTCCTATTGTTGCAGAGGAATAATAACAATACGATCCCCCCTATATGTTTTCTTTTAGTTCAGACTGACTAAAACATCTTTTAAAATGACAGCAAAGTCCGCATCCGAGTCGCGGTCCGCAGCTTAGCAAACCTCCTTACCTTGTTGACTCCATTCCCCATTGAAACCTCTGAGTTTTACTTCTTTAAAATGGCACAGTGTAAACAGGACATTTGTTATAGTTCCCTAATTCCCAAAGTTGCGCAGTCTGTTGCAGAGCGTTTAAACCAAAGCAGCAGCTCCGTGTTCCAGACCGCGCTGCATGCTGGGAGATGTAGTCCGCGCCCGGAGAGAAGGCCTACAGGTGTGATTCTCAGTCCACAGTGCGGATCAGTGCAGCGGGCAAGATATATTTAGTTATGATGAATAGGGACAGTCGGAGCCTTGGTTGATGGCAGCATGTGGTTATCCCTAAATAAACTTCAGGTCACTGTGGATTTACACAGGCTTAAGAGAATATTTACTGCCATTTAGACCAGAGCACATTCCAGAGGTGGTGATGTCATTGTTATATCATAATGCACTAAAAGTAAGAAGCGTAGTAATAGTAGTCGCAGTAGTAGTACAAATAACAGTGTTAATAGTAAGAATAGTAGTAAAAGTAATAGCATGATTGTTGTTGTAGTAGTACAAAGGCCTAAAATAAACAAATTCAATTAAAAAATAAAGTAATTATTTATTTCAAACTATGCACGTAATAAAACGAGATTCAGAACAGCATTATTCACAATTGGACAAAACAGTATCTGTCGCATATAGTTCCAGAAGCCATAATAGTAGGCCTAAAAGTAATGAGTATTTATGTTTAAAGTTCAGAGCAGACTTGGAGATTCTCTGTGCATTTGTCTCCAGTGGGTTAGACAACAGCCCCCTCACTGGTCTCTCCAAACGAACTGTTAAACTAATGCAGTATATTCAAAAAGTTACCCTGTTTCAATACTTCTGTTGTGTGTCAGGAGTCAGGACACAGAAAGCATATAACACAAGACCCTTTTGATTACCTGAACTAGTTCTGCACTGACATGACTTATTTTACTTTATGAAACTGTACTCAACAGTTTCATAGTAACACCAGTTATAAAAGTAGTGAATAGTAGCACTAGGGCTAGATAGATATAGATATACTGGAAATAGTAATAGTAGTAGTAGTTGTATTGTAGTAGTAGTAGTGGTAGTAACAGTAGCAGTATTGTAGTAGTAGAAGTAGTAGTATAGTAGTAGTAATAGTAGTAGTAGTATTAGTAGTAGTGTAGTAGTATTAATAGTAGTAGTAGTGTAGTATAAGTAGTAGTAGTATAGTAGTAGTAGTAGTAGTCGTAGTAGTATTAGAAGTATTAATAGCAGTAGTAGTAGTAGTAGTAGTAGTAGTAGTAGTAGTATAGTAGTAGTAGTAGTAGTAATATTAGAAGTATTAATAGTAGTAGTAATAGTAGAAGTATAACAGTAGTAGTAGTAGTAGTAGTAGTGTAGTAGTAGTAGTAGTAGTATAGTAGTAGTAGTATAGTAGTAGTAGTAGTAGTAGTATAGTAGTAGCGTAGTAGTAGTAGTAGTAGGAGTAGTAGGAGTAGTAGTAGTAGTAGTATAGTTGTAGTAGTAGTAGTGGTATAGTAGTAGTAGTAGTAATAGTAGAAGTATAATAGTAGTAGTATAGTAGTATTAGTGTAGTAGTAGTAGTAGTAATAGTAGAAGTATAATAGTAGTAGTAGTATGGTAGAAGTAGTAGTAGTATGGTAGTAGTAGTAGTAGTAGTAGTATAGTAGTAGTGGTAGTAGAAGTAGCAGTAGTAGTAGTAGTAGTTGTAGTATAGTAGTAGTAGTAGTAGCAGTAGTAATAGTAGCAGTAGTAGTAGTAGTAGTATAGTAGTAGTAGCAGTAGTAGTAGCAGTAGTAGTAATAGTAGTAGTAGTAGTAGTAGTATAGTAGTAGTAGTAGTAGTAGTGTGGTTATTTTGTTATCCACTGATTACTGTTTAGTGGATAAGAGCCAATGTTATGTTTTGGTCTGCGGTCCCTTCCTTCCCTCACCTGTCTCTAACACGTGTTTGTTGGAATTCTATCCCAGTAAAAGTGGACAGGCTGCTGAATGTGTGCTGTTAACGTGTCAGCAGGTTGTTCTCATTGAAGCAGCAACAACATACTGCAGAGTACTTACCAGAATAAAACGCTGACACCGGTAACTGCACAGACCGATGCGACTTTGATGTGGCTTTTATTGTGAATGAAGGATACACTGTAGCTGTATCTGTGTGCGTGAGTATCCGCGGCCCACGCACACGCACCGGGTACTTTCCCGCTTTATTTCACATAAAGACTTTGAATGAACCCACAGCGGTGAAAACATACAGTAGAAAGAAATAAATATTGCATGAATTACAAACGTTTTATTTATTTTTTCACCACCAGGCGGCGGTGCAGCCACACGTCACGGCTGCTCTTATATACTGCATTGTGCTGTAAGTAACACTAGAAGTCCCAGAGCAGTCTATTTGACGTCTTATCGTTTTGGAAGTGTAATTACTCCACTTATGCACGTTTTCAAAACTGTCTTCATTGTGACTTTTTCTGTATAATATAGTAATATAGTTAAGATAAGAATTCCTTTATTCGTCCCACAGTGGGGAAATTTCGTTGTTGCAGCGCACATATAGGACAGTAGTAAGAGCACACAGGGAGCACACACAATATATACAAATAAGTAGTAGCTATGTTTCTTAGCTAACATAACTGAAAATGCTTCAATACCAGTCAAAATATAATATGTAATATAATATATAATAGTTAGATCCTAGACATGGACCTACTCTGGTTCAGAGCAATCTGGATAAAGTGCTAGTTACCATAATGCAAAGAAGCAATAGGTATAGTTTTGCTTTATGTCATTTATATTAACCAGTTTTAACATGTATTAAAGATAAGCTATTGCCCATAGTCAGGACTAAACATTGGGAGGCAGCATTTCAGATTCGCAGCTAAAATCCGGAAGATTCTTCCAAAAATTGTGAGACAGGCTTCTACTTTAATCATGACTGACTCCAGGTAAAAAAAAAAAGAAAAAGAAAAAAGCATATCTGTGCATAAAACTGGTTTGTATTGTATCTTCACTCTTTTTTAATGTACTGTGATCATTTATGATTTTAATGTTTATTTTCTTTTTTATTACACATGGAGTTGCCTTGTATGTGATATCGGTCCTATACAATTAAACTTGACTCAAATGGTATATATAGGACGATTTTCTACTTCCGGGTGGATCATCAAGACTATTGGTCCTCTTGATTGTCAATCATTCTGATGATACGTGCCCGTCAAATAAGACCAGAGAGTTTGGCTCAAAAAGGGAAGAGGGCGGTTCTTTCCTAAAATGTGGGAAAATCCTCCTTTATAAACCTTTAACAGTTCCCCTGGGATCAGTGAGCTCAGATCTGTTATCCACTCGCTCGCCTGGTTGTAGTTTCTTTTTCTAAATCCGGTTTCAGCACGGGTTTCACTTTTGAGGAAGGCGTTGAGGAAACCCCGGAACTACAGAGGGAGCGCACACAGCCTGCCTTTTACACAGTGCGCCTTGTTCCTGTGTTATAAACTTGAACATCCACTTATTGTCAACACTGGGACGTTTTTCTATCCCTCGTTGTGGAGAAAAGGTGAACGCACTCATATACACTGTTGTAATCTTAACTTTTCAGGACTTTACGCGCAGTTTTTCACCCACTTTTGGTACGGTTTCTTCTTTGATTGTCGTTTGTCACTTTTCATAACATCCTCTATTGTCCTAAATTAATCGTGTCTGTTATGTTATTTCAAAATTTCAACTTTTTTTTGCAGAATCGGTCGGGGATGGCCTCTGCGCCTCCGCCCCACACCTCGCTCCATATGCGTCCGTCAGACCTCATTGTCCGGGAACCTCTGGACTACGGGGGCTTCGGGGAGGTGTACCTGTGCTACCATGTGACACTGGGACAAGTGGTGCTGAAAACCATGTACACTGGGCCAATGCGGAACGAGTAAGAGTCTGCGGTGATATTTGTTTTTGCTTGTGTACTCAGTGTATGGGTGGGTTTTCCCCTTTCAGATTGTAACTTGAATCATGCGCAGGCCAGGGCTACTTCACGGACCTCTGTAAAACTTCTCCTAATTGCAATTTTTTTTATTATAGATCCATGGTTTTCTCAGATTTTCTTTTTCTGCACATCCAATCCAAACTTTTATTGAGTGTCAATCTGCACTTGCACTGCCAAAAAATGATAAAATATAATAATTGCTTGGTGTTATTTTTTATTTTAAATATTGATTTAAATACATGTTTTGAGTACTTTCTGACTGTCTTAAAACAAGATTTTCCAATGGGACAAAGCAATTTAGTTTTATTTAAAAACTATTGCTTAAAATTTCTCATTTCAAGGGAGACATTTCTTGTATCTTTTTTAATCAAGATAATTTAGCTTGACAAATCTCATTGGCAAATCTCGTTTTAAGATTTTTGACTTATTTTTCCCACTTTTTGCAGCGTGTGACTCATTTTACCTTTCTTCTACTCTTATCTTTTGTAGTATTTGCAGTGCAGCAAGTTCTTTTCTTTTTTACTCTGACTTTTTAATATGTTTTTGATCTTTATAGTAATTGTGTAGTAGTTTTTTGTTGTAAACATTGTGTGGTTGGGTGTAATGGTGTGATTAGGATGTAATCCTTTTGTCAACTTTGTTTTGGTTTATTACATGCAGCCGATCTTAAACATGCAGTTGCAAGGCAGCCCAGGAAGTGCAGGCTTTACCATCGGAGTGGATAAAGAACCTCATACCACAAAAGCGGTCATAGACATTAAACAGGGGGTGGGGGGGGGCATGTTATTGAGAACCCGGGGATGGAAACTTCTAATCAGCGTCAGAAGAGTCATTCTGTTGTCATTATTATAAAGAACCCACAATCACTAACATGGAAAAAAAGGTTTTTGCATTCTCATTAATACTCTCCAAAAATGTAACAAGAAAGAAATACAATTTGGCTTTTATGCTTAAGCTGGAAGAAGTTTAAATTTATGTTTTTACTTCTCTAAGTTTTCTCTGCTTCTGATAAAGCAAGCAGTCACAAATAAAAAGGTGTTATTCTTCTTACCATAATCCGTAAATAATTAAAATAAAGTTGATGCTTATCCCATCAATCATTTTGTAGACTCTATCAATAAAACAAAAAAACCTGTATCTGAATTTATCTTTAGCAAGGCACGGTACAATTCAATGCAATTCATTTGTGTATATAGCGCCATATCACAATTGTAGTTATTTCAGAGGACTTTACAAAGTTGTCAATTTGCCAACACAGATCAGATAATAAAATAATTCAATCACAGGAAATGCAAAGATAAAAAAACATGTAGAGCCATTGGTTCACAGGGAGCGGGATGATCAATGTGCATAAATGTCCTTAAATGTCCTGGATCATCTCTGCTGTCCTTAGACCAGAGATGTCAAACTCACTATGGTCAGGGCCAAATGAAAAAGTAGGAACTGGTGGGGGCCAAAAGATTAGAAGCAATTTCCTTTTCTTCTAAGCGATTTTTACATGATGAAAGTATTTTGACATGACTTTATGTGACATGAGTTTCAATATTATATTCTGGTTGATTTTTCTGAAAACTTAATGTGCTTATTGGACCAAATATAACGTTTGTTCCTTTAAGGTGCACTTTATTGATCCCCGTAGGGCAATTCATCCTCTGCATTTGACCCATCCTTACGTCAGGAGCTGTTGTCGCCGTAGTAACAGCGCCCGGGAACCCATCTCCTTTTGGTGCTACCAGACTACCAGAGCTGGAGGATTTAACCTAGCGTGCATGTTTTTAGTGGTAGGGGAAACCGGAAAACCTACGCAAGCGCAAGGAGAATATGCAAACTCCACTCAGAAAGACCCGTTCCGATAGATCATCACCATCAATGCTGTGAGGTACTATTAATAATGGAAAATCATCTTAGGAGCCACTAAAGAGGGTCTTGTGGGCTGGATTTGGCCCACGAGCCTGAGTTTGACATGCCTGCCTTAGACCCTTCTGCATCAGCAAGGAACAACTAAAAACAACCCAGTGGGAAAAAATGGAGGAACCTCTGGGACGGCCACATTTAGGCAGAGATCCGCCCCCACGGATGGACAAGTTGCAGATCCAGGACTTGATTTCTTGTTTTTCTTGTTTACCTCTCATAAGTCATGCTAATATTTTTCTTAACACACACAAACTGGACCTGTCTGTTTTCTTCCCAGAGACAAAAAGCGGTCACTTCTGGAGGAGGGGAACATCATGGCGAGTCTGAACCACGAGCGAGTGGTCCGGCTGCTGGGGGTCATCATGGAGGACCAGGACTGCTCTCTGGTCATGGAGCTGATGCCCAGAGGAAACCTGCTGGTCATGATCGAGACGGTAGATTTCAGCCAATCACAGGTCACGCCTGAAAAGCCTTTGTTATTGTCAGATGTGTTGCTTCTCTTAGGTTGAACTCCCCATGTCCCTGAAGGCCAGAATCATCTTAGAAATCCTGGAGGGGATGGTGTATTTAACGGAGAGGAACATTCTACATAAAGACGTTAAGCCGGAAAATATTTTAGTCGACAAAGACTTTCACATCAAGGTAAGTCAACCGGCAAGAAGAAAAAACGATACAAAATCATCTCGACACGAATGGATATTATATATTTCTAATGAAACAATTATTATTATGTATCCTCAGCTCAGACTGTCACCCCCCCGACCCATGGATATTATGTAGATTTTATTTCATGCAAGTCTAAATAATAATAATATTCAGTCCACTTTCTAATGCCATGCCCCATTTTTTCTAAATTATAACATTATTTATGCTTCTATGTTTAATTTGTAATATATATATTATTATTATTGATTACTACTAACTCATTGACTGCCATTGACGTATTTGTCTAAGACCGGTGATTTCTGTCAAACTTCCCTCTACTCGACAGGGGATTACAGGAGAAGAAAACTAGGTAAAAAACCCCAACATATTTTTGCAGATGAAAGTAGACAGTCCGATCTTTCAGAATCTGGTTTCATATCTCACATAGTCACAGCACATAATATTCTGTGGGTCTTGAAAATCAGTGAAATCATTAAAAACGGTGGGCGTCAATGAGTTAAAATACAAACATGTAAAATACTAAAAAAACAAAACAAAAACATTCATACAAACGACCAAAAGTCCAAATATCTTAACAAAATGCTGTATATATTTTGAAAAACTGGTTGATGTGATCGGGTGGTGGGGAATAAGGAGCTTGTTGGAGTATTTGTGTATTGTACATATTTATGGTACGATGTCTTTGATTGCAGATTGCAGATTTGGGTCTTGCCAAATGTCAGACGTGGAGCCGGCTGACAAAGGAGGAGTCTCGGCGGAAGAGCCAGATGGGGCGTTCGGGTGGCGCTCGAGGGGCCGGCACTCTCAGCTACATGGCCCCGGAGCACCTGGAGAGTATCCACACCCCCTCCACAGAGAAGTCGGACGTCTACAGCTTTGCCATCGTGGTCTGGGTCATTCTCACGGGAGAAGAGCCTTATGCAAGTACGAGAAAAAAACACATCCCTGCATCAAATCACACTGCAAAGAGAGGTTCAAAAAGTGCTTGAAGAAAGAGAAAGAATTATGTTATAAAATCATTCAAATGTTTAGTGATGGATAGTTTCAATTTCTTTCCATCTATCATGGCCAAGTGAATGAATAATTTAGTATATGTAATGCCACTGCAAAAAATACCTATAATGGTAAAGATAAAAAGAGAATTAATGTGGTTTTGAAGTAAGCCATCTTTATTGATAAAGCGCATTTGAGTACATGTATTTGGTCTTTCTAAATAACATGAATTGCCAATGAAACAAGAATAACATGTGATGAGGGAAAAGCTTGAAATAACACTGAAACTGCTCCATTTTTAAATCCTTTTTATATCAAAGCATTTTCAAAAGACACTTTACAACTACTTTGATTTGTCAGTGCTTAGTAAAAGGAAGGTTTTTTAAATAATGAATATGTATTTTTTAACAATAATATGCTTAAATTAATATAGTCCCTCTCCTTGGCATAACTTCCACCAGAAAGATTTGCTGAGGAGAATAGTTAAACCAATGGCGAGAGACTTAACAGATTTTTATTTTAGTTCGACCAATCAGGGGTGAGCATGGGCAGTTCTAACCACAATTCTTCACATTTTGAAAAATAGCCCATAATATTTCACTATGGTGAATATTGTCCATAGTGAAATGGAGGACCCAAAATGCAGGAATGCAAAAAAATGTAATTTAATGAAGGAAATGAATAGAACCAAAAATCCAACCGAAATTAAAGGTGCAGTAAGCGGTGTTGTTAGCTTAGCCGTAGCCCCAACTCGAAACCACTCGCCTCTCCACCAAACCAAACATCCAGCTTTTCCTTTTCTTTGTCCCAACAGGGAGAGTTAGAGGCCACGAAATTGGCTTTTTCTGTTCAGCCATTTTAGGTTTATTTTTATCGGCCCGCTATGAAATATTTTGTATCGATTTTTTGAGACTAAAGGCATCTGGTCAATTCTGTTACTATTTGAAAACACATGAAACTTGACTACTTTTAGGGTTTAAGGACGTTTTCCCACAATATAAAAAAAAATGTGTCTGGAAAAAAGAACCAGGAAAGCAGAGACACATAGACACACATAGACAAACATGGACACACATAGACACACATAGACACACATAGACAAACATGGACACACATAGACACACATAGACACACATAGACAAACATGGACACACATAGACACACATTGTCACACATTGTCACACATAGACACACATAGACAAACATGGACACACACAGACACACATAGACACACATTGTCACACATAGACAAACATGGACACACACAGACACACGTAGACACACATAGACAAACATAGACAAACATGGACACACACAGACACACATAGACACACACAGACACACATAGACAAACATAGACAAACATGGACACACACAGACACACATAGACACACATAGACAAACAGAGACAAACATGGACACACACAGACACACATAGACACACATAGACAAACATAGACAAACATGGACACACACAGACACACATAGACACCCATAGACACCCATAGACACCCATAGACACACATAGACAAACATGGACACACACAGACACACATAGACACACATAGACACACATAGACACACATAGACAAACATGGACAAACATGGACACACACAGACACACATAGACACACATAGACACACATAGACACACATAGACAAACATAGACAAACATGGACACACACAGACACCCATAGACACCCATAGACACCCATAGACACACATAGACAAACATGGACACACACAGACACACATAGACACACATAGACACACATAGACACACATAGACAAACATAGACAAACATGGACACACACAGACACACAT
Source organism: Knipowitschia caucasica (assembly GCA_964034765.1). Taxonomy (NCBI): domain Eukaryota; kingdom Metazoa; phylum Chordata; class Actinopteri; order Gobiiformes; family Gobiidae; genus Knipowitschia; species Knipowitschia caucasica. The sequence goes on from OZ035836.1 coordinate 10,184,000, forward strand.
AGACACACATAGACACACATAGACAAACATAGACAAACATGGACACACACAGACACACATAGACACACATAGACACACATAGACAAACATAGACAAACATGGACACACACAGACACACATAGACACACATAGACACACATAGACAAAACATAGACAAACATGGACACACACAGACACACATAGACACACATAGACACACATAGACAAACATAGACAAACATGGACACACACAGACACACATAGACACACATAGACACACATAGACAAACATAGACAAACATGGACAAACATGGACACCCATAGACACACATAGACACACATAGACAAACATGGACACACACAGACACACATAGACAAATATGGACAGACAATGACATAGACAATGGACCAGCAACACATGGGGATGAGCACATGGTACAGACAGACACAGGTGACGGGAAAATAAGTCAAAATAAAGTAAAAAACACAAAATCCACACCATGACAGATAGATTTTTCCACCACGTAAAACTAATGGTTGTGATACACTGAATAAAAACATTCATGAGATTGATATTTTTTGGACAGATGCCAGAAGTGAAGACCATCTCAGCCAGTGCGTCCGTAATGGTAACCGTCCGGCAGAGGACCTCATCCCGCAGGACGTCCCACCACAGATCGTTCAGCTGATGAGGAGGTGCTGGGATCCTGACCCGCTCCAGCGACCCACATTCAATGGTTCACTATTTTGAGTTTTATCATAGTTTTATGATTCTTGCTCGTGACCATTTCCATGAACAGTTTTCTTACTGCGCAGAGGCCTATGAGATCTTCGGGCCCATCTATGAACAATACTTTGAAAAACATGTGGAGAATGACATTGTGGATGTTAAAGTATGTTTTCACCTTTTTATGTGTGTTGTCTTTTGATACTCTGTACTCGTGACTGATTTCTATTTGATTTAGAAACAGTATGAAGGTCCAGAGGAGCTTGTAGAAAAGATGAAATGCATCTCCCTGTCACATGGACGCTTTCTAACAGGTGGGAACACTATTAAAGGGTCTAAATCAGAATTATTTCATCATGAGTTCCACATGATAAGATAAGAGGACCTTTGTTTATCCCACAGTGGGGAATTAGACCAGGATTAGACCACGAAGAGTACATATGACATACTGTCCCTTTTAATTGCAATCTAAACATGAACATATGAGGAAAATAGTCTTTTTTATCATAAGTACATTTTGTTTGTTACAACAGAAAACATTGATTCTGTTACAATAAAATTAATCAGAACAGTACGTTATTATTTTATCTTTTTGGTCCACTCTTTTTAAATTTTCTCTCTGAAAATGCAAATCTAAAGATGGATGTTACAGAGGCCGAACATCCAAGATCCGAACTATTTGGAGTAGATTCTTTTATAATTTTTTTGTTTCAAATGTATTCTTTAATATCAAAAACAAATCTAAACACGCACACACACCCACACACAGGTCCAGGACGCAAATATATTTTAAAAATGTACTTATGCAAACCTTTTACGCACACACGGCAGACTCATTGGATTAGCCTCAGAGTACAGTCAGTTAATACACTCAAAACAGACTCAAATACTTCAATCAATCAACTTTTATTTGTAGAGCGCCTTTCCCACACAAAGCAACACTTACTTATCAACCCTCCTTTCCAGATTCCCCAGGCCCTCTGCTGAGCTCAGACCGCAGTGTGCCGGTCCCAGTGGAAGCCAGCATCGAAGACCTCCACAAAATCCACTCGGAGTCAGTGGAGAACGATATAGAGACCGACTCCTGCATTCCCGACACCCCTTCGCACTTAGAGGACAAGCTAGCCCGCGAGCTTCAGTACCACAAACACGGAAGCTACAACTGCGAGTCTGACGTCTCCAACGGTTACCACCACAACAACAACAACAACCCGATCCTCTACCCACCATCGCGATCCTCAGACTGCCCCACCAGACTTCCAGAGCAGGAGAAGCTCTCGTCGGTGCAGTCCTGGACCAAAGAAGACGAGTGGTGTCGCCCGTCCGCAGGCTACGACTCCATGACCACGTCCACCAGCTCGCCTTCGCTGTCCGCCCTGAACCCGTCGCCCATCGATCGGCAGCAGTCCTGTCCGTTTTTCCCGGTTTCGGACAGCGCCGCTCCCGACTTGAACCCTGGAAGACTGTTGCCGTCTTCGAAAGGCGCTTCGCTTCAGGATCCAGGTTTGTCAATTCTTTTGTGATTTTTGATCATTGACTTCTTGGATAAACATTGAATCCCTGTGTTGTATATTAAAGAAGACGTGACATGCTTCTGGCTGCTATAAAACAATGGTAGTTGAAAGAGTCCTGCTGTATCGCTCTGTGCTCTGCCCCTAAACACTAGAACCCCAGAGCACTGACTCTAACAGCAGTCAATATGACGGCTTTTGATTTTGGAAGTGTAATTACTCAGCGTGTGTACATGTTTGGTCTTCATAACTTTGTGACCTGTTCTGTTCATATATGTAGTTTATTTGTCCACCATTTTTGTACTTAAATTTCTTTTATTTTTGAAACTTGAGCAGTTAGTTACCATAGCAACACACTGTCTACATGCCAGCAGTTAGCATAGATAGCATAGCATTGATAGCCTTTTCAACAACTGTTTTTGCTGCCTTTCAAGTTAGCTAACAATAAGTTAAGGTGAGTTAAGCTTTAAGAGAAAAAAAAAACTGTAACAAAATTTTACTTTTTTTGTTGTAGTAGTTTCATAATTCTCTGAGTCCTAGTGTTCAGCAGAAACATGGTCTCATAGCTTATGAGAAAATAAATACAACCAACATTAGACCAAAACAATTACAGGAATATTTGTATTGCCATTTTCAGCCAGTCTCTGCATTCAAAGCCAACTCAAAACCTCAACTGTTTTGAGCCGCACAAAAAACACACACACACACACGCAATTAGATGTACTTTTTTTGAAACCGTGGTGGTCTTAATTGATTTTCCAGTTCATTAAATTGCATTAGACACTCCATAAAAAAGGGCCAGTTCTTACATGAATACGGGTGTGCATGCTGTAATCGCTCCAGGCTCACTTTACTTTACCAGATTTCAATTCCGAGCAGCTTCTCCTGACGAGCTTTTGTTTTCCTCCAGGCTCTCTCTTCATCCAGAACGCGAGCGGGATCCAAATTGGCAGCCACAACACGCTCAATATCCGCGGTTACGACCCTAGTTTATTGACTCTGAACAACGGCGCGACGGGCACACCAATCAAAGAAGCCATTCTGAAATATGGTAATTTCACAACTTCCAACATAGAGGCTAGTATTCTATAACAATTTGCGCTGGCTGCCTTTGTGGTGCTAGCAAGAGCAGCGCACATGTAGTATTTGCTAGCCGAATGCGTATATGTTGATTTTTTTCCGTAAACACACCAACTCTAGCAAAGAGGACTGTGAGCTGCCTGTTCTGGAGGTTCTTTATGAATCCAGACTCTTAAACCGAGCTCTTCAAATAATCAATGACTCTTCTGGCCATTCTGGGAAAAAAGCCCTGTTCCAGCTTCTTCCCTCTGGCAGAAGATTTTGTTGGTTGAGATGCAGAACATTTGGTTTTGTGAACAGCTGTTATGAGTTTAAACAAAGCTTTGGTTATTGATGCTGTTTAGTTAAACAATTGACTAAATTAAACAAGTGATAATTTTCTGCACTTTTTTGTCATCTTTTTTTCCTTTTATTTATTTACACAAAATTAAATTCAGTTAATGACAGTTATTGACAACATATAGCATATAATATTTTATATCCATCCATCCATCCATCCATTTTCTTCCCCTTAATCCATTTCTGGGTTGGGGGGGTGGCAGTCAGAGCTGCACCCAGTCCACAGAGCACCAGTCCCTCACTGATCCTCCTGCAGGTGGTGAGTCCACAGGAGCTGAGATCTTTCAGTTGGGGCTTTGGGCAAAGTAGGGTTAAGTGTCTTGCCCAAGGACACAACGACAGCAGTCATCAGTGGGAGTCGTGAAGTAGGTCTTACGGTGGGCTCGAACCCACAACCTTCAGGCTCAAAGGCCAATGCTCTACCAACTGAGCTACTGTCGCCCCCATATATATATATTTGCTACTACTACCCGTCTCCCAATATCTCTCCCCTCCCCATTTTGTCTCCAAGCTGACCAAGTGTATTTTATAGTTATGTTCAGCTGTGTATAAAGGGTGAATTAATAAATAAAACCATAAATAAATGATATCATCATCCTCATATCATGTACACAACATTGATTCTCTTATTTATCTAATATTTTTATTCTATTTTCCCTTCTCCCTGTGTTTCCCCTGTGCACCAAAATAAGCCAAAGTAAGAATACATAAAAATGCATAAATGAAAATATTTTTTTTTTTACCTAGGTTGCTAGATGGGGGAAATGGTCGTACTTTTAACCCTGTTTTAATTATGACTTTTGAAAGTGTACTCCAATGTGGTTTTACTGCAAATTAATCTGATTCTGATCTTGCTTCTTACAGAGGACTGTCCAGTGACGGAGGAACACTTGGAGCTGCTGAAAGAAAACATTGGAGCCAATTGGAAGCGTTGCGCGCGAAGGTTGTGCCTGACCGACGTGGAGATCGAGACCATCGAGCTGGACTCCTACCGCTACGGACTGCCCGAGATGGTCCACCAGATGCTGGAGAAGTGGAAGATGAAGGAGGGGAGGCTCGGGTGCACCATAGGCAAGCTTTGTCGAGCCGTGGAGGGAAAAGTCCCCTTAGACGTGATCCAGAAAATACTAGACACTTGTGAACTGTCACCATGAACTTTTCACCGGGATTAAAAAAACAAGCTTTGAGAACGACCATGTACTGTTCGCAGATGGAGAAACTCAGGAATTGTTGAAAAGTCAATCGGGTTTTGTAATTCAATTTATAATGTGAGAGTAAGCCGTGATTCATTGAGTCATTACACGCAAAGTGAGATATAGAAAGCCTCTGTTGATAGTTTTGGCTCAGTTTGTAAAAATACCCAATAAGACATCTCAGAATATATTACAAATAGAGTGTTATCCATTATCGTCACTTTATAACAAATAAAGGCTTGGCAAATGCTTGGAATTACCGAAACAGATGAACTTTTGACCAATATTCTATACGTTTCTGAGTTTCTCCTGCATGTATTGATCAAAGTTCCGTTAAGATTTCTCTCAATATTGGTAATGTGCAAGAATCAGGGTACAGTTGGCAGAATAAGAACTGTCTTGTGATTGTATAAATGTTATTTCTTGAAAATAAAAAGTATTTTACGGATATTTAGATTTACATTGCATCCGACGGTACTATACAAGATATTTGATTGAAATAATTGAGAAGGATCTATATTGTCTTTGCCATGTAGTGCAGATTAACAGAGTCTGGAATCATCTAATTGTCAAGACTAAACATACAGTTTAGGCTAAAAGAAAACCTTTCCATAGGACAAGCAATTTTTAGTATTTGCTACTTTTACAATCCAACAAGAAACCAAACAATATCTTTCACCTTCGCTCAGGAGGTTATGTCATCACTACCGTTTGTCTGTCAGCAACGTAACTCCAAATGTTATGGGAGGAATAGGACAAAATTCTGGAAACGTGATCCGATGCACAATTTCTTTTAAAGGAATGCCAAGAGGTCGATTCACAAGTGCTTCTCTAGTTCATTTCTAGTTTATTTGTCAAGTTATACAGTAGGTATTATACACAAGGGACAAAAAACAAAACAGTTCATTCTGCTTTTTAAGTCACCTGTACTGCAGCCTGGCCTCCGTAAACTTCGGTCAATTATCATTTCTCACATGTACGTCTGGGTCTGATATTACCGCTGCCAAAAGATAGAGTGCCCAGATATTAACACTTACAGTAAATGCTTTAGAATAGTAAAAAACCACAAAGAATAGAAACGAACATGGGTGAGAAGCATCTGATTTCTATGCAAAACATGCCGTCATTGAACGCCACAAGATCTGATGAGGAGTCGCCGTGTGTCTCAGTCAGAAATCTAAAGCCTGTGCGTGTTTTTGCTGCTTATTTAAACAAACATGATTGGAGTTAAGCACGACTTAAGCCCCATGTGTCAAGACGATACAATCCATTCCATTTGTTTGTGAGATTTGTGGGGTTTTTTCTGTTATGTTTCTTTCTAAAGGATTACCATTATAATCCTCAATATTCAATGTGTGGTTCCAGATAAGCTATAGATGAAGTATCGAGGAAGATGGAAACAGGAGGCAAAAGATTCGGACATAAGAGTTTATTCCTTTACACATAACAATAAGTTACACAGACGATAACCCCTGTTGTTTTCTGTGGGGATAATAAAATAAAAGATCATTCTCCTTTAACTGAACAAATGACAACAGATAAAACAGTGCTCATGGAGATTAAGCACCATGATGTGAACCCGCGTTTGTTAGACGATTACATCTGCATTTACAATTAGACTTTGGCATAATTCCTCTTGCTGGTCAAAGAAAACTTCACAATTGTTCATAAAATATGCCTCTTAAAAGTTGTGCACGAAGAGTTGTAATTCTGTACACACAAAAAATATACTTTCTGTAAAAATATAGTTGTCAAAAAATAAAAATGATGCTGCATAAGTAGATTAGATAAGTAGATTTTCTCTCTTTGTCTCCTTTTCTCTACATACAGTTCATTCTGTAATGTCTTCAAGGTAAATCGTGCAAAAGTGTCTCTCCTCTCGACTTAAAGAGGTATTTTCCACGAAATAAGATGTTAATGAGACCGAGGTGACTTCCCAATCGACACAATTTATCTGTGAAAAGCTTACAAATGGTGTTTTTACAGGGATTCATTAACGCCATATACCTGCACCGGAAAAAGCACATAGATCACCTTTATCAGTAGTTCTGGAGCCAGGTACCCGATTCTATGGAAATAACAAGTCGCAACTTTGTTTTTCAGGAATCCTAACCCTTTCCCCATGGAGATATGCAGCCTGAGAAAATTCAGTCTGGTAGGCTACCCGCTGCAGCCCCTCCCATCCAAGCCGGCCCCTTTCACCCTCAGCCTATCACACAGCGCTGCCAACCGTCTCTTCTCTAAGTCTCACAACCTCCACGGTCTTCTCATCCTAGCTTTGTCCTTATGCCACAACCTGTACCTAGGCCTCGGGGGGAACGTAAGCATCAGAGACCAGAGACCAGGATCAGAGACCAGGATCAGAGACCAGGACCAGAGACAAGAGAGCAACGATCTTCACAGACCAAGTGCCACATAAATTAATAAATCATGTAATGCATTTTCTTTTCCTGATTGTACTTTACTGGGACTGTGACTGAGATAAGTTCTACCTCACGAAAACACATACTGTATACACAACTGTGGCCATACCTGCGTGTGAAAGCCAGATCCACTCAGACCACTGAAGCTACGCAGGGCAGGACCTGGTTAGTCTTGTGATGGGAGACCTCTGGGAACACCACGTGCCGCAGTGGGACGACTCCAGCTGTTGTTGTATCCACTTCACCCACACTGCCTGGAAGGAGTACGGAGTGTGCGAATGGCTGGTGGTGATTGAAGAGGTTGATGTCACATACTGGTTGCCTCGGTTCTGTCAGTGTGCCTCAGGGCAGCTGTGGCTACAGTAGTAGTTTATCACCGCCGTGTATGGAGAGAATGAATAATGACAAGTGAAGCGTCTTTGAGTGTCCTGAAAAGCGTTATATACAAAACCGATGCATTATTATCAATTTTACATAATTAACCCAATCAAGTTTTTAAAATATATTTCCGTAGTTGCATTTTCAATTAATAAAACAAAAGTCAAGGCCAAGCGACCTTAGCCTGCCCCGGCACCATCTCCAGATCAATGTGCAGGTTGTCTATCTCAGAGCTCCTTTTGCCGCACATGACGGACAGCAGACACTTCCTACGGCCCTGAGCTTTGCCGCCACGAGGAGCCGGAGAGTCGTGGTCCTTCCCTGGGTCGATGGCGCTGCAGGTCTGGGGGTAGTGCCTGAAGCATTCAAAAGCGTCGCTGCACTTCTTACTGCTGTGGTCCTTCACACCCACCCCCTGAGGACCAGCAGCCGGGTCCACCGTGGGGCTCTCCCGGTGAATGGCGGGTACTCCCATCTCAGGCCGGACGCAGAGGCAGCCGTGCAGACAGCCGCGGTACAGAGTTCTCAGGTCCCTGCGCATCACTTTGCGGAAGTTGGGCCGGAGCAAGAGGTAAATGACGGGGTTGTAGATGGTGGAGGATTTGGCGAACATGGCGGGGAGAGCAAAGGCCAGAGGAGGGATGCTGTCCACTTGTCCGAAGGCGGCCCACATAGAGACGATGGCGTACGGGCTCCACGCCGTGAGGAAGCCGATGCATGCGGCAACACTGAGCTGGAAGACAGAAACAAAATATATCTACAAAATATTCCTATTAAATATTTTATAATAACTAGCATAATAACTAAACTATATAACTATGATAATGATAGAAACTAGCATTATGTTTGTGCACATTTCTTACTATTTCTTTCAATATATTATTTTTCAAGACAATTTTGCCTTTTTTTAGATGGCCTGTAGAAAAGGGTTGTGGCCAATTCAAAATCATCCTGCAACTCATTTCTATTCTTTTGTTCTTTTGTTGTTGGTTGTTGTCATCCATTTCACACTACATTGAAAAGTCCTTGATCTTTGAAAAATGTCTAAAATGGAAAATATACTTCGAAAAAGCCGTGCATGTCAAATAACATGTATCAAAACTCTGTCAGGTGATTAATACACATTGACCTATTTCCTGGGGACACATATACAAGATTTAGATGCAAAACTCTATTTCTGTTAACCCCATAGAACCCAGAAATTAAAAATAAATATTTGGTGAAAATAATTATCAGTGCTATTTTTGAAGAGCAGCATTCAATGACCAAATTTAGCAACGTAGCATATTTGCTTCTTTGGCTTCTTGGGTGCATATACAGTACAGACCAAAGTTTGGACACACCTTCTCATTCAAAGAGTTTTTTTATTTTCATGATTATTAAAATTGTAGATTCACACTGAAGGCATCAAAACTATGATTTAACTCATGTGGAATTATGTACGTACCTAAAAAAAAGTATGAAATTACTGAAAATATGTATTATATTTTAGGTTCTTCAAAGTAGCACCTTTTGTTCTGATCTCGGCTTCGCACATTCTTGGCATTCTCTTGATGAGCTTCAAGATGTAGTGACTTCAAATGGTCTTCCAACAGTCTTGAAGGAGTTCCCAGAGATGCTTAGCACTTGTTGGCCCTTTCGCCTTCACTCTGTGGTCCAGCTCACCCCAAAACCATCTGGATTGGGTTCAGGTCCGGTGACTGTGGAGGCCAGGTCGTCTGGCCCAGCACCCACCTCTCTCCTTATTGGTCAAACAGCCCTTACACAGCCTGGGTGTGAATCTACAGTCAATAGTCATGAAAAGAAAGGAAACTCATTGAATGAGAAAGTGTGTCCAAACTTTTGGTCTGTACTGCATTAGTAAATGCATTAAACCAAAATGTCCTACTTGTTTAGCCATAACCTTCATGTTGCATATGTTTAGCCGAGGATGCTATACGTGGGTTAACTCCTGGCTTGATCTCAGCCTCCCTCTCACCTTGACGATGATGGCCTGGATGCTGCTCATGTGCGTCTGCCTGTGCGTGTGCTGCTCCATGGTCTTCCTGGACGCCTGCACGGTGATGAGGATGCAGGAGTACGAGGCCATGATCAGAGCACAGGGCAGGATGAAGCAGAGGAGGAAGAGCGCCACGGTGTAGGAGCGGGCCACGGGCAGCAGGTTGGAAAGGCGCCAGTCGATGCAGCAGGCCGTGCCGTAGGGTTCTGGACCGTACTCCCCCCAGTGGAGAAGGGGGGCGGTGGCAAAGAGCAGAGCGTACAGCCAGGCCAGGCCGATGAGGAGGCCGCCGTGGAGAGCTTTGAAGCGGTTTCCTAGGAGACCAGGGTGTGGTTTATTACAATGATCATCACATAACTTTTACACTTTAACAAATCCAGACCCAAGACCAGACCCGAGACTAGACCGGAGACCAGACCCGAGACCAGACCCGAGACCAGACCCAAGACCAGACCCAGGGCCAGACCCCGAGACCAGACCTGAGACCAGGACCGAGACCAGGCCCAAGACCAGACTCAAGACCAGACCAGGAACCAGACCTCAGACCAGACTCGAGACCAGACCCAAGACAAGACCCGAGACCTGACACAATTCCAGACACGAGACCAGACTCGAGACCAGAACCAGGACCAGACCTCGAGAATAGACCCGAGACCAGACCCAAGAACAGACCCAAGACCAGACCCAGACTGGAACCAAGACCAGACTGGGACCAAAACAAACAGCAAGAACTCGATGTGAGATGTATCACTTTGCATTATAACAAAGACAACAATATCATTGGTGCGAACAAGCTCTAGAAATTATATATTTAGAAAAAATGCACTACCATCATCATCGATATCGTGGAATATCTTGAAACTGAAAATACAATAGTAACTGAAAATACTAACACTGGTTTTGAATAATGTAGTCAATAGTTAGATTTACATGGCATAATACTAGGAGTGACACAATACAACAAAAAAGTACTTCACGTTTTGATAAAATACAAATACAGGGATTGTGGGTGAAATCCCAAACAAACAGTCGTGTGGATCCGTTTGGTCTCTTTGAAAAACAGTGACGGATTCAGCACCGAGTTAAGAAACATGTATTTAGCATTTCTACAATATAGATTTTTTTCCCCTCCGCAATTTAAAAAAAGCTCAAGATTATATAACATTACAGCTGTATAGGGAGATTAAGTGCTTTCAATACATTAAAGCAGATTCCCTGGACAATGTCTACTTTTCAGAGGTTCAATGTTTTCGACGTTCAGAAAGAAACTAATAGAGAAACACCAGTATATAAAGTGTCCTATATACAGTATGTGTTTCTCAAAACTCACTTCTGCCAGTAATCTTTGTGTAAATTTAATGATAATTCTTTCAGTTATATTTTGAAAAAGGGGATACAATACTCAAAAGATCTCTTGTTGTTGCCTGGCAGAGTATGTCACGGTCAGAACTCACTTTTCTGTTTTGTTGTTGTTGTTGTTTGATAGTTAGATAACCCAGCTTTAAAAACAGTTTCAAGTATTGACTGCAAGATTAATCATAAGAGAATCAAAATCGCAGTGAGATTATATTCAGGATAAATATTGACGTTGTTATTTATTTTTTGCTAAATTCACTACTGTGTTGAACAATTTGTACATGTTTTTAGTGGTATGGGAAACCGGAGCACCCAGAGGAAACCGAGGCGAACTCCGGGACCAAACCATTCACTTCAAAGTCATGCAGCCCTTCTGAGTTCCCATGTGTTCTTTGCTTCAAACAAGAATATCACTCACAATACAGCGTCATACTGTATATAACTTATGCATTATTATTATCATCCTTAATATGTAACCAGCTTATTTAAAAACTTACTGATAAAGTCAGTAAATTCTGTTAAAAGTGAATTTTTTCTCATGGAGGGTTCTGTTTTTTGGAGCCATCTAGGAAAGCCCCACAGTGTGGCAATATATTTTACATCTTTACCTGCCTGAGTCATATCTGCGGGGAGGCAAGACGGTCTAATATAAAAAAACAAACATTAAATAATGGTAACAATACACAAGTTTTATATCATACTGAAGACCAATCCAAGTAAAGCAAAACATCTCTATGGCAACGGGCCGGTAGCAGACCCCACAAACACATACCATACTCTGCAAAGACAACTCTCACCATTCTGATTATTAGTTCAGAAGTGCCTCAGTAATTAGAACTATCGACCGCTTGATTGCCGGCCCCTATTGTTCTATAAAGAAAGCTTTACGTAATCGTGTTTGGGGAATCAGATCAGATCAAAAAGAGGCTGATATCGAACCACTTCCATCAACATCACACGCACCGCGCCTTGAGTTGGGCTGTGTCCGCCATCAAAGACAGGGTTAATGGGCTGCAGGATTATCAGCGCAGCCCACTCTCCACAGAAGCACCAACAATAGGACACTTGGGGGAAATGTGCTTAATCCGGTGTCATTTTATCGGTCGAAGGGAGTGTTTGAAGTCTCACCGTAGTGCGGGTAGCAAACTTTGACAAAACACACGATGCTGAGCAGTGTGAGCGTGGTGAGGCTGCACAGGCCGAACAGCATGCCACAGAAGGCGTACATGGAGCACACAGTCCTCCCAAACAGCCACCTGCGAACAAAAGAGCACAGGGATGAGATGTAATTATGGATTAGGGATTTGGGGAAGGAGCAAAGGGACCAGCATTGGGCAGCTTCCGTTGTTTGAATATTAATGATGATAATGACAATAATGCATCGGTTTTATAGAGTGTTTAAGTGGACACTTAGGATTCACATGTCCTTGTTCTTTCACTCCATTCATGCTGATAAACTACTATATACAGAGGGGCAAAAAAGTATTTAGTCAGCCACCGATTGTGCAAGTTCTCCCACTTAAAATAATGACAGTGGTCTGTAATTTCCATCATAGGTACACTTCAACTGTGAGAGACAGAATGTGAAAAGAAAATCCAGGAATTCACATTGTAGGATTTGTAAAGAATTTATTTATAAATTATGGTGAAAAATAAGTATTTGGTCAATAACAAAAATTCAACTCAATACTTGGTATTATAACCTTTGTTGGCAATAACAGAGGTCAAACAATTACTGTAGGTCTTTACCAGGTTTGCACACACAGTAGCTGGTATTTTGGCCCATTCCTCCATGCAGATCTTCTCGAGAGCAGTGAACACGGACTTTCAACTCCCTCCACAGATTTTCAATGGGGTGGAGGTCAGGAGACTGGCTAGGCCACTCCAGGACCTTCAAATGCTTCTTACGGAGCCTCTCCTTCGTTGCCCGGGCGGTGTGTTTGGGATCATTGGGCCTCATTCACGAATAACTACGTAAGAAACTACTCAACTTTCTTCTCAAGTTGTCCTTAAGTAGATTTCTAGGAAGTCCCCACGTGGGATTCATCAACGCACTCGTAAGCCGCTGAATTGTTCGCAGCTGTTCTCTCAGATTGATGAATCCCTCGTAAGTACAGCGCGCGTGCCAGGTGCTTCATTAGCATAGGTACTTAGCATAAGTAACCGCCCATTAATGCCCATATAAGGGACTGCAGGGCCGTGTGCAGACGCCAGAGGAAACAGCAACAGGCCTAAAGCAGGCTTTTGCCAGACTGAGAATAAAGTTATAAAATGTTGACTTAAAAGTCGAAATATTATGATAATAAAGTCGAACTAGCAAAATTATGAGATTAATCTAAGAATATGATGAGATTAATCTCAAAATGTTATGAGCTTAATTTAAAAATATATTATGTATTATTTAAAGATGAATCTCAAAATGTTTTGAGATTAATCTCAAAATATTTTGGACCCTGGGAGGAGAGCCAGCGCGGACCAGCGCTGAGACCAATGCAGACCCGAGGAGAGACTGGAGTGACCAGCACACAGAAACCAGCGCGGACAGGAGAGACCGCATAGACTGGAGTGACCTGACTGGAGAGACCGGTGCGCAGAGACCAGCGCGGACCGAAGAGAGACCGCATAGACCAGACTTGAGAGACCAGCGCGGACCCGTATGGATCCAGGAGCATGCAGCACGGACCCGTATGGAGAGACCAGTGCAGACCCGTATATGGGAGAGACCAGCGCAGAGACTCAGCGCGGACACAGTAACCTCCTGCAGCAGCAGTATATATGCCGTTGTTCTGTGGCCCGTGGATAAAGAAATGCCCCCTATAAATAGGAAGGGATCACTAATACACGGCAAGATTTCCAATGTATTTGATAAAGCGTTGGCACATTTCATTTCAAAATGAATTAAAAAGTAGGCCAGATCTGCAGTGAAAAAGGCGGTATATAAATAAAGATTACTAATAAAGATTACTACAAATAAATAAATACATACATCGATATGACGGACATATCACTGGAATGTTGTATTTTTATTCAACTTCACCAAAGAGGACAACCCCGGCGTGTGAACATGTCGGCACTGAATGCGTACGAGTGCTCCTGAGGACTCGTAGGATTTGTACTTGCCCAAGACAAATTCTGGTTACGAGAAATATTCGTGAATGCCACTTTCTTCGTAAAAACCGCGTAAGTAGGATTTACGTACAAATCTGTTCCTAAGAACCGTTCGTGAATGAGGCCCATTGTCATGCTGGAAGACCCAGCCACGTTTCATCTTCAAAGCTCTCACTGATGGAAGGAGGTTTTGGCTCAAAATCTCACGATACATGGCCCCATTCATTCTTTCCTCAACACGGATCTGTTGTCCTGTCCCCTTAGCAGAAAAACAGCCCCAAAGCATGACGTTTCCACCCCTCATCCATGTGCTCTCTGGCAAACTTCAGACGGGCCTGGACATGCACTGGCTTCAGGAGGGGGACACGTCTGGCACTGCAGGATTTGATTCCCTGTCGTCGTAGTGTGTTACTGATGGTAACCTTTGTTTCTTTGGTCGCAGCTCTCTGCAGGTCATTCACCAGGTCCCCCCGTGTGGCTCTGGGATTTTTGATCACCGTTCTCATGATCATTTTGACCCCAAGGGATGAGATCTTGCGTTCGAGGGAGATTATCAGTGGTCTTGTATGTCTTCCATTTTCTGATAATTGCTCCCACAGTTGATTTGTTCACACCAAGCTGCTTGCCTTTTGTAGATTCACTCTTTCCAGTCTGGTGCAGGTCTACAATTCTTTTCCTGGTGTCTTTCAACAGCTCTTTGGTCTTGGCCACAGTGGAGTTTGGAGTCTGAGTGTTTGAGGCTGTGGACAGGTGTCTTTTATACAGATTACGAGTTCAAACTGGAGCCATTAGTACAGGTCACGAGTGGAGGACAGAAGAGCTTCTTAAAGAAGAAGTTACAGGTCTGTGAGAGCCAGAGATCTTTCTTGTTTGAAGTGACCAAATACTTATTTTCCACCATAATTTACAAATAAATTCTTTAAAAATCCTACAATGTGAATTCCTGGATTTTTTTTCACATTCTGTCTCTCACAGTTGAAGTGTACCTATGATGAAAATTACAGACCTCTGTCATTATTTTAAGTGGGAGAACTTGCACAATCGGTGGCTGACTAAATACTTTTTTGCCCCACTGTAAACTAAACAGTATAGTGGCAAGGGCTTTGGTGTGTGCTGTCTGATGTACACTGGGTAGTCACAGTTTTTCCAAAGTAGTTTTACTGCAAATGGCAAATAAATTCTTGAAATGAATATAGCCACAGCTGTCCTAGGCAATGTGGTTGAAGTGTATTGCCGAAGACAGGTGCCACAGCCGCCCCCCTTTGGCACCTGTCCTGCTTGGTGCAGTACAGTGTTCAGGGTTTTAACCAAGCGGATCAGGTGAAAATCCATTGGAGGAATGCTAACCTTTTGAAAAATGCTAATGAAGCATTTAGCATTTTACTTTGGATAGAGCAGAGAAAATGATCCGAACCAAGCGGCTACTCCACCTTGTGACCCGTCCTGCTCCACCCAGAGGCTACTCCATATTTGCTTCTGTGACCTGTCCTGCTCCACCCAGAGGCTACTCTATCTTTGCTTCTGTGACCTGTCCTGCTCCACCCAGAGGCTACTCCATCTTTGCATCTGTGACCTGTCCTGCTCCACCCAGAGGCTACTCCATCTTTGCTGCTTTGACCTGAAGGCCTGTGCCTGATTAATACTATTATTAGCTTTTTAGAATGATCAATTTTATTTTTGCTGCTACTGGACACCTGAATTTAAATCTATCTATCTATCTATGTATCTATCTATCTATCTATCTACTGTATCTATGTCTGACAGGATCTGGCTTTCACATGCAGGAATCGCCAAATCTGTTATTGACGCGATGCCAAGTAATATTACATTGATCTAATACCTAAGATGTTACATAAATCATAAATCATCTATTAGCCAAAACATTGTTGAAAAAAAAAAAACTTTCTGTGTAACTGAGTTTAGACGTCTCCAAACTTGGCTTGTAATTGCAGAATGTCCCAATGTTCCTTTTTCTTTTTCCATAGAATCATGAACATACTTTCACTCACTAAGGGTTCTTTGCTAAGACAGTACGAGGGGTTTGCCTCTCTAGGGATTTGTTTCGTAACCTGACTGCAACTGCTCGTATCCATGGAGACATGTTCTTACATCTCCATGGAGACAAACATGTTCTTCCCCCATATCATTTACATATTCGCCTTTGATATGATTTCATACTACACCTTATATAACGGTGATTTGTGGGCTTTTGTGTAGCGTTACAGATAATTATGGGATTATTGATTATTACCCACAAGAACAAGACACATTCTGGATGAGAGTAGTGAGAAAAATCCATCCCTATTTGTCCTGCTGAGATTTCAGAATTTATTTTCCAGGCGCCCATCAGTTGATTAGATGAAGAAGTCTTGTTGATGATGAGAGAAAAAAAAGTTGGAGATTTAATACTTGCTTCTTTTTTATTTTAAAGCTATAGATTTTATGCTTGTTTCTTTATTATACTAAAACTAGAGATTTTATACTTGCTTCTTCATTATGCTAACGCTAGAAATGTATACTTGCTTCTTCATTATCCTAAAGCTAGACATATACTTGCTTCTTTATTATGCTAAAGCTATAGATTTTAAATTTTCTTCTTCATTACGCTAAAGCTAGAAATGTTATACTTGTTTCTTTTTTATGCTAAAGCTATAGATTTTATACTTGCTTCTTGATTATGCTAAAGCTAAATATATTATACTGGCTTCTTTATTATGCTAAACCTACAGATTTTATGCTTGCTTCTTTATTATGCTAAAGTTTCTACATTCCTACAGTTTTGTGATCGGTGATGCAATGAAATTTCCCCACTGTGGGACAAATAAATCTCTTAATTTTAATCTTAATCTTTAAAAATCCACTAATATTTCTCATATCCCGAATCTCTTTTCCAGGGGCCCATCACTTGTTTGGCTGAAGGAGGTCTTGTTGACGATGAGAGAGTAAAACCTGGCACCTGTGGTAGATGCTGGAGGTGATGGCCATTGGGTAGAGAGACACGGTCAGCCCCAGGTCGCTGATGGCCAAGTTGACGATGAAAAACTCGGCCGGCTTCAGGAGGTGCTTCTTCTTGTACGAAACATACAACAAAGTGCTGTTTCCCATCAGAGAACACACGCCTGTGAGCAGACACACTTCAGCCTGGAGCTCTCACCGCTCACTTTATCATCAGCACATTAAAGTCGCAATATGTAAGATTTTCATGTCAAGTCATGAATAAATGGCCCTAATCTATCAAAAGGCATTCATAAAACAAGCTCTTTTCACATACCTCTTTAACTGATAACAATAGTTCAGCCGAGATATCTGGATTTATAAATTAGTTTTACAGCCCCTAAATCAGGTGTCTCCAACCTTTATCACCCAGAGAGCTACTTTTCTGGGACGAGAAAGGCAGAGAGCTACTTCTTTAAGCTAACCCTGGGGTATATTGGGTACAGTCAATATTTATCATTGCATATTTGTTACAAGAGCAAATAAGTGCATTCACACTATCAAATAATGAAAATGAATTATACAATCTGAAGTATTAAGCATATTATCTGATTTGTCCATTTCTAAATCCTTTGGCGAGCTACCTGGAAGGGGGTGGCGAGCTACTGGTGGCTCCCGGGCTACAGGTTGGAGACCCCTGATCTAAATCTTGTTATTGTTTTCATTTTGATGTCCCGCCCTCCAGAAAGTCCGTGATCCGGGTTGCCAGAACTCACCACGTCGAGCTAATCTCACTGGTAAAGTAACATGTGGCCGCAGAACTGAAAGAGGCCTCGTTATCATTCTCAAATGATTAATGACAAAACAAGGAATAAAACAAGGATTTCTATCTTTGTGAAAAAGTGTTGGTTATAGATTTGTTGTTGACAAAACTCATTCTTCATATATCATGGTCCCAGCTGGATTTGTATGCATATCTGGCAACCTGAGTCAGGGAGAGAGGGAGAGGTTGTAGTACCACTTTTGGCCAGATGTTTACATACTGCTCCTTTAAAGCACCCATAAAAATAATCTATGTAATGATATTTCTCACCAAAAACTGTGTAGACGACCGCCACTGTAATATCGAGTGGTGGAGGTATGTTGGAGCGGAACGACAGGTCGATGCCATCCTCGGACATCCCCATCTGCAAAAATACACATTTACATTGATTTTTTTCACGGTTCAGCGACACACATATATTTACTTTGTTTCACTACACAAGTTGAGAAGCGTTCACACTGGTATTCTTACAGGACTCCTGCAGGGAACAAAATGTTTTTAATCTAGAAAAAATGTCTCCAATGGTTTTCCCCTGTCACCTAAGTTGCTTTTATGTGTTAAGTCAAATAGTCCCAAGTTTTCGCTGTAAAAAGTTTGCTTTCTTTGTAGATTTGTTTTGTCTTGCTTCATCTATAATTCTGTGATACACAATTTGCAGACTCAGGAATGTTGGCATTGGAATGTATAATCTGTGTAGCACAATTTTTGTGAAATGTGTGTTTTATTCTAAATTTCACCTAAGAGAGAGACTCATTTTGGGCTATGATTGGTTAATCTGTCCAATCAGAGCAACTTAAAAGTGGGCTTTTCCTATCATTCCTATCATGTGTTATACAATGGTGCAGGACTAAATTCAGCCAAATGGTGGCGTCTATCAGAGGCACAACATTATGGAATAATTTTCCGGAACACGTATGAAACTGTGGGACCCAAACATTGGTTGAAATTAAACCAGTCATGCTCCCATAGATAATCTGCTCTTCCTTGGACTTTCTCTTTCTCTCCTCTTTTAAATATTGTATGTCTGGCTTGTCGACTTATTGTTTGTACTGTGACCTAACTGTGTGTTTGTGTGTCTCTTACCTGCCTTAGGACAATGGATGCAATTGAGCTATTCTGCTAATTCCAGCATATTTATGTTGGCGCTGTTTGCAGACACATGTATTAATATGTACTGTCCTAAATTCAAATGATAATAATAATAATTGTGAAGTAGAATTCACCAAGTGTTGGATTGTTCACCCACTAGTAGGGAACGTGAGCTGGGATTAGAGCGTTGTGAGACAGGTTAGTTTTACCCTATACTGATGATGTATTGTTGCAATAGTACATCATGTCCACAACATACACTACATACTACATTAAGTCAACATTAAATATATTGTCATTTAAGATAAGATAAGAAAATAAGATAAACTTTATTGATATCACGATGGAGCAACTTACTAATTAACTTTGTTCACAACATTCCAATATGATTTGTACATTGTTGACCTGTTATCTGGGGACACACTTTACAGATTACATGCTGTTCCTTTAAGTTTTTGCCTTTTATCACTCCTCTAATCATTCATAGCCTGCCCAGAGTTTTGCTGTTTTGCTGCTATTGAATATTATAACATACTTTGTAGTTAACAGCCAATAAAAAAAAAGTGTTTAAATCGCACCGTTACAAGACACATTTCACGTCATTCCATTCAAACACTCAGCGAGACCCACAGACCCCTCCTCTCTGTGGCACTCTGCTCCGTCAGACAAACCTGATTCTGAATGACAGACATTGATCCTTTGATAACATGAGGGTCACTAAACAATTCCTTGATTGCAGGTCACATGGATGTGCACCTCCACGCTTGGATAAACCCACTATTCATAAAACATTTGTGTCCATGGAAGAACTCATCAAAAGCTGAACAGATTTTGGTGAACTGGCGGTAATTTTCAACTAAATATCAATCAATCAACGTTTATTTGTAGAGCGCCTTTCCTGCAAGGCAACACAAAGCTCCTCATAACCCACATCATATCCAGAAAATCATAATATTGTATACATAAAAAACACAAGAAATATCAAAAACAGAATACAATCAAAACTAATTAAAAACATTCAAATATTAAAAACACAAATGGGATTAAAATAATAAATAGCCACAATGCACTAAAAAGACTAAATACAAAATCCTTCAGTTTATGCACAGCTAAACAGAACTGTTTTTAACCTGGATATGAAAACTGCGAGAATGGATCTTCAGGAAGATTGTTCAAGATTTTAGCTGCATAAATCTGGAACGCTCTCTCCCCATGTTTAGTTCTGACTCTGGGCACTAACAGGAGTCCAGTCCCTGTGCTCCTCAGAGTCCGGGTTGGTTCATATGGCACTAACGTATCACTTAAATACTTTAATGCAAGGCCATGGAGAGACTACACAAGCAGCGCTGCCTTGAAGTCTATTCTCTGAGCCACAGGAAGCCAGTGCAGAGACCTGAGGACTGGACTAATGTGATCGTACTTTGTTTTTACTGTTAATATCTGCACAGTAAAAACATCCCTCTAAGCTCGGGTCCTCCAGGGAGCTTGAGAGTCCTGTGCGGTATCTTTGCTGTTCCGACCACTGCACACTTCTGGAACGAGATTTCCAAAGTTGATCCAGGGATCTGCTCTTCCAGTTTGAAAAGGAACTAATGAGGGAATGGGCAAAACTCCTCAATGTCGATACATATTGATCCTTAAAGTTAAATGTATATATAGATTTAACATTCAAGGGGAGGGGCTTAAAATTCAAGCTTCAAGCCTTTTTTTTGGTCATAATACAGTTGGTGAATGTAATACTTTTAAGTCATTATACTTAATATAAAATACAGCCAAATGAAACACATAGATTCCTTCATGTATGCCAATGTAAAAATGCAGAATAGAATAAACAATTATTTATATCTATACATGAACAAATCCTTTTTATCATGTCTTGTAGAGAGAAAAAGAAAATACTGAGGCTGAACATTTGTACTCTCTTTTCCGAGACAACACTCTACTTCAGGAGACTCCGACCTTTTTTGATCAGAGAGCTACATTTAGTAAAGGGAAATGTCAGAACTACTCTCTGTAAAACTGTAAAAGAGCAGAATAACTACATAAAAACATGGAGAACACTCGCAAGCAAAACATAGCATTCGACAGATGTTATTACTCTAAATCATTCTACATCATGTGCGAAATTTCGGAGTTCTTAAACTTTTGGAGAGTTCCCTGAAAGCAAATGGCGACCACTGTTTTACTTCATGTCAATTGCAGTTCTTGGTGCACAATGTAAGCTTTGAACTGTCAATATTAGGATTTGAATAGATGTATCTCGTCCAAAATCTTCTTTTCAATCCAAAAAAGTCTTCAAATTAGACAAAAGAATGTGTTTCCCCTCGTTACATCCAAACCGTTTTGGGATTATTATCAAACTTGACAATGACTGAGACTGTCTGATCTGAGTGTTACGTGGACATTGTCAATTATTACATCTCGTTCCTTGAATCTGACAGAGAGTTGTGATTGCCCATTGTGGTTGTTCTTGCCGAGGCGAGCGGTGAATGACAGGTCTGTATATGGGGCGTCTTCTGCATCTATTGAGCTTTGACTGCTTTGAAATCGATGAAACAAATGGAATGCACTGAAAGAAACAGCTTTCCATTGTACGCAGCCTCTTATGTACTGTATTGTACATCAAATGCATCTGTCACTGTTGCCATAGACTCAGCTCACATCAGGACCGTATGCAGAAAGGAGTGATCGTGCATATCGGGATCCTGCATATTAGGCCAATTTGGACAAACGCAGGGGGACATTTCAATCTAAATAAAATAAAGTGATTAAACCAATATTTTTTCTAAATTCTAAAGTAGTCATGAAAGGTGCATAATAAATTAATGATGTTAAAATTACACTTTTAAGCTTCAAGTCGGGATTCCTTACATAAACTATATATTCTATTTCTTGCAACAGTAAAATAAAAATCAAATCAATAATAATACAAATCAAACCACATTATTCTGTCATTGGTTTTTTTCTCTCTCTCTCTTGGAAGCATATAAAAAAGAGCCCGGTGGGTCACTATTTGACGCTTTGGGACGTGGAGAGAAAGTGAAAGAACTTCAACTGTTGTGAGCTGCACAAAGTTTCTTTGGAATGCAGGTGTCGCAGCGATGCAAGCTCTAATGTAAAGAAGCTATAGTCTATCATATACATACTGTATACACTATAATAATTAGAGAATATTGTTGTATATGAAAATATGAGTAAAAAGGAAAAAATACACAACCCGACAACATTTATCACACACAACGTTTTTGGATCGCGTACTTCGTGGTTACGTGTCCACTGGAAGAAATCACGTGTTTGTGTTTTTGGATTCTATTTGACAAAGTCCGTACTGAAACTGGCACAAAGATAACACATTAGGTGCATGCAAACACACAATCAGACTTCTTTAGTAAGTCAAGAACCACGCTCGACTTACTGCGTGGTCCGTGAGTCCCGTCCCGAATCAGGGGCGCATCGCCGGCTGTTTTGACCTCAGTGAAGTCGTAAAGTTTGTGGAAGTTCCCAAAGGCTCTTCAGAGGAGGACTGTCCATGAGCTCATGCAGGCGGGAGGTGAGCATCCCTCCGGCCGCAGCATCAGGAGCAGAAGAGACTGATGTTCTCCTGCTGATGCTGCTGCTGATGCTGATGTGGGAGCGGGGCCGGGGCGCATGCGCAAGAAACAGGGATTCTACCTGTATCATTAATGACTACTCTGCCCACGACACATCTCTGAGAAGATTTTATTCATTCAATGAACAGTATTCACAATGTTCTTTTCAACACCTCTTCTTTGTGAGTATTCTTTAAATGTCTGAGTTATGTGCAGCAGACTAAGATCCACACCATGGATCCATGAGAATAGCCTCTGAACATGATTGTACAGAACTGTTGCGTCGATCCACAATCAGCCTCAGTGAAGGTCACTACTGGAATGCTCCTCCACCTCACAAAGATATGCACCCCTCTGGAAAGATTTAAGACAGAAGTGAAAAGCCTTAAAGGTGTATGTGCATGTGTGTGCGTCAGGAGAAGAGTGTGCTCTGTACATGTCTTTGTATGAGGATGTGTTTTAGTGTGTTTCATACGTGTTCAACCCTCACATGTTGTTTGTTCTTTGTTTGGTGGACTGCAAATGTAAAGCATAGGCTCCGGTGTAATGTATGAAATGCAAACATGTACAGTATGCCCTAAATATATGTGCATTGTTCCTTTTTAAATAAATCATACAAATAAAAAATGAGCTATAGGTGTCTTTATTGCCTTTGACGACGATGACGTCTCAGCTTCAAAAGAAATGACTATTTTTCACTATGAAATCACAATTCCCCCTCTGCATGTGTCTGTGCTGCAGTACAGTGAGTACTTTTCACATGAGCAAATTCAATCAAACATAGAATGGATAGGAAATAATCGACTGATCCAATTCTCTTGAAGTTTGTGCCATTTCAGTTCCTCAGGGTCTTGTTCACGATTGAAGGTAAAATCGACCTGTTGTGAATCATTCAATTTTTCTTGTAGGAATGAGTGACTGCAGTGTTTTCCTTTGGAGATGGAGAAGGAGTGCGGAGCTCAATCAGACCCAAGGAGCTCGAGGTAGAGCCGCTTCTCCCCAACATCATGAAGACAGTTAATAAGAGTCAGAAGCCAGTATTAAAACCTCAGTCTCATGAGAATATTACATTTTCAGTAACTTTTGTTGCTACTGTAGCATGCTTGCACCTTTAGAAATTTGAATTTGAAATAATTTAATGGAAAAGAAAACACTCCTGTTTGTCACGCCCAATAGCAAAGGATAAGTTATCTTCAAAGGAATTATGAGGAGTCAAAAACATTCCCCGCACTCTCCCATACGTGCACGTCCCTAAACTCACTGCAGCGGACTCAAGAGAAAAAAGGGCGCAGCAAATCAGTGGACGCACAAGATGAAACCACATTTGAGGTGTAATGGCGTTGTCATAGAATTAATTGTGATTGCCACAGAGGGTAGAAAAAAATGAGTGTCCTCGATAAGATAAAACACACGCTGGACATCAAAGTGAACTGGCAGGAATACAGAATGAGCCTTTAACACGAAATTTACCTCACAAGAGAGAGCTGCGACCGCCCGTGGACACGCATGACGACGGAAGAATAATAATTACGTTCTTTACTTATTCCCCGACATCGTTCATTCGTTCTCACAGAGTATGTATGTGCAGCTCGTCAGTGAAAGACTTTTTATTTTGGTTATTTTACAACATCGAGCAAAAGTAAAGCAGTAAAAGGTTATGGTGTCTTGACAACTTTCACAAAAGACACAACAAACAAATCGGTAACTGAGAGTTTTTTCACACACAAATGAAAGATCAGAGCAACTTTAAAACGTCTTATTGTGAAAACGAGAGCAATTCTTTCAATCTTATGTCTTTTTAGATCAGGGCTCCAGAGGTACCAGTAGCTCCCCAAAGGCTTAGGAAATTTAACAGATGATTCTAAATTATTACATTTTGAGCGATTGAATACAGTATATAATTGAACTCCCGATGTAAGACCGAGGTCACAGAAAGCGCTTTGAAAAGGAAGAAAATAACTCTTGCAGTGAACCCTCATCGAGACTGTTGGTTTAAAAGATTTTAGATCGAAGTCAAAGGAAGTAGTGAAAAGTCCAAACACAATATTGAGCAAGTGAATCTATAATCATACAATTACCTGTTTTTCAAGGAAAACAAGGAACAAGGGATGCTCCGAGGACATCTGCAGAGAGTCAGCAGCAAAGAGCTCTTGAAGTAACAACCCGATGTAAGTTATAGAAATAAATCCCAACCTTAAAACGTGTTGCACATTTAAATCGATGCATTTGTCACATTGGGAGGCACGGTGGTAGAGTGGATAGCACTTGTGTGTCACAGCAAAAAGGTCTTGGGTTCGAATCCACCTCCAAGCCTTTCTGTGTGGATTTCGCATGTTCTTCCTGTGTCTGTGTAGGTTTCCTCTGGGTGCTCCGGTTTTCTAGTCTGGTCATAGCCATCCGTAAATTATAATTTCCTACATGTACAGTACGTCTGGGTCTGATCTTAGCGGTTGCGGTTATCTCGGTTGAATCCCCTCCGAGCATTAAGTGAGCGGGGGGAGGTGGGTGTTGTAAGCGGTGTCTGTGACGTTAAGAGTTTGCGCCGAATTGGCTGGTTGTAATTTGGCAATGGCGGCGAATGCAGTAGTAGAGGAAGCTCTTCAATCTGTTCTGGTTCAGCTCCAAATAGGAAGAAATTGAAGCCAGAGAGCAAGGAATGTCAAATTTCATTGCTGGCAAAAATGTAGTGGCTCTACTACCCACAGGCTTCTTTCGCGGTAAAGGAGATGGCTAAAGCTAGGCCTCACTCACTCGGGCGCAATATATCCGCCACGGCAAACTCAGATCCAATCGTTTCAATCTGCAAAAGGAGTTAACCCCTCCCACCTGTTAACGGAGCTCCAATCCAGACCTAAGTACGAAATAAAACGAGTACGATGGTATGGTAAGACCAGGCTACCAGTTTCCCCTACCACTAAAAACATGTACAACAGGTCTGGCATGATGCGCCTCCTGTACTGGCAACCCCGCTTCTATCTCTCAGTGTGGAGTGAGAGACAAAATACCCCAAAAAAACGAACAAATTGTAAAGCGCTTTGTGACTCTGGTCTACTTTTAAAATGAAAAATATATGTCTAAAAGTAATTATTTTGCATGCAACAAAGATACCTTTTTTTTTTTGCCAAATCAGTGATGTACCAAGAGCGTTCAGTATAGTCTATTTTGAAAGTGGCATGCTGGTTTTAATCTAAATGTAAATAAGAAAAACTGGGAGGGGTGGGGCGTACAGATCATTGTGTATGTTTTGTGAATTGTTTGAAATATTTCATGCTATGGGCACAAGGGGCCATTGATGAGTATGCAGCTCTTTTAATGGCAGTATTTTAAGACGAGAGCGGCAATAATGTGAGCTGTGCGAAAACAATTCCACGAGTTGATTAGCATGTCGTATTCAAGCGGTGCTCCCGTCACGTTAAAATACACGGAATCTCACATTGTTAATTCTCGCAGCGTGAACCTGCATAGTAACATGCTCAGGCAGAGGAGGAAGCGTGTTTTAGAACGAAAGATTGACCCTATACATCGACCATAACGGTATAAAGATATCAAGACTGTCAATAAGCAATTTCATTCAATTCATTTTATTTTTTATACCCTAAATTGTAACAGCATAAACTTGAAATTCGGAAAAGTATACCCAAGTCTTCCCCTGTCCAACATAATAAGTTTGTAAGTAAGTGTATGTATTTGTGTGTAAATGGGTACTTACATATGTATACAAAATGAAAAGAAAATGCATCCTCACATGCTGCTTTTAATGCACCTCACCCCGTTTTTAATGCACAGCATAATACTTAAGAAGGTTCTGGGTTCGAATCCCTGTCGGAACAGGGCCTTTCTGAGTGGAGTTTGCATGTTCTCCCCGTGTCTGCATAGGTTTCCTCCGGGTGCTCCGGTTTCCCCTAACACTAAAAACATGCACAATAGGTATGAATGTAAATGAGAGAGTGAATGGATGGTGTTGATTGGAGCTGATGGTCCAGTGTGTTCTGGACTCGCTTCCGGCATCACCGTGTGTGGAATGATTGGAACAATATCTGAACTCTGAACATTGTAAAGCGCTTCGGGTGACCTTGGTCTGTAAAATGCTCTATATAAATAAACATTACTTACTTACTCCCATCTCAGAAGGGAAGACTTGGTTACGTATAAAATATAGTCCCTTTGCCCTGGTTTAACTTCAGTCATGGCAGCCACCACCATTGTTGTCTTCCTTGTCATCTACACCCTTTGCTCATTCTCTCAACGGACACGTAAAATTATGATCAAACACACAGACATAAAACCAACCTAAAGAGCATGTGCACACACACACAAAGCACGCACGCACACACGCGCACACACAAAGCATGCACGCACACACGTGCACACACACACAAAGCATGCACGCACACACGCGCAGACACGCACGCACACACGTTCCCTTTTGTCTCCTATCAAACGTCCTTTTCTTCCTGCACCTTATGTTTCTTTGTTCCTTATTGTATCTCATTATGTTGTCATATGTTTCGTCTCTATTTTTCGTGTATTGCTGAATAAAATGTGAATAAAAAAATTGAAAAAATGTTAACAGCATTATGAAACTTGTCGATTCACCAACAGCAGATCAGAGATTCAACACAGTTTGAACAGAGAGAATGTAATAAGAACAAACAGAGCCATTGGTCCATAGGAAGCGAAATTACCAACTTAAATGTCCTTAAATGTCCTTAAATGTCCTTAAATGTCCTTAAATGTCCATGAATGTACACAAATGTCCCAGATCATAGACCCCCCCTTCATCAGCAAGAAAAGAAAGCAATGCAATCCACTCCCACAGATGAACAGGCTATAGATTAGAGTTAGAGTTATTACACTGAAAATAGTTGAAAAATAAGTAAAAAAAATGCTTAAATTTTGCAAAATGTATGTTAACTTGTGCACATTTTGACTGCCCTATAACAAGATTTGACAACAGGACAAGCTGAATTATCTTGTATCAAAAAGATGCAAGAAGTGTCTCCCGTGGAATGAGAAAATAAAGCTACAGTTCTTCATTATGGTTAATTTAATTTCAATTGATTATTTTTGAAATTTATCTTTGAGGGGAAAAAGAGCTCGCAGAGTATTCATCCATTTTCTTCTGCTTTCTGTTGCCGAGTTGCAGGAGCAGCTGTCGAACCGGAGACGCCCAGACTTCCCTCTCCACACACACTTCTCCGGCTCATCCGAGGGAATCCGGTCCCAGGTCAGCTTCGAGACGTTTCCTGGATCTTCACTGGGATCTTCTCTCCAGCCGTGGTTGTGTGCCTGAAAGACGGTCGTTGGGGGTGAAAACACGTTGGCTTTGCGTTGAGAGCCTCGGGCCTTCTTTTTACGAGGCCTCTGTCGATATGCACAGACTCCTTTCTATGGTTAATTTTTCTGATTTTGACCACCTTATTTTTTCATACGGAGACCCAGATGTGCTTTCCTCTGTCCTTACTAATCCGTACTAAGGTTGAGCATTAACTCCGAAAATTCGCTTCGAGTTTCAAGCTAAAAAATAACCAAAACTCAATGTGTAGGGAGACAATAATTGTTCATGCAAGAGGAAATTCTCAAGTTGTGAACATGCAGATCTGTACATGTTTAAGTGAACTTCAATAACCGGCATTTCATATTGAGAAATGTAAAAGACCAAGTCAAGAGTTCATTTGCAAAAACAGACATTTACTTTTTGAAATTGTGCCCAAAAATGTTATTCCTCTAATTACAATCTTCAGCATGCTCTGTAAATGACAGTACACAGAAGGGGACAGTACACTTTTTGTATGGCACTAAAATAGATCTGGCTTTTCACGAAACTTCTTAGTAAAGAGAAAATTGTAAGCTTTTTTCCAATACTGTACGTGTCCATGCCACTTATCTGTTTTTTTGCATATAAACTATTCAAGTTGCATACATTTTTTTTTATGTTTTACGCAATTTCAATGTTTTTTTTATAGCCAAAAATCACAACAGCAGTCGCCTCAAAGGACTTTTAGATTCGCCAGATCAGAGAATCAGACAGTTTGAATACAGGAATTGCAATAATACAAACACAAACACATAGGACGCATTGCAAGTAAGTAAGTATTAAGTAAGTAAGTAAGTAATCTTTATTTATATAGCGCCTTTCACAGACCAGAGTCACAAAGCGCTTTACATAAGGGGCGGGTGACCAATATTTATGAATGTCTAAAATGTCCTGGATCTTCACATCTGTCCTTAGACCCTCATGTATCTACAAGGAACAACTCAAAAACCCAATTGTCACATATCCACACAAAAAAAAGGAGGAAGAACCCAAAATTCAATACTGCAGAAAATGAACCAATTTAAAAAACAAGAAATTCAAGAAACAAAACTCAACTGAATGTAAAACACAGGAACGGAGGACGGAGACAAGAGCCACGTACGGAACAAACTGAAAACAAGAGGGAAATGATTTGAACAAACAAGCAATCAACTCGACCCATATCAAAATAAAATCAGGAAAAGGGATCAAAAAGGCCGCACCATGATAGGGGTGGGAAGAAGTGAGAGACCTCGGGAAGCCCACAATGAGAGAGGGGTCCGCTTCCACCGACGGGCAGACTATGGACCTAACCTGGGACTATATGTTTAACCAATATGCTACTGTATTATTACTGTGTTTGTGTAATTAATAAATGAGCTGGGAAAGTATTTTTTACAGTGTGGTCCAGATCCCTGTCTGTGTCCATGATTTTTCTAGTTCCCCAATCTTAATTCATTTCTGCATTCCTTTAAAACGTCTACATTTTCCAGCCACAAGACGAGATTCCATGAGTGTATTTCAACAACTGGAGCAGATTTTACAAGTTTGAAACTGACCTTGATAGAAGTAAATCTCATTATGACTGATAACACGGGATATTGAATCTGAGTTTTATTAGAAAAGGCTTGGAATCATAATGTCAGTGCTGAAAATACGTCCAACCTGCACAGCATCCGTTCAGCTCCATTACTTCCACCTCTGTCTCATAAGTAATATAAAGCAAAGGCCCGGAAATGTCAATAAGTAATCACTAAAGGCCCCAATATGATACAGGCGAAGAGAGACAAGTTTGCATGGACTGGACAGGCGCGTTGTGTTTGATGCATTTCACACACTTTGTCCCACTTTAGAAAGAGAAAGACTCAAGGACAAAAAAAGAAAAAATAAGAATTAAAGCAGCAAGCTTCCTGTTTGTCAGAGGGTGTGGTCATAATACAACTTTTATCTAGTATTGAGGTGACAAATATGTCACTGTATACCCAGTATTGAAGCTCAAGGACATTTTAAATGCAAAATGGCCAAATCTAATTGGTGGCAATGTTGCGTAATTTTTTTTGTTTCAGGAAAAAGCTTCCAAAACCATATACTTTTTGCTGGAACTGATCTTCGTACAAAATGTTGAAACATCTGTCCTTTTTTGTATCTAGTTTCAGAATAATAAAGAAGCAAGTGTAAAATCTCTAGCTTTAGCATAATAAAGGATTAAGTATAAAATCTCTGACTTCAGCATAACAAAGAAGCAAGTATACAATGCTGTAAGAAGTACATTTACTGGTTCCAGATCCCTATGGTTTTGCACTGGTCCAGACCGGAGCGGAGAGGATTCATGGTCCGAAGCAAGCGGATCAGGCGAAAATCCACTGATAAGAGGATATGGTCCGAATCAAGCGGGTACTCCACCTTTTGACCTGTCATGCTCCCCCCAGAGGCTACTCCATCTCTGCTGCTGTGACCTGTCCTGCTCCACCCAGAGGCTACTCCATCTGTGCTGCTGTGACCTGTCCTGCTCCACCCAGAGGCTACTCCATCTGTGCTGCTGTGACCTGTCCTGCTCCACCCAGAGGCTACTCCACCTCTGCTGCTGCGACCCGTCCTTCTCCACCCAGAGGCTACTCCATCTGTGCTGCTGTGACCTGTCCTGCTCCACCCAGAGGCTACTCCATCTCTGCTGCTGCGACCCGTCCTGCTCCACCCAGAGGCTACTCCATCTCTGCTGCTGAGACCCGTCCTGCTCCACCCAGAGGCTACTCCATCTGTGCTGCTGCGACCCGTCCTGCTCCACCCAGAGGCTACTCCATCTCTGCTGCTGTGACCCGTCCTGCTCCACGCAGAGGCTACTCCATCTCTGCTGCTGTGACCCGTCCTGCTCCACCCAGAGGCTACTCCACCTCTGCTGCTGCGACCCGTCCTTCTCCACCCAGAGGCTACTCCATCTGTGCTGCTGTGACCTGTCCTGCTCCACCCAGAGGCTACTCCATCTGTGCTGCTGTGACCTGTCCTGCTCCACCCAGAGGCTACTCCATCTGTGCTGCTGTGACCTGTCCTGCTCCACCCAGAGGCTACTCCATCTGTGCTGCTGTGACCTGTCCTGCTCCACCCAGAGGCTACTCCATCTCTGCTGCTGCGACCCGTCCTGCTCCACCCAGAGGCTACTCCATCTCTGCTGCTGCGACCCGTCCTGCTCCACCCAGAGGCTACTCCATCTGTGCTGCTGCGACCCGTCCTGCTCCACCCAGAGGCTACTCCATCTCTGCTGCTGTGACCCGTCCTGCTCCACGCAGAGGCTACTCCATCTCTGCTGCTGTGACCCGTCCTGCTCCACCCAGAGGCTACTCCACCTCTGCTGCTGCGACCCGTCCTTCTCCACCCAGAGGCTACTCCATCTGTGCTGCTGTGACCTGTCCTGCTCCACCCAGAGGCTACTCCATCTGTGCTGCTGTGACCTGTCCTGCTCCACCCAGAGGCTACTCCATCTGTGCTGCTGTGACCTGTCCTGCTCCACCCAGAGGCTACTCCATCTGTGCTGCTGTGACCTGTCCTGCTCCACCCAGAGGCTACTCCATCTGTGCTGCTGTGACCTGTCCTGCTCCACCCAGAGGCTACTCCACCTCTGCTGCTGCGACCCGTCCTTCTCCACCCAGAGGCTACTCCATCTGTGCTGCTGTGACCTGTCCTGCTCCACCCAGAGGCTACTCCATCTCTGCTGCTGCGACCCGTCCTGCTCCACCCAGAGGCTACTCCATCTCTGCTGCTGCGACCCGTCCTGCTCCACCCAGAGGCTACTCCATCTGTGCTGCTGCGACCCGTCCTGCTCCACCCAGAGGCTACTCCATCTCTGCTGCTGTGACCCGTCCTGCTCCACGCAGAGGCTACTCCATCTCTGCTGCTGTGACCCGTCCTGCTCCACCCAGAGGCTACTCCACCTCTGCTGCTGCGACCCGTCCTTCTCCACCCAGAGGCTACTCCATCTGTGCTGCTGTGACCTGTCCTGCTCCACCCAGAGGCTACTCCATCTGTGCTGCTGTGACCTGTCCTGCTCCACCCAGAGGCTACTCCATCTGTGCTGCTGTGACCTGTCCTGCTCCACCCAGAGGCTACTCCATCTGTGCTGCTGTGACCTGTCCTGCTCCACCCAGAGGCTACTCCATCTCTGCTGCTGCGACCCGTCCTGCTCCACCCAGAGGCTACTCCATCTCTGCTGCTGCGACCCGTCCTGCTCCACCCAGAGGCTACTCCATCTGTGCTGCTGCGACCCGTCCTGCTCCACCCAGAGGCTACTCCATCTCTGCTGCTGTGACCCGTCCTGCTCCACGCAGAGGCTACTCCATCTCTGCTGCTGTGACCCGTCCTGCTCCACCCAGAGGCTACTCCACCTCTGCTGCTGCGACCCGTCCTTCTCCACCCAGAGGCTACTCCATCTGTGCTGCTGTGACCTGTCCTGCTCCACCCAGAGGCTACTCCATCTGTGCTGCTGTGACCTGTCCTGCTCCACCCAGAGGCTACTCCATCTGTGCTGCTGTGACCTGTCCTGCTCCACCCAGAGGCTACTCCACCTCTGCTGCTGCGACCCGTCCTTCTCCACCCAGAGGCTACTCCACCTCTGCTGCTGCGACCCGTCCTTCTCCACCCAGAGGCTACTCCACCTCTGCTGCTGCGACCCGTCCTTCTCCACCCAGAGGCTACTCCATCTGTGCTGCTGTGACCTGTCCTGCTCCACCCAGAGGCTACTCCATCTGTGCTGTGTGACCTGTCCTGCTCCACCCAGAGGCTACTCCATCTGTGCTGCTGTGACCTGTCCTGCTCCACCCAGAGGCTACTCCATCTGTGCTGCTGTGACCTGTCCTGCTCCACCCAGAGGCTACTCCATCTGTGCTGCTGTGACCTGTCCTGCTCCACCCAGAGGCTACTCCATCTGTGCTGCTGTGACCTGTCCTGCTCCACCCAGAGGCTACTCCATCTGTGCTGCTGTGACCTGTCCTGCTCCACCCAGAGGCTACTCCACCTCTGCTGCTGTGACCCGTTCTTCTCCACCCAGAGGCTACTCCATCTGTGCTGCTGTGACCTGTCCTGCTACACCCAGAGGCTACTCCATCTGTGCTGCTGTGACCTGTCCTGCTCCACCCAGAGGCTACTCCATCTGTGCTGCTGTGACCTGTCCTGCTCCACCCAGAGGCTACTCCACCTCTGCTGCTGCGACCCGTCCTTCTCCACCCAGAGGCTACTCCACCTCTGCTGCTGCGACCCGTCCTTCTCCACCCAGAGGCTACTCCACCTCTGCTGCTGCGACCCGTCCTTCTCCACCCAGAGGCTACTCCATCTGTGCTGCTGTGACCTGTCCTGCTCCACCCAGAGGCTACTCCATCTGTGCTGCTGTGACCTGTCCTGCTCCACCCAGAGGCTACTCCATCTGTGCTGCTGTGACCTGTCCTGCTCCACCCAGAGGCTACTCCATCTGTGCTGCTGTGACCTGTCCTGCTCCACCCAGAGGCTACTCCACCTCTGCTGCTGTGACCCGTTCTTCTCCACCCAGAGGCTACTCCATCTGTGCTGCTGTGACCTGTCCTGCTACACCCAGAGGCTACTCCATCTGTGCTGCTGTGACCTGAAGGGCTGTTGCTGATTATTACTATTATTATGTTTTTAGAATAATCAATTTTATTTTTATTTTTGCTGCTACTGGACACCTGAATTGATCCTACGGGGATCAATAAAGTATCTATCTATCTATCTATCTATCTATCTATCTATCTATCTATCTATCTATCTATCTATCTATCTATCTGTCTATCTATACCTCAGTGGTCACCGTAGCAACACACAGCATTAATTTGAATCCTTAAATTGAATCATTAATGCATCTTTTGAGTTTAGCTGTAACCAAGGGAGTTTGTAAATCTCTGTCGAGCATCATTCAAACTTTTCAGATCAGACAAACAGCATGAAGCTTCAGTGCATCGCTTTTCTCTGGATCAAAAACTCCCCTCTGTTGGATTTACCTGTTGGACACTTCACCATGGGGTCGACGTCCGACAAAGCTATTGATGTGAGTGAGATAACTTTAATGTACTTTTTATTCTTTTTTGTCAAATGTGTTGAGTGCATTGTGTTGTTACATTAGGAACAAGTTAACCCCATGTATCTGCTGCAAACAGTGTTAAATGCATTTTACGAGCAGTGACGCAGCATCGAGCTAGCACATGTAACTAGCACATGTAACTAGCACATGTAACTAGCACATGTAACTAGTACATGTAACTAGCACATGTAGCTAGCACATGTAACTAGCACATGTAACTAGCACATGTAACTAGCACATGTAACTAGCACATGTAACTAGCACATGTAACTAGCACATGTAACTAGTACATGTAACTAGCACATGTAACTAGCACATGTAACTAGCACATGTAACTAGCACATGTAACTAGTAATGTAACTACCACATGTAACTAGCACATGTAACTAGCACATGTAACTAGTAATGTAACTACCACATGTAACTAGCACATGTAACTAGCACATGTAACTAGTAATGTAACTACCACATGTAACTAGCACATGTAACTAGCACATGTAACTAGCACATGTAACTAGTAATGTAACTAGCACATGTAACTAGCACATGTAGCTAGCACATGTAACTAGCACATGTAACTAGTAATGTAACTACCACATGTAACTAGCACATGTAACTAGCACATGTAGCTAGCACATGTAACTAGCACCTGTAGCTAGCACATGTAACTAGCACATGTAGCTAGCACATGTAACTACCACATGTAACTAGCACATGTAACTAGCACATGTAACTAGTAATGTAACTACCACATGTAACTAGCACATGTAACTAGCACATGTAACTACCACATGTAACTAGCACATGTAACTAGCACATGTAACTACCACATGTAACTAGCACATGTAACTAGCACATGTAACTACCACATGTAACTAGCACATGTAACTAGCACATGTAACTAGTAATGTAACTAGCACATGTAACTAGCACATGTAACTACCACATGTAACTAGTACATGTAACTAGCACATGTAGCTAGCACATGTAGCTAGCACATGTAACTACCACATGTAACTAGCACATGTAGCTAGCACATGTAACTAGTAATGTAACTACCACATGTAACTAGCACATGTAACTAGCACATGTAACTACCACATGTAACTAGCACATGTAACTAGCACATGTAACTAGCACATGTAACTAGCACATGTAACTAGTAATGTAACTACCACATGTAACTAGCACATGTAACTAGCACATGTAACTAGCACATGTAGCTAGCACATGTAACTAGCACATGTAACTAGCACATGTAACTAGCACATGTAACTAGCACATGTAACTAGCACAGGTAACTACCACATGTAACTAGCACATGTAACTACCACATGTAACTAGCACATGTAACTAGCACATGTAACTAGCACATGTAACTAGCACATGTAACTAGCACATGTAACTAGCACATGTAACTAGCACATGTAGCTAGCACATGTAACTAGCACATGTAACTAGCACATGTAGCTAGCACATGTAGCTAGCACATGTAACTAGCACATGTAACTAGCACATGTAACTAGCACATGTAGCTAGCACATGTAACTAGCACATGTAACTAGCACATGTAACTAGCACATGTAACTAGCACATGTAGCTAGCACATGTAACTAGCACATGTAACTAGCACATGTAGCTAGCACATGTAGCTAGCACATGTAACTAGCACATGTAACTAGCACATGTAACTAGCACATGTAGCTAGCACATGTAACTACCACATGTAACTAGCACATGTAACTAGCACATGTAACTACCACATGTAACTAGCACATGTAACTAGCACATGTAACTAGTAATGTAACTAGCACATGTAACTAGCACATGTAACTAGCACATGTAACTAGCACATGTAGCTAGCACATGTAACTAGCACATGTAACTAGCACATGTAACTAGCACATGTAGCTAGCACATGTAACTACCACATGTAACTAGCACATGTAACTAGCACATGTAACTACCACATGTAACTAGCACATGTAACTAGCACATGTAGCTAGCACATGTAACTAGTACATGTAACTAGCACATGTAACTAGCACATGTAACTAGCACATGTAACTAGCACATGTAACTAGTACATGTAACTAGCACATGTAACTAGCACATGTAACTAGTACATGTAACTAGCACATGTAACTAGCACATGTAACTAGTACATGTAACTAGCACATGTAACTAGCACATGTAACTAGCACATGTAACTACCACATGTAACTAGCACATGTAACTAGCACATGTAACTACCACATGTAACTAGCACATGTAACTAGTACATGTAACTAGCACATGTAACTAGCACATGTAACTAGCACATGTAACTACCACATGTAACTAGCACATGTAACTAGCACATGTAACTAGCACATGTAACTACCACATGTAACTAGCACATGTAACTAGCACATGTAACTAGCACATGTAACTAGCACATGTAACTAGCACATGTAACTAGCACATGTAGCTAGCACATGTAACTAGCACATGTAACTAGCACATGTAACTAGCACATGTAACTAGCACATGTAGCTAGCACATGTAACTAGCACATGTAACTAGCACATGTAACTACCACATGTAACTACCACATGTAACTAGCACATGTAGCTAGCACATGTAACTAGCACATGTAACTACCACATGTAACTACCACATGTAACTAGCACATGTAACTAGCACATGTAACTAGCACATGTAACTACCACATGTAACTAGCACATGTAACTAGCACATGTAACTAGCACATGTAACTAGCACATGTAACTAGCACATGTAACTACCACATGTAACTAGCACATGTAACTAGCACATGTAGCTAGCACATGTAACTACCACATGTAACTAGCACATGTAACTAGCACATGTAACTACCACATGTAACTAGCACATGTAACTAGCACATGTAGCTAGCACATGTAACTACCACATGTAACTAGCACATGTAACTAGCACATGTAACTACCACATGTAACTAGCACATGTAACTAGCACATGTAACTAGCACATGTAACTAGCACATGTAACTAGCACATGTAACTAGCACATGTAGCTAGCACATGTAACTAGCACATGTAACTAGCACATGTAGCTAGCACATGTAGCTAGCACATGTAACTAGCACATGTAACTAGCACATGTAACTAGCACATGTAACTAGCACATGTAACTAGCACATGTAACTAGCACATGTAGCTAGCACATGTAACTAGCACATGTAGCTAGCACATGTAGCTAGCACATGTAGCTAGCACATGTAACTAGCACATGTAACTAGCACATGTAGCTAGCACATGTAACTAGCACATGTAACTAGTAATGTAACTACCACATGTAACTAGCACATGTAACTAGTAATGTAACTACCACATGTAGCTAGCACATGTAACTAGCACATGTAACTAGCACATGTAACTAGCACATGTAACTAGTACATGTAACTAGCACATGTAACTAGCACATGTAACTAGCACATGTAACTAGCACATGTAGCTAGCACATGTAACTAGCACATGTAACTAGCACATGTAACTACCACATGTAACTAGCACATGTAGCTAGCACATGTAACTAGTACATGTAACTAGCACATGTAACTAGCACATGTAGCTAGCACATGTAACTAGCACATGTAACTAGCACATGTAACTAGCACATGTAACTAGCACATGTAACTAGTACATGTAACTAGCACATGTAACTAGCACATGTAACTAGTAATGTAACTACCACATGTAACTAGCACATGTAACTAGCACATGTAACTAGCACATGTAGCTAGCACATGTAACTAGCACATGTAACTAGCACATGTAGCTAGCACATGTAACTAGCACATGTAGCTAGCACATGTAACTAGCACATGTAACTAGCACATGTAACTAGCACATGTAACTAGCACATGTAACTAGCACATGTAACTAGCACATGTAACTAGCACATGTAGCTAGCACATGTAACTAGCACATGTAGCTAGCACATGTAGCTAGCACATGTAGCTAGCACATGTAACTAGCACATGTAACTAGCACATGTAGCTAGCACATGTAACTAGCACATGTAACTAGCACATGTAGCTAGCACATGTAGCTAGCACATGTAGCTAGCACATGTAGCTAGCACATGTGACTTGCACATGTAACTAGCACATGTAACTAGCACATGTAGCTAGCACATGTAACTAGCACATGTAACTAGCACATGTAACTAGCACATGTAGCTAGCACATGTAGCTAGCACATGTAGCTAGCACATGTAACTAGCACATGTAACTAGCACATGTAACTAGCACATGTAACTAGCACATGTAGCTAGCACATGTAGCTAGCACATGTAGCTAGCACATGTAGCTAGCACATGTAACTAGCACATGTAACTAGCACATGTAACTAGCACATGTAACTAGCACATGTAACTAGCACATGTAGCTAGCACATGTAGCTAGCACATGTAGCTAGCACATGTAGCTAGCACATGTAACTAGCACATGTAACTAGCACATGTAACTAGCACATGTAGCTAGCACATGTAACTAGCACATGTAACTAGCACATGTAGCTAGCACATGTAACTAGCACATGTAACTAGCACATGTAACTAGCACATGTAACTACCACATGTAACTAGCACATGTAACTAGCACATGTAGCTAGCACATGTAACTACCACATGTAACTAGCACATGTAACTAGCACATGTAGCTAGCACATGTAACTAGCACATGTAACTAGCACATGTAACTAGCACATGTAACTAGCACATGTAACTAGCACATGTAGCTAGCACATGTAGCTAGCACATGTAACTAGCACATGTAACTAGCACATGTAGCTAGCACATGTAACTAGCACATGTAACTAGCACATGTAACTAGCACATGTAACTAGCACATGTAACTAGCACATGTAGCTAGCACATGTAGCTAGCACATGTAACTAGCACATGTAACTAGCACATGTAACTAGCACATGTAACTAGCACATGTAGCTAGCACATGTAACTAGCACATGTAACTAGCACATGTAGCTAGCACATGTAGCTAGCACATGTAACTAGCACATGTAGCTAGCACATGTAACTAGCACATGTAGCTAGCACATGTAGCTAGCACATGTAGCTAGCACATGTAACTAGCACATGTAGCTAGCACATGTAGCTAGCACATGTAGCTAGCACATGTAACTAGCACATGTAGCTAGCACATGTAACTAGCACATGTAGCTAGCACATGTAACTAGCACATGTAACTAGCACATGTAGCTAGCACATGTAGCTAGCACATGTAACTAGCACATGTAACTAGCACATGTAACTAGCACATGTAACTAGCACATGTAACTACCACATGTAACTAGCACATGTAACTAGCACATGTAACTAGCACATGTAACTAGCACATGTAACTAGCACATGTAGCTAGCACATGTAACTAGCACATGTAGCTAGCACATGTAACTAGCACATGTAGCTAGCACATGTAGCTAGCACATGTAGCTAGCACATGTAACTAGCACATGTAACTAGCACATGTAACTAGCACATGTAACTAGCACATGTAACTAGCACATGTAGCTAGCACATGTAACTAGCACATGTAGCTAGCACATGTAGCTAGCACATGTAGCTAGCACATGTAACTAGCACATGTAACTAGCACATGTAGCTAGCACATGTAACTAGCACATGTAACTAGCACATGTAACTAGCACATGTAACTAGCACATGTAACTAGTTTACAAAGATAAAGTAACAGCTGTAAGCTAGTCTCACTGCATCCAGATACTATTCACATCTCCTGCAAATGTCTTTTTTACAATTGGCAAATTGTCTTTAATGTCACTTTTTGCAGTGATATTTAGCAGTCTGTGTTTTAATACAACTCCATCAAACCCTAAAATATGTTTTATATTATTTTCATTAATTTTGCACCATGTAAAAGGTAAACAAAAACATCTCTATGGTGATGGCTTTTTCTTAACAACATTTCCATGACAACTCAACTCACAAAATATCGTATGTGCATTATTTGATCTTGGATTTTGGTGTGAACAAAAATTAAAGCTGGGGTACCTAACTTTCCTCTCAAGCAGTTTTCAAATGTTGTGTCATGTGTTTATGGCCTTTTCAAATCAGAGAAGTATGTGTTTGTATAGAATATACAAACACATACTGTGTGTAGTAGAAACGCTATCTACAGTATCTATCGATCTAACTACCTACATCTATCTAGGTATTTAGATCTATCTATCTACCTGTATCTATATATTTATATACCTGTGCTGTGTGTTGTGTGGAGGTCCCTGAGCCTGAGGACAAGTCTGAGGACCAGCCTGTGGTTTCCAAGTCCAAGGCTAGTGTGGATCCGTGGCCTCCTTCCCTGCTGTTCCACAATGGATGCCCTCTGCTGAACCACGGAGGAATAGCGCGCACTCTCTGGGACATTATTGTCAACGTGGCCACCCTCTACATCGCCATCATCGTGCCCTACGAGATCACCTTCATGAGAGCCAACCTGGCAAACCGACCCACCCTGGGGCTGGACACCATCATGGAGATCTTCTTTGTCCTGGGTGAGTGCTTTCATTGTGTTCATTTTGACCGAGGGTTAGACCAGTAAATTCTTATTAAAAATATAAAAATATTGGCTTCATATCCGGTGGTGTCTGGTGTGGCGCTGGCAGACATCTTGGTGAACTTCCGGACCAGCTATGAAGTGGAGGAGGTACTGGTGACCGACAGCCGCTCCATCTGCGTGCGCTACGTGAAGTCCTGGCTCCTCATTGACATCATCGCCGCCACTCCCCTGGACCTGCTCCACATCTTCAACATCCATGTGGTGAGTCCATCAGCGAGGCGGGTTTATTTGTATAGCACAGGCACAGGTCATGCATAAGGAAACTCAAAGTGCTCAAGAATAAACACAAAAGAGATGATACAGTTCTTCAGTTGTAGCACAGACAGAGAGGTTTTAACCTGGATTTGAACATTGTCAGAGTAGAAGCCTGTCTCACATTTTCAGGGAGATTGTTCCAGATTTTATCTGCATGAATCTGATTGTTTAGTCCTGACTCTGAGACCGGCAGGAGGCCAGTCCTTTTACAACTCTGCCTTCTTTAGCTTTAGTCCAGTTTGGTTCAATCCAAGAAAGAATTGAAATCAAAAGATAATAATAACAAATCACGTTAAAGATTTTCGCTTGAGAAATACAAGTTTTTTGACAAACTATTTGGTCGTGTGTTGCTGCCAGATCGACATGATGCACCTGATGAAGACCGTGAGGCTGGTGCGGCTGGTGCGGCTGATCAAGAAGCTGGAGAAGTACTCGGCCAACAGCACCTTGGTCCTGTCCATCCTGATGTTCTCCTTCACACTGATCGCTCACTGGGCCGCCTGTGTGTGGTACGAGATCGGCCTGTTCGACCTCGGGACGTCGCACT
The DNA here is from genome assembly GCA_964034765.1 of Knipowitschia caucasica. NCBI lineage: Eukaryota > Metazoa > Chordata > Actinopteri > Gobiiformes > Gobiidae > Knipowitschia > Knipowitschia caucasica. Next base: position 10,225,343 of record OZ035836.1, read on the forward strand.
GGCACGCGGGTGAGTGATCGCTCACTTTATCAACATTTGTGGACCGATTCACCCGAGGAGACTACAGCCACTAAGATCTGACCCAGACGTACATGTGGGAAATAATCATGTGTTTACAGAGGAATAAGGCCAGGGTAGAACTTGATCAACATATATGGACTTTGGTCTCTCCCCCATTATAATATGCACCAATGGCTCTATGCGTTTTTTATCCTTGCATTTCTTACATTTGAGCTGTTTAATTTGCTGATCTGTTGTTGGAGAATCCACTGTTTTGTAGAAGAAAACTACTGTTGAAAGGATTTACTGGCCACATCGGCAAATGACTGCAATATGTTACATTTATTAAGTAGATTGTTTTAAAGGTCATTTTAAATCCACACATTGAGGTTGTAGCTTTTGTATTGTGTGTGTCTACATGTGTGTGTGTGTGTGTGTGTGTGTGTGTGTGTGTGTGTGTGTGTGTCCGTGTCAGAACCTCCACAATAATATGCCGATATCTTAACGTGACCCCCCGGAAAAATGAACGGCCCACCCCTGCTTAGGACTCTTGTTTAACAAATACAAATGTCATGATTTGTGCAGCACGATTTGTGATGATTTCTCTCCTCCTCAGGGTGGCTGGCCCAAATGGCAGAGAGGCTGGAGCGGTCATACATGGCCAACAGGACAGGGGGTCTCTCGGAGGCAGATGCCTACACGGGGGCCTTGTACTTCACCGTGAGCAGCATGACGACTGTGGGCTTTGGGAACATCAGTCCCCAAACCAAACCTGAAAAGTGGTTTGCCACCTGCCTCATGTTGTCTGGAGGTACTGCACATCCACACGTGTTCAGACAAACACAAACTACTATTGCACTGCAAAAAATGATCAAATATGAGATTAAAAAAATGTTTTAATTGAATGTTATTGTTTCCAGTTTGTGTACATTCTGTGGTAAAACAAGATTCTCCAATGGGCCAAAGCCATTTAGTCTCATTTACAGAAATGTTGCCGTATTTTCTAGTAAGTAAGTAAGTAAGCTTTATTTATATACCGCCTTTCACAGACCAGAGTCACAAAGCGGTTTACAATTGTTATTTTTTGGGCACTTGTCTCTCACTCCACACAGAGATGGGAGCGGGGTCGCCGAACAGGAGGCGCATGCCAGACCTATTGTACATATTTTTAGTGGTAGGGGAAACCGGAGTACCCGGAGGAAACCTACGCAGACACAGGGAGAACATGCAAACTCCACTCAGAAAGGCCCTGGTCCGGCCGGGATTCGAACCCAGGACCTTCTTGCTGAGAGGCGAGAGTGCTATCCACTCAGCCACCGTGCCGCCAATGAGGTAGTGAGGAGGTCTGAGTCTGTGGACCTGAGGGAGTGAGGAGGTCTGAGTCTGTAGACCTGAGGGAGTGAGGAGGTCTGAGTCTGTGGACCTGAGGGAGTGAGGAGGTCTGAGTCTGTGGGTCTGGGGGAGTGAGGAGGTCTGAGTCTGTAGACCTGAGGGAGTGAGGAGGTCTGAGTCTGTAGACCTGAGGGAGGGAGGAGGTCTGAGTCTGTGGACCTGAGGGAGTGAGGAGGTCTGAGTCTGTGGACCTGAGGTAGTGAGGAGGTCTGAGTCTGTGGGTCTGAGGGAGGGAGGAGGTCTGAGTCTGTAGACCTGAGGGAGTGAGGAGGTCTGAGTCTGTGGGTCTGAGGAAGTGAGGAGGTCTGAGTCTGTGGACCTGAGGGAGTGAGGAGGTCTGAGTCTGTAGACCTGAGGGAGGGAGGAGGTCTGAGTCTGTGGACCTGAGGGAGTGAGGAGGTCTGAGTCTGTAGACCTGAGGGAGGGAGGAGGTCTGAGTCTGTGGACCTGAGGGAGTGAGGAGGTCTGAGTCTGTGGACCTGAGGAAGTGAGGAGGTCTGAGTCTGTGGGTCTGAGGGAGGGAGGAGGTCTGAGTCTGTAGACCTGAGGGAGTGAGGAGGTCTGAGTCTGTGGGTCTGAGGAAGTGAGGAGGTCTGAGTCTGTGGGTCTGAGGGAGGGAGGAGGTCTGAGTCTGTGGATCTGAGGGAGTGAGGAGGTCTGAGTCTGTGGACCTGAGGGAGTGAGGAGGTCTGAGTCTGTGGACCTGAAGGAGTGAGGAGGTCTGAGTCTGTGGACCTGAGGGAGGGAGGAGGTCTGAGTCTGTGGGTCTGAGGGAGGGAGGAGGTCTGAGTCTGTGGACCTGAGGGAGTGAGGAGGTCTGAGTCTGTGGGTCTGAGGAAGTGAGGAGGTCTGAGTCTGTGGACCTGAGGGAGTGAGGAGGTCTGAGTCTGTAGACCTGAGGGAGGGAGGAGGTCTGAGTCTGTGGACCTGAGGGAGTGAGGAGGTCTGAGTCTGTAGACCTGAGGGAGGGAGGAGGTCTGAGTCTGTGGACCTGAGGGAGTGAGGAGGTCTGAGTCTGTGGACCTGAGGAAGTGAGGAGGTCTGAGTCTGTGGGTCTGAGGGAGGGAGGAGGTCTGAGTCTGTAGACCTGAGGGAGTGAGGAGGTCTGAGTCTGTGGGTCTGAGGAAGTGAGGAGGTCTGAGTCTGTGGGTCTGAGGGAGGGAGGAGGTCTGAGTCTGTGGATCTGAGGGAGTGAGGAGGTCTGAGTCTGTGGACCTGAGGGAGTGAGGAGGTCTGAGTCTGTGGACCTGAAGGAGTGAGGAGGTCTGAGTCTGTGGACCTGAGGGAGGGAGGAGGTCTGAGTCTGTGGGTCTGAGGGAGGGAGGAGGTCTGAGTCTGTGGACCTGAGGGAGTGAGGAGGTCTGAGTCTGTGGACCTGAGGGAGTGAGGAGGTCTGAGTCTGTAGACCTGAGGGAGGGAGGAGGTCTGAGTCTGTGGACCTGAAGGAGTGAGGAGATCTGAGTCTGTGGACCTGAGGGAGGGAGGAGGTCTGAGTCTGTGGACCTGAGGGAGTGAGGAGGTCTGAGTCTGTGGACCTGAGGGAGTGAGGAGGTCTGAGTCTGTGGACCTGAGGGAGGGAGGAGGTCTGAGTCTGTGGACCTGAGGGAGTGAGGAGGTCTGAGTCTGTGGACCTGAGGGAGTGAGGAGGTCTGAGTCTGTGGACCTGAGGGAGTGAGGAGGTCTGAGTCTGTGGACCTGAGGGAGTGAGGAGGTCTGAGTCTGTAGACCTGAGGGAGTGAGGAGGTCTGAGTTTGTGGGTCTGAGGGAGTGAGGAGGTCTGAGTCTGTGGGTCTGAGGGAGTGAGGAGGTCTGAGTCTGTGGACCTGAGGGAGTGAGGAGGTCTGAGTCTGTGGACCTGAGGGAGTGAGGAGGTCTGAGTCTGTGGACCTGAGGGAGTGAGGAGGTCTGAGTCTGTGGGTCTGAGGGAGTGAGGAGGTCTGAGTCTGTGGGTCTGAGGGAGTGAGGAGGTCTGAGTCTGTGGACCTGAGGGAGTGAGGAGGTCTGAGTCTGTGGGTCTGAGGGAGTGAGGAGGTCTGAGTCTTGTTTACAGAACAGCTGCAGCAGTCAGAGTTTTTGTATCATAATCAAATATCTTAAAGTTTTTGTCTGACTCTTCTGCAGCTCTGATGCATGCCCTCATCTTTGGGAACGTGTCAGCCATAATCTACCGCCTCTACGCCGGTCTCTCCAACTTCCACGTCCGCATGAATGAGCTAAAAAAGTTCATCACAGAGCACCAGTTTCCGGAGGACCTGAGCAGAATTATGCGCTGCTACGCCAAAAACACCTGGGCGTCTCAGGGGATCAAGCACCAAGTGGTGAGATGGGCTTTGGATAAATGCAATTCAATTCATTTTATTCTTGTACAGGACTTTTCAAACGGTTGAATTTGTCAACACAGGTCAGAGAATCAAACCGTTCGAATTTAAGATAAACGTTATTTATCTCACAATGGAGAAATGTACATTTGGCATGAATATATTAATCAGGTGCAAAATGACTGGAAGTGTGCAACATGTTAAAACACAAGAAATTCAATGATACAAAACTCACAGAGCCATTGGTCCATAAGGAGAAGACCAAAGACTGTTGATAAATGTGGACTGTGGAGTGTCCTGGATCTTCCTCCTGCTTCTCTAAAGTGACATCTCTAAAGTGACATCTCTAAAGTGACATCTCTAAAGTGACATCTTTAAAGTGACAACTCTAAACTGACATCTCTAAACTTGCAGCTGCTCCAGGATTTCCCGGAGGACATCTACAGTAAAATCCACCTGCACTTGTTTCGCCAAATCCTGGACCGGCCCCTGTTCAAGCGCGGCGACGCCAGAGTGAAGAAGGATCTGGCCCTTCATGTGAGCGTCTCCACCCATCGCCATGGAGACGTGTTCATCCACAAAGGCGAGGTGGTGCAGGCGCTGCACATGGTCAGCAGTGGAGCGCTGCAGCTGCCGAATGGAGACTTACTAGGTTTGTTCTTGGATCAATTCTATTTCATTTTTTCCTGTCTCGCCCTGAATCACAACAGTAGTCATAAAGGACTTTACACAACCGTTGATTCTCCAACACAGATCAGAAAATCAAACAGTTCAAACACTTTGGTCCATAAGGAGCAGAGACCAATGTCCATAAATGTGGTTGAATGTGGAGTGTCCACAAACTGTTTTTTTTAATTTATTGGATTGAATCAAATGTTAATGAAAGGTGAATGTTTCAGGCCCAGGAGCGTTGTTTGGAACCTGGCAGATGAGGAAGAGTCCTGTGTCCCGTGACACGCTGCAGGTTGTGGGCGGCTGCACCGTCCACTCTCTGAGTCTGGAAGCTCTGCAGAGAGTCTTAGACCTGTTCCCACAATGGGGCATGGAGTTCTTCAGGGACCTGCAACAGGACCTGGACCACGACATCTGCCCCGAGGTACACACACACACACACACACACACACACAGACTACGACATCTGCCCTGATGTACACACTTCACTACACACACATACATAAACGTGCACACACACATGCGCACGCACACACACTCACACACACACACATTCTCCAGCTCATCCAGGGGAATCCTGAGGCGTTCCCATCTGAGAGACAGTCCCTCTGTGTCCTGGGTCTCCCTGTAGGAGGCGCCCTGGAGTAGAGCAACATCTCAATGTAGGGTTAGGGTTAGGGTTACAATATCGGGAATTAAATTTGGAATTAAATAATATTGTTCACTAAGAAAATGAAGATGAGAGATACACCATTGTAATATTAGAGCTTCCAGCGCAGGAGCTCAGGCCCATGTTTGGTGGCTCCAGGTCAAACCGGTATTTTACATCATAAACATACTTTATAGTGTCAGAATCAGAATTAGAACCATTTTTATTGCCATGTAAGGAACAGGAAGTCACAGACTAATAAATAGCTTTGGCTCTTGATGCAACAGTCAAAGAAGAGCGGTGAAGAGTAGAGTAAGGCATAATAAAAATCAGCAAACACTTCGAAGGTATAAAAATTAAAATGAAAATGATTACAATTTACCATATACAAAATACAATACACAATATGCAGCAAGCAGTGCAAGAAGGTGACAGCAGTAAAGTGACGTTATGATGGGAAGTAGTGACTTTATAACAATCCAGCCAACTCCAGCTCCACCCACGTGGCCATGTTGAAACCTCTTTGTAAAGCTCAGGACCTCTGGGTTCCAGTTTTTTCATTCATTCTGATGTTGTGTTTGTGTTTTCAGACCATGGATAATTTCTTCGACTGCCACACGGACTCCGTCGCGTCTGGGTGAGTGTGGACCGGTCCTGGACTGGGCCTGTGTCAGAGCTGTTGGAGCCGGTGCCAGTTACCATAGCAACACACTGTTTACATGCAGTTAGCATGTTTTTCTGTATGGCAGATAAATTCACCAGTTTTAGCTAGTGAATATATCACTTTTAAACAAACTTCACTTTTTGGGGATTTTTTCCACAATTACCTTTGTTTCAAGTTCAGAGTTTTTCCATAGTTCAACATTTTTCCATAATTTTCGAATAGTTTCAAGTTCAGAGTTCAATTTTCTGCCTATTAATATAAAATTTTCATTGTTGTTGAGTTATTTGATTTGTGTGAATATTTGATTTGGTCTAATTGGGTTTATTGAGTGAAAATTAACAAATTTGTCCCTTTGCCTTTGTGTTTTGATATGTTATAATTTGTTGTACTTATTGACCGATTTACTTGACTGACACTTACTTTGTGTTCAATAAAATGTCAGAAAGTGTATTTCTGTTTAGTTGTGTTTGTGTGTATCATTATAATTGCCCCTTCGACCCTCCTGCATTAGCACGGAGAAGATTTTTTTTTTTGGCACTTTTAATGGTAGCGTTTTATATATATTTTTGAAAACTGCTCAAAGAGTCTCACGTGTTTACTGTTTTATTATGTTCAAGATCGATACTTTCTGAAATGAGTAACTAGTTTAAGTATTGACTAATATCTGATTCTTGATACTTTGAATGATAATAAATATGCATTTTATTTCATGGTGCCTTTGAGGAAACCCAATAGATTAGGCCACACAATAGATACAAACACACACTTGAAACATTTAAACTTTTGACAGCTACGTACAATCTTGTGGCATTTCTCTGTGAATGTTTAGAACGCTGCAAAAAATGATAAATTATGAGGTAATTAATGCTTGAATCTGGTGTTTTTATCTTACTGTGTTAAAACAAGATTAAAATACATAGGACAAGGCTTTTTCTCTGCACAGACACTTTTCATTCTACAGAGTCCCACAGCGGGGAAATTCCAGTGTTGCATCACAAGTTACAGAACAGTAGGAATGAGGAGCACACAGCACAAGGTAAATTAATCATAGCTATACTTATTAAAATAATAATAATAATACATCAAACTTATACAGCGCATCTTTGGACACTCAAAGACGCTTTACAAAACACATAGAAATAAACATTGAGACACAGAATTAAGAAAAGGCTGAAAGAGGTGGGTTTTTAGAAGAGATTTAAAGTTCTGTAGTGTAGTCGTAATTTCTGATGGGTAGATGGTGTGAGTTCCAGAGAGTGGGGGCAGCTGCAGCGAAGGCTCGGTCCCCCAAGGTTCGGTGTTTAGTCCTGAGTGGAGTGAGGAGGTTTGGAGTCTGTGGATCTGAAGCAGCGGGAGGGACAGTGATGATGGAGGAGGTCAGTGAGGTACGAAGGGGCCGTGGTTATGGAGGGACTTGCAGGTGAGAAGGAGGACCTTGTACTGGATGCAGTATGGGACAGGGAGCCAGTGGGAGTTGTTTGAGGACGGGGGTGATGTGGTCTCTGGAGCGGGTGTGGGTGAGCAGGCAGGGTGGTAGAGTTCTGAATGGATTATAGTTTTTGAAGATGAGTGGAAGGGAGGCCGAAGTGGAGGCTGTTGCAGTAGTCCAGTCTGGAGGGGATGGATTGACAGTTAAAACAACTATCAATTTTAATCTTTTCTTCTAAAATCTCACATAGGAATTTACATAAAACAAATGACATTTCAAGCAAAGCAGAAACATATCTATGTCTCTTAAAGCAGGTGATCACCAGGACAGTTAGGGAATGGAACCTTCAAAACAGAATTATGCATTTAACATCCATCCCACTTTATCCATATGACACACGGACTCCTCTGCGTCTGTGTGAGTGTGGACTGGGCCTGAACTGGGTCTGGAGTGGGCCTGGAGTGGTCCTGGAGTGGGCCAGTGGAGCCGGTGCTGGTTACCATAGCAACACACTGTTTACCTGTCGTTAGCATGTGTTATAGCCTGTCTACAAACTGTTTTTTTTTCCTGTATTGCAGATATATTCACCATAAAATCTGACTTGTAATAAAAACTGGGGGGGGACTCACTTTTTGGGGATTATATCCAGAATTCCCTTGGTTTGAATGCGCAGTGCAGTTTCAGAGTTACATTCTCTGCGTGCGTACTGTGGCTATTTCATTGTTGTTGAGTTTGTGCTGAATATTTGATTCGGTCTAATTGGGTTTATTGAGTGACAAATTCTCAGTTGCATTTCTCAATTTTTTTGTCAAATTTTTTCTCAAATGTAAATCCCTGTTAGATTATGTTTTTCTTCTGTCGTCTGTGTAATCAGTGCCATGTTAAGCGATAGCACAAAGACCGCAGGCTGTATAAGTTTTACAGCTTTGTGACTGATTGACAGCCGGAGGTAACACTTCACACTGCTTCATCTTAGTTACTTTTTTGTGAGTATTTTCCGGAGTTCACTCATTCACGGAGCACGAGAAAATAGTCGTCCGATTTAGGGGGCAATGGCAGGGGGCAGAGCTGCATGTTTATTGTACCTGTGCTGCTTTTGGGCAACTACACTTAGCCTGGTGAGTTATTCTATAAACAACACCTGCCATTTCATCACATGTTTTGAACTAACACCATTTTTTCTGATTCTATGCAGCCCACTCCAGCCATTGAAGGTAAATGAAAAAACAAATCTATTTCTCTGCTTTATTGTTGTTCTTTTCACATGCGCTGGTATCTTTAATGCAGGTCTACTGAGGTATGAAAATGACTTCGACTTAGCATTGTTCCTTTTAAATACAGGTGAAACTTGGGAAATAATGTTGATAATTATGGCTCACAGCTTGCAAAAAAATTACCCAAATAAAACCTGCAAAGAAATTATAACACAGGCTTGGGATATGTGCCTTTGCAGGGAATGAGTCTGTATCATGTGGTGTTGCATTTTCAGGGAAAATTTTAATTTTCACCTGTAAAGAAAAACGTAAATATCACTTTAAATCCTACCATCTCTCGTTTGCTTCTTATGTTGAGACTTTAGAGTTCACATTATCAAAGTTTTGGTCTGATTAGCAGTACATAAAAGTGGTAAGTGTGGTAGGATTTCAACCCCTACTTATAGGTTCATGTTGTAAAGTTGTTGTTGAAGAGACATAGACTTTAGACTTGAGAGATCATTGTCATCAAAGATCCTACTTCACATAAAATACATGTTAAAGTATCTGTTGATATTTAAACATTTATAACATGGACTGATCATAGGAGCAAAGATTAGGTTTAAACAACAATCCCCCATTCAAAACATAAGACACATTTTCTTCCTCAATTGTACATAAGTTACCATATATCTGTTTTTTAATTGGACATTTCTCCATTGTAAGTTTTTTTTTATCTTATCTTAATCTAAAAGTTCAGTTTGGATTGTTTATTTGGGTTCAGAGCAATGCATACAATTGATACACGGAAAAAATACATTCAAGTGCTCTATGGAAGTGTAGAAAAGCTGAGGCAAATATCATAACAATCACAGAGTATACGGATTGTACAGATTTTTTATCAAGGCGGAATACTTTTTCTTTCTTTTTGTTATTGTTTTTGTGATTTGAAATAGAAACAGATAGAAGGCTAATTTGTTAGATCTACAAAGAAATACTGGACACTGGACGCGGAGAGAAGAACATATATCGCTTCATCAGATGTGAATCTTCTCGCCGCGCAAGTTATTTCCCTGACGTCAGTTTGAACTCCGCACTTTGCTTATTTTGAACATTATCAGTTTAAAGCTGGGGTACGTAACTTTCAAACCACCACAACCATGGAACTGAATTAAAATCCATGCAATTCATTCTCTCAAAACTGTTGTATATGTATGTTCAGTTTCATGAAAAAAAAAAAAAAAAAAATTGAAAAAGAGAGGACCACCCTCACTCAGCCAATCAGCTCTCAGCCCAAAACGCCAAATAGTGCTGTACAGGGTTCTGGGAAAAATAGTGAGGTACCCCAGCTTTAAGTTTGTGTTTGTTTTTAGCCCCTTATTCCACAGTGTCAAATGGTAAAAACAAAACTAATGTCCGTGTATGGAAATTTGTCCCATTCTTCAATGCCACCAGGCCCAGATCTACCCCAACTGTATCAGACATGGACAATTTTGTTTTTTTTAAAATCTATGATGGATTGTTTGGGTGGTGGGGGAAACCGGAGCGGCCGGGAAACTTCCCATTCAGCCAGGAGTCACGCAATGTACTTTTAGTGTCTGTTTTTATTTAGTTATTCATCTTGACATAATTTTCTCTGGTATTTTTTTTTCATAATTCCAATATGTCAGCCGGTGGGAATTAATTAAATAAATTCAAATAAAATTAGAAGATAACTTTGTTTTGCCTTGTGTTTTTTTTCTTCTCCCGTTTCAGTGACGTGGTTAAAAAAAAAACAGTGACATTTTTTTTTCTCATTTTCTAATCATTGAAAATCCATTAGTCATTGTTATTTTACTTGAACATTTTTTAGTGTCAGACTGTACGCAGAGGAGCTCAAAAGTAGCAGTGCGTATTATGTCTCACAGGTAGAGCATATTATAATTATTTTCTATTTTTATTAGCAATGTTTTTTGTTGCGTTTTTCAACATAATCCTTACACTCACACAGAGATATAAGAAAAGAAAAAAGAGAGAGAAAAAGACAAAAACAAAGTAAGCCATGAGGATAATAACATTTTTTAATAAAAGGATGAAAAAAGCAAAAAGTATGTAGTTATAAGTATGTACATATATTCCCCCCCCACACACACATCAGTTTAATAACTCCTCTTTACCGTGTTTTCACAGATCACGACGTGGACGGGGGACGAGACCTCGACATATTCGACATTAACGAAGGTACTCGCCCAATTCCCGCCTCTTTTATTCCACATTCTTCTGTAAACATCGTCGATAACCCTTTTGTTCTGCGCAGCGGCCGGCTTGAATCTGGCAGAGGGAGACATTGTACTGGACGAGGTGTATATTGCCTTTTCTCTTTAGAAATTGAACACAAACAAAAAATTCACTTTCACTCACAGCTGTATTGACTGCCGCAGAAACAAACAAGGAATTCTATCATTGGAGAAGAATATAGGTGGCCAAGGACAGTGCCTTACTACATGGAGGACGACTTGGGTAACTGTAAAAATATAAGAAGTGCCCATTTAACCTTGGCTGCTTGTAAGGTGGAATGACGTCGTATGTTTTATAGAAATCAATGCCAAAGGTGTAATCTTGAAGGCGTTCGAGCAATACCGACTCAAGACATGCATCGACTTTCAGCCTTGGAGTGGGGAGCAGAACTATATCTCCATCTTTAAAGGAAGCGGGTAAAGTGTGAAAGAAAATGAAGTTTCTGCAGAGTGGTTGTGGTTGTGACTGTGGCCATACCTGCATGTGAGAAGCCAGATCTTGTTAGACCTCTGAAGCTAAGCAGGGCAGGGACTGGTTAAGTACTGAGATGGGAGACCTATGGGAGTAGGAGGTGCCACAGTGGGGCGGATAAGGCTGGGAACATTGTCGTGTGTGTGTGTGTGTGTGTGTGTGTGTTGGTCGGAGCGGCTCGTAAGGGTTGTCTTGCTTCTGTAGTGTGCCCCAGGGCAGGTGTGGCTACAATAGGAGCTTGTCACCACCGTGCATGGAGTGAATGAATAATGACATGTGAAGCATCTTTGAATGTCCAAGAAAAGCACTTTATAAAACCAATGCATTATTATTATTATTATTATCATCATTGGTAAAAACTAAATTTCCTTTGGGTTGTTTTTATTACATACATATATGTGTTTCTCTCCCAGTTGCTTTTCGTCCGTGGGTAATCGACATGTGGGGAAGCAGAGGTTGTCCATAGGCACCAACTGTGACCGCATCGCCACCATAGAGCATGAGTTTCTCCACGCGCTGGGCTTCTGGCACGAGCAGTCCAGGTCGGACCGTGACGACTACGTGGAGATTATGTGGGACCGCATCTCTGAAGGTAACTACAGCACTGTGAACGCTTTTGAGGGGATTGGTTTTTCAGATTTAGGCCTAATAACCATAGTAAATATACATACGTGTATGATATGGGTAGGTATTAGCCTGGTCTTACCATATCATCGGTATGTATGTAGGGAAATGATAATTGAGTTTACGGATAGCTAAGGCCGGGCTAGGTAGGTATGGATATCTATGAAAGTCATTGGAATCCTTGTTGTTGGCATTCTTTAATAGAAGACCTAATATGCATTATTTTTGGCTGCCGAAAATTATAATTTTCTTTATGATTTCATGTTTTAGAACATGAAACAAAATGTTAAAGGTGCATTACGTAACTTTTTATGTGGAAGAAAGGTAATGGTTCAGTGTATATATTTTAGTTGTATAGGTCCATGTGTCCACTCATTCAGTTGCTCTGTCACTACAAGATCAACTACGCAAAAAACATATTATTGACATAAAAAAATGCATAAATAGTGTTTTGCCTGTAACTCCCAATGCAACCACCAGAGAAATAACATGGTTTTTTTTACAAATTGGAAAATAACTGGTTGCAAACACAAATCATAAATAATCTCTGAATGTTTAAGCGTATTCCCTTTGGACTTTATGACTTTGCTTTTATCAGTGACACAAGAACAAATACATGCATAACATCGGCTCGAGATTTAGATAAACGTTGAAAATGTACTTGGACTTTTCGGCCCAAACATCATCTGTCAAAATTCCGACAAACCTTTTCTTTCACTTCTTTCACTTCTTTCACGAGAGCCTTTGATGAGGCCCAGTCCTACAGAACCCAGCGATGCCAATTCGGTTCATGTGAATAACTAATTAAACAAAGTGTGTAGCATAAGAACAGGACGTTATGATGAGACAATAAACGTGGAGCTCTGGACACACGTATACAAATTTAATGAAGCGTATCAACATTTCACTGAAACTGATGCACAAAGTTCACAGTGTGGTCCAGAGAGGGAGAACACAAACTGTTCCAAAAACACACAGAGACAATACATGACGGACTCTCATTAATACACTGCAAAAAATGATACAGTAGAATATGAGGTAATAAATGCTCAGTGTTGGGACAATGGGCCCAAGTTATTTAGTCATATTTCAAGAACTGTTGCTTTTTATTTATTGTACTCTTTTAAAACAAGATCATTTTGCTTGTACCATTGGAAAATCATGTTTTAAGGCAGTCAAACTGTGCTTACATCAAGATACATTTAGCCAAATTGGATATTTTTTTAAACTTATTTTTCATCACTTTTTGCAGTGTATATTTATTCTCAAAACATAAGATAAGAGAACCTTTATTCGTCCCACAGTGGGTAAATGTCAATGTGGCAGCGCACATACAGGACAGTAGTAAGAGCACACAGGGAGCACACAAAAATATGCAAAATACAAAATAAGTAGTAGTGTTTCTTAGCTAGCTGTAAATGCAGTAAATGCTTCAATACCAGTCTCTCAAAAATAAAATATATTTAAAATATTTACTGAAATTGCAGTATTGCACATTGCACATGATTTTAATATATACTTATTTACAGATGAATGACATTTACAGGCTCAGCAGTTCTCATTGTACAGTCTGACAGCAGGCAGTTCAATGCATTGAATTGTGTTTTATTTCATTTATACTTTTGACTTCAGCCTTTTAAAGTTGTTTAGTGGTTACAAAGGCAATAATAGAATAAAAATAATCCATCAGGTGAGTTTATCATAGGTCAGACAGAGCTTAATGACTTTATAAGGAGAGATTAGGCAGTAAATAGTACTGCTTATCACTCAATCATACCTGAGAACCAAGAAAACAGGCAGCTTTAGTTTGGACTTCGTGCTTAAAAAACATCCAAAGCGAAAACATAATATTTAAAAATACCACATTATTTTTATCGTCCAATGACAACTTGTTTGAAATATGAGGGTCAATACATTTGTCATTTCAATTCGTGGATTTTGGATTATTATTATTTATTTTTCAAAAGAGTGAATTAATGGCAGAACCCAGGCCACTCCACGCTGTCTTCTTAATTAGAAAATAAAGCATTGTTAGAAAAACTTGTGTAAATGAAAATCAGGTCTTTCTCTGCTTGTTTATTATCTATTCAATATTCACAAAACTTATTTCCAAAAATGTCCTTGTTTCTTTGGCAACATCCAGCAAAAATAGGGACACACACACACACACACACACACACACACACACACACACACACACACACACACACACACACACACACACACACACACACACACACACACACACACTATCCCTTTACTTTTCTTCGTTCCTAATCTGTATGAATCTTATATAAATATTGATTAGCATTGCTTCTATATTATGCAATTTGTCACTTCCTCGCTATTATGTTTGTTTTGGTGAATAAGAAGAGAAAAAAAACGTCACTTCTGTCTCCATGGCCATGCACTGAAGGACACCCAGCTTATTCAAAGAAATATAATTTAAGACATGGTACAAACATTATTCCAATAGATTATTTTTGTGATTTGTCATTCAAAAAAAAAACTCTATTTCCTCAAGGTCGAGAGCACAACTTCAACACGTACAACGACACCACGTCCAACTCCCTGGGAGTTCCCTACGACTACGGCTCCATGATGCACTACAGCAAGACGGCCTTCCGCAACGGCACCGAGCCCACCATCGTCACCAAGATTGCGGCCTTCAGCGACGTGATTGGTCAACGCATGGAATTTAGCGACAGTGACCTGCTCAAGCTCAGCCGCCTCTACAACTGCAGTGAGTGTGTGCAATACAGACGTTCATTTATGTATTATTTATTTACTTGAATGGGACAGTGCATGTCAATGAACAGATTAAACACATGAATGTAAACATGCCAGATTATAGCAAAAGGCTCATTTCCATCTGTATTCCCACAGGGTTAGGGTCAGAGACAAAAGAGGAAAATAACAAACAAAAAACGTCCACATCATTGCACACACTCAACAATTGCACACATACAATTATTGCACACATATCGTTATTGCACACATCCTGTTATTGCACACATCTCGTTATTGCACACATCCTGTTATTGCACACATCTCGTTATTGCACACATTCCATTATTGCACACATCAGATTATTGCACGCATCCCGTTATTGTACACATCAGATTATTGCACATATCAATTATTGCACACATATTGTTATTACACACATCTTGTTATTGCACACATCAGATTATTGCACGCATCCCGTTATTGTACACATCCCGTTATTGCACACATCAATTATTGCACACATCCAGTTATTGCACACATCTCGTTATTGCACACATCTCGTTATTGCACACATCAGGTTATTGCACACATCTTGTAATTCCACACATCCCATTATTGCACACATCAGATTATTGCACGCATCCCGTTATTGTACACATCAGATTATTGCACATATCTATTATTGCACACATCTTGTTATTGCACACATCTTGTTATTGCACACATCAGATTATTGCACGCATCCCGTTATTGCACACATCAGATTATTGCACATATCAATTATTGCACACATCTTGTTATTACACACATCCCGTTATTGCACACACCAGATTATTGCACACATCAGATTATTGCACATATCAATTATTGCACACATCTTGTTATTACACACATCTTGTTATTGCACACATCAGATTATTGCACACATCCCGTTATTGCACACATCAGATTATTGCACATATCAATTATTGCACACATGTTGTTATTACACACATCTTGTTTTTGCACACATCAGATTATTGAACGCATCCTGTTATTGCACAATTTTCGTTATTGCAGATTCAAAGCGACAGTAGGAATGGTTAAGGTCCTATATTTGGCAGAGCTGTTTTTTAATCTCTCTTGGTATCTTATTGTGTGTTTTTAATGCCCTGTGGGATTTTAACTGGATTATTTTATGTTTACGTAGATTTTAATGTTCATGATTTAAGCTTGATGTGGGTCGTGAGGCGCTTTGTGTTGCCTTGTGTAAGAAGGGCGCTCTACAAGTTGATTGATTGATTGAGCTTGGCCAACAAATGCAATTCTCCCAGCACTTGATTTCTCGGACGTGATTTTTGTAAAGACTTTTAAAAAAAACATCAAATTTGCGAACACAAATTATTATTATTATACAGAATCAAACAGTTCAAACACAAGAAATGCAATGATAAAAAACGAAGAGACATTGGTTCATAAGCGGCAGACGACGAATGTCTATAAATGTCGTTAAATGTTGAGTGTCCTGGATCATAACCACTCAGTCAGTCTCATAAAGTCACAAAAATGTGCCAAAACAGTATATTTGACGATAGATACTGTATATGTTTTTCTATCTTGCTTTGTTTCTTTAGTGCTGTTACGGGCCATGACAATGATCGTAACCATGGTGCCTTGAAGTGGGCGGAGTTAAGGTTTTCAGGACACATTTAAAATCCCTGGAGCAGTTTTGAAAATTACCAAGTTCCCATAGTTTGAGGACAGGGCTCACTCGTGACCTGGTAACTATTTTCCACAGTGCGCGGGTTTCAACTGAAAGACACATCATTAAAAACTTTTTTCTTTAACTCTGAAATAATTTTAAAAGTAATAATGCAGAGTCCCGGATGGAGTGAAAATGTAAAAAAAATAAAAGTAAACCCTTGTACTTGAGTGTGTTCACAGTAAAGTGGCAATTGAAGTATCTGGACTTTAAAAGGTTATAACTTAAAAACTAAAATTACTTTCATAGATTGGAAAAAAGATTTCAAACACAGACACATTGAAGAGATAGTGTGGAAAAAATCAAAAGGAAAGATTGACATAAAAATGTTTAGCAACATTTTAAACGACCAAATTAGCCTCTGATTGGACCATTCTACTGTGACGCCAGTTACATAGAAAATAAAATGTCCTCAGTCTGAAAAAGCAGAATATGAAATCCCACAAGATTTACATGGTTAACACAATATAAGTAAATCACTTGATATAAAAAGGAATCGTAAAAAAAATACAAATTCATTAATTAATTAAATGACCCCTGAAAAATGTATAACGGACGTGATGAGGGCGGTCCTCTTTTCTCTAAAAATTAAACTTGAGAAAAAAAAAATCTGGTCTGTTTTCACATTTAATTGGTTGACAATATGAAAGTATCACTTTGCATCTACTTTGTGTAAAAAAATAGAATCTCTTAATCAAATGTGGACATCTGAAAATACCTATCAAACTTCCACAAAGCCCATTCCGTCAAATCATCACGTCCGTTCCATAAAATAAACAGGGCCGCTATAGGAAACTTGTCTAATGTATAAAACAGTTATGTTCTAGCAACTTCTAATGGACAGAGGAGGTGCTTGGTAACATGCAAAACATAAAATATCTTCTGATTATTAAAATCTATTTTTTGGCCTTTTGTCACACTTTTGTGTCCTTTAGTGTGAACAAGCCCACTTTCCTTGTGTCAAATTGACCCAGCACCGTGATTCAAAAATACTCTAAAAAAATAATTCCAAGCTGAATTTTTATGATTTTTTTCTTGATTGACCTGACCCAGACCCTTTTATGTCCTAATTTAGGGTATTTTTCTTCAACTTTGAATCACTGCGGGTCTTTTTGACTCAAAGACACCACAAAAGGGGTAAAAACTTACATCACACACTCAAGAAGCCAATAACGGTTAGCTCCATAATCATATAGAAGTGTTTTATAGCAGTCCAAAGTCTTTGTTTTATGGTCGCAGCTAAGGCCTCCACCTTCCTGGACTCGTGTGACTTTGAGCGAGAGAATATCTGTGGGATGATCCAAGGACCTGGAGACACAGCGGACTGGACCCGGGTCTCCGCAGCCGCTGGAGGTCCCACCACCGACTACTCCAACCTGGGCAAATGTACAGGCAAGTATAGTGCACCAAGCATTTACGTTTGTCCAAGGCATCTGAAGACAAAACATTAAAAATATTAAAGGGGATTTCATTAGATTAGGTTTCCATAATCTTGCCGCCCCGTAGCACCCTCGGTTACAAATATATAACGTAAAGTTCAACGGTTATGGCAAAATAAGTATGACTTTATGGTTGAATACATTTCATTGATGCAGGTACCCAAGAAGCCAAAGAAGCTAATATGCTACGTTGCTAAATTTGGTGATTTAATGCTGCTTTCCAAAAATAGCAAAAATAATTTTTTTTTTCTATTTTTATGTCTGGGTTCTACGGGGTTTACAAACATTATTGTGTGTAGCAGATATTTAAGGCGTCTATAAGTTTTAGCTTCTGCCTATTTCCTTTTTCAGACCTTCTTTTGCCCCTTGTTCCCGAAGTGCCTGAAATTGTTTTTGAATTGTAAAAAATGTCTGAAATAAATTGACACTGACACTGATTGACAAACTATAGCATTCATTTCAATTTGATTTATTCTTTGTATAGCTTGTGTTTTGTGTTACATCCTCTTGTCGGGCGGTCTGCAAACGGAGCTTGACTTAAGGAAGAGTTACATGTTCATTAATACACATTGTTCCTCCTTTATCTCCAAATTAATAAACTTATATTCTTAAATAACAGTATTTTATTTAATCATTTATTCATATGTTATTCTTTGCCAGAGAAGGCAATGCTAATATTAAATATAAGTATTTTGTTTGTCAATAATTGTCAGGTAACTAGCCCCTTCCATCGCCACTAATCATTCTCGCACAAACCAGACTCATACTTAGACAGCCGCCCTACTGTGGCACCCGGGGTTCCCAGAGGTCTCCCATCACAGTACAAACCCAGGCCCTGATCTGCTTAGTTTCTGAGGTCTGATGGGGTCTGGCTTTTCACAGCAAGTGGCCTATAATAATGGAGTGGATTAGCTAAAAAGAAATCAAGGAATGTTGTTAACGAGGGATTCATTTTATGACAAAAACTCAAAAAAGGCAATCTTGTCAATAGTACAAGGCCCTTTAAAGTGACATGTGCTTTGTTCTTCTGTAGGTTCTGGCTTCTTCATGCATTTTGACACGGCTTCGTCCAAAACTGGAGACCGTGCCTTGTTGGAGAGCCGCCTGCTGTACCCAAAGAGAGGCTTCCAGTGCCTGCAGTTCTTCTTCTACAACAGCGCCAGCTCCGAGGACACGCTCAAGATCTACGTCCGGGAATACGACAAGGAGCATCCCAACGGACAGCTCCGCCTGGTCGCCACCATCGACGGTGAGGACGCCGTTTCACGTCAAGATGGAGTCATATGAGTTCGTTGATGGTGATATTGTGGGGCTAAAATGCATCACTGTGAGCATAAGCTGTTAATAATATTGTCTTATTTTTAAAGCTGGGATACCTAACTTTTAAACTACCAAAAAAGGATCTATGCCATATAACCCATGTAACTAGTTCCTAACTCTAAGTCAGTCATATATCTATAGATCAGCTTTTTCAGGCAGAGAAGTGAAAAAGGGAAGGACCACCCTCACTCAGCCAATCAGAACAATGCACTTCATGGCCTTTTTCCTAGCTTTAACAGCTTTAACAAAAAGTTTATAAATAAGGCTTAGTAGGTTCTTTTGGTAAGGAAGAAAAAGTGGATTAAATTCCTTTATATCTGTCCTGTTTCTGTTTCCTATTTTTCTTGGGTAGGTGGCTAGCAATAATAACAACAACAAAAACAGATTGCATTGATTGTAATGTAAATAAATAATATTAAAAAAGGACAAAAGTGTAATTAAGATAGTGCTGTTTAACGACCTGATTCCATAACTAAGCTTCTTGGCATTGTTTGTCTCCATTTAAAGAACCTTCTAAGCCTTAATTCTAAAGAAAACATAAGGAAACGTTTTACATTTAAACGTTCATCAGTTTTCATAAATGTCTGATAAAAATACCGACTGTGTCTTCCCATCCTCAGGTCCCCCGCAGGATCTCTGGCAGTTGCACCACGTAAGTTTGGACGTAAAGAAAAAATTCCGAGTGGTTTTCGAAGGCACCAGAGAGAGAGTGGGAGCCACACCTGCAGGCGGTATGTCGCTGGATGACATCAACCTGTCCGAGACCACCTGCCCCGAGTTCGTCTGGAGAGTGCAGAACTTCAGCCACGTCATGGACACCGTGGCGGAGGACAAGGCCATCTTCAGCCCCCCCTTCACTTCCAAGGAGGGCTACTCTTTCCAGATGAAGCTGTACCCCAACGGGAAAGCCGGAAACCCCGGGGAGCTGTCGGCCTACGCCAACCTGGTGTCACGCCCGGGCGACACGGGGCAGAAGTGGCCGTGTCCATGGAAACAGATGACCATGATGCTTATGGACCAGAACCCGCACATCCAGAAGAGAATGTCCAATCAAAGAAGTGTGACCACCGACCCCAACAAAAAGACAAGTGAGAGCAAAATATGAGCTTGTTTTGGGTAGAATTAAATGTTAAAGGGTATGCAACTTTTCGTCAAGCGCCTGATTGGACTGTACCTCTGTATACAGTAGTATCACATGTGTAAAACATTACTATTTTTATTGCTCAAAAACCTGAATCATTCAAACAGTCTCCTAGTGATGCCTCTTGCTTGTCTCCAATGTAGATAGATAAGTGGTTGAGTGGTTAGCACTCTTGTTTCTCAGTAAAAAGGTCCTGGGTTTCAATCCTGGTCAGAGAGGTCTTTCTAAGTAGAGTTTGCATGTTCTCTCTGTGTTACAACCATACCAATGTAGAGACCCCCTTGAAATTTAAGTGAGGCTTTTTTGGTTTAAATTTAATGTACCATAGTTGGCTTTAGAACTTTAGCTTTCAATAAGTTTACTCCTCTGTCAAAAACACAAACAAACCCCACCCAAAAATAAATAAATAAATAAGTAATTATGTTATTTAAAGCTGGGGAACCGGTCTTTCAAACCAGTCATTGAATCCATCAAACTATTTCCTTTTTATCACTAGTGTTCACATGCACATGTACTTTCAGACTAATCACGTATTTAGAAACGCTTTTTCAAACAGAAATAATATTAAAAATGGCCAATCAAATCTCAGCAGTAGAGTATGTAAACGTTTTTTTTTAATTTATTTTTTTATAAAATGGACCCGTAGAATGTTGTGGACTGATATGTTCACATATTGCTTTTTTTAAAGATTCAGCTCAATTCAATTCATTTATTTTTGTATAGCCCTAAATCGAAGGATTATAGGAAGTTACCGATGTGCCAACATAGATCAAAGAATCAAACTGTTTTACCACAGAAGATGCAATGATTATAAACACACATTGGAGTCATTGGTCCAGTATGGGATGGATGAGCAACAATGTCCATAAATGTCCTTAAGTGTCCTGGATCACCGCTGTCCCTAGACCTCCTGCATCAACGTGGAACAACTAAAACCTTGGGGACGCGCACATTAAGGGAGGGAGATAATCAGAAAATCAGTAAGTACAACAGAGCTCTAACAAATTCTCCTTTTCCAGCTTCGGGTCAGTTATTCTGGGATGATCCGTGTAAAGTGGGTAAAGAGGTGCCGGCCCCCGATGGGACCAAGTATTGCCGTGGGCCTGGATCTGGGACCGCGG
This sequence comes from Knipowitschia caucasica, assembly GCA_964034765.1. NCBI lineage: Eukaryota > Metazoa > Chordata > Actinopteri > Gobiiformes > Gobiidae > Knipowitschia > Knipowitschia caucasica. The sequence continues at coordinate 10,246,524 of OZ035836.1, forward strand.
CGTACCTGACCCACCTCCGTGCCAGGAGCCGGGACTTCATCAAAGGAGGCGATGCCATCTTTCTGCTCACCATGGAGGGTAAAGCGCTTCATTAAATGGCCCCCAGACTTAAAACAGTGATGTATCAAACGATGGGAACAGATCAGGTGTGATTAGGCCGCTGTCGGGAGCAGTGCATGTTACGAATTCCATTATCTTGCTTTTTGCTAGTTCTGTCGTCTACTCTTTCCCCTCTATTCTATTTTGTATTTGCCCTCACAATAACACACGAGACAGATTTAACAAAAGTAACACAGAAATTACTGTAAGAATATCAAGGTTATAAGTTCGTATGGTTTTATGAAGCAAAAAAGGTAGGTTCTCAAGATTTAAAGTAGCAATAAAGTAAGATTTTCATGTTAAATCATCATTAAATGGCCCTAATCTGTCAAAAGGCATTAACAAAACAAGCTCTTTTTAAATACTTCTTTATCTGATAACAGTAGTGTGGAGGAATATTACACCCCAATGCAGTAGAAAAACTCAAAGATGTTTGTCATAGTCAAAAGCGTAAGTTTATTAAAACACACGCGCGTGAGGAGAGAAGCAGACACATACCAACAGGTCGTATCTCCTAGCTCTGGGGGCCGAGCCCCCAGTCTCGTGTATACAGAGCAACAAGAAAGTCAGTCCCGCCCACAACAGATTGGAGGGGGCCACAGCCTGCTCCACACAGGAAGCGCCGGCACCACCCCCTATGGTGTGTCCTGCATGGGGTGTGAGCAGACAAGACAATGGCCATAATATGGAGGAGGCAAAAGGGTGTGACAGGGCAGCAGGGACCTTCAGGAAGCACAGCATGGCGTCAGAAGGGCGTCTCTGCATCTGAAAGGCCCTCCACGTCCGCGTATTGGCTGTGGCTGGTTATGATGTGTGACTACTCTGAAAACTGTCATCACAATCCCCTCTTTTGATAATTCAAAACCATTTTTGCATTAATCAGTTAAATAACAGAGACATCATAATCACATCACCTTCAAGCTTGAAACACTTAACTTATTGCTGTCCAAAGTGGACAAGAAAAGAAACATGCTTGTCAAAAGAAGAAAGAGCACGTTATAATAACACAATGGATCCGGACAGCGGTAAGAGAAGACAATATTAACATAATGAACACAGTCATTGGCACCGCTCCCTATCAGCGTGTGTGTAGCGTTAGTGGTCATTGCGATGTTTGGTCTTGGAGCGGCAAGCTTGAGCACGCTCCAGATCGGCCAGAGGGAGCAGGCTCTGGAGAAATCTTTGGAATGAGCAGCAGCTCTGCATACTTGCTGCAGCTGAGCAGAGCGCTCAGGGCCTTCATGGTTCCCAGGTTTTGGGGTCCGGGGGCTGGGGAGTTGGGCAAAGGGGGGTTGCCTCGGCAACGCTGGGATTCTCTGGGTGTTGTTGTTGGCCTGCTTCACCGACGGGGGTCGCACGCCTGCCGACCTCTGCAGCGTAGGGAGCCCGGATGGGCCTGGTCCGTCCGCGCCCTCGGTGTCCTCGTCTATGGCCCTCAGTGGCAGCGCCGCACGACAGTGGTTGGCGTGGATCCAAGTTGTCCTCTCCGCGACCTTAACGGCAGTGTCCGTCACCAGGAGGACGAGGAATGGGCCGAGCCAGCGCTTGGACCGCCAATGCTTTCGTCTCGTTTCCTTCACCAGGACCCAGTCGCCTGGCTTGATCCTGTGTGGAGCCGCCTGCGCAGCCTGTGGCAGCGCGCTCCGGACCTTGGCATAAATAGAGGACAAAAGTGCATTAATTTCCTTACAATAGGACAGCATGTCATCACACAAAGAGGTGCTTGGCAGATCTCTGTTCAGGGGTCCCGCGCCCAAGTTGGGTGGATCTGGCCCAGAGGGTTTCGAATGGGATCGATGCCCAGAAATTCACCCACTTCCTCATGACTTTTGCTACAAAGTGGCTGCCTTTGTCACTAGAGATTTTCCCTCGGGACACCCCAATGCATAATTTTTTTTTTTTGTGGGCAGAGCTTTCCCCACCGCGTTGCTTGTGGCGTGTATGCCTGCAAATACTTCAGTCCATTTGAACCAGAGATCCGCCAGACCCAGACAGTATTACTTACCTTGGCATGGTGTGAGTTCAACAAAAGTCCCTTTGGACATGTTGAAATGGGCGCAGGGGCGGAGGATGAGCAGCCTGTTGGATACTTTTGGGACTTACCTGGGTTATGCGCGAGGCATATAGCGCATGTTTGGCAGAATCTCTGTGCAAATGCCGTAAACCCCTTTGTATACCAATTTTGTGTGATTAATTCACACATCATCCCTCCTTTCGAGGCCTGGTCTCGACCATGTGCTAAAATTGCAAACTGTCTGAAGAAATGCCGTGGTAGGCACGGTTTGCTGCCTGGTCCCAGCCACACACACCATGCCGTCGTCGAGCCCCATTCCCCTCTCACAGCAGCGTCTCTGCTGAAGTAGCCAGTGCCTGCATCGCTGACAGAGGAGAAAATATCAACGTCTTGAGTGAGGTAGTGTGTGTGTGTGTAGAGGTGCGTATGCCGCTCCCTTGTCCGCGCGCCGATTCCCTGCAGAGATGGGATCAGCGGCATTATTGTGGCCCTCAGTGGCATTTGCATACAGCGATCTCTAAGGGCAACATTACAGCTGTCAGCAGCCGTTCAACCAGAGTCTATAGTATCAAAATCAGAACACACAGCATAGCCGACTCGGTTCTTCCCAGTGTTGTCACGTTACGCGGCTCCGTCTGTATAAACAACAATCAAGTCAGGATTAGTCAGAGGCGCCTCTTTCAGGTCTGGCCTGGGAGTGCATCTCTGTTCTCTTGTGGCGATACAGCAGCGTCTCCCCTTTGTACCCCAGCCAACGAGCCGCAGAAAGGCGAGAGGCCCTCTGCTCTAGCAGGATCAGGGACACAGCATGGGGCACAAGCAAAGTTAATTCAGTGTATCCCACAAGGTCACGTGATGCTAGGGCCGCTTTCTCAGCGGCAGCCACAGTCTGCAGGCAGCGAGGCAATCCTGCTGCCACGGCATTGAAGTAAGCAGTGGGTCTGTGGCCCTCCGTGAGACTGCAAAAGTACCGACTGTTCCGTTCATCTCCAGTTGCTTTGTCCCGGATCGTCCTCAATTCATATTGTGGGCTTTGGTGCCCAGGTAGATGCTCATTTCCTCATGGTCCATACTACTGTCATCCCTAAAGCAGGGGTAGTTATCTCTCATCTGAAAGAGAAATATTAGAACACAAAAAACACAAAAAATGCCCACTTTCGCTTGTCAATCTTTTTTCCAATTGGGCAAAACATAACTGCATTGACAGACGGTGTTTGACATCAGGGCGGAGGCTGTAGCCAAATACAGAACAACAAAATGTATATTTCTAATTTTATACTCCCCTAAATGTGAGTTTACAAACCAAGTTGTCCTTCAGCCAACGACAGCTCACTGCGGTTGGACTGTGTCGCTGTCAGGACAAACAGCACAGGGAGGAACTTCCAATATCTTCATATTTCATCTCCGAGTACTTTCCGCAGAGTACTTTCCTCAGAGTACTCATCCCAGAGTACTCTCACTTGTACACCTGTTCAATAAAGCTTGTTATCTTTGAATCTCTAGTACTTACACCGTATGCTGCTGACAAAAAACAACCATTCCATGATCACATTAAAACATTACAGACACATTTGTTATTCCATGATTCCGTTCAGCATTCCTCATTTCACACATCACACTCATATCACAGTCATATCACAGGCCGATTTCCCACGTTAGTATTTTGGTCCAGTTTGTTAAGGTCAGCGTAGTGTACTTTGACATGACACACAAACATATAACATACACAAAACATATAACACACAAACATGTAACACACACAAACACATAGACAACACAGAAGGCCTGTAATTTTAACTTTGTTATATTTTCCATGTCCAATTACAATTGTCTCATGAGTTATTCCTATTGTTGCAACTTCCAGAGCCTGCAGAACATGCAAAGCTTTTTAAGAGATTTTTCCTAAAAAAAAAAGAAATCCATTTCCAACTTTAGTGTTTACCACGTGGTACTTGGGCTTATCACAAATGGTTGTGTCCCCTATATCTCTAATGAGCTCTTGTTACGAAAATTTAGCTTAAAGGTATATAATAACTTCACTTACAATGGCACTATGCACCTTCCAAATAATCTTAAATCACACAAAGAGGTGCTTCGCAAATCTATCAATCCTATTAAGCACATGCATTATTTACATGAAATATCACAATTTTAAAAGCTGATGACTCGAAATAGAACATGCTTGTTCTTTCAACTGTCCCTGTAGTACCACGCTCGGTCCAGCTGGTGGCGCTAATGCTAGCTTCAGTGGCTTCCGCATTGTGCGAGCTTCCTGTTTACATTCTGATGCTGTGGCTAACGGCTAATGTAGCAGCTAATGTAGCTAACAGCTAGCGGGGAACACGTTGTTTGTATCAGAGCAATGAGAGCAATGTGTGAGACGTGTCTTCCCCCAAAGTGCAGCGGCTCAGTGGGACACGAGTGTGTGCTCTGGCGATTTAAATAAACTCTGATTCTTGAACGTTTGAAGTGTTATAGCAACAGCACCAACTGTGAGCATCAGCATCAGGCCAGAGGGAGACTGTTAGCACTAGGTTAGCTTCGAAATGGCTGCTCAACACCACAGACCCGCGGTTAGCACGTAGTTAAATCGGATTTTTAAAAGAAAATAAATCACCCCAAATGTAAACCTCGAACCGATGATCAAAATCGATTAATTCCCCATCCCTAACTGAAGCCCTGTGTTTTGTAAAACGACCGCTCACTTTAGAACGGACCAATAATCATCCAGAATTTTAACTTTTACCCCACAGATTGTTAGCGTATATATATATACGGGAATGCAGCATGAATTATCTCTAACGAGTGCCAATTGCAATTTGTTTAAAAACTTACATGAGCGGTCGCTTTGGACGAATGTGTTGGTTTGGTCCGTGGCTTGTGTTTCCTCCGTGCCCTGCCTTGCCGTCCTCTGTCCCCGTGTTTCTGCCTTTAACGCCTCCTCCGGTACAGACCTTCGACGCATATCGAGCACACAGTCTTTCAAGCCGGGCTGTAGAAGTCTTTCAAAGTCCGCAGCAGGCCCAGACAGCATCTACAGATTTAAAAATCCAAGAGACAACTTTTGGTCCATCCTGTACATCTTGGAGAGACCAGGGGCAGCCTGTGCTCAATGGCTTCTTCTGTTTGCGGTGGGGGAACAACTTTCCACGGGCATTTGGTATATCACGCTGCCTCCTCCGGTGAGAGCAGTCACGGGATTTAGAGCAGTTTGTCTCTGGCCTCCAAAGCAGTGGTCGGTGTCTCACATATTAGCTTCCCCGCTTTTTCTTCAGCGGTTTCCTGAGCATGTTTCTGCTTCCGCCACTTCTTCTTCTGCTCCCGGGTTTGGTCCCACTTCTCGCGGGGTCTCAGCTGGTGCTAGCGCCGCCTGTGGTTGGGGCGTGGGGCTTTGGGGCAGAGAGCAGGGCGCAGAGGAAAACGCCAACAGACCTGAGGGAAATAGGAAAAAGAGGGAAAAGTAGTCTGCTCATTTTTTAAAAACCCTACGCCTTGTTTGGGTGCACACTCATTGTTATAGGGGGGAAAGGGGGGGGGTAGGGTGGGGGGATGTGTGTGTGTGTGTGTGTGTGTTTCTCCGCTTCGGTGAAGAGCGGAGAAGCTATTGTTTTACATATTTCTTTCTCTAACTAACCTCTTTAGCCGTGATATTCTCAAAACCAAGTATATTTTTTTTTTTTCTTCCCTTCTTCTTCTAAGTTTATCACGCAAGATGCGTAAATGATTCGGAGACATATAGCATAGCTTGCATCTTCTAGATTGAATTTTTACCCATTTCCTTGTAAGAATATAGGCCTAACCCGCTCAGTGTCTTCCCTGCTCCTACCCACTTTGGGGCGCTCCATTCCCCCCCCGTGGGTTCTATATACCCAACGAGCGCGCGTTCTTGAAATGGACCGGTTCCGGCTGAGGACACTTGGAGAAATCAGGGTCGTCTACAGGACGATACTGACGCGCAGCCGCTAGCTTCAATCTAGAACAAAAAGACCCCAAAAAAATCCCGCACAGTCTATGCTGTGGCAGTGAATGAAATACCCCAAAAATACATAAATAAACAAATCCCCGTGTACACTTAAGCGCTGCCCTGGGCTCCTTTACGCAGTTGAAAAGACAAACTCACCAGATTAGTTAAATTGCAAGCATTGTGTAGGGCGGCCATTTTGTGGCCATGTGGTCCTTTGTCCTCTGTCCATGTGTCTTATGTGTTAAGTGTTTGTCTGTTTAAGCTCAAACTAAACTGACAAAACAAACTCACCCAATTAGGTTCTTTTGGTCTTGTGTGGCAAAAAGACTCCTTCCGTGCGCAGGACGAGCATGCTCTCCTCTCCTTTGTCTCCAAATAGAGCAGAGGCTGGTGCGTCCAGGTCGGCCAAACAAAGCCGCTCGTCCTCGCCAAAAGTGTCCATACCAAGACATGTCAGCAACGCCAAATTGTGGAGGAATATTACACCCCAATGCAGTAGAAAAACTCAAAGATGTTTGTCATAGTCAAAAGCGTAAGTTTATTAAAACACACGCGCGTGAGGAGAGAAGCAGACACATACCAACAGGTCGTATCTCCTAGCTCTGGGGGCCGAGCCCCCAGTCTCGTGTATACAGAGCAACAAGAAAGTCAGTCCCGCCCACAACAGATTGGAGGGGGCCACAGCCTGCTCCACACAGGAAGCGCCGGCACCACCCCCTATGGTGTGTCCTGCATGGGGTGTGAGCAGACAAGACAATGGCCATAATATGGAGGAGGCAAAAGGGTGTGACAGGGCAGCAGGGACCTTCAGGAAGCACAGCATGGCGTCAGAAGGGCGTCTCTGCATCTGAAAGGCCCTCCACGTCCGCGTATTGGCTGTGGCTGGTTATGATGTGTGACTACTCTGAAAACTGTCATCACAGTAGTTCAGAGATATTTGGATTTCAAAAGTAGTTTTACAGCTCCTAAATCTTGTTATTGTTTTCATTTTGATGTCCCACCCTCCATCGTTTTACCAATCAGAAAGTCCGTGATCCGGGCGCCAGAACTCACTGCGTCGAGCTAATCTCACTGGTGAAGTAACATGTGGCCGCAGAACTAAAAAAAAAACAAAAAAAGTCTTGTTATTATACTCAAATCATTAACGACAAAACAAGGAATAAAACCAGGATTTCTGTGTTTGTGAAAAATGTGTTGGTTATAGATTTGTTGTTGACAAAATTCTTTCTTCAGATATTATGGTCCCAGCTTGGATTGGATGGATTTGAAAGGTATTTTTGCTGAATTTGGACGCAGCATTTATCATATATTGGTTTCCCGTTTTGAGTTGAATTGCACCATTATAAACTTTTGAATTTCATAATAATTTTCCGAGTTTCACCTGTAGATTAGTCTTTGAGGCTTGATGTTGATGAAAAATATGAATGTAATTTCACACTTTAAGGCGTTTCATTACATCTTTTATGTGTCCATGTAAATGATTTCACATTCATTAAACATGAAATGCCAAAGTAAGTCTCATGGTTATGTTTGAGGGCCAGAACGAACCTACTTTGTCCATAAATGCTGCACAGATGTAAACAAAACATATAACTTTATATGTCTTGCACTATGCAATATTTTAGAGTTACTTTATTACGCTAAAGCCAGAGACAAAACCTGAATTATTCAAACTATAGAAGTCTCCTCGTGATGCCTTTTGCTTGTTTCCAATGTAGATGAGTAAATGGCTGAGTGGATAGCACTCCAAGATCCTGGGTTCCAATCCCAGTCAGAGCAGGGCCTTTCTGAGTGGAGTTTTCCAGGTTTCCTCCGGGTGCTCCGGTTTTCCCTACCACTAAAAACATGCACAATAGGTCTGAATGGATGGTGTTGAATGGAGGCTTTCATGCTCCAGTGTGTTTGGCGTCTCGCTCCTTGAACTCTGAACTTTGTAAAGCGTTTCGTGTGACCTAGGTTTGTAAAAATGCGCTATATGAATAAAGTTGACTCACTTCTTGATTATGCTAATTACAGATTTGACTTTACTTTAGTTATTGTTAATTTATCTTCCTCATTCCTACTGTTCTGTAACAATCATGCTACACTGACATGTCCCCATTAAGATATCGTAATCTAAATCTCTTCATTCCAATAATATTCCTCCAAAAAGATACTAAGAGCCGTTTCTTGTGTTTCCATTTCAGACGTGGCCCATTTGACCGTGTCGCAGCCCATTCCACCGACCACCGCGGGACCCCCCACCACCACCGCCGCCACCACCAACGGCACCACGCCCGACCTGTGCGGGAGCGTGCTGTGTTTGAACCAGGGCGTGTGCGTGATGGAGGAGGCCGCCCCCGTGTGCAGGTAAGCTCCTCATACTGCATCTGCGAGAATACTAATGCTGCGTTTAATCTCCCACATCTTTGATTTGAAAACATGAAAAGAAGTTGAATCATTGAGGCTCGGTGCGTGCCTTTGGAGCTGCACGGACCGGACTCTTACCTGTTGCGTCAGTTTTTATGTGAAAGATCCGTGCTTCTCAACCGGGCTTTTGCATGAGAAATGTGTGTGTGTGTGTGTGTGTGTGTGTGTGTGTGTGTGTGTGTGTGTGTGTGTGTGTGTGTGTGTGTGTGTGTGTGTGTGTGTGTGTGTGTGTGAGAGAGTGTGTGTGTGGAGACATATGTAATGTAAATGGAAAAGAAATGTAAGCGCGCAAATAAAAGGCCAATTATTTTCTTTGGTGAGAGTTGGTGTGAAATGTATGAGATGACCGTTAAAACAGATCTAGATGAGCTACATTTACACAAACTTCCAACTTGAAAATATCTATTTTAGCCAATAGAAAAAGGGATAATGTCTAATGTTTTATCTTCATTGTGTCCTTGGACAAGACTCTTAACCCTACTTTGCCCATGTGTGGCCATACTTGCATGCAAAAAGCCAGATCCTGTCAGACCTCTGAAACTGTGCAGGGCTGGGCCTGGTTAGTGCTGTGATGGGAGACCTCTGGGGATACCAGGTGCCACAGTCGGGCTGCTGTGACTGTGATGTGCCAAACTGACGTTATATCCTTAGGCAAGACACTTCACCCACATCTTTGAGTGTCCAACAAAGCGCTATATAAAAGCGATGCTTTTATATTATTATTTTGTGGTGCCACCCGCACGTAAATGCCTGGGAGACCTTTGGGACCAGAGGGATGACGTTTTGTCCTTACGCAAGACACTGAACTAACATTACCTAGTATGAGTCCGGTGAATGACTCGATACGTGGGGGGTATACGCCGCTGGTAAGTAGGAGGGGCCAATGGTACATACTGGTTGCCTCACTTCCATTATCTGACTCTGCCCCAAGGCATTTGTTTACCACCAGTATCAACGAGTGTCCAAAAATGCATTACTGTTGCATGAGGGCCCAGGAAACTGGGCAGAATACGAGTTAAGATATTTCTTATCGTTTGAAGTAAAATAATCTTGGTCCATGGGTAGTTCACTTCAGTTGTCAAGTCTGCTCACTGCAGTTCACAATTCAAGTCCTTTAGATTAGTCTTCATGTTTTACTGTATATAATAAAGAATATATTTATTTCATGTACTGTATTTGTCAAAATCACATGGATGTGTGTTGCAGGTGTGCGGTGGGCGATGACTGGTGGTACTACGGGGACAGCTGTCAGTATGAGGGCTCCCAGCAGGCGTCGACCAACCTGGTCCTGGCCTCGTCTCTGGGCGTGTTGGGAGCCATGCTGGTGGTCACTGTGGTCAGTGTGGTCTGCGTCAGGAAAAAGTACAAGAAGAAAAGTGACAACAACATGGTCTTGGAAAACGTGAATGCGGATAAAGCAACATGAATGGACTGACGAACATTACATTTTGGCCCCCTCTTGTGGTGGTTTGATGTCAATATCAGTCTGTTGTATCCGATTGTAGATATATTTCAAAATAAAGCCGTACACGATATGTTTTATATTCACAAATTTAAAATTTATTATACCAAATACAGGAACATCTGTGTAGATCTTTAGTGGATATAGTATTTGTATTACTGGAGTTGACACAGTCATGCCGGTGGTAAGAGTTACTGTAGGAGGGAGGTGGGACATATTGGGTGTCTGCATGTGTCTGCGTGTGTATGTGCATGCATATAGCCGTCTAATAGTGTCTCTAAATACAGTGATGACAACAGGACCTTGCAACCAAACAATGTGGACCATTTCTGTGTCTGTCGTTTTCATGAATGTCTGGGATTACTGCACATTTACATTAGTTTGAGTGTATGGATGTGTGTTCATATTTGTAGCTTCTAATATAGAGATAGTGTGACAGCAACCTCACATCCTTCTGCAACTACAACCTTCACCGACAAACAGGTATGCAGTTCCTTAAAAGCATCAGTATACAACATTACTCTTATTTACAGTCATTGGAAAACAAAAAAAATCATCATTTCTCTCAGAGAAGATTAGTAAAGTGACTGAGTCACAATAAAGAGTATGCAACTCCTAGGAGTTAGTATTTCAATTTCTACAAAAATTCTATGCCATTTTACAGGCCATGAGCTGTGATTTACTGAAGAAATACAGTATATAAGTGCCCTATCTACAACAGTTAAGAGTGGTTTCACTGGTGTACCTTGCAGTTCACTGATAATAAAAAGATTATGTAGGTTTTAAAAAGTTTTTCAGCAATGTCACTGGATTCACATTAAAAGATATGGTAAGTTTTACAAAACAAACAAAGAAACCAACCATGGAACGGTTATTTGTATTAACAAGAGTTGTGGCGAGCTAATGCTATTGCAAAGAGACTAGTGTTGATGACGAATCCGCTGGTTGTCTAGTGTAAAAAATACTCCACAGTTTGAGAAGGAACAGCTGTGGATATGTCCTTTTCAAAAGGGTTTACGCATCATTAAAGGGCTAGTTTGCTTGTTCTCTCCTTGGTACAAAGGTGTCCCAGTGCTGAAGGCTGCAGACGGAGCAGCCTCAGTGTGTTCAAAGAGGGGTGTCATAGTAGTCTGAGGCCGGCTCCGTCCCACTGGGTTTCTGCTGTTTCTGCTGATGCTGCTTCATGATCTCCTTCACCTCCTCCTCCAGCTCGGGCGGGATGATGAACTGGTCGTCGGGGTCGGGCTGCGCTGGTGCTGTAAAATACCCACCGGACTTCTTGGAGGGGGCGTCTGCGGCCACCTCGATCAGGTTGTGGCTTTTCTCTTGGCGGGCTACGGATCCGTTTGCTCTCCTGCTTTTGACCGGCACCTTCCCTGGGTCGCCGTGCCACGACTCGTCTCTCTCCATGCCGCTGTCGCTCTCCGCCATGTCTACCGCTTCCTCTGGTGGTTCGGGGGTACAGGGGGGCGGCGGGGGAGGAGGGGGGAGACTGAGCAGCAGAGGGCGCTCTTGAGTCTGTGGTAAATCCAGTTTGAGGCTGTGTATATCAGCCTCCACCTCCACCCGACTGCCGTTAGAAAAGACCCCGGCGATGGGCTCCTCGTCCTCGCTGTCCAGGCCGTTCTCGGACAGAGCGCTGGAGAAGGTGGCGCTAGAGAGCTGCCTCTGGAACGCCCCGGTCAGACACAGGGGGTGGACCGCACAGCAGCTGCGGGACGAGGGCAGCTCGGCGCCCGGGTACAAGTACTGACAGGGCTGGGAGCCGGAGTGGGGCTGGTGCTGCAGGGACAGGGCGTGGGCCGGGTGGTGCAGGTGCGGATGGTGAGCCTGGTCGTGGAGCAGCACTAAGGAGCTCTGTGGAGGCTCGTCCGAGGAGGCCGTAGAGCCCACCTCGCTGCTCATCTCGCTGGTGCTGATCTCGCTGCTGATCTCGCTGCAGGAGGACGGGGGAACGGGCAGGGAGCCGTCTGAGGGCCTCTCTTTCATGGCGTTGGAGGAGGAGGGGTAGGGGCCTAGGCCGGGGCTGGGAGGGGGCTGCGGAGGCTCCGAGCAGCAGCAGGAGCAGCAGTCTTCGCTCACGCTGAGCTGGACCACCACCGCGCTCAGACTGTCGGTGCAGCCGTAGCCCTGGGCCAGAGTGCAGAGCTTTTTGGCGGCTGCGAGGCCGTCAGGCACGTTTCGGACCGCTTCTACCGCTTCCTGGTGAGAGACGGCGTCCCACAAGCCCCTGCTGCCCACGATAAAGAACTCGTCCTGGGACGTGAGCGTGACTGTCTGGACGTGTGGGCAGGGGATGACTGACGGGTACAAGAAGGAGTAGCCCATGATCCGAGTGGAATCCGTCACACCGTTCACTTTGTTGTCCTTAAAGTGAAACAAGAGAAACATATCACATGTTTGCAGATTAAAATAAACGTACATTCCATTCTAACGGTTAGGAGACAAAAACTGTGAATAATTCTAATATTTTAGGGTTTTATGCAACTTTTTTTATTAATGCTTTTTCAAAATTTGCCAGTTTTCAGTCTTAGATTAAACGCTTTATTTCCTTCAAACACATTCCCTCCACAGTCCATTTCAGTGACAGATGATCACTTTTAAAAAAAATTCTTGCAAGCCATCAGCAAGAATTTACACAAATAGAAGTTCCTGGTAAAATAAATAGAAGGCCTGGTGTGAATCCTACATTTCTGCTTCAGTTACAGTATTTCGGCAACTAGATAAAACACTTGGAATGACCCTAACTGACACATAATCCTTCATTGTTGGGGAATTTTCAACAGTTTTAATCAAATGCAAATACAGTATACACTTTTCACATTTTTAAACTATAGTGCATTCAATATTTGAGAAGAGGAATTTCACTCTAATTACAGAGAGCATGGTGTACCTCTGTGACTATGGCCCTGTGCTGGCGGATGCGGCGGTACTCCTCCTCCAGCCCCACATTGTGCAGCACAGACAGGGGCATGGGCTTCCCGTCCCGGCAGAGGATGGCCTGGCACTTGCCCACGTTGGCAGCAGTGAGGGTGAAGCAGCCCCCGGGGTCCGTGGGGTCATGTCGGATGTGACACAAAGCTGCTGATCCTCCCAGCTTCTGTCCCGCTGTGCCCAGTTTCCTATGACACAACCAGAGAAAAACATTTTATTAAGTTTTATTCTTTATGTTGAAGTAACTTTTTATCTAACATAAATGATCCTGTAGGTCAATTATTTTCAGCCATCAACACTTGAAGATAGCATACAGTATATGGTTCTTTAACTTGTGATGCAACACTCTTAGTCTTAAGAAAAGTATTTTCAAAATCTGAAACGGCATTTTACCTGTATGAATACAAATAATTCATAAGGGAATTTTTACAAGTATTGAAACTAGATGCAGGTGACTTTAATAAGCTATAACTTGTCTATATAGGATCACATTTTACAAAATGTTGGGGGCTGAGTGAAGACCTGAAATATACAATGACAACAAATAACTCTCAATCTGGCTAAACTGTATGTCGAGTAAATGTATTGGTTCATAATAAATACCATTCAGTCCTCATAAAACATATTCACAGATATGGTTCTAATCTCTCAGCTGGCCTGGGAACGCCTCAGTATTCCCCTGGGTGAACTGCAAGAAGTCTGAGGTGTCTGAGGTGTTTAAAGCCACAAAGGTGTCACTTTTTCTCGACAAAATAGACAATTAGAAAAACTAGTTTTTACATTTTTTTAAAATTCTTGTTGTAGAGAATGGTCCACAGAATAACACGTTTTAATTTCATCATGACAGATCAATCCTTCCACCCTTAGTACAGTACAGATCCTTGCTTATCATTCTCACTATCAGGTGTGAAGGTCAGTGCATTCATAAAACAGGAGAAAACAAACTTCTTTAACCCCAGCCTGAATCAAACAAAGGAGATGGTACCTCTGCATGACGAGGAAGGTGTTGGTCATGTAGTCTTCCTCGCTCTTGGTCTTGTGCAGCTCTTCTGCCAGGACGTCGTTCATCGTGCACTGCAGCAGGTACGGCACCTCCACGTTCCTGTCTCCGTCAAACACGCCGTAGAGAGCCTCGCGGTTCCCACAGAAGCTGTTCACCGACAGCGCAGCGACGCACAGCCTGAGGAGACGCCGGAGACAAAAGACGTATGAGTGGAGCCGCTTTCAGACGCACAATAACGCCTTTTGTCTTGTTTGTGGCACCTGCGTGTAAGCCTCCTCCTGAGACATGAGACGTCACTCAAGAGACGCCATGATTCCTCTATCGGAAAATCTGATTGATACATACATTTTGATTGATTGCTGGGTTATTTTTTTTATTCCCCATATTAATGATCCCAATTCCAAATTAGATTAATCCTTTTATTTTTGGTTTCTTGTTGTTTTTGCTTTGCTTTTTCTTTCTCCAAAACATAAATAGGAAAGTGCAAATGTGTGGGTGTGTAATTATACATGGGTACAAATACTGGTAGTAGTTTTGGGCAGAGGGATGAAATTTAACTGTTTTTTTTCTACTGTTACCTGTTTATTTGGTGATAAATTAAAAAATAAAGTGGGAAAATCTGGCTGAAAGTGAGTGATTGTATACAAATAAGTAGAGGACCTTTCCTTTTTTACCTAATACAAACTTCTCAGTCTGACAGTTCAAGCTGAAGATAAAACTTTAAAACAGTTATCTTTTACCAGTCCCTTTAATTGTAAAACATTTTCGATTTGTCCAAAAAAGTAATTTATTTATTATTTATTTAGACTTTATTAAGGACACTTATGAAGGCAGCGGCTCCAAAGGAAATGAAATGATAAAATAAAAGGTATTATTGTTATTATTATTTAGAACATAACACACACTAACTGCTGGGTGTATATTGTTCCATTCGTAAATAATTCCCAAACAGCCAATCAGCTCACATGGACTTTCCTTGCTTAAATCACATGTTTTCTAATTTAATGCTGATAAGGTACTGGAAAAAAGCTGGTAAGTAATCATAAAAGGTGATTCTCAGCAAATTTTGCATTTCTTATCCATATTTTCTAAAACCATGTATATTTCTGAATATGGGACACTGTATTAATACAAAAAGAAAGCATTCTCCAACAATGATACATTTAAGTCCCGCCCCTAGGCAGAACTAGGACCACTAAGATTTACTGAAGAAGAAAAGTTTAACCAACCATTGAGGATTTTAAAGAGCGACTAAACACCTGTGCCCAGCCTTACTTCGCCCACATGAAGATTTGAAAATTTTCTCTAAAAAGGGCGTTGCCTGGAGGACCAAGGGACAAGAAGGGGGGCTTAGAGTTGGGCGTGGTCTGGGCTGTGATTGACAGCTCACTTGTCACACAAAAAAAAAACATTGTTGTCATTGCTGCTTAAAGCAATAGTTTACAGACCAGAAAGTCTCATTCCACCCTTGTTTACACACTAAGATAATTGTAAAGCTACACACCTGAACCTAATCACACTCAATAATCTCAGAATGACTCATGTAATTTAATTTTAATCCACTAGATGGCGCCAGAATACTCCAAACTGCAGCTGGGGCGTGTGTGAGAGTTGAATGGGTTCATATCACTGGCTCTGACAGACTGACGTCACACAAAACAACTGATGTCATAGAGAACTTCAGAGTCAATGGAGAGGCCAGAACCATATTCAAATGTAGTACCACCAAAAAGGTTGAGAGGGCACCACACAGAGTTTTTTGGCTCAAAAGTGATATTTTATCTAATTTGAACTAAAATGTCAAAAGAATGACCAGGATATGTAGACAGCACTACAATAAACATACTTATGCAGTGTATGAGTTAAAAAAAGTTGATTTGGTGTTTAGTTGCTCTTTAATTAATTTCTACTGATCAAAAATTAAAAAAATTAAAAAAGTTTCATCTTTCATAGTTTGAAAAGTAACTCTTCTGCTCATCATTAGCCGTTATCATCACTGCACAAAAACCTCATAGAAAGTCCGTCCAGAAGTGCTACAACAACATTCTAACACAATAATATTATAATTACACGCTTCTTGTTTGCAGAGGAAATTGTGTCACTCGGATAATTGCGACCTTTTCGACTCACGCATTATCCGCTCGCTCCATTCTTTCAAATAAACACATAATTACCTCCGACAGGGTGTTTCGTTTCCACCAGGGGCTGTTTGACTTTATCAAATCTAAAAGTTCATTCACAATATTTTCAGGAAAGTAGATTTTTTGCAGTCGATCCAAATCAGTGAATTATATCAGCTGAACCCAAGGATATTATGAAGGAATGAAACTAGAGAGAAACCTTAATCAGAAAATGGTTTGAAATCTTGTAAGAGAGGAGACTATTATGTTCTAGTTTGAAAAAATTCGAGAAGTAGGGATTGCTGCCTGATACACGAGTTTTAAAATCTTTCAATCATCTTTAAAACCAGGTGCAAAATGGTCTATAGAGACGTATTAAAACATGTCTATTGTAACATGGCTAAAGCTTTTAACATACGCACCAACACCAGCCCAACTGTCATTCCTTCTAGTGGAACAAATCTTATTATACAGTATTTCAGAATTATTCTTATTTGTATTGACCTTTATTTAACCAGGAAAGTCCCACTGAGACTCTCTTGTTCAGGGGGGGTCCTGGCCCCAGACAGAAGGGGATCAGGAGCGTGTTACAGGGGACTACTGTAT
Organism: Knipowitschia caucasica; assembly: GCA_964034765.1. NCBI lineage: Eukaryota > Metazoa > Chordata > Actinopteri > Gobiiformes > Gobiidae > Knipowitschia > Knipowitschia caucasica. Next base: position 10,263,135 of record OZ035836.1, read on the forward strand.
GTTACATGTTTTTAGTGGTAGGGGAAACTGGAGCACCTAAAGGAAACCCAGGACCTACTTGCTGTGAATCACAAGCGCTAACTAAGATTTCTGACACCAATTGCATTGTGCCTGTTCTTCTTTACCAGACAGCGATGGTGGCCACTTATCTACCATTGAACAACATGATTCATACAAGCAGGAGTCCGAGTCCCGACAAGAACCAGGAAGAACGATCACATTATTCCAGTTCTCAGGTCTCTTCACTGGGTTCCTGTGCTCAGTTTCTGTACGAGTCTCTCCATGGCCTCGCACCAAAGTACATTAGTGACATGTTAGTCCCACATGAACCGACCCGGACTCTGAGGAGCACTGGTACTGGCCTCCTGTTGGTGTCCAGAGACAGAACTAAAAAGTGGGTTGGCAGCGAAAATATGAGCGAGGCTTCTTCTCTGACAGAGTTTAAATTTCTTTTTGATGTACTGTGATTATTTATGATGTTGTTTCTATCTGGTTTTGCCTTACATTTGTCTTGCCTTGCATTCAATATTTCCCTCTTTGACTCATCCGACAGCGGACAGTGTGTGTTGTGTGGTGCATTAGTCAGAGACGGTTGGATCAGTGCGAAGGGGCAGTTTTCTCCTGGACCAGTCTCCACTCACTTGTTCTTGACGCCCGAGGCCTCTGTGTAACCATGGCTCCACACAGCAGGCCCACCAGACGCCTCATTCGAAGAGAAGGTCGGGGGCGGATCGATGCGGAAGCAGCGGATATTACTGTGAACAGGGCAAAACGTAAAGAAAAGATCAGCGCATCATCATTGTCTTGGAGCTCAGAAATCGAAAGGAGGTTTGTGTTATCGTCGTGCAGAAATGATTGAATGCATAAACAAATGTACCAGAAATCCCTATAGAAAAAATCAAATATGTCCTAGTGCATTGTCATCTGAGGGTAAACGATTCAATTCAATGTATTTGTGTATAGCTCTAAATCACAACAGCGGCCGTCCCGGAGGTCTTAACAAAGTTGTCGATTTGCCAATAAAAGATCAGAGAATCAAATGGCTCAAACACAGATATGTAATAATCACAAACACATAGGAGCTTATTGGTTCATGGGGAGTGGGAGACTAATGTTTATAAATGTTAATATATATCTTTAAATGTCCCAGTCAATGTTTGTCCTTAAACTCTCCTACATTGGTAAGGAACCACTCAAAAACCCAGTGGGAAAAAAATAACACTCTGGAACAACTATATACAAATAAAACAGGAATAAAAAGGACAAATATTTCTAGATGAATCACTGAGCCACTTCTGACCATGTTAACAAAAAGCATTTTGTCTCTCTTTCAAGATAAGCAACGCCCAGATCATTTTGAAACTAGTAAAACCAGCATGTAAAAAAACATTTGTAAAAACTTGGTCATGGTTTTCTTACTCATTTAGTTAAAGTTGTATAAATACTTACTTGAGCTGTTCTAAGGTCTTGTGGTCCAGGTTTAGGCGAGGATTTCCCGTCAGGTCCAGCTCTTGTAGTTTGGGCGGCAGATTCTCCGGGAGAGTTATTTCACTCAACTCATTGCAGCTGAGGTCCACACACTGCCACAAACAGATGAATATACAACATGCTTTTATGTATTTAGAGGAAAAAACGGGCTGTAGTGGCTATAGACAACATTAGATCATTAAGATTCCTTGTTGGTCTTTACATAAACTTTATAAAGGCATGACAAATTGGGTACCATGGCTCTCAGTTGCATTTCATTTGGTCGCTTTTCACATAAAATTTAGCCACTTTTGACCCATACTTCTATTTCTACTTGAGATATTTCAAGTTCTCTTTACTGAGTTGACAAGGTTTGAACATATTTGTTGTTTCGTGCACTGATGGTCATTACCAGTCAAGAAATTCAATGATTAACCCTTTTTTGGTAATCAGCAATTCTGCCGATTAATCGAGAAGTTGATTAGATCTCAAAAGACAATACAAAAAGTAGTGTCTTATCCAGATAGTTATGTAGTACTGAGCATGAATTTGACACAAAATCTAGATATGTAACTCAAAATTATACACATGTTGTTTGTGTATAATAAAATAAAAATAAAAAATTAAATTAAATTAGTTCCTTTTTATTAATTGACTATAAATAAATATACATACATTTGGATCCTTGTATATTGTCCCTTAAATGTCGGACTAGAGGAGTGGTGTGAACAGGGCACACCTTCATGTCCATGAGCTGCATGACCTCGGGGAAGACCTCGATGGCGTTGGAGTGGGCGATGAGCGTGTGCATGCGTCTGCAGTTCAGGATGGTCGTGGGCACCGTCTTCAGCATGTTTCCACTCAGATCCACCTCCTCCAGCTCCTCCAGTTTGGCCATTTTACTGTCGTGACAACACCAGGATAACAGGCAGATTATTTCCAAACTGTTACATATGACATTTAAAAACAAAAAAACGCGCCGCAGTCTGAAGATTCACAATAGTGTAAACAATGTAGACATAAAGAGCCAGGGATGTGTTTGAGCCAGGAGTTCTTCTTTATGGCATGGATGGATGGATGGAAGTAAACACAACTTTTGATGAGAGAACAATGATGTAGCATAAGCAAAAAGACAGTTATACAAACACAGCCCTCAGCCCCTTCTGTCTAAATGCTCTTATCTCAAACTCGTTACGCTATGACATCATGGACAGAGCTCATTTCTGCGTTTCTTAATCAACGTCAGTCAAACAACCTTCTATATGGATATTTTACTGGAAAAGCAGCATGACGTTTCCCACTTTAACCACTAGATGGAGTTGTTTCACTACTCAAATAATTGAATTGTCCTGTAGACAGTTTATCCACTCAAAAAACATGATTATTATATCAAATCTAAATAAGAATTGTTTTTGAAAATAAATCTAGAGAAATTATTTTACATTCAAAAACTTTTTACAACTCTTTCAATGGAGAAAACAACACATACGAAGCACAAAATAGTAAAATACCCCACATTTAAAGCCTTCTTGCTGGTTATACATGGCTTCTACAGTAGGTGTATAGACGTACCTGGCAGGAAAGGTCTGGAGGTGGTTGTAGGCCATGTGTAAGACCCGGAGGTGAGTGTGTCCCGTCAACATGGGCACACATTTGTCCGTGAGGCGGTTGTTGGTCAGGTAGAACTCCTGCAGGATGCTGTGGCTCTCCTCCGACAGGCTGGACGGGGGCAGGTGCTCCAGCTTGTTGGCCGATGCGTTGACGCTCCGCAAGCTGCAAATCACAGGACATTACAAGGGTGAAAATCCATTCTTATCTGTCTATTTAAAATCTAGTATTAAAACAAATCTAACAATGTATATATATTTACACACAATTAAATGCAGTTAATGACAAGTTAAAAACAAGTACAGTAATGTGGGTCGTTTTGTTTTTGCTATAAGAAAAAACTTTATTGATCTCATAATGGAGAAATTTACATCTATCCCTCTATAATTTATACTATCCCTACACACCTCAACCCGCTGAACTATGTATTCTTCATCAAAAGGTTAATCATAAGGTTGATCATAATCCGCCAGTAAAAGCATGTGGTTAAAGGAGCTATACGCAGTAATTGATAATATTTTGTTATTTTCTGTGTCTCCAAAAGTGTCAGCAGATACACATACACACTGACACACTTTCTTCTGTTTCTACACTAGTGATATCAGAATGTCATCTATCAATAACATCAGGATGGATTTCTGTCGTACTGAAAGAGCCCTGTTTTTTCACTATTTGGAAGACAAGCAGAAATCTAACAACAGACAAAGGATCTTTTGGCTTGCTTTGAAGTCTATTGTACCACAAACAATAACAGACATCAAGAAACAATTGACTGTATGTACCAGTCAAGACATTAATTTTAAATATTAAGAAATCCTTTGTTTTTGTTAGAATACATCTATACTATCCTCCTCTGCTCATATACACTCTGTGAATGAGTCTAGCATTTCTATTAGTATACTAACTAAATTCACAGGCAACCAGTACCTCTCAGATTTGAGGAACAGGTTGCAAGGCAGCTCGACCAGTTGATTGTGTTGCACATCCAGAACCTCCAGCAGAGGGCGCTCCACTCTGTCAGGCAGCCGCTGCAGCTGATTGTGTCCAGCACTCAGCTTCCTCACACTGTTGCTGCATAACAACCTGTGGCAATAAAAGGAGATGACATAATGATAAGTGATATAGATTGAAGCTTGTAATAGATCACTTTGATATTGAGCAATATCTTAAATGCGGCACCCCCCATATAATCTCTATATTGTGTTTCAGGCTGCGTCTAAATAGTCTGGCCGTCTAAAAAAAGGAGTAGAATGTGAGCCCAATGTGACAAAGAGGACAGCGCAAAGGCAGAGCAGAAGGCTTTTGGGGATGCTTAAAAAAAAAGGAACGAGCAGCGCCTCTAGTGGAACCTGCAGAAGAAATTCATCATCCTGACACTTGAGGTAGAAAATAAATCCGCAGACAACGGAAGGACACGTGGACTAAAAGAGAAAAACTTCAAATTATAAGTAGAGGCTTTGATGAACCAAAAAAAAAAACATCTCCGCGTTGGAAACTGACCTTCTCGAGAGGCTATATAAAGAGGAGGGGAATGGGGAGAGGATGCCGAGGTTACGTGGCCATGGCTGTGATTTATGAGACTCGGTTGGGGGGGAGAGATGACGGCTGGCACACGGCGCATGGGGAATAATGCATCGGCGAAGTCCATTTATAGGCTCCGGACGTGTCTCTGTGGCGCGTGAGGCTGAGAGAAGGGCTTACCGCGCGGGCAGCTCCGTGATGAGGTTGTGGCTCACGTCCAGGACTTCCAGCTTCTTTGCCTCGCACAGCCACTCGGGCAGGGACTCCACGCGGTTCCTGTGGGCGGGGGGGACAAGCCAGTGTTGAAGATAAATGATCCACAGTGCAGTTGGAACACATTTACATTTGTCCCGAAACAAATCGTAGGTTACACAGTATTGAAAGTTGCTTATAGGTGACCGGAGGTTGATTTGGGAGTAACGGATTCCGTGCCCGGCTTTCTCGTCATTTGACATGTAACTTTTACTGAAACTTTGATTTACAGCATTCCGATCATATTTACTTATATTTACTAAACTGTATGTTTCGTACTTGTCACCAATTACAAAACACAATGATGTCATGAAATTGATCCTGCATTGATCAATTTTCTTCCCTCTTCTGAAATAACTGCAGGCTTTTGGATGTACTTAGTGTTTTATAAGCATAACGGAGTGGTAGCAGTCCAAACAAATGTCAAGGTATAATATTGCATGATTAATAGCTTGTGTTTTCCGCAAGTTTCAGGGCACATGCGGTTAGCTCGGCACAGAACGCACCTTCTTGTCACAAACTACCTGAACTTTGACTTTCGCTTGTTTCTACAAGGTAGCTCTATATAAAATCATATGCCCATCGCTATAAGGGCAATTTACTGCTTTAAAGACTTGGCTGATAACATGCTTTGGTCTTCCAATTTTCCCTTCATAAAAAAGAAGCAGATAAATGAAAGTGTTTTGTCATTGTAATGGGGTTCCTAATCTTCACAAACAAGCAAACATCGGACGGCTTAGTTAAATAGAGATGACCATGGGAGTGGGTTAACTTTTAACTCCAATCGGTTTCCTCTGTACACTGCAAAAAATGATAAAATATTAGGATATATTTGCTTGAATTGAGTGGTTTTTATCTAGTACATTCTGACTGCCTTAAAACAGGATTTGCGAACGGGACAAAGCCATTTAGTCTTCTAGAACTGTTGCTTTATTTTCTCATTCCAAGGGAGACATTTCTTGTACATTTTCAAAACATAATACTTTAGCTTGTCCTATTGGAAAATCTTGTTTTAAGGCAGTCAAAATGTGCTGAAAATAAGACACATTTTGCCAAATATGAGAAATGTCACTTTTTACCGTGTACCTATGTCAGTCCTGTTTGCTCGAGAACCACCCTTTGCTTTTGTTGTGAGCTGAATTATTTATCCGTGCAGGGATTTCTCCTCACCTCGAGATGTCCATGTAACTAAGATTGGAGGGCACCGGCGTGACATCCAGTTGTCGCAGCTCTGTTGGCGAAGAATTCAAACACATTAACCTAGAGCAAGGGCAGAGCGATACAGGCGCAGGTACAAGAGGGACAGTGTGTGTGTGTGTGTGTGTGTGTGTGTGTGTGTGTGTGTGTGTGTGGGGTGGCGGCGGGCGGGAGGGAGGCCCGGCAGCACAGGGATAATGACGGCACGGAGACTGCAGCGTTCACACACACTAATGTTCCCCAGCAGAGCGGCAGACGCATGGCCACCGAGGGCATACGGGATGATTCAGTCTCCAGACACGCGATGAGAGATATGAGCGATAACCTTCAACTACACTGCAAAGAATAAGAGATTAAATCCTGTTTAAATTGATTGGTTGCCCAAAAAAACGACTGTAAGAATGTACCATACTGTCTGGACTCGTGCCCACACCTGTAAATTCGTTGCACCAGCAATATTCTAAAATAAAGTACATTTTGTCCATATATAGGCCGCACCTGATTATAAGCCGCACGAGTTCATGTTGTAATGTAGCAGATAGACGACTTAACTTGACCGTTAGCGTCCACTACTCATTCACCATCATCTATTTTGACAATTAACAAGTGTCAGACAGCAACTAAAACTTGAAGTCAAAATAATCAATCCATAAACTCTTCTCTCTGACAACAGCAAAACTCCATCAGAGAAAAAACAAACATATTAGCAGCATCACTATAAGAAACTGTTTTGATCTCACAAAGGAGAAATTTACAATTGAAAGAGTTGAATGAATTTGAAACAAGTAGCGGCTTATAGTCCGGGAATTATGGTATTTGTTTTCCCGTGTTTACTGGGAATGAACTGAATGGGTAAACTTGCCATTTCTGGGTCAAGGTTAAAAAGATTATCGTAATATAATGACCACTCCTGGTTATTTTATGTAGTGCCACATAGTAACAGCTGTATATTTTACCCAGAGGCCATTGCACTGACCTACCCTGCTTTTACTAGCACCCGTACACACTCACTGCTCTTTGCTATAGATTGATTTTTTTTCACCTCTGTAATCTGTAGTGCAATGCTGGTTGTACGTATGTCAGCATCACTCAAGCATTTTGTAACAAATGGAAAACAAAAACAGCCATTCTACAATTCAATCCACTACTATGTCAGCACTGGGAGAACTCAAACATGTATTTAAGGTGCTAAAAACCAGCTAATAGCATCAAGCAGCGCATGTGCTCCCTTGAGATGTATTGAAAAGTGTATTTACCTGTAACATACTTGAATTGTGAATAGTGAAAACTACACTTGGTTGAAACAATTACTGGTATAAACTCAATATAAACAAATAAATGAGTAATCTGATGTGGTGATTAAGTCTTTGTGTTTTTCAATAGGGATGGAAAAAAGTCATTTATAATATTGATTGGGACAGATACACCAAACACAGTCTAGTCAAACATGAAATAATCTGAAGCAGGTATAACAGAAACAAAAACTAATACATAAAACCAGTAAATAGAAGATCAAAAATCAGATTATAATATATGCAATAAGAAGTCATTTTTGCCAGAAATCCCTCACGTACCGTTGTTGGTGGCGTAGATGGCCTTGAGCAGCGTCCCCTTGGCGCGGAGGCTCTGGATGTGGTTCCTCTCGCAGTGCAGCACTTCCAGCCGGGGGAAGACCGAGGCGTCCAGCTCCTGCAGCCTGTTGTCCCTCACGTCCAGCTGGGTCACGTGGCGCAGCAGGTCGGGCTCATCTGGCACCATCAGCGAGATCTTATTCAGCCTAAAACCAAGACACAGGTGGAGGTGTGAGACCAGGCGTTCACAATACGACGGAAAAGATGCAATTCACATGAGAGCTATTTCAGTGTCGGGAATATCATTACTATGGTTGTATTGATCTCACAATGGAGAAATGTACAGGTCACATTTGGCATAAATAGGAATTCAGGGTTTGCAAAAATAAAGCTGATAGTGTCTGGGGAAGCAGGGGCCTGGGGATTTACTGTATTTGTATGATCAAATTTGGAGTTTGGAGTAAATCTCCTTTTCAGTTGAGGCAAATATCACGAGAAAAAAAGCAAAAAGCACCATATCCCAATCAACTTTAGTGATACTTTTTGGACAGTTTTATTCATGAGTTTGGAGTTCCCATTGAGTGTAATGGTAATATTTCATAAATTAACTGACAAAAAGTAGAGTAAAATTGAGTCAGTTGAGTAATTTAACAATGTAACTTTAAGCCTGATTAGTATTTGGATTGGCCCCTTCAGAAACGGAAACTTCACTTTACCATTCTTACAAAGTGGTGAAATATTAACCGCTCAATATTGCAAGTCACTCAAACGCCGCATTTTGCTGAGACACGTGAGACGCCAAACGAGATAAGCAAATGATTTCCCTGGCTTTCCGCGCGCGCCCGGCGACTTCCTTTCACTGTTTTGCTTTCTATCATTAGGCCAGCAACATGTGTCAGCCAGTCCACGCTACAGTTTTGCATGCAGTCCGGTGTCGGGTTACCGTAGATCGATGTGCTTGATCCGGAGAAGCCTGAAGTTCTGCAGTGTGAGTGTCTCCAAGTTGTTGCCCGCCATGCACAGCTTTTCCATAGATGCCAGCCTCTCCAGCACTTGGGGGATGTTGCAGAACTGGTTGAACGACAGCCCCAAGTACCCGAGCCTCTGCAGGGATCCCAGCTCGTTGGGAAGATCGCTCAGGCTGTTGCCGTCCAACAGGAAAGTCTGCAAGCTACAAAAGAGAGAGAGAGAGAGATTTGATCAGTGAGAACATTCATAAACAAGGGGAGTTGTAATGTTGTGCGTTGAAAAGGTCACCTACAAAACAAGTGTATTTTCTCAGTGACAGTGTGCAAAAGATCCAGCAGGGGGCAGTGTCGGTGTAAGTGCGCTGGTAGTGACTGAAGGAATTTCTCAGAATGCCAGATCATTCCAGCAGATTATCTACTACTCCAGACTGCATACCTGGATGTTAGCATTCTGTCAATACTGACAAACGCACTGAGAAACACAGTTCTTGAATTTAAAACACCAATATATCACGGTTACTGTTTAAGCAAGTGGCAGTGTGACAAATTGTTGCTGGTTTTTGGAGGTGGAAGCTGAGGCCAAAACCACTCCTGAAAACGTCATGTGAAAACATTTGGTTCAGAGCCAGTAAAATCTGCTTTGTTCTTCCACATACGCACACTGATGTTTGAGTCTTGTAAAACCGTTATCAAGTTTGTGACTGCACAAGAACAGGGTGTGTTAATGATGTGTCAATGTGTCCTCGCTGTCAAGAAACTTTAAGCACACAATTATGGTTACCCTCAGAAAAGTTATTGCATGCTCTTATGGCATGTTTCGCTGTTGGAACCAAGCAGGAAATGTGTGTTACAATAATGGAACTCTGAAAATAATAATTATATATTTGTTGAAAAAAAAATTATAATAATTTAGCAACAAGACTGATTGGTTGAATTCATTGTATGCATTTTAATTATGCCATTATCAGATATAGGGCAGAGGACAAAATAGCAAAGGTTATCAAGATTGTTTTGAGGAAAAAAATAAAAAAAGGATTAGGATTTTAAATGACAATCACTTTATGGCGTCCCTTTCTACTGCTCTTGTGCTGGCAGAGGTTGAACTTTGAATATGTTTTTATTTGATTTATCTAGTTCTATAAATAGAATAGAAGGCAAAATACAAGCTGATTTCCTGATGTAGAAAACAGTCTCTGCATTGCATTGATTTGATGACTCAGGGATTCCTTTTACGACTCGCTTCCTGTTCAAACTGTTTAGTATTGAATGTTTCCTCGAAAACATTCTTTGGACTGAAACTACGATAAGTATCTACCAGAGGCACTATCTCGTGTGCAGCGTAATGATTACCACCAAACCATCAAAACCTGCCACATGCACAGAGGGCCCAGAACAAAAAAAACCCTGTTCTTTAAAGCTGGGGTACCTGACTTTCTTGGTCATCTGCTTCTTATGGACCAATGACTCTATGATGTGTATTTTATTTCTTGTGTTAAAACTTTTTGATTCTCTGATCTGTGTTGGCGAATTCAATGGTTTAGTTAAGTCCTCTGGCTACTGTTGTGATTTAAGCCTGGTTCACACGAGACAATTTAAAAATTGTCGGCCGATTTTTTCTCTGTGTGAGACCTCACACACGGAGATAAACAATCATGGGTCTAACCACTTTGGTCGTACAGTGTGTGGTGAGCAGCCACACGGCAAAAGTAGGTCTTGCGGTGGGCTCGAACCCACGACCTTCAGGCCCAAAGGCCAATGCTCTACCAACTGAGCTACTGTCGCCCCGATCAATCCAACATGTTGGATATCCCCGATATTGAGCAGTCCCGAAGTCCTTCCAAGCGACGAGCGCAGTCTTAAGACACCACACACGGCAGGAAAATCCATCAGATTTTTTGTTACAATATTCGGGGCGTTCTTGTCGTAGGGGTAAATCGGGTCCAAAATTGGCCTAATGATCCTTCATTCGTCCCACAGTGGCGAAACGTCGAGGTATAGAACAGTAGGAAAAGAGGAGCACACGGCACAAGTGAACAATAGCTCTATAATAATAAAAATAAAACAAAATCTAACTCTAGCATAAATAACAAGTATAAAATCTCTACCTTGAAAATAATAATAATAGAAGTGTAAAAGTTTGACATTTGGAAAAATAAGAGGCGCGTATAAGAGGCAAGAGAATACATGTTCAAACTGCAAAAGGTGAAAGTAGGCAATTAAAGCTGGAGTGCCAACTTTTTGTTTTGTTTTATGAATAAATTTTGTTTATCCCAACAGAAAGAGTCTTGTCTAGGTTACATTTTGTGTCTGTATCTTATCAGAAATCAATATCTTATACACCAATGGTTCAAATCAGATCTGAAAATGTGGCGGCCAAAAATACATGCATGTGAAAACTATAGAACCAAACTCTTCTAAAGACAGGAAGTAGATTCTGTACATAGATTTGTTATCATGTTATCTTTTTGCGGTTCCAAAGTTAGGCACCCCATCTTAAACTAGTTCATCGCTGTCAAAAGCGTTCCTCTGCGATGTGGGCCAAAGGAGAATATCTAGCATGGTACACAATAAATAGATTCTGTTCTACCATTTTAATTTCTAAACAGCCTGGCACATCCCTGCATCATCTTTTTCAGACAGAAAAGTGAAAAAGAGAAGACCATCCTGAGAATTATGACATTTTTGAGTGTCCCGAAAAGCACTATATAAAACCAATACCTTATTATTATTATCATCATTCTCTCAGTCCACCTTAATCATACAGTGACTCAAAGACACAAGGCTCTGGTCTAATGTTGTCTAATAAAATGAAAACGGCATGGTGAGGCCTGACTTCTTCACAACATATTGCTTTTTACAATATTTCTCTGCCGGATAAACAAAATGACACATAAAAACTAGGTATTGCTTATCATACTATCAAAACCAGAGCCTGCATCCAAATAGAGAATAGAATATCGCTGCGAGATGACCGGTGCATGTCCGTGTTGTTGTCGTCTGCTCACGTGTGGCTAGCTCCGCGCGGCCGGGTGGCTGTTATAACATGTGCCTGTTGCCGGGTAACCTCTCTCATTTGCCTATGTAAACTCAGAAAGTGGCAAGAAGTGCAGTCGCTTTGTGATTGGGTTCAGTGGTTTTCACAGCCTGAGCACGACACCGCCAAAATGAACCCGGGACATGAGTCATTAAAAGACTGTTTAGAGGCATTTGAGCCACAATTGGAGCTGCACGCTGGGGCAGGCTGACAAAAGTGAAAGTACACAGTTTTCCGACCATTAGTGAGTCCTGTACGACTTGATTTGAACGCTTACGTGAGAGTTTGTCAAAGTACTTGTACACAAAACACACTTTCAATATCAATGTTCTTTCTCGTCAATAAGAAAAATAGAGTGAACTACTAAATTAAACTCAGGCTGAGAATTGAATTAAAGCTGGGCAACCTGACTTTTTCCATTTCGTACTCATTACATGGTGCCGTCTTCATCTTATTCGAAACCATAGTTTGCATACTTGTAAGAGCACTTTGTGAGGCACTGATTGACACTTTGAGCTAAGAGCGGATGAAAATGGGGTATGCCAGATTTAATAGTTTACAAACAAGCTTAAATTACAATATCCTTGCCTTGATTAATTGGTTATTTTTTGTAAATACTCAAAGGAATGCAAAGTTGCACTTGTGTCACATGGAGCAAGCGCTACAAAGAATTTAAAACAAATAAAAAATTAAAACATCTTTTATGAATCATTGGTGATCTGCCCCTTATGGACCAATACCAATGTGTTTTCTGTTTTTTTCTGTTTGAACAGTTAAATTCTCTGATCTGTGTTGGCGAAATCAACAGTTCCTCTGAGATAACTACTGCTGCTGTGATTTAGAGCTATACAAGAATAAATTGAATTGAATCATATTTTTCCCAAACCAATATTCAATGTTGATCTAGATATGGGAAATAAATTCTGACTAATAGATTCTACAATCAAATAATCAATAGTTTAATTTTACTAATGATGGCACGAAACCCAAGTACAGTATTAACATAAGTAAATGATACAGAGCTCCTTCTTCTCTTGTGGTGAATAATTAAGATTCCAGGAGGATTGCACCAGAGAGAGTGGAATAAGCTTAGACGGCGGCAAAACGGTAAATTGTTTTCACCTCTATCACAGCTTCAGATCAGCCATTTCAGACAGAAAAGTGAAAAAGAGAGGACCACCGTCACTCAAGCAGCTCACAGCCCAAAGTGTCATATATTGATTCACAGAGCTCCTTTTTCACAAGTATTCAAAATATGACAGTTTTCTAAAAAGATGAAGACAGCAGATTGTGGTTCGATTTGCTTTGCACAAGACACTTAATACTGGGGTAAATCAAAAGCTATTCTTTATGAAACAAAAAAGTTAAGTTCCCCAGATGTAAGTAATTCGATTTTATAGTTTGGTAGCTTTAGTTCAGAGACAGATGCACATACTATTATAAACACATGCTTTTCTTGGCTATCGCGTTAACATGTGGTAGGAGCCCTTTAGAGCTGGGGTACTGAACTTAGCTTTTACTGCATTGTCATTGTTTGGTTTCTGTGTTCCCAGCTCTCAAAACAGTTTGGTTCTATCACTAGTTTTCACATGCATTTATTTTTGGCCATTTTCATACAAAAAAGGTAGAACCCAAAGAGTCAAATAGGGACTGAGAGGGCTTAATAATAATAATAATAATAATAATAACAATAATAATGATAATAACAAGACGCTTCACATGTCATTATTCTTTCACTCCACACACAGTGGTGACAAATTACTACTGTAGCCACAGCTGCCCTGGGGCACAGTGAAGGAGCAAGACAACCATCTGATCATCACCAATCATTCCCACACACACACGCAAACGCACACACACCTGCAATGTGGGTGAAGGACACAACAATTGTTTGGGTCTTTACAGCTGCAGCCGCCCAACTGTGGCAGTTTCCAGAGGTCTCCCATCACAGTACTAACCAGGCACTGCCCTGCTTAGCTACAGGAGTCTGATGGAATCTCACTTTCACCTGCAAGTATGGCCACATAATTTCTTTCTCTCAAGTATACAAAAGATACAATGTTTTCTAATAACGATGAAGACTTAAATTTAATCGTATTCAATCTATTCTTGTATAGGCCTAAATCACAACAGTGGTTATCTCAGAGGACTGAACAAAACTCAATTCACCAACACAGATCAGAGAATCAAACCGTTCAAACACAAGAAATGCAATGATAAAACAAATAAAAACACATAGAGCCATCGGTCCATAAGGGACAGATGACCAACGACTTAAACAAGACTTTCTGTTGGACAAACTCCATGTGTTGTTTGTGAAGAAAGAAAAAAGTTAGATACCCCAGCTTTAACATGCTGCATCATCTAAATAAACGTTTTCACAAGACAACTGTCCTTTTGAGAATGAATGGCTCCATAAGAGAAGATCCACACTTTCGAAGCGAGCGGGCATGAAAAGGCCCCATTGACTTTTGTGTTTGTGGAACTCACTTGGTCATCGCCCCGACAGCCCCGGGAACCGCCGCCAAGTAGTTACAGCTGAGGTTGACTTCGCTGAGCGTGTGGATGTCACAGATGGCCAGAGGGAACTGACCCAGGTGGTTGTTGGACAAGTTCAGGCTTCGCAACCGGGAAAATCTGCACCGAAAAACAAACAAACAAGAAAAGGCAAAGATTTTAGAGCATGTAAAATGAAGTAAAAAATAAAACCGTTAGATGCAGTTGTAGGAAGTGTAAATATTTGAGAGAGAACACACTCATGAATATTTAGACTTTTCAGCGATAAACAAAATGCCTGGATTCTATCTGTGGCTCCAATGTACAATCCCCTTTTAAATTGATATGTAGATTAATTATACAGGTATTTTTCCCTCCACATTTTTTATCAATCCTTGTTTTTATCCATTCCATTTCAACCCGGCATCGGATCATCTGTGCATCTGTATCATCGATCCCATATACACTAGTACACATTTTTTAGCCTATTTTTTCCTATCTCAATCCATTTCAGGTTTGGCCCTTGTAATCTGTATACAAACTATCCATTTGCTTCATAATGTCAAATAATCAAATGCCTCAGATCAGAATACAAATAGTTAATATTACTACAAACACTTGAGTTTCAAGGGCACTCGACATTCAACAACATTTATCAACATTTGTGGACATTAGTCATCTATCCCTTATGGACTTGTGAGGCTGTGTTTTTTTTTTATCATTGCATTTTTTGTGTTTGAACGGTTTGATTCTCTGATCTGCATCGGCAAATTAAATGGTTTTGTTAGGTCCTTAGAGAGAACTACTGCTATGATTTAGGGCTGTACAAGAATAAATTGAATTGAATTGTATTAAAGCCTTGCTTCTCTGTTTCATGAATAATACATGTAGGTTGCTTTATAGTTTGAGGATCCATCTATTCAATCAACAGTTGTCCAATACTATAAGGAATCTCTGACTGCCTGCCTCTGTCTGTAAACAAACTCTTTAGCTGTAAACCTGTCTCCTTTTTTGATTGTTGCACAAACAAGGGCTTTTGTTTTGCATTCAAATAAAGCCAGTGGACAGTGGCATTTGGCGAAGCGTCCCATGGCAAAGAGATGACCTTCAAAATGGGCTCGTCCCTCGGGGTGGGGGGGGGTGAGCGGCGGGGCAGACAGGGCGCCCGTGGAACCGCACAGAGCCCAGGGGAAAGTACACTACTGTCTTTATTTATACACTGCTATCACCTATCACATCCGCTAAAGAGAGCATAGCACGCTACATTAATCCATTAAAATTGCGCGGCACATAGCTAACGGCTAGCACAGTAGATCAGCCTGATGGAGGAGGCGACAGGCGACACGTCCGGGCTATTGATTGGGATTCCGGACAGAGAAGAGATAGGGAGAAAGGGAGGCGTGTGTGGGAAAATGTCACTTCTTCCATTAAATCTGCCGACACACGACTTGCTGAGTAATGCAAGAGGAGCTCCCCTGGTCTGTGTCATGGGTGTCCGTCCATTAGCGGCTACTCAATTTCTACAGGGCAATTCAGGTTAATGAGAGGGTAATTATAATAACACAGGGTTAATTTGGAAGCCCACGGTTTTGCTGATTATATTAGCGACTGCAAATTTACGACGGATGATAAAACCTGAAACTGCTTGGATTGTTTTATATTTAGCTTGATTTTTGTCCCTTTTGTCTGTGTCATTGCCAAAGCACATCGTCGGTTTCTTAGTGCTTACCTGTATGTTTCCCTCTCCTGTCATTGCCTTTGTTTTAGTATACATGCTACTGCCCTTGAAACTAGAGTTTGTTTCTCGTCCCATTGAAAAAAGTTCTTGACATACGCAGAAATAGCAGGTTGTCGAGTTGGCACAAAACCTCATTGGGAAAAATTATTTGCATTTAGAATTTTGGGATGAAAATAACACAACAGGTCCAATATAGTTAGCTAGCATATGGCTATTCTACATTGCTGGTGTTGACGTTTTCCAGGCCTCGTAACCAAGACAACTGATCATGCATATCTGGCTGGTAAATCACGGTCGGCACTAGATCATATACGGAATCGGGATGAAACCCGGGAAGTAACACTCCTACTTTCGAATTAGTTTTAGACTAATAAGTCCTTAAATGGTGACTGGTTAAGTTTTAGGCGTCTGAGTAAGATGGTTAAGGTTAGGGTTAAGGGTGGGTTGGGGTTATTTTATGGGAATGGCTGGTTAAGTTGAGGCATTAATAGGTAGTTTGTTATATTTACTTCCGCTTCCGTCCCGATTCCGTATATGATCTAGTGCCGACCGGTAAATCACCCACTGTTTGTATTTGGTCAAAGAGAAAAGAGGACAGAAAAACAAAAACAAAAGATCAGGGTGGAGGCATGTGGCAGGTTCACGCATTCCTTTCCACTTGTGAAAATAGAGAGTAAAGCTGTGTTGATACAGAACACAAGGCCTGCTGGGAACTAAGGAAGTACATACAGGTACCAGTACAGCAGTTAAAGCTGGGGTACCTGACTTTCAGTATATAAAACAATCCATCTAACTAGTTTCTCGCTCTCAAAACAGAGCGAGGAACAGTAGTCTGGTTTGTTCATGACCTTTTCTCTGCCTCTTTCTGTGGAGACAAACAAAATGTATTATTTATGAGGTAAATAAAAAATTGAGTACCTCAGCTTTAAGCAAGTTATATTTACCATCTCTACTTTTATCCAGTGCACTTGTACATAGTTGTAATTTTAAGAAATGTCAATTTTTGTTTTACTTGTTTGCACCAAGAACCAAAGCAATTTTTTTGTTTGTGACTTGTTGTTACCCACATGACATGTCCCATTGAATTTACCTACTCAAATTATGATATATGCACGTTTGAGAAACCTTTATTCTCTTGCATTTTTGACTGCCCTACTTCTGTAACTAGACTGTAAAAAGGACATTGTTTTTCTTATAATTTGAGATCTCCTTATTTGAGGGCTGAGGGTTTTATGTACATATAAATGTAGCCTGAGGGCTTTGTAATGAAGCCCCAGCCACCTCGGTATCTAAATGAGGTACATCTGCCTCCACTGTCCCACAGCGAAATCACAGAGCGCCCGATTGTTCCTGACTCCAGCCCTTTTTCAAACCCCTCTCTCCCGGGGCCTGTGTGTGTGTTGAATTGTGGAATCGCCTCAGCCAAAACAAGTCTATTTTTAACAACTATAACTCTTCTTTTGTTGCTAATGACCTCCTTTCATCATATGCTGGGTCAAAAGCGGAGGAGCCTGCTTAGTCTTCTGGAGAGCTAAATGGATACTACCGCGTCTCACCAGCGGGGGAGCCATTTATTATCATAATATCAGCTTAGAGTAACGTGTCACTATTTCAAGCATTAGATGTGACAAGAATGGTAAGATTAGCAATGCATAACAGCCAAAAATGTTTTGCACACAACCATTTTAGGGAACAAATATATATATATATATATATATAGCAGTTTTCACAAAGAGCTGTTAACATTTTAGATAGGGATTCAAATGCAGAAATTGGAAATGCTATTGGACTGGGTTACGATTAGTCAGAAAGTAGTTCTGACGTTACTTGCAGGATCAACAACTAGTTTAAAACACAATTGGGCAGATTTGTAGTTTGAACTTATTTCATCAATCATACCAATCACACTGCCTTTGTGATGCATTTATTTTGTGTGTGTAATATTTGCTTTAATTGCTAACCGTTTAACCTTTAATTATCATTTTAAATTAGCTAAATAAGAGATTACCTTTGGCATCATTTTAACAGAGTAACTATTTTCACTTTTATGTATAAGGGACTGGGCTGGATTACTGCATCCATCATTGTAGATACTATTCATTCACTTGGTACATATAATGTAGCCACGGCTGCCCTGGGCCACACTGCCAAAAAAATGAATCGTCTAGTACTCCCGCTGACCTCACATTTGCAACCTCATCTCCCAACCCAACGTCGAAGGAACTCAAACAAACCCGAAAATAGTCACTTCACTTCACACGCATCAGATCTTTACAATCCAACCAATTAACGGCAAGGCATGCTGGCAATGATCTGAAGGATGAAAGGCTTTGACAGGCACGCGTGTGTAGTGGAATACTAATATCAGCTGTACAGTAGACACACATACACTCACACAGGCCCTGAATCTTGGCCGTGGGCTGTAATCTGTAACCGTGATAAGCATGTAGCAGATGGCGCCCACATTGGGAGTGAGCAAGCTAGTCCAGGCCACATTAAAAGCTTCCCCATGGACATACTGGGCTATGGGGCGAGTTTGGCCCGGTTCTCCTCGTAGAGCAGATCTGGCTAGTCTCTTTTGGGGGGCCCCTTGTGTCTGTGGAACACTTCCTAGACTGCTCAGGTTCAGGGCCGAGCAGACGAATGCTAATGCGGTCCAAAAGCAGCCAGCCGTGACCCGCTGCTTCAAGCAAGACCAGGCTGTGTCTCGCCAAGGCATTAATTCTGTATTAGAGCTTTTCTGTTGTGGGGAAAGGGAAGTGTCTCGAGTCGAATCCCTCCCACAATTTTACTCCCCGTTTTGTAGCTTGGATTGATATCCATGTATAACAGATATATAGCAGATCTCCCACATTACCACTTACTTTGGCCTTAAATATGATCTTGAGAAAAGAATACAAATGGATAAACACAGAATATGATCTGGATTACTGGTCACCCCTTGTAAAAAGGAAACTACTCTATGACATCACAAGGATTTATCCTAGTTTACAGAGATTGATAAAGGTTTGGTAAGATAGGTCAGGGGTGCATTTGTGCAAGTAGTTCCTAATTTTCTCATGACAAGAACTATAAACGGCTCTAGCTCTGTTTTGATGAAAAAAAATAATCTTGAAACACTGGAAAAACAGTCCTTTTTGCAAAGATATTTTTAAGTTTGCCACTGGTAAGGGTGAACTACATCTTTTACTAAAACAGTTAAGATGCATTTTCACTGATGTTATCAAGAGAAAATGAGAAATCTGTATTTTGGTAGATTAATGATGAAACCGTTTGAAAAAACCATCTCTTCCTTTTAGATTGAATGTTGTGCTTTGACGACATGCATCAACAAAATAATGTAATAACACTTCCTGGTTCTATATAAGAAAGAACACTGCCACTTGACTGATGGAAAACTGTAACAAATAACTGCCCTATTGCACTGAGGTAAAAAATAGTAAGGAGGTATCTGGAAAAATGTAATAGAACAGGTATGAGAACGTTTTAACTGAAATGAAACTGAAAAGCATTACAAAGAATGACCCGCGTAGGAGTAGTGACTTGAATCTCAGTGAAGAAACTATTTAAACTTAATGTCTACACAGTAATTTATTGTTGGATAGTCAGCAGAAAACACTACTCAGTCTGTACACCACACTTTTTCCAGGAGTTGAAATGGCTTCACTAAGTTTAGCACCTGCACTGTTGACATGTCAGTGTGCAGTGTACCTCTGCAGCTGCTGTAGCCGCTGGTCTGAAGGCAGAAAGTTGTGTTTGAGGTTGAGGTGCGTCAGGTCGTGGCTGTAGAACAAATTGGGGGGGAGCTGCTCCAGGCTGCAGTAGGACAGATCCACAGAGTTGATCCTCTGGGAGACCATCTAAATGAAGAAGCACAGAGGATAAGGGAAAATGAGACGAGTGTTGAGGTGACAGCAAAGACAAAGAGAGCGTGGCTTTAAACAGGATTATCCCCAGCGCGGGGGGCTTAGCTGCTGTTGTGTGTACCCTGCCACTGAAGGTTCAAATGTCAGGTAATGGCCAATCTCCTTAGGATTACACAGGGAGAGGAAAGTTGGTGCTTCTCAGATACACCTTTGACATGTGCGGACAGGTGGGAAGGTTCCACAGTGTATATTTAAACATGAATGGATATGAAGTAAATGCCATCAATCATCAATTATACTAAACGCTAAAACTGTAAGATACAATGTATGCATAGTTATTGTGGAAAGCAGTGAAAGGCTTAGTGAGAAAAAGTAGTAATCCACGTTTTCTATCTATAAATACTATGGGTACATTTACACAGTCTTGTTCACTTAACTGGACTCTTATTCTGGTTCCCTTGGGGCAAAAAAGTCTTCATTGAGGATGTACTGTACAACCAGCAACACCTTAAAAGTATATGGAAGGATTTTCAAAAACATTTCACAAAAGAACCGCCCCCCTCCACTTTGAATGAGCACATTTGACCAGAATGATTGTCAATTGGGAGGATCAATAATCTTGATGATCCATCGGGAAGTAGAAAATCCTCCTATATACCTTTAAGCTAGTTTAAACACTTTAACATTAGCATTTTTCCCATGTGAACTAAACTCGGCCCAGGGGAAGTGAATCAGTCTGACCAGAACTTGAACCATGTCCTATCACTACATCCATCCATTTTCTTCCGCTTTATCCGTTGCCGGGTCGCGGGGGCAGCAATCTCTAAGGGAGCGCCCAGCCACTCTGCGGAGGAAGCTCATTTCGACCGCTTGTATCCGCGATCTCGTTCTTTCGGTCATTATCCACAGCTCATGACCATAGGTGAGGGAGGGAACGAAGATTGACCGGTAAACCGAGAGCTTCGCCTTTCGGCTCAGCTCCCTCTTTACCACAACGGTCCGATACAGAGACCGCATCACTGCGCACGCTGCACCGATCCGCCTGTCAATCTCACGCTCCATCCTTCCCTCACTCGTGAACAAGACCCCGAGATACTTGAACTCCTCCACCCACCTGGAGAGGGCATGGCACCTTTTTCCGGTCGAGCACCATGGCCTCGGATTTGGAGGTGCTGATTCTCATCCCAGCCGCTTCACACTCGGCTGCAAACCGTCCCAGTGAATGCTGCAGGTCCTGGTTCGTTGGAGCCAGCAGGACGACATCATCCGCAAAAAGTAGAGATGAAATCCTGTGGTCCCCGAACCGGACCCCCTCCGGCCCCTGGCTGCGCCTAGAAATTCTGTCCATAAATACAGTGAACAGAACCGGTGACAAAGGGCAGCCTTGGCGGAGGCCAACATGCACCGGGAACAGGTCTGACTTTCTGCCGGCAATGCGAACACAGCTCTGACTCCGGTCATACAGGGACCGGACGGCCCTCAGCAGAGGACCCCGTACTCCCGGAGGACCCCCCAAAGGACACCCCGGGGAACACGGTCGAACGCCTTCTCCAAATCCACAAAGCACATGTGGACAGGTTGGGCGAACTCCCATGAACCCTCGAGTATCCGATGGAGAGTATAGAGCTGGTCCAGTGTTCCGCGACCGGGACGAAAACCACACTGCTCCTCCTGAATCCGAGATTCGACCATCGGCCGTAGCCTCCTCTCTAGTACCTTGGAGTAGACCTTACCGGGGAGGCTGAGGAGTGTGATCCCACGATAATTGGAACACACCCTCCGCTCCCCCTTCTTGCCACTCCATTGGCACCGCCCCCGATCGCCACGCGATGTTGTAGAGACGTGTCAGCCAAGACAGTCCTACAACATCCAGAGACTTTAGATCAGGGGTGCTCACACTTTTTCAGCATGCGAGCTACTTATAAAAGGATCAAGTCAAAATGATCTACCTACTACAAAAATGCAAATCACATATTTATTTCAAAAAATATTCTTTATACCTACAATGTATGTTTATGTACATGCAAAACCGCATGAGCCAATATAGCACAACACAACACAATTACCTATGTTCATTTTTTGTCATTACCCGAGTTTACTCTGATGACTTGCACTGAATTGAATCGGCCAGGGAGGCATAGTCCGGAAAATTGGTGGTAACTCCCTGACAAGTTTGTCGTTGTTTAGCTTTCCTGCACTGAGCGCGGTTGTTTGCGCATGTGCAGTCACCTAAGTGTCAGTAAAACATTACTGAGTAAAACACAGATGTCATTTGACTGTGGTGCCATGTCCATGTGCCATGCCTGGTTTTTTTTAATCCAAATATTTCCCCTCCTCAGTTTATAAAATAATTTGCATCCACACATCTGTGTTATCAATCACATTCGTAACATTCCAAACATGTGCGTCTCTTACGTCCTGTCCTGCGTTGGGGAAAAACACAGAAGTGGGCGGAGCTTTGATGCAGACGCCGGTAACGGCACTTTTACAGTCATAGAAGACACTCAGGCCCCGTCCCAATACTCGCACTTCCACCCTCGCGCCCCTCATTTGCGCGTTCCCGATAAAGTGTGCGAGTGCGTAGGGTGTCCCAATTCTCCAGGGAGGTCTTTGGCCCCGCCCCCTTTGCGCCCCTGATCCACACTTCGCCGTAGCCTGCATCTATGCACACTCTGGCGAAGGATATTGCCCATAATTCTTTGCGACGGGACACCAAAACGACGGGAAAATGCAATTAAATATACATTTTGAAATATATATGCAGTATGTGTGTAAATAAGTTTTGCTATGTTACTTGGAAAGAAGCATAAACGTCTGATGAAGAATTACGGACATTGTGTTTTTAACAATTTAATAACTTTTTAAAGCAAGCGTTTCTATAACATTCAATTTAAACTTTACACTTAGTACAATAATCTTAGAATGTATAAAAACTGACCAGATAGTTAGTTACCCACATTTAACTTAAAATTATACCGCTATCTCTAATTAAAAACAACTAATATAAATGTATTATAACGTGTGTGAAGCAATTCATATTGTTTCCCAAAGGGTCAGACAAAATTACCTTTAATTTTTATAAAGTTTAGGTCTTAAAATGACCATCTCTTGACGAGTCGATGACGTAAACTGCACTCAGTGTGCAATGTCCCAATTCCACCTTTTGTGCACGCTTGCAACCTGCGCACTCAAACCCTTGCGCGCACTTCAAACAAATGCACACTTCATAGGAGGGCGTAGGGTGCAGTGTGGGTATTGGGACTGGGCCTCAGAGTAAAGACGTATGTTTACAAGCACTGACCCCGTCCTCAGCCCTGGTTTAGTCCTGGTTTAGTCCTGGTTTAGTTGTTTTCGAGCGTGAGTCCCCGCGATCACTTTGTTGCTCTCTGATGTGGAGGATGTTTGCTGCTGCGAGCATCTCACAGCGAACAGTTTTTAAGGTAGTATGATCCATGCTTCAGTGATCAGAGGAATTTAGGGGGGTACTTTGGCGTGCGAGAACGCAAAACTCCGGTTATCTCTGTCTACACACAAATGCATTAATGGAGTTTTCAAAAATCTCCACTTTGCCCGGAGTTTTTTGTATATATTCGTTTAGAATGTGTAATTTTTTATTTATTTAATGCGATCTACCAATACTACCTTTGCGATCGACTGGTAGATCGCGATCGACGTATTGAGCACCCCTGCTTTAGATAGTCAGGACGGATCTCATCCACTCCCGGCGCCTTGCCACCATGGAGGCTGCCAACCACCTTGGTGACCTCGGCCAGGGAGATGGAAGTATCCGCCCCAACATCCTCAGCCTCCTGGACGGAGGACGTGACGGAGGGATTGAGGAGAACCTTGAAGTATTCCTTCTACCGCCCGACAATATCCCCAGTCGAGGTCAGCAGCCGTCCACCCGCACCATACACAGTGTTGGCAAATAACTGCTTCCCCCTCCTGAGGCGCCGGACGGTTTGCCAGAACCTCCTCGAGGCCGACCGATAGTCATGCTCCATGGACTCTCCGAACTCCTCCCAGTCCTGGGTTTTTGCCTCTGCAACAGCCCGGGCCGCGGCACGCTTGGCCTGCCGTTACTGGACAGCTGTCTCCGGAGTCCCACGAACCATCATTGCTCGATAGGACTCCTTCTTCAGCCTGACGGCATCCTTTACTGCCGGTGTCCACCACCGGGTTCGGGGATTGCCGCCGGGACCAGCACCAGAGACCTTGCGACCACAGCTACGAGCCGCCGCATTGGCGATAGAGGAAGAGAACATGGTCCACTCGGACTCGATGTCCCCCTCCTCTGCCGAGACCTGGGAGAAGCTCTCCCGGAGGTGTGAGTTGAAAGTCCGTCTGACAGGGGGCTCAACGAGACGTTCCCAGCAAACCCTCACTACACGCTTGGGCCTGCCAGGTCTGACCGGCCTCCTGCCCTGCCAGCGGATCCAACTCACGACCAGGTGATGATCGGTTGACAGCTCCGCCCCTCTCTTCCTGAGTGTCCGAGACACGCGGTCGAAGGTCAGATGATACGACAACAAAGTCGATCATCGACCTCCGGCCTAGGGCGTCCTGGTGCCACGTGCACTGGTGGACACCCTTGTGCTCGAACATGGTGTTCGTGATGGACAGGCCGTGACTGGCACAGAAGTCCAACAACTGAACACCGCTCGGGTTCAGATCAGGGGGGCCGTTCTTCCCGATCACCCCTCTCCAAGTGTCACTGGCGTTTCCCACATGGGCGTTGAAGTCCCCCAGGAGAATAACGGAGTCCCCGGGCGGTGCACTGTCCAGTACCCCTCCCAAGGACTCCAAGAAGGCCGGGTACTCTGCACTGCCGTTAGGCCCGTAGGCCGTCACAACAGTGAGAGACTTGTCCCCCACCCGGAGGCGGAGGGACGCGACCCTCTCATTCAGCGGGGAGAACTCCAACACGTGGTGGCTGAGATGGGGGGCAATGAGTATGGCCACCCCAGCTCGCCGCCTCTCCCCGCGGGAAACACCAGAAAAGTGGAGCGTCCAACCCCTCTCAAGCAGTTGGGTTCCAGAGCCCAAGCTGTGTGTGGAGGTGAGGCCGACTATCTCTAGTCGGTATCGCTCAACCTCCCCCACAAGCTCGGGCTCCTTCCCCCCCAGTGAGGTGACGTTCCACGTCCCAAGAGCCAGATGTTGGGTGTGTGGACTGGGTCGTCGAGGTCTCTGCCTTCGACTGCTGCCCAGTCCTCGCTGCACCTCGCCACCACGGACCCCTCTGCAGGTGGTGGGCCCACAGGAGTATCACTATCACTACATAAGTTCCTAAATGAGGCTGAATATATTTAAACATTGTGAAGAAGGTAAAGAACCGCTAAAAACGTTCTCACATTTACAGAAGTGGGCAATACAAGTGGGACGTCTTGTCTGTCCATCTCATGTAGAGACATAAGTGACAGTGTCAGGGGCTGGAGGCTGCACGTGCTGCTTCTACACAGCCTGCTATTCTGAGTGGCCCTCTGGGTGCGAGTGACATGCGTGTCCCTGTTAATATTTAGTAAGGAGGTTTTCTGGCAATGGCCTACTTCAGCAGAAAGGAGAGAGTCAAGTCTTTGCTGGGAGGGATTCAAAACAGCAAAGTGAACCACTACACGGTGTTATGTCTAGTCAGCAAAGACATTGTGCACGATAATATGATGTCATGCAATTTACTCAGCATTTATTTGAATTAAAAACTTTTGTGTGAGTGTGGTTGACATTAAGGGTGCACTTTGTGAATTGTGTATGCATTTATAACAAACAACCTATATTGCATGTATTAATTTGCAGGATGGATTGAAGGACAAGCATGCACTGGAAAGGTCTACATGCATACAATTATACTTGATGTAGACTGACCTATATTTACAACACGGATGTTAGCCATAAACAAGGTTAAAGTGAGGTTACACTTCAGAGCGCAGGCAATGTGGCGTGGCCCAATATTTAATCTCCCAAATTTAATGCCCTTAAACCATCACTTAAAATCCTTTGTCCCAACAGCTATTAGTCTGCTGAACTCTCTGCAGCTTGTTGGGTAATATTGACTTTGTGTGTTTTAACCCTTATAGTGGTATTGCTGTGTTCGTCTGTTTGTATGAGCGGCACTTTAAGACTGCTTAATACATATAATTAAATGTAATATTACTATAGAGTATGCGTAAAATCACCAATGTAATAGGATGTGGCAACAGAGTAATTTTGTGCGTCAATAAAGTGTCTATTTATCTACTTAATGCTGCTAAATGATATTTGTATGTGTCATGAGATTTCCTGTATTCTTCATGTTTTAAACCCTTAATATTCTGGTTGAATGAATTTCCTCTGGTATGATATATATTTTACGTTGGACCTGATTTTCTTTGACAGACTTTGAGCAATGTCAAGTTTTGAAATCCTTAAATTTGGATACATCTAATTGAATATCTTTGAACCTTAACCCAGGATTGACACACCCTGGGGTTACGCTGAAATTACTTTTTTCTTTTTAAATCCAACCAGAAAGGATTGCATAAAACTCGGTTGCGGCTTGCTCAATTCAAAACCAATTGGCTTATTTAGAGGCAGGTTATTCGTATAGCACAAAAACACCACAAAGCTCTGTACAAAACAAGAAAAACAAACGAAAGCACAGAACATTGCAATGCCACGTGAACCCAACCTGGACAAGCAGTGAAATTCCATTCAGTGGCACATATTTATCATACTTGCACTCATGCGTGTTTTGATGCACAATGCAGCTGACCCGTGAGTGGCGCTAGGGGAGAAAATGCCTTCTCCTATTCGAGAACACACACACAATACCTTGGCTGCGTGACGGTGCCAGCGCAGGTGCTCCGTGAAGCTGTCGAAACTAACGTAGTAGGTTTGACTCTGGGGTCCGGCCGAGCTGAAGGCCAAGCAGTGGCTGTGCTTCTTCACCTCCTCCACCTGCAGACACACACGTACACACACACACACACACACACACACACACACACAGACGCACACAATGGACATCAGAGCGTGAAATGTAACTTCTCCGGCTCAGAGGAAAACTACAGCTGAGAAACCGAAAACGCTTGACACATGGATGTCTCAATAGTGACTACAGGCTACAGGATAAACACGTCCAGTCGACCACAAACAACTTAAAGCCTGCATGAGTGTTTGACATGTACGTGACTTGCTGCAACAAATAAAACATATACAGTTAGCTTTTGCAAACACTGCATTGTTGTACTGATCAAATAATAATCTTCCATAAGCCTTAAAGCCACTGTACCTGTATTTTAAACCATAACAAATGTCTCTATAATAATATCAGTATAATTAGTTTATTTGCGCTCAAAACGGTTTGGCTATAACTTCTTACACTAGTGGGCAGAAAAGTTAGAGCTGGTACAACCCTCACACAGCCAATCAGCGCTCACAAAATATACTGTATGCAAAAGAAAACATGTTTTTTATGAAGACAGTATTTTGTGTTCTTTTCTTTTTCTGTTGGTCTCAATGGAAAGAAGTGTGGACATCCAAGGCATGAGATGAGATTTAGCATGGATCATAATTATACTACTAATATTGTTAGTGATTCAAGGTTTTGCAGCACCCATAGCATTCAGAAAGAATATTTGCACTTTGAACTTTGCATGATTGAAATTCATTCTATATTTTCTCCAACAATGACTCAGCTACTAAAAGAATTTCCAAATTAATATTCCAGACTTTTTTTATAACTGATATTTTTCCCCCCCCAGACCTAAACTTTATGTACTTGTATACTTGTGTGCCTACTGCCTACTTCATTGGTTGAGATGGTACCAACTGTGTTTATTAGAAATGTTAATTTATTATAGTATTAAATGAACTTTTTTCCCCATAATTAATTAAGACTTTCACACAAAAATCAAGACTTTTCAAGGTCTGAAAAACAGTGTTTCAAAATTCCATAATTATTATGACTTTCAAGACTTGCGCAAGCACCCCGTTTGTTTATACCACTGATATGTGTCGTCATTACAGAGCAACATGCTGAGTTAGCCCATCGTTACAAAGGCAAATGTAGTTTACAATTTCAGGGTCTGGATTTATGAAATTAGCATCTCATACAAACTATGTCATCAATGTAATGGATTTATGGAATATGGATGTCTCAGTACTAGCTGCAGGGCTTACATACACATATTATTGAAGCATAATTACACACCATCCATCAGCGGTGAATCAAACAGCTAATTCAAAAAGGACTACAGCACATATTAGATCATACATGGCAAATGAATGCTTAGATTAGATGCAGTTTTTTCTAAATACATTAATTCCGAAGAACATTAGAGTGCTGCACTTCATGGCTGTGTAGTTCACTGGAGGCCACAGTGTTCATGAAATAAAGCGAAGGGAATAAGGGTGTGATGGGAAATGGAGTGTCAATCGAGGCAAATAATGGTGAGGGCTTTAAACAAGCGCCCTTAGAGGTAATTCAGTGGCCTTGGCAGATCGACGGATCCATAAAGCAATAAACAGGTAAAGGTCATTTTGCAGTATTCTGACGCAGCTGAGAGATTGGTGGATTGAATATATTTCAATTGGTAGAATATGGTACGGCCGTGTGCATATATCAAAAACCTTACCCAAAGCTTTGTTATGATTATACCTATCCTTAACCAGGATAAGGCCTTTTCCAGTAATGTGTGTCAACTGTGGTTTTGTACCAGTTTTGTAAGAACTGTGTTAAAAACTTCATTTCCAGTAATGTGTGTGTTAAATTGTCACCCTAGTCTAACCCTAACCACACAAACTGTTCATAACTCTAAAGGCGCGTTCAGACCAAAAGCTTCAAAAAGCTTTTGACGCGCTTCAACTGACGCCGGGATAGTTTTGTCATTTTGGTGCTTGAAGCTTTTGACGCGAGTGACGCGCCTGACGCCGGTGGGAGGAGCTTCTCTGTTGTCTGTAGTTAGGACAGCGGTGGATTTTTCAATGAGCAGCGAGCCTTGATTTGTTATATAAAGCAAAATAACGTTGTTGTAGGGCTTCAACAAAACATGTTCTGGGTTCACCACAGACTTGAGAGGCTGCAGTGTTTGCAGAGTTCCGTCATTTACTCCAGGAGCTGCGTACGGAGGAGTTTCGCTTTCAGCGGCACTTCCGCATGTCACTTGCCCAGTCTTGAGTTCTCAAACCCCGGAGCTCGCCTCTCCCCGCCTCGCTCTCGCCTCTCCCTGCCTCTCCCCGGCTCTCGCTCGCCTCTCCCAGCCTCTCCCCGGCTCTTGCTCGCCTCTCCCTGCCTCTCATCGGCTCTCGCTCGCCTCTCCCTGCCTCTCCCCGGCTCTCGCCCGCCCGGAGCTGCCTTGCTCTGAGCCAGACTCATCGTCAGCCTGTTCTTATTTTAAATAAACTACGTTTACTACACAGCATGTGTACAATGATTTTTGTTACTCAGAACGTTACTACTCATACAAATAATATTACTAATAACAATAATGACAATAAAACAGCAGCAGCAGATACATGACTTCTCTTCATGACAGAGACAGACCCTCTGCTGCTGCTGCTCCTCGTCTCCTGATTGGTTGAAGCCCGCGTCAAAGCTTCAAAAGCTCAGCTTTGCTCAGCTTCGGCGTCAAAGGGATTGTTGTGATACGCGAGCGTTTCGCGCGTCAAAAGCTTCAAGTGAGCGCGTAGTACGCGCGACTCTTGAAGCTTTTGACGCGCGTCAAGTGACGCCGGGGCTCTCGGCTTCACCTGACGCGCTTCACCATTCACTTTCAATGGAAACCTGACGCTTTTGACGCCGAAGTTAAGTCCGGTGTGAACGCCCCTTAACCCATGACCTGATTAAGAATTACATTTTGTTTACAGAAAGAGGCAGACCACAACATGCCGTCTTTATTTTAAATCTTGGGAGCTGGTATTTTCTTTTTTACTAATAAAGTCTAAATATGTGACAGAAGCCAAAAATACATGCATGTGAAAACTAGAACCAAACAGTTTTGAGTGACATGGATTATATTATGGTTATTTTTTGTGGGTTTAAAGTTAGATACTCCATCTTCATTCTCGTATAAGTTGTTTGTAGGTTGGTAAGCTTGCATAATGCTATCAGTTGCGGAAATAACATTGATTACCCAACTCCAGGCATACCATTTCCGCTTCACCTTGAGCTAAAATTCACAGGGAACAATAAACAACCCTTCAAGGTGAAAAGAACACATTTTTCAATTCAGTGTGTTTGCGAGCGGTAATAAGAGGGACTTTAGCATTAGGAGATTTACAGCCCAAATCATAAAACGCGGGATCATAAAAATATCTGCTTGGGATTCAGCTCTAGTCCGTGTGTGCGGTGCTCCCTGTGACTCAGACGTACCTTCCCTCCGATGAGTGGCAGGACGTGCATCTTGCCCGTCTGGCTCTCCTTCACCGAGGAGACGATGAGACAGGTGCCGCATAAGATGACCTGTCTCCTGGTCCAGCGGTTCACGGGCAGCTGGAGCTTCCCCTTGCGAACGTTGTATGTGCCAGACAGCTGCACACGCTCCGAGCTCTCCACGTTCTGCGGCTTACCTGCCAAAAGACATGGAACCGATTAGACAAATTTACTAAAAACTGATTGACTATATGTGGCTGCAGAGATGTGTTGTGGTTAGTGCTGGGCAATGATTACAGTTTGCAATCCAATCACAAAAAAGTCCAAGATTGGAAAGTATGTATATTAGAACTATGCTATGCTATGCTATGCTATGCTACATGCGAGATATTCCAATAGCCCCTCAAGCCATTTGAAATCATCATCACATCACCTTTAAAACTTATATTGGGGCTGTCAAGTAATAAAACTCTGCACTTTCGGGTCTAGGCTAAAGCTAGACCTTTGACATCTCTTTGTTTGAACTTGTTGACATGTCTTTATAACAAAGCAGCAGCCAAATGTTAGCACGTTAGCTTACCCAGTTAATACAAATCACTTCAGTCTTTTATTCCCATCTTTTTTTCTCAAATAGAAAATCTAAAAACACAGAATTTAGCTCAGTTGCCGCCACTTTGAATTAGTTTATTGAACTGTTTATTATGTTTTCAATTAATAAACCATAAGTGACTTTTTCAATCCCCTAAAGCATACATTCTATTGCCACAAACAGGCCTTCCTCGATCCTACATCAATTATTGAACCATAAATCAATATAAATAATGATTGTGGTCAAGCTGAAGTGTCTCTGTGGCTGTTAAAAAAATATGTATGAAACTTGTCTTGGTAATGCCAACTCTTTCTCTATTGACTTTGTAAACAAACACAATACTGCATCTGTTATGATATTCTGAGAAATTTTTTTTTAAACAGCCAACAGTACAGACCTGTTATTCTTTGTATTTCTTCTGACAATAGATCAATGTTTTGCCCTGTCGGTGTCTAATTGTATACTGTAATGCAAGAAAATCAATATAAACAAAGCAGCTGAAATCTCTGTGGAGAGGCGAGCTGAATACAGGTTTTTGAACATTAAAAACATCTGTATTCATACATTCCTCAATACCACACTGAGGAACATTCCGAGCGAAGCAATTACATCTCAAAAAGTACCAGAGCCCAGTAGGAAAAATACTACTTCCATTTCAATAGATCTACTATTTAAACAGCAACCTTCAATGGCTTCATTTAGTGCCTAGTAGAATATGTTGAATACTTTAAGAGCTATCTACGCTCCACTACACACAATAGTCTGTCTCGGTTTCAGAATTTTAATAGCAAGGTTCCACTCCTAAATTATGCTCTTATAATTTCCCTCTGTGTCTTTATTGCGTTTAACCTTGATCAGCTTGACTGCCCTCGCTTGCTTGCCCAATACCATGCTCCATTTTGCCTCGTCACCGGCCGGCCAGACCAGTCCGTCCTGTGGCTTATCAGGTGTTCCGTCAACCAGGGCACTTCTTATCGCTCGCCCTAAACATCCACCTGCATTCTGTCTGCTTCCACCTCCGCGTACAAAAAAAGGACCTAAAAAATCCCGCTATAATGTTTTCAATTAGCTCAGGCTTTCTATGGAGTGTTGCCTTTACTCGAGATTAGATCAATTGCTTTATTAAATTCCAACCGTTTGCTTCCCTTTGTGCAATTCCCCCGATAGATTAGAAGTGAAGTACAATTGCATCATAGCATTACATTGTGAGAGGGTAATTTGCACCACAATATGAAAACCAAAAGGCAAAAATAAATTTGAATGAATGTGAGGCAATTTTCAAAAGTGGATCAAAAACACGCAAAGTTTTGTGATTATTTATATTGTATTTTAATGTTTTCTTGTTTTGTAAAGCCCTTTGAGCAGCACAGTAGCGCGCCCTCAAAAAAATTGATTTTAATTTCACTTCTGGAGACACCTTCTCAGACTCGTTCATTTCAATGGGAAATCACAATCTTTACTAGCATGAGTGACATGACCAATCCAAACTCTCGGATCACAAATTAAAATTTTTCTTTGCTCATATTGTAATTAAAAAACCCTTCCTATTTCAACAGATTTAAACAAATAGATTAATCAAAACAATATTTTCCCAGCAAATCAATTATGTATGAATCACTCTGAAATAACAAGGGAGAACTAGAACTATTCTACTAAGCTGTGAAAAGTGAAAGTCAGTTTAGCTTTTTATCACATTTTCTTTTTATCATAGCCATTCCAAGTGCCACAACAACCCATACAGTATGTCACTTTGACTTTTCATTTGTAGATTAACTTTCTGCAAACTTTGAGAGGAGGATCTAGTTTTCAGACTTTTCAACAGGCCCTGAACTTTTCTCTGTGGCTGGCAGCTAATCTTCTCTGCTCATGGCACAATCGATAGCCCGTTTGCAAAAGGTCTGTTTGCCGAATGTGTAACATAATAACGCGGCCAGGCAGATCCCGGAGTCATGTTGTGAAGCAAAGGTGATCAGGCCCGGTGTGGTGCAACAGCTGTGCCCGGCATACAAAACAACAGAGCTTACAATGCGGAACAATGTGTCTGCACAAGTGTCACCGAGAGCCGCGCCGAGGCCCTCATTTCACAGCCATTAAAAACGCACTTGTGATGTGGAGAGCACCGCGCGCAAATGAAAACACACGTTCCATCTTCCTTAATAGGTCTTTATTTCTATCCACACCGCTGCTATGAATAGAAGAGCGTTTGCGTCAATGGAAGAAGAGCAGAGGAGGAAGATGGAGATGGGGCATGTCTATACTGCATTCAACAGAAGTGCTATTGCCGCTATTTTACTAGACCGTAATTTCTGGACTATAAGCTGCACCACCTACACTTTAAAAAAAAAAAAAAATCAATTTGGTCCACATATAAGCCGCACCTGTATATAAGCCACACCACCTACGTTATGAAAGAAAATCAATTCTGTCCACATATAGGCCGCACCTGAATATAAGCCGCAGGTGTTCATGTTGTATGAAATGAAGCAGATAAATGACTTTAACTCCTCACAACCTGATTTAATGGCGCTTCACCATTAGCTTCCATGAGTCTTTCACCTTCATCCTTTCCAGTTCACCTACACCATACAAGTGTCCTGTAGCCTGTAGCCATAAACTCTGCTCTAAGAACTCTACCACAATAGAATATACACAATACAAAAATACACATCGCTATATAAGCCACAGGGATCAAAAACTAGAAAAAAGTAGCGTTTTATAGACCAGTAATTACGGTAATAATGAATGTGAACAAGAGGCTTCTTTCTAAATAAATTCTACCTTTTGTTTGTACCAACAGAAAGTATTGTAAAAGTAACATAATCAGACACAACATGCTGCTTTATCATTCATACAGCAGTCTGCACTGTCACTGGGGGTGGGGCGGGTCAAGTTTCATGCTCAAGGACGCAACGGCAGCATTACATTGATAGCTTTCAATAATAATAATGACTTTTTCCTAAGATAATAAGCCAAAAAAAATAGCAAAAGTACATTCTCATAGAGACAATTAAAGCAAAATGTATGTTTGATTAAAAATACGTTTATTTACACATAATGCTGCAGTTACATATCAGTCCGCTGACAACCAATTAAGTTTAACTATTTTAATGATTAAGCTGTAATTTCAAGAGCGAAATGTGATGATTCGAATTGCCAAACTTGCTTGCTTTAACAAAGTACAACAACAACAATACACTGTAACCCAAACATACTGTACACAACAGGTGTCTTCTTTCATTTGAACTTCCAGCCCGACGGCCATGATAAGAACAGTTAAACATGAGACTCAATTTTCCTTTCACAGACGAGAAAGAATAGATAAGGAAAGTTACATAACAGTGAGCAATCCAGTAGGAAAGTAATCTTTATTTGTATAGCACCTTTTACAGTCACAGAAAGGGGATTATTTTTCCTCTCACTCCACACGGTGATGGAAGCGGGTTGCCATACAAGATGCATGCCAAACCTATTGTACGTATTTTTAAAGATAGGACCTTGGGAGAACATGCAACTCCACACAGAAAGGCCCTGTCTGGATGTGGAATCGAAGCAGGACCTTCTTACTGTGAAGAACAAGCGCTAACCAGTTATCTGTCTCTGTGTTTCTGTGTTATTCTGCGTTCCAAATACTGTGCTGAACATCTGCTGGACGTACACAAGAATTTCACTGCATGTGATGTGTATGCGACAAACAATAATAAACTAAACTAAACTGCTTCATGAGTTAGGTACGTTATTGCTTAGCTTGAAATGTGGCTCAGTTTGGCATGAAGCACTGAGAAGCCTCTCGAATGAAGTGATGTTTGTATCTAATTTCCAACATTTAATGACAAACTGTATAATAAAGCAGGCCAATCAAAAACATTTAGATGAACCCAAGCAAAAAGCGGTACGCAATTTTTCTTGAGCAATACTAAATATAGCATTTGGCTACATTTTCAATGCAGTGAGATACAAAGTGCATAAGGACTTTTTTCAATTGCATTGTTGTATCTTTTTGTTACCATGGCAACCAGAGAGAGCAGGGTCTTGATTGAGCAGCCCCTGCAAATGCCTGTTGGAAAAGGCCCCTGGAGTCAAGTACTCCAAACAAACACTGAACCAAGTAGCAGTTGAACGTTTATGGACTTCTTTTTATTCTTTGTCCCGAAGTAGATGCTTTAACAGCTAAGGTTAGCAATGTGCTCCGGGTCTTACCAGGTATTTAATCTCTGACAAAAAGAGAATATCTTTATAAAAATGACTCAAACATTGGGTTGCCATACAGGATGCATGCCAAACCTATTGTACATGTATTTAGTGAAAAAGTTCTTCGGATTAAGGACGAAACGGTGGGAAAACCTGCTAAGAAGTACAGATGATGAGTGAAAACCCTTCCTTTGCTTTGACTAATCCCTGTACGACTGAGAGGTTCCACAAACTAAATGGGTTGTTTTATAAAAAATAAAAAATAAAAATAAAAAAACATTTAAATACATTTTCATTTATTTTTGCAGTCATTATAGAATTATCAGAGAAATAAAACTAAAACTAACTAACTTAAAGGATTCACAACCATTTCAATAATCGATTAGTTGCAATTCTTTAATTAACATGTTACAGATAAACTCAACGGTAGTTACTTTAGTACTTACTGACAGTATAGAGTTGCTTTCCATCCCTGAAAACAGCCTATTGACCTCGGTTGTGGATCTTTATGCACAGAAGCGTTTCAAAATAATTGTAGTAGAGACAAGACCGACAGTGGACCAGCCTTCTCCTGCAGAGGTAGTGAACTGTGTTCTCGTGAGCGCATTCATGGAGGCTATGTGTTGCATTAGACAAATTATTCACAAGCTTTTAGCCTGAATATGTCACATGGGCCTATTCCTACTATTTTTAGGTCTTTGTTGAAAGCGGTTTTCTTGCTGCGTAGCCTTCCCATTCTTCTTCCGTACTTCTTTTTCTGTATTTCCGACATCCATACACATGCGCTGACAGTGATTAACCAGCTCCATATGCGCATCCATCTAATAGTTCCCTCTGAACAGTTGACAGGCAGAAAAGAGACAGGTCTTTGAAAACAAGACGAGATAGAAGAGGATTATTTTGGTGATAAGAAGTGTAAGGAAAGTGCTGTGTGTGTGTGAATGCCGGTTTTAATAAGCTTGTCAAAATGGATGAAAGCTGCATGACAGGATTGGGGGGTCATCAATCTGAAGTACCATGGGAAGCTAAAGTGGGGCGCGTTCAGACATGCACGGCTATCCTGTTTTTATTACTACTGGCTGTTGTAGAGATTGGGATTGTTTTCTAAAGAATTTATAAAGAACATTGTTGTATGATTGCCAGAGTCACCTCAATACTGAAAACAAAACAATCTGCAAAAAGTCTGCACCCTTCCCCTCCAAACACAGAGAAAGTTGGCAACCAGCTGTTTTTTCTTTGAACAGTAAACAAAGTTCTTCAAGTTGTTTCTTTTTATTTTCATTACTAAAAGAGCAGATTGTTTTTTTTGTACCTGGCAGTTTAAATGGTGGAGCGGAATCTCCTGTGACCTGTGTGTTTTATTATTGGTTTTACTCGCCGTCTTCCTACCTCCAGAGGCAGGACAACAGCGCCATCTGCAGTCCGACCTCTTCAGGACAGAATCCCAGGTGTGAGAGAGTTAAAAAGCCCTCCTGTCCTGGTTTATAGTCCTGGGGGCACGTTTGCGTACTTCGAGTGCCTCTTTGATCCAGCGTACAAAACATGGAGCAGAACAAGAGCAACTCAAATTGGCAATATCCAACCACTGTCAAAGACAGAACCATAATATGGATTTGGACGAAGCAAATATCATAGGGATTGAGGACAACAAACATTGACGCTGGATCAAAGAGGGAAAAGAATTGGAAAAGTGCCCCCAGGACTATAAACCAGGAAGAAGGGGCTTTTTTAATCCCACACACCTAGGATTTTGCCCTGAAGAAGTCGGACTGCAAAAGCAGTGTAAAACAGCTGATAAGACACACATGTCACAGCAACATCACGTGACCTGTCTGAGGAGGGCTGCGCGCCCTGGTCTTAAAGAAAATAATCAACTAGAATCTATCAGAAGACCAAATTAACCTTGGACTAGAAATACAAAAAAGAATACAAAAATCAGCCATGCATCACCCTGAAAATAACAGGAAAATGTTGGGATCATTTTTATTATTTGACATTATTCACAAAAACCTAGACACCAGATTTTTTTAAAGATATAAATCACAATAAGTAAAATAAGAATCTAATATATGATTTTAATATTTAATTTATGTTTTTGTTAAGCACTGTGGTATACTGTGGTATACAAACAGACTTGCCTTGCCTATAGGCCTCTCTCTCTGTTGAACGCTGATCTAAAGACTCCATTCTCCTATTTGTGGAGGACATGGCATATTATGGAACTGTCCACAATGTGTACGTGGGTTTTTATTCGGGCTGCACGATATTGGAAATTAGAGCATTATTCAATATGAGTGTTTAGTATTGAGATAACGATATTATTGGTGTTTTTGTGTTTCACCTAAAATTGCGATCTGCATTGAAACGCAAGAGATAAAAAACAAAAAAAGCACATTAAAGACCTTCAAATGCTTATATTTATATACTTTATATACTTTTTGTTTGTTTGTTTGTTGTTCTTGTTGAATGTTGTCTGTTTTGTTGTCTTTAATAAAGGAAAATATATACAGTTTATATATATATAAATTTTTTTTAAACGCTTATCTTTTTGATTGGGATATCAGGCGCACCAATAATGTGATAACGATATTTTTTCGATATATCATGCAGCCCTAGTTTTTATGATTGTTTTGTTTTTTGGAAAAGAAAAGAAAACACTCTTCATGGTGGTTAGAGGAGCCAGGGGAGAGCAAATGCCTTTAGGCTTCAGGTAAATGTTTTGAAGTCAAACATGCAGGAGTAATACAGCAAAGGAAAACAGTTTTAACGGTCAAATCTGTGAAAAGTTGTTTTTTACATGTTATTTCTAATGCGTTCAGACCATTCCTACACGTTCTGAACATATTTCAGGCTGCTGTGATGTCAGCCATGATGGTCACCCTGAAATCCCTGAACAAGAATCTAAAATAGCTACGAAATAAAAAGGGCGGGCTGATTCCTAGAGCGACAGCGTGTGGGAGCTCTTCCTGCTCTTACTGTACGAGGTGGATACAGCCGTGATGCAATAACCCTGTAACAATGTGTGGAAGCTCTTTTTTAGCACACTAACTAGTAAAGGATTACAAAAAAAAAACACAATGCCTGGAATAACCACTTTATACATGCAGGTTAATTGTATGTTACGGTTGACCTCCCAATATATAGACATAAACAATCTAATTGATAATATGATTAGGTTTTGATGGTTATTAATCGTTTTTGGACATTCGGACACGGATCAAAAATGATTTCTTTAAAAAAATTAGAGCCACAGTACCTAACTTTAAACACCCAGACAATGAAATATGTAAACCAATCCATGTAGTTTCTTGCAGTATTAACAGATTTAAGTAGTTTTCAAGTGGATGTATTTTTGGCCACAGTCATATCTTCAGATCAGAGAGGACCACTCTCACTCAGCCAATCAGCTCTCAACTCAAAGCGACAAATACTATAGTGACTCTTTCTCTTTCTCCCAACTGTGCAAGGATTCCTAATACAAAGACAGCGTGTTGTGACCTGATGGTTTCACAAAATATTTATGCTGGACTTTTTTTCCATCAGACAAACAGAATACACATTGAGAAAAAAGTTAGGTACCCCAGATTTAATACTGAGCAAATTGTTACACCATTGGTTCAAATTGAACTAGCAGTTTATCTACATGCATTCTCTAAGGATTGATTGATTTGATCTATTTGAGCAGAATTGATATTATTTACAATATTAACATTCCTTCTTTAATGGAGATACTTTGTACATTGTTGTGTTGCTGATTGCTCTTACAGTATACACCAAAAAAGATATCCATAAATATACATTCAGGCAACAGTATTTGCCATAGTTTCACCATGTGTTGGTATATTTACAATTTCAATATGTATTTACTAATGCAGCCATTCCCAAACTCAGTAACACCGAGGCCCCCTTAAAAATCTGACGGGTCTGCGTGGCCCCCCAAAATAATAACCAAGAAGACAACATTAAGAATAGGCTCTTCTGGTTATTTTATTTTGGGGAAATAGCCTCTGCTACAAACATTGTAATACAAAAATGATTACAGTGGATTATTCAAGTCAAATAATGAACACAAATATTTTAATATTACAAACAAAACATTATAAATTTAACATTAAATAATTATATTATTTTTTTTATGACCTCCCGCGGCCCCCCTGCAGTACCTTCGCGGCCCACCAGGGGGCCGCGGACCCCACTTTGGGAGACACTGTACTAATGTATTACTTTTTGTAATATGTCGGCTTGAAATCGTAGGACAGAAGTAAAAAAATCTTTCTAAAGGCCTACAGACTGTGGGTAACCATTCTATTACAAGCTGTGCAGAATCTTTTTATGATGATGTAATCTAAATAATCAAAATCCGATGAACTTACAATCCTTCCAAAACCCTCTCCATCACCTGACATAATTAAGCTTTCAGTTGATTTTGCGGCTCAGGCCCTGTGAAGCGCACATGAGAGGGGAGATACAGATGTGCAACAGCTGCTACTGACAGGTAGCAGACCTGATTACAATTTATAGAGGGTCCGCAGAGACGCTGGGAAACACCGCTAAGCATTCTCCGCGCGCCGATGTGTTCCTTGCTATTGACAAACCAGCCTCCTGCGAGCGCTTGCCCCTCCACCATCCATCATTGTTAGTGATCAACGCTTAAGGACAGCCCCTCCCTATCAGTCTCTCGTTTATTCCATTGAAGGCTCTTTATTTGGGGTCTTCCGAGTGATAACGGGCCTGGGTTAAATGGCGGACGCGCGGCTAAATGTGACCTGACATCCGCGGCACACCTCCGGAGCCTGGGAAGACCGCGGGGAAGCACTGACCCACATACGTCCCACTGCAGCAGAGCATGCGTGCACCATGGCTCTATAGGCGATGACAGATGTGATGAGCTGGTTGGCAAGAAAGGGAATAATAACCGATTCTCTTCCCCATGCCCACACTGCCTTCATATAGTCGACTATCTGGCTTTTGTTCTTCAAAAACTATTATTACTGTTATTGATAAACCTCTAAGAATAAATAATAAGTATGCCTCAAACGTACATAGCGCTTTTTTGCACGTCACAATACACACAAAACAACAACAGACAAAAATCAAGAAAATTAAGGAAATGCAAGATGGAACAGGTGGTTTGAAACTAAGTGAGTTTCTGATTGGTCTGGAAATCACTCCCACAACCATAATGCTTTAAAATAACATTATTTACGTGTCACAATAAATACAGCATCGTCAACATTGTTCATACTAATTAATTGATAGATGCTACAAACATATCTTAGGACTCAAGATCTTTATGGCTACATCTTTGCTATAAAACAAGGCAAAATAAAATGTAAAAGAACTAGAGCTGTAGAGGGTTAAATAAACGGCCTGTTTTCTCATGATACATTTTCTAGTTTTTCTAGATTCTGACCATTTCTAAATATGCACAAATAAATGTAAAGGGTAGATGAGGATATTGGTACTATCGCTGTCAGGTATTATCATGCAATCTCAACAGTTTCATCGTTAGCCTGGAAATCCTCATACTGCTGAGTGCGCTCAAATGATTTTGAAAAGCACAACAGATCATTGTGATATTTACTCTAATCAAACGTATAGTCACAGTTGATACCATAATATCAACAGTCAATATCCTGCAAAGTCCAAAGCTGGCCTTTTCAAACTCCGACAAGTCTAATCCGATACTTTTTGGCCATGCTGCTGAAATGAGCTCATCAAGAGTCTGAGCTCAAAGTGACAGAGCAGGCTGCGGACGGAGCGGAACCAGCTGTTATCACAGCAAAAGCAGCACCATACCTTCTGCTGCGACCGCCACATATGTCACGCTGTACCTCTCCTGGTCAGTGCCATGAGGACTGGGGTCTGGAAGATTCTTAGGTTAATCAGGACAAAATATAATCATAGCAACTCAAAAGATAATAATTTTCACTATTTTGTCATGAAAATATCAAGTTATTTCCATTCTATCTTATGTGAAAATGTGCCTCATTAATATTCTTGACGTTTTACTCATTTAAGAGAAGCAAGATTGTATGCAAATTAGAGTCAAACTAAGGTGCAAATGTCTTCCTAACATCACCCCCTTCTCCACAATTTTACTTCAACCCGTCCAGGTCTTTTGAACAATCATTCCTCCAGAAAAACATTTGAAAAGAAAGTGAATTTTGTCCACATACAGCCATATTTGAATAAGCGGCTGATGTTGTCAAAACACTTAACTAACAGCTGTTGGCACAAAACAAAACTGATAAGACGAATGTTTTAACTGGACACAACATGATTTAATGACAAGGTGTTTTAAAGCGCCGTTTACTTACAATGATCAAAGTTAATTTTGACAATAATTGTGTGTACCATTCCTACTAAAACTCAAAAGCTAAAATAAGTCTATGAACTCTGCTCTGACCATCGTCCTAATCACACAAAACCAGGTCCTGTGTCTTTCTCTGCACTTCCTTGTGTCGGCTCGTTCTGCTGTTCATAAACAAATATGTCACTGTGCTCCGGTTGCACACTTCAAAATAAAAATACATACATTGGCCATATACAGTAGGTCACAGAGTCCACAGAAGTTGAAAAAAGTTGCTCACTTCCGTCAATAGAAGCAGCATGAGCGGGAGAGAAGTCTTAAGGAGTTAGTGTGCGGACGTAGTGCTCCTCGTATTATTACGCCTCACAATATAGTACCCCTTTTTATCCGCTGAGAAAATCGACATACATATACTTTGTAGTGTAACACGTCTCCTAACTGTATTTAAATAAGGGAACACATGGAAGTTTGGTAGCTTCTAACGGGAGCTGATTTGGAACTATAGTCTATGGAAGAGGCTGCGTTTGTGCTCCGTTTGCATGACAGAGCGCACGGACAAAGACCAGACAGGTACATATCAACTAGTCTAAGGTAAGGTAAGAACATATGTCAGTATGTAAAAACGGTGGCCTATTCCTTTAATGCCCATCAGGTACTGCATGATCGACAACAGAAAGTAAGTTTGGATTTTCACTGGTATTTGCCACTCATACTCTATAATATTAGCTTGAGACAGCTCTAGTTATGAGTTAATTTTCTTTGGGATATTGTTGGCTCAGTGAAGTCCCCTTCCAGGCCGGCTCATCTTTAGGCGTGTGCCGGAGCTGAGTTGATGTGAAGTGACAGGTTGTGGTAAGCCAACTGTCTGTTACACAAGAATGACTGAGAGGTGCTAAAGGGCATCAGGGGTGATCAAGTCCATAGCTTTAATATTCTGTTTGGAGACTTATACGCACAAGCCAGATTTTACAATGCATGTTCTCATATGATAGAATAATATTATTAAGCGTAGAGGTGGGGACAAAATCGTAAAATAGGAAAGATATATTAAATTGTAGTTAATCGCTAATCAAAGATGGAGAATGAGGGGAAATACAAGAGACTGATGATGACAGATACTTAGATCAACAATTGAGTCCTTAATAAATCTTTGTTTAGCCCTGGTATAGCCCTGGTTCAGACCTAGTTCAGTCCTTGTTCAGCTCAGGTCCAGTCCTCATTTAGACCAGGTCCAATCATGG
This sequence comes from Knipowitschia caucasica, assembly GCA_964034765.1. Lineage (NCBI taxonomy): Eukaryota > Metazoa > Chordata > Actinopteri > Gobiiformes > Gobiidae > Knipowitschia > Knipowitschia caucasica. The sequence goes on from OZ035836.1 coordinate 10,305,532, forward strand.
TCCAGTCCTCATTCAGCTCTGGTCCAGTCCTGGTCCAGCCCTCGTTCATCCCAGGTCAAGTCATCGTCCAGTCTTGGTTAAGCCCAGGTTCAGTCCTCATTCAGATCGGGTCCAGTCCTCGTTCAGATCGGGTCCAGTCCTCGTTCAGGTCGGGTCCAGTTCTCGTTCAGCCCTGGTCAAGTCCTGGTCCAGTTCTAGTTCAGTCCTCATTCAGCCCAGGTTCAATCATCGTCCAGTCCTTGTTCAGCCCAGGTCCAGTCCTCGTTCAGATCAGGTCCAGTCCTTGTTCTGTCCTGGATTTAGTCTGCATTGGTGTGAACACAAATGTCTATAACAAAACAATAGCCAGGGCATGTCCACCGCAGTAGTCTCTTGCAAATGCAATGCAAATTCCCATCAGTGAATGTTCCATACTGAAGCCTCACATAGAAGGACAGGCGGAGCACTGGCCCACCGCCCCACGGAGCTCTGAGGGGGTGTTGATGTGTGAAATGTGTCGGGCTGTCCACTCTGTGCGAGCCAAACAATTACACAGAATTAAAAGTGCATGTGCTTCAAAATCGACTGACGAAAAGGAACATGGAAATGCTATTCACAAAGCTAGTTAAATAATTCATTCAATAGATTTTAAGTCAACAATTATTATAAAAACAGTATGATCAAGAATTATAAAAGATGTGGAGAAATAGGAGAGACATCTTTAGGCACATACAGTGTTTAATGTAGATCTAAATGGAACATAGATGATGAATGTCGCGTCCCATATCTAAACTAATGAAGTGGATCCATAATGTTAAGAGTGTTAATTTCAAATATCTATGATCGAACAATATACACTTCCTAGTGGTTTGGGGAAGTATACAAACACGCTCGAGGGCACCACCTTGACTACTTGCAGACACAGGAGAGTTAATCGCACTATGACTATTATTATTTTCATATTTTTCCTTTTCAAAACATAAAAACAAATCTGAGAAAGACTGAAGTTTCAAATAGAATAAGTCTGTTTTACAATGGTGCTATATCTAGTCAGATAAAAAGTTTTAGATCCATTAAAAGGATTTCAACTTTGAGTATTGTATAATTACTATAGAAACAAAAACAAACCAGAAAAGCACTGGTGGAGCACAGACCTCTGCTTAGAGGCGCAGTGCCATCCTTCAAAATGTAATCAGTTATTTTCTGGGCCAGTGCGGGCATTTCCTGAATTTTGCCAAAATCCTCCAATAACTTTTTGAGTTTTGTTTCTCACAGACAAACAAACGCTGGTGATTCCGTTACCACATGGGCGGAGGTAATGCGGATACTGTTACTGATTTCAACACATTTGAGCAGAAACCGAAGTACTTTGATTAGGAAGTACTAACTAAATGTGTGTAAATAATAAACACAAAAGTAAACAAGTATTGACAGGTTTCACTTTAGGTATTGTAATGGCCGCCGTGTGTGTATGTCTACAAAAACTGTATGTCTGCAGTACTACTGAGCAAATTGGGCTGGAATAAGTTAGGAAGGCCCCATTAAAAATAAAATCAAATAAATATTTTAAAAAGTCACATTCCAGAATATTTTTTAAGATCTTGAACTTGATGCATGGTTAGCTGTACAAGAGTCATCGTAGCATGAGATATGTCTTGTCCTCAGTCTTGACCTCACCTCTCTTCCTTCCTGTCCCTGACCGATCCTGACCGATCTTGACCAAACAGATTTTCATAATAGCCACAAATGTGTCTGACAATATCAATTATCACAGGATGACCTTTCATTACCTTTCACTTGGAGGACTGCAGACTCCGAAGCTGTGAACGCTAATGCCAAACGACAACAAAAGTTTAATTTATGCTATTTTTGCACGCTCCTACCTCCAAGTGCAAGCTCTCGTCTGCCCTTAATTAAAAGCACATTGTGTGTTATCATTTCCCTAATCTAATTGTTAGGCGGTTGGAGGAAGAGTAAAACAAATGGGATGTTTGGACAGCGCCACAAGCTGCTGATTAGCTAAGATTATCTAATTATCGGTGTGGCAGCCTCCTTGATCAATGAATTAATTATTAAAACAATTAGAATATATTTAAGTCATTTGCAAGTCAGATTGTTTTAGGGGCATGATGGGTGGATTAAACCCTATAAGGCACAGACAGGTGTTCACATGAACATTTCCAACTCTTACAATCGAGTGAAGCAGGAGAGATTTCCATGACAACATTTACTGGTGCATTGTGAAATGTATTTTACAAAATACTGTATAATATTGAAAATGAAAATATGTAATGACTGACATAGCAGATCTATGCAGATCTTCTGATTCAACTCTGCTGTATAACAAACAATGAATGATGTAAAATCTATAGTTCCAGTGACAGCAGGGGAATTATAAACCTCGAACATGCACAATACTTTTCTCTCTAAATGACAAGGACATGATAATAACACAATGATTAATTTCCAAATTTTAAAAGTAATATTTTCATTGTTATTCAAATGAAGAGAAAAGTGACACTGGTGAAGAATTACTTTCTAAACTCTTAAACAAACATAATACATGTGGAGTTATTGTTAGGCAAAACCCTAAATGATTTCAAAAGGCGAACATGTGGCTTTTCAGCATACTTGTTTCTTCTAAAAACTTCTGAGATTTTGACACAAAATATGAACTCCAAAGTTAATGCTGCTTCTGTGACTGTATGGGTCACATTGACCCCTGTGGCAGATCTTCTATCACTATTACAGTCATCATGACAGGTCCCCTCCGTGCAGAGAGGCCGGGCTGATAATTAATACATTGATGAATGTTCAGGAATTCCTTTAGCTCATTTGTCTTTGGCCTGACCCCGAGAAGGAGGCGGTCGGGCTCAGAATACTCAAATGAATGCGCGCAACAACGGCTTGTCCGCTGGAACATGGCGTGAATCCAAATGAGGTCACAGTCTGTAATATCTTCCCCATCGACCCATTATTACCCTCTGCCCCTGGGGAAAAAAGAACTAAACAGCCTCCTGCTATTAAGTCCATTTATCAGGTCAGCGGAGTTCAATATGCAACCAGTGGAGGCAGTGGCGTTTGGTTGTAATGCATTAAATTTAAAGCTGGGGTACCTAACTTTGCTTGAAGACGTCCCAACTGAACAAGTCGTGTGAAGGTAAAATACTGTGAACAAGTTGAGTTCAGCCCACAGCTGAACTTTTTGTTGTTAGAAAACATGTTATCTTTTAAATATTTGTAAGAAAGATCTGAGTCACAATTTGAGGTGAAAGCTGATTGGCCGAGTGAGGGTGGTCCTCTCTTTTTCACCTTTCTGTTTGGAAAAGGTGATCTAAAGATGTGATAGAGGCAAAAAATTCAAGAATCTGAAACAAGTGATAGAGCCAAACAGTTTCATTGATATAGTTGATTTTACAACGTACCATTTTTGAGGTTTGAAAATTAGGTACCCGAGCTTTAATTGACATACACTAGGGTTGGGCAATATGGGCTTCAGCATGTATCACGATTTTTGTTGGTATGTATCACGATATGACGATATGATAATTTTAACAAAGCCTCATATAAAAGCTATAAAAACTTAGCACTGATAATTTTAAACACACTTGCCTCAAAGTGCATTTACTGATTTATTGGCAGCAAAATGTGTAATACAGCTATTGTATATAAAACGTATTAACAAAACTGAATTGTAGAGAATTCTGTTTTGTACATACTGAAAATTGCAGGCAACATGTAATGAAGGTGAACATTTGTAATTTGTAAAATATATAAAAGTTTGTCCTTTGTAATATAAAAAGTGTAGCATTATCAAATAATTATTTGATCACTTTGGCTTATGTTTCCTAATCCCAATATAGTCAAAATGATCAAATACTGTATATATTTTTTGTATCCTTTTGCGTTTCTATAATTATGTAATTATAACTTAGTTGTAATTATATTGCAATGTAGACAAACACATGCATTGAAGTAAAATGAATGACAGTAAACAGTAAATAAAGCTTACCAATGGCACTATGAGAGAGAGAGAGAGAGCGAGTGTCCGAAGCAAGCCACTCGAGTCCAGTTGTTTAGGGCAGCTGCTTTCACAACATTAGATCCACTGTCGATAGTTACACACAATTGCGTCTTTTTATCTAGTTCCCAAACTACTCCCATATGTTTGAGGTAGCTCCGCGTTTTGGCACAATGTCTTCTACAATCTGCATGTCTTCACCATGGTCTTCACCGCCGCCCTCAGCCATGTTTGCTCTCTGCTCTGTTGTTGTTGTCCCTGCACGCCGCTCTGCTACACGTGTCGCGCAGATGCGTCATCAAAGTGCGCCGCACACAAACGTGTCTTCCGCTCGCTGTTTTCAGTGTTAAATGATCGTTTTCACCGGTATAAGGCATTTTCTTATCATTTAATTTACTTATACCGGTATACCGGTACAACAAAAATATCGCCCAACCCTAACATACACATAACTTTTATTACATAGAGACTGAATAGCTTTACTGAGAATGTTCTACAGAATTTCAAGCCTCTTCTCCATCCAGGGTCAACAGGTCTTGCACAAGAAAGCCAGATCAATTACATGCATAGGGGAAAAACGCTAAATTCTTCCAAGAAAAACGTGGAGCTAGTCTTATTGAATCTCTGGCTCAGACAATACAATATGAAGAAATTTAATCTCTCGGTGGAATAGTGCAATAAAAGTCTGACCTGCCATTTATAACCGAGTAGCCAATATTTGCCCCTACGGCAGAGTAAATACACTCCACTCAAAGATGGAGAGATGTGACGGCTACACGCGGCAACTCTCCGGGATTATTGTCACAGATTTATAGACATAATTGTTTATTTCTGCTCGGGAAAACTTTTGACTTGTGGCTTGTCTCTGGAAACAAAACACAATTTGAGTTCCAAGAAAAGAAAAAAAAGTGGAATTACTTTTAGGCAAGAAGCATCAGTATCAATACATACAGTAGACGATTCATCCATTCACTTCAAGACAATAAAGCAATGAACTCCACCGATAGCGCACGATTCTCACAAAAGTGCAAGTTTTGTGATAAACAATGTGGGGAGAATGAGTTTTGTTTAAAGTAAAGGTCAGTCAATATTCACATTATTTTTTTTACAATGCATGCATCAGTTAGACACGCCCCCACAGCTTCTTGATTGGACAAAATTTATTTAAATCCTTGATAGACAGAGGAGTCTGTTATTACTTGAAGGATACATTTAAAAAAATGTTTTTTTATCATTTGTATTCTCTGTTTTTTTCAAGTTCATCCATCCATCCATTTTCTTCCCCTTAATCCATTTCTGGGTCGGGGGGTGGCAGTCAGAGCTGCACCCAGTACACTAAGGCCCTGTCCACACGAAGTCAAGCTCAGGCCTAAACGCAAAAATACTTTATCAATCCAGTGTATCGTCCATACGAGGCCGGCGTTTTGGGGCGGTGTAAACGAACATTTTTGAAACTAGGTCCCAGAGTGGAAAGATTTCAAAACTCCGTATATGCCGCTCCGTGGTTACTGCCTCTCCGCAATGTATCTGAGACGCTTGCGTCATCGCCCCGCCTCTTGTTAAAGCACGCATGCGCCGCGCTCAGAAAATAATGACAACAACAATGTAGCTTGTTGTTTTGTAATCCAGTGCGACCCGAAGCAACAGTTCAACCTCATCGTCCGTCCATACTAATGTAGTACCAGCTCGCCCACTCGCCATGTTGTCTGTTTACAAAATTCCGCGCATGCCCACGGAAGTTTGGGCTTGATCCCGTCATTGCGTCACAGCGCCACCAACAGGTCTGGCATAGTTTCACAGCGTTTTCAGGCGTATTGACTACATTCATATGGACGCACACATTTACTGAGCTAACTCCGTGTTTACAGAAAAAGTTTCTGAAATTATAAGCGTTTTGTCTTCGTGTGGATATAGCCTTAGTGTCTTACCCAAGGACACAACGGCAGCAGTCATCAGTGGGAGTCGTGAAGTAGGTCTTACGGTGGGCTCGAACCCACAACCTTCAGGCCCAAAGGCCAATGCTCTACCAACTGAGCCACTGTCGACCTTTTATGTTCAAATTTCATTTAAATAAATGCATATTTTACAACAGAGACCCACACATTGCAAACAGAGACTGAAGAGTTTTCAATAATCAATCTTCAACAAATCCACTGACGGGCTCTGTAAGATCGCCATCTTAAATTAAAATGATTATGATTTCTTTCTCTAACAACAAACCTGATCAAACTAAAACCCTTCGTTTAGGATCCATTCCCTCTCCCTCGCAGCTTCACCGTCAGCCCCTGCTCATCCTCGCCACACACACATACAGTATCAAGTTTTTCCAATCAATAGCCAGTGCTCAAAATAGAAACATATGCCGCAGCCTGGATAAGTGCGATGGAGGCTTGGCGAGGCATGGCGTGGCATGGCGTGGTACCCAGGTGTGGTTAGATCTCCGCACAGTGATTCCCCTCTGCTGGCTAGGAAGCTGCTGACGTACATAGTTGTATGCAAACCCCTTGCCTCCCCCCCTCTCCTCTCTTCTCTCCCAACACCCCCTCTTTCTCTTCCAAGCTCGCCGCTCTTATGTAACTGGAGACTGCCAGTTACGAAACGCTACGCTGGAAAACACAAGTTCCTACACACACACACACACAAACATGTCGCCGGTTGTCTGCTAGGTTGTTGTGCAAAGCGAAAATGCTAATGAGGGTGAAGGTGGAGTTTTGCTCATGCATATATTTAGAGAACCTGGTTGTATACGGATTTTAAATGGCGTGGCATGTGTAAAGCCGGCCGAGCGCTTGCGAGGCGGCGGTGTGGTCACATGTATGAATAATTAAACATGTATATAACGGCAAGTTTGCGAGCAAGGGAATTAAAATAAATGAAAGGAGGAAATATTGTGTGATGGTGAAAATAAGTCTAAAATTGGAAGAGCAAAACGTGGACTCGCAGGGTGATCTCTGTCATGGTGGGTAAGTTGGAAAAGTCGACTGGTTGATAACAATAACAATGCGGTAAGCTGAGATGTGGGGTGGCTTTAGGCCTATCTCGTCACCTAAGGCACTGGCGAAAGGGAGGAGAAAAACTCACATGGGAATAGAGGAGTAAAAGCTAAGTGAGCTGCTCTCTTCTTGCTCTAAACATCATCATTAAAATCGGCTCAACCCCAGAAACTCAACCCTCCTGGGCAGACAAAAAACTACAAATCCCCCAATTATAAGCCATGTACAAAAGGCTAATGACTATTCACAAATCACCCTAATTGATGATGTGTGAACTTGACGAAAACAAAACAATAAAACAAAGTGGTCAGCATAGAATTGCCTTTTTATTATGAAACCAAAGCAGACTCATTTGCATGTTATAATCCGTCATACAGCAATGCCTAATGGAATCAAACATGAACTTTTCCAAATGTGGAAGCATTATTTGGATTTGGATTTACAATACTCGAACATGCATAGGAAAGAAACATCAGAGCAAAATAAATATACAATATCCAGTTCTACAGCTCAATGTTTCAATATGTGCCAGTTTAGACCCAGAACAGACTTTCCTCCTATATAAAGCCTTTCATTATTGGAATGTAAATGCACAAATTGACATGCATTCCATTATGGTGGGAGAAAGCCAGGGAGGCCTAACTGTCACATGTCCGTGCCACAGACAATAATGAAAGTACATTTTGATAGCTCAACAGGGTGCTGATAAAACAATGCTAGACTCAACGACAAGTTAACCCTAAGCCAATGCGATTACTTCTAATAAGAAATGATTAAATAAGAGGAAAGGAAAACACATTAGACAGTTCATTTCCAATTCATATTTTTACCTTTGTGTGTATGTGTTTGTGAGTTTGTGTGTGTGTCTGTTTTATATAATTTTGTTTTATTCCATGGCCCGGGTGGGGGTGGAGTGACATTCGGCTGTATGGTCTTTGTCTTTTTTACATAATTGAATGCTGTATGTCTATTGCAGTCTGTTAAAATGTTCAATAATTAAACTTAAAAAAGGCAATTCCAGAGACAATCATTCAAACCATTACATCTAAATGAAATCTGCGTGATGTGTATAATATCCATGTCTTCTGATTTCACTGGAGCTTATTTTGCACGTGGTCTGTGGAAGCGTGAGAATGAATGGATTCACGTTGCCTCAGAGGAGAGCGTCACACGTGTGAGCAGTGGTGCGATAGTAAAGGACCCCGGTGTCCACTTATGTAATGAGTCTGTGTCTCGCTCAGTCCCCCAAGGCCACGGCCGGAAAGACTCAGCCCGGTTGTGGCCCTGCATAATTTAACGTTCTAAAAGGCCAAACGAGCATGCTATTAAGATAAAACATGTTATTGTTTATTGCCAGCCTTCAAATATATATACATAAATTAATGGAAACCAAACCCATTTGCAGATGAAATAGAAGTGTGTATTATTATCTAATTTTACTGTGATCATTTGTTTTCACACATTTCCTTTCTTATTTGTCCTTTCTTATTTATGTTATTATTCTGAATGCTTATTATGACATGCTCCGGTTTTCCCTGTGGTCAAAAGTCGGCATGGGTCTGCAAAACTTTTATTTTTTATAAATATTTTAAACTATATTTTTAATTAATAAACTTATTTAAGTTTATTAACATAATAATAATCATACAAATATTATAGTAGTAGTATTATTTTGAGTTAGAGATGACAGTTTGTGTTCCAAGAGGAGCATTTATAAATAATCGCTTTGGTATCAAAATTAGTATGGAGTATTATTTCCAGTATTGATGAGTTTGAAATATTGTATCGTAACAACACTGGTCGACACGACATTTCAACACGTGTCGAAAGCACGGGGCCACAGTGGGGTAAGGCCTAATGAGTGTTTCCCCCCTGACATGACCTATTACTGGACCCCCAGGAGCCTCCAGTCTCTCTTTCAGAGAGATTTCAGACTAGCCTGCCTCACAGACAGAATGCCTCGTCATAAAAACCCAATCCAAAAAATACCCCGCCCCCTGGTTCTCCGCTCCCAGTCCTCCTCCACATGCCAGCAGGTCCAGCAGTGTGACCTCGGTGTGGCACATGTTAAAGGGTACGGCGTTGACAGCTTTGGTTCAGGGCGGAGCGGAGGCCGAGCGGTACGCACGTATGAATGATGCAGCGTGTTGCCTTGAGTGCCTGTCTCTGCTAAGTCTCTCCAGCCGGAAACCAGTGCACCACGACACGGGAGTAGAGTAGTAAAAAGTCAATCAAGAGTGGTTCCCAGAGGACAACCGGCAATCTCTGACACAGGAGTGATGGACGCTTGCCGGATGTTTGAAACGAGCCTTGTACGGGAAAACGTATGAGCGGGGAACACACGGAATTGTGAAGAGTAGTGCAAAGTAGTAATGACATTGACCATCATTAAAGCTGGAGTACCAAACTTTAAACCACACAATAATATGTAGTAGAATCCATGCTCCTAGCGCTCAACATGGATCACTCAGTAGTTTTCAGATGTATTTCTCTGGTCTCTGTCACATTTTCTATCAGCTTTTTCAGTGAAAAAGAGTACCAGCCCTAACCAATCGGCTCTCAGTATCACAGACCTGCTGATGTTTTTATAGATAGGCAATATGCATAGTGATCTCTTGGACACATTCAATCATCATTCACTCCACCTCTCCACCAATATGAATATCCATAGCACTCCTCTATAATGTATGCAATAAATAACTAAAGTTGAAAAATGTTTGCATATAATATTTTGTTGTATAAGTGTAAACAGCTATTTTTGCTTTAAACAAAATTGCACAGCTGTTCTTTTTGTACTCAGTAGTCAGGCAAAGCTGGCGCAGAGGACAAACTAGAAATGGCATATGGATACTCAAGGATTAAGGCAGCACAAATAAGGTTTTTTGTCCAAAATATTGCTGCATTTTTAGACTTTTGTTGGCAATAATAACCAACAGATGCGGCATATGCTGCAGTGTACGTGAGAGGTCCACTTTCATAATAAAATCCAGCACAACTGTGATTAGTAACCACTCAAACATCCCTAACCTACATATAGGCATACATCGATGCGCCATATGGAGCATTAGGTAAACAATGACATCACCGTGAGTCATAGTTGGATCAGTGCTGCAGCGGCTTAGTGGTCGAACTATCCGTTACTTTGTGGATTCCATGCTACGAACAGGTGTATTGACATTTTTTGTATGGGAAAATTAAAATGTATTTCCGCTCAAATAATCTGGAATACATTCCGTTTCCAAACAGGAACCCTCCGAGCTGTTTGGTGAGGATGCTTCTAATTTGGCAACCAGCTAAATGAGCCCCACAGCAGTGCCATCTCTTTTGGCTTTTATCACTAAATCCATGATTGCGTTACCAACAGATGCTCATCAAAATGCAGAAGAGGCAGAATGCTAAGTTTATTTCATGGGAAAACAGTTGGGGGTGTGCGTGTTTGACTCTGACTTGAAAGCAGAGCCAAAGGAGACACTTAAATAGTTATTTCTTATTTGTAAAGAATGATGTGATTTCTATATTTCTATTTTCTGCGATATGGCATTAAAGGGGATGTCACTAACTTCAATTGTAATTCATATTCAATACATATACAGCACATCATTGATGATAGTGTAAATGTATTTAAAACAGTCCCTCTCCTTGGAATAAGCATCACCCATAATAATAATTGCTGGAGGAGAATAAGCAGCTGAAGCCTTTCAACATTGCTCTATGAGGGATTTGAATTAATTGCGTCTAATCAGCAACCTGTGGGAGGGCACTTCAAAAAACGTCACTCCACATTCTCAATTTGAAAGGAGCTGACCTCAACTTAAACTTGCACTTTTGCCAATCTAGCATCTCACCACTCTAGTCTTGCTGCTCAAAATTCCTTCCAATCAATGCATTTTTAGTGGAAGTGGGTCATCTCTAGGGCTGCACAATATATCACAATATTTTGTTATTTGCGATCATGACAAGTGCAATATTGGTGTTGTGTTTTTTTCCGTGCATAAAAGTGACTGAAAAAAATAAAACGCAACATGGAGGAAGAGAAGAGAAAACACTGCTCCTCAAATATTATTTTTCTGGGGAAGAAAAATGTTGCTTTTTATTTAATTATCATAGTACTTGACACCCTTGTCGCATATAGGGTTGTCAAAAATATAGAGTATGGAGTACTGAAGTTTGTATGAAATAGAGACTAAAAATAGCATTCATAAATTATTGCTGTTGTATAAAAATTAGTATCGAGTATGACAATCGAGACATCTAACACTAATTGCGTCAGCCCCCATAACCTAATGTACGGCATACTGTTGAACATTCCTGCTAAGGCATTAAGATTCCTGTTGAGGAATCTGCAAGTTGTCTGGAAAGATTCAGAAAACATGCTTAACCGACTGCATTTGCTAATAATAGGGTCATTCATGTGGTAATTCAGTGTATCCTCTATCATATTCAAAGTTGGCTATTAGACAAGCCCCCACAGTTCTACTTTATCTCATTGTTAAGGGCCCATTAACCACATCACGAATTGACTTTAGACCGGGAATTCACGTCACTCACGTCGCCCCTAATGAGCCGCGCACAACACAATCTCACCGCCGACTCCAGCACCGCACTTTAGATCATCAGGAGGGCTTAGAGAGTTCAGCGCGGCCAAAAAAGGCAACGGAAGGAGGCATTGTCATCTTAAGCACTCACACAATGCCCTGGCGCTAGCGGAGTGGTTTAAGCTTACCCTACCTAGCATTCAACCCCCCGGGAAAGTGCACCGAGGAAGGCAGAAATGCGAGACGCTGGGACGGAGGGGTGGTTGAGATGGCAAGGCTAATTGGTGCGGTAGAGAGAGCGGGCTGTTGTGCAACGGGGGGAAAAAAAAGAAAGGGTCCAGGGTGAGGGGCGCGTACATCAGCCGGCATGCCAGTGTTTATGTGCGCTTTAGTGATTAATTAGCTCACAGGGGCTCCCCGCCTGTTTGTCGCCTTCATCATTTGTAGCCTTTGCATTAATAATATGTGCTGTTGACAGGAATGGAGCAGGGGCATTTGGAGCTCACTGCCCACTTTATCTTGTGTGAACTAATAATGCCAGTAATGCAAGCACAAATGCCTCAGAACAACAGAAGGCAGTACAAAATCATAGATAAAATACAATAATTAAATAAAAATAACAATAATAATGACACACACATACGTATACGAGCAAAACAAAGATAATCCAATCATGAGAACATGGATTTTAAAAAGGCAAAGTGATAAAGGGTTTGTTTAGTTATTGACAAAATTTAACCAGGTATGTCCCAGTGTTCCGATTTCAGAATCTTTTTGATTAGGTAGTAGGGGGTTAAAAGTTTAACAGATGTTTTACAGATGCCACATGTTGTCAGTTTTAAACAAGCTTTTAAAGTGATCGGTAACATCTAAAAATCAATTCTGAAATGCACAGGCTGCCGGTGAAGAGAAGCTAAAACAGGGGTGATGTGTTCCTTTCTGTTAAAACAAGTGAGAAGTCTGTCTGCTGTGTTCTGAACCAGTTTCAAGATGGCTGCAGTTATCATTTTAGCTATAACCAAAACATATTGACAAGGTAAATTTTCTCAACAGGAACCAAAGCATTAAAAAGCAGACAAAATTAACATTCTTGTAGGCGTAAGATCCAATATATTAATGTGGAATATAAGCAAGTATAGCACTACACAAGAAATACTTTGAATTTAACTGAAAATGTCGTCAGCAGTTTTGAGATTCTGCTTACAATTCTTAAGAGACGGAGCTAAAAGTGAACTAATTTGAAAATGAGGCACCAGAATAACAGAAAAACAAAATACTCAAATTTCAAGGACATGACCTAGTTAAACTGTCTTACACTCTGTATTACGGGTATTTTTATTTCAGGGCATCCAAAAGAGAAGCTGGCAAAAGAAGTTAGTTTGTGAGAACATTAGTTTCCAACAGACAACTGCGAATAAATATAAAAAGGTCACGACGACAAAAAGTGTGAGAGATAATTAGGTCCATTATAGTTTCAGCAACAATGATTTTTATGACATTTGGGTTTTTGTTTGACATGTGTTGGACTGAATAATGTTGTAAACTTTGAAGCCAAAATACTGATAGCCTGAGACACAATCCCATCACGCCATTTATACTCAATAATAAAAAAGGACATAGTAAGAAAGGTATAAAAAAATGGTGCAAGCTTTGAGAGGTTGCTCCCCATTCTATTTGTGTGTGATGTGAACTATAATTTTGGTTTGGTTACGAAAATATATAATTTTTCAAAAGGCGCTTTATACATATCAGCCTCCGTTGAGACACACATAAATGAGCCTAAAAAAAAAACATGAAAAAAATAGTAGCCCACCTATATTCCTATGGTCCTCCTACAGATATTGTAAAAGGTTCTTGCATGAACTCAGAACAAAATCTATAAATACTCTGACGAAAATGTGTATCTCAACTTAAAAATCATTTTTAACCCTTTAAGCGCCAAAGTCGCAATATTGCGACAAGCAACATTGCTCACTTAAACAGGCTGTATGTAAAAATGTGGAGCAGAATCTTGTTAATACTTTTCACCAGGGGTTAGTGGACATGTGTGCCTGTAATATGAGCAACATTTGTGGGTGTGGTTATATTGAAAGTTTTTGAGTAAATTGAGTTCGTAAAACACCTGCGGCGCAGCAGCGCGGAGGCGAAGCAGCAGCGGTAGAGCTGAGAGGAGCGAGAGCAGAGCAGAAGGAAAGAGTGTTTTTTTCTTTTACTCACGAGGTCTTCAGTACCAGAGAAGTACTTGGTCTGGTACTGACTCACTCAGATTCAGAGGAGGAAGACACGCAGGTGTCCAGTGAAGCAGACACGGACATTATTGGTGACGGGGAGACCGCGCTCCATAGTCCACAATCAGCCCCAGTACAGCGGCTGCTTGTCCTCCGTGTGGCCGCGGTAGAAGCATTCTGTGAACGCCAAGCAGGGGCCGGGGTCGAGGGGACAGGGGCATCATAACACCGGGCATGTGGGAGAAAGTAGCCGGGGTAGACATCCGCGGGGATCGCGGGAGACGCGGGAGAAGCCGCGGGAAAAAGCACATCGCTTATTGCGTTCACTGCCTTTACCAACTGCAATGATGAGGATGAAGGCAGTTCTTGAGAGAAAATAATCCACAAAAGTGGACCAGAAGTGTTGAAGAGCCTGTTGTTTCTTGTTGAGACGATCTGACATGTTCTGTGCCCATTCATTTCATCTCTCTGTTTCTACACGATAAATCCTGGAGCCTCATTTCCACTGAGAAAAATAGTATGCCCACTACTTCTTTGAAAGGGAAATATTGAAACCAATCTCCAGATTTCATGACTGTAAACTATAAAGAGTGCAGTCTTGATCACTGAAGGTCTTTGAAAATAATAAAATTCCATATGGCTGCGAACCAGTGCTAAAACATTATGTATAATCTGGATCAGGGAATTTATTTCTATCCCAAATTCATTTCATACTAAAGATATATTTCACATTTACTGTTTATAGTATTCCTTGATCTCAAATAACTCCCAAGCTACAGCTTTTTGAAGTCTTTATACAATAATTAACATTTTCCAAAATGGCCGCCACCTTGATGACGTCAGAATATGCAAATTAGATGACGAATCAACTTCCATCCCAAAGTTTGGTTCAGACTGAAGATATTTCTAATTTACAGTATGCCTTTATCTCAAACCATTTTAAAGTTATAGCCTTTTGAAATCTTGAAATCAAAATTGTACATTTTCTTGAAAAAACTCTGGCGCCTAAAGGGTTAATAGTCTGCGTATTCCCTTCTCCCAAAGATATTCTAATTTATGCATTTGTCACAATTTTTTTAAATTATTTTAATCTTTTGGGTTGCCATGATTTACCATGCAGCATCAGCCTGGAGTTTGCTGATTATGAACCAAAATGCTGAAAAATGGCACGGTAAAAACCAGTAGGGGTGGGCAAAATACATCGTAGACAATATCGTGAAAGTCAATTTGAAGATATGCTTTGTTGTATTATCGTTCTTTTTCTTTTTACATACACATTACAATTAGAGAAGGACAGATGCCCATTTGGTCTAATGTGTGCCTAAAAAGCCAATCACTGCTTTATTTGTACATTTCAGTAAATATTGAGCTAGCCTTTTTGGATGTGTTCTTTCTGTGTTACTTGAATTTGATTTTTATTGTTAATATGTTTGTGCATGTTTTGCGAAGAAGTGTGAAGCTTCTATTTAGATCTACACTGTCTCTATCTAAAGATGCCCTGGCAGCAAAACATTACAGATAATTTTTGTGTAAAAATTATTGATTTTTGTGACAATATCGTTATCGGGAGTTGTAAGACAGTAGCTGCAGTTTCACACCGCGGGTCTAAGGTCAAATCCATCTATGCATCGAGTCTGTTTGACAAGCCCACCCTAAACCACCCTGCTCGGTTGGAGCGTTATCTCTGAGTGGATGTGATAAGGAGAGGTGACGTTCTCTTGATATTATTATACAGCCACGTTGCGTCACACCCAAGTCATTGAATTTGAAAGGGATGACACTTCAGCTTGTGATGAACGGATATAATTGGCTTTGCTGCATGCCGTGGCTGAATCATTCGTGCCGGCTGGTGTAGGGAAGACTGCATCTATATCGCGTGCGGTGTACTGTATTCTACTTTTCTCCCCCATAAAAGTGGATTTAATAGTCTTGTGCATTTGCTGCGAGTTTTGTTTCATACTACAATGGGAGTAATCTGGTCTAAACAGGTTTATATAAGAAAACTAAGATAAATATACCTCCAACACTGATAAAACGTCATCGTACTATTATGAAAAAAAAACGTTTACAATAAGACAGGGGTCACAATGAATTTCCAAATAGCTAGCTCAGTGTTAGCGTTGGTATCAGTGCATTTCAATAAAACGTATTGGTATAAGAGTTTATATTGAGTTTATTCAACAAAACACATAACAAATAGAAGAAAATAGCTGCTACTGTATAGACCGGATGTTATGTAACAGCAGAATTAGAGCAATCTCCCAGGTAACAGATGCTGACTTGTATGATGTGAATTTACGCTATGGCATGATTTTTATTCTTACAGGGACAGTGTACGATATATAAACATGGGCCAAAAGGGGAGATGCCTTGTCCCAGGTTATAGCAGGAATGTTGATTTACACCTGTAGTCCCTGAGCAGCTTGCTGTCACAGTAAAACAAAAGATTTACATGACCATACATTATTAGGACAGAGGTGACAATTTTCAACAAACAAGTAATAAATCTATGTATGGAGAGAAAGTAAGTCCCTCACTTTCTCTCCATACAATCATTCATAATAAGCTCACACACACACACACACACACACACACACACACACACATACACGTTTTTGTTACCTGGTGGGTCCCTTTGACAGGGCCGTTCAGAATGGGACCCATAGACATAATCTTTTTTTACCAAGACTTTAAGTAATACAAAACAGTCAATAGAAACCAAACAACTATTTTAAAGGAATTTTATTTTAGATTTTGTTTTCGAATTGCAGTGATTCTATTTTTGACATAGAATTTAATGCCACTCCATGTCCGATGTCTAAGGTCATCTGGTGAGGCATTAATGCAGGCCAGGCAGTGAGACTTCCCAGGGACCTTTCCAGTCTGTATGAAAGGTGTCATGGTCTTCTCCACAGCCTTCACCTCAGATGCAGACCATGGCTTTCTTACACGTTCTAGGGAGAGAAATAAAAATACATTAGCAATATACACTCCCAGGGTGAGGACCAAGCAGCCTGGCTGTAATCCCCCACCTGGTACACTTACCAGAAGGGGCACTGCCACTACCATGGGGTGCATCTGGATGAATGGTTGAAGGTTCTCCGCTTGAAGTTTCTTTTAGCCCGTCCGTTTGTGAGAGGATCTCTACTGCTCTCCCTGTCGCACAGAAAATAAAAATACAAGTGGCCTTTAGGGGAAAAAAATCATACATATTTTAATAATATCAAGAATTACCTTCAGGCTCAATTTGTATCTGGTCGAGGCTCTTTCCTTCGAATTCCGTCACTCTTCCCTGCTCCATGGCCATCAACACTTTGCTGATTTTGGCCAGCTCCAGTGTCCCCTCTGGTAGTCTGTAATATTGCCTGTGGATGCGAATGTCATGGCCGAGGAAGTTGGCAAGTATGTCCATCTCATTCTCTTTCATATTGAGAACTGTAGACATAGTAGCTATGTGCTTTCTAAGTTTGGTTGAGGATAGCATCTCTGGATGCACCGCACCACATTCTTTGGCTACCTGGCGTAGGGAGTCTGATCCCCTGATGTGGGTGTCTGCGCCCGGGCGGGAAAAGAAGTATGGGTTATGGTCAGAGATGGAACAGGCCCTTCTGTTCTCCACCAGCACCTCCATCGAAGCAATCATTTCAGGAGTCAAAAGAACCGGCACTTTCCGACTTCTTTTCCCTTTAATTTCAATGCGTTGAAAATGCTGACACAGCTTTTTCTCAAGTTGGGACAGTCCCAGAGCAATGTCAGAATGGATCCCAGTCTTACTTCTTAAGGTAAAGGCTGTCAGTGGCATCTTTGAAACCTCACCTTCCCTTCTTCGATTGAAAATGATGACCTCACAAAGAGTCAAAACTGCCAGTTTAGACCAATGCTTAGACGTTGGCTCACTTATTAGGGTTTGCACATATTCAGGTCGACATACCTCAATATGTGCATGCATGGCTCTAACGTCCTCAGTCAGAGGGAGCAGGTCCGGAGTGTTCCACTTGGCTTGCCGGAGGGTCTGTAGGGCAGCAGAAGAAACACAGACGTCCCACCTCTTCTCAAAAAGCAGCCGGCTTCGTTGGAGGTTTTTAATAAATAGTTCATCAACACAATGCTCCATTTTTGAGTCACATTCAAGAATATCTGCTAGCTTTCTGAGGCTATGGCCGAGTTTGAGGGCCAAGGAATGGAGTCTTGTATTGATTTGTTTCCTCATCATATCCAGCCACAGACCTGACTGCATCAATCACATGGTTAAAGTTGGAAGGAATAAAGAAATCCTTAATTGTTTTCAGTTTCCCTGCGGTTTTTGCTTCGTTAATTAACCTACCGACTTCTCTCATTTTCTGCCTAATGTAATCATGCTTTGTCTTATCATGCCCGTGTTTTAAGTACAGGTGCTCTCCGAGTCTCAGAATCCCCTTTTCTGCTTTGACAACACCCGTGACCTCATCCTGATGCATTGCCGAAATTAAAGACCACAGCTTTTTGCTGATGCCCTCCGGTACAGGCTGGGCTAGGGAGCAGAGGGACTGGACCCTACTTCTACCTGGTTTAGCCTGGGCATCTTTCTGTGAAAGCCGGCACCTGGCCACATGCCTCCACAGCGACTTTCGCTTAAGCAATGCCCCACAGTCTATACAGTGCAAAAACTCACTGGATTTAACTGGGGAATTTGGCTGTTTAGCTGGGACTAAAGTTCCAATGCCGGCCTTTAAAACCTCAAAATTGTGCTCACGGTTTCCACTATTCCTGATCAAATCAAACTGAAGTTTACGTGCTTTAGATTTCACAGGTAGAGCCAATGCTCTGGCTACGTCACTTTCATTTCCATGTTTTCTAGTCAAATGACGGGACATTTTGTGGCAGGACATTGAACAGTAGAGGCAGAAGTGTCTCTTGCTGTATACTCGCCCCCCATTTTTCTTCTTTTGCAGCTGCATGATAACAATCTTATTTGCCTTTGGTTCGTCACTTTCCGAGTCTTGAAGAAAAGTGTTTTTGATTTTTCTTTTTCCATACTTTTTTACAGGTTTCTTCTTGACAGTTAAATCGTCAGAATCTGAGTCGACTTCATCAATTAGGGACTCTTGACTAAGCTGCACAAACAACAAATAATTTGTAATCATTCTATATAACAATTTGAAGTCATGACTTGTAGTCAGCACTTACCAGTGGTTTGTAAGCGTGCGCTTCAGTGTGCTCCTCCATGATTTCTTGCAGCCTAATGAACCACACACTTGCACCTTTTTCTAGCCTGACACCTGATTTCCTCTGTTGTGCTGCTCCATGATTGGCTCCAGCCTGCTGGACTGAAATTGCCCCAGTGTGCCCCTCCTTGATATCCCGCAACCCACCACCAGGGTTCCGACACATAACACACTTTTTTCAGGAAAGTAAACCTCCAGGGGTCCTTTCCATATTTTTACAGAGACTGCATAAGGACCGTTAGAAAAGCATTACCCATTGATTATTAAGCTTGGACCAGTGGGGTCCGGTGTTCGGGCCCCACCACGTAAAACCAGTCCCCATGACGTGAGTGGAATCTCAGGTTATGGAACCCACCAGGAGTTGAAAACAAGTGCGCACACACACACACACACACACACACACACACACACACACACACACACACACACACACACACACACACACACACACACACACACACACACACACACACACACACACACACACACACACACACACACACACACACACACACACACACACACACACACACACACGCAATTTTTGGTCAGCCGCGAAAATTCTTTAAATTCAGTTCACGTCCAAATGAAGTGTCCTGTTTAAGATCATTTGGATTGAAATAAACCAAACTAAACAAAATAGACAGTTTAGAAAGGGTGATTTTTAGGTTGATTAGTAAAAGTTTGTGATGAGTCAAGAGGTATCTTTGTTTCTTTGACCAGTAGGCTCGACAAGAGTACTTGAAAATAAAAAAAGGTTTTTGTTGTTGGAAAATTGTCCCATGCCGACACAGGTCAATATTGACACAATTTTACAATCCATTTTTCATGTTTATCAGGAAAGCCTTGATCCACCTCGCCCGCCTCATTTGAGTGATTATTCAAAGTGTCAGGGTACGTCACGTCCTGTCCTGCATTTATTATTCGCGCCACTGCCCTGACGTCATATGAAACCCAAGAATTGCCTCTACCCTCTCCCCTCATCTCACACAGCTGTCCTCCCAAATAAGGACACACAGAGACAGCTTCTTAGTAACTGGTTTAGAATCTGAGACTTGTTTTTTTGACAACTAAAATCAAGTCAAATCCAATGATACTGTAGAAGTGTTCGGATCTCTTCAAAGGTGAAAAAAAGAATCACAAGACTCAGGAGGACTTATGAGTGAAAGGAAACAATCTACTCAAGGTGCAAAGTGCAAAGCCTGTCTGCTTAGAGCACACCTTGATTTGTGTGTAGTAAGAATATTAAAACAGTGAGTCTTGTCCTAACTTGTTTTACTATCAAACGAGGAAATGTGCGTTGGCCTTGATGTAACCAAAATAATCGTATAAATGCTTTAATCTATACACTATAGTAATAATATAACCTATGCTTAATACCAATGTTTGGCACTGGCAGTGTTTATTTGTTGATCTAGAATGAAGGGCAAACAGTGATTCAAGTTTGAGTAAGGGCAGATGACAAATACGCTCAATGTTTTCCTTGTGTACTCAACCTCCACACCATTCATTATGGCTGCATATGAAGGACTCTGCAAGCTTAAATCAGCAAGTGATCTGCCGGGAATGATGAGAGAGACTTTCTGACATTTTAATATGAAAGCCTGCCATGTTGCAAAAGAGAGAAGAGAACAAAGAGGTAAGGTAATGAGGAGGCTACACAGTAAACAAAGGAATGCAGATGTCAAGTGTTCAAAAACGGAAAATGTGAAGTTCATTTTTATGGTTGAAAACACTGTTCTGATAGGATGTGGGCACAATGTGGAAATAATCAATGTATATGTATTTCTATGGGGGTAATGTGACACATGCAGTAACGGTGGTGGTATACGCAGACATTTTTTCCATTTTGCCACTTTTCCACTTAAGTGTCTGTACCTGGTTTTATAATGTGACAGAATTGAAAGGGCACAAGCAATCAGTGGTAAGATCAGTCCTTTGAGCCCTCTGTTAAAAGAGCAAAGCAGAGCAAAGCCGGTATTACAGTGGCATCCTCTGATGATGCATGTGGGCCGAATGAATGAGTTTGTGATGCTGCTGCACATTCCCCCGGATCCACATGCTCACTTTGCTCATTTATTTATCCCCCTCCCCTTCCTCCTGTTTTGATTTCCTTTCCCTTCCTTTTCTTTTGTTTTGTTTAAAATTTAACAAGGTCGGGAACAGTGGAGGGCTGAAGAGGGCATCCGGGGTGTTTTGGCTCAAGCTCTGTGTCACATGCAGGGGCCATGTGAACGCCGCAGCACCGGGGGAGAGGCGGGGGGCGCTGGAGGGCACGGAGACGCGCAGAGAGTGAGAACAAGTGAAGAGAAAGGGCTTGCTCCAAAGGGACCGGGCAACCGCGGACAAAGAGCTGTGGGAGAGTTCATAAAACAAGTGTGATGTGTGGCGGACAATGTAGAGAAACAGCTGAGAGACAGCGGCCGTGTGGAGGAATACTAAGGCTACTTCCTGGTTGAACAGCTTGACTTGTTCCACGTCGCTGCATGGATATCAAACAGCACAGCTAACTGCGAGTGACAAGCACAGTGCCGTGGTAATGATCGAGGCCACTGGCTGCACGTGCAAGCCTTGAAGATCATATTTGGCTCTCTTTTGAACAGAGAATGTGTGTTGTATTTGTTTTATTGTCAAAGCCTCATCTGTGTTGCACATGCAGTGACATGTGACTGACTTCTAGAATTGCATTCTCCTGAAAGACACGCAGGTCAATGAGGAAGTTACAGAGTCATGCTTCAGCATTTTTAAACAGATAAACTTTTAAGTAGGTCATTTCATATCAACAGCACTGAGTCCAGTGAAATCCCCCACTCCACCCAGACAAATCTTATCTACATGTGTCCAGATGACACAAACAAAGATTTGGGGACAATTTCATAATCTACATTCACACAGTTCTGTTATCTGAACAATGCATCTGTTTGAGTTGGACTTTAAGACTGAGAAAAAGTTTACAAACACATTATAATCCACATAATTTAGAGGCAATATCCCAAGAGGGAGAAAGAAAAAAATCCGTACAGGCACTGCTGGGAGGGAGGTATTTAAAATCTCCCATCTAGGAACTGACACAGTTCTGCTGTACACTGGACGCCTTGTGCTCCTCTCTCTAATGCTGAGTTACAGATGTTGTCCGGTATTAGGCTGTGCAACTGCTGATCAAAGCTGCACACAGCGGGCCCCCACTGGCCGGTTCTAATCCCCACCATGTATGTGCTCAGGCCAGGGGCCGGGCCTCTGGGCAGACGAGCAGCACCATGACCCCTCTGGACACTCATGACACCTCTCCCTGTAAACCCGGCCATTCTCAGCCTAAACTCCTGTGAGAGGGTTCGTTGAGGCCAGCGTGACAGACAGCAGAGAGGAGAGCCTCCCACAGGGACAAGCACTACTCACAGCACTCATGGCGCTGGAGAGCAAAGCCTCATGAAGCACAATGGCACCCATGCATAGAAATACTGAAGTGGAACAGTAATGTGGTATCTAACTAAGGCTCTTGTCTGACCCCCATAAAACCTCTTCTAAAAACTATGCGATTCTTGTACAAAAAGTAAACACATTTCAGTCACATTAGCAGGTTGTTTATTACAGCCCCTACGATACGGCAACTCTGTAAACAAAGCACTGTATAAAGTGGACAAACAAAAAACAGAGGTGTTGGACATCCCAACTGCAGTATCCCAGCAACTCTCCAGGATGTGGTTCCACTTTTCCCCAACAACTTACTATTATTCCATATTGTCCTTGCCAACTGAACAAGAAGGCAACCCAATATTGCACATGTTGAAGCAAAGACACATATGAGCTGCTTGTCGTTCAGAATCTCTGACTGTGCACACATTTCATTAGGATTGGTTAAAATAGATGAATGAAGGTCACCAGTAATTCCCTGGAATAAGAAAGCATCGTTCAGGGAGCGATGAAGAGAGATATGAGGAGATAAATGAAAAGTGTCAGACGTGTGTAGAGACGGCACAAGGAGCAGGAGGGGATCGATCATGAGAGAAATGAAAAAGGAGAGGATGGTGGGACGATGTCAGAAAACAAGGAGATCTATATTAGACCCAAAACAGTTCTCCCGGCTTTAACCTCGACAAGCTGACACAGGCAGACAACAAGCCTATAAAGAGCAATGGGATCAGTCAATTAACAGTTGGCAGCTGATATCTTTGACTCTCTGACTTTATGTTGATAAATTAGGAATGGGGTGACACTATGTATGTCACAACTTTGTATAAAATCTAGTTTAGCTTAGTTTTATTAAATGTTACTGGATACCTATTTGGATACCAGTGATTTTTAAACAACAATCGAAGCAAAGTCTCTCATGACTGAATCATAGTCAACAAGGTTTCTAAAATGTCATGAATATTTTTCAGCAGAGGCACTTATGATTCAAGATTCAGTTAATTTGCCATTTGCAGTAAAACCACATTGGAATACAAGCGCAAAAGCACCCCAGTGTGAAACAGACAGAGAAGATAGAGGCACTAGAGATCAGGCCACGGCGCCATTTAGCCTTTTGATGAGACAAAAAATGTAAATCAGTAAAATAGTTTATAGATTCTAATCAACCCAGAAACTTGTCCAAATCTATTGATATAGTTTCATTATGGGTCTGGCCAGGTGTTCAGTCTAGTTTTTTTCCTTGTGTTTAAACTGTTCTCTGATCTGTGTTGCAAATTCGACTACTACTGTGATTTAGGGCTATACAAGAATACATTGAATTGAATACATGGTGCCATTTTCATTATATACATACCATTTTCAGTTAAGTTGTTAATTGAAATCAATACCGGCTCAAATTAGTATCTTCGAACATTTCCGTCGATAGTGACTTTTTTGTTACTGATAGTACCCTTTGTTCATGAATTGATTGGACAACCCTAAAAAATATACATAATTAGGCCGCTATGCTTAATCACCGTAGAACCAACTCAGCACCCCATTTATGACATGAGTATTGCTTTCGAGGGGGTTCTCATAAAGATGCCAAGGCTGTCGATTGTCGTTGATTACAGAGACGGAGACGTGGCACTGTCAGGACGTGAGTGAGGGCCGTGTGCTTAACAGAGGAGAGCTGGGAAAACGCTGGAGCAACATTAAGCCTTTAAACCCCAGTGAGTCTTGTAAGTCACCGTCACGTCAGCAGCACCGCCTCCTCGGGAAAAGCCTGAGGTAAGACCAAAGAAATATACAGGACAGTGGAGAGGCACGGGTCTAGGCTATGATGGCTGTGATTTATGAAGGGGACATGTACAAGCTACTGATGTACAGGCAGCAATGACGGTTTCAAATAGACAGATAATGCAAAATTCATTTTTTTTTTTTAGCTTTTAACCATGTTAAAACATTGGTCACTCTTCAAAAACAGACCTGGAGTTGTTTTTGTGATCCTAATATCAAGAAGTACCATCTCAAACCTGTAACCATGATGTACTTTTCTGTATTTTAAAACAATTGCCCTTAAATTATCTCATCTCATCTCATCTCATCTCATTTACAGCCCTTTATTTTCCATTTCTGGGTCAGGGGGGTGGCAATCAGAACTGCCACCCAATTCACATAGCACCAGTCCCCTGCTGATCTTCGTGCAGGTGGTGGGTCCACGAAAAGATGGCTGCTCCTTTGACAGAGATGAGGCCTTGGTCTTTCAGCGGGGACTTCAGGCACATTGGGGTTAAGTGTCTTGCCCAGGTACACAACGACAGCGGACATCAGTAGGAGCAGTTGACATGGGTCATGGTGGGATCGAACCCACGACCATTAGGTCCAAAGACCAGTGCTTTACCAACTGAGCTACTGTCGCCCTTAAATTACTTATAGCAAAATCTCTGAAATTGAAATTACATGGTTTTCAATAGAAGGGCTGTGTTGCACCTAATATGTTTTGAATTTGAAAATAAAAATAATTCCTCTGGTGGTAGCATAGGAAATTGCATGTGGATAGTATTGTATATGACATTGTTTTACTGTAAAACATGGAATTACATTTTTTGAATAATACACCATGTTTCTTCTTTAACACAGAGTTCAAATGCATCTTTATTGTTCCACTGGGGAAATTGGTTTTGGTATCCAACATTCAAACCACAAAAGTTAAAAAAAGTAGTCAATCCATTTAACTAGTTACTCACTCTCAAAAAGTTCCTATTCAATTAATAGTTTTTGCATGCATGTTTTGTTGGCCTGTCACATCTTTAGTTTAGTTTTTTGGACAAAAAAGTGAAAAAGAAAAAGGACCACATCTTACTCGGCCAATCAGCTCTCAGCCCAAATCTTCAAAAGGTGACTTACACGTAGGGCGGGGCAATAAATTAAATGTAGGCAATTAATCGGCTTTTGAAAAAAAAACAAATTTGTGAAAAATGTTAAAATCGTGAAATCGAATGAAGGATATTGTGAGAGTTCCAGCAGCACATGAATTATACTTAAAATATCAACACAGTCTGTACAAGGCTTTTATAATACGTGTTGGAGGAAATTAAAAATAGTTTTGAAACTTGAATATTGGGCGGAAAGATCCAAAAATATGTTACGGGCAAAGTCTGTCTCCAGTGACTTTAATGAAAATCTATTTAAAATTTAAATCGTCCAAAGCAGGAAATAAAATTTTACTTTTAGATTTTACTTTTTTGCCATATCGCCCAGCCCTACTTTATAGATACAATAACATTCAAACTGCCCACTGTTTCTCTACTCAGTCACTTTGTCCCATACTCTCTTGCTGCTAACATGTACAGATGTATTATACTTGCTTCCTAAATGCCAAAAGGTAGGGATTTTATACTTTTTTATTATGCTAAAGTCAGAGTTTTTTGTACTCATTATGCTAGATAGAGATGTTATACTTGTTTCTTCTTCATGCTAGAATTGGAGATTTTTATTTTATTTTTAGTATAGAGTTATTGTTCATTTCTCTTGTGCTGTGTGCCACTCATTCCTACTGGTCTGTCACTGGTGATGCAACACTGACATTTCCCCGCTGTGGGACAAATAAAAGGATCTCTTAATCTATTAATCTCCCCCGACGCCAAACTGGGCACTTTCTAAACAGTTTCCAAAAATGTACAGCCACACTTCAATGGCTCAAGGCACAGTTGAGATAAGATGAGAGGACTTTCATTCGTCCCACAGTGGGGAAATTTCAGGTGTTTTACCATTTCAACAGTTACGGAAACACTTCAGATTAGCTGTGTGGGCCGGGGAATAGAACAAATTAACTCCCTTGACAAAGTGAAAAATTGGATTGAAACGTTTTCATATTAGACTCAACAAATTAGCACAAAAATGTAATTGAAAACGTAATAACTTGGAACTAAAAATGGATTCAGATTGTAGGAGGAAGTTTTGACGGATAAAACACACACAGTAATAATAACAAGTATAACAATAATAACATAATAACCTTTTTTTCCCTCCCGCTCTGCCTTACGGCCAACACACAACAAGTCTAACCAACCAGGGAATTACCTGAAAATTGGTGCAGCATGCGGAAACTGATATCGACCAGGACTCGGCTTTCAAAGAGAGCAATAACCAGGTTGAACTGAGAGAAATTAATACCTGTGTGGTCCAGTATTGTTTGCAGTCGACTTTTCCAAAACATAAAACCTAGGATTCACTCAAACTTTAAAATGTTGTGAATAACTTAAGCTGGGCAGGAGAGACGGTACATCAGGCTAATGGGGAATGTTTGTGTTCATGTGACGTCACACCATTACAAAAAGCCAATAGTTCAAAATTGTGGTGGAGGGTCGCTAAAAAATCTTTCCTATTCCTTTCTGGTAACTATAGTAACTGTGAAAGTCAGGTTTCTAGTCTAGGTTTGAAGCCAATTTCTCTAATTTCAGAGCCAAACCACATGAAACAGAAACGGTCACAAAGTTATTCTTTGTCAGTACATGTGAAAAATGATATATGGACTAATTATGTTGTCATTAAGGTGTGTAGAAGTGGTGACAATATTCAAAAGCATACGCATGATATTTTCCAAGAGAAGGGCCTTTCAAACCTGAAAATAATATGGAGAGTTTGTCATTATCAAAGAATCATTTGTGGAAAAATTTGGATTTTTCTTTAAACAAATGCTTCTTTTCCATAGAGTTGCACTGACACCCCGTGCAACTGAAATCGCAAACAATTGACAAAACATAGCTTTGTTTTTACATTCTCGCTGTACAGAAACTTAACCCTTTCCTTGAGCCCTTTCTAGTTTTCAACCGGAGTGAATAAGTGCCTAGAGTCGTTTGTAAAGCAGAGTTTGGCGATGAACGTGAATTATTTAGTGTACAGCTTTGGTTTGGTTAAGAACTTGTGGGCCTCTGGGGAGATACTGCTAGCGTGTGCTAAGGTTCACAGGGCCATTTCCTTCTTTTACAAGTTTGCAGTCCATCTGTGGTATCTGAGCGGGCGCATCGTCGTTACAGAAACCCTCCGATCCTGACACACAATTATGCCACTGACCTGCTGCAGCATTCACTTTTAGCATTATGTTTGTCCAATGAGAATTATAATGAGACAATTTATTCTGCGATTTCATGTTTTAGAATGTGAAATGTTATCTTCAGTAGAAATACAGGGTGAGACAAGTATCACAGGTAAACAAAATGCTATCGAACTGCTCTGTTCTCCATGCTACCACGAGAGCGAGGTGTAGATTTGGTTGTTTTTCCACATTTGAAAATTACAGATTGCTAACACACAAGCGATTGTGAAGAACATACATTTAGTTGGGAGAATGCCTGAACTATTTTGAATAATGCCAAACCATTTTGTATTACTGTAAAAGGCTGGAAATTGCCCCGAGTATATAATGACATCATATCAAGACCAGAGAGGCTTTTAGAAAGAAGGTGCAGAATTACACATTTGTTTCTAATATTAACGTGGATGGATCTCAGATCAACTCCAAATCTGTTTTTGATGAGTAACCAATGTTGTAACATGGTTTACAGCTTAATAATATGTGTCCCTTATAATTCTTGTCCCAGTGTAAAACAGATGGGTACTAGATGTGCTGGCATAATAAGTTCCTGGTTGAGTAAACAGGTTCAGCCGTCAGCTTGCCAAACCGGACAATGACCCTTTGATCTTCACCTATCTCTGTGTATGTGTGTACTTGTGTGTACTTTTGTACAAGGTGCGTACCCGTCTTGGTCAAGTGAGTTCTTCCTCATGTGGTCATTTCAGTCGATGCACCCCAGAGCATGACCTGACCCCTTCAAAGTCCAACCAGTCTCTGCATTATTCGCACAGACTGCAGAGATGCACCATGGGAACTGCTCCACTCAACAACCTGTACCCAGCATCTTCTGTTGATCTGATCCGGCCTCATGTGATTGGAATCATAGCTGTAACAATCCATTGACAAAACGCAACTACGAGTTTTTTTCAATCATCAACTATTTTAGTTAGTGGTTAATTATTAACTCCAAAAATGTATCGTGTCTAGTTGGGATTTGAAGATTCTAAGACGTCATTAACTACATAGAAAATCATCAGGAATAGGGAAAATGTCTCGTTTAACCAATTTATCGGTTTGCTAATCAACTCAACGGATTTTAAAAAGTTGACATTGGTCTCTATTGGTCAAGATTTTACTGATAATTTTTTAAGTTACTGTCTCTACTTAGCCTCCAACTATTTTTTTCAAACATCATCTCAGCCAATACAGACACGTTATACCTAATTTTAAAGCGTTGAATCTGTTGTATAACAATGTAAAGTCATCTAAAGCTGATGCTAAAACTAGCCCAAAGCAAAAAACACAAGTTCATCAAGCCAACTTGCATCCCTTCATCCATGTTCTTCTGCTTTATTCTTTGCCGAGTCAAGGGAGCAGCCGTCGATGCAGAGATTCCCAGACTTATAATCCAAATCAACTATTCTCTGGTGGCTTCACCTCAGATTTATCTAGCCCAAATGTATTTACAAATAATAACTGCATTCTAAACTAACTAAAAGACTGATCACTAAATAAATAAATAATCTAAAAAAAAAAAAGATAGTTACAGACTAAAATCTATTAAAACGGTGGCTCATAATTTTGTGTTTTATCTCCATGTAGCTTGTTCCACTGAAGCGGCAGTGGCTCCAGTCGGCCGCAGCAGTAAAGTAGTGATGGGTTGGTTATTAAAGGCTGGCAGGCGCTGAGCAGGCACAGTCACTCAACTGTTTGAGGCCTACAGAGGTGCAGCTGCGAGTCCACCAGTGACCAGCGCTCAGCTGAGAAGCCGGAACATGGAACAGACATACACCACACCCCGCTTCACTCCATTTCCTCTCCACAACATGCCTGACATTCTGGAGGAGCCAATGTACATTCCACACATACTTTGGTCGTGTAAGGTTGAATCGGAAGAGCAACATATCTCGCTTCAAGCTACACTTTCTTACACTTTTCCTGACAGCACAGTGACAGTGCTCTCATTGTCCTCTGTCACCACAGTGGGTTCACTCAGACGCCTGTGCCTCTGGATCAAGAGTGTGCTCAGGTGACCTGTAAGCCCACTCACATGGGTTTCCCTCAACGATCATCACACACACTATGGGCAACACTTGGTGCTAACATAAAGATGTTTTTTTAATTTGTATGTACATAATCCTACCCTACCTTGAGTATAGCGTGTGCAAAGCAAATGTGACCGCTGGCACATGTCCATTTTCACTGCTGTATTGAGTGACCTCAAGTTCAACAGCCGCTGGAACAGGAAGGAGAGGAGGCTGTCTTGCATACTTAGACCCAATAAGAAGCTTCTCACACTCCCTTCCACTTCGCTAAACAGGGATAGCAGTAGTGTAGGAATCGTCTATGAAGAAAGGGGTCTTCCTATCTTTGGAGCTGCATGTTAACCCAGCTTGGCAGGCACTTAGTTAGTGTGACAGTAGCAGAGCCGGGCGCCAACAGCACAAGCACTGTGCAGCATCGCAATGACCAGAACTCAGTGAGTCCTCTGAGGGCTACAGCGCTCCCACCCCTCCTCTCTATCCAACCACAAAGGCATTCAGCCTTTTCATTAGGATGATAATGGAGCAAAAGCCGGAAAGGGCCCCATGTCTATGTGCCATAACTTAGGCTGATGGCTTTGTGGTAATGTCATGATTGTTCATGGGACCATACTGTGTTGATACTATCAAACAAAACCAAATGGTTCCAGAAGAAATAAACAGAATAAACCAAACTTTTTATTGTAGAGACTGTACAAAGCACTGTTTGATAAGCTTTTTCACTCTAATCATAAACATTACAATACAACAATCTCAAGATTAACCAAACCAAAGCCTCCAAATGACAAGTTAGCCAGAACCAAAAACATAACATGCCCCTGCATGACTGCACTGTTCACTTTCAGTTACAGGTTTCAAAGAGACAGCGTGAAAAAACAAGTCAGAATCTTTTAGGTCAACCAAAACCACATTGTGGCTATTCTTTGCAGTATATAGAAAGAAATATTATATAAAAGCAAACTTACCTGCATAAAACCGCAACAAAGAGCCAATTTCCGTGTTCAGCCCTTCTTCTTGTACTCTCCAGGGATCCTTAAATCCAAGCTTAAATAGGAAGTCATTCTGAATCTGTAAAGGTCTCTCATCTGGTCTGAGCCTCCTGACAGCTTCTCCATGCAGCTGGACATACAACACAGGGCCAGAGTCTCCAGGATCTCCCCCTGTCAGCTGCCCCACATCTTGGCCACAGTCAAGCTCCTGGATGTCAGGTGTAGTACCTGTGGAACAGGCTGTTGACAGGGAGCCGGCACTGCTGCTGGGTGGCAATCTGCCCAGACCATGTGGGCTGTGTCTGCTATCTGCTCCCATATTGTTGGTCATGTCATTTAAATGCTCTATGCTACACTGCTGGTAGTTTCCAGAGACACCATTGGAGTGGTGTTGGGAATTGGACTCCGTATTTGTGCTGATTGCAGAGCATTCAAGCTCTAGCTCGTCAGAGGAGCTGCCATACAGGTCAGAAGAGGGGCTGAGGATGGACGCCTCTGTGCCCAGGATCATGTCATCACTGAGGGAGTCTCTGTGTTCACTGAGATGTGCCCCAGAGCTGAGGTCGTCATACGCACTGCTCTCCACATCAGAGCCAGAATTCAAGCCATAGCTGTCTGCTCCGTTTCTGCCCTCCGAGTCATCGTCGTTGGGGGTATGGATATTGCAGTTTAGATCGGACATAGAGCACGTCATATTGTCCTGTGATTCAGAATCGGGGCTGAAAAGTTTCTCATCAACGTCCTGTTGCTTTTGCCGCTCATTTGCATTCTCCATTAGCAGCAGCCTCAGCCTGTCACTCGGATGCTCCCGTAGTTCACTAGATCCAAGAGTGCACTTTAAACTTGACTCATCGCTCCGCTTGCAATGGTTATCGTCATATTCACTTTTCACGTTGCAGTTACCATTTTGGTCGATTTTGGGATTATCTTTAGAAAAAATGCGCATGACTGAAGTGGACTTACTGAGTTTACTCAAACGAAGCGCCAGCTCTCCAGCTGTAGTGTCCATAGTGCAAAGGACCGGCCTGGGATAAGACGGAGCGAGTCTGTCGTGGACGTGGACGGCTCCGCGGTGCAGGTCAGCGCGCACCCAGTCCCGGTCCCCGGGCTGGAGCTGCATGCATTGCCGGTGCTTGAGCAGAGTCTTCCGGTCGAGGCTGCGGGTGTGCAGGGATGCGGGGGACAGGGCCGAACTCATCTTGGTGGTGACAGCGGAGAGGTTCCTCTTTAGGCGCCTGCGTCTCAACAGGAGGGAGCTGGAGTTGTTGGATGCGCCCCGGCCGTTCGACGCCACAGACCGCTTTGACGCACTCGAGCCCACGGTGCTGTGCGGAGGACCCGTGTTCTTGGCATCTACGGGAGACGGTGCTAAATGTCCAACGCAATCGTCCGCTGGACTCCCCCGGGCAGCAGACAGTCCACTGGGCTTCTTCATGAGTTTGCCCGCGCCATCCTCCGCAGCCTGAGCACTTTCCATCTGTGCCATGAAAAGTCTCCCTCTCAAAGTAAAAACGGTGGCTGCCTCCCTCGGTTACCTAAAGGTCCTACATTGAAACGCCTGAATACGTGCCCACCGTGCTAAATGTCCGCCGAATGGGCGGTGTGCTTGAGTTGTCCGGGGAGTAGTCATTCACTTCGTGCCTGTTTCCCAGTGCGGTTCTCCTCCGCGGCTCGTACGAACATGTTTCCTCTGGAACCCGCTCTGGAGGCTGTACTCGCAGGGGCAGAGCAGGGCGGTGACTGAGCGTCCCATTTGGACCCAAACACAGCGCTAGAATATGAAATGAACGTCGGCCGACCTCCTACGCAAATAGTCACTAATATATATTCATGAGGACGACACAAGATGGGGCAGCTGACAACAACGCAGAGGATTGTGGGAAGTGTAGTACTCTTGTTTAACCTGTTGGGCTCGTGGGGCGGTTCAGGGAATACAGTACCCAGAATGCGCCTGGGTGGACCTGTCGAAGGAGGCGGAGAATACGGAGAATATACGCGTAGATTAAATATATTGTATATG
Source organism: Knipowitschia caucasica (assembly GCA_964034765.1). NCBI lineage: Eukaryota > Metazoa > Chordata > Actinopteri > Gobiiformes > Gobiidae > Knipowitschia > Knipowitschia caucasica. The sequence goes on from OZ035836.1 coordinate 10,338,010, forward strand.
CTCTCAGCAGACATGGTCAAGCATCTCCTCCTCAGGACATTACGCTCTTATACTTCAGACACTAAAGTCAGCCTCCAACTGTTGATCACCTGACACTCTTTCGACCTGTGCTGCATTTATTACTTGTAGATATGTATTAACGTCATAATATGATTATATAATAACAATGTTACCAGCTTCTTCAGATTGAAGACTGCCCGGTCTCTGAAACTAAATGTTGGAAATACGCACTTTCCCATTCGGGCGCCATTTCACAAGGCCACAGACCTGCCACAGACCTGCTCCGCACGCTGTGAATTCGTCTCATTAGCACTTAGCGCCATCTAGTGGTCAACAGGAGTGCCGCAAAACAAACACTCTTTTACAGTATGGAATACTGTATTTTCACAAGCACTATTCAAAGTTAAGCTGAGAGGTTCTTTCCCTTTGGAAGTTTACTGAACTGTATCATCTGAAAGCCTAATAATAGTTGAGACAAGCTTTAACCTTTAATTAACTCATAATATTACTACTACAAAAGACCAACAGCTTGTCTGGACTTTTCTAAAATGACTCAAGACAAATGCATTCAGAAATACTTTTATTGAAATGGTGCGTTCTCTTGTGTGAAATGAAAAAAGGAATTTCAGTTGAGTTCTTTGTATCGATCATGTGAGTGGAAACAGATCGCTTGTGCCTCCAGCAGAGGAACCTCATGCTCAGCAAAGGAGTGTTCTTGGAACTGAAAAGGGAGCGCTGCAGTACCTTTTACATTGATACATTCCTATCGTACTTCACTGTAAACTTCAAAACTATAAGTAAATAAAATTACACACAAGCTGGTTCTTGTGAAAAAATACAATTCTGTTTTTCTTAATCAGATGAAATTTGAACAAGATTGCATTGCCTTTAGCTTATCTGTGTATTACTGACTTACAGGAAATGTTATAAAATGACACATTTCTTCAAATGAAATCAAGACAAATACAAAAATGTGTGTACAGGAAGCCAATGGGATGAGAGTACTCAAGTTGGACCTTAAGTTATCTAGTGGCCAGAAAAATAGTGTACACAGGTCTTGACTGAAAATTTGTGGCCACTACACAGCCACAATGCTAACAGTACAGAGGATATAATCACAAAATCACCATTTTGAATTCAATTTCTTTAAAAAGTAATTCTAACAATTGTTCAGAATCAATTTCTGCCACACTTACAAAGGCAGACATTCTAGTTAAAGCATTCTTAAAAAGGAAACCCCTGAAGTGAGACAGTGTACAAAGACAGTCAAAATGGTGGCGGGAGTGATCTGGAACCTGCAGTGTAACCTTCTCTTCTACTCACTAGGATATTGCTTGCTCAAAAGCTTATGAGAGTATAAAAAGTGTATCATACAATGCACAAGATTTGTTTTACAGTGCAGTAAGCCCGCTCTTACAATTCATCTCAAAAATCATGAATCCAAAGAGATGGGACTTGTGGAGAAAACATTTGTGTTTCAAGTGCCTCTATGAAAAAGAAAACATAAAAAGACATTTATAAAACAAAACTATTCTTGCATTAGCTGGTGTCAAGACAAGACCTACCAGCTGCACATTTTTACACAAGTGAAATGTCTGGTGCTTTTTCCACTATTCACAAAATGTATTTACAGAGAGGATGAGACCACGCCCAAACTCAAATTCACAGCAATTTAGGAGTCACAAAATGTCATTGCACATATGTGGGAAGTTATTAGCAAGTAATGGCACATGGGGAACTACAGAGGGCGCTAAAGCCTTTTAAAAGCACTGAAAAAATATTGCACATGATTCAATGTTTTGGACCCGCCTTCCTTTTGAGATTCTACCAAGCCTTTTTCTCTTTTTTCTTCTCTTTCAAAGTCCCAGCAGGTGCAAGAAAGAATAATCTCAAGTTTTAAAGACACACACACACACACACACACACACACACAAAATCCGCTCTCCATTTTGGATATGAATGGAACCTAAGTGACAGCTGAACAAAGACGAGATTTTGGAAAATCCTGGGAAGTCCATTGACAGTCTAAACGGCCCCCTGTCTGGAGACTGTTTGATTTGATTGAGGGTTGAGAATTTTCCGAGCGAGAGGCGTGGCGTGAGCGGGCTGGTGTCTATGTGCTACTACAGTGGGTGACTCGGTGACGATGGAGTGGGTCTTGGAAAAAGGCATTTCAGAACTCATGGCCTTTTTGTAGAAACGGCACCATTTTACTGTCCAGCACTTGAGGTCGTCAGTGGAGGAGCACGCCGCCCGGCTCTGCTCCAGACAGTGGTGGTCTACTATGGTCTGTGAAACCTGCAGACGCAAAGAAAAAAAACAGATTTATTCTTCTAAGACCTTACGCAACGCACGATAAAACAACACAATGATTGTCGTCTGAGCTCTATCTCACTTATTTACCATTGATACTCCGCTAAACATAATTCTATAAATACACTAAATGGTCTGTAAACAAATTGGGAAAGGAATTGTACTTGTTGTCATTAACTGTCATTAACTGCATCTAATTGTGTGTAAATGAATAATAAAGGGAAAGAACTGCAATAAGAAAGGACATTACTTAAGGCAACATTAGAGAATTTACTAAACTTCTTTTACATTTTGGGTATCTGCTAATGCGACGTGTTTGGAAAGTGCTTAGAAGGTTTTAAGAAGACAAAAAAATAAAAAAATATAAATGTCTATTATCCGCTTTATATTTTTGTCTGATTAAACAAGAACCTTCCAAGCATTAAACATAAGACATAATGAACTTTTCACATTTAGACTCTTTTTGAGAGTCAAAAAGAGTCTAAATAACCCAGAATCTACATGACCCAGGGTAGAAGATTAAAAGTAGAAGACAATTTAGGGTATCTTTCTATCATCTGTGGCTGAGGGTAGTAGTAGCAGTAGCAGTAGCAGTAGTAGCAGTAGCAGTAGTAGCAGTAGCAGTAGCAGTAGCAGCAGTAGTAGTAGCAGTAGCAGTAGCAGCCGTAGTAGTAGCAGCAGTAGTAGTAGCAGTAGCAGTAGTAGCAGTAGTAGCAGTAGCAGCAGTAGTAACAGTAGTAGCAGTAGCAGTCGTAGCAGTAGCAGTAGTAGCAGTAGCAGTAGCAGCAGTCGTAGTAGTAACAGTAGCAGTAGCAACAGTTTACCATGTATTTTTACAGATACAGTACATATAATTTCAAGAACGTAGCTCAAAAGGAGAAGGCCGAAGCAAGACGTTTATACAGTATGTGCCTTCTCCATTTTCAATACTACATTTAAACGACTGCAAACAGGAAGCACAAGGGTTTTAAAGAGTATGAACTTCAGTATCAAACTAAATCTGTACTCAGTAGGAATCAAGGCCACACAACACAAGATATAGAAATACTGCTCTTAAAGTTGTAATGACCACTGTGGGACAAATCGGCCCCCATTTTATTCAACTTCATGTAGAATTAATACAGAAATGATTTGAGCATTGGAGGGGTTTTATTCAAATATGTATGAATAAATACCTGAGATTATTATGTTTTTTTACATACCATAGACTGTATAACGAATTCTATAATAAATACCAGACACTCAAACATCACAAAAGCACTCCCTAAAGACACTTTCTAATGAAGCCTTCAGGGTTGGCTGTGAGATAGGCACATTGAATTGTTAGAAGTGCATTTAAAGCCTATTGTAAAAGAGCGGCATTTCTAATTTGCTGTTTAAATTCAGACGGTGTTTTCCGTGCGTGTGCGTAGCGACACCGTACCTGGTTAAATGGCGGCTTGACTCGTGCACTTCCATCTCATTGCTCTTGAAATCGTTCAGCTCCTTGCGAATAGCTGCCTGTAGAAGACAAGAAGCAAAAAAAAAAGATTAAGAGGAGCTCAGCAGCAGCAGTAAACAGCAGCCTTTAAGCCATGACTATTCCCCAGCATTCACGCATCATTTACAGCCATCCACAAATAAGTCTGCGCACTGTCTCACTGCGATGAACACGGCTCCCTCTCAGAGACATCCAAGTTGCATTTATTTAGAAATAAGCTTCGTTGCTGCCGTTCAAACAAACTGCAATTTTTTTTTTTAAATTACACCAAAATGTACTTGGTAAATGTTGTATGTATATATGTACTATATGCTGAATATACCATTATAACATTGTATTGTAAATGGAATGCATTCATAGCAGTCAATTCCTTTCAATGTGTTTTGGAACAGCCCTAAATCACAGTAGTTATCTCAGAGGACTTTACACAAGCGTTGAATTCACAGATCAGAGAATAAAAACAGTTGAAACTCAGAAAACACATTGGTATTGGTCCATAAGGGGCAGATGAACAATGTCCATAAGTGTTGTTGAATGTTCTAGGACAACTATCTTTAATATAGTAACTTGCAGCATTCATGGTAATCGGCTACTATGGCATGTTAAAGCCTATTGTCTCAGGAAAACAACCCTATAATTAAATTTGTACCAAAATGTGATTAGATGTTAAACCAAAGATTTATTTTTTCACAAAATGTTACCACAAAAACTGACCCAGTTGAATCTGAACCTACTAGAAAATAAAATCCAAACTCACAAAACTATGTAAACAAAAACATGATTATTGTTATTCTGAAATGTCCCCACTGTGGGACGAATAAAGGAATATCATATCTTATTAAGAAAGTTTATGATAATGATGACAATAATGATAATAATAAAAAAACTTTTGGCCCCAACCAGTTTTTTTTTTTTAAAGTCCCTTCAGATCGAACAAAAGGAGACTTGGCTATTTATATGATTTGTATCTATGTGCATGAGAACAGAGACGTCATCACATGAGATATTAATGACTCATGCTTATATATTTACTACCAACAATGTGGGTCAGAACAAAGCCGTACAGAGCTTAAAATAATAATGTTGTAGCAGTATATACAGAGAATACACAGGTCAGACTCCACAAGAGCAAGAGTCAATAAAAGCCACAAGTAGTTCTGTGAAAAGCCAGATCTATTTTAGTGCCATACATATAAAGTTTCACCCCTTCTTGCGCAAAATTCTTCATGTGTATGGCCATTACCGAACATGTTGAAGATTGTAAATAGAGCTTGAGTAAAACAATATATGGACAACATTTCAAAACGAACTCTTCGCGTAAAAACATGCAAAATATTGATAATAGAATCTCACACAGCTACTTAAGTACATCCACACAAAAGGAAAAAAAGAAATAAATCTATTGCACATCTAAGACTTCTCTGTAGCCAGGGCATAAGGTACCAGTGCTAAGGGGAGCACAGCTGACAGCCTGAGGATAAGAACGTCATTTCCAGACATTTCCAGACTGACACTATACGCGTTTGTGTTTTTGTGACGCATTTGATGATTCACAGACTTCTAGTAGCAGCACAACAACAGGAGATGCCCGAGTGTCATGCTCAAGGGTAAAGCAGTCACAGATGAGTCAAAGACGTAAGACTTTGAAACGGTTTGTTGGGTTTGGGCTGTGTAATAAGCCTCCCGTGGATATAAACCGTAATTTAGAGCTGAAGGCGAGACAGGCGACGTCACAGCATTTCCCGAATGACTCAAAGAGGAGAACCAATGTTGTTTAAACCAGAAGGAGGAACATGGACCATGGCAGAGGTTCATCAATTTGCTCTTATGAAGTCTTTACAGCTAGTTACGAAGCATTGCAGCTATTTAATTGTATATTTTGTGTGCTCTCACTACTGTCCTGTATGTGTGCTACAACATCAACATTTCCCCACTGTGGGACGAAGAGTTTGAGATTTGCTTAAGATAGAGATTTGATACTGCTTTTTATGCAAGAGAGGTTTTATTTTATATTAGTATAGAGTTATAGTTCATTAATCTTGTGCTGTGTGCTCCTCATTCCTTCTCTTCTGTAACTTGTGATGCAACACTTAAAATTCCCCACTGTGGGACGGATAAAGCATATCTTACTCTTAATAAAGGTTCTCTCATCTCATCTTATTTACAAAAGTGAACATAATAAAAAAAAAAGAGCAGATTCATTCAAAACAATAGTGAGCATTGCTTTTGCTTTTTGTGATGGACACACTTCAATGTAAAAGTTTAAAGTAGCATCATTAAATGGCCCTAATATGTTTAAAGGCATTATTAAACCATGCTCTTTAACTGATAACAGTAGTTCAGCCGAGATATGTGAATTTCAAAATTAGTTTTACAGCCCCTAAATCTTGTTATTGTTTTGATGTCCCGCCCTCCACCGTTCTACCAATCAGAAAGTCCGTGGTTGCCAGAACTCACTGCGTCGAGCTGATCTCACTGGTAAAGTAGCATGTGGTCGCAGGAATAAAAAAGGTCTTGTTATGATTCTCAAATCATTAATGACCTTATGGGCCTTTCGTCTGCATATCTGGCAACCCGAGTCAGGCAGAGGGTGAGAAGTTCCAGTACCACTTTCAGCCAGATTTTTACATACTGCTCCTTTAAGCAAATTTCGAAAAATCAGATTATTCAAGTTTATTGGTCTTGGGGTGATGCAGCTCCTGGATAATACAACAAATACATCTACAAGTGTACATGCTGTATTTATTCCGTCACGCTCCTGTAAGGGTTTTGGAGGTCACACACAGGCCCTCATTGACAGGACAACATCGATTTGAACTGAACACCATTCAAGGCCTTTAAATCCTAATTGTGTGATTGCGGTCTTATGTAAGGGGATGTTGCATAAGGAAAAAAAAACCTGATGCTTTTCACATGAGCAGGCCACAGGTATGCATGTCTCTGTGTTCCACCGCAGGACAGGCAACTGCATCAAACCACATGAGCTAATTATAAGTCACGAGCGCAGAGCAAAAGGGCCCCGGGATGTTTACCAGTCAGGCTGAAAACAGCTGACGTACCACTCAACAACACATCATTCCAATTTCAAACCGTGGCCAATGAGTGGTTTATGCAACTATGACTTGGCTTGTTTTTTGTAAATGACAGGAAGTACAGAAGAATAGATCAACTGTCATATTAATTTGACTTGTTTAAGATGATTGAGATTGACAATGCTAATCCAGATGTTCAGATATGAAGTAATGACTGTACAGGGTTAAATACTTGATAAACTAACTTTTTGAGTCTAAGTATGAGAAGCAATAATATCACTATGGTTACCACCAGTAAACGAGAGCTTCTTCACGTAGAAACAATAATATCATTGTGAATAATTGTGATATTCGGGGCATATACAAACATTTTACAATACAAATTCATATAAAATCCAGTTTTCCAAAAGTATAATTGCATTTGGTTTTTTCGATTCTGGGGGAAATAGGAAAAAATCTTAGTTTTGAATCATAAAGTCAATATTTTTACACATTCATTGCAACTAATTTGATACGATTACATACATACCATACAAACCATACCATATAAAGTCTACTTGTGCACATCGGGTCAGATACGAGTCAGAAATCCTAAATGCCACACACTTTTGTCCACATTTGTCCTAAGTGTTGATACGAGCCGAGGCTGTGGCGTTCTTGGATTACCTTGTCGGCTGCGGTGAGTCTGGTCCAGGGTTTATCGGCTCTGCGGTCGTAGTCCTGGGCGTCGGACACCTCCACGTAGTCGCTGAAGCGGATGAGGATTTTGGCCAGTCTGAGCTCCTCCACTGTGGGTCTCTGGCTCAACTAGAGGTGGGAGAGGGGGAAAGGATGGAATGTTATGATGCCTTGGTCGTTACATGGGCAGAAGCAAATAGTCAATAGTCTTTTTCCTTGTTGTTGTGATAGAATATTTGTACAATTGTGATTGAGACATGTTTTTAAAGCCATGGCTATATTTCGGGTCTGTCATGTCAAACTAGACAGAAAGATATTGGAATGAAATGCCCTAATGTGATTATGTATAGTGTTTTTTTGTATTGTTTTTAGGTTTTTTTTTTAATCATGCCGTTTTATTGTATGCGAGATACTGTAGTGTGTGACATGTGCTGAAGAAACCTAAATAAAATAAAATCAGTTCTATGATATCGGTTAATCCCGGCTTGAGCGCTTCAATCAAGGTAATAACTTAATGAGATTACTAAATGATATTAACCCAGAACACTTTAACGCCAGAGAGATTTCACTTTTACTCATGCAACGTTGTTCTGTAGTTACTGTACTGTAGTAAGTAAATAAATAACTGAGGGTTAGTGAAGCAGAAGCATCAAGATCTGTATCTGAGAAAAAAAAAATCTAAAATCCTCATAATTCTTTGGACCGACAAAACAGAGCCAGTTTAACACAACCAAGCAAAGCAGATTCTCTTTGTGTTTAAGGCCAAATTGTAGAACTTGTTATGATGGAGTATTAGAGAGCCAACTCTACAATTACTCTGATTATTTTGTGTTGCCAAGGATTCTTAAAATACAAACAAATACAGGTACACTGTAAAAAATGATAGAATATGAGGTAGTAAGTGAGTGGGTTCATTCTGACTGGCTAAAACAAGATTTGCCAACAGGACAAAGCCATTTAGTCTTTACTTCCTCATTCCAAGCGAGACACTTCTTGTATCTTTTCAAAGCAACAATCATTTTGCTTGTCCCATTGGAAAATAGCGTTTTAAGGCAGTTTTTTAAGGTATATTTTCACTTTTTGCAGTGTACAAATCTTTTTCTATTGGGTTAAGCATATAAACCCGACTGGGCCGCCAGGTAGTGAAAGAAAAACACTGACTTTTTCTACACCTCTGAATGTTGCTTTGTCAGCGAGTCCATAGGTGTGTGTGCTGCTGGTGTGATTTTTAAATAGAAAGCAAATGGAACATGTTCTGCAGCCTCCTGTGGCGTGGAGGAATTTGGCAAGAAAACATCCTGAAAGGGCTAAGGGCAACGCGGGCACTGTAGCCCCCTGTGGCGACCCGTGTCACTGTAGCATCCCTATATCTGCCGCTAGTAAACGCACAACGTCTCCTTCAAAAGCATCTGCTCAGATTTGGCAAAAACCACGTGTGCTTTATCCTATTTTTACTCACCTTCCGCGTTAATCTCCGCTTGATTTCTCGCTTCTCTTCCATCTCCTCCTGTTCATTGCGAGCTACATGAACGAGAAAAAAAGACAGAAAAAAGACAGATATTATTCAAATGTGGCCTGAGGGAAAGCTGGATTTCCATAATGCGTCTCATTAGCAGACGATAGATGTAGAAAAATGTTTCCTTAGTGCGTTACATATTCGGCTGTTTACACGTCTTTAAGGAGCGGGCGTCATGGGAGGTGTAGACTTTCAGATCGTCCCGCAGCTTTTTGTTACACGTTAAAAGAATTCCCCGATCAAAACTACCAAAACATTTGTCAAAAAAGTTCCCATTATAAAGCCTGTACAGCTTTGGGGGGATGACAGCAACTCCAAAATCAAAACACAGCATGCTGGGGTTGTTTTCTCCATCCTCCATGCTCAGAAGTTAGAAACAAGTACATGGCCCACTTCTGTTATAATTTTATTTTAAATATTTGTTTTCTTGACAAAAGAACATATAGTTATCCACATGTACCTTAGGGCCACACCATTGTTAAAAATATACAATTGCAATATTTCCGACTGAAACTGAGATGCAATTTTCTATGTTTAAAAAAAATGTAAACCTTGACCAGTGTTAACCTGGCCTTAGCCGTCCGCTCACTCCGCTCAATCATCATTTCCCTGCATGTGACGTCTGGGTCTGGTCTCTGTTTGCGATTACATTCGTTTGAATCCCATCCGACCAATCAGCGAGCGCGGGAGGCGGGTGTTGTAGTAAGATGTAGGTGACGTCAAGAGTTTGCGTCGAATGGGAAGGTCGTAGTTTGGCAATGGTGAAGAATGCTATAGTAAAGTAATCCGGTCTGGTTCGATTGAAGCCGGAGCGAGAGGAATGAATAGCAAAAGTTATTGCTGGCAAAGATTGTGGCGCTACTCCCCACGGGCTCCGTTAGCGACAAAGAAGATGGCTAGGCTAAATGCTAAATGCTAACGACTCACTCGGGCGCACTACATATGTCACGATAAAGTCCAATCGTTTCAATCTGCAGAAGGAGTTAACCCCTCCTTTCTGTAAACAGAGCTCAATGGAAAACCTCCAGACCTTAGTACCAAATGTAATTTGTACTATGGTGTGGTACGACCAGGCTAGACCAGTGAAAATCTTAAAAAGAATTTCACTTGGAAAAGGTTACACATGAAGCGTTTACCTCATAAACAACTCAGACATTTCTAAATATGTTACGTATACCTATATAGTAACCTATAGTATAACAATTTGTAATATTTCGATCTCCTTATATATACATTAATTTAATTTATTTATTCCTTTCATGAAAATGCTGTTGCACTCATCAGCTTCATAACATGATAGACATACATGATACATTTCCACGATTGGATAGGAGCAGAGGAAGAAAAAAAATGTGTATGTTTATCCGCCCCTTTTCAATCAATCAATTCAATTCAATCAAATAAATCAATTCAAAAAAATCTCATAAGAGACGTCTCATCTCGTATAGACAGGTGAGATGTCGGATTTTGAACGAGAAAATGACAGACAACAAAATTCGACTGTGGTCAATGGTGCAGCCCTAATGTAGCCGCAGCATAAACTCAGCTCAATGTCAATTCCTATGACAGAGCTGAGCGCGGGTCAGTCAGACTTTGAGAGATGAGATGAGACTTTACTTTCTCACAAGGGAGACATTTTGGATGTGGCTCCATCAGTGAGGCCGCTCTGTAGAAAGAGCTCTCCCAGGACCAGCTCTGAGTCTGCAGAACCACAGCCTTCACACAGAACACTCAACCAAGTGTGCGGCGCATGCATTAACACATCTACTTTTGCAAATGTATTCCAATGTGGTTTTACTGCAAATGGCAAAGAGATGAATCTGAATCTACTGACAGTGGTTTTAAACATGTGAGAAAACGGATCAGTCCCGATCTGAGCTTTTATTTAAGTTATTTAAAAAAGGTAAGGTGTGTATGTGACTTTTCCATTGGAGGATGTGCCCAGATGTGATACACAATAACTCTAATTAGAATGTGATATTTTTGGACGTTGGGGATGCGACGATGGAAAACCTATTACTGCGTTCTAGAATGAAATCTTTGGTGCATAATTACAGCCACAGGACATGAACATTTGTCAGTGTGTATCTGTGTGAATCGTTAGTGGAATAGACTAAAGTAGAATGAAACCATGTGAGTTTTAGAATGTGTTTTTCATTTCTTACCTACAGTTACAATAATAACAACTGTATGTAGCTGTTAAAAGCATGTTTTTCTAGCCTCATATGTGCACTGTATTGTATGAACTGTAATTTTCCTTCTGTACGGGACTGTCGCTTCAGACTATTATGTTTTACCCTCATTTCACTGTTTTGATGCTAAATATTTGATCTATTAAAAGTAATTCTTACGCCATAACCTTTTTTTTGGCGTATTTGTTTTTTGCCATTTGAATGTGTAAATGTTTGAGCTTCTGTGCACAAAAAATATATATTCTGGGGTAAATTATGGTCAATTTTACAATATCAATTTATAATTTCATCACATTCGTCCAGAAATTGTGTGTAGCCAGACAGCAGAGAAAAGACTGGGGAAGTAAATTATTCTTTGAAAATAATAAAAAATGTTTTAAATAAAATATATAACATAATAATATATATTGGGTATATTGTAATCTAACAGAGCTGACACACATTTTGTTGAGAGAAAATAGGTGCAATTTGGTGAATACATTTTAAGACCTTTTCTTAAAGCTGCACTAACTGACTTTGGGATTTTGAAGCCGCGGACTCGCTGGCCTCTCTCTTTCTGCTCCCCTCCCCGCGCTCACGAAGCTATCGCCCCCACACACACCCACTGTTGTTGATGGAGCTAGCGTCTCACAATATGGATAATACATGGATATGGATTTTCACGTGGATGGCGTGACCATAGAGCGATAGAACCGGGAAGCGCGGAGGAACGGGACTTTCTTTTGGATGGCTGTCTCGCTGTGTAAGCAGTAACCGGTAACGAAGACACACGAAGTTTCAGGTTAGCTCCTCGGCTTGTTGTGCTAACTCAGCCGTCTATGCTAACGGACCTGTGGATTTCTCACGAAAGTGGGGGCCAGTGGTCCGCTGTGATTGGTCACAATCCGCGACCCGAAACACATTCTCTTCCTTGTTTCATCAAAACTTGATCTAAAATATAATGTCACGCCAGCACAAATCTGCGCTACTTTTTTCTTCAAAAGGACGTATATCCCAATGCACTGCACGGACATGGATAGCATTTTCGTAATGAATACAAAAATAAAGTCAGTTAGTGCAGCTTTAAATAAGCTTTTTCCACTGCTACACTGCAAAAAGTGATCAAATATGAGGTTAAGTGTTTTTTAATCTTAATTTGAGTACATTCCGATCGTCTTAAAACAAGATTTTCCAATGGGACAAAGGCATTTAGTCCCATTTCAAGAACTTTTTAATCATCCCCAGCGAGACATTTCTTGTATCTTTTTAAAACAAGATAACTGGCATAGTCAAATCTTGTTTTAAGGCAGTCAAACTGTGCTAACAAAAAGAAGATAAATTTTGCCAAATTTGATCCATTTTTTCACTTATTTTTCATCACCTTTTGCAGTGTATAATGTAGACAAAAGTATACAGTATTTATCTAGATTTTGATCAGATGTTGAGTGGGACGAGACCATAGACTGTATATATTGACGAGACACAACAAAACTGAATAAAATGTATTGTTAAATAAGTTTGCGCTGCTACTCTCTATATATTCAAACTGCAGATGATTGTTGCGTACAATTTTTTCGGGCATGAATAGTGTCTTTGAGGAGGAGGAGTTAGGGAGGGCATGTATCGACCAATCGCACGCTCCGAACAAGTGGGTTGGTCTCACATTGATGCTTTGCAAAACACTCAGTAGATTCCAATGTCGTTCAGTAATCATTGCCGTGGAAGACACATAATCAAAGTAAAAAACGTGAATGGTCGGCGTGTATTTCTTCTTTCCCGGGGTCAGAACTGTGTGTTTTTGATTACAGGGTTGCGTTTAAGACTTACGTTTGAGAATGTTCCTCTGCTCCAGCTCTTCTGCCGTTGGTCTCTGGCTCAGGCGCCTAAGAAAGAAGCACACGCATTATTCAAATTCAAAACTTTAACATAACCTCCTGACGGGGCTTGTCAGAGTTTGCCTTTGTGCTCAGGTTTTTGAGGAAAAGCTGCCGAGTTAATGGAAAAATTTAAATGTGCTTCCCCTTCTCATCTTTGCCCCAATATTGACTTCACTGTGACCCCGACAAGGTTATTCTGTGACTATTAAAAACTGCTGGAACTTTCTATGAATTCTAAAAGCAAAGTCCAGCATGATAATCAATATTTATCAGTGCTTTTTTTGACAACAGAAGAAAATGATTCATAAAAAGGCTCCATTGTACGTGTCATGTCCTCACAATACCAATACACTGCAAAAAAACATGGTAAAAATGAGGTAATAAAAATGACTAGATTCAAGAATTTGTCAAACATTCTGACCGTCTTGCCAATAAGACAAGCTGCTTTATTTTCTCATTCCAAGGAAGACATTTCTTGTATATTTTCAAAACAAGATAATTTTGCTCGTCCCTTTGGCAAATCTTGTTTTAAGGCAGTCAAATTGTACTCCAATTTAGATATTCTATGCCAAATTTGAGATTTTGTTTTATTTTTTTATATCACTTTTAGCAGAGTTCCTCCCTAGATAATATCCAAACTTATTAAAATGAGTCTATAAACTGCATTACTTAATATGCATATACTTTTTTAGAATGTCAATTTGAAGGTCGACCGCTTTGACAAGACTTTTCTGATGTAATGCATTCACCAGACATGTGTAATATAAAACCAGACAAAAGACACGTGCTTTGAGGCAAATAGACATCAGCAAATCTCCTTCCAAAATTTGTTTTCCAAAGATTATCTCCAATTTCCTGCATCTGTGAGTGGATGAAGGAGTGAAGACACCCAGAGGCCTTTGGATAAGGTCAATCCGAGTGCTTTCAGTTGGGAAACTCTTGTTATGGCAGCGGAGCAGGAGCCGAGGGCAGTAGAACTAATCACTGAATCAATGGCTGTCTCCATCTTGTTAGCTCAGATAAGGATCTGGAGAGAGGCTGGGCCCGGTGACGCTGTGTACAGAAGAACTCAAAATGCCACAGCGCTTCCATAAAAGGGGTTATTCTTGGATAATGGAGTACATAGTGAATCAAGTTTAAATCTCGTAGTGTAGTACTGTACATTGGTTGCAAAGACTGTACAGATCAAATTGAGCTTACTTCATGTACACCAGGCATGTCCAAACTAAGGCCCGCGGGTCAATTGCGGCCGTCTGTGGTATGTTATGTGGCCCCGATCTTTGATATTATAAACACAATAATCATTTCAGATGTACATTTACTTTAAATGTACATCTGAATGACATAAATGACATTCATTTTTGATTGTGTCAGAGAATTTTGAGAAAATGTCTATGGCGCTAATGTAGCTAGTGAAATAGTAAACATTTGTCATTCAGCCAACTTCAGCTACAATGTCATATCTCATTTTAAATGGTCAGAGCAGCCCAACCTCAGTCAAAAAAGTTTTATAATTATGTTGTCGGCCCTACAACCAAACTCCCTCTGTCTTTGCTGGGACCAGGGTTGACAGACCAGGGGACTCATTTATAAAACCTTATGCAGGATTTGTCGTAGACGTTTATGTGCAAACAAGACCAAACAATCAGTCTATGGTTTTTGTCCTTTTTTACATCCATCCATCCATCCATCCATTTTCTACCCTTTAATCCATTTCTGGGTCAGGGGGGTGACAGTCAGAGATGCCACCCAAGTCTCATAGCACCAGCCCCTCACTGACCCTCTGCAGGTGGTGAGTCCACAGGAGGACGGCTGCTCTCTGAGTGTGAGCATAGCCTTGATCTTTCAGTGGGGTCTTCGAGCAAAGTGGGGTTAAGTGTCTTGCCCAAGGACACATCATCAGTGGGAGTCGGTGGAGAAGGTGCAGAGGTGGGAATTGAACCCACGACCTTCTGGCCTTAAGGCCAATGCTCTACCAACTGAGCTACTGTCGCCCCCTTTTTTTTTCTACAAAATCACTTAATTCCAAGTCATGTGTTTTCGTAAAAATCACAAACTTAACGTGGAAAGTGCCATACATTATTTGTGTGTAAATGAGGCAGCAGACTGACAGAGTAATCACCGGCTGAATTGATGAGACCTGGATCTGGTTAAAATGAATTGAAATTGCGAATAAAAAGGGCCATTGTCCGGCATAAAACCGCACAAACACAGAAGATTCTCAATGAAATTGAACATTAGATTGTCATACATGTTGGGGACTATATTTCTTACTTTCTACCTAGTTTTTAGTTAAATGTAGCAGAGATGGAGGGACAGTAGTTAAACATTACAGTGTAAATTTGCAGGCATAAGACTCAGAACATCCCTCACCCAATGTATCCTTCTCTGTACATGATGTTGAATTCAGCAACACCAAAACATAGATTGTGAACAATAGATGCATCTATTTTCCTGGCCTTTGTTGAAAATAACAAAAGGATGCGAGGAGTCTTCTTCTGAGACACAATCCCGCAACTGTAATTCTGATTGGTCTGACACCTTTGTGAAAAACAGGCCTTACGCAGTCCTTGTGCCTGTTCCCACAAACAATTATCATTATATATTATTGAAGAAAAAAGTATATGTAGTTTTCTTGATTAATAAACAAAATTATTATTATTATTATTATTATCGTTATTATTTATTATTGTATTTTTTTTGTATCATCTTCTTGTCTTTGTTATATTCGTTCTTGTTTGGGGATGTACCTTTGTGTGTTCTTGTTAAATGTTGATGTTTTTGTCTGTTATGTCTTTTGTCGTCTATAATAAAAGAAAAAAACATAACATTCCGTCACATTAACCATCCAGTGTGCATTATTTATTTTTTTGCACAGATATTCTAATGTGGTTTTTAAATCTCACATTTGTGGTTGATGTACTTTTAACATAAATATTTGTTTACACTAAAAACTGCTCAGAGGAAAACACATTAGTGATAAAATAACCCTTTCTATTTTAGGTTTTCACTCAACACTTTTCTCCCGCTACTGTGAAGTGAAACTGCATAATTGCAACCTGAAATCACCCCTGAAGTTGCCCTCGAGTGAACGTCCTGATTTCCACGCAACGTGACGTGTAAAACGTGCTTAAAAACCGTAGCCGCATTCATTCTGGAGAACACTGAAATTTGTAGATCCCACTCAGATTAAAAATGGGCAATTTGAACAGTCACTATGTCCTTATCTTAAGAGTGTAACAAATGGGAACGGGATTGAAATCGAAAATGACAGCTCTGGTAGGACGGAGAGATGAGGAAGGGAGCAACAGGGAAGAGAAAAAGATGAGGAACAGGGGAGAAAGAGAAACAGGGAAGAGAGAGAGAGAGAGATGAGGAAGGGGAGCAACAGGGAAGAGAAAGAGATGAGGAACAGGGGAGAAAGAGAAACAGGGAAGAGAGAGAGAGAGAGATGAGGAAGGGGAGCAACAGGGAAGAGAAAGAGATGAGGAACAGAGGAGAAAGAGAAACAGGGAAGAGAGAGAGAGAGAGAGAAGAGAGAGCGCCAGGGAAGAAAGAAAGAGGGGGAGGAGAAGCAACAGGTAAGAGAGAGAGAGATGAGGAAGGGGGGGGCAACAGGGGAGAGAGAGCGAGAGAAACAGGAGAGAGAGCAACCGGGAAGAAGAGAAAAAAGGCTGAGCAACAGGGAAGAGAAAGAGATGAGGAACAGGGGAGAAAGAGAAACAGGGAAGAGAGATGAGGAAGGGGGGGCGACAGGGAAGAGAGCGAGATGAGGAACAGGGGAGAAAGAGAAACAGGGAAGAGAGATGAGGAAGGGGGAGCGATAGGGAAGAAAGAGAGAGATGAGGAACAGGGGAGGGAGAGAGAGAGCGCCAGGGAAGAAAGAAAGAGAGAGGGGAAGGGGAAGCAATATGGAAGAGAGAGAGATGAGGAAGTAGGAGCAACATGGTAGAGAGAGAGAGAGAGAGATGAGGAACAGGGGAGGGAGAGAGAGCGCCAGGGAAGAAAGAAAGAGGGGGAGGGGAAGCAACAGGTAAAGAGAGAGAGAGATGAGGAAGGGGGGGGCAACAGGGGAGAGAGAGCGAGAGAAACAGGAGAGAGAGCAACCGGGAAGAAGAGAAAAAAGGCTGAGCAACAGGAGAGAGAGAGAGATGAGGAACAGGGGAGAAAGAGAAACAGGGAAGAGAGATGAGGAAGGGGGGGCGACAGGGAAGAGAGCGAGATGAGGAACAGGGGAGAAAGAGAAACAGGGAAGAGAGATGAGGAAGGGGGAGCGATAGGGAAGAAAGAGAGAGATGAGGAACAGGGGAGGGAGAGAGAGAGCGCCAGGGAAGAAAGAAAGAGAGAGGGGAAGGGGAAGCAATATGGAAGAGAGAGAGATGAGGAAGTAGGAGCAACATGGTAGAGAGAGAGAGAGAGAGATGAGGAACAGGGGAGGGAGAGAGAGCGCCAGGGAAGAAAGAAAGAGGGGGAGGGGAAGCAACAGGTAAGAGAGAGAGAGATGAGGAAGGGGGGGGCAACAGGGGAGAGAGAGCGAGAGAAACAGGAGAGAGAGCAACCGGGAAGAAGAGAAAAAAGGCTGAGCAACAGGGGAGAGAGAGAGAGAGAGATGAGGAAGGGGGAGCAACAGGGAAGAGAGAGAGAGAGAAAGCAACAGCTAAGAAAGAGAGGAAGAGGGAGCAACAGGGAAGGGAGAGAGAGAGAGAGAGATGGAGAGGAAGTGAGATGGAGAGAGAAATAGGAAAACAGCAAGAGAGACAGTGAGAGAGATAGCAAGAGAGAGAGAGAGAAAGAGAGAGGGAGCTTATTTCGGCAACCAAACAGGCCTTCTGGAATCACAGTTGGGAATAACATGCCTTCTGCCAATGTCCCTTGTAAAAAAAAAAAAAACCTTTTCCTTCCTTTAAAAAACAGCTTTGTCGAGTTATCACAAACACGTCCATTTTGTCCAGAGTGCTGATGGTTGGCATGTCATTGCTTCCACTTCAGGCAAAAAAAAGACAGAAAAAAGAAAAACAGAAATCCAAATGGGGCTTGTAATCTACTGGGGAAAACATCTTGTCCTGGGAGAGTGTTAGAAAATATCCCAATGAATTTTAAAACCTATTTAGAAGCAAATCTGCAGTTTCCTGAATGGACAGCGCCGGGGGGGGGGGGGTGATTGGAAAGGAG
Organism: Knipowitschia caucasica; assembly: GCA_964034765.1. Classification (NCBI taxonomy): domain Eukaryota; kingdom Metazoa; phylum Chordata; class Actinopteri; order Gobiiformes; family Gobiidae; genus Knipowitschia; species Knipowitschia caucasica. Next base: position 10,356,249 of record OZ035836.1, read on the forward strand.
GCTCAAGACCCCACACAAGCCATACCCCTGATCCTCGGCCTGGACATGATTTATTATGTATAGCCCAGTTATTTTCTGTCAGGGACCTCAAAACTCATCGAATAAATCTGCAACCACTAAATGAAAGTAATAATATAATAATAATAATAATATATTGTTTTGTTTTACCCCATTTCACTTTTATGATTGATTTCAATGGTGTATTAAGATAAGATAAACGTCATTGATCCCGAAGGAAATTACAGTGGTGCCGGCTTCTCTCATTCACACAGTCACATAATACGGTTTCTAAAATATAATAAAAACAAATATTACATTAAATAACAATAACAAAAAAATCTGACTTATTTTGAAATCATCTCAATCCTTTTGGAAATGTGTCAGACTGTCTCCACTCGTTCTTTGCATAATGTGGACTTCTCATTGACATCACTCTGGAAATAACCGAGAGCCACTGACTGTTGCTAGGGCAGTCAATATTTAGCTACTATTTCAGTGATTCGATGCTTAAATGATTCTTGTTCATTAGATGTGAATACAGTTCTGGTCATATACTGTACGTCATCATTTTTAGAGGCTGCTTTAGAAGACTAATCCAGGTGTCAAACCGGTCCTCGAAGGTCCAGTGTGGCTTAGTGCTGCACGATATTGGAAATTAGTGCGATATGAGTGTTTAGTATTGCGATAACGATATTATCTAAAAAAAAAAAATTGCAATCTGAAACGCAAGAGACAAATAACAAAAAATAAGCGCAACATTAATGACATTCAAATGCATATATTTATATACTTTTTTGTTTGTTTGCTGTTCTTGTTGAAAGTTGATGTGTGTCTGTTTTGTTGTCTTTAATAAACAAACAAAAAGTATTTAAAAATCTATATATTTTTTTATTTCTTTATCGCGGATATTTTTGATATGGATATTGCACGCACCAATATCACGATAACGATATTTTTTCGATATATCGTGCAGCCTAGTGGGGCTGCAGGTTGTCATTCCAAGCAGGAGCACAGCAGACTCCACCCATTTCCTCAGGTTAAGACTGTAAGACTGGACTCACCTGAGGAAATGGGTGGAGTCTGCTGTGCTCCTGCTTGGTTGGAATGAAAATCTGCAGCCACACCGGGCCTTACTGGAACCAGTTTGACACCTATTTTATTTATTCGAGAACAGCCTTGTCCAAAACATGCATCTAAACACTCCAGGATCTTCCCAGATATAAATCAATTCAAAACATGCCAATTCCAGTAAGTCTTTTATTGTACTATTTAACCCGATTGTGTTTCAATGAATATTTGAAACCAAAATCAATGTATAGCTTTAGAATTGTATTGAGTCAACATTTCTTTGCCCCTTCTTTATACAATGTGGACTCCTCTATATAAACTATCAACACATAAATGCATATACCCCAGTTTTAGATTGGCCTGAATACCACAGCTGGTTTGTATTGGGGGCCACTATTTTTTTTGAATGCACTGCGACTGCGGCAACGTGTTTTCTGGTGGTTTGTATGGGATGTGTTGTGTTTGTGTGGGGGAGTCGAGGCGGAGAGAGAGAGCGAGGGAAGGAGGGAGAGATTGGCACAAAAGGCATCGGCGTGGTGATTCAGTAAGCGAGGGAGGAAGTATAAGTGAGAGAAAGGAGACAGGAGAAGGAAAGGAGGGGTTGGAACGGGAAGAAATTAGGTCAGCTCCATTTTTAAAACCATATTTTGGAGAAGATGAAACGTTTATCTTGATCGCTCTGAAGCCAAGGAATAAAAGGGGAATAAAAATGTCCAAATTGAGAGGCTTGTTTTTTCCGCTTCGGTCTTTTTTTTCTTTCGAGATCGAGCCGGAAGCACAGTGCCAAGCTCGAGTATTGCTAACTGCAAGTCCATAGCAACAAGGGATGTGTTGGCAAGCGCTTATGAGTATATGCAAGTGTTGAGGCTTATGTCCGTGTACACATTCCAGTATGATTGGTTTGTTAATTTGCCGTACACTGCAAAATCTGGTCGAATTAGATATTAAATTCCTGGGTCTTGATTTAATTATATTATATTTATTTATTTATTCATTTCTAATTAGCTTGTATCTTGATTTTAGACAGTCAAAATATATTTCAATTCTCACACAGGCATAATCAACAAACCAATCATATTCAAATGCACAAACTTTATATGCTAAAATCAAGAAAACCAACCCATTTCAAGCTACTTTTGTTTTTCTTTGTCGTTTTTAGGTGCAATTTTCAGACCTTGCCAAAATTGAGACAGGTGGATCATGTGACCAATGTTAAATGTGATATTTGTGGAGTAGCAAATGACTTGCAAAACAAACATCAAGTTTACATGGAACCAACATATCTAAGATGCAGTCAGTAATTTCTGATGGGAAGGGCAATATGTTGAATATAATAAATGTTACCATTTCCTTGGATCTCACGGTTGTATCTCGTTGTTTTAAAGCGGTAGATATAGTCTCCCGCTTCTGTATGCATTGTATTCATTGAAAAAGTTCCATGAATACATTTCAAAAGCATGCAGAGGCTGTATCCGATTGATCAGAGAGAGCCTTGCGACGCTCTTGACTTTTCATTAGCACTCAAACTGGTCATCAGACATATGATTTAAGCACACATTTGGCAAAAGTTATCATACCGCATTTTCATACATGCTCAACAAAACAAAACAAAACAGGTGTGCGAGGGACTGTGCTTCATCACAATGATCAAGGAGCTACAGTATACGTGTACGTATTATACACATGGTTCTTAAGTGCATCTGCTGGCCTTGTCTCAGTAGTATCTGGATTAAGTGGTTACATGTCAGCATGGACTCAGTAGAAATGGTTCAATCCAGTTACACCAAAAGGATTCTTTTTTTACACCACAATCGGCACACCCCGGTTGAGTCTTGCTAAATTGAATTAAATTAGACTCAGCGGGTTATCCACAGTTTCACTAACACCTAGTCTCATTAGGCTCAGAAATGTGCTTTTCCCATCTTGTCTACTTCAGCACAGAGCAAGTAGTGGGAGAGAGGTGAAAGGCTTGGGCCTGTGTGTGTTTTGAGTTGTCTGTTTTATACCATCAGTGGTAGTATTGGATTACTGTTTGTACTGTACAGTTGTATGTTTGAGAATTCTACTGCACGATATTGTTAAAACAGCGTGTGTGTGTGTGTGTGTGTGTATAATAAGGATTTGCTTCATCCAACTCCTTTTCGAAGTTATTTGCAAGTTATATAGATGTAAAAATATGTATTGTGCAGGTTCAAAATAAATAAACAAATAATAAATACATGCAGGTTCAGCCCAACATCGAGGCCACTTCTCATCAAATAAACATACTGTTTATATCGAGATTTGTTTTTTTCGCTTCAGCATCGAGCGGTCAGTCAAAGGTAAGAAGCAAAAATGGACACGTAAATCTTGCATGTGTGTTGCATAAGAGAACAGAAGTGCTGAAAAATGAATGGGCTCTTAAAAGGGGTTTACCGAGTGAGTTTGGTGCCGATCTGCTGCCGGGACTCCAGCCTCTCCTCGTCCGTCTGCATGGGCAGGATGTTCTTCTCCTCCAGCTCCCGTTTGGACGGCCGGTTACTCAGCTTGATGGCCAGGGAGTCTTTCCTCAGCACTTTCTGAGCCAGCGAGCCTAAAACAAGCAGGATTTAAAATGTTAAACCTTTTATATTGAAGACTTTTTTGCAAACTCACACATTCTGGGGATTGTAAAAGGCTAATAACTTCTCAGGAAAGAATGTACTTTTCCCTCCAAGGCACTTAAAGTCACCATTTCTCCTCCTCTCCTTTGTTTCTGTAGCTACAACTGCCCTGGGACAGACTAATCCAAATTTAGTTTTCATACATGAGGATTATATTTTACACTAACCCCATCATAGAGGGCCTATAGAAAAAAAGCCCCAATTAGGTCTTAATTGACAATTAATAAATAATGTCTTATAACATTAACAGACTTACACTAAGCTTCTTACAGTAACAAATGTGAATCATTCTTTTTTCATTATATACTGTATTACGGCTTTCATTACAGTTAAGTTTTTGTTTGACTTATTGATAAACTAGACATGAGCATAAAAAGCCATTCGAAAAAAATAAATCCATCTTATTAAACTTGATTAGATGCATACATAATAATAATAATAATAATACTAATAATATGCATGACTACAAAATGTCTACGTCTCTATGTGTCTTTTCTCTGGCTCCTCAAAAGCGTGATACTAAAACTCTTCCTTTTCGCAGATACAATCATAATGAGGACGGCTGTGTTAATGTCCTTCAGCCGCATTAGCTGCTCTCACTTGTGAATAAGGAGTCATCATCTTCATCATCGTCGTCATCCTCCTCGTCCTTGTACATACTGGGCAGGTCCTCGTAGTCCGACTCGCTGGGCTCGTTCTCCTTGTCGTCGTCGTAGTCGATGATGACAGAGGGCACGTCTCTGCGCTCCAGGGGGGCACACTGACTGCTGCAGTGCAATGCGGAGCTGCAAGGAACCATTATTTTATTAATACAAATACCAACAAAATAATGAGTCAAATCAGACCTGAGTCCACGTGACTTCCTAACCTCTGCACCCCAACAGCAGATCGAATGTGGAATACAATTGCAGAAGTCAATTTGAACACTTTTAAAAGGTATATACCAGCTGGGACATGCTCTGCAATTGCTTTAACCCTTTAATCTTCACTCCTTGAAGAAAGCAATGTACATTTTTCTTTTTCTGATTTTCTAAGATGCAGAAGCACTAATAAGAGAACCTTTATTTGTCCCACAGTGGGGAAATCTTGATGCTGCAACGCACATTCAGGACAGTAGTAAGAGCACGCACAACATACAATAAAAGTAGCTGCAATGCTTAGCTAGCTGTAAATGATTCAATATCAGTATATCTATCTCTATATAAAGTGTAAATGTATACATATCTGGATATTTAGATAAAGTGACAAACAGTGGACATTCTGAAATTGCAATAATGCACATGATTGCAGTATTTCAGATTTACAGATGAGATGACACGTACAGACTCAACATAAATAATTGAGTTTACTTTTTTTTTAATAACCTAGATTTTTTAATAGGCCTTTACCAAACGGTTGAGATGCAGCTTGATGGTAAAAGTGCCTAAAACCAAGTGATAGAGATGCCCCGATGAGGGCGATCTCAGTTCCAAGCTTCAAGTAGATATATTGACTCAAAATGTGATACACTAAATGGGTTGAGGAAACCATTAAAGGGTTAAGACCAGGAAACCAGATACATCCAGGAAACAATTAGGACCAAACCCTTAAAGCTGGCGGTAACTAAGGCAACCCAAAGTGAAACAATGATTCAAATATTGTGACTAATAAAATATTGTCATCAACTGAGAAAATTAAGAATTAAAGAAACATCCTTACTTTACTCTTCCATTGACATTTTTTGTTATAACAAAACTACGCAGCCCTAAGCCTGCAGCTCTTTCATGTAGAAATAGTAAAACTGGTGACACATTTGACAGATTGATTTTTAATCATAGTCTCGCTGTAGCTTCCTGCACCACAGTTACATAAGCACAAGCTTTTAGAATAATTGTGTTCCAAGTTAGGGCCATTACTTCCTTAACCCTGTCCAAATTGCTCTGGAGAAAAAAAGCGATCCTAATGTAGATTGTTACATAAGACCCAATCCCATTCCCCTTTCAGCAATAAGAAGCAGAGTGCAGCTGGTGATGTTATGTCAGGCCAAACACGGCGCTGTCCCACAAATACTCCAGTTGTGAACGAGGCCAGCGAGCCCGGTGAGAGTGACAGTGTTCTGGTTTAGACCTGAACGTACCGCGAAAGAGGAGGCTGCGACCTCAATACTGAGAAAGTGTGTCTCCTCTCCGCCATAACCCCTCCATCAACCCCATCAAGACGGGTGATCAACATTAGGATTCATTCCTATCACGGTGGAGTGACTCTTTTTGATAGGAACAGCAATAGTGCATCAAATTCAAGTTAAAAAGATGCATTTAAAAAAAATCTCTTAAGCGACAGATACATTTGTCCTAGAAAGTTTATACCCCTACACATTATGGTCATATTTCGGAGATAACGATGAAAGCTTTTTTCACACATTCCATCCATCCATCTTCTACCCTTTAATCCATTTCTGGGTCAGGGGGGTGGCAGTCAGAGATGCCACCCAAGTCTCATAGCACCAGCCCCTCACTGACCCTCTGCAGGTGGTGAGTCCACAGGAGGACGGCTGCTCTCTGAGTGTGAGCATAGCCTTGATCTTTCAGTGGGGGCTTTGGGCAAAGTGGGGTTAAGTGTCTTGCCCAAGGACACAACGACAGCAGTCATCAGTGGGAGTCGATGGAGAAGGTGCAGAGGTGGGAATTGAACCCATGACCTTCTGGCCTTAAGGCCAATGCTCTACCAACTGAGCTACTGTCGCCCAGTAGCTCAGTTTTTCACACATTGTTAGTGTGAATTCATATATGGTCAAATTAACACATTTTATATATTTTCACACTTTAATGACAAAATAAATCAATTAGAAGGTTCCATCTCCCAGTTCTCAAAAGCGTGTACTGCCCCTTTAACGTCAACAACTGTGTGTTTTGTGGTAGTTGTGGATGAGGGTCTCTGATGGTAAAGCTTCAGATTCTAAAAATGGTGAAACGCCTCCAGTTCCTGTACATTCCTGGGCCGCCTTGCATGAACTCCTGAGATCGGATCACAGCCAAAAGATGCAAATGTTTTTTGCCATATTTTGGAGATCATGAATGATTGTGGTTGTGTGAAGTAAGAAAAAAAAAAAAGCTTTCTATTTTCTATGTGTAGACTCAAAAACACACACACAGTTCATACATAGAATCTATAACAAAACACCACTGAATCAAATGGAAAAGACAGACCTGACACATTGCAGAGCGGAAGGAGTGGCGGCCAAACAGATTGTGTCATTTGTAATAAGTAAACGGGAGTTGGTACAAAGATAAATAATACTCTTTACACTAACACAGGCCTGCTGCAAGAAAGGTTTCAACGATGTCTCAATTAGTCTGCGGGTGCAATCATGTGCGAAAAGATTATGGTTTGATTTGGTGAAGCAGAAACAAACAGTAAATTCTTCATGTTGCATTGCTGTATTTATACTGCACCAAATGCTTTTATTCCTGGTTTACTTGTAATGTGCTATAAAAACCCTGAAAACCCAGGGGAGGGATAACGGTTATTAAGGACTCATACCTGGCTTTAAGAGGGGCTTGTTTCCATTACAACATTTCCATTGGCTGCAATATTCCAAAGTATGGCATGACCAAAGGGCATACTAATGAAGAATGCTCCAAAGTATGGTTTTAACTTTCCATTTTTCAAGGGATGATGTAGAGCACATGCCATCTGCAGTTCATCACAAAGCCAATTACTGGTTAAGGTTTCAAAGAAAGACTTGTGTTGCACTGGTATATGAGGTTGCTGTCTAAAACCAGGAAGTCCTCTCACATAAGTCCAGATCTCAGGTCTCTGCTCTGGCTTCCTGTGGCTCAGAGAAAAGGGTTTAAAACAGCTCTGCGCAAAAGTCTGTCCATGGCCTCGCAAGTACATCTTAGTCCCATATGAACCAACTCGGACTCTGAGGAGCACAGGGACTGGCCTCCTGCTGGTGCCCAGAGTCAGGACTAAAACATGGGGAGTCAGTGTTTCAGATTCATGCAGCTAAAATCTTAATGAAAATGCGAGACAGGCTGCTTCACTGGCAATGTTCTAATCCAAGTTAAAGCAGTTGTGAAGAACTATACATGTCCTCTTTTCTTAACGTGCTTTTCTCCGTTTATGATTAGAATGGTGCCCTTTCTTTTGTTGACAATTGTGTGTCTGGTTGGTTATCCTCACTTAAATGTCTTTTGAAATTATGCATTTATCTGCATACAATTTTATGCATGTTGTTTTTCATGCTGTGCGAGAGGTGCTGATTATATTGAAGCCACACCTGGTACCCTGTTGTTTTAACACATTTTATTGTCAAGAGTGATTTGCTTTTCTCCCCTCTTCATCAGTTTCCTTTCTTGTTTTCTCTTCCCTGTGTTGTACTGTGTTCTTGTAGAACATAATTCGAGTGCACCCTGGGCTTTTGAAGTTCTAAATTCATGCTATTGACAAACTTGACTTTTGACTGTGACGACAAACACACACCACCCTCCCCTCCCTCCCCCGGTGTCAGACCTGTTGATTCCACAAAAAATAAAACCACAGACTCCGAAATAGACATCGATCGGTCGCATGCCCCCCGTCCATTATTCCACTCACCTCTCGAAGCGCTGCATGGACAGTGCCAGGGTTTTATTGAGCTCCTCGATGATGCGGCTGGGCGTGTGGAGGCTGCCGTACTGGAGCTGGAGCGGGTGGTGCAGTGCCGACAGCCCCATGAGGTGAGAGGGCAGGAAGGGCAGCACCTGGGGAGTGCTGCACCGCTGGGAGTGGCCGCTGAGCTGGTTGGGCGTGGGCGAAGGAGAGTCTCGGCCCCCAGGTGGCACGCAGATCATCAGCTTCTTGGGCGGTAACGGCGGGGAGTGCTTACCCCCGGGTAGACTGGGCAACTTCAGCTGGAAAGAGTCTGCGGGCACAAAGTGAGACACAAAATGTTATATGAGAAGATGTGATGCAATTAGCTATTGTGCTAATTCCAGCATATTTAGCTACAGCTCCCGGTCCCTCCTTCCCACTTCGTCACCATGGGGAGGTCCCCCGACCTCGGTAACACCAACTCACTCGCACACTTAAAATCCACTCTAAAAACGTATCTGTTTAGACAAGCCTACTCACTAACATAACCATACAATTCTCCGTTCATGCTGCTTTTAATTGTATTTTAACTAAATGTACTTTTTACTTGTGATGTAAGGCGACCTCGAGTGTCTAGACAGGCGCCAAAGATTTTTTTAAAATTATTATTATTTTTGTTTATGTTGACGTTGTTGGCCTATTGATTAATAGGTTCTGTCCTAAATTCCAATAAGTTTGAGTGATTTCTACCATAACACCTGAGTTGCATGAAGAGGTAAGGCAACACGGCAGGTCTGAATACGTTTTTTGTTTCTTTTATGACATTATTATAAAAGCAATAACGCATATTTCTAACTATATAACATTTGGAGCCACTGGGGTCAAATATTATAACTATATAACAGACAGTAGCACTCCTAAAAAAAACAAAGGTCCCAGAGATGCAACTTCATGTATGTGCCTTTATATAATATAGATCATAGCTGATAAATTATGAATGAAAAAATGTATCGATATATTTTGAAGATTTTCATAAAACATACCGCTAATTCACTTATATACATATTTAACCAGGAAATCCCACTGATATTTCATAATCTCTTTTCAGGAAAGTCCCGGGGGCAGGGAGTCGAGAGGTACAGGAGCTGATGATAGAAAGATGATGAAAGATTATAACAAGTCTAAATGGGAAGCGTAATTATGAATGATATTTATTTATTTGCACCGCTTTTTAAACACGGTTTTTGAACAGTGAAATTCAACATAAACAATAGAAAATGTCAATGAAATAATTGAAAATCAAAATAATCAACAAAAGATACAGAAAAACAAAGACACAACCAAAAAGACAAAACTAAGACAAAAAAGTAAAATATATCACACGTATAATATTCTTTACCACAAATGGATTCTTTTACTTTGTTTTTAGCTGTACATTTCTCTAAAATGTCTTAATAATAGAAACTTGTTATTGATGTTCCAAAGTGCAGTGGTTTTCATTCGGGTGTTATTATAATGTTGCAAAATGACTTGGTGAAAAGCTTATCCCACGATCCCATTGTCTGCAGTCCTCAGCAGCGCCGGCTCTGGACAGCGGTGATGAGGCGTCAGCAGACAGTGGCTGGATTGAGGCCAGGGTAATGCCACTTTTCTGACAGACGGATAGAGAGTGACAGGCAGCTTGGAGCGCTGGACCTCAAGGGAATTAATGAGACTACAATAATCCGCTGCACGTGCTCCGAGCAGGTACAGACAAAAACGGGGGTGGGAAAGACTTTGTGTCAAGAAGTCTAAGCAAAGTAAACGTGTAGAGAAATGTTGTTTATGAAATGACACGGGTATGACACACAACCAGTGGATTATTATTAATACTGTTAAGGCTGATTGCCGGTATACAGCAGATGTTCCTCAAAACATACAAGATACATTTTAACTACATAAATGACGCATTTATAAATTTTTTACTGAAAATTGTTGAAAAATCTTCTCAGCTTCATGCTTTTGTGTGTGAGGGTCTGTGTGGTATAATGATATTACAAAATATCAATATATAATAAATGAAAAAACAAAAACTGTATATTCAAAACAAATAATAAATATTGTATCTAATAAAAAACGATAAGTCATTATTTTTAATTTATTATATACCTTTTTTTACGAGGAAAATTCCACTTAGATTTCAGATTCTCGTTTTCAGGATTGTCCTGGCCACAGAGAGAGGGGACCTTTGTACATGTTTTTATTGGCAGGAGAAACCGGAGCACCTGGAGGAAACCTACACATAGCATACTGCAAACACTATAACGACAAGCACAAACCACTGCGCCGCCATAATCTAACAATCGATTCTTTCTCCACACCCATATATAAATGAGTTTTTCCATATGAGGTCATTATGGATATGGTATAGACTCAGCCTCACCTGAGCTGTAGCTGGGCATCCGGGAGAAGGGCTTGGGCGGCAGAGCTGGTGGTTGTTTGTGGTAGAGGAGGGGCTTGGCGGGGGGCTCCTGCAGGTCGCCGGGGAACGTGACGGACTTCTTGGAGGGCAAAATCATGGACGACTTGAGGGGGGGCTCCTGAGTGCAGACACCATCCATGGACGACCGGAATTCTACTGCGGTGGAAAAACGAGAAGGTTCGTTTGATTAGGCAAATAAGGCGATGGATGTGAGGATGGCAAGACAGCAGGTCAATGAGAGAGACAGGTGCCCTACGCAACTTCTACGGTGAAGGGTACGATTTTGGCTTGGGTCCATTTAAGTGTGGTTTCGCCTGGAATGTCCCACAGAACGGCATAGAGAAAAGAAAGGAACTTAAACATGGATAGGTCGTATCTGCGGAGAGGAGAGCAGACCTAATGTGAGAATGGGTTTTTGAGCAGCAAGCTTGTTATCATTTCTAATTAAATAACGTGCAATTTTTCAATAACACTGGGGTTCAATCCAAGCAAAGAAATACAATTTTATAGCAAGAACGATGCATTAGTAACCATCAGAGGCGCAATGTACCTTTAAAATTATGTTTGGTAAACTTGGTATTGTGCATTGAAATGTTATAGGATCAAATTTGCCATGACCAGTTTAAGAGAGATCAATATAAAAAGAGATCAATGAAAAAAAAAAGTAAATATTGTTGAAAGAGATGGTAGACGAGTTGTGAAAATTAAAATTCTCAATCAAACAGATATTAATCCTTACGAAATCATGTTTAAGAATCCATTGGTGAAATCAATGAGAATGACTACGATTTTAAAGCATTTTGCTGGATGCCGTTTTGCAACACATTTTGACAATTCACCTAGAAACAAAAGCTTGTAATTGTTGAAGTCGTTTGCAAACAACAAACAAGTCTTACGTAAACAGCCTGCTAACCCTGTAGTTTCCAAATGTCTGGGATTGTTGGATTAGTGATGCAGTTCACCATTCAATCTTCCCTCAAATGCTAATGCTCCTGGATGTGTTTTAAATGTGCGCTTTGAACTCAATCCCACGATTGAAAACACAAGTCATACATTTAATCGGAATTAAAAAGTCATTAGTCAGACAATTATGCTGTATGTATGTATGTATATGGCCAACATTGTGCAGCCCTGGTTGGAGGAGCATCATAAGAACACAACTTACTACTATAGGCCGGGAACCAGACCCCTCCACGTTTTGTTTATTATTATTATTATATGATGTCTTATACCCTGGACAATAACGAGTTGATAGGACCCACTCCCAACTCAGCCCCAACTTTGCTCTCAGGGGGTTAAAAAAAAACCTGTTTTTTGGGGTCTGCCTTTAGCAAAATTTTGTCATTGTAAATATGACAAATCTGAGAATGCTGAGACCACATACATCGTCAAATCGAACAAAAATTGTGCATGGTTGCTCCTGACACATGGGGAAACTAGAAAAAAAAAAAAAGCGATTTTGGAGTTTGCTACATGACATAATTTTGCAAATGGCGAACCCCGAAAAACGTTTTTCTTTTAGCCACCATTATTGGAAGACTGAGGCACCCTCAGTGTAAGAAGGAGCGCTTTATCCCCACCGCTGTCAGACTGTACAATAAGTCACTTTAAGCCACTGTATAAGACTGAAAAACCTGCACTAATATTGACGCTATTTCTGATTGCCACTTTTAAACTGCCACTTTTTTTATGTACATAATATATCCTGCATTTAACATGTTTGCACATTTCCACCCTTTTTTGCACAATCTGAGTGTTTCTATCCATGCCAAATGTGACATGTACATTTCTCCTCCTTGTGAGATAAATAAAGAATATCTTATCTTATCTTCATAAATAGAGATCAGTTACTTACCAACAGCAACTTACATGGTCATACAAAGCATTCAAAGAAGTTAACAACAAATTTAAAGTGACTATACCAGACAAGATGGTGGTCAGAGACTCTCCATACTTATAATCTAATTATCTCCTATTACATTCAATTTAATAAAATGTTATATGTGCCAAGAGAGCTATTCAAGCCATCCAAGTCAGATGTTTCTTGTTGCCTGTAGACTTCATTGAAATGCTAATTTGAGTAGTTTGTTAGCTTGTACTTCCTGCAAGGACTTGGCAGAGAATTCCAAAAAGGTGCCAGTGAGAAGAAAGTAGATTACAATCCCGCAGCCAATCAGCTCTGCAGTGCTGGACTCCTTTTATTGCCCTATTTTTGGAACTAGTTCTATTTTGAGCCTGACACAGTAAAGATGCGACACGGTGCAGCAGTCTTTTTGATGCCGATGATGACGACGAAGGGGTGAAGACTTTGAACGCTGGATCATCACAACTGGGTCGTCACGGCAACAACACAGCATCCAATACAGTCATAAAGTTCGAGATTTTATTTTGAATATGTATACGAATCAAATGAGTTTTATTTTGTAACAGTCAAATTGAAGAATGAATTGTGTTGAGGTTAGGGTTAGGTTTTTAGGGACAATTTTTACCACTTAAAAGTTCAATAACAGAGGACTATGGGATGAATCATCTGCAAATTCTGAACAGAAAGTTGTGCATAGTTTAGCTACTAACAATTATTTTAGTAGTGGAAAACTTTTTGCTTTTAATTTTCATATTTTAAAAGGAAAATATGTATTATTACTCCATTATGTTTAGTTACCAATACAAACTAGCAATAATAACAAATGGCAAAGAATGTGTGTGTTTAACTGTATTATAATGTAGAATTGTACTGGTAAGTCCATTTACTGTATGAACTTGAAGTGTGGCTGAAAATTACTATGTGATGTCACACATTGACAATGCCTGCTGTGGCATTTAAGGAGGTCAAATAGAGGGTGTGAATTATTTTTTTTGTATGACTTATATATTCAAATGTTTAGAATACAAAGCAAAAGGTAAAATCCCTATGCCAAACAGACCAATCAAAACTAAAGCTGACGAGGTGTATGTATTTGATGTTTTTCTCTGTGCATCAAATCCATTACCACCTTTCTCTAAACCAGTGTCTTAGTTTGCCAACATTAGTGATGTCCTGCAATCACTGTTATCTTCCGTTTCTCTAACGACAGGACCATAAAAAAAGTGAATGAGACATCCGAAGTTTCTATAATGAAAGACGATATCTGCGAATGTCCCGTGGCCACAGCCCAACCCCACACGTTCTGTGTTGCAATCCACCATTTTAAAGTTCAATCCTGGAGTTGATTAAAAGGAAAAGCCATTATCAGTATCTCACCTTTTTCGAAAATCTCCTTAAGCACTCCTCTTTTGATCAGCTCGTCTCGGCTCTGCCTCATTGACATCTTCCTCTCCAAAGCTGAGGGCAGAACAGGAGAGAGCTATTTAGTATTGACACAACGCAAATAGTGTAGAGCTGGTGTGGTCTGCTTTGAATGATGCCTGAAAGATCCATATTTATTCTTTAAGTAAGTATGTCATCTTTAATTATATAGAACCTTTGACAGACCAGTCATTTTTCCTCTCACTACGCAAAGAGATGAGAGCGGGGTCGCCAGTACAGAAGGCGTATGACGGATCCATTTTACATGAAACCAACGCAGACACAGGGAGAACTCCACACAGAAAGGCCTGGAGGTGGAGGTTAGAGTAGAGATGAGGGAATGGTATGGTATAATAAACATTACCCAAAAGGTGAGATACATAGTACCTGGTTGTATCGGTGCCGATTTAATTTTACAACAACCTGCTCAGCGACTACGGGTGTAAATTAGCACTGCTGCTACAACCTGGTACAATGCATCTCTCCTTCTGGCTAATTTTTATTGTACACTGTCCCTGTAAAAAAAAAAAAAACATACCGTACCATACCATACGATACCATAGTCCCTGAGCAGGTTGTTGTAAATCAGTTGCAGGACCAGATTGGCAAAAAGGTCAAATATTGATTTTGTTGCCCCCTTAATGGACAATTGGAATTTTGAGTCTATTTTGAATAAAACTTAGTGAAGATATTTAATGAAAGGCCGATTTTGCCTTTAAAAAAAATCTGCAATTATTCTTCTCCTCAATATTGGAAGTTTCAAATCCATTTTCAATTTCCCTTCCCATTCCAACGCAATTGTAAAAGTATAGAAAAAGACACCCACATCAAATACAAGCAAAGTTGTGCCTTCTCTGAAAACACAGGGTTCTTTGAAGACTCCTTGTTTACACTCGCGTTCCACTCCCCTACGGAAGCCCCCGAGCGAAGCGGAGGCGGAACCACAGAAGACACGCACCAAACCTTGATGTAAATTTCTCAATTGACATTTTTCACATTGTCCATTTCATAAAAATCCAATAAATTCAAATCATTTCAATGTCTTGTCCAATACTAAGATACAGACAAAAGCGGAAGAGATTTTTCAGATCGAGCTGGCAGTAAAAGGCAGGTGAATCCACATACTAGAACCCTAACCTAACCCTAACCACATATTAGAACTCAGTGTTTGCAAAATGTAATATTTCAAAACAACCAGTGTTTGAAAATGCCATGTACAGGAACAGAAAGGAAAATTTTCAGGGAATTGAAATCGTAATTAAGGTAATCAAGCAGTACTAGCTTCTTTACACTTTTATCTGATTATGAGATAAAAGAACCTTTATTTATCCCACAGTGGGGAAGTTTCAATGTTGCAGAGCACATATAGGACATATAGGACAGCAGAAACACACAGGGAGCACACAAATTATACAATAAGTAGCTCCTGTTTCTCAGCTAGCTGTAAATCCTTTGTCACGACCCCTTCCTCCTCTCTGTGGTCGTGCTCTGTACTGCCATCTACCTCTGTACAGGTGGAGCTGTGGGCGGACCTTGGAGCGTGGAGCGTCAGGGCCCGACGCGCCACGCCTATTTATGGACCGGCCTGCTGACAGCCTCACTCTCTCTCAGCCTGCGTCCTGTGCCACACCACTTTGTTTTCTGTTCCCGCTATGGTTTTGTTCTGCATCACACTTCACATCGCACCATATGAACACACAACCATTCACTCGCATACACCACTGATACAGACAGTCACACCTCATTATTATTGTTACTTTGGTACTTTGGGTTAATCTTTGTTTAATAAACACCCTTGAAGTATCCATTTACGGTGTCTGCGTCCACATTTGTCATGGCCTTGAGCCAGGTTATGACAAATTGGGGGCTCGTCGCGTTTTGAACCTGTTTCTTTGTAGTTTGCGTGTTTCGCTGTTCATTTCCTTGTGTAGTGGACGCTGTACCCTGTGTTGGACGTGCGTGAAGGTGCGTATTTGTTATGGTCGGCTTTTCGGGTAATCTAAAGCATTTTGTTGGATAGGCCTGTGTGTCTGCTGTATATTTTCGTGCTAGTAGTGAGTATACTGTGTATTTGTAGCCTGTGGTTGTGTTGCGTTCGGGTGTCCTCCGTGCGTAAAGTTTGGAGCGGATTTGGCACGCCAATCTTTTTTAGTGTTTGCGGGACTAGACCGGTATATTAACTGTGGCAGATAAATTGTAAAAACGGGTGCATTTTCACAGGAGCATTTGTTCAAGTGGTTGGTTTTTTTTAGTGTAAAATATTGCTTTTGTAGGCGAGTGGAGTGGGAGAACTTTACGTGTGTATCGGCTAAATCAGTCACAGCTGGGATTTGTGCTGGTGTTTGGTGGAGGAGCTGAACCTGGTAGGCTTAGCGGTGTTTCCCTCTATGGGCTCACTGCATTGGGGGGTGTAGTGTGGCGGCGAACGTGGCTGAAGCATTGCTTGGGAGCGCATCCGTGGTGTCCAGTTGGCTGCAGCTCGCTAGTCTCCTGGCCCATCGGGCTACAGCGCATAAATACCCACCATATGAGGTCGCACGAAGACTAGGGGGGAGCTTAGATAGTTGGATCCTGCGTTAGAATAGCGGGGAAGCTCTTCCGCCGAGGCCGTGGCCTCTGGTTGCACAAATTTCTTGGCAGAGACTGACTAGGCCTGGGTACATTTCTTTTGGTCTGGTTTGGATTACGTTAAATATTTGATAAGATGTCTGATGTTGAGTTGTTTATTGCTTCACCTAGTTGGAAACTTTTAAAAAAAAATTAAGAAAAGAACATTTGATAAAACTGGCTGATCATTATGGGGTGGAATTTGAGGGAGGCCTCAAGAAAGTTGAAATTAAAACCCTGTTGGAGGAAAGGTTGGTAGGCCTGGATCTTTTGACTCCGGGGGCGGAGCAATCAGTCCACAGTCAAGGCCTCACATTTCAGCAGCAGAAGGAACTCCTATTGTTGCAGCTTGAAAATAATAAGCAGCAAGTGGAGATGGAACGGATTCGTCTACAGCGTGAGGACAGGCGACAGTCGTTGGAGGAGGATACGGCTCAGTCTCGCCGGTGTGATGTGAGTAATCTGAGGTGGTTACCACATTTTAATGAGAAAGATCCTGACACATTTTTTCTTCATTTTCTTTTGAGATTGCTGCAGCCTTTCCTTAGCCATGCACCCTGCCATAAATAAACGATGACGAAAACCATTAACAAAATCAATCAAGTTTTTTGGCGGTGCGGCCTCCAACAAACCATGTTTTAATGCAGCCAAAGGGCCGGGGACCGAGTGGCCAAAAACAAGTTCGTTTGGGCTGAACCCCGTACTATCCCGGACGAGCCCCCAATTTGTCATAACCTGGCTCAAGGCCATGACAAATGTGGACGCAGACACCGTAAATGGATACTTCAAGGGTGTTTATTAAACAAAGATTAACCCAAAGTACCAAAGTAACAATAATAATGGGGTGTGACTGTCTGTATCAGTGGTGTATGCGAGTGAATGGTTGTGTGTTCATATGGTGCGATGTGAAGTGTGATGCAGAACAAAACCATAACGGGAACAGAAAACAAAGTGGTGTGGCACAGGACGCAGGCTGAGAGAGAGTGAGGCTGTCAGCAGGCCGGTCCATAAATAGGCGTGGCGCGTTGGGCCCTGACGCACCACGCTCCAAGGTCCGCCCACAGCTCCATCTGTACAGAGGTAGACAGCAGTACAGAGCACGACCACAGAGAGGAGGAAGGGGTCGTGACAGGACTCGGTTGGGCCTGCTGGCGAAATTGACAGTCTGGCGAATGGTTACTTTGTCCAAAACGAAATACTGTTTAGGAAGTGTTCTCTGAGTGATCTGGGTGTGCGCGATGCTTTATTTCAGCTTGTTGTCCCTGCTGAATATCGTTCTGTGATGTTGAAGGTTGCTCATGAGGAGACGGGTCACTTTGGCGTGCGTAAAACATACTTAAATTTGCTTAAACATTTTTTTTGGCCTCGCGTTAAAAAGGACGTTTCAGCTTTCATTAAAACGTGTCATGTGTGTCAGTTGACTGGAAAGCCAAACCAGAAGATAATACGTGCACCGTTGCAGCCTATTCCGGCTATGGGCGAGCCGTTTGAATATCTCATTATTGACTGTGTTGGTCCGCTGCCCGTTGCAAGATCTGGCTGTAAATACCTTCTCACGGTAATGTGTCAAAGTACGCGTTATCCAGCGGCATTCCCGTTAAGGTCGATCACGACAAAAGCCGTGGTAAAAGCGCTGTCACAGTTTATATCAGTTTTTGGTATTCCTAAAGTGATTCAAAGTGACCGTGGGTCTAACTTTTCGTCTCACATGTTTGCGCAAGTTTTAAAATCACTGGGCGTAAAACACAGACAGTCCACAGCCTATCATGCGCAGAGTCAGGGTGCGTTGGAGCGCTTTCATCAGACGCTCAAGTCTCTACTGCGTGCGTATTGCACGGAGCTTCAGAGGGACTGGGAAGAAGGGCTCCCTTGGCTCATGTTAGCTGCGAGAGAGGCTGTCCAGGAGAGTACGGGGTTCAGCCCAAACAAACTTGTTTTTGGCCACTCGGTCCGCGGCCCTTTGGCTTCATTAAAACATGGTTTGTTGGAGGCCGCACCGCCAAAAAACTTGATTGATTTTGTTAATGGTTTTTGTCATCGTTTATTTATGGCAGGGTGCAGGGCTAAGGAAAAGCTGCAGCAATCTCAAAAGAAAATGAAGTATGTGTATGATCGTCGTTCGGAGTTACACGAGTTTAGTCCAGGAGATCAGGTCCTTGCTCTTACACCTGTTGTGACGTCCCCGTTTCAGGCTAAATTCACTGGTCCATATACTGTTACAGAAAAGGTGACTGATTTGAACTATTTGCTTGCAACACCAGGCAGAAGAAAGTCTACACAACTCTGTCATGTAAACCTGTTAAAGCCTTATTATCAGCGTGCCCCGGTCGTAGAGGCCCATGGGGGGGATGGCTCCGTGCGTCCTGCGCTGGCCGTTGATACTGTGGTTGTAGCTCCGGAGGATAGTGTCCCGGAGCCGGATGACAGCTTGTTGTGTGGCCATTTGAAGAACTCAGAGTCGTTGGGCAACCTGCACGCATTACTGTCTCATCTGTCCGAGATGCAGCGTTGTGAGATGTCCCGATTGATAGAGAGTTATCCACAGTTGTTTGGCGATATCCCTTCTCGAACCACGTGGATGGAGCATGATATTGATGTCGGTGATGCTCAGCCAATAAAACAAAGGTTTTACCGTGTGGCTCCCGAGAAACAAAAGTACCTGGATAAGGAGATTGATTACATGCTCAAAAATAATATTGCAGGTCCGTCTGGTTCGAGTTGGGCTTCACCGTGTATTCTGGTTCCGAAGGCTGATGGCACGCCTCGTTTTTGCACTGACATGCGTAAGGTTAATTCAGTGACAAAATCTGATTCTTTTCCGTTGCCCAGAATGGATGACTGTATTGACCGCGTAGGTTCAGCCAAATTTGTGTCTAAATTCGATCTATTAAAAGGCTACTGGCAGGTGCCATTGTCCAAACGTGCGCAGGAAATTGCGGCCTTTGTGACACCTTGTGGCCTTTATTCCTACACTGTTATGCCCTTTGGTCTAAAGAACGCTCCGGCCACGTTTCAGCGGCTTATGAATAGAGTGGTTGCTGGCTTGGAGGGGTGCTCTGTGTACCTGGACGATTTGGTCGTGTATAGTGACACTTGGCACTCTCATCTTCGGCGCATACAATCTTTGAGCGTCTGGCAGACGCGCATCTCACCGTGAACTTGCCGAAATGAGAGTTTGCCAGGGCTACGGTGACATACCTCGGACGTGTGGTGGGGCAGGGTAAAGTAGCGCCTGTGCACGCTAAGATTTTAGCTGTCGCTGACTTTCCCCCGCCAGCCACTAAGAAGGAGCTTCAACGTTTCCTGGGGTTAGTGGGATATTATAGGAGCTTCTGCAAAAATTTCTCTACTGTTGTGTTCCCTCTGACAGAGTTGCTGAAAGCCAGAGCAAAGTTTTTATGGTCCTCTGACTGTCAGCAAGCCTTTGAGAGTGTTAAAGCGCTGCTTTGTTCTCACCCTGTTTTGTCAGCTCCTTGTTTCAACAGGCCTTTCGTGCTCCAGGCTGATGCCAGCCAGGTGGGCGCGGGTGCTGTTCTCCTCCAGGAGGACGACCAGGGGGTATCAAAGCCAGTTTGTTTTTTTTCCAAGAAGTTCAACAGACATCAGGCAAATTATTCAGTTATTGAGAAGGAGGCCCTTGCCTTAGTCTGGGCATTACAACATTTTGAAGTTTATTTGGGTGGGTTAGTTCCCCTAGTGGTTTACACAGATCACAACCCTTTAACTTTTTTACGGTCTCTGAGGTGTCCAAACCAAAGACTCATTAGATGGTCATTGTTTTTACAGGCTTACGACCTTGATATTCGGCACATCAAGGGTCAGAATAATATAATGGCCGATGCTTTATCACGGGCACCCTTGGATTGAGCTATATTTTGTGTTTTGTTTTTGTTGATTTACCTTGTTCTTTTCCTTTTCGCATTCCCTCTAGGCGCCGGAGTGAGTGTGTTAGGGGTGGTTTGAGGTGGATGGATGGAAGCATTGGTGGTGGTATTAGTCTGTTTTGTATTTTTGTCACTTGGTTGTGGGGGTGTCTCGTTTAGGCACGGTGATTCTCTTAGGGAGAATCCCCGTCTTTATGAGGGGGGGTGTCACGACCCCTTCCTCCTCTCTGTGGTCGTGCTCTGTACTGCCATCTACCTCTGTACAGGTGGAGCTGTGGGCGGACCTTGGAGCGTGGTGCGTCAGGGCCCGACGCGCCACGCCTATTTATGGACCGGCCTGCAGACAGCCTCACTCTCTCTCAGCCTGCGTCCTGTGCCACACCACTTTGTTTTCTGTTCCCGTTATGGTTTTGTTCTGCATCACACTTCACATCGCACCATATGAACACACAACCATTCACTCGCATACACCACTGATACAGACAGTCACACCTCATTATTATTGTTACTTTGGGTTAATCTTTGTTTAATAAACACCCTTGAAGTATCTATTTACGGTGTCTGCGTCCACATTTGTCATGGCCTTGAGCCAGGTTATGACACCTTCAATATCAATATATCGATACATAGTGTAAACTGATATACATAGGGAAGGAAAATAGGGAAGGAAAATAGGTAGATAAAGTGACATTCAGTGGACATTCTTAAATTGCAGTATTGCACATGATTACAGTATTTACTATTTACAGATGAATGACATGTACAGCAGCAGAAATAATGTAGAGTGTTATGCATAATCTACTTTCTGACAGAACGACAAGTCTTTAGAGGACAGATATTAAAGCATTAGCAGTTCATATTCTTTCATCTACAGCATTATTTTGATCATAATCATATAGTAAATCTAAAATTACTTCATAAAAGACTAGCCTCATGACATCTGCATTGAAATTTGCAATGCACGTTGGTGCCTGCTTCTTTATAGTTTTTGGATCTGTGCCAAAATGCCTGGTCAGAGCACCGATGCCTTGAATGAAGAACACAAAACGAATAAAACATTCATGAATCACAATTTTGAGTGGGCAAAAGACGAGAGAAAAACATGGTTAAAATCTGCTCAAAGGTTGTTAAATTCTGTGCACAATGTGTTCCGTGCATAAACAAACTCATGCCATGTGGGGAAAAAGCCCACGTCGTGAATGAGACTTTGGGAGGCTGGAGAACACTACATTTCTTTGCTAATGAATTATGCACACTGCGACTTGCCCCGTAGCTCCAGCGGGCTTCCATTTATAGCCCTGAAAAAGTTATTAGGCACTTAACATCGTGCAGCGGGCTTAGCGAAAAAACGCATTCTCAAACCACACCAGGAAACACACAAGTCTCTCTGCACGGCAACTAATTAAAGAATGAGAACTCTTGTACGTGGAGAAAGGAGGGTGAGCATTCCCCGCAGGCTCTCCGCGACTTGTGACGACAATAAGATCACAGGTTGTACCACGAGTCAAATAACTAAATCAAATCAAATCAAGAGATAATAGCCTTCTTGTTTGTCTCTCTCTCGCCCGTAGTGGCATACAGAGTACATCGCCAATGCAAATGCGGGACGGGGCGTAGAGAATGGAGCGGAATGTCAAAACCAGACGCTGCTCAGAGGCTCGACGGTTGATTTTTTTACTCAATAACATAGAATTATCATCAAACACTGCGCTTAGGGATATCACCGGCAAGCTCAATATCACCCAGAACTTCAAAAAAACTTTCCCGATGTGTCTGATTCTCGCTCAGGGCAAGGAATTAGCCAGTCGGGAGAGGAGTTTTTTTTTTTGAGGAGCGAACATGACTAGAATTTTGGCACCAACTCACAAGACTTCTACAGGCAAAAAAAAAAAAAAACCAGGATAGAAAACGAATTGGGATGTAGTAGGGAGAAGCTAAATTTGGACAAAGTACGAGTATGAGTTGTTATTTGACCTAATTTAACCCGTGTTGCCGTAGAGTCACATCGTTTCTATTCTTAGTCATGTTGAGTGTGGGAATTATTCATAGGCGTTTGTCACTTCAGGAGATGAAAAGGAATACAAAAGGGGCTACGTTTTACATGTGATGCCAAGTCGCGCCGCTAGCCCTTGCTGATATTTCCATTGACCCATAAGTAAGTGAATGAGTAAGTAATCTCTATTTGTAGTGCCTTTCACAGACACAAAACGCCATACATATCTATTGTACTTATTTTTAGCAGTAGGGGAAACCGGAGCACCTGGAGGAAACCTACGCAGACACGGGAACAGCATGCAAACGCCACATAAAATGGTCTGAAGCTGAAATCGCACCCAGGACCTTCTTGCTGTGACAGGACCGTGGGCTGTGAGTGCGCTAACCACTTCCCCACTGTGCCACCGAGACTGCTATCTCCGTGACTTGGCAATGGATACAGCTGAAGACAATTACGAATGGATTTTCATCGGGGGGGTGGCCAGAGAGTACAACCAGTACACAGAGCACCAGCCCCACACTGATCCTCCTGCAGGTGGTGAGTCCACAGGAACTGAGATCTTTCAGCCCGGGGCTTCAGGCAAAGTGGGGTTAAGTGTCTTGCCCAAGGACACAACGACAGCAGTCATCAGTGGTAGTCAGTGGAGAAGGTCTCATGGGGGGCTCGAACCCACGACCTTCAGGCTCAAAGACCAATGCTATACCAATGATTCTATCCATGCCAAATGTGACATATACATTTCTCCTGTGTGAGATCAACAAAGTCTATCTTATCTCATCTTTATAGTCTTTTCAGGCATCGAGGGAGAATTGTATATTTTCTTTTCTTATGTAATGTACCTTTAACATTTCAACGAATTATAGAAAATTGTAGAACATGCTGCGATATGCCAATGAATCTATTATGTTTGAAGGATTATTCCACCATCCCCTCCCGATTTGACAAGTAATTACTCAAAGCTTATGACATAATAACCTCTAGCTTGGAAATGTCCAGTGTTGTGTAACGCCATCAAATCACAACACCTGATGGAGGATAAATCAGATTAAATGGCAAGCATGTGGTCGAGTGAATACACCGAATGAAACCAGCTCTGGTATATTTCAGTCATGAGTCATGCACCGACAGAAGCACAATTGCTACACAGGGATAACTTCACCTTAAGCAATGCAGCATGAACTTTAGGCAGTTAAACAAACAAAAGATATTTCATCAGAAGGATTTCAAAAACAAGGGCTAGTTCGTTGCAGGTGAAGACAAAAATGGATGCATCCAGCTGTATAGCATGTTGTATACGGTTCTTTTCCCAATCCGCTCTCAAGTTTGCGTTTTTGATAAGATGTATAGAAGGCATGTTGTGGTCTGAATAAGTGTTCAAATCCAATGTTTACTCTTTCCATTCGAACTAAAACATGTCATGACTATAAGTTAAGAAAAGAAAGTTAGATACCACACTTTAATGCATGACTAAAACCTTTTGAATGATGAAAACAACACAATTACCTTTTAACTTGATACAGTTTGCAGCCTGTCAATTTGTTTTTAAGGAGTCAATGTGTCGGTAAAGATTTATTAAAAAACTCTAGATGGATTCATATTAGGGCTGTCAAAATTATTGCGTTAACGCACATTAATTAATTTTTGTCATTAATCGCGTTTAAAAAATGTACGCATTTGACGCATGCCCATGCGTCCCATAATAACACTCAGAATGCCGCGGACACATGCGTGTGTAAGATGGGGACAGAGCAGGTAGGCCCTCTGGGAATTCAAGTTTTGAAAGAATACACGCTTGAACTCTGCATGATGAGCTGCGGGCGCCACAGCGCTCTGGACAGCAGGTCCCACTTCCAGCGACTGTGATCACGGCGAACGGCGCTGCGTAATGGGATCATATCCAAGACCACGCACAGAACCATTACAGAACTATTCTCTAGTGTGCGTACGTGTCTTTGCGTAACCGATGCACACAATATGTACAGCGCTGAAGCTGGACTGCGGAGCCTCAGTCTCCTCCGTGTCTTCTCCCGAAGCGCACTCGCTAAATTAAAGCTGAGGTACCTAATTTTCCTTTTGACTACCAGTTCATGTTAGTTGTGCCAAAAAAAGTAATGGTGTGAGCAAATCAAACAGATTTAATGACATTCTGCATTTCAGACTATTTCTAAATGTCCCTCATCTGTAACAAACAATAGTTTTGGTCTGAGTCTAAACAGAAAGACAGAATGTTAATAATGTTAATTCCATTTTATATGGATTTATTGTTATAACAAACAAATACAGTACATATGTTCACTAAGCTGTCATTTATCTTTCCATTCAAACAACAATTTACAGAAAAATATGGCATCATTTTGCCAATAGTTTGAAATGTGATTAATTACGATTAATTAATTTTTAAGCTGTAATTAACTCAATTAAAAAAATTAATCGTTTGACAGCCCTAATTCATATAGTATTAAACTTCATTATGCAAAAGTTAGAGAATTTAGTTAGCTTACTTATTATGCTACCGAGAGATTTATTATACTTGCTTTGTTAAATGCTAAAGTTGTTCATTGTTCATTAATCTTGTGTTGTGTGCTCCTCATGCCTACTGTTCTGTGACCGGTGCTGCAACACTGAAATTTCCCCACTGTGCATGGGACAAATATATGATCTCCTAATCTTAAATTGAATAGCCTTTTCAATTATGGCGCAACAAATCTTGTCATTTTGCGCCATACGTCCAGAAGTATCTTTCCTCTCTCCTTATCCTCTTTACATGGAGTGTGTGTGACCCCTTTAAATCACCTTCAGCTGAAACCCAGAGCGCTAGAACGACAATGTGAAACCCTGAACCAGAGGAGAATTAGTTGAGACACTCATTTAAGAGCATATCAAATTCAACTGACGTCTACAAGAACGGCCGTTTTGATATGCAAAGTTACGCCGAGATTTTTTTTTCCCCTTTTGGAGAGAAAATATATTTTGCCTGCAAAGTGACCCAGATAGTTTGAGCAGAAGCCTGAGGCGCTGTAGCTCAAAAGTGAAAGCTTTTAACCAAGACCGTTCCCTGGACCTGCCTCCAAAACTCTCACTGAAACATTCATTATCCATGTTAAGCACTGAGACCTGTGTGAAAGCATGTTTGGGCCGACATTTTGAAATGTTTGCACCAAATTGGATCGTCATGTTGGGTTGTTTGTTTGCAGACGGCCAGTTTGGTGATCCCTCCACATCCAAACTTGTTCAATGAGTATTGTGTTGACACTTTCTCAGCTTCACAGTCAAGTATAAACTAAATTTGTGGTGCGGGGAGAAAAAAACCAAATCTATTCCGTTTAGTATTGTGATATTTTGCGCAATTAAAATAGATATAGTGCAGCAAAGTATTTAATATTTATTCAGTTTCATGTTTTTCTCTGAGTTTATTCTGGTAATTTACATTTGCGTATTACATGCACAAGTTGGCGCTTGTTGCTGTGTTTTGTTTTGGTGCATTGATTCAACAGTAAGTTCATCACAACAGGTTCCACACAAGGTTTTTCCACTACCCTCCTATAAGTTTTTTCACTTCAGTTGTGTGCCCACCATAATAAATGTGACATTTGAATTGAGAAAATTATTATCCTCAATTTTTTAAATGTTTGAAAAATATTACTAAAGACATGAATCGCTATATATTGCAGAGTCATCTTCCTGTATTGCGATAAGTCAAGAATGGAAATAGTATTGCGATATTTGGGACACAATTCAAAATTATCAAATTCTCACCCTTTGCATATTTCCATAGAGATCATTATGCCCTCAATAATTAAATAAGAGGTAGACCGATCTTTGAATGTATCATTTGTAACCACATTGATTACATTTGTCCATTCTCTGTATATTCTCCATCACATACAACAAGTTTTTACAGTCAAATCCAAAGCTCAATTCTGTAAAATAATCTCCTGACCAGGGAATGAGGAATGAATCTCAGGACCCTTGGATCATTCAAGCCACTGCCAGATGCTGCAGAATGAGACATATTGATCTAGTTTAGAGCCATCTGGGTCTTTTTAGCCAAGTCATTCCATAAGTTAACGGGTTCATACAAAAACATATGTGGTTGTGCTCTAGGTTTTGATCTCTGGCTGCATGATAATTGCAAGATTTCTGAACAACATTGCAATGAGAGTTTTGACATCCTTTATGTTCAAAACGTCTAAGTTTGGCTCAGATGGAGAAAAAACTACAAGAGTTACCTTTGAAGCGACTACCTCATACACATTTCAGAGTTTTTTTTTGTTATATAGAGTTCCATCTATGGAACAACCATGAGATTTCTAGTGATAATAAATACTAGAAAATTGATAAACTACTCAGATTCATCTTTACACACAAAATAGTTATAAATGCCGAAATCATACAGTTAATGCTTAGGCCCAAGACATTTGTTCCAATAGTTTAAAATTATCCAATTACGTTTAACTTTAAATCAAGATATCACTCAACAGCCGATCCTCTGTTAGTAAGAGGAAGGAAGGCTTGTAATCTATGACCATTTCATTTCACAATTAAAAATTATATTAAATTGAAAAACTTTTATATATCAATGAATGGCTAATAATATCTTTCATACTAGCTACACCATCCTGCGTAACCCCATTTGACTTTTTTTTTCCCCTGAGTCATTCACCGCTGGTTTGTAGAGCACCATCCAAGGAGGAAATGGCTGAGCTACTTCCCGTCATGTGAATTGGTTGCACTTGATTCGTGACTGTTGGGACTGCTCCACTTTCCTGCGTTTGCTCATAAAGGACGCTTCAGAAGTTGGGATCACAGCGGCAGGCACACAAACGGATGCGACAGGCCGAAAAATGCACTGGCACGCCGTCACGCCCAGCACCTGCCTGGCATTCCCCCGCCTCAGATCGGACATTGCCTACGGCTCTCCTGTGAGACGTGGCCATAAAGTCATAATCCAGCATCAAAAGAAGAAGTGGACTAAAACAATGTAGTATTTAGAGAGAGAGATGTCGAGCAAACAAAATAATTGGACAACAAAAGAGTGAAATGAGCTTTTTCAATCCGAATTCCCAGCATTATGTCCCCTTTTTAGTGCAGAGCTTTTTTATTGTACGCTGCATATGAGCTCACAGCCGGGCCAGCTTTCCCACGCAGTTCTGGATGAGCTTCACTCGCACAGCGCTCACTATTTTACTTTCATTTTGCCGTGGGTCTTTTGACGAAAAAGGATTTTAGACACAACACAGTCAAATAATGTACATTTTCAGTCTATTTTTAAGTAAATCAAGGGCCAAAATCATGGACTGTAGTTATTAACTGATTATTTTGATAAATCGATTAATCTAGCAATGATTCTTTTGACAAGTTGCCCGGGCGGTGTGTTTGGGATCATTGTCATGCTGGAAGACCTAGCCATGTTTCATCTTCAAAGCTCTCACTGATGGAAGGAGGTTTTGGCTCAAAATCTCCCATTCATTCTTTCCTTAACACAGATCAGTCGTCCTGTCCCCTTAGCAGAAAAACAGCCCCAAAGCATGACGTTTCCACCCCCATGCTTCACAGTAGGTATGGTGTTCTTGGGATGCAACTCAGCAAGCGGATATATACATTTATTCAAATTCGACAAAGCACAAGTTTAAGTGAAGTCGCTGGAGGACACACTAAAAAAATATATATCCAGACATAACGCCATAATGTATTTTCTTGTTTACAGGTTTTGTAATTACTGCTCGGTTTGACTCTTAAAAAAAGGAAAGGCGAGGAAGAATAAGGAAGGGGGTATAATTTATGAATTCGGATACAGTGTGTCCCCTGTCGCCCATGACAACAGCGGAATACTGCCCTTTGGGAGTTTTAACCACCAGAAAACCAAAACATGCTCATTTAATTCAGCTAAAGGAACTTTTTTTGCAACAATTTTGCAAACCCTAACCTGAAAGCGAGGAAGATAAGCACTTGAACAATGAAATGATATGCATTTTTCATTAACCAGGTAATGGTTTAAATCTTAATTTCACAATGTTGTAATTTCAAACTTTTAGAATTACTGATTGATAAGTCATGATTCTCGTTCCGTGTTACAGTCCAAGAGTAGGTTTAAAAAAAGAAACTATTCAATCAGGAATTTAATCTTTCAAACAGTTCAAAATGTACTTCAAAAATGGGAAATTGTGGGAAATTCTAGGCAAAATATTAATATAGAACATTTGCATCATATAGATTTTACAACAAATATATAATATGTATTGAAGATATAGAATGAATAGTTTATCACCAAAACTAAAATAAATTACTGAACTTTAGGGAAATGTTGTGGTATTTTTTTTAACCGAAAGGAAATATCCCAGGTACAAGCGGCCAGAAAGAGTGCTCACTTAGAGATGAGTAGCTCAGTCATACAGGGGGAAGCTCGGATTAGAGCCGCTGCTCCTCCATTTCGAGAGGAGCCAGTTGAGGTGGCTCGGGCATCTTTTTGGGATGCCTTCTGGCCATGTCCCACCGGAAGGACACCCCAGGACCCGCTGGAGAGAACTTATCTCTCAGACGGCCTGGGAACACCCCAGGATCAGAATTATGCATAGATAGGGAAGTTTAGCCGTCTCTGCTCAGACTCCTGCCTCTGGGACCCGGCAACGGATAACACAGAAGAAAATGACTGGATGGAATAATTTGACAGGATGGATTAAAATCTTGATCCACAACAGTGCATTTTGAAGCTTGTATGACAAAACTGATCATAATAGTCCAAAAACATACAGATGTATTCATTTTTTTATATCAACATCACCCACCGCCTTCACGATCATAAATAACATTACCAAAACACAGATTCTTCCCACTTGCATCACTCGAAAAGCTTTTTAGTGATTACTGTACGTGGAACACATACCGGCTGATGTCTGCTTGAACTTCTCGCTCTTTTTCTTCCTCCATTTCCAGGGCTTGAGGAGGCGTCCCAAAGAGGCAAATTTGCTCCGGCTGCGAATGGGTGGCGTGTGGGTGCCTGTGAGCATGGACTCCGAGCGCATGGCGGCAAAACGCTCGGCTTCTTCAGCTGAGAGGGAGAAAGGGGAGAGAAGGGAGAAGTCAGTGCTGGTTGAACAGGCTGCAGAGGAGGTGGTAAGAGTGTGAGGACCAGAAATGTACTGCAGACAATGAATTATAAAAGGTAGAGGCAGAGGAAAGATGTCTCAGGTTGATACCATTTTGGGAATTGTGAAGAAAGTACGGAACAAAACAGAATATTATGTTCTACTTCTACTGGATGCATTTCAGCGGTCACAAAGTAAAGCCCCAGACCACAATGAAAATGTGTTTAAGCAGTATTTTTAATCAAACACCACAAATTATCTTACCATGAGTTGACAGGTGCTTTGAGAACTGGGTGGCAGCTTTGATTGACCCAAAAATTGAAAAATAAAGGGGAATAAAATGACATGACCACAAATTATCTGTAAGAAAAGGTTCTCCAGGGATATCACTTAAGCTTTGTTTAGGTAAAATGTATACAAAAAATCCCAAATTCACCGACTTCTCAGTATATGAACTACTAATCAATCTATGTAAAGAATTATCAGCCAAGTAATCAATTATCCCCTCAGTCAATAGAGTTTGAGGCTTTAGTATGTACTCATAAATTTGGGTTTTTCCATCTTCAACCTGTTCACTGCACACAGACCTGTACCCAGTTGTAGAATTAAATGCAAAAACTGACAATTTTTATGACCTCAAAATAAAAAATTATCTCATATCTGTGTGCATCACCCATGAACATAAGAATGAGGTGCAATGAGGTGCTTTCTGGGTAAAGTCTTGTACCCCGACCTTCAAGCAGTGTAATTAATTAGTTCCTCTCCTCTTTCTCAAAACTGTTTGGTTTCATCACTAGTTTTCACATGCATGGACCACCCTCAATCTGCCAAATACTGTAGCTCTTAGCCCCAATAGTGACTGACCAGGCTGTTTTCTAAAAGATGAAGACAGCATGTTGCGATCCAATTTGTTTGACTCTTTACGTTAAGACAATTATGGGGGAAAAGCTAGGTACCCCCATCTTTGTTGTCATGAGTCCTGTCCCTCTGCCAAAATGAGCGTCCCATGAGGGTCAACGGACGGTGACGATCCAGGACATTTAGGGACCTTTATGCACTTTTATTGACAATGGTCATCCTGTACCTTATGGACAATAGCTTCTATGAGTTTGTTATTGCATTACTCATGTTTGAACCATTTGATTCTTAGATTGTTTTTTGGCGAAATGACCATTTTGTAAGGTACTCCAAGACGACTGCAGTTGTGATTTATGAACACATAAAAATGTCACTTTTCATTGCATCACAGCAGGGGTTGGTGCTTTTTCTGAATGACGATGCATTCACTCAGAGTTTGCCAACACAGAACTATCACTGCACAATGTCCACACCAGACACCTCCTAGGACCTCAGTGAGTGTATGCAATGTGACAGTAAATCCCAGCATGCTCCAGTGCTTAGATTCTTTAATTTCTCAAAGGCAGAAAGAAGGATCTTACTGGTCCAGCCATCAAACTGGTCTATAAATAGAACTGAAGCTAAGTCAAGTGACTTAATTAGGCATCCAAAACATACAGGCTGCTCTACTGCATCAGGGAATACAGAAGGGACTTTTAAACCAACAACCTCACAGTGTGTGTGTGCTATATTAGAATGGTCTGCTGTGAATGCTGCACTTATCAATAAACAGCTGTCATGATCAGGTAACAAACATGAAAGTGTATGAAGAAAATATGAAAAGTGCAAGGTTAGGCCAACACCAATGCCTAATGACAGGATTTGTCCAAGAGAGTAGAGAGATTATCTCACACACAAATGCATCTGAAGCCTACATTGAGTGATGACCATGTTTCTAATTAAGAAGACGTTGTTAAGATGGCTGAGTGCTGATGTAATGACAAGAAACTCAAAGCTCGCATTTCTCACATTTAGCTGTGCCAACAAAATCGTGCATGGATATGGATACTTATCTATAACACAGTATAATAGTCCAGTAATATATGTGCTACTACAGGCTGAAGCTCACAACAGGTAGTTCTGAAAATAAGTTCTGATCCAGTCAGAGAGGCTTACAGCACATCGACCACACACTGACCCATTTCCACCTGACACGAATGGACAACAGGCCCAACACCTGCACAGACTCTCATTATGCTTCAGGCCATCTTGTGAGCGCAGAGGCAGTGCACCTCAGGGCTCATGTGGTCCAAGCCTATAGCAGCCTATAGCAGGTTATAGCAGCCTATAGCAGCCTATAGAGCCCGTACAGAGCCAGGAACACTCACCGTCTTGAGTGTCGTTGCCTCGGCTGCAGTTGCTGCATATGTGCTTGATCTCTTTGCCGATGGTACAGTGGATGGAGAAGGGAATGTTGTTGTTGTGGTGGTGGTGCGGAGGTTTGTCCGGTCCTTTCTTGTTGCTCAGAGACATGATTTTGACCAGGCTGAAGGCTTTCTTCTTAGGCTTCTCCACGGCCACAGGCGTGTTTTCACGGCACCCCGTGGCAAACCAAGATCCGTGCATGAAGGTGGGCGCAGGATCCACCGAGGGGTAATTGGCCGTTCTGAACATCGCAAAGCCACAAACCAACGCGACGAGCGCGTTTACAGCAGCAGCAGCAGCAGAAGCGTGGATTACAAGTGTGGAGCCATCAGTCCTCTGGACCTACTACCTCTGACCTGCAGCACATCTGCTCCGATCCACGCCGAACACACACGTAAACCACCAAACAAACGCAGTGAAAACGAGAGAAAGTCCCAAATCCAAGTGAGCCAAAGACACGCGTACAGGCGGAGTAGTGAGTGACTATCTCTGCTCAGTCCTCAGACTCTGAATCTGTGGATCAGTCGATCTGTAGAGCTGTAGAGCTGTAGTGCTGTGGAGCAGTGGAGCCGTGGACTGCAGTGAGCCTTGTAGCTAATCCACGATTAGAGGGACAGCAGAGCCCGCCGCTGATTGGCTGATGGAGCCGCTCCTGTAATAGGCCACTGGCTTCAAAGAAAGACTGCGCTCTCCAACAAGTAGCAAAGAAAATGAATATTAAGATTAAGATTAAGATTAAGAGATCCGTTATTCGTCCCACAAGTTACTGTCTGTCACAAGTTGCTGTCTGTAACTTGCAAATGTCGGTGTTGCAGCACGAGTTACAGACAGTAGGAATGAGTAAGTAAGTAAGTAATCTTTATTTATATACCGCCTTTTCACTGCAGATCTGAGTCTCAAAGCGGTTTACAATTGTTAATTTTGGGCACTTGTCCTCTCACTTCACACAGAGATGGGAGCGGGGTTGCCAGTACAGGAGGCGCATGCCAGAACTATTTGACATATTTTTAGTGGTAGGGGAAACCGGAGTACCCGGAGGAAACCTACGCAGACACGGGGAGAACATGCAAACTCCACTCAGAAAGGCCCTGGTCCGACCGGGATTTGAACCCAGGACCTTCTTGCTGAGAGGCGAGAGTGCTATCCACTCAGCCACCGTGCCGCCCAAGTAGCACACAACACACACACACACACACACACACACAAGATAAATGCATAATAACTCTATACCCAAAAAAATAAAATCTCTAGCATATGAAGGAACATAGAAACTGAATACAAACCAGGAAGTATAGGAAAGAACATCTAACAAAGTGTTAGTATTAGATAGCAATATGGCCTACGTGCAGGACTGTACAAGGACTCTACAAGGACTCCATGTTATGACTATGATGTGACTGTCTCTTTGTGACACGTATGTCTTTCGATGTGTGACGTGACAATGACTATATAAACTGTGTACTGCCTTTATTCTGTCTGAGAGAAAGAAACAGAGTAAACCAGTGGAACTTGAGAGAAACGTAAATAAACTTCCAGAGTTTGGCACACCACGATCCGTCTCTGTCTGCTTAAATCCTAACAGATTTGGTGGAGAATGCGCGGCTCCGTGTGTGCCATTCTCTGGATTGTTTTGGGGGAGTTTGCTCTGTTTCTTTTCCTCGGCGTGAGAGATCGGCATGCTGTGTCTGGGAGCGGAGATTCCAGCAGGCTGGAAGAGCTGTTCCTGGATGCTTCTTGTCGCTTCTGTCACTTTTGTTTTTTAAATTGAATATTCCGACGCGGAAAAGAGTTGGCAGACCTCTCGGACAGTCCGTGCATGCACCTGTTTGACAAGAATAAGGTAAGCAGACACCTTTTTATATGTAAAGTCTGCATAATTGGATACTAGCTAAATTTTGGTCTGTTTTTGAGGTCTGTCGAACTCTCTAAATTGTGTTCAAATAAGTGAGGATCCATAAAGTGAAAAGGCCATAAGTGTATAGGATCCATAAAGTGAAAAGGCCATAAGTGTATAGGATCCATAAAGTGAAAAGGCCATAAGTGTATAGGATCCATAAAGTGAAAAGGCCATAAGTGTATAGGATCCATAAAGTGAAAAGGCCATAAGTGTATAGGATCCATAAAGTGAAAAGGCCATAAAGTGTATAGGATCCATAAAGTGAAAAGGCCATAAGTGTAGGATCCATAAAGTGTTGGCCATAAGTGAGGATCCATAAAGTGAAAAGTGTTGGCCATTAAAGTGAATAGGATCCATAAAGTGAAAAGTGTTGGCCATTAAAGTGAATAGGATCCATAAAGTGTAAAGGCCATAAAAAGTGTAGGATCCATAAAGTGTAAAGGCCATAAGTGAGGATCCATAAGTGAAACCATGGTGTAAAATTAAAAGTAATTATAAAAAGGGAAACGTGTTAAGGAGGCCTTTGTTACAAAAGCTTTGAAATTGACGAATTTCAGGCTGATAAATGACAAAAGTAAAGAAGCAACAGGAGTTTTTGTTTTTGGCGTGAACAGAGTTCACCGGAGAATGCAGAGTTTTATCTAAAGTTGAGCTATGAGAGCTTTCGTGAGTTATTTACATTTTTTGCCGAGTTTTATCTACAGTTGAGCTATGAAAGGGTTGTATCCAACAGTTGTTTTTGTTTTTTAGAAAGAGATTTTAAGTTTAAATTAGTTTGCTACCTCGATAAAATAGAAGCGTAAACGTTAAAGACAAGAGTGCCTTTTGTTACTAGTGTGGAAAGTGATCACTTCTAGATTTGGATGACAAAAGTATAAAGAACAACATCAGTTATATTCGCTTAACAAAGTAATCTTGAAAGTTATTCTTCTGTATCTTTTTGCCTGTGTGTGTGCGTCGCTCTATCTGCTGCCGTTGTCAGGGAAACGGCCCCCTCCTTCGCTGCTCTGGCTCTGAATCTGAAGCAAAGCTACTGCTTTTAGGATTTAGGCTTTTCATAGTTGTTATTCCGTTAAATTTGCGAAATTTGCCATTTGAACATTGTGTTATGACACAGTTAAACGTTTTTAAACACCATTAGTAAATATAAGTTTTGAATATTATATGTTTTTTGAAACCCAAATATTAGTGCTAAAAGCTGTGCAATTCTTTTTAGACCTAACATATTTCTAGATTCCATTCTTTTAAATCTGCTGCTTATTTTGTGAGTCCATTATTGTATCTGATATTTCATAGCTGTTAGTGAGAATTTTTTTATGTTTTTATTTTAGTTACAAAAGCCGTTTTTCAAACATTTAAATTAGAATCTGTTAAAAGTGATTAATGATTGTAGACTTCGTCTAAAAAGAAAGAGGGAATTAGGATAGCTGTAAAAGTATTATTATTAAGTTGAACTGTGACCCAATTTACAGTCTAAAAGCTGTGAGTTTTGTGAGTTTTGTTTTGTCTATAGCTCTGGCCTTGCAGCTGCTGCTCACTGCAGAGCGAGCAGAGTTTGATTACGTCCGTTAATTCAAAATGTTTTTAAAAGTTTATTGAGTGCATTTGAAGAATGCAGCAATTATCTTAAATTAGAATATATGCTATAAATGTTCAAGTGTAAAAGGGAAATTCCATAAAGTGATTAATCCAGTTTAGTTAATCTTTTTGCTTTGACTTCATGTTTTCAAGTTTTGTTTTAATGTTTTTCAAAATTCATTTTTACAGAGATTTTTCATACAGTTTTAGTTGCGATTTGAGTAATAATAATAATTCATTCTATTTTATGGCGCATTACAAGAAACCCAAGCAAGCCAAGATTAAAAACATCACAGTACAGAAGTACAAAATAGAATACATTTTTTAAAGTTTAAAGGTTTTTTTTAGATTTGAGTCTTGTTTTTTTATATTAAGAGTTTCTGGTTTTAAAAATGTCATCATTAGTAAGATAATAAGTAATCTTTTATTTACATAGCGCTTGGGAAAACCCAGAGCGCTCCAAAATTGTTTTGACTTCAGAGAGAAAAACAATCTCATTCGCATACTGATATCTATTGTTTTTTTAAATTGGCCGTCTCAAGGATTGTTTTTCAGACTCTGCCTCACTGTACGAGAGGTCACTGCTGGACACTGGACAGCGCAACGCCCACCCAGCCACAGGCCACAGAGCTAAGAGCAAAGGGCAACAATGCCACCTCCTTGCCCCTCCCCCCACTACAGAAGTAAGTGGGAGTGAGACCGGGGCCACAAAGTGGAGGTTTCTGGAGGCAGTGATGGGTGGAGCGTCAGGGAGAGACCTGGAGGAGAGTTGAAAGTGTGTCCAGTTGGTTTGCATCACCACAGTGTGACCTTTGACACCTACAGGTGGTTCGAGGAGTCTGGAGAGACAACCCCAAAATTTACATACACACATACACTCACACATTCACATTTACATATAGATACATGAAAAAGCATAACATGAGAAAAAAGCATTTTAAAAGTTTACTCCAATGTAAACACATATTTTTAATTGTCTATCACTTGAATCTTTAGTTGAATCGGTATTTTTTGAGACCAGAAATGTTCATTTGAATTCTATATTGTCATGGACATAATTGACCTCTGTCCTGACACTTTTGATGTTTTGATTTTGTACTGTGTGAAGTAATTACATTGATGAGAATTAGATCTGATAAAAACACAAATTAGAGAAGTAAACTGCGCTTGCTTTTGTCTGAGGGACAGAGGCAACAGCATGAATAGAAATTGTGTTAAAGTAGAATCAAAGTGACTTAACCATAGAGAGTAACTATTGCATTACAAGCTGTGTACAGGAACTGAGACACTGCACCATTGACCAGAAGTGCATCGCAAATGACCTGATGTGCTTCAAGTGAAAAGACTGTATCTGGAGATCCGATGTGCATCTGGAGACCAGAACCAGAACCATGGCTTGGACCCTACTGATGACCAAGATGACATCTCTCTATGACCTGACCTGATGACGACTGAGACTCACCCTCAGGGGACCCTGAGGACCTGAGGACCTGAGGACCTGAGGACCCTGAGGACCTGAGGACCTGAGGACCTGAGAGAGAAAAACTGGGGAGTGATGTTTATATTTTTGAAATCATACATAGATGAGTGCTAAATGAGAGAGATACTCATGATTCTTTCTTTTGTTTTTGTTTGTCCCTAGCTTCTGGACATCTGATGATCTATTGGACACAGACTTTTGCAGAACAAGAACCAGCCAATGAAAACGTCTATTGCCGATGCTATTGCTACAACCAGAACCTGTGACCAAATGCAATATAAATGTTAAGTATTCAGACATCTGACAGACAAAAACTTTGAAAATGATAAAGTGTGAGTATTGTAGCGTTTTAGTAGATGTTAAATAGTAGTAAAAAAGTAGAATTTGACTTCCTTTGTTTTTCATAAACACATTTCCACATAAGAGTTAAAATAGTACCCTACAATGTTATCCTTTTGATAGATCAGCTATAATATTAGAATCAGAGTTATGTTACAGCCATTAAAAGTGACAGAAGTCACAAACTAGGAATATGCCTTTGCTCAAGCTGCAGCCGAGCTTTGGAGTTAAAAAATAGAGGAAATATAGAATTAGATAAATGCATCAACCATAGATGCTTTCAAAAATAGAGATTATTTGTAGCCAGTGCTAATATCAAATGGTAAAGGGACCATTTCACAAGCATTTACTTCAAAAGTAGATAAAGTTCATTACAGTTTTATGTACAGTTTTATTAGATACCTTCCAAATTCACTTGTGTGCACACATGAGTGAATGTTGACAATGCAAAAGTCCATATGAGTGTAGCCTAGATTAATGCCTAGATTAATGAGATAGATTACAACCAACAGAGATTCAAAAGCATTTAAAAGCATTTTGATGCATTTGTGTATAGCACAAAAACACAATAGTAGATATTTAGATATTTGGATATCTTTGAGAAGTTTAAAAAGCTGTAGATTCATCAGCACAGATTAGAGAATCAAATACCATTGTAGAATTACTGACCCCAACCCCAAACATGCTAAAATAGATTAGCTCTTGTAAGGATAATACTAATTTGATTAATGATGTTCATTCATCCCAAACTGCCTGACAATAATATCTTTAGATAATAAAAAGTAATAAATCACTGACCACTATAGAAGTGTAAATGTTGACCATTTGCCTTACTGTGTTCACAGTTTTATTCCTGAGAATGTAGAAGAGAGATAGAACCAAATCCCACTAACAATAAGCCACTGATAATGAGAGTGTAAAACTACAGAGAGATTTATTAGATTAAAATGTATGTTTAAAAATATGGCTCAATATAAGCAAATATGCAAACATATTTGTGAATAGATTAGAATAGTTTTAAACTATAGTGAATCATGAAAGTAAAGTACACAGTCTAAGATTGAAAAGTGAAAACAATACAGTGAAGTGAAGTGTAAACAATTAGCATTAGAATAAAAGTATAGAGTAAGAAAAGTGAAATTAGCTTCAAATTTGAGACTCAGCTCGTTTTTGTCTGTGTTTTGACTGAATCTGCTGAGTTCTTGTGTGTCCAATAGTGTTTGTTTGTTTTTTATTTTTGATTTGTTTTTTGTTTGTTTATTTACTTTATTTTTGTTTTTTTTATTTTTTCCCAGGATAGAGGATAAAATCCACTGATATTGATTTGATGATTATGAGTTTAATGCATACATTTTCTTTGTTTTTAATAATTTTTAAAAGTTTTTTTTTTGAATTTTTTTTTTTCTTTTTCCACTTTATTGATTGATCGATTTGAGTGATCACATGTGATTATGTGATCAAAGGGGAGGGTGTTAGTATTAGATAGCAATATGGCCTACGTGCAGGACTGTACAAGGACTCTACAAGGACTCCATGTTATGACTATGATGTGACTGTCTCTTTGTGACACGTATGTCTTTCGATGTGTGACGTGACAATGACTATATAAACTGTGTACTGCCTTTATTCTGTCTGAGAGAAAGAAACAGAGTAAACCAGTGGAACTTGAGAGAAACTTAAATAAACTTCCAGAGTTTGGCACACCACGATCCGTCTCTGTCTGCTTGAATCCCGACAAAAGTAAGAATGATCTAATTTTCAGTGGAGAAGTCCAAGTATTTGGAGGGTCATACAACTTCCTAATAAGCCTGAAAACTAATAAACCTAGAAATAGAAATAGACCAACATATCATGTGAGGAATTGTATAGGTTTTTTCAGACGCAGGTAAAGATTTATCCTCTTAATACCATTTATATCATTAGCCTACTTTTATTGATACGTTTTCCTTAAGATCAAAG
Source organism: Knipowitschia caucasica (assembly GCA_964034765.1). Classification (NCBI taxonomy): domain Eukaryota; kingdom Metazoa; phylum Chordata; class Actinopteri; order Gobiiformes; family Gobiidae; genus Knipowitschia; species Knipowitschia caucasica. Next base: position 10,395,347 of record OZ035836.1, read on the forward strand.
AAAGGACCTATTTGTGATTCTGAGTTTGCCTAATTTGGAACAACATAATACTGGAGTCTAGATAATTATAAATCAAATGAATGGAGCAAAGGGAGAAAGAGAGAAGTCAGTAATCAGACACATCAGCTTCAAAACAGAATCAAATCCCATGAAAATAGACATTGAATATTCTCTCTGTAACGCAGCCATCGCATCAACTTCTGTGGAATGCAAAGTGAGTGATAAGATAAGAGGGATAATGTCCTGTTCATTTGCTTTCTGTCAATGAGCTGATAATGCATCTGATTGTTCAGTTTGTTTTAGTAAATCTTTGATGTTCATGGACACGTTCCATTGATACAGTTCCTTCCACATCGACACAAGACACAGGTCAGTGCTGGGTCAATACGTCGTTTGTGAAATAGCCAATCATTTCAAAAGTTTAGACACCTGTAGAAGAAGAACAAATGGATAGGTCATCTAGTCAAATAGACAACAATCTGTTAAATTAATATGACCCTGAAAGTTCAAAAGATTAAACAACTATTTCAGAAGAAAACACTCATTGTCCAAATTTGGTGAATTTCATAATTATCAACATCAATGTAATTTGGCATCGACACAGAGCGACCATAATTGTAAGTGCAACATTTCAACTATTACTTAATTAATAACAATAATCTGTCGTATTTATACTATAGCGCACTTTTGGACACTCAGAGACAATTTACAGAAGAACAAATAAGAAACTTAAAAAATAAATACATAAAAAGCTACAAATATAAACAGCACACACACACACACGCACACACACACACACACACAGACAGAACACTATTTTTAAATGCAGACGTGATATTTTCAACCCAAGTCAGAGGGAACAGGTTATAAGGGGAAGGCTTATCTCTTGAGATAGATAATGCTCCAGTGAGGATGACTTTTCTTCTTCAACTGCATCTATTAAAGTCCCTGAGTTTTAAAAATTGGAGGAAAAAAAAAAAAACTAAAGACCTAAGTAATAAAATCCAGAAAATAGAGCTTATTCTAAAAACGGTTTTGTTCTATCAATAGTTCCCACACGCATGTCTTTCTGGTCTGTGTTACGTAATTAAATCAGTTTTTGAGTGGAAAAACCGTATCAACCCAATCATAATCTGGATTATATTATGGTATATTTGTTACTTATTACAATATATTGAATGAACATAGGGAAAAGAGGTGGAGTTGAATAAGCTTTGGCTTCTTCTGACTCCTTTTGAACTTGAATTAATGTTTAATCTTGTTGTTGACATTTTTTTCTCTGTTGTTGTCTTGTATTTATGATTGTTTGTTTGTTTGTTCTTATTCCATTTTCAATTAAACTTTCATTCATTCTTTACTTCAACAACTGCTTCATATCCGTTCTATCCCCTCTCCAGCGCTTGGATGTCAAGAAGCAGTTTCATTGTCTTATGAGATTATTTTACAAGATCCATGTTGTTAAAGAACCAAAAGGAGGTCATTTGTCTTTTGTAAGATTATGAGTTATGCAACTGCCCTATGCCCAGGCCAGAGGACAAGGAATTGTTTAAAGATCATTTTGAGGTTAAAACTCTACAGACTTTAATCTGACTAACATAACATTAAGTCCTAGATGTTTTGTTTGTCAGTATATCACATGTAATATTTACAGTCGATTGTTATGAAGAAACACATTTATTTTAGGATTTAATTTTGTGCAATGCTGTCCTTCATTTGATTAGTCACTCTAAGCATTCAGACTTTTGGGAAAATGCTTCATCTTTTGACTGCATCACTACATTCACAAATTGACATGAGTAAAGAGTATAACGGTCCAGTGTTGTATTCGTACACAACTTAAATACTGGTCTCTGACTCATTAGTGTGGTATTTCGAGTTAAAATAAAGTAAAAACATATGTGGCTTATTTTACTGTGAACTGCATGAAAAAGATTAATGAAGTTATTTTGACAAACAATCTTAAGATTTCCGAGCTCCCGCCTGTCACAGATGCTGTGTGGCTCCATCTGTCACTCTCTGCATTTGGGACTGACTGCTGCAGCGCACACATGGTACTGGAACAAACTCATATAGATATAATAAGTATATTCACATTATGCTTTTATACAATCTTAAAGGGGAACTCAATGACAAAGATGCAGAGGAGAGTCAATTGTGCAATAAAAAAACACAACAACAAAATAACCAAAACAATCAATTTGTATAGAGACTCTGAAAATGCTTTACAAATAACTGTTGATAGTTCACAGTCATGTCAATCTCAAACTGAAACTGTCATTTGTTCTGCTCATTTATGATTCATAGAGTGTGCCATATTCAACATGTGAACTATTTTCAGCAGCTATGAATGTATTTTCTTTCAAGACAATATTGGTTTGATTATTCTATGGCTCCTGGTCGGTTCTGGGGTTTAAGATAAATCCAAGGTAAAGGCCGCCATCTAGTGGTGAATACCAGTAGTTGTTTTCGAGGCATACGTGGCTATCTAAATTGATGACAAAAAATAAACTCCTAAGCAAACACCATTTTTCGTGATGTTGTTGTGAATTATAATACATTAATTGATTATACACAAAGTATACCGTGGAGGTTCAGATGTAAGGCTTTAACACAACATACATGTGGATCTAATAAAATCTAAATGTCTTGGTCATGTATATGAGTTGGCCTCAGGATTAGGGTGTGTTTTCTAACCACACCCATAGGTTATACATTTCCAACGTGCGGCCTGAGATTTCATTCCCTTGAAAAAGTTCTTTGGATTAAGGACGTCGGGAAAACCAGCTAAGAAGTACAGATGATGGGAGAGAAACCTTCCTTTACAATGAAGCAGTGTTATAGTTGATGATTATAACACAAAAAAACTGAATGTAAACAGTCTATGCACTGCAAAAAAGTTATGACAAATATTTCAAAAGGCCCGAAATTTGGCCAAATGTATCTTAATTTTACTGCCTTTTGACTGCCTTAAAACAAGATTTGCCAATGGAAAAAGCAAAATGAACTTGTTTTAAAAAGATACAAGAAACGTATCCCTTGGAATGAGAAAATAAAGCAACATTTCTTGAAATAAGACTAAATGGCTTTGTCCTGATGGCCCATCTAGTTTTAAGACAGTCAGAACGTACTCAAATTAATATACAAAAAAACCCCACTAGATTCAAGCAATTATTACCAAATTATTACCATATTTTATAATGTGCTGCAGTGTGGTCTGATCGTTCTGGATCATAGACTGTATGTTCTGGATGCAGCCACTAGTCTCCGGTAGAGGGCGCTGACGTGCTCCGGTGTCAAACAGGAAATAAAACATTCTTGCTCTGGCTCTGAACCCTAGCTCTAGTCTATACTCTCAACATGCCCGTTAGTTATTTCATGTGCACTGCAAAGCCATGATACAACTTTAAACGGATGTGCAAAGCTTTTATAAGCAGTCAGACATCTTACTGAGCAGGAACAGGGAGACCCATGTTAGCTGGTAAGCACTACGTCTGACGCTCTTGTGTGTAGGTGTAAACCCAAACACTGTTATTACATGCTTTAATCTGGAATGTTTATCTTTCTGCAGCTGTGGAGAGTGTTCACGGTGACTCTCAAGCGACAGTGAAGCAAAATGAGCGAGACTTTATCAGGACAAGGTAAATGATAAACGGGATCAAATGTATGGCTGACTTCACACTAAACTGTACATTGTGTAAAACCCACTTCAAGCAGTAATGAAGTAAATGTATGATCTAAAAATGTTTGTACCTAATGATTATGTATTACTAAATAGTTACATAGGATAATCTCAGATGGGCAGCTCAAAACTATTGCAAGAAAATACACTACTGTTCAAAAGTTTGGGGTCACCCAAGTGTTCTCCATGAAAAGTCACACTTATTCACCACCATACGTTGGGAAATGAATAGAAAATAGAGTCAAGACATTGACAGGGTTAGAAATAATGATTTGTATTTGAAACATGATTTGTTTTACATCCAACTTTGCTTTCGTCAAAGAATCCTCCAGCAATTACAACATTGAACCAAAAACCAGACATTTGCAGCTAGAATAGTCATTTACCACATAAGCAATGTTTAGAGTGCATTTCTTTACAGTTAAGACTAGTTTAAAGTTATCTACAGCTTTTCCTTAAAAAATAAGGACATTTCAATGTGACCCCAAACTTTTGAACGGTAGTGTAGATGCCTGTCAAAAAATAATTATTGAACTTTGGGGACAGAACTGTTAAATTTAGGACATGTTGGAGGCTTTGAGAACCGAATAATTAACAGGACATTAACATTATGCTAAAAAACCAAAAACAATAAATGTTGACAAACTTGGCGTTGTGGACGTAACACATCGCGTCCTCTTGTTGTTACGTCCAAAGCGGCTGGAGCGCTATTAATATTACCAGTGTGAATGAATCGGTGTTTTTTAGTAGTGCCCCCTTCACTGGACAAACAAGCTGGAAAAAAGTGGGTGCTGTAAACATTCAGCAATAATTTGGGTCAATGACACTTTTTTGTGTCATTGACCCAAATGTAACTCATTGGTACAATTTAGTGTGGAGTGAGCCATAACTATTCGTATGTGACACCTTTAATGTGCATGTTCTGCTCATTACCTATGTCTTGTATTCTAACAACTCGATCTTTTCAAACTTCTCACCAGACCTACAGATGGAAAGTAAGACCACACAATTCCAGAGCAGCTCCCATACAAAAGGAAATGAACCACCATCTATGGAAGTCACAATTTCTTTTAATGATGATGAGGAAGACTATAGCCCCGATTTCACACATCGTGTACATCAGGAAAAATATGTGGGCAAGAAATGTTTTAAATGCGCTTTCTGTGGACAAAGATTTAATACCCTTTTTGAATTAAACCGTCACAGTATGACTGGATGCTCTGAAGATTGTATTAAAGAAAAGACTATTGAAGTGAAACGGGCAAAAACAATGGTGCATTCAGAAAGTGAGAGGACAGAGAGAATAGATAAAGCAACTACTGACCCAGAGAAGAACTATCCTGGAGCTTCAAGAATCTCCGGCGATGATGAAACTTGGTGTCCAGCCTCACAACAGAAGGCCGGTACTTCAGACACACCTAAAGGAGATCTGTATAAAAGCAGTCGAATGAGGATCTGCTCCTCGTGTGGACAAGCCTTTACCTCTTCTGTTGAGTTGACAAGACACATGAGAGTCCACATTGAACTTGAGGCGTCACCCACTTTCGTCAGCAATAAAAATGTGGAGTTTCGGAAGAACAGTGGCGAGAAAAGCGTTAAAACCTTAATTGATGTCCAATCCATCCAAAACCTCAAAGAACAGAATGAAATTAAAGAGTGCACAGTTCTTCTTCAACGCTTGTCTCCTGAAAGAGACCAGAGCTTGTTGTCATCTGAAATTATCACTGTGACTGTGGGAAGTGAGATACCAGAGATAAAAACGCCTCCCAGCGTGATCGAACCTTGTAATCTTAACTCCTCTGCTGAAGCCACAGAAAACAGTACGGGGACCGGAAGTGGCCCCCAAACAAACCAAAGTGAACCCGACAACAGCACGGCGACGATGAAATGTGCGGTGTGCAATCAAACATGTCCTGATGTTTTCCAACTGCACAGACACTACTTTAGGTCTCATGTTGTGAAAGGTTCGTTCAACTGCAGCGGCTGTAACACAACCTTTGTCAGGCTAAGAGACATCGTGAGCCATTACAAGAACCAGAGGCAGTATCAGTGTGCGACATGCAAGAGGTGTTTCACCAAGCACACCTGGAAATGCCACATTGTACGTTTCAAAAACACCTGTAAAATGCCAACAATTTATGATCCAGGGATGTACAAAAATTCTGCGTCTTGTAGTAAAAATGAGACTTGTGAAACCAATATCAAAAATGATCCGCCTGTTTGTTTGCACTGCGACAAGACGTTCAGCTCCAAGCATACCCTTCAAGTCCATCTGGCCAGACACACCGGTGGCTTCTCTTGTCCGATATGTGGAAAGGTATTTAATCAAAAGACCTACCTAAGGAGGCATATGGACAGACACAGCGGAAATGAACCATATCTATGCGAGATCTGCGGACAAGGCATGCCCACTTTAAGGTACCTGGAAGTCCACATGTTGAAGCACTCGAACGAACGACCATTCAAATGCGAACAGTGCGATCAGACTTTCAAGAGGGATATTAGTCTGCGGTTACACATCCGAAACAAACACACAGATCTCAGGCCGTACGCGTGTCATCTCTGTGATAAAACGTACAAGCAGAGTGGAGCCCTTCGGTTACATATGATGAAGCACACAGGGGCTTATCTACATTACTGTTTAAAATGTGGGAAGGGATTTGGCCGGTTGTGTCTATTTAGAAAACACAGAAAAGAGAACTGTATATAAGTACGGTGTGTTAAGCATGTTGTGGCTCTAGCTCAAGCTTTCTCATAACGATCTTGAATTGTAATCTTGTTCTGGGGGCCACTGTAAATATTTTATGAACGTTGCATCATATTTGATTTGCTGTTTAACACTGCAATTTAAGATTTTAAATTGTTGTGATTTGGGGTTTTTCTTTAGGAATCTGGTGTGATGTTTTGTGGACTTATGTGTTTGAATGACAGACTATATACTCGTCATACAAACTAATAAAAATAGTGTGGGAATGAAATCATACTACAACTCGATGTTCTTACATTTAGGAAGACGAATGACGAATTAATAAATAAAATTTCTCAGATGTCCAATTGTCATATTTGTGGTGTTGTTTTTTAGTATGGACACTAAATTGAGTATATCTTCAATACACATTTTTAGTAATAAGTGTTCTTTTATACCTTTGATCACGTGAGGACGGATCAGAGAGAAGCCTGACTCAATACATGAACCAAGAAAATATATTTAGATTCAGAGCAGTCATTTAGAATTTTTCCGTCTTTGGTATCAGTTACTTTACATGAACAAAATGAATAAATTACTGTAATGCAATTCTGACCTCAAGAAAAAAGTGTGTGTTATTCACTTCATCTGATAATTCAACTAAGAATAACAAAAATACATAAAGTGAGGAAAAACAAGGTTATAGTAAGTAATGCACCTTTACACCAAAGACAGGACTTTCATACAGGTTTCGTCCTTAAGGACTAAATGTTACAAAATACATTTTAATGTAGACAAGATATTTTGTACTTGGTGATGCTTTTGTACCGGTACAATAAACTCTTAATGAAAGAGCTACAGAATGATAGAAGTACAGTATGAACAGGTCAGAAAAAATACCAGCGTTGACAGATTGGAGTGACAGGTTCAGTCCAAGATGTGGAGACACAAGTATGGCTGTCTTTTAAAGTAATAACTGTTTGTTATTTTTTGTCTCGTCTGTCTGTATATTTTAAATTGGACCTCTAATAAAGTTGAATTGAATTGAGTATTTTATTCTGCTGCGGTGTCTATGACCTATGATCGACAGTAGGTGGCGGTAGTGTGGTTGTAGCATTTCCTGCCCTATTATTAAACCATAATATACGGTCTATGTATTAAAATAACAATCGGAGGAAAGCACGGACACAGTGATCGCTGGCACAAGAGGTTTATCTGGTTGTGGTAGTGAGAGCTTGAGATATTGTTGATGTTTTTGGCTCTGCCTCATGTTTTTATGGTGAAAAGACTTTATAAACCAACATGACCGAACCTTCTACTGACCAATGTAAGTGCAGCTGTCAGCCCCTCTCCTAAAGCTATCAGGCTAATAACTGTAGCCATGCGTTAAGTTAATAATGTATTTTGCTGTGCTCTGGTCAGTCGGGATTCCTCTGTCCTCCCTCCGCCTGCTGGTCTCTCCTCTGCGGCTCATGTCTGCAGCTCTGTGGGGAATCGTGCAGCACAGAGCCGTGAAGCACTACGGGCTGCTGGAGGACTTCATCACCGCTGTGCACGACAACATCCCGGGTGTAATCAGCCACTCCGAGCGCCTGCACGTTTTCCTGGGCTTAAGGGCAAAGGTACAAGTCGGAGATCCGTTGTCCTTCTCGCCAAAAGATAAAAAAAATTGGTGCATTTGTTTTTTTGTTGTCGCTGGGATCTTTGTGTGGGCGTGGTTTTCCTTGGATAATCCCAGTACTCTTTCACAGTATGATATAACGCATCCTATATATGTTGAGAATGTTTCAATATCTTAAGGTTTTTCGCTTTCCATTTCCAGAAAGTTGCTTGGGTCACTTTAGTTTATTTGGATAACACAGTCACAATCATAAATAATCACAGTAAATCCAATATGTACAATCCTTCAGTTGTATGCACAGCTAAACAGAACTGTTTTAACCTGGCTTTGCATATTGTCAGAGAAGAAGCCTGTCTCACATGTTCAGGAAGGCGGTTCCAGATTTTAGCTGTATAAATCTGAAATGCTGCCGCCCTTCCCATGTTTAGTTCTGACTCTGGGCACCAGCAGGAGGCCGGTTCCTGTGCTCCTCAGAATTTGCGTCTGATCATGTTGCGCTAGCATGTATGTACTTTGGGGGACCTTCAAACAAGGTCAGAAATCTAGGGGTAATACTGGACTCAGACTTTAAATTTTAATAGCCACATCAAATCAGTAACATCAGCAGCTTTTTACCATCTAAAAACATTGCCAGGATCTAAAACATAGTGTCTAAAGCAGACTTGGAGATTCTTATCCATGCATTTGTCTCCAGTAGGTTAGACTACTGCAATGGCCTGCTCACAGGTCTGTCCAAACAGGCTGTAAAACAGCTGCAGTACATTCAAAATGCAGCAGCTCGAGTCCTGACAAGAACCAGGAAGTACGACCACATTAGTCCAGTTCTCAGGTCTCTGCACTGGCTTCCTGTGGCTCAGAGAATAGACTTTAAAACAGCTCTGCTTGTGTACAAGTCTCTCCATAGCCTCGTACCAAAATATATTAGTGACATGTTAGTCCCATATGAACCAGCCCGGACTCTGAGGAGCACAGGGACTGGACTCCTGTTAGTGCCCAGAGTCAGAACTAAACATGGGGAGGCTGCTTTTCAGATTCATGCTGCTAAAATCTGGAACAGTCTTCCTGACGATGTGAGACAGGCCTCCTCTCTGACAATGTTTAAAACCAGGTTAAAAACTGTGCTGTTTAGCTGTGCATACAACTGAGGGATTTTATATTTTTATCTTTCTTTTTAATGTTCTGTGATTATTTATGATTTTAATGCTTTCTTGTTTTGTTCAGCACTTAGAATTGCCTTGTGTATGAATTGTGCTATATAAATAAACTTGCCTTGCCTAAAACATCGCCATGAATTGTATCTGTCACATTTTTCGACAGATGGTGTTAGAGATGTGTAACCGTGACGACATGAGCTGTAAACAACATATCGAGTCTCTTTTGATCAAGATGGACGATCTTATCATGCTGCAAGAAGATGAGGTGAGATGAGATTGTCCATGTGACATATTGCATCAACTAAATTTTTGTTGCATTTTTTAAGACATCTCAATCAAAGATGAGAGCGTCACTTTGTGATTTTACAAAACTTGTTCACTCGATGTTGGAGGATCCACTTGAGCGGGATTTGTTTTATCAGGTCAGTCACTCTGAATGTATCTGTCATGAGCATCTTCTCACTCTTCTTGATAAAAATATAATCTTGAGTTTATTTAACACTTTTGACTTTTGACGTTTTTATCCCTATCTTGTTCAATGTCTTTGGGTGTGTTGAAAGGTCAATTGGAATAAAATATATTATTACCAGTATTATTATTATTATTATTTATTTATTTGTTCTCGTGAATCCAGTCTTTCAAATGGGGAAGCTCATTGCAAGCTTTTTCAAACGTATACATTTCAGCCAGTAACAAATGTACGTCTTTGTAATTATTCACAATATGGTTAGTCAATCTATAAAAATAATAATAATATTGGTATCATTTGTTTTTTTCAGAAACCTTTGTCCTCAGAGTTTGAATTCACATTTGATTCAAATCTCCAGATGCTTGTAGGAAAACTACTTGTAACTTTGGAAAACTTGCTCCCTACCCCAAGTCTTGATCAGGCAAGTTATTTTGAGTAAGTTCATGATTTCATCCATCCATTCATTTTCTTTTACTTTATCCATTGCCAGATTGATGGGCAGCAGTCTAAGCAGCTGTGCAGACATTCAAAGATGCTAAACATGTCATTAGTCATTCACTCAATACACAGTGGGCATAAACTACTACTGCTGCAGCCACAGACGCCCTGGGGCACACTGACTGAAGTGAAGCAACCAGTATAAGCCTTCGACCCTTCTGAGTACTGTGGTGACAGTTTTTGGAGTAATTACATTAAAACCAGCCGCAGCAAATACACGGACGTCAAAGGCCTTTTATCAATGCAGACGACCTTCTGACGCCATGCTGAGCTTTGTGAAGGTCCCTGCTGTCTGTCACACCCTTGTGTCTTTCCGTCTTGCATCTGTATGACCTGCATTTCCACCATTGTCTGTCTGTTCACACCCCATGCCACTGCCACCACAGGGGATAGCGCCGGCGCTTCCTGTGCGCCTCCTCACCGGTGGCCCCCTCCGCTCCGTTGTGGGCGTGACTATCTTTGGTGTGTGTCTTGTATACAGGAAGCTCGGGGCTCTGGCCCCCAGAGCTGGGACATGCTGCTTTTGGAGTGTATGTGCTGGCTCTCCGCACTGTGCGTTAACAATAAACTTACGCTTTTGATCAGACAAAGGACCTTTGAGTTTCCTCCTTCATTGGGTAGAAACTTCCTTAACAGTACCACCACCTATTCACACGCATGCACGCACACACACATACACACACACAGACACATTCTAGGCATTGTGGGTAAAGTGTCTTGCCTAAAAACACAACGGAAATTCAGCTCTTACTGTGGCACCTGTGGCACCTGGTGTTCCCAGATGTCTCCCATCACAGTAATAACCAGGCCCTGCCCTGCTTAGCCTCAGAGGTCTGACAGGATCTGGCTTTTACATGCAGGCATAGGCAAAAGTCTCTATTTTATTTGGAATTGTGATTAAAGTTTGCAAGATTTCATCCACTCCTGGTGCCTTTCCACCGAGTCTCCATCACAAACCTCAGTGACTTCAGCCACATAGAAAATATGTCTCTAAAGAAAGTTGCTAATGTTTTGTTATTTTTTTAGACCTGTCTGTGGCTCGGGCTGTGTCCCTCAGTCTTGAAAGAGTGTGAGGATATCTTACATCAACCTGAACCCCTCAGTAACCTCCTCCAACAACATAAACACAAGTCTACTTTTTCAACAGGTAAGGCATTATGTTATTATGCTATTTTGTCATCATTAAACGTATTTTTTTTTTCTACAGAGCTCTATTCTAATGACTATTTCCCAAGCTTCTATGATTCAGCAGAGCAACAGGTGGAAAGTGACACCATACAATACCCTGGCACTGATACAAAGGGAGACGTTACAGACGGGACAGAGGATTGTGCTCCGTCAGTAGAAGTCACTCTTTCTTTTGATGATGACCTCTGTAGTGAGACTTTTGAGAGTTTCAATTTACTCAGAGAACACAGTGCCTCTGGGTGCTCAGGAGATAGTTATGAAGACGATACAATTCAGCTCAATTTCAATTCCATAGCAAATACTCTGTCGGTGAAGAATGATTCAAAGCCCAACATGGAGAGTGAGAACATAGTTTGCCTCTTGTGTAGCCAGGTCTACACACACAAGACTTTGCTGGAACACCAGAGGGTTTGTGTAGTGAGATACGAGAAGGAGAAACGCACTGCAGCCCAATCTTTAATTGCACCGCCAAACTCCAGGAGTTCACCAATCTTTAAAGAACGGAGCAAACGAAGCAGTCAAAGAAAGACGTGCGCCAAATGTGAAGAAACTTTTACCAGCTGTGTAGAGTTTACAAGCCACATGAGAGTCCACAGTGAAGAATGTAGAATCGATTTGAACAACTATGAACATAACTTTCACCAAGAAAATGTTTACAAGGAAAACAAAACTTTGATGGATAATGATTTGACTGAAATGAACGACACCCCAAAGGAATACAAAGAGTGTGTAGTTCGTCTTCGACGTCTCCCGCGCTGCAGAGACACTACTGCAGACAACAGTAATGTGGACTCGTCAGAGTTTGGACAGAATTTAGATGAGCATCAGAATGTTAATCAATGTTATATTTTGATTGAACCTTGCAACATAAACTCAAATGTCACTGGGAACAATTCAAAGACAAATCCTGTTCTCCAACTTGGAGAATCTGAGAACAACACATCAACCAAAAGCCACTCCCTGAAGTGCACACTGTGTGAGCTAACATTCTCAAACATATTCTTATTGAAGAGGCACTATTTTGCTTTGCACAGAGTTAAAGGATCATATCCTTGTCCTTCATGTAAAAGAAGGTTTGTGAGGTTATGTGACATGGTGAAACATCACCAGAACCAGCGTCTGTTCCAGTGTGACACATGTCAGTGGTGTTTCACAAAGCTCAATTTCTGTAAAGTGCACAAAATAAGATTAAACACATGTGCAACTCCAAATGTTTATGAGACTTGTGGACAGAGCTGTCTGAATTCTGGAGTACTCAAACATGATCAAAAAGCCCATATGATAAAGAGGGAGTCTACTGTTTGCACCATTTGTAACAAGACGTTTAGCACAAAGTACTGTCTTCGATTACACATGAACAGACACACAGGTGGATTCTCCTGTTCAATTTGTAACAAGGTATTTCATCAAAAGACATTCCTTAAAAGGCACATGGACCAACACAATGGAGAGGAACCATATCTGTGTGAGGTCTGTGGAAAAGGCTTTCCCACTCCAGCCACTCTGAAGATCCATATGGTTAAGCACAAAGATGAGCGACCCTTTCACTGTGACCAGTGTGACAAGAGTTTTAAGAGGAAGAGAGTTCTGAAAGTTCACATCAGAACCATGCATTTGAATCTCAGGGAGCACGTGTGCCCTGTCTGCAGTAAAGCGTACAAGTACAGCGGAAGTCTTAAGGAACATATGATCAAGCACACTGGGGTTTATCCACATACGTGTTTTTTATGTGGAATGTCTTTCGAGCGATTGACTTATCTGAAGAAACATCAAGAAAAAAAGTGTTTATACATTTCATTGTAAAAAGAAGAAATGTCCTTTCACATGTTGGTAACATTTCAGCTGTCAAGAATTGTTGTTTTACCAAATATATGATATATTACATTTTGGAGTAACTGGCTCAACACTTTTGGAATTCATTTACATGAATCAAGTTAAGAGTGTCATGTTCATCTAACAGAAGTGACTAATTAACTGTATAATTACTGAAATAATAATCAGTTCTGTTACACACGTTATTACTGCCTAATTTGTCTCAAGTATAATAGTATTTTGGTATTTTGGGTAAAAAGTGGAACGACAAAATTATACTCTTGATCCAATGCAGAGAAATGGATATTGTATTATCGCACCAATTGTAGCTCCTGATGCATGAAAAATGTGTCTGAATATGATTATTTAATTTATTAAATACTCTCTTTTACTGTTGACATCCTGCAAACTCAACTGCCAATAAATCAATAAATAAAATTGATTGATTGATACTTTTGCGGAATCTAATGTGATTGCTTCAAAAAGAAAATGTTGCAAAATATTGTGCAACCGGAGAACAAGAGAAAACAGGACGACACAGGAGATGAGAGTCTGGTTAAATGTTCTGTGCTGAAGCCGTCACAGGGGTCAGAGGGGAGTCTTATATACATACTTTATGATCATTGTTGAATAAAGTTAAATTGAACCTGAATTCTAAATTGTGGAATCTAAGCACAGACGATACTGACATTGTTTTTTGTTTTCCTGCCGACGCAAGTGTATTCCAAGTTATTCCAAGTATTACAAAAAATTACAATATTAAAACACAAATTGAACCATTTCGCTGTTCTGTCCATGCGATGGCGCTAACGAACACAAGCCTAAATCGCTCTTAATCCTGAAGAAGAAAGAATGAACCGAAGAGCGTCAAAACAACGTCAAAACTGATGATCGCTGCCACATGAGTCTTTCTCTGTGGCAGTAGAGGCTTCATAACCGCTGTGTCTCTGAATCTGCCTCATGTTTTTATGGTGAAAAGACTTTATAAACCAACATGACCGAACCTTCTACTGACCAATGTAAGTGCAGCTGTCAGCCCCTCTCCTAAAGCTATCAGGCTAATAACTGTAGCCATGCGTTAAGTTAATAATGTATTTTGCTGTGCTCTGGTCAGTCGGGATTCCTCTGTCCTCCCTCCGCCTGCTGGTCTCTCCTCTGCGGCTCATGTCTGCAGCTCTGTGGGGAATCGTGCAGCACAGAGCCGTGAAGCACTACGGGCTGCTGGAGGACTTCATCACCGCTGTGCACGACAACATCCCGGGTGTAATCAGCCACTCCGAGCGCCTGCATATTCTCATGGGTTTACGGGCAAAGGTACACGTCTTCAGTTTATGACAGCAGTCAATGTTACGGCTTTTAGTTTTGTAGGTGTAATTACTTAACGTATATAATTGTTTTGTCTTCATAACTTTGACATTTTCTCTTTCTATTTGTAGATTGTTTCTGTCATTATTTGTTATTTAATTATGTTTTAATTTTGATATGAGAGTAGTTCTTCGCTACCTCGTAGATCCATGGTTACCTCCCAGAGTAGAGCCGGTGGTTACCATAGCAACATGTTTGCTTGCTACCAGTTAGCTTTTGGTAGCCTTTCCACGAACTGCTTTTTGTTGTATTTCAAGTTACATTCACCAGTTTAACCTTCTTTGGCTGCATTATTTTTTACTTTTGAATTGAGAGTTGTTTTACCTTTTACCTTCCAGAGTAGAGCCACCACTAGTTACCATGGCAACGTTAAGGTTGCTTGCTACCAGTTAGCATTTGGTAGCCTTTTAACAATCTGCTTTTGCTGTAGTTCCAGTTATATTCACTAGCCTTTACTAAAGTTCTAAATAATATAAATTACATACTTTTAATACATCTGTCATTTGTGGAGCAATTTCATGGATTTCCTTTAGTTTGAATGAGAGCAGTCAAAATGACGGCTCTTGGAGTTCTAGGATTTCAGAGTGGTGGGAGTCCTCACGGACGAGTAGTTCTTTTTTTAGTAACATGTTGTTTTTCCCAACAGACTGTGTTAGAGATGTGGAACCATGATGACTTGTGCAATAGACACAATATTGAGCCTCTTTTGTCGAAGATGGACGATCTTATGAAGAAAGATGATGGGGTTTGTATACTATATTGTTATTGTGGTTATCAATAAAGGCCAGCATTTCAAGTTATGCAACCGATGGATCTCAGCAAACAATTATGTTGCATTATATTTCAAAGGAATCACAATCAAAGTGGAAGGCGTTTACACAAGTTGTTTACTCGATGTTGGATAATCCAGGGAAATTGGAAATGTCTGATCAGGTGAGTCGTTGTTAAGAGTGGAAAGATATTAATCTGACACATTCAATAATTTATTTGTTTCTTTCAGAAATCTTTGTTGTCAGAGTTTGACAGCACATTTGATTCATCTCTGCAGACACTTGTTACAAAATTCTTTTTGACTTTGGATAGCATACTCCCTGTTCCAAGTCTTGATCAAGTAAACTATTTTCACCAGATCAAGTTATTTTATGACCGAACTTGTACAAATATATAAGTAATCCAGTGAACACAAAATGTATGTCTATATTATAGACCTCTCTGTGGCTCCGGCTGTGTCCTTCAGTCTTGAAGGAATGTGAGGATATTTTAGATCAACCTGAACCGCTCAGTAACCTCCTCCAACACCATAAACAAAACTCCACTTTTTCAACAGGTAACATCAAACTTATTTTGCGTTGCTCTAAATTTTGTCTTTACTTAAAATAATTTTTCATTGCAACAGGGCTCTATTCCAGTGGTAGTTTGCCAGGCTTCTCTGATTTACCAGACCAACAGGTAGAAAGTAACACCATGCCTTTCCAGAGCACTGATTCTAAAGGAATACTTACAGACGGGACAGAGGATTGTGCTCCGTCAGTGGAAGTCACTCTTTCTCTTGACGACGAAGCCGCTGACTTCTATGATGTCATAAACTTGTGTCAGAGACAATCTAAAAGACAGGATTCCTTCATTTGTCCTGTCTGTGGTCAAAACTTTGAGACTTTCAATCTACTCACAGAACACAGTGCCTCCAGGTGTTCAGGAGATCGTAACGAAAACGATAGAAAGAATGTCAACGTGGCAATTTCAAAACACAATGTTGACAGTGAGCATATGGTGTGCCCCTTATGTAGGCAAGTTTACACACACAAGACTCTGCTGGAACACCAGAAAGTTTGCATGGTGAGAAATGAAGAGGAGAACCGAACAGCAGCCCAATCGTCAACTTCACCGCCAAAGTCCAAGAGTTCAAAAATCTCTCAAGGATGGAGCAAAAGAAGCAGAAGAAGCAAACGAATTAAGACGTGCTCTAAATGTGGACAAGGTTTTACCAGATCTGTAGATTTGATTAGCCACATGAAAGTCCACAGCGAAGAATGTGGATTAGATTTGAATAACTATGAACATAACTTTCACCAGCAAAATGTAAATGAGGGAAGCAAGACTCTGATGAATGTTAATGTCACTGATATGAATGGCATTCCGAGAGAATACCAGCAGTGTCTAGTACTTCTCAGACGTCTACCTTCCAGCGGAGACATTTCTGCAGATAATAGTGATGAGGACTATTTTGAAGAGTTTGGACATGAACTTTTCCCTCAAAACCAGAATCTTCCTTCTATTTCGATTGAACCTTGCAACATAAACGAAAATGTCACTGGTAACAATCCAGAGACAAATTTTGATCTCGGTATTGGAGAATCGGAGAACAACACAACAACCAAAAGCCGCACCCTGAAGTGCACACTGTGTGAACTAACATTCTCAAACATAATCCTATTGAAGAGGCACTATTATAGTTTGCACAGAGTTAAAGGATCATATCCTTGTAGTTTATGTAAAAGGAGATTTGTGAGGTTATGTGACATGGTGAAACATCACCAGAACAAGCGTCTGTTTCAGTGTGACACATGTCAGTGGTGTTTCACAAAGCTCAATTTGTGGAAAAGGCACAAGCTTAGTTTAAAGAAGTGTGTAACTCCATGAGACAATGAGGAAAAAAACTTTACTCAAACATGGACCAAAAGTGCATAAAACAATTCATAAGCCTGCTGTATGCACCATTTGTAACAAGAAGTTTAGCAGAAAGGACAGTCTTAAAGTCCACATGAACAAACACACAGGTGGCTTCTCCTGTGCATGTGGCAAGGTATTTTTTCAGAAGATTACTTAAAAGGCACATGGACCGACACAATGGAGAGGAACCATATCTGTGTGAGGTCTGTGGAAAAAACTTTCCCACACAGCCACTCTGAAGATCAATATGGTCGCACACACAGAAGATCGACCCTTTAAATGTGACCAGTGTGACAAGAGTTTCAAGAGAATGATACATCAGAAAGATCACTTTACCAGTAAACACACAGAGCGCAATCAGCTGGTGGAACACACAGGACTACACACAGGAATCCAACCGTACTCTTGTCCAAAATGTGGCAAAGGCTATCATAAATATTCTATTCTAAAGCGCCACAAGAAAAAATGTGAATAGAATTGACGCTGGTTAAGAGATGGCTGTTAAAATTTATTGTTTTGCCTTCAATATTTTTGTTTTCAAATTAATTAGATGCAAATCAACTAATGACTTGAATGTTTCAGTCTGTGTTTACATAATATTGCACATTTGAATTAGTCGTGTTATTTCTATTTGAAGTGATTTTACAGAACCATTTTGATGTGAGGCCTGACATATTCACTGCCTTACCTTAGTTTTTCACATTTTCTGACATTACATTTTCTGAGATGGGTCTGATGGATCAATACATCATAATTTGAAAGGTTGAAATAAAAAAAAAAACATTAGGATGTATTTTAGTTATTATTCATACTGTAAAATAATCAGTTAGTTTACATAAACAAGGTTAAAAATATCTTTAGTTTTTAATTGAAAGGGACAATGCCCAGCAACATTAAGCTCAAAGACATGTTCTGTTCATAGCTAGACTGCTCATTTCCATATATATATATATATATATATACATATGTGTATATATAATTTGTTTTTGTTTATTTATCCGAGTTGATAATAAAGAGTTGTATTTTAATAAACTGACTTTGGCATTACAAGTTGGGTCCATCCACAAAAAATGTTATGAGTGGGGAGCTGTTTTGGAGTTGCTGACTGGTGCATTGCAGGTTTGATTGAATTCAGTTCCAGCTCTCCCAAGTGTCTTACTCAGCAGATGTGGTTTAGAGGGAGCTGCTGCTGCTACTTTCACTACATAAATCATCTGTGCCCATCTTCTTGATCATACGTGGTCAGCACATATTTATTGGGCTGAATGTCATGGGTCATTCAGCCTATGGAAAACCATTATAATGGCTGCAATAACAACGTTCTATGAATTTTGATGAACAAAGTGTTCTGCATTGATCCATTGCCAAAGGGATTTGAAATACAGTATATAATCATAATTATTATTCTGGATAGAATGACCTAGAACACTGTACTGCTAACCCTCTGCTGCTTTAAAGTTATCGAGGTACAGGGAAATAACAATCATCTGAGTTTTGCAGAGAAGACATGCACTGATTATGTTATATTCATCTTGATTTAGTGCAGGGTCTACATCTACATCTGAAATTTAGGCGGACGAATAAAGGATCTCTTAATCTTAATCTACAAAGGGTGAGCATCTCTTGATGTTTCATGTCTGCAGGTCCTCAGAGACTAATTGATTAATGGCAACTAATCAAATTATCAAGACTTTAAGTAATTGATTATTCGTTAACTGCTCTATTTACAGACTCCAACACTTGTAAGTGCTGTGAGGTGTGATTTTAAGACAAACACCAGTAATGACAAAAAATAGCACTTGTTTTATAAAACAGCTTATTCTGTAAATATTATCTATCTGACTGTCCTCCAGCCCCTCCACTTAAACTTTTTCTAGTTTTGCACTTAGATAGTTATTAGTTGCAGTATCAAATTCATATTTGTATACACATCAGAATCAGAACCATTTATTTTGCCACGTAAGTAACAGGAAGTCACAGATTTGGAAATTGCCACACATTGTGGCGTATGTGTATTTTAAAGAAATACATTTTAATATCCCATACTGACTAACTTTGTAGTTGATGCAATAAAAGCATGCAGATCACCATGTTCCAATGATCCCATTATCAGAAAGAACATTAGGCAATTTATTTTAGAATAATGATTTATTATGTCATAGAGATGACTGTGTGATTTTATAGTCCTCTGAATGTTCTGTAAGTGGCTTTATACTGAATCCAAAATGTGTAACTTTGCTAAATATGCATTGACGCTCTACCGGAGCTGGAGGATTTTACTTATGGTGCAAGTTATTAGATGGTGAGGGAGACATGTAAACTCTACACAGAAGGTCCGGAGATCAAACCCTCGACTTTCCTGCCGCGAGGCATGAGTGTTAACCACCTCAGGGACTGTGCGGTGCAGATGGAGTGGAAAACCACCCGGGATAAAAGTGGGACTGCCTCCTGCACATTGCACCTGCTTGTTTCACACTGGGGAGGGTTGACAGATTCTCCGACCAGAGTCTCATCATCACCAGCTTTTATGCACTGGGAGCTTCTAAAATGAGGCTCACAGTTTCAGCCTTTGCTATTTTCTCTTCTGATTTTCTTCTATTCATGTTTTATTCAGACCCAGCTGAGACGCTTCAGCTGAAAATAAAGATCTGGGTGCAGCCGTGTGTAGAAGATTTCTCGGCTCTCCTTTGAGATGCAACACAAGTCGGTCATGAGATTCTGAAATGTCATTCTTACAAAAAGAACATTATGAAAATGAAAATCATTGTTGGTACATGTGGAACATTAACAAAGTCAGTTAGAATTGAAATATTTACCAATTCAAATGCTAAACCCTATCCAAGTAGATTATATTCTGGACATAATAAAGAACAAATAGATAAACTTCAAGAGGCAACTATAGCCCTGCCGTAGACAGAGCCAATGAATAATGTCATTGTGCTGTTTTGAGTGTCCAAAACAGCACAATTTAGCACTATTGTTATTATTATTATCAAGCTCTATATTTGGAGAATAAATGTGAAGCATTCCTCACATCCTGTTTTATGCTATGAATGTTATAGGTGAAAAATGATCCACAGGTACATTCTTGTCTTGACAACAAACACGAAAGCTTGAATGTGTGTCAATTTGAAGGTGGGGGCAAGAACCTCACGTGAACCTTGGGAGGTGAACCTTGGGAGGTGCACTGCAGTAAAAATGGTAGAGCCCATGCATCTGAAGTCTATTGATTTTTTTACTTTCCTACAGTGGGCCTTACAGAAAGAAGGAGGAGGATAGAAGAATAGAATACAGTAGTAAGAGCACACAGGGAGCACACAAAATATACAATGTACATCATTGCCCATGATTGCAGTATTTACTTATTTACAGATGAAGGACAAACTCAGCAGTCCTCATCGTACAGTCTGACCGCGCAGCAGGAAGGAAAGACCTGCGGAACCTCTCCTTCACACTAGGGATTAAAATAATAAATAACCACAGTGCATTAAAAATAGAGATATAATACAAAGTTAGCTACCATGTTACTGTAAAGCCATTGCGATCCACTACCAGGGATTTACTGTGTGCTCTCCTTTAACTTGCAGACAAGAATATACCACATGTGTTATTATCATCAGTTAGCATTTGTTAGCAAAGTAAGTAGCCTATTCCTTATGCTAAACCCCAGGCCTCTGCACATTCATTCATTGCAGCATACCAGTGTATTCACTTATTCATTTTTTTGTTTATGAAAGCGGAAGACAGAAGAGGAAATCTGTAGACCTTTTGTGCTGCAGGGGTAATTGTAAGAAACATATCAGCGCCTACCAGCAGCTGTGAGTGCACCCTAAACGGGCAATATTTTCACCTCATAATCCTGGCACCCTGAGCTTTTCTTCCAGTTTTGAAGTCACACAATACTACTATATATACAACCATCGCCACATGAAATTATTGCCATTTTTGGAGACAATGAATTGCAGAGGATGTTGAATGTTATGTCACTATTGATCTTACACATTTTAACACATTTTCATTGGTTAAATCCTAATCTGAAACTTGAATTAAAAATATGTCAAATGTAATGTAATGTAATGTTATATGCCACAAAACAATATTGAAAATTGCATCAAAAACTACGGCACACCTCAATTTATGTATAAAATGTGAAATTATCTTAAGTTAAGGGATGAACACAAAAGAATAAACAAAATATAAAGTACTGTGTCTTTGCCCTTTAACTTAAAAAAAAAATCCGAATTAAAGTTTACTTTCTTGAGCGGCTTTGCTAACAACTATCTCAATTCAGAGGTCGTGTTGTTACTCTGCAAGCGTTTTAAAATCAAAACATCATAACAACAACAAAATAGAAAATCTGTCTTGGTGCATAATTTAAAACACTGTCTGCAAGGAAAGGAAACAATCAGTATTTTTCTGCATTCAGATGGGTTTATGGTATTGTGAGAATGCATAACTTATATTAACTGTCTATCTATCTTTGCAGAGTCACACATATATCTAATTCTATAGCACCCATACAACCAACATACTGTATTTGGTTTCCTTGGAAATAAGCAAGCTAAATTCTTCTCTACTTTTTGAGGTGGAAATGAGTCAACAAGCACTCTTGTAAAAAATCGCCCCCGTGCCATTCGAACGCTCAGTGTGAGGTCCTGTAAAGAGGAGGAATACAAATGGTGCACAGAGCCAAAAAACAATGCTTAACAAAAAGGCAGAACGATGCTAGGCCTATTGAAAATAAAAAAATATTAGCCTTTACAGATCCAGTGTTGCATTTGCACATTCTGCCCAAAGCTTCTCTGTTGAAAGAGCAAGTATCAAGTAAGCATGTAACCCACTCCTGTGAATCAGTCTCAGTCCTCCCTCCACAGTTCATCACAAAGAAAGCACCATCCCTGGATTCATTCATTAAACTATCACTGACTTTGTACCACCAAACCCAAATCAATCACTGCAGCAAAATAACATTACACAGTTTCTTAAAGACTGTAGGTGAAGCCACTTTTTAAATCTTCTGGTCCTGATGCCCGGCCAGTGTACAGTAAGCCTGAAATCTCAGTATATGTTTTCACAGCAGCTTACAATAAAGATCACACTCAGGCAGTATGGTCATGAAGGAAGACAACAGCTCAGCACACCTGACACCCAGTCAAAAAATGTCAGGTCACCATGGTAACAGAGGATGCTGCCATCGACGAGACGCTCCTCATCCTCTCATCAAAACAAACTGTGTTTTTACGGCGGATGTCCCAGGCGCTTTTGAAGCACCTCAGCACCACGCGTGGGACGATAGCTTATGTAATACAGAGGATGATACCAGCATTACAACATCCGGTGAAATCAAACTCATCTAAAATGTTGCACAGTAACATTGAGCCGATGTGATTTTGCTGTAACAAGGTATAGCTTCGGCAATCAGACGAACACTGATAAAGTTCCATGAGCCAGTGCTTTAGTGTGGCCTTGTGAAAATGTGCATATCCCAGCTGTGGTAATGTATGGGATCGTAAAGACACATGTGCAGCAGTATGGACGCGCCTACCTGCACGCAGGTTGAACTGCAGTCGGCCGGACAGATACGGGGTGTCGCTTTTGGAGCGCAGTCTCCGGATCGGGCGGCGGTCTGAGCTGGTCGCCATCAATTTGAACCAGTGTCTGATGCTCCAGTCCGGCTGCCGTGCTCACGGAGAAGCACGGTCCACTCCAGGAGCAGAGACGGAGGCTGAGGAGGAGGAGGCAGCTGTTTACACACACTGACAGGGAGATGCGCGGGAAGCTGCTGCTCCAACTTTAGCTCAGACTGAATGAAGAAATGTGAGCGGCAGCATCACGGTCTATCCGCCACAAACCTAGAACCTCATGGTCTGTCTTCATACATCCGAGTCAGGGTTTAGGCTGTGTGCTTTGTTCTTCTAACATGTGCTGAGCTGAGCATTTTCTTGGGGTAAAGAATAATACATTTTGAGGTAAATTAAAACATAAGCAGCACATACGGTTGGACCTATTTCTATCGGCATGGCATTGCGTAAGTCTCATCAATAAGAAAAAGCCAACCTAAAGAAGTTCTTTATATGATGACTCACACCGACTGCAATACACTCACTCGCCACCAGATGTCGACCTCACACCGCACAGTCGGTCCGAGTTGTTCTGTTTTACGACAGTTGTGTGATTTACGACAGTTTCAAAACAAGTAAACATAAGCTTCGTTTGGCCTTTTCTATCCTCAAGTGGCTACGTTGGTGACCCAGGCCTGTAGGTAAGTTAGTATTAAAAAGGATATAAAGGTCATATACTGTCTGCAAAAGTTTACATTCGGTTTTGTGATCAGCTTAGTTTTGCTTGGACGTGTGTGGATTTGGGCTAATGCATTTTTGCGAACGACACGGAACTTATGCACAATGTGTTTTTACATATCCTGACCTACATCCAAAGTGAACCCTCACAACAACCTATAAAACAACTTTGCACTGAGATCTGAGCTTATTCCTCTGTCAGCCTCAGATGCTGCTTCTGCTGTTGGACCTGTTTTACATTATGCATAGTTTGGGTGCGCCGACACATACTTTAATTCACTAATCTTTTCTGAGAACATGTTTCATAATACACAATACAATCATACACATTCAAAGCTAAGGTCTTGAGTCATACAACCAAAATAAGGGCTCAAGAGTAGTTGACAAACTTTTTAATTGGATTTACTCTAGTATTTAGTAACCCTCTAGGAGCCAACAGTTGCATGAACTCCTTAATCCAGGACACTTTCTATACAGCGACCTGGCTTCCTACAGACGTGTCACTTACATTATTTCTTTTATTTATTTCTGTTTGTTCATGAAAAAACGTTTACGGGTTAACTAGTTAATAAATATATGTACTGACCCTTATAGACATTTACCACTAATGCGTACCCTGTTCCCCTTAGTAAATTACGACAAAGAGATCCTTTATTCTTCCCACTGTGGGGAAATTTCAGTGTTGCATCACCAGTTATAGAACAAGAATGAGGAGCACACAGCACAAGATAAATGAACAGTAACTCTTTAATGGGAAAAAAGTCCTTTATCATACTAAAGAAGCAAGTCTAACATCTCTAGCTTTAGCTTAATGAAAAAGCAAGAATTAAGTATAAAATCTCAGACTTTGGCATAAAAAGAAGTGAGCATAACGTTTCTATCTTTAGTGCAATAAATAAGCAAGTGTAAGTCAAGCTAGAACTTTGGTTTGCATAAGGAGTTTTTTTTTTTATTTCCAATGGGTTTATAATCCATTTATCCCACCATGGATTTTTAAAAACGTCGACCAAACTATTAGGTAGAGTCCACCTGAGTGTAACCTGATCTTGATATGATTCCAGGCTCGGTCTACTTGCTCTCAGCGCCATCCAATATCACAATATCATAATGAACTAGCTCCACTGTGTCTTTATTGTGTGTGTGTGTGTGTGTGTGTGTGTATTTGTGTTTGTTCATCCAAAGAGCCACAATGCTTCTCCAAAGACGTGGTATGTTTACCCTTGGCCTTCGCATGTGCTCTGGTCATGCTGCTACTGGCCCAAAGACAGAAGCTCCAAGACCCAGCTCAAGTGAGAACCGAAAATACATCAACTGTTCAATTGTTGTCATTGAAAATAAAAAACACACCCACACACATTCACGTAACTCTCTACTTTATACTAGATATGAATGATTTTCGTCGGGACTTCGCCAAAGCCAACCACATCGCTATTGTCACCGGAGCAGGCATTGCAGTTGCGAGTGGCCTGCCGACGTTTCGAGGAAAGCACGAAACATGGAGGAAGTGGAAAACTCAGGTGTGTACGATTTGTAGACCAGAGCTGTCCATTTGTTAGATCAGATTTTGTGAATGTAGAGCGTAGTGTGGGTGTATTTTCTGTTTGCATAACACATTCTCGCCGCTCAATAGCATGAATGTTCTTTGTTATGTAAGTGGTGGAGGGGTGAAACATGAATCAAAGAAAGTAAGAAACCGAATGGAGTATTTTAAATGCAGTAGTTGTAGGGTATTACAGTAGCATAAATACCACAGAGTATGCTCTTCTCTGACCCATCGTAATTTTGATTTCTTCTGAACAAAGGGGTGTAAAATAATCCCTGTATTTCAATGTTCTGCTGATTGGTCTGAATGACTGACCACAATGATCTTTTTTTCACAAGAAGTTGGAATGAGGAGCACACAACACAAGATAAATGAACAATAAGTCAAAACAAAAATTAAATCTCTAACTTTGGCATAATAAAGAAGCAAGTATAAAATCTTTAGCTTTAGCATATTAATGAAGCAAATCTAAAATCTCCAGCTAGCATGATGAAGAAGCAAGAGTTAAAAGTATACAGGAGGATTTTCTACTTCCGAGTGATCATCAAGACTATTGGTCCTCCTAGATGTCAATCATTCTGGTGCTCATCAAACATGAAAAGAGTTTTTTCAAAATGGGGAGAGGGCGGTTCTTTCCTAAAGTTTGGGGGAATTATCCTATATACATTTAAGTACTGTATAAAGTCTGTATCGTTAAGCTTAATAAAGAAGCGGATGTCTTCACAGGACTTGGCCACTCCAGAGGCCTTCTCCCGTGTCCCCTCTCGTGTTTGGGAGTTCTTCCACTACAGGAGAGAGCTGGTGATGGACAAGAAGCCCACAGCGGCACACTACGCCATCGCCGAGTGCGAGGCCAGGCTGCGGGCGCGGGGAAAGGATGTGGTCGTGATCACTCAGTGCGTGGACGATCTACACCTGCAGGCCGGGTCCAAGCGCGTGCTCAAGATCCACGGTTAGATTTTTGTCTTTGCATTACACACGTGTATTATTAGTCATTTTGAAGGCTTGTCAAAGTGTTATTGCTCATGTACATTTGTGGTCGTCATATCTGACTTTGTCTGTTTTTATATGTAGTTTATTTCTATGTCATTATTTGATGGATGTTCTACCTTTACCTATTAGATGTCAAATTAAAATGTAGCCATTTTGATCTCTTGGCAACCAACATTCTATCATCGTGAAAGCCCCTTTTCTCCGAGGTGCTGGTCCTGAACTGGTCCTGGTTCAGAGCAAGTGCTGGTTACCTTAGCAACATACCGTTTACTGTCAGCAGTTAGTGTTTAGCCTTTACAAGTGTTGCTGCTATATTTCAGTTGTATCTACCATTTTTAGCACTTAGTAAAATGGAGTAAAGGTAGCCTGATTTACTTTTTAATACAATTTTTTTTCAGAGTTCCATCAGTTTGAATGACAGCCGTCAAAACGACAGCTCTGGGAATAATCATGGTTTCAGAAATCTGGATTCCTTTTAGGGATAATTACCCGGACTGAGGCTAGCCTGGGTTCGTGACACTGCTGTCTCATCGGTGATACCATAAATAAAATGCAAAGGAACAGCTACATTCTTGACTTCAATACGTGTTTCACTTCAGCCAAAACCCATTCACTCATTGGTTTATGCTTTGTTTATTGTATTCTGAATGAAGAGACTGAAATAAGAAACTAACTTAAAGCTAGAGGTGCAACGGTTCATCACTGATCCGTGATCCGTTCGGATCAACGTCTTCGGTTCGGTACAGACGTGATCCGCGGTTTGGTTTGCTGCGGGATTTAAGCAGCCCCTTTATGCACAGTCAGACCGGACTAAAGTCAACTCTCCCGCGCATCCACAGTTGCGCTCACGACTGACGCTTGGACGTCCTGCGGAACCGATAATAGATTCATGAGCAGAACGGAGAGCTATGTTACGATAACCGCTCACTTTATCACCGCAGACTGGGAAATGAGAAGTCCGGTTCTGCAGACACGCCCCCTCTACGAAAGTCACACAGGCACACAGCGCAGGTACAGTACTGACACAAGCAGCGGAGGAATGGAAGACAAAGGTCCAGTACTAATATCCCAGTCACAATTGATAATGCTAAAAATTAAATAAATGCAGTGAATGAGGCTGGACTGGGCCCAGGGTGGACCGCCTCCTTGGGAGAATCAGAAAGGTGCTTTAATATATGAGGGTAAATACCCTCATAAAGTGCCTTCTTATGTTGCACTTTGTGTTGTTTTTCATTAATTATGTTAAAAAGACATAATTGGATGGATGGAATATGCCTTCCATCCATCCATCCATTTCCTTCCCCTTAATCCATTTCTAGGTCAGGGGGGTGGCAGTCAGAGCTGCACCCAGTACACAGAGCACCAGCCCCTGATCCTCCTGCAGGTGCCGAGCCCACATGAGCCGTGTTTACTAAAAAGACAAAACTTTTAATTGTTTTTTTTTTTATGAACCGAAAAGTGAACCGAACCGTGGCCTCTGAACCGAGGTACGATCCGAAACCGTGATTTTTTTTCAAACCGTTGCACCCCTACTTAAAGTTGTGGTGCCTGACTTTCCTACCACAGCAAAATGAACTTATCATAGATTTCAGACAGAAAAGAGTAAAAGAGAGGACTTCTAACAGTGACACTCAGGGCTCTTTCTTGCATAAACTGTTATCTAATCTTATAAAAAGAGACAATAAGCCACAAAAGAGCAGTAAGTAAATGTTAGAAGAATTCATACGGGAACTGAAACCTTTGCTCGTCAGTGCGTGTGTGAAATCAATTATTGGGAAAGCATTCCTTATCACCAGAACCCAACAGACAACAACAAAATGTCAAAACGATACTTTTAGCTCTTCACGACGTGCTTTGCGTCTGGTCGTTTCTAAACACAGCGTAGGCCATGGTAGTGGTTACTGGAATCCACGTTCTCTTGGTTTAACTGGGAAAACAGTGATTCATTCTGCCAGTAATTTCAACCAGTGGTCCGGAATGAGTGGTGTGGACTGCTTTTTTTATTATGGCTTTAACTGCAGTAGTAATATTCTACATATTACGTGTATATTTACCCAAAAACCAAAGACTTGTCCACTTTCTACTTCTCCTCATGTTGTTTTGATCTTATTTGGTCAAAAATGAATGGAAAAGTACAACGACTATATCAATCAAGTTTCACTCAAGTTTATTTATAAAGCACTATTCATGCTGTGCAACTTTGTAAGTGGTTTACATAGAATCATACACATTCACAAGCATTATAAAAATATATGGTAAAACAATAATGCAAAAAACACTGAATGTCAGAATTAACACTTTTTAAAAACAGTTTTGAGCTTAAACAAGTTTTAGCTTGAATAATGTTAGAAATGAGCCCTCCTGTACATCACTAGGAAGAATTATCTTAAAAAATGAATTGTTTTTAACTTATTTAAGAAGACAATATTGTGGCCAGACTTGCATGCAAAAGCCATGTCCTGTCAGACCTCTGTAGCTGTGCAGGGGAGGAACCTGGTTAGTACTGTGATGGGAGACCTCTGGGAACACCGGATGCCACAGTGGGGCGGCTGTGGCTGTAAAGTGCCAAACTGACGTTGTGTCCTTAGGCAAAGACACTTCCCCCACATTGCCTAGAATGATCTGGTGTGTGTGTGAATGGCTGGTGGTGGTCGGAGGGGCGGCTGCAGCTGTGAAGTGCCAATCTGTGCCAAAAGCCCTGTATAAAACCAATGCATTATTATCATTATTATTATTATTTTAAGCAGCAGTGAGAAAGCGATCTCCAGTCTGCCTGAGAAGTCCAAATAAAAATATGTGTTTTGTGTGTCACTAAACAGGTAATCTGATGGAGACTCGCTGTGTGAGCTGTGGCCACGTGCACGCCAACAGGCACAGTCCCATATGCCCCGCTCTGAAAGACACAGGGTGGGACTCTCTGGAATTATTCATCATTTCCATTCTGTTTGAACAGCTGTTTAAATCACTTGGTTTCTTTGTTCGCAGCTCTCCTGAAGCAGATGTTGCAGATGCTCAGATCCCTGTAGATAAACTGCCCAGGTCTGTACAAACCCAGGTCTACGTTACTTAATATCATTCTGTTAAATAATCTGTCTCACTGCCAATGGTCATGACATATGCTGTCCTGCTGGGGGCAGTGTTGAGCTTCAGAATTGATTTAAAAGTTCTTTAGTTATTAATTTTTTGTATTTAAATCATTACACGTGTATACATCAACATTTGTATCAATTATATTTGATGTTGTAACTATATATTGTTTATTTGTTATTATTAGTAAACCCATTACTTATAAATCCTAGTTTTTTTTATCCTGGATGCTCTGAAGGTGTAAGAAGAGCGACTGCCATGGTCTGCTGAGGCCCAATGTAGTGTTTTTCGGGGAGACTCTGGATTCACACATTTTGACCAAAGTGGAGAAAGAATTGGAAGATTGTGATCTGTGTTTAGTGGTGAGTTACCTCCATCTACATCTGTGTTTGGACTTGCTAATCTACATGTTTTTCTAAATCTCAATATTTTATGATAGGTCGGTACATCTTCCATTGTCTACCCGGCGGCCATGTTTGGACCTCGAGTGGCTTCAAGAGGCGTTCATGTCGCAGAGTTCAACCTGAGTGCAAGTCCAAAAACAGAATACTTTACGTAAGGCAGTTTTTGCATTCGTCTTGAATGTTAAATGATAGAAATACAAGCATGAGACAAGCGGATACCATGGCAGAATCACTTCTTTTCTCAATTCTTTTCTCAAAACTTTATCAATAATTGTTGAATAACCGGATTTGACAATGAATTTTTTTTAACTTAAACAATCTTTTCAATTTGTCCACATATTTCTCCTGTGTCGGATTCCCCCTCTTGATTAACACCCAGTGAACTGCATGGGCTTTTACAGAGCTTCATATACGGTCAATGTAGATAAAAAGTCACTTTAAGTCACTAATGCACTAGGACTGAAAAAAACTGCACTGCTTTTGCCACTTTTTTTATTGTACATAATTATTTCCTGCACAGAATATATTTTTCACCTTTTACATGTTTTACCTTTCTGTCCATTCGAAAGTCACAATCACAATCTGAGTGACTCTCTCCAGGCCAAATGTCCATGTACATTTCTCCAGTGTGAGATCTATTAAGTCTATCTTATCTTTTCTTATATCAGTTATGTCGAACTCAGGCTCGTGGGCCAAATACAAGACTGTTTGTAGTGGCCCCTAAAATTATTTTGAATTATTATTATTAACTTGAGCATCATTGATGGTTATGGGCTACCAAGGCATGTTATTTTATTCTAAATTGTTTAAATTATTTAAATATTAAATAATGTAATATAGAACAATGTGTTTAACTATATATTGGGTCCAGTTTTGGTTAAATCTAAACTATAAACACATTTTGATTTTAGAAAAATGTCAAATAAAGGTCAAAACAATGATAAGAAAAAGGAAATCTCATCTATGGGCTATATGCACGGGGAGGCGTGACGTCATTTCCTGTAAACAAAGAACAAAGTGGGGTTGTAACTAAAACGCGGAAGTGGTGCGTGCATAGAGCCCATTCTTTCGGCCCCAAACCAGCTCTTGTTTTTATTCGGCCCTTGACCAAAATGAGTTTGACGCCCCTGATGTAGATATGTAGATGGACGCTGTTGAAATCTCAGGGTGGAGATGAGTTTTTAATTGGCAGGTATATGATGTTTATTTTATTTCCTCTATACTTAAAATCTCCTGTGTTTCTGTGGCAGGTATCACTTCTCTGGCCGGTGTGAAGAAACCCTGCCAGCTGCTTTGGCGCCTCTTCAGTAAATTACCGACCAGATTATTAGTAATGCTGCAGTTGGATTTGACTCCAACTTTTCTGCCTTTAAATCAATATCACGGTTTATTCTTTATATGGGACAAGATGTAGTTTGAAAGACAATATTTGATTCACATGCTATGATTGTTTCTAGTCTTGCTGCTGATAATCTTCTGCTTTAATTAAGGGAACTCACTACGTTTATGCAAATGCTGTGTTCTAGGGTAGATGTAGGTTTTGGGACTTCTTTACAAGGGTTCTGGTAATCATGTGCCTCTTAACCAAACCGTTTACAGGGACTTAACTGAATGCTGGTTTCATACCTCAAGTCAAAAATGTTACATTCCACGGAGTTTGCTACAGACCAAGGACAAAATGCATTTTTCTATTGAATTGTCTGTTTGATATTGGCCCATAAAGGGTGTCTTTTGAATCAAATTGTATTCCAATTTCCTTGAAAATGCTGTTCTGACACTGTATTCATGTTCTTTGAGGAGATTTCTTGTGTTACTGAAAATCATCCAATACAGTCTTTGCTTCATCTTTTATAATAATAAAGTTCTCACTGATCTTGCAATGTTCAGTATAACAATAAATACACTTGTTTTAACATGAACCATGTTCTCCACCACTCTTATTGAAGAATATTTAGTTTTTCCCAGCGCAAAAAATATGTAGGAGTATCTTGTTACATGAAGTTGTGCCTATGATTGCTACATGACCTCTCGGATCCAGAGAATTTCTATACAGCGACCTGGTTTCTCACAAACACTTCCCTGCATTTTCCGTACATTTTTATAAAGATATATTAATATTTTTAGTATATATAGTAGTCCTTTAGCTCTAAAGTTTTAGGGATTATTTTATGGATTTTTTTTTCCTGACATATTTGG
This sequence comes from Knipowitschia caucasica, assembly GCA_964034765.1. Taxonomy (NCBI): domain Eukaryota; kingdom Metazoa; phylum Chordata; class Actinopteri; order Gobiiformes; family Gobiidae; genus Knipowitschia; species Knipowitschia caucasica. The sequence continues at coordinate 10,427,011 of OZ035836.1, forward strand.
AAAAAAACAACGTATCTTTTCAACACGTAAGCGCGGGTCTGGAGAGCCCGTGTGCCCGGACGGGACTTCACCAGCGGGGTATACGCTTGACAGCTGGAACAAGTTTCAGCCCCTCTGTCTGTCGACCCTGTCCATTGAAGATTCGGAAGACGTATATATCTTTGGCATTTTGGTGGTGGGGATCCTCCTGTTTGGGTTTGGAGCGGTTCTCTTCTACCACAAATTCGGAGGCATGGCAGTTCGCAAGATTCACGACCTGCTGGCCGGAAAAATTGATGGGATGTACAAGGAGCTTAACCGAGTCGTGGTTGAGAGCGCTGTGGCTGGACAACGAAGAGTGGTGTTAGTGGAACAGTTGATCAAAGATCTCGCAGCTCGTTCACTTGATGGTCATAAGACTCTGGAATTGAGATTGAATGACATTGTCTGCCAGGCTTGAACTCTCTGACCCGGCTTGGATTTGCCCCTGTGTACGGGGTCTGAGGGCGCTGTAATTTGGTCTAATTGGATTTAATAGAATATCTGCCTGTTTTTGACTGCTAAACTGCATACAATATTGTCCCTCGTTACAGGAGATGTGTTCTCTCCCTGTTGTGTCTTCCCTCCTCTCTTATCTCACATTCCTCGGGCCAAGGCCATCATAATAAATCTGGTCTCTACAAAAATTTCACACTCTTTCAGTCTTCCAGTTTGGATCCCGCTCCCCCCGCCTCCCTCTGATCTCTCCCTCCCCTCCCCTCCTTTACTGTGTTTCCGACTCACCCCCTCCCTGACCCCGCCCCCCTCTGACAGCCACATTGGACCGGCAGGCCGGAGGTGCTCATCCCGTGAAAAAAATCCGTGGTTTATACAAAGCACAATGTTTTCTATCCAACTGTCTGTTGTTACCTGAATGTTATTGCTCTCTGCTGTTTCTTGCTGCACACAGCGCCGCAAATGGCGAAGTGGCACGCTCTCTGCCAAGACAATTTCCAAGTGATAACTTTGTTACTCACGTGGCAATAAAAATGATTCTGATTCTGATTCTAAAGAAAGTAAACCTATCACAGACGTAAGGAAAATAGAGGCACATACATGTACATACGCACACAACTATACGTAGACAAATATACTACAAATATGAAAGGGAAAAAAAGGAGGCAACTTTTTTCTGTTTTTAGCAGTGCTGTCCAATGACTAAAATATTTAGTCACATTAATGCCATATTTAACTCGCAAATGATTGCAATTAACCGCACATTTGTCCCTGTTCTAAATGTCCCTTCATTTGGTTTGAAAAGAGATTGGATGAAGTAAAACGTTTATATTAATCCAATACTCTCTAAAAAGAACGTCTTTGGATTATTTATTATTGGATATCTTTGGATTGGCTTCTCAATCTCTTCTTTTGTTATTGCTTTGTACAGTGTCTAGAACAGGTGTGCCCACACTTTCTCAAGCCAAGATGGTTTTTACAGAAAGCATTGAGCCGTGATCTGCCTTGGATCTATGTGGGTGTTCACCGTTCAGAATATCACACGATGCATGGGGTTTACAACCATGTTGTCTTTTTACAGTTCATTTGCAGGAACAAAATTACTACTTAAATGATCAGTTTAGCAGATATATATATATATAAACCTTTGATATACTTTATTGATCTCACAATGGAGAAATTCAGTTTCTCAGATGTTACAAAAGACACTTACATCTGCCACAAAATATATAGCATATCCTTCGGTGTGGTGTAAATCAAATGTCACTTGCAATTGCAAACATTTAACTGATAGCACCAGTTGTGTCCACAGCTGCATGCAAAATCCAGATCCCGTCAGACATCTGAAGCTTTGCAGGGAAGGCCCTGGTTAGTACTGTGATGGGAGACTTCTGGGAACAACACTATTGTTGTGTCCTTAGATACTTCACCCACATTACATAGAGTGAGTCTGGTGTGTGTGTGTATGGCAGGTGGTGGTCGGAGGGGCTGATGGCACATACTGGTTGCCTCGTTTCTGTCAGTGAGCTCCAGGGCAGCTGTGGCTACAGTAAATCACCACCGTGTATGGAGTGAAAGAATAATGACATTTGAAGCATCTTTGAGTGTCCTGAAAAGCTCTAAATAAAACCATAGACTGTAAATATAAATGGACGTAGTCATGCCTGTCTCCGTCGTTCAAACTAATGTGCCATCACTTCTATGGGGCTTTTCAAAATGGCTGCGGGGCAGTAAAATGTGAAAAAACACATCTGCATTGGCACACATGTGGGACGGGGCTTTGGGCCAAAAGCCAACTTATGGAAAATCCTGTGAAGGTGTTTTCGAGAGATAGGAAGATGCTATACATTAGCATTGGCTAATTCTTATTCCGGGTCCACCCCCATCGGTCCGGGGTGGTATTGCAAGCATGTCAGCTCATGTCATTTTGGACATTTTTGAGCCGGGACCCGCCCCCACTGTATAAAACCGATGCATTATTATTAGCACATACAGTAGTCCTTTGAGTAGTTTCTGGCTCCACCTCTTGTCTATTTCACATCCAAAGGGTTAATAAGCAATAATACAAACAGCTCTTGCACACATCTCACATTCTGACTTCTACACTGTATGAAAACAAAAGCCTTTCATTTCTCAGGGGATAAACAAGGTCCTATCCACTTGGCTTACTTTCCCTGCATGGATCATGGAGAGGAGACAAACTAGACCAATGCTGTCAGTGAGTAATAAACACAAGTGCATAACTACAGAGGACCTGGATAATCCCACATCAGATGCACAGTGTTAAGTGAGGACATGAATACATTTTCCTGGGTGAATGACACGGTCCCTTTTCATCAGGCACTGAGCAGTTCACGTGTTTACTCTAACTCTTACTGGACTAATATGGCCAGAGCAGTGCTGTAAATGAGAACGTCATCGAGCCAGCAGCTATTGCATATTATCCATGAAAGGTGATGTTCAATGGGACGTGTTGTGATAATGAAATTCAACTCGTGAAGGAGTGGACAGTTGTGCCAGGGTGCTGGTATTATAACACTATACACAAGAGCAGGGTGGGGAATTGGGTTTTTCCGGGGGCCACGTTTAGATACTGGTTTAAAGTAGAGGGTCGGACTCGTTGTCAAGTGGTTAGAATTTCATTTGTGTGTAAGCTAAATCTGTTAAAAATGTAACTAAAATATGTGTATAAACTGCAGCTCCTCCAAAACTCTGCAGCTGGCATCATCACCCGGACCCCCACAGCTCACCACATCACCCCCGTACTACAACAACTCCACTGGCTTCCGGTTAAACAACGCATCAACTTAGAAATACTCCTCACCACTTTCAAAGCACTTCATAACCTGGCCCCTCCGTACTTATATGACCTCCTCCACCCTGCCACTCCTGCCCGCACACTCCGCTCCTCCTCCACCCTCACACTCTCCGTCCCCCCAGCCAGACTCAACACCGTGGGACACAGAGCCTTCAGCCACTCTGCCCCCAGCTCTGGAACTCCCCCCCCCTGATCTCCGTACCATTGACTCTCTTCCACTCTTAAAATCCAGACTCAAAACCCATCAGACTGTCCTACCCCAACTAACACACACGCCCACCATTCCATATTGCACTTGACTACTGTTTTATTCTGTTGCTCCTGTTTTTAATGTTTTTATTATGTCCTGTACAGTGTCCTTGGGTGTTTAGAAAGGCGCTTTTAACTAAATGTATTATTTTTGGTTAAACAAAAGTATTCACAGAAAAGAAGGAGAAAGAAACCTGAAGATATCCATTGTTATATTTACGTTTGTGTAAAGTGTGTTTGCGGATTTTTTGTGTCTGCAGCTAACTCATTTATTTTATTCGGATTGTCTTTCGATTGCAATTCTTGCCTGGTTCGAACCAAAGCTGGGAAGGCTAAGTAATAGGTCAGATTCATGTTTTTGATGAATTATTATGAAAAAATTGCAATAGTGAGAAGATGTCAGCTATTTTCTCCAACAATTATTCTGTAAAGACGTTGTACAAATGTTTCATTCATTCCGCTGTTTTGTGATTACACCAGTAGCACAAAGTCATTTCAATAACTGTAATTTATTGTGACAGGCTGAAAAGTGCCAAACTGCAGTTGTGTCCTTAGGCAAGACACTTCACCCACATTACCTAGAATGAGTGGTGTGTGCGTGAATGGTTGGTGGTGGTCAGAGGGGCCGATGGCACATACTGGTTGCCTCGCTTCTGTCAGTGTGCCCCAGGGCAGCTGTGGCTACAATAGTACCTTATCAAACTATCCATCCATCCATCCATTTTCTACCCTTTAATCCATTTCTGGGTCAGGGGGGTGGCAGTCAGAGATGCCACCCAAGTCTCATAGCACCAGCCCCTCACTGACCCTCTGCAGGTGGTGAGTCCACAGGAGGATCCTTATCAAACTATGAAAGAATAAATACATGTGAAGTGTCTTTGAGTGTCCAAAAAAGTATTATTTAAAACTGATGCCTTACTATTAATATTATTATGCTCTGTGTTTTTGGAAATTATTTACAGATATTGTCATTTTGAATACAAGTATAGTTTTTATCTTGTATTATCTATGGTTTCTACACACATCGAAGCTGATCACATAAAAGCAAGAAGAGCACAGTTCATCCACACTGTCTCTGTGCAGCTGGAAACACCCAGCGTTCGCACTCATCGCCTCTCACTTTTCCGAGCCGACAATTAACATCCAAATCGAATCCTTGTGTCTATTTCCACTTAAACTTGATTAGATTTTGCTCATTTCCTTCCCCTTCTATTACTCTGCCTCTGAGGACTACAGTAGGTAAGGCTGAGTCCCATTTGTCATCAGCTGAAAAGTACATAGTGGGGCACTTAAGTGGAGATCTCAGCCCGCCTCAAACAGTCATTTCAGAGTCATTTTAACAAGGCTGCCACAGAGTGCAGACAATTGTGCTCCCAGCCCACGGTGAATGGAAGAGGTTCTGGAAGTGCCGAGGTCCTGTCTGACCCCAAAAAGGCCTCTTCCTAATACAGTCTTCATCCGGTGGCAGATTTGCAACAATGGGACATTCAGTGTGGCCTGATGGAAGTGCGGGAGGTCAAAAAGAGATGGGCAAAAGCATCTATATGGGCCATTTTTCCAGATTTGAATTATCCACAGTTGCTAAGAAAAAATATTGTGGTACACCTTTGTGATCGTGATTTTCAATAAAAAAGAGAGATAACAGTTGTGTGAGGCTAAAAACAACAGTTACACATTTTGAGAGACTTGGTGCCCAAACTGTGCTTTGCAAATAACCTTGCCTAGCCTATAAGTGGAAAGTTTAAATAAATACTAGGTCTATTTGCAAAATCAGTTTGATCAATTCTTATTTGCAATCTATTTACCAACCTGAGTAACTAGTTAACTGTCAACCAAGCCTACATTTTTATGATTTTTCCTAACTTGACCATCCCTGGGTCATTTAGGCCCTAATTCAAGGTTTTACTCTCCTACTTGTACTTGCAATGTGAGACAGGCCTCCTCTCTGACAATGTTTAAAACCAGGTTAAAGACAGTTCTGTTTAGCTGTGCATACAACTGAGGGATTTTATATTTTTATCTTTCTTTTTAATGTTCTGTGATTATTTATGATTTTAATGCTTTCTTATTTTGTTCAGCACTTTGAGTTGCCTTGTGTATGATTTGTGCTATATAAATAAACTTGCCTTGCCTTACTCACTGTGGTGGGTCATTGTGACCTGAGGATAGCACAAGGGTTAAGCACATAATACATTGAGAGGTAGATAGAAAGTATAATTATAAGAGCGCCCTGACCACTGACTAGCAGAAAATGAGGCTAAAAAAGGCCTAGATATGTATAAACCAGTTTATTGGATTACATTAACATCATTTTTGGAAAGGCTTGAGACTCAGGTTCAGGTCTTTTGGTGGCTTTAGGATGTATGTATCAAAATTAAGCGTTTACATTTGCTCTGTCTGTTGTTGAAGCCTGGGAGAGGAGACAACAGATTCTGTATCCTGTATGAGATGTTTACTGAAAAATATTATTCATTCCTATTTGTTTATGGTCTACAGCCATCAGACTTTTTTGCTACTGTGACATTTTTATGCATGACTTTCTGATAAACTAAACTAAAACTCAAGCTCAAACCCTACAAACACATATACTGTATCGCAGGCACGACCAAACCATGGCCCCCGCGAACACTACGGCCCTCCAGCCACTTGCAATGGCCGTCACGCTCGGCTCACATTGCTACAATCAGTGATGAGAAGCGAAACAAATATAAGAATAACACATTATAACTGCTATTCAACTTCTTTCAAGATTATATTTTTACACTGCTTTGCGATTATGTCACGCTTAAAAACTCGATAGCCTTTTTCTCAGTGGCCTCCATCGCAGGCCTTTGGTAAACTTGTAAAATGTATGGTTTGAGCTTTTGCGGGCATTAGTAGTGCACACAGGGCTCTTCATTAGGACGCTTACAGGCACGTGAAGCAGCCCTGCGCCTCAGCCCTGGGATAAGAGGATTGCACTGTGGGCACTGAATCTTGTGCACCTGATGGCTATTGATCAGGCTAAGCTCCAGGTCTTTTTCTCCTGTTTTTCAGTGTTTAAACAAGCGTGTGACCTTGCCTTCATCTGTTTTCTCTTTTTATTTGTCGTCGGACATTTTGCTGGTTTGTAAATAGCGTCGACAGCACGTTTGGCTCATAGTGTTGAGAGTTGTTGGGAAATCGGAACAGGGAGATCACTCTAAAGCTGGTTAACAGGGAGAATATCTAAAGAAAGTGGATTAGGGAGTACTTTAAATAAGTTCAAAGCAGGGTCCGCCTATGGCCTATGAAATGCATGATCTGTGAAATGCGCTATATAAAATAACTAAATAAGATTCCTTACTGCAGTTATAACAACTCATTCATGTATCCCAGTGGTTTTTAACTATTTTCTGCCAGGCTTCCCTTAGAAAGGCAAAAACATTTCGCTAATTAGGCATCGCTAGCTTAACATTTTCTGATATAGAAGAACCCAATATCAAGATGAGACTTCCTATACTATATTATTTTGATATTTGCATTCCAAAGAGATCATGTCACCTATGATTTTGTTGCTCCGATATCTCAAAAAAGGCCAACGTGAATTCAAAGGGTCAAAATTAGAATAGTGGAAAAAAGCATTTGGATATAAATACACAAGCGTGATAAGAAAAGGTTACAATCACAGAGCTGTCACGTCACTCACAAAACTGATAATATCAAAAGTGTGTGTTTACTGACAATGTAATCATATCAGTTTTACAACGTGTACTCTCTTGCCACTCGCCACATGCACTTCTGCTGATGCAAAAAGAACAAAATGTCTGTTATTTTCATTATCACAGAATAAGCAGTTGGCAGTTGGTGCAAGGGACTGTTTGGGATGAAGGCAGATGTGTCTGGTTTGAGGTGGTGAACAGGGGGAGATAGAGGGCCACTGAGTCGAAGGCCTAGAAGATTAAACAGTGGATTTATGGACGTAATAAAAGACGACATGTGGTTAGTTGATGTGAGACAATTGTGGCGAGTGTTTGATGGTGACAGATGATTGGCAGGGACAAACCCCCGAGAAAGACAAGAGTCAACCATTTTTTTCTTTCTGTTTTTTGTCTGTTATGTCCGTATTTATTTTCACTCCCTGATAAAAAAAATTATGACGTTCATACATTTGATTTTACTCTGTGGACTCCAGCTTTGTAATCAGAAAGTCCTGTGTTGCCTCAGCATTGGTCATCCATTGTCCAAGGATGTATTGGCGACTGATGGACACCTGAATTTTCCCCTGTGAGATAAATATAGTGTCTGTTTTTCTGTGTGTCTGTCAATCTGTCTGTGTCTGTCTTTGTCTGTATTTTTGTCTGTCCGTCTGTTGGTGCGTGCGTGTGTGTTTGTTTGTCTGTCTGTGTGTGTGTGTCTGTCTGTCTGTCTCTATGTCTGTCTCTCAGTCTCTCTCTGTCTGTCTGTGTTTGTCCGTCGGTGTCTGTCTCTCTCTCTGTCTGTCTGTCTGTCTGTGTCTGTGTGTCTATCTATCTGTCTGTCTCTCTTTCTCTCTGTCTGTCTTTCTGTGTATGTCTGTCTATGTCAGTCTGCCTCTCTGTGTGTCTGTGTATCTGTGTCTGTCTGTTGGCCTGTCTATCTGTCTGTGCACCGAGGCTAAATAGCTGTATTAATCTTGAGCCATGCACAACATTTTGCATTTGTACCAAAAAGGTCTGGATACAGTCTCTTCTTCCACATTATCTATCTACACTCGTCCATAAAGGCCAGATTTGTGGAGTATACGGCTAATATTTGCTTCATATACAAACTCCCCCGGGTCAGCTGTGGATGTCTGCAGCTCATCCAGAGTAACCATTAGCCTTGTAGCCTCACATCTGTGATCAGCGTTGTACCTGCTCAAGCTGTGAGTTTGGGCAGACTTGCAGTTGTGTCATACTCTTTCCATTCCCAGATGATGGATGAAAAAGTGCTCTGTGAGACGTTCAAAGCATGCACAATGTTTGTATAATGTAGACTCGCTTTGGTCCCTTTTTTGAGTCTTGATCCTGCATCTTTTCCATACAGAAGACTTACTGACAGCCTTAATGGACTGGAGTGTGTGTCTACACTTTTCTGTTTTTATATGTGTTGAAATTCTAATAATATGCAGGAAGCATAAGCTGTGAGCGCAACATTGTCTCAAATGCTGCGTATCCTATCTGCTGACCTTGTGCAGTGACAAGAGTCTGTGTGTTACAATGTGTGGCGCGTGGACACATTTATCTGTATGTCCCTGTACTCATCCTGCAGTGAAGAGCGGCCCAAATATTCTCCCAGCGCCAGATAAGCCTCTGGATTTTCTCTCATTCTGCCTTTGGGTTTATAATGCAGCGTCAGATACAGTGTGTCCTCGGTGTGACGAATGTGTTTTTGTGTGTTGTATTCTACACAAGGCACAGTCTGGCTTCATTACTGTTCATGGCAGGTTTTTGGCTGCTTGGTGAGGGGTTACTGCGGTCAAGAAATACAAAAAAACTAACATTTAACATACACCTATTTCAGACTGCTGCTTTCACAGGCCAATGCATATTCTCTCATAGTATACTGTATATCATGACCAAAGTATGATTGGTAGTTCAGTGTTTATTATCTTCCTGTTCACAACGGCAATATATGTCTCAGATAATATGGCCCTGACCTGCGGAGTGCCACAGGGGTCGATTCTGGGACCTCTCCTGTTCAATATTTACATGCTGCCATTAGGTCAGTTAATTCAAAGTATGAAAGTGTCCTACCACAATTACGCTGATGACACTCAGATCTATGTCTCACTGACTGCAGGAGAGCATGGGCCGGTGGACTCACTCCTTCGCTGTATCCAGCGGATCAGTGAGTGGATGCAATGCAATTTTCTCCAGCTAAATGCGGACAAAACCGAAATGATTGTCTTTGGTCCCGAGAAACAAAGAGAGACCGTCATTTGTCACCTTCAGTCTCTCTCCCTAAGGCCCTTAAATAAGGTCAGAAATCTGGGAGTAATAATGGACTCTGACTTAAACTTCAATAGCCACATTGGATCGCTAACATCAGCAGCTTTTTATCATCTGAAAAATATTGCCAAAATTAAAAATATTGTGTCCAGGGCAGACTTGGAGATTCTTATCCATTCTTTTGTTTCCAGTAGGCTGGATTACTGCAATGGCCTGCTCACAGGTATCTCCAAACATGCAGTAAGACAGTTGCAGTATATTCAAAATGCTGCAGCCCGAGTCCTGACTAGAACCAGGAAGTACGACCACATTAGTCCGGTCCTCAGGTCTCTGCACTGGCTTCCCGTGGCCCAGAGAATAGACTTTAAAGCAGCTCTCCTGGTGTACAAGTCTCTCCATGGCCTTGCACCAAAGTACATCCATGATATGCTAGTCCCATATGAACCAGCCCGGACTCTGAGGAGCGCAGGGACGGGACTCCTGTTAGTGCCCAGAGTCAGGACTAGACAGGGGGAGGGCTGCTTTTCAGATTTATGCAGCTGGAGTCTGGAACGGTCTTCCTGAGGATGTGAGACTGGCTGCCTCTCTGTCAATGTTCAAATCCATGTTAAAGACTTTTCTTTTTTCCCGTGCATACAACTAGAGAATTTTATCTTTTTAACACACCTTGTTATTTATTGTTGTAACTTTTTGTGTTTTTAACTATTTTATCGTTTTTAATTACTTGTGTGATTTTTATGTTTTTAAATTACTTATGTGATTTTAATGCTTTTTAATTACATATGTGTTTTTAATTGTATTTTAATGGTGATGATTTGTGCATTGTGTGGTGTGGACTGTGAGGCGCTTTGTGTTGCCCTGTGCAGGAAAAGCGCCCTATAAATAAAGATTGATTGATTGATTGATTGATATTATCTTGTTTACATTTTGTATTTGTATATATGATTTATTTGTTCCTTTCATGAAAATGCTTTGTTCACATTATAATAGTTACATATATATTTTAAACATTTACATAAGGCCTTTATACTATGCCTAAAAAAACAAAACAATTAACAGGCATTATTAACCTGCAACTGAAAAGTAAATGTATCAAGATGAAAATAATAATGCCTCGTTTTGGTCACTCAACGATATGAACTACTAATGTAGCCACAGTGGTCCTGGGGCAGACTGAGAGAAGTGAGGCAAACAGTTTGTGCCACAGGCCACAACTGTTCCTGCACATACCAGACCATACTCGGCAATGTGGGTAAACTGTTTGGCACTTTACAGCTGCAGCCGTCTCATTGTAGCACCTGGTGTTCCCAGACGTCTCCCATCACAGAGCTAACCAGAACCTGCTCTGCTTACCTTCAGAGATCTGACAGGATTAGGTTTCCATATGCACAATAATACCTCTGCTATATAAGTATACATGTAGTAATGTCGTCTAAATATTTTCTGAACATTTCTGAATATTTTCAAATCTTAGCAAGAGCTGCACAATAAGCAATGTATACTGCAGTCTTTTCCTTCCCAAAAATAATCAATATATTTATGTTGGAACTGCAGTATTTTCTCATCTCTGTGGGCGTTGTGGGATCTAGAGCATACAAGTTCATAGAAGAATACATGATTTACACATACAAAATGATTGTCTATTTTTACTATATCAATATTGCACAAAAAAACAAAAAGTAGATATTACGCAATAAATAAAGCTCCATAATACCTCATCCCAACCTTCCACCTTCTGAAACGGACGATCCTCCATCTGGATCTAGAAAGGTGTTATCCTTTTGCATCACATGTTTTAATTGCGCCTGACATCATTTGGATCACGAGGGTCCCGCTTGGGCCTCTGGGTGGGCCTGGCTTCATTTGCTGGTGTGGAGCCAATCGTCAGCACATCTGGACTCTCTGCTGCTGCGGCATCAGTCCACATGATAACGTGATGAGAGGAGGTGTGAAGGCGCACCACTCAGACCCCTCTCCTCCCCCCTCCACCCCCCTTCCCTTCTCCCGGAGCGTCCAGGGGAAATGAGCCAGCGGTGAAAGAGAGACGTGCTGTGGCCAAGGTTCAGTCAAACGAGTTCTCGCTCTATCACAGGAATCGGCGGTGCTTCCGTTTTCCTAGAGGTCTGGTTCAGTCCGTTGTTGTGTATCGGAGGCAGTGATGCAACGGATCATTTATTTGGGAGTAGCTAAAAACATGCCCCAAGAATAGGTATTAATCTGGTAGAGCCCAGACATCAAAATATTTGTGGAAAAAAAAAATCTGTGCTATTTTTGGAAAGCAGCATTCAATGACCAAATTTGGCAATGTATATGTCCGGCTTATTTACTTATTCAGGTTCTTAGTTAATGCTTTAAACCAAAAAGTTATGTTTCTTTTGCCATAACCGTTGAACTCTATGTTGCATAATAGTAACCAAGGATGCTACAGATCATCTTCTCCCGCCTCGACTACCGCAACTACCTCCTCTCCTCTCTCGACGCTAAATCCCTCTCCCGCCTCCAACTGGTCCAGAACGCAGCAGCCAGACTTCTCATTAGTTTTAACAGAAGGGAGCACATCACCCCTGTTTTAGCGTCCCTCCACTGGCTCCCTGTGCGTTTTAGAATAGATTTTAAGATTTTACTGATTACTTTTAAAGCTCGTTTAGGTCTGGCACCAAGCTATATTTCTGAACTTTTAACCCCCTACGAGCCCTTCCCCCGCAGGCTTAGATCCTCGGGCAGGTCCCTGTTGACTGTTCCAAGGTCAAAGCTCCGGACAAAAGGAGACCGAGCCTTCTTTGTCCGGGCTCCTCGGCTTTGGAACGACCTGCCCGAGGAGATAAGGCTAGCAGTATCCTCTTTTAAATCTCTTCTTAAAACCCACTTTTATCAAACAGCTTTTAACTGTTAGTTTTAAACTTCACATGCTGTATTTTAATGTCTGCTTTGTCTTTGTTGTGTCTCTTGTGTTTTGCTCTGTTTGCTTTGTGTTTCTGTATCTAATTATTTTGACCTTGTATTATGACTGTTTTTATTATTTATCATGCTGACTGTGCAGCGCTTTGTAAACATTGTTTTTAAAAGTGCTATACAAAGATTATTATTATTATTATTATTATTATTATTATTACAGGGTTATAGCTGCGGAACCAAACCAATTTAAAATCATAAATAGTTATGTTGACTATTTTTGATTGAACAAATCTCAAATTTTCTTGCTCAAAAACAACTTTATCTTTTGCATACTCATAAGTAAGAGCCTTGTAAGTCACTATTTATGAAACAAAGACTTATGTGTACATAATACCTGGCTCTATGTACTGCTGGAGCGTTTTTTAACACTAGAACTCCCAGAACAGCCAATTTGATTGCTCTTAGTTTTGGAAGCGTATTTACTCAGTGTATGTACATTTCTCCATTACACAGTGACTCTGGTCTGTAAAAGGCGCTATATAGATAAAATTACTTACCATTACATTACTTTAAAGGGAACTGTTCTGGATTACACTTACTCCAAAGTTATTCAAAGTGACACCGATGAATATCACCAGTGGAAAAGAGGGAATCTGTACATCCGAGATATTTATAATGGTGTCATCGTTGCTTATACAATATTGCTTTGCCTTGTTATATCATTAATACAGTATGTCCTTATTTCACATAATAATACATTTTGTAGTTCACCATAGTCTGTGCCAACCAAAGCGCAGTTCTGCCTGACTGCTTCCAAGTCTACTCTGGCCTAGTATGTCATATCATTATCTTTAATGTGTTCATATCACTGAGAACTGCACTGGTTAATCTGATTACAGCCTGAGACATCTATTGGAGGGCAGTATGGCTCATTGGGTTGATTGGTTCTAATTAATCTAATCTCTACTCAAGATAAAAATTAAGGTTGAGACTTTGTAGAAGTAGACGCAAATTACAATGATTTATTGTAGATGACGTCTGAAACTGTGGCTGAAATTGGAGCAAAGTTGTTCACGTGTTTAATGAATTGTACTTTTGATTAAGTGTATATTTGTATATTTCATTTTCTTAAAGCCTCCTGGACAAGTGTTGACAATCAGCATGGTCTTCCTAACTCTAAAGGCAGTGCATTTTTCCAATATAGAAATATATATGGACACAAAAGATAGATAGATAGATAGATAGATAGATAGATCGATACTTTATTGATCCCCTGTAGGAGAAAAACACACCCATCCATACAAACAAAACAAATAAATACATAATCCTAAAAGTAACTAAGCATAGTAATACATTGCAACAGCACTTTAGGTCACAACAGCAAAGGTGGAACATCGATAGTATGTACTTATTTCTTTAGTAAACATTTTTAGATTTTTAATTTTGAAATTAAAATATATATTTCAGACACATTGAAGTTGTGTATCTGAAATATATCCAAAATATATGTCCATTCAAATGCTCTACGGAACTATCGCGATAGTGAGACGTTTACGATAAAAAATAAGATATAAAATTAATCAGGTGTAGTATTCAGTGGTTAATAAAAATAAATTAAAAAAAGTACAAAATACATACAACGTCAACGGTTCCCCAGTTGTATCTATTTGTGGGAAAAAATGGACATGCTAGGAGGCTATGTAAAGCTTGCAGATGGGGTCCAACATTAGAAGATGACCAAATGAAAATAATGATTTGATTCCTTATAGAAGAGCACAGATAAATTAAGTCAATTCCCATTCATTTTTTAGCTGGCCTATACCAAGTCCAGAATAGCCGGGCTCTACAAACACTCCAAATGACTCCGACAGTCCACCTCAGCGGTTTGTCACACAAAGAATGCAAATATGTCAGGCTCAATCGTCACGTTTACAGTGCTCCACATTCGGTCTCGTGCCTCTCAGCTGGAGCGCCTTTCCATTACACAGAGCAGAGACAGAAATAGACCTTTAGCCGAGGAAAGAGGACATGTTTTCTGAATCTCCCCCCCCCCCCTTCTTGAGCTGGCGTTGTGGCAGTCTCCTTGTCTGATGTCCTTGGAGTTTATCTTTGTGTGCTGTGAACTCCCAAAGGAACTCTCCGCCTTGTTTATATGCACTTACACCTGAAACCGTGTCAGACTGGGCAGCATCAAAAGTCACGGTTCAATAAAGGCCATGCCCTTAATAATGAAGAAAACTGAGTACAATGCACTGGAGAGTTTGATAAAGCGGTGTCATGGTGTGGATTTTATTTTTGTACTTTGTTTTATTTTTACTTCAGATCCATGGCAGTCTGGCCTTAGCCATCCGTAAACTCAGATCACTCATAATTTCCTACATGTACGTCTGAGTCAAATCTTAGTGGCTGCGGTTTCCTCGGTTGAATCTCCTCCGACCAATCAGCGAGCGGGGGAGATGGGTGTTGTAGGTAGATATCGTGACGTCAAGAGTGTGCGCAGAATTTGCTGGTTGTAGTTTTTCAACGGCGCCAAATGCGATAGTAAAGTATTCCGTTCAGCTCCAAATATCAAGAAATTTTAGAGGAGCAAGAGGAATGTTTAGCCAATGTTATTGCTGGCAAAGATGTTGTGCCTCTACTCCCCACGGGCTCCGTTAGTGGCAAAGGAGATGGCTAAAGCTAGGCTAAATGCTAAAGCTAGGCTAAACGCTAAAGGCCTCATTCACTTGGGCGCATTACGTACGTCACCACCAGATACGTAAACTCAGATCCAATCGTTTCAATCTGCCAAAAGGAGTTAACCCCTCCCACCTGTTAACGGAGCTCAATGGAGCAAATCCAGACCTAAGTACGAAATGAAATGAATACAATGGAATGGTAAGACCGGGCTAGTTTCGTAGTGCTGTTTATCGATTGATTTCTTGTCTTGGTTCCCTGTGTTGATTGTCTGCCCCGCCCTCATGTGTTTCCCCTGTGTCTCTGTGTGTGTACCTGTGCTCCTCTCCACAGTTTGTCTTTAATAGTGTCGAGAAAAATGTTATAAAGTGTATGATCAACTTAAGTGCAATGGAAGAAGCTGCTTATAAATAATAATATCCCCATAACCTAAAACAGAGAGAACATTTGCCTGAACCCACTATGATAATCTACGACACTACTGGCTCATTACAACTTTCCAAATCAATGTTGACGTAAAACAATGTTATTCAGTCCCACCGTCCTGTTCTGTGCCCATTTATGCGACATCAGCAGAAACGTGGTCACATGAAAGGTCTCACTCAGGTCTCACTCTGCTGCAGGTGACGTTAGGAATCAGCACATTTTCCCATAAATCAACATACACAAACAAAATAACAAGTACGTGGTTCAAAAAGGGCCTGGACGGAGGAAATGCTAATATAATTCCAATCGGCCATCCTCCATTCAGCGCAATAACATGCAATACTATCAATACTATACTAATCTAAAATGGTACTCTATAAAGTACTATATTTATCTAAAAAAGTACTCTGTCTAAAAAACACACAGCAATGTGATAAAGGACAAAACACGGACACACACAGATGCAAATTAGTCAAGGCCACAATCCGGAGAGGTGTGTTCAGTAAAATGCACTGTCCCAACCAAATACACCATAAATAATCAATAAATAAATAAAACACACACACACACACTCCTACACTTCTTCAGTACCTATCTAATAAACTGTTTTCTTTGTTTTTGTTTACAGCTAAAGCTCTTTGTTGCATGGCCGTGGCAAGAGAAAACTGGGGAAGTCTTGCACAGTTTTTCCAGTGTGGTTTTACTGCAAATGGCAAAAACAAAATCTTGAATCTTGGATCATCCCACTTTTCATAATGTATGTATAATGACTGTATACATGTGCGTGTGTGTGTGTGTGTGTGTTTTTAGCATTGAGAAACTTACAAATCAGCACGCCGGGTGATACAAAATGGCAAATTTGAATGTCAGATCCTCATCTTGTCGGAGCACAGTTTGACATTTGCATCAGAAGCAAGGCGACATGTCTCTGGCGCTCATTATTAAGATGAATTAGAAAACACCGACGCTTCCCAGGAATATTCAAATATTGATCACAATGAGTGAACAGACAAAGCAAGATTAATGACACGTCTTTGCAGGATTCTGACGTCTCTATGGCCCTAAAGTGACTAAACAAGTAGTTTGATAACGTAAGTATTGGATCCATCAGTAATATTGATTATTTAACAGATTTCCATTAACATGAGGGGCAAAGGTGCAGAAAGGTTTTGTTTTGGGCCATGAGAGATTGAGATTGAGTGTTGCATGCATCCATTCAAATGCTCTATATGGATCTAATTAACCCCATGGTGATATATTTAAGATAGAAATGAAATACACAATTAATCAGGTGTAATTCAGTGGTAAAAATATATTTTTCTTAGTATTCTATCAATATTTCTTAGTCAGATGTAAATGTTTATAACAGATTATCAACCAAAATTATGTAGAATTATAATATACAGTAACTATCAATCAATCAGTCCCATTGTATTTATGAAGCGCTTTTCATACAATAAATGCAACAGACATATCACACATATCTATAACCTCGCCACCCGGCCGACCCCACCCCAAACCACACAGAAGACACACGCACGCAGACGCACACACACACACACACACACACATACAAATACATATACACACAGACACACCCAAACACCCAACACACATTCGGATAAAATAAGTAAAGCAGGTACAACCATGAAAAGATGTAAACAAATCATATTTTGCTCGGTGAATGGTGAGTCCGTTGGCAAAAAAAAAGTGAATGTGATCATTTTATATGTAAGCACCGGTAAGACCCGCCCCCACGACCTGAATGGACACAATCCTTTGACAGATCTGATCCAAATCCAGTATGACAGATAAGTTCTGTCACATTGGTTACTGGATATATTAAATGTAATGGAGTGGAAACATACACTGTAAACTGTAAATAAAAAATAACCATTAAGCCAATGCAAACAATCAATCAATCAATTTTATTTATAGAGCCCTTTACAACATTCAAGGTGACCAAAGTGCTTCACAATAACATTACATAAAAGCCATTAAATAAATTATACATTAAAAACAATAAAACAGGTAAAAAACATTTAAAAAGTGTCACCTGCTGTAGAGTGATAAAAGTGTTAAAGGCCAGTCTGAATAAATACGTTATGAGCCTGGATTTAAAAAGGCCAAAATCAGTGAGGACACGCATATCAGGGGGCAGCTTGTTCCAGAGTCTGGGTCCAGGACTGAGAAGGACCGGTGTTTGGACCTGTGTTTGGACCTGGTCCTAGGTACTTCCAGGAGGAGTTGAGATGAGGACCTCAATGATCTGCCTGAGTCACGAACAAACAAAAGTTCCGACAAGTACGGCGGGGCGAGACCATTGAGGGCTTTAAAAACAAAGAAAAAAAATACAAATCATTTCAAAACAAATAACTGCCCTAAAACAGGTGAGAAAATAAAATGTCTTTTTTTCATCATCTTTATTGGAAGCATCAAGACAAAGTGACAAATTGCATCATACAGAAACAATGCAAATCAATATTTACATGAAATTCATACAGATAAGGAATAAAAGGAATCATTATACAGATAAGGAAAGTAATGTAAATGGTTTCTACTGTAAATATTTATCCTTCACATCCACCACAGTGACTGCACAGCCCTGTAGGCCCCGTCATAATGGTTTATCACAGTGATTTATGCAGTGCCTCTTTCTAATCGTGTCCAGTAGCATTTTTAGTCTCTGGTCTTAAATTCTGATCCTCTGAGATCCCACTAAACTGCAAATGGCAAATAAATGAATCTGAATCTGATCTAAAACCCATGCAAGGGCAAACTAAAAAAGAATACAACCTAACTAATAATCTAACTAATTGAGTTTGATTGTGACTGATGGGCCAACCGTGAGCCAAAGACCGGTGCATGTGAGAATGTGATTTTGTATTATGAAAAAAAAAAAGAACCCTGGCCTGAGATCTGAGGCGTTCATAGATCAGCTCTAGATTTGAAAATAGACCGGCTGCGTGTTCTGAATTCTGCGTGCTCAAAATAAATCCTGCTTTGATTCAGCTCCACAGCTGGACCCGCCTTTTATCAGAAAATAGTTCTTATTTTAGGCTCCGTTTCATGGTCAAGATTCTAAATTTTCTTCCCCTGCGTTTGTGTGAGCCCAGCCTACCATGAGATTGTGTGTTATATGTCGCTAGAATTTTTTTAAACCGTTTAAGACTTTTCTAAAGTGACATTTTACCAGATTATTATTATTGTTGTGTGATGTTTTCTTTTTAATTCTTGAATCGCGATACATTGCATTTAGGTGAAGATTGTGTATAAGGAGAAAATTATACACACATTGCATATTACAGTAATATTATAGCTATAGGCAAAGCAAGGCAAATGTATATGAAGCACCATTCATACGGAAGCAACCCAGTGTGCTTAACAGGCGCTTAAAAAGATTGGAAAACAATAAAACAATATAGAAATAAAAATAATAAAAAAGTAAAAATACAACAAATCTATACATATAGTACATATACTTCAACATAATGCATATATATACACACATAAACATGCATACATCTGTGATAATAAAAACAGATCTGATAATCATTTTTAAAAATGCACAAATTTATGATTTAAGCGTTCTTATAGTTTGAATAGCAGTTGATGTGGAGGATAAAAAAACAAAATTCTTCCTCACTCTTTTTGGTCCTGACATTTGGGACACAGTAAACCTGTCCCAGATGACCTGAGGAGACAAAAAACAATATGTGTGCTCTTTTTTGCTGTTCTAGTTGTTTCCCCTTGATATTTAGTCGTCCATTGAGCGATTCATGGATATTTTATTTGGAATGACTCTTCTTTTCTTTCACCTGAGACACCTTTGGTCCTCCCTGGTTCCTCTCACCGTCCTCACCCCATCACGGTCCTTGTTTACTTTTACTTATTCTAGGTCATGGGTTTGACTCCCGTGTTTCACTTTCTGTGTGGATTTTTGCATGTCTCTCATGTTTCCCTGATGACTGTGGGTTTCCTCCAGGTGCTCCGGTTTCCCCAAGACATGCACTGCAGGCTCCTCTATAAGATTCTGACCAGGCTGAACATCAACATTTGGAGATGGGTCACTGGATGATTCTTCTGACGAGTTGCCCTATAAAATGGGTCAAATGCAGAGGAGCATAAAATACACCTAGATTGCAAACTTTCAAATGTTTCTGATGATGTCACCTAATGGGGCAGAGCACAGAGTAATAGGGCAGGACTGAAAATAGAGGTGTGTGTCTCATTTCCTTGACATAAGTTTTTAGATCAATTCTGGATAGTAGATATATTTTAATTTCTATAGCACTAATTCACAACAGCCAGTCGTCTCGGAGGACTTTGCAAAATTGTCAATTTGTCAACACCAAATTAAAAAATCAAACAGAGCTCAAGGGAATGCAATAATAAAGACAGGACAAGGTCCATAAATCTCCACTAACAATGCAGAGCCATTCTTACCAAAGTGCATTGAATAGAAAATCAAACAGGCACAAAAGAAAACAGATTCTTCTCACATTATTTTCTTGCACAACAGAAAAATTGGAAACATTTTTGGACCCATTCTGTGATACTGGATCATTTCCAAAGCCGCGCTGAACAATATCTCAGAACAAACTGGTTGAAAAACACTCTCATAGATCACCACAGCAGACAGAAGTGGTTATTTCTTCTTTATCTGGAAGTAAAACCAAATTCCAAAAAATAAGTGTCTTCTTCTTCGTGCAACCCCTTTTTCAAACTATGTATGTTAATTTGGAATCATGTTTATTTTATTCTTAATTTTTTCTAGTGAATCTATACAAACAAAAACTCAGCACTATGGAGTTTACTTACAAAGATTTCAATTCAATTCAATTCAGTTAATTCTTCTATAGCCCTAAATCACAACAGTAGTTTTCTCGGAGGACTTTACAAAATCATTGAATTTGCCAACACAGATCAGAGAATACAGAAAATGCAATTATAAAAAACAAACACATAGAGCCATTAATCCCTAAGGGGCAGATGACCAATGTCCATAAGTGTTGATAAATGTCATTTCTCTTCAAAGATCCAGTGGGAATGGAAGTACGCACTTAGATATCTTCCATTATTCCAGGATTTTCTCTTTCGAATGACTAATCCACCTGATAATGAATGAGAAACGCCACCCACTTAAATGCCAAAAGGATGCTGGTGCTACTGTCTCTGTGGCAAATCACAAGATAAATGTGCTTTCCAGGTCTGTGCCAACAACAGGCGGCTGCCAGAGGAGAGGGCCACGTCCGCCTCTCTCTTTCATCCTTCTTTTTTGTTTTTATAGTTCATTATTTGGTGGAAATTTTAGTTACGTTTTGGTATTCTGTTTACAATGACGACTGCGGTTTTAAACATACAAGGACTTTCCTGTTGGATTCCTATTGGGGGAATCAGGGATAAAAGTAATAAAAGAGGGTATTGAAGAAAATGTTTTATGGAAAAGAGCAAGTATATGATTATTAGAAAAAAACTTTACAATCTGATATGGCAAAAAGTCACAGTACATTGTTTAAAGTGATCTTTCATGATCTTGTATGCAAATCTGAAATGCTGCCGCCCCATGTTTGCTGATGTCACGTGCAAGATGATAAAAATGAAAATAAAAATAAATATTCCAAATCTTTCTTCATATTTGACTGTGGATGATTATAGTCAAAGGATTTACTTTTCCCAAGCAACCCAACCCACAATAGTTGAGATGTTTTAATAATACATTTCAGTGGACTGGGTTAAATTCGTTAAGTGAAACGTCAAATAATATTGTGGCAATTTTGTTTAACTTTCTCTTAAAAATGTAGGTGGAATAGCAAAAGCACATCTTGTCATTTTTGCAACAATAATACAAATACAGTATAGTAAGTACTAACCTATCGAAATTTCATGATCAATGTCATTTTTTGTTGTAAACTATGTACACTGTTTAAGTTTGTGTAGTATAAGGCATGTGATAATAACAACACATACAGCTGGGGTACCTAACTCCCCCTCATAAAAAAATAATTCTGTGGTTATAGTCCCAACAAAATTAGTCAAAGTGAAATGTCAAATCAGACCACAACTTTCTGTCTTTATCAAAAAAAAAACGATGTTATCTTTTGCACACACTACAAAAAGAGTGAGTCACTATTGGATGCTTTTAGGGTTGAGAGCTGATTGGCTGGGAGGGTGTTCTTTTCAGATTTTTTACCTTTCTATTTGAAAAAAGCTGATTAAAATATGTGCTATACGACATTTACAACAGAACCAAACTGTCTTGAGAACCAGGGACTGTACATGAAGTAAATTTTGATATCGAAATGATGTACCGCATGTCTATATGTCATGTATATGTTCTGACTGATTAAAACCACGCTTTGCTTCTGATGTTATGGTATAGCCTATAGTCACAGCCAATCCCAAACCCATATTGGGTTACCCAATATATCAAACTAAAACTAATTCCAGACATGCTTTTTTTTTTTTTTTTTTTTTTAAGAATATTCTGTAGAGGAGAACAGGTCAGCCCGTGATGAAATCAAACGCCACACTAATAATGGAAAGATGCCATATGAACACGGGTAGGCGGACCAGAACAGTCATTATAGGTGACAGCGCTCTTCTGTCAGACGTGGGAAGCAGCAGTGTATAGTCAGATCGCCTTGACTGAGTGCGCTTAGTAGCTGAGACCTGTCTTTATCTTCACCTCACAATGCGCAGGCGTGATCCTATCTGAGCCCGCAAAAAGCTCCTACCATCTGAAGAAGTATAGAGACGTCGTGCGCGCTGTTGCTGCCATTCTGCTGCCCAAGATTTTGTATTATTTTTTTACTCACTCTATATACTCCCGCGGGATTGCCTTGTCATTCTCTGAAACATGACTGCTTTATTTCAGGCTGGGGATTTCGTTTCAACCTGTGGATAGTCTGGAGTGCATCTCTCTCTCTGTCTCTATACCGGCCAGCGCTGTTATTTTTTATTTTTTTTGTGAGTACGTGGGACATCTCGCGTTCGCCTCCTCTCCAGGCGCGTCTCTCGCTGCCTCTTTTTGGGCACAGATTTCATTGTATTTATCCATTCATTTATTTTAACCGAGCCGAGCAAGGCGAGCAGGTGTTCAGTTTATGAATGGCCCTGACATGGAGGAAATACCGTTTCAGAAAGTCAAAACCAGGCGGAAGAGAAGTCACTGTCCGCCGGGTGTACCCCTGTCCACCATCGCTTGCGAGGACGAATTCGACTGCAAGGAACTGGAGTCGCTGTTCCAAAACTACAACCTCAAGCTGGAGCAGACGTCCACTCTGAAAGCCCTGGCCGTGCTCATCTTCATGTCCTCCACTCTGGCCGTGGTCGAGCTGCTATCCGGACCAGCGCTGACCATCTCCAAAGGGTCCCATCCCGTGCACTGCATCATCTTTGCCTCCTTGTTCATAGTAACTAATGTCAAGTACTTGCAAGTAACTCAGCTGCAGCAGATCGTCAACCTGTCGCTGCTCTTCGGCTTCACCTTCTCCTTTCTGTGCTGTCCCTTTTCCCTGGGTGCCATGGGAATCGACCCCCCCACTTCCCCGGAGCAGGGCGTATGGCAGCTGATCTTGGTCACGTTCGTCGCCTATGCGCTGCTCCCCGTGCGGACGCTGCTGGCGGTTCTGTTTGGGATTATGGTCTCCGTGTCTCATTTGATTGTCACCGCCACTTCTGTCACGGTCAAGACCCAGAAGTTATGGAGGACGGTAAGTGCGCACTAACTGACACCGTGCACTTGATCCCTGTGTGTGCTGTTAATCCGTGCGTAAGGCTCTGGGCACTTGACCCAATCTGACCTAAGTTTCCAAATAGCTACTGTATATAGTGCATGGTTTGGGAGAGAAGATGCTGCCTGCAGGGTTTAGTTTTAGATTAGACCCCCTGTCCCTCCTCTTCATGTCCCCTCTTAGGCCATTTAGACTGAGTTATTTACCTCTATCAGTGATGTCACATGTTCTTATGTCACATGGAGCTGCAAAAGTGTCTTTAGTTTGTTCATGAATGAGCTCAGCGTTGCAGCACATTTGATGCTATTAGAGGTTGATATTTTCTTTGTTATGTTGTGGTGGTCATGGCTACTTTTGCATGCCCCTTCTCTTCAGATCTCAGAAGCTCAGGAGTGCATGGCCTGGTTAGTCCTGTAAGAACACCAGGGGAGTGAGGCTTTAAAGTGCCAAACTGCCTCTGTGTCCCGAGGCACATATAAGTCTGGTGTCTGAGAGAATCACTGTTGGTCAGAGCTTCTGGTGGTGCCACCTGTGTATCAGTGTGTCTCAGGGCAGCTGTGGCAACAGTGGTAGCTTACCACTACCCTGTGTGGGGGAATTAGATAATGCACAAAATGCAAAGTGTCTTTAGGAGTCAGTGAAAACACTATGAAAATATGATTAACTTCTACCAGAAAATCTGTGAGTTATCAGTTATTGATAAAAAAGTGAAATCCTTTTGGTGTCATTGCAATTTATAGAGCTTACATTTTTCTCCTTGTCTGAATTTTTGTAATTGGAGGTGCACGGTCACTACATGTAGAACGGTCACAGCTTGTGTCGGGCTAGATTAGTTTTTTGTATGTGGTCTTATACTGTAATTGTAGATCATGTTCCCTCCTGTTCAGTCACACTGTAGCATTCACTCAGTGAAAATAGCCTCTCTTAGTCTTGCTTACAGTGTATCCCTTTGTAAGTTTTTCTCACATTTGTTAAATTACACATATTTTTGCATTCAAACTGTAACAGATTTGACCAGTCATCGGCCAACATTGAGACTAAATGCTCTGGAGCGATCAAAGCAATAACATGTCTTCTTGAATACATGCGAGAACGCAGGTTTATTTCAGTTTTGGGATAATGATTCTTGTGAATGATACATACATAATGTTCTTTCTATTGTTTCCATGTACACAACATTATTTCCATGTATACAACATCAGATTTTATTTCAAGCTCAAATAGCTCCAAGAATAGCTATTCCCTTTTAACTTTCTCACATCAACAACTCCCAGAATAGAATGGCGGCTGAAAAAAGTGACTACATTTGAAAAAGTCAAGAGTGCTGAATGAAGTCAGCCATGTTTTATTTAATATTGTGAGAAGCAAGGCCCCGGAGAAGACAGTCTGGGAAACCCTTGCATTGTATCAAGACTGAGTTCAGCACTAAGGACAGCTCCCCGAGGTTATGCTCTTGATGGGATTTGCACCAGCTTTGATCTAAATTTTAGAAAGTGTCATTCAGTCACGAACGCGCTTTGCTTCATAAAACATTCTCACTTTGGCTGGACGCGGGAAGTTGTACATTGACTGCAGAGAAGATTTTTGCAAAGAACTGACAGAATTGTTCAAGGCGGATACAAAGAGAATATTTGGCTTTATAAGGACTAGGGAAGAGATAAAGTTCTCAATAATATGAAATCCTTCTGTAATACAAGACACAGCAGCACCACAACTAGTTAGAAATTAATCTGTTTGGAACTAGAACTGAGGAATGAATATAATTTAATAAAATCTTTTGGTAAAGGCCAAAATCAGAACAGCAGTCGTCTCCAGGGGCATCACAGAATTAATTGGTCCATATCGGATAACATGACATGTAACCATTCATTCATTCATTCATTTTCATCCCTTTATTATCCATTTCTGGGTCAGGGGGGTGACAATCAGAGCTGCCACACAATTCACAATGCACCAGTCTCCATGTAACCAATGTTCATAAATGCCTTGGATTGTCCCCTGTCCTTTGACCCTTCTGAATTGGCAAGAGAAATCTTCAAAACCCGGTGGAAGAAAAAAGTAGCGAAATCTCAGGCCCACAATGAGAAAGAGATCAACTCCCCTTGACGGACAGGATGTAGATCTAGGACTGAAAGCCGTAGTCATTCGGGCTCGCCAAGGCTAGGATAGGACACTCAACTGGATCTGACCCATCCTCAGTTAGGTTGGATACAGGCTGGGTTCCTAGTTCCTATTATTGCGTTATGAAATGAGAGAATAGCAGTGAAAAGACTAGAGGTGAAGTCATTCTCTATAATGATAACGATAAAGTAGGAGAGAGGACAGGAGAGGAGGGTACATCATACCTCTCCCAGCAGGGGGTCTCCAAAATGCAGCATGACTGATGAACAACAATCCTGAGCTGGGGAGAGAGGGGAGAACAAACAAAAGCCCTCATGTGAGCACTTTTATTTCATTCACAACCAATTACTGCACTTATAACTTATCAGCTGAGAAGTCCGTCTCCTTTTTTGCCACTATGTAAATGTTACAGCTATGTTTATTATTCTAAATGCTTCAATAAAACATGAATACAGCCTTATATATCTGATCTGTAACTTGTATCTCTATGAAAGTTAATGCAATATGGTTAATTCCTAGGAAATACAGTAATATTTTCCGAAAAGGCTATTTGTTTTGAATTGACAAAGTTGATGAAGTGTTATGTCGAAGGGAACAGGGCTATTCTTGCGGCTAAATCCAAACGTATAAAACAAGTGTATTCTCTAGATTCCTAAACTGAAACTAGTCCTGGTTTCAGACTTGCTTTAGTCCTGGTTTGAGACTTGGTTTCATGCCCAGTTGGTGTATCTTCAACCTTCTAGACATGGTTAAAATCGTGTTAGTTCTTGGTTATATCCTATCCAGCCTCAGTAATATTTGCCTGAGCAGTATTGACATTTAAGTTTAATTTTTCACAAAGTATATAACAGATTATTACTACATTAGAAAGAATTCCATATATCAAAAACTATAGCAATACAGATAATCAGTCCCTCTGTAAAATGTAGTTGTGCTGGAACGTGGTTTGTTGTTATTGGCTACAAACACATAGATCACTATTTTATACTTTGTTCGCGAGGCTTTTATGTGGCAATGTTTGTCTAGATTTGATTATTATAATGTGTTCTTTTACTTTACATTTCACATTCAGGGCTCCCTTGAAAAAGAGGTTCTTAATCTCAATGGGACTTTCCCGGTTAAATAAAAATGTTGAACAAAAAAATTAAAAAAGCAGCAGCGATGTGATTTACAACTATTAATATATAATCAGTAACTCTGCAAAAGGCTCGTCGGCAACTTTGTTCAAACACATAAACTTTCAAGCTACAAAATATATGACGGGCAATGATATTTATGCACACACACACAACATGAGAACACACCTGTCTCTGGAAATAAACTGCGAGAAACACCATCTATCAGCAAACAGCAAACAGTCTTTTACATCTGTGACCTCTGTAACTTCAGCAATAAGAGCTGAATCCAAATCACATGAAGTGTCTGCGGGGTCCAGTGAAACCAACACACATTTCTGAGATGGAAACCCCAGTAATGTGTATCCATGTTCTTCAGTTTAATATCATGTCCTCCTTAATAAACGTAAAGGTAGACTGTAGGTGTATAGTCTTAGCTGCAGTTTATCAGAAGTACAAGTTTTCGTTCCATTCATCTACTGTACATATCAAATTGAAGATGAAACTTAAGGTGGGAAAATGTGCAAACTGTGCAGAGCTGTGCCGAGTCCAGCCCATTTGGAAACGCCTTTTCTGTTCATATGACAGCTAAAAAACCCCATCTGAATGAGGATCCAAAAAGTGGTAATGCAAAAATAAGGATTTAATGCAGAAATTAAAAGTCCATGGTTAAAAATGAAGCAAAACATCCAAATGAAACTCAGGAACATAGACAGACGAAGACAAGCAAAGACACTGGACCAGCAACAAGGGAGAGGAGAGGAGCACATATAGAAAGACACATGGTGAAACATATTAGGGAGGGGCAGACAATCATGACAGGAAGTAATACTAAAACCAAACCAAACTGATGTCAAAATAAAACCAAAGTACAAAAAAATTCAAGATCACACCATGACATCATACTGTACTTTATCAATGTGTTTATGTTATTGAATGGGTACTTACAGTCACATATCTGAATTCCATACTGTATGTGAGTCAGGGCTAAATCGCTTCATTAGGCAGGAGTACGAGGCAACTGCGCTCTGATTGGCTTAACACAGTATAAGTATGAACAGCGTGAATAGACATTTTCCGTCTAAATCTGCCTTTTTCCCCTTTTGTTTTTCACCGTTCACCAGTCATTTTGCATAACGTGTATATTAATTAGCTAACGTTTGTGTTCTATGGTCACATGATTCTCGGTCTTGGTGGCCCGGCACAGTATTTAACTCCTGGGTTCAAATCCGCCGCCTTTCTGTGTGGAGTTTGCGCTTTCTCCTTGTACGTAGGTTTCCTCCAGGTGCTCCGGTTTCTCCTATCGCTTAAAACATATACAAACATATCTCAAGGCACGTGTCGGGACCATGGCCTGTGAAAATTGCTTGCTTAATATTAAAGCTACAGCCGTAACAAATGTTGACCTTGTTGGTGCAGTGTGTCATGGCTGTACAATATTTCTTAAGAAGTATGAATTGGCCTTTTTTCATTTATTCAAATAAGTTCAAATAACAACAGAGTAATGGATGGGTTGAAACTGTAGACAATACTAATGTACTCAATCAGGCATGATACATCAATCACAATGACTTTGCATCAGCTAATGTCAACACTGTTAACAGATGTAGGTCATTAAAGTCTATTTTTCCATCATAACCTATGTCTCCTTTAAAACCCGGTTCTCTCTCATTGGTAGGCAAACATTCAACCCACTGTGCCCCTAGTGAACCCTTAGGACAAACATAAAAAAAAAAAAAACAAGCTGCATATGGGGCCTTAGTCAGTTTGGTCATGGCAGCCCCAGAGGAAATGGGGGGAATGAGCAACCTGAATGCCACTAGAATTGAAAAGTAGGCCAAGTTCTCGCAGGCCACCTTTTTTCACCACACATTTACTTCAAATTTACAGAATAAGCACAGGGCCAGGCGGGCATCATCGGAGCGTGAACATGTGTGTGTCTGTCAGTCTACCGTTTAATATCCAGCCAACACGTCAGGTGCGAGGGAAGATGATCTATCACACAATTGGAAAACCTCGGAGGTAATAGAACATTTCTGCCTGACATGAAAGATTGTGCATTTCCCCGAAGCCGGAATTGCGATCCGATCAGTCCGGACTGAGGATGATGAGTTTGTATTTTGCAGTGCACACACATTGTTTTCCCTTATACGTTCTCTACCTGCATAGACATGTGAAGGACAGCGTAGACCAGAGATAATCCATTAAGCTTGGAGATGAGCTGAGTGGCATGACCCGTGTTCCATGGGCCTCGCACCAGCCACCCGGGGGGCCTTTAGGCACAGGGCCGGGCCACCTTTAGCTTCCTGTGCGGCTCAATATATCTCATTACTGTAACAACATAGGGCCGAGAATACAGCAAAATAAGACAGTAGGTCAAGGGTGTCATTGGGTGCAATATTGAACGTTCAGTCTGAATTAGGAGACGTAGTGTTGTGTGTGTCTGGGGAAATACAAGGCTGGGTGTTGCATTTTTTTCTACAGCTCCAAGCAATTTGTGTGTTGAGCACTTTTAATTGGGTTTTCCCTCTTAGCTTGACAGTATGAGTCATTTTGAAATGTTAGGGTTTGCCAGTAAGCATAAGATAGCTAGATATGTACTTTATTATCATTCAGGTAAAGCTCAAGCACAGTTGCATCCTGACTCTGTATAAAATGTGTATAACGTTTGCTTGATAATGCAAATAAGATTGATTGATTTTTATAGGGATCACATTCACGCATTAAACATGTGTCTAAACCCTCACATTTTCACTCCTTGGACAAAAGGAGGCAATGTGATTTTTTCTTTTTTTAATTTTCTAAGATGTAGGAGCACTACAGTAATAACACCATTTGTTTTGTATTATTTTATTTTTACCTAAGCGCACCTGTATATAAACTGCACCAGCTGTAATAGCCACAGGTTTTGATGTTGTGATGTAACACGTAGCCAACAGCTGATGCAGCAAAACAACACACAGTTGGCCCCGGTAGATCCAGTCTATTCTGACAATAACATTTCTACTAAAACTCGATGGATTCAGAATGATAACGCTGCTCTGACAATAGCCCTAGTCATAAATAAACAAGTCCTGTGTGTTTTCCTGCATCTGCAGCTGATGGAGTCCAAAATAAAAATACACATATTGGATGCACAGTCCAGAAAGTAACTGAAAAAGTAACTTAGGCTGTTACCTCTCTTAACAAATTGTTGTGCAAATGTTATTCTGATATCTGGGGTACCTAACTTTTTTCTCTCATACACAATGCATTTTTTTCCCCTGTCAGCTGCCAACATGCTGGCTTTATTATTTAAAAACAATGCATCTTTTACATACTTTTAAGAAATAGTCACTATTTGATGTTTTAGGCTGAGAGCTGATTGGCTCTCTTTCCTTTAATAATTATAATGTCATTTGTTTGTGCCTTGAATAGTAGGTACCCGGGCTTACTTTATAGAAGGATGCAGTGACATATAAAGCACTGCATCCTTTCACTTCATAAAAGTGTGAAGTGAAAGCAAAAACAGTATTCAGAGAAGCTGAGTAAAAGGCGAGTTCATTAAAGGTTGTGTAATTGGAGCAGAGAGGGTTGACTCAGGGGCGCTGAATACTTTTGCAGGACACAATTTTCCGTTTTTTATTATTCTATTGAACAAATTAAAAGTCACATATACTTTCCCAATTTTACATCACTTTATGTTGATCTTTCACATAAGATGGCAAGATAATATCTTCATATTTGTGGTTATAAACATATAAAATGTGAGGTATGAATACTTTTTCAAGTATTCTATTGTATTGTATTTCACATGATAAATAGAGCAAATACAAAAAAACAAGTGTAAGATAACTATCATAGCTACAGTAGCTACACAGTTCTGCTCATACTGTTACAGACCTTCAACCTAATGCATTTAGAGCGATCCCAAAGCTGAAACATGAGAGGTCTTATGTTCTATGATGTGAGCAGTGCTGTTAACAGTCTCCTCACTTGTGGTAACCTCCAATGCAGCTCGCCTTCACATCGTTTATCATTCTCTCGGAAACTTCGACAACATGTCTTTAAAGCCAGAGGAAAGGAGTGAACTATTGATCACAGGATTCAGAAGAACGCGAGTATTTCACAAGGTCCTGCATCAGTCAGAGGTGCTTCATTGGCACTTTAATGATGAGTGCTACATTTCACCATCTGTCACTCTGGGATTGGAAAAACAGTCAGTGTTCCTTTGTAAAGATAAGTCCAACATAAGAATCATTTATCCAAACACACCTCTCAATATACACGTCCACTTTGCGTTTCTTTACCAAACAAGCCTTCTGTTATTGTACAGAATCCTACAATTGTTCGGAACATATTTTGTGAACAGTGAAGCCCATATTCACTAAAGACAATATGTGCATATATTATGTTTTACTACTTGGTAAGCATTGAATTTTAAGTCTTTTTTGTCATTGTTACAGATTGGTTGGATACTAATGGGGCAGCTACAAAACAAAGATCCATTTGCAAATGTTCCCATTCTGCTTCTTGTCTGTTTAAATCAATGTTATCATCATTTTAAATCACAGCATTGATCTGAATGACTAAATAATCACAAAAAGAAGTATGTAAAGATAATTGCAAAACATTTGCATCTAGCAGATAAAAAACAACAAAGTATTTGAACCTGTATATGAACGGGAGCAGTAATATTTGAAAATAAAGTATTTACCCATTTAAGTATCGTAACACAGCCTACAGCGAATGAAGCCAGCTGTTGTAACTGGTATTTTGGAAACAGACAAATAATAATAAGTCCAGAAACTCTGCTCTGACATTAAAATAAGTCCCATGTTGTGTTGGCTCTATCTGCACTGTTCACATAAACAGACCAGGAAGCAGGAATGTGTGCTGCATCATTCGCTTTGGAGTTCTACAGTGCTTAAATTCCTTCCTGAGCGCTCTAAAAAATAAAAAATAAACAGAACATTGACCACATTGTTATATAGGGAAGGGGGACACTGGAGCGATGAGCTTTTGAAGGCAGGAGAAAAGACGACTTAAAGATGTCTGATTCACTGAAGGGGACACAATTATTACATGGTTCTGCTCTTGAAAATGGATTTTGTCAAAATCAATAAAAATCACTAAACGTCAGAGAATGTCTTGGAGCGTATCGCCGCACGTCACAGAACGTCTGCTGCAGTCCACATGTGCCGACAAACATTCTTTCTCTTCTCGTCATTCGCCTCGTGAAGGATGAACCTGTAGCACAGAAATGTAGCTGTTTAAATGTTTCTCATCCAGAAATAGAAACTTGTTCTTGCACCTTGTACGTCAACAACTCCAGTCGTATCGGTGCAAAAGTTAGAAATACAGTTTAAAACGAGATGACTGCGTGTTCATTAATAATATGCACTGGCTGACAGATGGAATGCATGGCTTCGATCGTGCCTGGAGTCGCTCAGAAGCATTGACCATTTTCAGACCAGGATTTTACTGCAAATAACATGATGATGAGAACGTTGGAATTAGAACTGTATTGGTGAAAAAATAAGCAATAATTCTATAATGTGGAACTTTCCCGGCCACACAATACAAACATATTTTTTAAAGATCATTAAATGGATGAAAAAGTCTCCATTTTGATAGTGATCCAGATACAGGCCATTTGAGGCGTTTCCCTGAGCAGCCAGTCCTTCCACATTTTGACTTATTTTCAGTACTAATCATGCTAAAGATAGAGATGTTATACTTGTTTCTTCTTCATGCTATTTTTATTTTATTCAGTGTAGAGTTATTGTTCATTTATCTTGTGTTGTGTGTATCTTTGTGTATTTTTGTCACTCTAAGAGTAATCATAGAGTAGGCCTTGATAGTATTGTATTTGGATTGATTGTCTGCTTAACCAAACAACAAAGTAGCACCTGTTTTGTGCAGGGCAGGGCCTGGTTAGTACTGTGATGGGAGACCTCTGGGAACACCAGGTGCCACAGTGGGGCGGCTGTAAAGTGCAAAACTGTTGTTGTTTCCTTTAGCAAGACACTTAACCCACATGGCCTAGAACAGGGGTCTCCAACCTTTTCCAATTGGAGAGCTACTTTTATACAACAGAAGAGACAGAGAGCTACTCCCTTTTGCAGTCGTAATAAAAATCTTTGTAATTATAACGTCGAAAGAGAACACACATGGAGAACACATGTAAAATATACCATAATACTGTATAACCCTATAATTATACTTGTAATTGACATGTAATGACTAAAAATGTATTAATTCCGGATCATTTGTTAAATTCTAAATCCTTTGAGGAGCTACCTGAAAGGGGCTGGCGAGCTACTGGTAGCTCCCGAGCCACAGGTTGGAGACCCCTGGCCTAGAATGAGTCTGGTGTGTGTGGTTGGTGGTGATCAGAGGGGCCAATGGAACATACTGGTTGCCTTGCCTCTGTCAATGTACACCAGGGCAGCCGTGGCAACAATAGTAGTTCATCACCATTTTTTTGGAGTAAAAGAATAATAACATGTGAAGTGTTTTTATTCATCCACGTGTCTTGTAGCAGCCTTAGCTCAGTAACAACCCACCCCTTTGTATGAGATGGTATATGATATTTGCATGAATGTCTTTGCTGTCTTTCTCTGCAGCTTGTGGCCAACACCGTGCTCTTCACCAGTGTCAACCTGTCGGGGCTGTTTGTGCGCATCCTGACTGAGCGTGCCCAGAGGAAGGCTTTTCTGCAGGCCCGAAACTGCATCGAAGAGAGGCTGCGCATGGAGGATGAGAACGAGAAGCAGGTATATCTCCAACGCTGGGGTAAAATTAGACACCCCCCACCAATCTCTGCATGAGTCATCAAGCTTTGTGTATTTCTGTCACACACTCTGCATACCCTTTACTCCAGCTTGCATCTTGCCTAACGGGTGAAAAGTTTTGCAGGCAAAGAAAAAAAAAAGTGGATTATTCTTGTGTGATGCTTCCTCATAAGTCAGTCAATGCAATCGTGGGAAACACTACAGAATGATCTTTCTCTTAGAACTTATTTTTTTTAATACTTATCTTTGCACAGTACATCTCAACATAATCAAAGCAAATTTCAAGTTCCTTATTAGACACACTTTTTTTGTCTTTTCACCCATTGGGCCAACAAGAAAATAATAATAATATAAATATAAATAAATGAATAAAGCCTGGGTTAGCTGTTTTGCACAGATACACATATTTTGTCAAATTAATCTCCAACCAGATCCATACACATAGAACTTATTCATTGCTTTTTTAAACCATTGAGTGGGTGTAGTATCTCTGGCTTAGAATGATAGTAATCAAATGATAATTCCAATGTCACATCATATTTGTAGATTTTTTCCACATGAATAAATGTCGCAGATATAATTTTCTAAGGTAAGGCAAGGCAAGGCAAGGCCAGGCAAGTTTATTTATATAGCACAATTCATACACAAGGCAATTCTAAGTGCTGAACAAAACAAGAAAGCATTAAAATCATAAATAATCACAGAACATTAAAAAGAAAGATACAAATATAAAATCCCTCAGTTGTATGCACAGCTAAACAGAACTGTCTTTAACCTGGTTTTAAACATTGTCAGAGAGGAGGCCTGTCTCACATCTTCAGGAAGACTGTTCCAGATTTTAGCAGCATGAATCTGAAAAGCAGCCTCCCCATGTTTAGTTCTGACTCTGGGCACTAACAGGAGTCCAATCCCTGTGCTCCTCAGAGTCCGGGCTGGTTCATATGGGACTAACATGTCACCAATATATTTTGGTGCGAGGCCATGGAGAGACTTGTACACAAGCAGAGCTGTTTTAAAGTCTATTCTCTGAGCCACAGGAAGCCAGTGCAGAGACCTGAGAACTGGACTAATGTGGTCGTACTTCCTGGTTCTTGTCAGGACTCGAGCTGCTGCATTTTGAATGTACTGCAGCTGTTTTACAGCCTGTTTGGACAGACCTGTGAGCAGGCCATTGCAGTAGTCTAACCTACTGGAGACAAATGCATGGATAAGAATCTCCAAGTCTGCTTTAGACACTATGTTTTTGATCCTGGCAATGTTTTTTAGATGGTAAAAAGCTGCTGATGTTACTGATTTGATGTGGCTATTAAAATTTAAGTCTGAGTCCAGTATTACCCCTAGATTTCTGACCTTGTTTTAAGGTTTTAGGGAGAGAGACTGTAGGTGACAGATGACGCTCTCTCTTTGTTTCTGGGGACCAAAGACAATCATTTCAGTTTTGTCTGCGTTTAGCTGAAGGAAGTTGTTTTGCATCCACTCACTGATCTGTTGGATACAGTGAAGGAGTGAGTCCACTGGTCCATGTTCTCCTGCAGTCAATGAGACATAGATCTGAGTGTCGTCTGCATAGTTATCATAGGAAACTTCGTTTCTGCGTATTAACTGACCTAACGGCAGCATGTAGAGATTGAACAGAAGAGGTCCCAGGATCGACCCCTGTGGTACTCCATATGATCTGAGACACAGTTTCCAATCTCCACAAAGTACTTCCTGTCCTCAAGGTAAGACCTAAACCAACTTAGGGCGGTGCCAGCGACTCCAACCCAGTCCTCTAATCTCTGTAAGAGGATCTCATGGTCGACGGTGTCAAAGGCAGCACTTAGATCTAACAAGATTAAGATTGAGACTTTGCCTGCGTCAGTGTTCAGCCGGATATCGTTTGTAACCTTAACAAGAGCAGTCTCAGTGCTGTGGTGGGGTCTAAAGCCGGACTGAAACATATCAAATGAGTTGTTGATTATAAGAAATCTAGTAAGCTGTTGGTAGACAACTTTCTCAAGGACTTTCCCCATAAATGGCAGATTTGAGATGGGACGATAGTTGTTAAGTACCGTAGCATCGAGACTGCTCTTTTTTAGCAGGGGCCTGATGACTGCAGTTTTCAGGGCCTTTGGGAATATTCCAGAATGAAGGGACATGTTTACTATCTGTGTGAGTGAAGGTAACAGACTGCTCAGAACAGACTTCAGAAATCTAGTGGGTAGTACATCCAAGCTGCATGTGGAGGAGCTCAAACTGGAGATTATCTCTTGGACAGTTTTATCATCTACAGGTGCAAAGTGAGTTAGCTCAGAGAGCCTTTCTGGCTGTTGGATGGTTATCTGTGGATTGGAGACAATGGCGTTTTTGATGCCTTGAACCTTGTCATTGAAAAAATTAGCAAACTCATTGCATTTACGTTTGGAAGTAAGCTCTAATGGCATTTGAACAGGGGGGTTTGTTAATCTATTAACTGTTGAGAACAGAACACGCAGATTGTTGCTGCAGCCTTCAATCATTTCAGAAAAATACCTTTCTCTCGTACTACGTAGCACCCGGTTAAACTCGCACAACTTATCTTTGAAGATCTCGTAATCAACCTGGAGGTTGGACTTGCGCCACTTCCGCTCGGCCCTCCGGCACTTTCTCTTTTGTGCCCTGACCGAGTCTGCTTTAGCCCACGGCGCCTTCTGCTTATTTTTCACTATTTTAACCTTCACAGGGGCAACGGTATCCAGAACATTCAAAACACTAGAGGTGACAGAGTTAAAAAGTTCATCTACAGTAGAATACGACGGTACGGTGGCTGAGTGGATAGCACTCTCGCCTCTCAGCAAGAAGGTCCTGGGTTAGAATCCCGGTCGGACCAGGGCCTTTCTGAGTGGAGTTTGCATGTTCTCCCCGTGTCTGCGTAGGTTTCCTCCGGGTACTCCGGTTTCCCCTACCACTAAAAATATGTCCAATAGTTCTGGCATGCGCTTCCTGTACTGGCGACCCCATCTCTGTGTGGAGTGAGAGACAAATGCCCAAAAATTAACAATTGTAAACTGCTTTGAGACTCAGATCTGCAGTGAAAAGGCGGTATATAAATAAAAACTTACTTACTTACTTACTTACGATGCATTCTCAAAGTTTATCATTCCCATAAATAGTTCACTCGTATTTTAATTTATGTGTCTTCTTCGTACAGTTGCAGAGTCCACTGGTGGTTTGTTAGTGAAACACATGTAAAAAAAAAACACAGAAATGATCCGAAAGAGCAACATCGACCACGTTTACATTTGAAATATTCACCCCCTTAGTAACTAACAGATCTAGAGTGTGCCCTCTGCTGTGGGTGGGGCCACTTACGTGCTGAGTGAGATCAAAGGATTCAAGTACAGAACTCAGCTCATTTGCATTTCTGTCATCAACATTATCCACATGAATATTAAAATCACCTGTAATAACCAAACTATCAAAATCTGTGCATACAACTGAAAGCAACTCGGTAAAATTATCAATAAAACTGTGACATGACTGCGGTGGCTTGTATAGGACAACGAAGAGTATTGGAGGAGATTGTTTTTGTTGTATTTTAAAAGACACATATTCAAATGACAAAAACTTCCCAAGAGACATTCTATGGGAGACAAAGTGGTCTCTAAAAATGGCAGCTAAGCCTCCTCCTTTTTGTTTTCCCGTATTTCAGATTCAAACTTGAAATTTGGTGGTGATGCTTCTATTAAAACTGCATTTCCTGAATTTTGGTCAAGCCAAGTTTCAGCCATGAACATAAGATCAAGATTATGAGAACAAATAAAATTATTGATTAAAAAAGACTTGTTACAAAGAGATCTGACATTAAGCGTAGCAAGTTTCAAAGTTTCAGTATCAGCGGTTGTGGTCGGCTGATTCTTACACGGAACAAGAATTAGATTTTCCAGATTAGACTGATTAACTCCAGATGTTTTTCTGTAATGTATTCTTTGTGTTATCACTAAGGGAATGGCACAGGTGGCTTCATGACAGGGCCCCAGCCGGGTCTCTCCTCTAACTAGACTGCCAGTGGCTGCGAAGCAGAGACCCTGTGCATCCTAGTGTTTAGAGAAAAGAGGGGAAGGGGAAGGCGGGGGAGGAGGATGGAGAGGTGGGTGGCTTTTGGGTGTTGAACGAGGGGGGCAGGGAGGTGGAGGGGTTTTTGGTGATGGGTTAGGGCCAGGGTGGGCTGAGGCAGAGGTTTTGGGTGTTGAACGAGGGGGAAGTGGGGGTGGAATGGTCATGAGGTTTGGGGAGGGACTGGCTGAGGTGGTTTTTGTAGGTGAATTGGAAACCCTAGGTGGTTTTGGGGGTACATATGGGGAGTGGTTTAGCATGTTGGACAGGACTCTAGATCTAGCTAATATGGGTGTGAGAGGAATAGTCTTCATCGCCGATTTTATTAGCCCTGCAGAGTGTTCAGGTAGGTCTAACAGTGAAGGCGGGGATGAAAAACAAAGGGACGTCTCCCCATTCTCTCTTGATGGAGTGGACGTGGCAGGGGGGACCCAAGACAGGTCCATGGGAGGTGGCGAGGGAGTCTTTGATGGAGGGGCAGGTGGTTGAGGAAACCCCAGCACAGGCCTGTCTGCTGTAGGCTGGGGTGAGATCCTTCGAGGTGGTGGAGGTGCAGTGACTTTTAGAGTCGGCTTCCTCCCTTTCGATGGCTGCACGCGCTGCGCAGGCTGAGGTCTCAGGGCAAAAGAAATGTTATCCATCAACACTTTTACTCCGTAAGTGTTCAGATGTGGCCCTTTCCCTTCAAAAAGCTCATGCCTATTCCAGAACAGATTAAAATTCTCAATGAAGGCAAGTCCTCTGCGTGAACATTCGTTGAGTAGGAAAGTATTTAGCTGATACAGACGACTGAATTTCATTTGCTTCCCGTCCACATTTGGTAGTGGGCCACTGATAACGATTGTTGCGTCCATTTTAGCAAGGTCGTCCAATAAGAGAGAGTAATCCCGTTTCAACTTTTCACTTGTGTTGTCATAGACGTCTACTGTCCCCACGTGGATCAACAATCTTTTTACCCCGCCGGTCTCAGACAGAAGCCTCGGAGCCAACCGCCTTATCTCATCCACTGTGGCAGAGTGTACTGAGTGAACCTTGAGATTACGCATGTTTACATGTCTTATCGCAGAATCCCCGATAAAGAGCGACTCAGCTGCATTTGACCTTGACTGTGACTGAGACTGGGACTGAGAGGCTACTGCTGATTCATCTTCCAAAAGTGGTGAAAAGCGGTTTCTTGTAATTAAAGATTTGCCTTGTTTGGGCTTGGCACCATATGTGTTCCAACAATTGTCTCTGTTGATTTTGGGAAATGAAATAGCGTCATCATAACTTACGTGCTGTCCATTTGGTCCATTTCCTTTCACTGGTATTGTTGTGTTCAGCCTCAATTCTGATTCAAGCACAAACATTCGGTCTTGAAGAAGTTTTAGCTCCTGTTTGAGTGAAAAACAGCCGTCGCAAAGTTTTGTTCTTTTTTCCCGTCCTCCCGACATGCTGTAAGTTAGGTAAATTCCACAAGTCTTGTGTTGAAGTTTGTAAAAAGGAGTAATCCTTGTTTTGTGGAATAAAAATGTAAGCAAAAATGATTAAAGGAGATAAAAAAGCAGCAAGCGAGGAGCAGCAAGAGAATGCGACTGCTCTGTCCAGAGCAGGAAGTTCTTTTAATAAAACATACTTTATTGCCCCCATAGGGAAATGTGTCCTCTGCATTTGACCCTTCTTTCAATGCCACTAGAGCAACCCGTCAGAAACAGAGGTCATTGTAGTGCCGCGCTTGGGGACATTTTTATTTTTTTGATTAGTCATATGTAGGGATGTAAATCGGCGACCGGTTAACCGGTGGTTGACCGTCACAGCGTTAACCGGCCAAAGCTGTCGGTTAAAAAAGAGAAAAAGGGGAGAGGGGAGGTCTCTTAATAACGCTATTTTAAGCCCTATTTGCACGGTGTGACGAGCGGGTCTGTATCTAGCTGTGTGCGCCCATGTATTATAAACTCCGGGACGACTCTCACGCCGCACGAGCCACATATGCACACACGCGCGCACACACACACACACACACTTTCCCCCTCTCCATACGTAACATCCACACGCATCATCTCTCCCCTCTGTTACCGTCAAAGTTGCACACTGGCGCGGGTCAGAACTACATTGGAGCTTATATTTACACACACACACATACATACACACACACATACACATACATACACACACACATACATACACACACACATACACACACACATACCGGTCTGTCGCGCTCCTCTGTGTCACGGAGCCCAAAGGATTCGCACAAATACGCGGCTCCAGTCAAACCACATGGAACATGTTTGTGTTTATGGTCCTCGGGATCAGCTCCACACACATCACTTGTATTTAAACTTTTGTGAAGACCTGTGAGACGCGTCTCGTCACTCGCTGCTCTGACCATGTAGTCGAGCCGTCGTTTGCTGCTAGAAAGTTTTGGTATTAACCCGCAGCACAGCAGAATGGGAAGATTAAAAAAGCAGTTCTCTGTGCGCGAAGGTGCCGGAGCTGTTGCGGGTTTGGGCGCCGCTGTCTCGGCTCTGATCCAGTAGAACGCTCAGCTGCACTTATGAAAAGTACGCAGCTCGAAATGGCTGTTATTTCAAAGAACGTGGACTATTTTAAACTACGCGGTTAACCGGTTTCAACCGGTTAATGAGGCTCGGTGGTCGGTCATGAAAATTCATAGTTTTTTACATCCCTAGTCATATGCTTTCCATTGTGTGAATTACAATGTGGCTGTATCATGCACTGAATCACCTCAGGTAGAAAAAAAACACTGTTAATAGGCCATAGCCCAAAAGACGGACATAAACACGTAACTTTACAAAAACTAACAAAATAATATCAAGAGTTTGGTTCCGATCCACTTTATTTTTTATAGCATATAAAAAAGTTTCCATAGAACTGCACTTATACTAATTTTGTATAAATTTCACACAAAAAATTAAAAATGTAAAATAAAAGATGATAAACGTATACGAATGAAAATGTGAACATGAGTAAAATGTATTATCAAAATATATAAATGTATAAAGAAAATATTATGATAAGAGACAGGATGTTTTTAACATTGGAGCAAACTGATTTAATCATATGCACATAATAGAACTAAACCATTCAAATTGCAAACGCTATACTGGATTGATAAATATACCCCTTAAATTGCAAAAAAATATGCCTTGTGATGCCTTGTGATGATAGGTTCAAATGAAAAATAAAAAACAGGCGACGTGACTTATCTTTTTTTGTATTTGTCATGCTTTATTCCCGGACACACAGGAGCGCCTGCTAATGAGCCTGTTGCCCAGAAACGTAGCTATGGAGATGAAAGAGGATTTCCTGAAGCCCCCAGAAAGGATCTTTCACAAAATCTACATCCAGCGCCACGACAACGTCAGGTAACATCACACACGCGCTACAGCCTCATTTGCATTGCAGCTTGTTCTGGCTGTTTGTGAGCGCTGCTGCTTTGGCCGATTATAGCATCGGCTGTATTTGCACAGAATGCCCCAGAGAAGATCCTCTAGTGACAGCCACAGTGTACAGGTCCAACCCAGCAGAGATATGAGTCTATACACGCTCACACTTTTCATAGGGCCCTCTTCAGCTACCTAATATTTTAAATGTTAGCCAATCATTAGGCTCCATGGCATGGGAAATCTCAAAATTAGTCTGTATTCCTCTTATTTCTAAAAAATATCAAATGCAGAACAAGTGTGAAAAAGCACGATCTCATAGAAAGTTGGTCTTTCTGCTGTTCCTGAGACAATCCCTCCACTTCACTCTGACTTAAAGAACTGTAAATTACTAAAGAAATTCTAGGTAGGATTTGAAATTGGATATTTCTCTATGCACTGATAATGAGAGTAAATACCGTGATTGCCGAACTATAAGCCTCTACTTTGGACTTTGCGGACTATAAAGCAACAATGTCAAACGATTCAAATATCGCTAAATGTCACTTGATTTGTTTTGAAAAGAGATTGAATGAAGCAAAAAGAAATTACTTGGATTGTCTAATATAACTGTAGGCTACTCAGTCTCTGAGTCTATATTAACGGCTCGTGCTCACGTTAAAAAAACACATTTAACTGACAGCTCTATGTAGAACACATTCCTGCTTCAGCGTGTTTATGTGAACAGCAGAGAGAGTCGACACAGGACTTCTGTATATTTGATCAGGACTATTGTTTTAGTAGGAATGTTATTGTTAAAATAGATTGGATTTACCAGAGTGCTTTAATCATCATTAAATCATGTTGTGTCCAGTGAAAAGCTTCAACTAAATAAAGTTTGGTTTTACTTTTCTCCATCAGCTGCTGGTTAAGTGTTATATTACAACATAAAAAAACGTTATTTCCAAATGTAGCTGCTGTGGTTTATATATAGGTGTGCTCAATAGTTCAGCCAATACGGGTAAGTAAGTAAGTAATCAGAGGCCAAACTACAGAGTCTCAGGTTCACAAAGAGCACAGCAAAAGTTGGAGGTTTCAATGATTTTGGAGGCCAGACATTTAAGGATATATTAGAAAAATGTATTGTGTTTTATGTAACTTTCCATTTTCTTCCATTTTCTTTTATACAAAAAACAAAACAAATGTAATGACATAAAAAGGAAATGTTTAGCTGTCTGTGTGTCCGGTTGTTTTACTGTAACAGTTGAACGAGACAAATGCTCAACACAAACACTCTGTGACATTACTTTACAGAGGCCTAATGCTTGGAGCAGAATAATTTCTTCTGATGTATTTGACAGGAAAATTGACCAATCAGAGAAATGCACGTCCCGTCTGTTTCAAAACACACACAGTGGTTCACATGCAAAAGAACAAACATGTCAGAGGACAATCTACAAGGACAGAACTCGACTGAAGAATGACATATGGTATTCGTGTCTCCCGCACAAGAGACAGGAACATGCTAATTTGACATATGTTGTGCATATTTTCGTTATCATTGCCCTCCCTGGCTCCTCTGACCACTGCCACCACCCAATGCCCGCACTTACAATTTTTTATTTCTGATGTGGGTGATTTTGCTTGAAGGTCTGTGGTCTGAGCACAGCGTTTAATGTGTCCAAGGGGCAGAGCACAGATCAATATGGTCAGACTTACAGCTGTGGTAACTTACTTCTAAACCACAACAATGCCAAACGGTGTGATATAATCCATCTAACTATAGTTCTTAGCTCTCAAAACAGTTTGGTTCTATCAGTCGTTTTCATGATTTTTTGCTTTTTTAGACAGAAATGTGAAAAAAGAAAGGACACATTCACTCAGCCAATCAGCTCTCAGCTCAAAGTGTCACAGGACTCATTCTTTCAAGAATGCAAAAGACACACATATTATGTAAAGTACAGTATGCAACAGAAGACTCTTTCTCTTGTGACAATCAAAGTGTGTCATGTTTGAGGGAAAAAAGTTAGTAACCCAAGCTTTAATACAGAAGAAAGCTGACTCTCAAGTTTCTTAAATAGTATACTTTTAGACCAATATAGAGATAGAGCAGATTTAACATGTACTAAATATTCAATAAGGAGATATACTTGTCATAACTGATCACTAGAGCAGACAGAAGCGTGTTTTTTCTACTTTATTAGTTTTATATAGAGCCTTTTTGGACTCACAAAGATGCTTCACATTACTCAATACTGGTGATAAAATAGTACTTTAGCCACAGCTGCCCTGGGGCACACTGACAGAAGTGAGGCAACCAGTATGTGCCATCGGCCGCTCCCACCACCACCAAGCATTTACACACACACACCAGACTCATTCTAGGCAATGTGGGTGAAGTGTCTTGCCTATGGACACAATTTTTTTTTGGCACTTTACACTTGCAGCCGCCCCACATTAAATTAAATGAATTTATCAGTTGTGTCCAGTCCTCTGATTTACAAATCTACATCATCATCTACAACAACAAAGAGAAACAGCAATATTTTAAAGTTTTGTTCTTTTTGACTGAAAACATGAAAATACAACTATATTACAAATTCAACGTATCATCCTTATCAATAAAACTGCAGACTCAGGTAGTTTGGCAGTGGCTTTTTGCTGACCCTATACAGACGATTGCCCCTCTCCCGGGTGTGTTTGCAGTCTGTTGGGGCTTTTGCAGCTGAGAGGCAGATTAGGGAGCGTATGGCGGAGGTGAGCAGGAGATCCCAGGCCTTTACGTAACTTCCTGGTTCCCTGCCAGGCTTCAGCTGTTTAAGGGTCTGTCTTAGGACTATACACCTCTCATTCGTGGTTAATGTACTCACCTTTTCCATCTTTTCCTGCAGCCACATGGGAGAGGTGTCGGTTCGTTTCGGCCGGGATTTTCTTTTACATAGATTTTTTTTTTTTCAAATCCAGTGTTATATATATCTACTTTGGCAATGTTCAAATCTAGGATGATAACGGGTCTATTTAGCTGTGCATATAACTGACTTATCTACCTTTAAGATAGAAATTTCACCAGCGTTTTGAAATATTTACTGTGT
Source organism: Knipowitschia caucasica (assembly GCA_964034765.1). Taxonomy (NCBI): domain Eukaryota; kingdom Metazoa; phylum Chordata; class Actinopteri; order Gobiiformes; family Gobiidae; genus Knipowitschia; species Knipowitschia caucasica. The sequence continues at coordinate 10,470,758 of OZ035836.1, forward strand.
ATTTTGTATAGATTTTTATTTTGCACTGAAATTTCTCATGTGCAATGGTATAATGTATTTTTTTTTATCTTATTTGTGGGCTATTGTGAAGCACTTGGGGTTGCCATCTGAATAAAATGTTAGAGAAAAGAAGCATATTTATAAAATGGACTGAAAACCATGATAATCCAAATGATCCCGGAGCCGTCAGTCCTGCTCCTGCGCTGTGTCCTCTACAGCTGTATTTTACAGTGTATGCATGGCTTTTGACAGCTGCAGCAGCGCGCACACCTACAGTTTTGATATCTCTGCGATAATACTTCAGCAATTGTCAGTCCAAGTGGTTGGATAAGTTTTACAGCCTTAAAACAAAGAGCTGCTACTTCAGATTTCACCTAGTATGGATACTGTTTAGAACGTAACTCATGTAATAAACGAGGGACCACTGTGTATTCAAATTTCCTGAGTGTTTCTCTTGTAGATGATCACATTTTAGAGAACACAATTGCGTCATGGGCCCTTTAAATAGTACCGCTCATTTCCCGTGTTAACGTGATGTCACTCGTGCTATAAGAGTAATGGGTCATTCAAACAATATGATTTCCCATTGAACTGAACAAGCGGGAAGCATCAGCAAAGTGATTATGGAGTTATATCGGCTACTTATGCAGTTCTCGAGGGTATGCTTACGATACAGTTACTTTGCCTGTTTTGCACTTCTTATAACAAAACCCTGACAAAACCTGTTAGTTTTGACGAATTAAAAAATGTGCTTACTCCAGCACTTTTTGTGGCGTGCACGAAACACAGACGCTGCCCTGCTTTTTGCACAGACCTGTATCTGTTTGGTCGCTGCTCACCTCCTTCTGCTCCCTGCATAAGGAGAGAGATCGAGGAGCGCTGTTTGCTCAGCCGCAGGATTAAGTTCCTGTAGGGGATTAAATGCAATGGAGACTACGCTTGGATTACGTAACCTCAGAAGAGTGTTGGTTAAATATGGACTCGTCTTCACCAAAATGCTCTGCAGCCTTCAGACGCTGTTAGTTTTATTGTACAATCTTACTCCAGTTGGAATCCCCATTGGAAATCTGCGATTAGTTCCCAAAAACCCTGCTGTTTTTAGAACCTAACCTACAAAGGAATAGCAGTAAACCCTTTTCAAAACAAGGTTAAACCACAGCGAATAAGAATAGTGCTATGTCACGTTATCGTATGATTTAATGTCAGTATAAATAAAGGTCCAAGGTAAATAGAAACTCATAAATCCAAACAACACGGGGAAGCAGGAAAACTGACAGACATGGACAGTGGACCAGCAACACAGGGTACATAGACACACATTAGAGAAGTATATGGACAAAAATGTAATGTACATTTTGTTTTATATACATTTTGTAGCCATGGCTGGCATGGGGCAGATGAAGAAGTGGGGCTACCTCTGTAATGATGCCGCCAGGCCTTCCACCCATTCTAGCACACCAGATTCATAATATGGGGCAGTCATGAAGAATGAGGGCTAAGGCCTGAGAACTGAAGAGGCTCCCAGGTGGGGAGGGGGTCAAAGCCCACAAGTTTTGATCCACTTTACTGACTTAGAACTCCCAGTCAACACATCTATATTTTAACTTTTTGCATAAAACGACTCCTCCTATATTACCCCAAGTAGACCCAATTAGTTTGAGTCAAAGGGTCTTGTGAGCCCGAGGAGGAGCTCCAGGACCCTCTGGAGGGATTTGCTCTAGGAACTGGAGAAGGTTTGCTTGGATAGGAATGTCTGGGAGTCTCTGCTGCTGCTTCACTCTGCAACTGCTGCAGCGGAAGCATCAATGGATGAAGGATGTTGTAAAAAGCATTAGTGTTTAGAGCATGCAAAGTGTATACGGAGTAAGTATATAGGTCAATTCTGACTATGGTAATCAAAGTTAGTTTTAAGTGATAGTAATAGTATTAGTATATAGTATTAGCAGTACAATACTACCAGAGGGGATGGAATACCCAGTTTGTTAAGTGTTGTATAATAACTTTTTAATTGGAGAATAATGAGTAAACTGTGATCAGTTGCACTGTGCTTTCACATTCCAATATTACACCATCATTTAGCACTTACCCTCGCACACGGACATTTGTTTCACATCTCTGCAAACTCTTTCATATCAAGCCATTTGTCAGAGTTTTTTATTTTAGTGTGTAGGCTCAATATTACTTTTATCAACAATTACTTTACGGAGATCATGATCATAATCCTGATTAGGGTGCATTTTGTCTGCAGTATTCTTAGAACACTCTGGTCTGTGATCATTTCAAGGGTAAAAGAAAGGAGAAAATAATCTGGATCATGGCTTTTTTGAGGCGTGAACGTGTAAATTGCTGGTCGTCATGGATACATGGACCCCACTGTTGGTCTGGTTCACTTTAACCGGTCCAATTCTGGTTCACTTGGGGCAAAAATGCATTATGTGGATGCAAAGGAAGGGTTCTCACCATCATCTGTACTTCTTAGCCGGTTTTCCCCACAAGTTTTGATCAACTTTACTGACTTAGAACTCCCACTCAACACAACTATAGACCTGGGGAAAACCTGTTAAGTACAGACGATGGGTGAGAAACCTTCCTTTGCTTTGACTAATCCCTGTACGACTGAGAGCTTACACAAATGTATTTGTGGATGGAAAACCAGAAAACAGTTGAACACACGACCACTCGTTACTCAAGTCATTTCATTGCATCTTTTGAAACAGGTCTGTAAAGCATTTTTCTCCAAGTGAAAATACTCAGCCCAGTTAAAGTGAACCAGACCAACAAGTGTGAACGTGTGTGTTTGTCCCAAAATCTTTATAACAACATCCACACAAAACTCTCAACACTTGTCTCTCAGCCAGAACATTATTAACTGTTTTTTGTTTTTCCTTGCACTTCAAATAGGAATAAAACCGCTTGGTAAATCATGAGGCAATTCTTCGTTTATCAAGACAGTCAAAATCTACTCAATTCAAGATACAGGACACATGTTAATTCACCATACACACACTGATGTTCAAAAGATAAAGTTCGGCTCTAAGATTGGAGGGAGACACACTGAGACAATGTATGGCACCACACTCATTTCCATTTTAAGAAACTAGGACAGACAATGACATAAATAGACACAAAATCGGTTCCATTTGGTACCCGGAATGTCCACGTCGACGGTCACACGCACAAACAAATCATTTTCTAGCATATCTTATTTTTTTCCGCAGTGTTCACCTTTACTGGTATTGACATTGCACTGCTCTGCAACTGTTCTCCGTGGCCGTTGCACAGAGGTTGGGAGTGGATTAGTGTAATTAGCTGATCGAGTGGTCCCTATCTGTGATGCAGGAGTGGAGCGAGGGACGAGAGAGACACATGTGGCTGCTGCACAAATCACAACAGCCTTTGTGTGAATAGATACTACTGGGAACACTGATGATGTGGTGTGATAAACAGCTATACGACAAGCAGACTCATTGTGTTTGTTTGTCTATTAGGCGCTCTTTCATAATTTGCAATGTTGAAATGATCTGTTAATTCAAGCAGATGCAAAGCGGCCCTTAAATAGTAACACAAAACGCTTGGCTGCACGTTCTCTCCTGTGAAATAAATGCCATACAGATGCATATGCAAGCTTCTGTGTCTCAGTGTTAGTCAAATTGTGGTGTGTAGGGTCTTGGTTTAGGCCTAATAGTATTTAAATAACAGACGCCTCACAGCAGGGGTCTCCAACCTGTTCGGGAGCTGCCAGTAGCTCTCCAGGCCCTTTCAGGTAGCTCCCCAAAAGGATTTAGATTATAACAAATGATCTTGAATGTTGAGTCAATACATGTATAAATATCGGGTTTTACAGTATTGTGATATATCTATGTGTTCTCTATGTTTTGTCCTAATTAATTACTTAGATTTTTTTAATTAAGACTGACAAAAGGAGTATCTCTCTGCCTCTGTTGTTGCATAAAGGTAGCTCTCCGATTAAAACAAAGTTGGAGACCCCTGCCTAACAGCATTCTTCACGATCTCTGAATCAGTCATCACCTCTCTCTTAAACCTTTCAAATACATGCATTCAGTTTCTCTCTCCTCTTGTAATCTCACCTTGTTGACAACATGCTGTGACAATAAATTAGTTCTTGCACATCACGGCTGTCAGGAATTGAACTGCAAACCGATGGCTCAGTGGGAAAGTGTGTCAACGACCAGAATGAGCCTAAATGATGGAGGCTCTGGTTGTATAACTTTAAACTCAAGCATTATCTTATTTATTTTACCTTTATTTAACCAGGAATGTCCCACTAAGATTTCACAATATCTTTATTTTTTTTATCAAGTTGAAGTTTTTGTTTAATTCATTATGGACATTTTTCAGTTACATTAAAAAGATGGCTGCGCGTGCCAGATTTAGTACCATGCTTCTTTCCATTATCTGACCAAGTTACTGATCTGTTGATTGGAAAGCTCACTCACAGTAAGAAGGCCTTTTATCATGTTTTTATATATTGTGGAAAATCAGTGTCCGCAGTGTTGCCAACTTAGCGACTTTGTCGCTAGATTTAGCGACTTTTCAGACCCCTATAGCGACTTTTTTTCAAAAAAGCGACTAGCGACAAATCTAGCGACTTTTTCTGGTGTTATTGGCGACTTATCTGGTGTTTTGGCGACTTATCTGGTGTTTTGGAGACTCGTGAAGCACGTATTGTTCTGCTGTCCTCAACGTGAGCCCCTCCCCCGTCCCAAAGCACTTACAGGCGGCCAGTCTCACAGTAGCCTTGCGCAGCAGTCCCAGCTACAGTCTATGGGCGGAGCAGAGAGAGAGGAGACTCAAAAGCACAGGAAGTTTTCAGTCTGCTGCAGACTGAACTTCAGCTCCACCACCACCACACATCCAAAGCTCCCCGGCCACTCCTACCGCCGCCACCCCCCACTACCCCCCACTCCATCCGCGGCAGCTCTGTCCGTGACTCTGTTTTCTCTCAGTAGTGGGTCACATTAAATCATTTGTTATGCCAAACTATGAAAAAAAAAAAAAACTTACAAAAATAAACCAAAGTAACTCTGCCAGAGTGTGTCTTTTGGGTCACTTTGCCGGTCCCAAGCCCGGATAAAGGAGGAGGGTTGGTTGTAGAGCTAGCAATTTCACCCTACATAACAATCTTTTGATTACATTTGCTGTTATAACATTTAACAATACAGGACAAAACTGATGTGTGTAATGTGGATCTAGACAAAGCATTAAAATCATTAAATGTTGTTAATGTTGAAATTATTTTTGTACATTTGTAGTTCTAAACATATTTAGGGTGTTTTTACTCACTTTTGTCTCTCCCACGACCTTATTCCTCTCTCCTACAGCGTCCGTTACAGTTATTTGCAAATGGCAAATTATGCAAATTAGGCGATGACGTCATTTAGCGACTTCTAGCGACTTTTGGGACAGCCAATAGCTACTTTCCTTACTGAGGAGTTGGCAACACTGAGTGTCCGTGCTGTCTACCATCACCAATGAAACATGTCTTCTGTCTGAATTAAAGACACGATTCCACACTCTTTCATCTTCTTCAATATACAATACATTTAGGAACATGCCAGACAATCGTTACCATCTCCTCTGAGAGACACTATCACTGTCTCGTCTTGTTCAATAGTGGAAAACATTGATATATGATACACTGATGAATCTGTAGTCGGCAGAATCAGGACTGTATAGTAGGGCTGGGCGATTAATCGATTTTAATCATTAATTCGAGTTTTACGTTTAGGGCGATTTCTTTTTTTAAAAATTCGATTTTTATTTTCTCCAGCGCAGAACTACAGCCCTAACGCGCTAACCGCGGGTCTATGGTGTTGAGCATTCATTTTGAAGCTAACCTAATGCTAACAGTCTCCCTCTGGCCTGATGCTCGCTCTCACAGTTGGTGCTGTTGCAATAACACTTCAAACGTTCAAGAATCAGACTTTATTTAATCGCCAAAACACACACACACACGCACGCAGGCTCCGGTCGCTATGTTCGTACGCCATGTTCGTACGCCACATCTTTCACGCTCTCTCACGCTTGTTATTCCAAAGCGCACTCCCGTGTCCGTGGCGCGCACACACTCGTGTCCCACTGAGCCGCTGCACTTTGGGGAAAGACACGTCTCACACATTGCTCTCATTGCTCTGATACAAACAACGTGTTCCCCGCTGTCCGTTATCTACAGTAGCTGCTACAGTAGCTGCTACAGTAGCTGTTAGCTACAGTAGCTGTTAGCTACAGTAGCTGCTACAGTAGCTGCTACAGTAGCTGTTAGCTACAGTAGCTGCTACAGTAGCTGCTACAGTAGCTGTTAGCTACAGTAGCTGTTAGCTACAGTAGCTGCTACAGTAGCTGTTAGCTACAGTAGCTGTTAGCTACAGTAGCTGCTACAGTAGCTGCTAGCTACAGCATCAGAATGTAAACAGGAAGCTCGCACAATGCGGGAGTCACTGAAGTTAGTATTAGCGCCACCAGCTGGGCCGAGCGTTGTACTACAGCACAGTTACTCAGGCACAGTTGAAAGAACAAGCATGAAAACCCGAGGAGGCTTTTGGAAAAGACTGTTACAACATTTCTATTTTGAGTAATCAGTTTTAAAAATGTGATATTTCATGTAAATAATGCATGTGTTTAATAGGATTGATATATTTGCGATGGGCCTTGTTTGTGTGATTTAAGTTATTTTGAAGGTGCATAGTGTCATTGTAAGTGAAGTTATTATAAAACTGTTAAGCTACATTTTCACTGTTTACAATGGCAGAGCCATCTCGTTTACAAGCATGTTTTAAGGCTTAATTCCTGTTACACTTATGCTCCATGGGGATTTAGATTGAACTGCATAAAGGAAAATCTATTTCTTTGTCAGTTGTAGTTTGTTTTTAAATAGAAAAAAATAAATCGATTAAAATCGAAAATCGGATTTGGTGTGAAAAAATCGGAGATTTTTTTTTTTTGCCATATCGCCCAGCCCTACTGTATAGTGACAAAATTTACGGTAGCATAGCTTAGTATATATGCAGAGACCCACTTATGTTTGCATAATATTTCACGGATCCAGGGATAAATCATCTTTGGAGGGGCTCTGTGGGTGGTTATGCCTCTCTGAGGTTCTCTACCAGAGGTCAGGGAGCTTCAGAGTTCTGTGCAGTATCTTTGTTGTTTCTAGAGCTGCACATTTCTGGGCCAAGATTTCTGAGGTTGCTCCAGGGATCTGTTGTAGCCACTCTTCCAGTTTGTGGGTCGCTGCCCATGTAGGGGTTAGGACTGGGGCTTGTCCTCCATGAATGTCCCTTCTCCAGCACCACCTCTGCAGCTCACCACTGTCATCCGTTTCTCTATACCTTGTTGCATATAGTTAACCAAGTAAACTATTGCATTCTTCATAATATTCAGCTAATGGATGATAGTCAATGTTGCTTTGGACAAGAAACATTGGTGATTTAGATATAAGTAAGTAATAAGTAAGTCATGTTTATTTATATAGCGCATTTTACAGACCAACCAAGGTCACCCAAAGCGCTTTACAATGTTCAGATGTTTTTGCAATCTCTCCAACACACTGGTGCATCAAAACCTCTGACCAAACACCATCCATTCACTCACTCATTACAGTCATACCTATTGTGCATGTTTTTAGTGGTAGGGGAAACCGGAGCACCTGGAGGAAACCTACACAGACAGGGGAGAACATGCAAAATCCACTCAGAAAGGCCCTGTTCCCATGTAATTACACCAAAGTTCATAAAAAAATAATGAGTTATGGTACATTAAGGTCACAGACTACAAGAGCTCTGACGGACTGAAGTGTACGTACTTAAAATATTCCAACAATTGTATTAATCTCATGACATGTGTGCATTTATCAAACAGATCATCTTTGTTGATGGCTATAAAGTCCAAATAACCTTATTTCATTCTGTTTTTTTAAATAGAATGCTTTTGCACCTCACATGAACATTTGGGTTTGCAATACCAAGACTCTTTTAGAATACCTACTTGAGTATATCACTACTTCAATACTTCAAAAAAACAGTCCTCTTCTTATGTCAGACACTAATATAATAATAATTCTCTCTTTTTTGTGTAATTTTGAAACGCGTGGGCTGCATTCATTTGTTCGCATCCAAAGAGATCTGGCGAGAGCAAAAAAGTTACAAGAAGAATTAAATGTTTGAGCTAAAATAGTTTTGGCCGGTGCGTGTTGGAAGAAATCAAGAGATAATGTGGGATTAAACAAGTGGACATGTGTTGTGTGGGCTGATCAGATCTAATAATTGTTTTCCAAGTTCATTGCTCTATTGTTGGATCCTGCTTTCCTCCACCTACATCACTTAGACATTCTTGGATTCCCTTGAATTAACATACATGGTTTAGTTGTCAATTCAAAATAATAATCTAGTGGAGGCAGAGGAGAGCGTTTGACAAGCAATGGAAATAGTAGTGAAATTGTGTATTGGAGTAAAAGTACAGTTACATGACAAAAGATGTGTCCTGTATGTACTATAAATGTACCGGAGATGCTCTGTCGATAGATTTCACCTTGTTTATATGATTTCATTATGAAGATGCGTATGTTTAAACAGATCAATTGGAGGTCAACATTAGACATAATTGTAATATGTTGTGTGATGCCATGTTACTGTTGAAAATGTAACTAAATAACTACATACATAAATCAATAAATACATAATCTTTGACACCCACGGACAATTACATTTTTATCTTCAAGAAAAGTGGGAGTGGACTGTTGGCAGTGGAAATGGGGATTGTCGGAGCAGTGCTCACTTGAATGCAGGCGATTAAAGATGAATAAAATACATACTTATAGGTATATTAAAGGATTTTTGCCAATTTTTCCACATAATAAATGACAATTAGGGAGACCAAGAGTGTGCATGATCCATCCAAAAAAAGAAAGTCCTCCTATATACCTTCCAATTCCAATTTCAATTCTTCATATGTCTAAATTTTTCAACATAAATACAGCATTTCCCATATTTCTTAGACTTTTGCTGTTGTGATTATACTGTATATCTAATGTCCCCTGATAGCCCAATATAGCGGTCGTCAAACTGAGTGGTGGTCTTTCTGAGAGGAGTTTGCATGTCCTCCCTGTATCTGCGAGGCTTCCCTCCGGTGCTTCAGTTTCGTATACCATCACTGTAAAGTCGTGTGCAATAGACATGAGCTGTCGAATACTGTCACATCTCTTTAATGGCAGCAGAATACAAAAAACATGTCTTTAAAAAGCCGTGAGACCATTACCTCTGATTGGGATGACAACTGTGAAGACATTTTGCAGTTCATCCATGTAGAATGTCAGTTTGGGCAGACGGCGGCCGCTGCGTGGGCATAGAGAGAGAGAGAGAGAAAGAGAGAGAGAGAGAGGGTGAGAGAGAGAGAGGATGAGAGAGAGAGAGAGAGAGAGAGAAAGAGAGAGAGAGAGAGAGAGAGACAGAGAGAGGGCGAGAGAGAGGGAGAGAGAGAGAGAGGGCGAGAGAGAGAGAGAGAGGGCGAGAGAGAGAGAAGAGAGAGAGAGGGTGAGAGAGAGAGAAGAGAGAGAGAGGGTGAGAGAGAGAGAGAGAGAGCAAGATAGAGAGAGAGAGAGAGAGAGGTGACTAATGCCATTCACACCCTGCTATGGGCCACAGCACTCTGGGAAGAAGAACCAGACAACTCATCGCTCATGGACGTGGAGGAGGATTTAACACATGTCTGATATGAGAACAAATATCTTTTCTTTTCTTTTCTTTTATTCATTAATTGTAGCAGAAATTATACATTATATATCTTATAATATTTACATTCCTTAGTTACTAGAGTGCGCTTACAGTTTATACATGCATGCACATGTATATATAGTAGCTCAGTTGGTAGAGTGTTGGCCTTTGAGCCAAAAGGTCATGGGTTCGAGCCCAACTCAAGACTTTCGCCATCGACTCCCACTGATGTCTGCTGTCGTTGTGACCTTGGACAAGACCCTTAACCTCTGGGAACACCAGGTGCCACAGTGGGGCGGCTGCGGCTGTAAAGTGCCAAACCTCCGTTGTGTCCTTAGGCAAGACACTTCACCCCCATTGCCCAGAATGAGTCTGGTGTGTGTGTGAATGGTAGGTGGTGGTCGGAGGGGCCGATGGCCGATGCTTCTGTCAGTGTGCCCCAGGGCAGCTGTGGCTACAGTAGTAGCTTATCACCACTGTGTTTGGAGTGAATGAATAATCCCACATGTAATGCGTCTTTGAGTGTCCAGAAAAGCGCTATATAAAACTGATGCATTATTATTAAATACTAATATTTATTTCAATTTACAGTTTCTCAACTCAAAATTGAGTGGGGAATAGTTTTTAATGTTCTTAATAAATGTTTTAGCTTTTTAGCAGCTCACAGAATTATAAGCCAGGACTAAAGCTGATACAGTCAAAGATCTAAAATCAGACATATATTCTTTTTCTATTGCTTTTAAGTTTTTGTCTGGTTTAGGCCTTTCTCAATGTTAAAGCTGATATCTAACTTTCAAGCCATTACCGAGAAACTAGTTTGATACATTTTGAAACAGGAAATGTCAACCAGCAAACAACCTGTTTGCTCATGTTGGACGTGTATGTAATATAATGAAACGGACAAATAAATACATTTTATGACACTGTCCATCACTAGTTTTTCACACATGCATTTTTACTCGTGTTATAACTCTCAGACAATCAGCTCTCAGTCCAGGTTTTTGTGGCAAATACAGAACATGCTCCTCTGTGAATTCCAGTCTTGGCAGTAACTTATGGTAGCTTCAGACATGGGTTTGGGAAAGAGTAATTTTTAACCTCAAAATTATACCTTTAACTCTGTATAGACGATAGCATTTTTTTGAGAAATTAATTGTGATAGAGGATCACTTATCATAACTTATCATTACTTAACATAACACATAGGAAAACATGATATACAAAAAATGTAGGTAGAGATTTGTGGGATGCCAAGTGTAAAGTGTGCTGGATTTTGAAGCTTGTGTGCTACTTCTTCTACTTCTGTGCCTAAAGGGTTAACTTAAGGAGCTGGCATGAGCCGGGAAGTCCTTAAAATCCATAACTCTATACCATGCTCTGGAGTTTCACAAAGCAATAAGCAGTTCTCTGTCTGACTGTCAAAAACGGCATCGCACTTGCCCACTTCCCCCGTGTCCAAATATGGAAACCTCCGTCTACATTAAACCCGACCGTCTTTCCCAATGTTTGCATTATGCATGACGTAACCATCACCACTCACATACATTTTTTATATCGAAGAATGAGAATGATATGTTTGTTTTGGGAAGACACAGACTGCACTTTCGGGGGATAAAAAGCAGGTTTAAAAAAAGGCCTTAAATAAATCAGAGCTGGACATAAACTGCTTTGGATGCGCAGAGAGCAGAATGACCTTATCCCGTGTTGTCCGCGGACGTCAAAGGGCAGACCCGCTCCTTGGACAGTGACAGCCCCTTGTGATGGCTGTGTTTTTAGCCCCCAGCCCGCTCTCTCCGGCAGGACGCGGCTCCACCTTTATCCCCGTGAGAATGATCGCACTTCTATTTTTAAGTCTCTCTGCTTGAACGCTCTGCAGCTCACTCTCAATACAACGGGCCCATTTGAGTTTCCATCAGAGAGCGTCATTCATTAGGATATATGCTTGTGTGGGAGAGTATTTTTCATCTCGGTTATACTTGGGAGGTGTTTTTTTTTTTTTACTGCGGGGTTTGTTCAGTTTGTGTGTCTAGCTTGAGCAAGACTAGTATTTTCTTTTTAATATTTGGGGTTGTGAGGAATTGATCACATTGGTGGAGCTGGAATGGTTGCCCTTGTACCTCAAATAAAAAGTATGTATGAAGCATTGTTAACATTTGCCTAAAAGTATATGAGATAAAATGAAAAAAAAACCCAAATTAAAGTTTCTGCTCAAGAACCAACCAACTTTATTCTACAAGACAAAATTAACTTTCCTAAACTTGGGACCCAAATTACAGGACTGAAAATAAGATGTAATTTAAATAAATAAAAACAAGATCCAGGGTAACAATAAAACACAAAAAGCGACAAGCCAGGAACCAACAAAAAAGTGGACAGACAATGGACGGACAAGTGGGGAAAAGCACAGGGTATAAACGCACAGAGGGACTTTAGGGCGCAACAATTACAGAGACAGGAAGGAAAACTCAAAAAGGCAAGACGACAGATGTGTCAGAATAAAACAAAAGTTAAAAATGAAACTCCAGCCCTTGACAAATTTGACTTAATTTGAAACATGTCTCCATTATTTGTATTCAAACAAAAGAGATTCAATAGCTTACGGTTATGTGACATCACAACACTCCGAAAAGCCTATAGTAAATATGTGGTGGACGACAGCAAAAAAAAATCTTACCTAAAAATCTTAAATCAGATTTTTTGTGTTAGATTAGACCTGATTTATCTGTTGTTCCGGGGCCAATCCACATGAAACAAACTGTCAAAAAGTTCCACATACAGTACTCTTTGTCAGTACATGCCAACAATGGTCTATTAATTTTCTCATAAAGGTAAAACAAGTAAAGAAATGGCTCTAGTTTAGTTAAATTGTATCTTAATTGGAACACATTTTCACTGCCTTAAAACAAGATTTGCCAATGGGACAAAGCAAAATGATCTTGTTTTAAAAATATACAAGAAATGTCTCCCTTGGAATGAGAAAAAAAGCAATAGTTCTTGATAAGAGACTAAATGCCTTTGTCCCATTGGCATATCTTGTTTAAAGACAGTCAGAATGTACTCAAATTGAGCTAAAACACACACAATTATTACCTGATATTTAATTATTATCTGCTGGGTATTATACGTATTCCATATATACAGTACTCATATTGATCTCCTGTCTGTCTCCTGTCTGTCTCCTGCAGCATCCTGTTTGCAGACATCGTGGGCTTCACCAGCCTCGCCTCCCAGTGCACGGCCCAAGAGCTGGTCAAACTCCTCAATGAGCTGTTTGGGAAATTTGATGAGCTCGCCACGGTGAGTTTGAAGCCGAAATTGCCGTCACAGTCGATTTGTCCTTTTTTTCTCTCTCTCTCTTCCCTCGTGCTATGCTATTGTCCAGGCTTATAGGGCACATGCCACGCTAGCAGCAGCTTAGCATGATGTCACAGAGGATCCTCAAGCCAATATGATGTCTAATATGATTATCTCCTGCTTCATTTGAGGAAGTTGACAGACCTCTGTAATCTGGGTCAGATTTGTGCACAGCTAAAACACGTCTGTCGTTTCGGGTACGTGCAAAGATCTGAATGCAGACTCGAACCACAGCTGAAACCCCCTGGAAATCTTTTTAATTCATCTTCAAATGTGAAACCAATATATGATGGAGACCCTTATAGACTAAGACCATGACATACACTGCAAAAAGTGATGAACAATTGCTCAAATTTGGCTAAATATATCTTGTTTTGAGAACATTGTGACTGCCTTAAAACAAGATTTGCCAACCGGACAAGCAAAATTATCTTGTTTTATAAAGATTCATGAAATGTCTCCCCTGGAATGAGAATATAAAGCTACTGTTCTTGAAAAAGGCCGAAATTGCTTTGTCCCATTGGCAAATCTTGTTTTAAGACAGTCAGAATGTACACAAATTAATACAGAAATACTCGGTCCAAGCTATTACTTTCTCATATTGGATAATCTTATACCAAGCCTTTGTTTTCTTATCATTTTTATTATGGCTTACAGTGAATCTTTCAAAATATTCAACATTTTCAGACGTTTAATTTGGAGGTTTTACAAGCTGTGAGCCATAATTATCAGCATTACAAAAAAATAAAAGGCTTGGTATTTCTCACTCTGTGTCTAATGCACCTCTCATGGACTTGTAAATGGACTTTTGAACAATACTCTAGTTTATAATACTGTATGAGCCAGTTCCTGTATTAGTTTGAACAAGACAAAAGATTTTAACTCTCCATCTGTCAATATTTGTTGATTCTTTGTGATTACAACAGCAAAAATTCCCTCGGCTTTAACTGTGAATTTTGCCACTCGTGTTTGCCAAGGCTTTCAAACACAACACTGTAACACCGCAAAAGTTTTGAGTCCAACTTTTCCGCAGCAGTGTGTTGGTCTGACGTGACTGGAGTTGGCCCGCTGCAGGACGGGAGAAGGTTGTGCCTCTGTTTATGTAATCAGTCCTCTCTTACTTACACTCGGCCCATGACATGCCCTTCAAATCCACTAATCCAGGATTACAACTCACTCTTTTTGCTTTCATAGAAGGTTTCATGCTTCTTTGAGATCTCTCCACTGCACGCTTGTTTACATAGGAAAGCTTAATGTTCGGAAACAATGAAATATGTTTTAATATTAAACGGATTTCTTCTTCTCTGACGTCAGGTATTGTGTGTTTGTGGAGGATCGGTTATCTGTGCGTGTTTACAGAGTATGGGTCTGATATGTCAGAAATACATCTTCTTACTGTATGTAAAAGAATCTTTAAGTAATAGATAGTATTTATTTATTTCTTACAACATTTCATAGAATATAAAATGTTCAGCTCAAGAGTCACATCGGCACATTTCAATTAAAGTGATTGTCTGGAGTTTGTCAGAGAGACAGAGAGGTGCTTGATTTGAAGAAAACGATGCAAGCTCCTCCCCCTTCCTTTCTGATTGGTCTATACCTACGTTTCCGTAACACTTTGAAATGTTAATCTGAGAACACATTATACATATACATTATTAATTCACATGCACGGAGGTTTTCCGAATGATTTTTTAACGTTTTAATGAAAAGAATAACGTTTTTATGCACAAAAAAAGCGATTGCGGCAAACCAGGAAGTGCTATTATCATGAATTGCACATTATAGGACACATCTGCAGAGGATCTGATTATGGATATAAGTTCAGTATATAAATGAGTCCCTCAGCGCGGATGTTCAGAATTCTTTGTTCAGATTTCATGTAGTTCCAGAGCCTAATAGAGGCTTGATTCGGAGGCTCCGCGAAAACAAACAACTGGGCATGAGCAGCTACGAGCATCAGCGCTGATGATTGACAGCCCTTGGCATGACTCGATTGGTTAACCTCGACGGCACCGTGGATTCTAAGCTATAACTAAGAGAAAGGAAGGCGGGACTTGCCCGTTATATTAGAATGAATAAAATGACTTATTTTATATCAACATTTAAGGCCAGGAGGTCAATTTAACACATTTCCTATTTGTAATTCATTTAGAGTTACAGACTATCACTTTAAACACTAGTCTCCCTGTGGCAGCATTGATATAATAACGATAATAATAACAGAAAAAAACATTGTTATTTGTACAGCACTTTTCCAAACCAATTTTTTTTTGTGGTCCTTTGGATAGACACGTTTGCTGCGAGCCATGTTCAGTACTCCAAATGTATACGCTGATGTTACTTCTTTTGGGGGGCGTGGTCAGGTTGTCCCATTCCATAATGTGGTTATTTCTCTTGTAGTGATCTGAAATCTGAAAATCTGAAATCTTTCTTGTTTCTTTTCGGCCCTAGTGCGTCTCAACTTTTCACACTCCTTTTGATGTTTTTTGCATTGAATTTCATATAATGTGTTGCATCACTTGTATACCCAAAGGACTCTACACCAACAGTAGTCAAAGATTGCTGTTAGGATTGACTGCTGCGCCAGAATGGGGTCTGTAAGGCCTCTGATGTATGCTCATGTGACTGAGATTCTGTGCCTTCTGGCGGAGATGGTCAGTTTTCTAAAAATGAGCAACAAAAGTGCACAAAAATAAGAGGAAACCATCCATCACAAGCAGAGGGCAGCAGGAGCACAGAAGGTGCACAGAATGATGCAAAAACAAAGCTTTAATCCATCGCCACAATGATACAAATGTTCACAATACTCTACTCTGATCGGACAATAGCGGAAAACATTACAAAAAACGTTTCTAAGCAGGTTTGTAGGTGGTACGCTGGCTGAGGGGTTCACCTCCAGATGGGGCCTTTCTGAGAGGGGTCTCCCTGTGTTTGCGTAGGTTTTCTCCGGTTGCTCCAATTGCCCCTACCACTAATAACGTATACAAATGTTCTCTCTGGGTCAGGACTCAACCCGGAAAAAGAGAGTGGGAAATCTCAGTGGGACTTTTCTGGTTCAAGAATATAATAGATACTAATAAATAGTCACTATAGTAGTAACTATGCATTTTGAAAGTATTCTTCCCAACGCAGCTCTTTCAATTGGATTTTATTCATTTTTTTGCCAAGCTTGTGCATTGAATTATTGTAGTGTCTGTGTAACACAATATATAGCCATACATATACCTTACAGAGCTCATATTTACCACTTTTTTCTCCCAGTCCCATCTCCGTAGGCAATCGATAAGAACAAAGTTAACAATAATGATAGAAATGCAATTTGGTAGCAGTCAAAGATATATAGGTAATTGAAAAAAAAATATACAATTGCTAGGTTGTATAACAAATTAACTGTCACAGAAAAAAATCAGGGAACATTCAAACTCATTGTGAAGAATCTTGTAGTTCTGATCCAAACGTGTCACCAAATGTTGTGCCGGTGCTTTGGCCACATTCGGGCAGGAAGAGGCAGGATGTGGTCAGAACCTCCTCTCCTCCTCGTGCACACACTCGCCCCCGCACCACCTGTCCACTCTCCGGGCCACGACAACCGGCCAAGGAATCCACCAGCCTCCTCCCCCTTCCCTCCACCGCTGATGTTTCATTTCACACAACAGAGATCTAAAAGCAGAAGTTATTAGCGCGTCAGGATGCTAATACTTACAAAATGGCTCTTTGAGAAACATGAAGAGAGCTGATGAGAATTCAAATACTTTTACAGGCAATTGATAAGTGTGGGATGTTGGAGTACGCAGGAAATTGTGGAAAAATCCATCAATCATGACTTTTATATTGAAGCGACCGAGTAGAATAGAACTGAAAGTGAAAAGAAAAAGATTGATTTAGCATCTGCCAATTTCACAACCATCACTTGTAGATGATTCATTCAGATGCTACGGAGTGGGTGGGGCTTCTATGCTTCCGGAAGTAAACATTTTCATTCCAAATCCCTATAAAGATAACACGTATATTATTCTATAACTATTATGTATTATTTTGTGGCTATTATTATTATTATGATTATTATCATTTTTACGCAGAGAATGTCTTCATATTATTTTTTATTATTATTATTATCATTATTATTATTGTATTATTACTATATTAAATTATGATTATTTTTTCATATTTTTTTAATTATATTTTATACTGATTCTATATTTTTTCGGCAGAGGATGTCTTTATTTGAGCATTCTGTCTCAATATTTAAAAGAAACATCTAAAACGATTCATGTGTTCTTTGTGCTTTTGTTCAGTGGAACCTAACTGAACTGATTGGACTGTTGTGAGTAAGGTGCAAGTGCAATCTTAACCACCGCAAAAGGCTTTTAAGATTCTAAATGTCTTAATTTTACACATTTCTATCAATGTTTAAAGAACCCATAGTAGTAGTAAGTAATGTTTATTTATATACCGCCTTTCACAGACCAGAGTCACAAAGCACTTTACAATTGTGGGCCTTTGTCTCTCACTCCACACAGAGATGGGAGCGGGGTCGCCAGTACAGGAGGCACATGCCAGGACTATTGTACATGTTCTTAGTGGTAGGGGAAACCGGAGCACCCGGAGGAAACCTACGCAGATGCAGGGAGAACATGCAAACATGCCCATGCATTTTAACCACTTGAATTTGAAAACTGCTGCTTTGAATTACAATTATACTGGTTAGTTTATGACCACAACATTTATACATTATTTATTTTCTAATGAGTTCATAAAAATGCGTATTACTACATACTAGTTGTATTATAATCCGTAATTTCATTGAAAACTTGAGCTCATTGATTCAGCTGTATTTTAATTCAGGCCGTAAAAAGTGCTAAGTAGAGACTTTAGCGTGACGCCCGTTCTCCTCCAATCACAGAACGAGGCTGCGTCCTCTAGCCTCTACAGCGCTGCTAAACACAGTATGTTAGAAGAACTGGCTATAACTCCTCTTGCTGTAACTGAATACACAGCAAAACAGCCCAAACGACACAACAGTGAGGAAGAGAAGAGGGAACCAAAGAGAAAAAATGATCAAAGAAGAAATCAAGCCCCGGGTGAGCATAGCTAGCTTACATCGTATCCTCTGGAGAGACTTGTCTATGGGAGAGACCTGCGGGACCGCCTCGGACTATCTATGCTCGGACCACATTCGGACGCAGAACTAGTGGTAATCTTTCAGTTATATATTTTGTTAGCAGTGCGTTGCTTTTGAACCATTTCATCAGTGATTGTTGTACAGCTTACAAGAAGTTGCGCTCATGCTTATGTAAGTATCAGATCACAAATAAAACTAGATGGCTCCGTGTTATGAGAGCGTAGGGGAAATGAGAAGCCATTGAGCGAGTTGGGGGGCGGTGCTAAACATTCAAACCATGCAGAAACGGGTATAGCTCCTTTAAGTACAATTTTACATTTTAGTTATGTTTATTATGGCTAGAGCACTGTGGATAACATGTAGCTAGTCAGTCTACGGGGATATTTTATTTATGGGGATTTTGAATGGGAAATCTGAATCCAAAACCCTGCCCACTTTGCAGCTCTATAGCAGCTTGGTAAATTACAAATGGGTCCTAAATAGATGTTTTCTTGTTAAATGTCAAAACTGTATTGTCAGCTTAGG
This sequence comes from Knipowitschia caucasica, assembly GCA_964034765.1. NCBI lineage: Eukaryota > Metazoa > Chordata > Actinopteri > Gobiiformes > Gobiidae > Knipowitschia > Knipowitschia caucasica. The sequence goes on from OZ035836.1 coordinate 10,489,490, forward strand.
GTGCTTGTAGTTTTTGCTTGCATTTTTCCTTCATAATGTCATGCTCAAACTTTGGGGTGACTTCTAGATAAAAAACAAAACAAAACAAAAAACAAACAATAATTCTATCTATTCTTTTGTTATCTTTCATAACTTACGAGTTTGTCTGTGCAGGACCTTTTTTGTCGATATCAAATGGAAAGAAACAGGATTTAATACCATATCAAAGAAACACAAACCACCATGGATTGATTCTATAACACTACAGTCCATTCTTTCACCTTTGTTCTTTGTCATGGTTAGTTCTGATTGCAATAGTGACGGTCCACTTTGTAACTTTCATGTCCACAATGCGTCTATTCAAACAAGGCCAGATGAAAGAAATAGGCAAAAGGAAATGTCCGTTAATTCCAATATGGACACAAAGGGTTTTAATACAGGCTTTAACAGCAGCCTCCGTAGACAAGCTCCAATGGACATCTGTTTTCTTATGCCGAATCTATTTTTTCATACATTTTCTTCCGCTATATCCGTTCCCGGGTCGTGTGGTCAGCTGTCTATAAGCAGAGACGCCCAGACTTCCCCGTTCCACACACACTTCTTCTGGCTGATCCTGGGGAATCTAGGGAGACATCCAGGTGGTATACTAAGTTAAGTTTGGGTATACTTTGGAGCAGGGGTCCCCAACCTGTGGCTCGGGACCAGTAGCTCGTCACCCTCAGGTAGCTCCCCCAAAGGAATCTAGTAACACGAGTCACTACATAACTATTTTAACTATACAACTTTTCATTAATGCAGGGATACTATACTTTACTGGTATATGAATGTGTTTTCTCCATGACTTTTTTGTACTTATTATATAGACTACAATTGTATTACAACGGCTAAAAGGAGTAGCTCTTGGCCATTTCTGTTTTATAAAGGTAGCTCTCCAATCAAAAAATGTTCTCTGCATTTGACCCATCCTTCTTTCATTGTATCTGTGAACTTATGCTTTCGGTCCTTATCCAAACCTCATGACCACGGCTGGAAACGTAAATTAACTGATCAAAAGCTTCGCTAATAACATTTGAATATTTTCTTTGCTATTGTTTAAGCATCTGAGACCTGTCTTTATGGCGCATTCTCGCGGTAACTTTGAATGGATTTTTCTAATGTGTAAGGTTTTATGGTATACTTTGTCCTCTGCAGTTCAGTCAATGCAACCTGTCAGGAGCAGTGGTCGCAGCAGAGCCGGGCCAAGTCGTTTCCAATATAAAGGCTGAATAATTTATGCAAAAAAGCAAATTGATGTCACGAAGATGCATTAGCCAGATATTCTTCTCCTTCTCCTCCCCTCTCCTCTTCTTCTTTTCTCCTCTCCCCTTTCATCTACTCTCTCTACTTCTTATCTCCTCTCTTCTTCTCTCCTCTCCTCTCCTCTCTCTACCACTCATCTTCCGTCCTCTCCTTCTTCTCCTCTCTCCTACCATCTCTTCTTCTCTCCTCTCCTCTACTCTCTTCTCTTCCCTCTCCTCCTTCTTTTCTCATCTCCCCTCTCCTCCCCTCTCTTCCCCTCTCCTCTCCTCTCTCTACATCTCATCTTATCTCCTCTCCACCTTCTTCTCCCCTCTCCTATCCTCTCTTCTCCTCTCCTCCTCTCTACTCTCTTCTCTTCTCTACCCTGACCTCTCTTCTCCTCCCCTCCCCTCCCCTCTACTCTTCCCACTTCTCCTCCCTCTGCTTTTTCTTCTCTCCCCTCCTCCCTCTCCTCCCTGTTTTTCCTCTCTTCTCCTCTCCTCCCCTCTTTTCTCTCCTCTCCTCTCCTCCTCTCCACCTTTATCCTCTTCTCTCTTCCCTGTTCTTTCCTCTCCTCTCTTCTCCACCCTGTCCTCTCTTCTCCTCCTTCTCCTCTCTTCTCTTCTCTTCTCCTCTCTCTCTTCTCTTCTCATCTGCTCCCTGTTCTTTCCTCTCCTCTCTTCTCCTCCCTCTGCTCTCTTACTCTCTCATCTCCTTCTCTATTCACCTCTTGTCTCATCTCCTCTTTTATCCTCTCCTACCTGTTCTTTCCTCTCCTCTCCTCTCTTCTCCTCCCTGTCCTCCTCTCTTCTTTTCCCTCTGCTCTCTTCTCCTCCCCTCCTCCACTGCTGCTGCTGCTGCTGCTGGTGTGATTGACAGGCCGCCTGTCTCTCCTGCGCTCACTTCCTCTCATGTTTCCATTTTTAGGAGCCTAATGTCTTTTTCAACTCCGACTTCCGTGTTAGTCTCTCTTCCGTGCCCCCGCTCTAAAAGCTGGGATGGCAGAATGTGCTGATATCTGTGTTTGTCTAATAATAATTGTGGTGAGTTTGTGATTTGTCCTGATTGTGTTAGAACGTGGCAGAGAAACTTGCAAATGTTTCGTTCATTTTGCAAAACTGACACAGCGTCATCATATCTTTCAAATGAACTTTTATCAAGAGAAAAAGGGTTGGTGTGATTCTGATTGAAATCATTATCAAAATACAATTATTTCATGTAGTAATACTGTACTTCATGAATGTTTTACTATTTACCGCACATGGACAGTGGATGGCCAAGTTTGTTGATAAGGTGAAGTGTGTTTGTGACAATACTGGCAACATGTTTTTTTTTTGTTTTTTTTTCGAACCAATACATTTTTACATTTATCAATATAATATCACTGTATTTTGGCAATCAACCCGCAGCATACATTTAATGGTTTAAAAAAAAAGGTACAGCTTGTTACACATAATAATTGTGGCCATACCAGTCAGATATATAACTATATAGGGCAGGGCCTGGTTAGTACTGTGATGGGAGACCTCTAGTAAACACAAGGTGCCACAGTGGGGCGGCTGTAAAGTGCCAAAATGTTGTTGTGTCCTTAGGCAAGACACTTCACCCACATGAATGAGTCTGGTCTCTGTGAATGGCTGGTGGTGGTCAGAGGGGTCAATGGCATATACTGGTTGCCCCAGGGCAGATGAGGCTGCAGTGGTACTTTATCACCACCATGTATGGACTGAAAGAATATTAACACGTGAAGCATCTTTGAGTGTCCTGAAAAGCGCTATATAAAATTGATTATTGTTATTATAACTTGTCAAATGTTGCGATGACTGAAAAACGCTGTCTCATGAGCAGGTGCACGGATCACTGCCGAATCGCCCGTCCTCATCACTGTGGATCCAGACTAAGCCTAAAACAAACATGGCAGCCTGGCTTGTTGACAATGGATGAAACTTGTACAAAACTAGCGAATAAATAATGTTGACAGTTTTCACAGCAATTATACTGCGTAGCTTTGTGCCCATGCGTCTTTATGCTAATGAGCCTACAGACGGCATACAATGGGGAAGGAGTCACATGGAGGAGGTAATCCAGCTCGGGTTCTGAATCAGATCCTAAGCCGTGGCAGAGATTAGCGCAGGAGGAGCGCAGGGTGGGAGGGTATGAGGACCAGGGCTTTCCCTCAGGAGCAGAATCGATACATGTGTCACCTTTATCCTCTGTCCTCGAAGAACCTGCCCAGGTCAGGAGGCCACAAGGGCTTAAGACCAATTTCTATGTAAGTGTGATCTGGGAATGAGTTTGGATGTCAGCACTATTTATAGCTCTGTTCTCTAAGTGTGGATTTGATCTCGGGTTAATTCATTCTATACTGTATGATCCACAAAGGGTATTACTGGGATATAGACAAATCAGTAGGTAACCTTCTTCTTCTCTATTTTAAATTTAATTCATAAATGACACTACTACTACTACTTTGTAATAACAAGAAACTTGAATCATATCTATTCTAATTTTGAGTTCCTTACTCAGAATAAATGCATAATATGCCAGAGTAGCACATATTAAGTTACAAGCTTTCATTGAGTATTAACTCCTGATTCATTTAAAAAAGCAATTAGTCCCTATGAATTTCTGTGAAGTAAGTAAGTAAGTAATGTTTATTTACAATATATAGCCAAATTTGCAGAAAAAGTTCACCCTAAGCGCTTTACATTGTTCCGAAATCAGATAATTTTCCATTCTCTCCACACGGTGATGACGGAAGCGAGACACACACAGGCGCATCAAAGCCCCATTCAATCACTCATTTCATTCAGACCTATTGGACATGTTCTTAGTGGTATAGGGGAAACCGGAGCACCAAGAGGAAACCTACGTAGACACGGGGAGAACATGTAACCTCGACTTAGAAAGGCCATATTCCGACTAGGATTCAAACCCAGGTCCTTTTTGCTGAGAACCAGGACCTCTCAGCCACCGTGCCGCAAGAACAGTCTAAGGGCCACATGGACATGTAAATCAGGCCGAATGTAGCTCTCGGGCCGCACGTTGCCTAGGTCTGCTCCACGCTGCAGGCCGCAGATAGAACGTGCCGGGCATTGTGTAGTGATATGCTCCTGCTCACTCCCAGGCCTCCCTCGGTAAAAATAGAGCATCCATCTTGTCTTGAGCCCACGACGTGTATAATTATGAGTCTTTGTGTTCCTCACATGCATGGCCAGTGATCCTATTACCTCCATAGAAACCGAAAAGGCCGATGAGACGATGTCCGTACTAAAGCGCATCTCCTTGGTGAAATGAATGTGTTGCTCATAGCCTCTCATAATGGTTTCTATTTGTGAGCGTGTTTTTTTGGCCCGTCGAATTGTGTTGTGTTAAACCACTCGGGAGCCGAAAGTGAGAGCGATCAGAGTCTGGAGACTGGAGGAGACACTGTGGATGAGGCGACAAACATGGAGCATCTTTCCAGAGGCCAATAGTAAAAATGAAACTATTTTTTTCCATATACAGTTTGTACACCGGGGCTTATCAATCAATCAATCAACGTTTATTTGTAGAGCGCCTTTCCTACACAAGGCAACGCAAAGCGCTTCACATCCCCTATCACATCATGCATAAATCAAACACATTAAGAGCACAAGATATATTAAAAACATTAAAAATAAAATCACAAAAATTAAAAACCTTTAAACATTAAAATCACAGATGGGACTAAAATCATAAATAGTCACAGTGCATTAAAAAGATTAAAGATAAAAACAAAGATGAAAAGATAAAATCATTCAGTTGTATATGCGCAGCTAAACAGAATTGTTTTGAGCCTAGATTTAAAAGATGCCAGAGTAGACGCCTGTCTCACATTCTCAGGAAGACGGTTCCAGACTCTAGCCGCATGAATCTGAAATGCAGTTTGCCCATGTCTAGTACCGACTCTGGGCACTAACAGGAGTCCAGTCCCTGTGCTCCTCAGAGTCCGGGTCGGTTCATATGGCACAAACATGTCATGGATGTACCTTGGCGCGAGACCATGGAGAGACTTGTACACAAGTAAAGCTGCTTTGAAGTCTATTCTCTGAGGAACAGGAAGCCAGTGCAGAGACCTGAGAACTGGACTAATGTGGTCGTACTTCCTAGTTCTGGTCAGGACTCGAGCTGCTGCATGTTGAATGTACTGCAGCTGTTTTACAGCCTGTTTGGACAGACCTGTGAGCAGGCCATTGCAATAGTCTAACCGACTGGAGACAAAAGCGTGTATAAGAGTCTCCAAGTCTGCCTTAGACACTATGTTTTTAATTTTAGCAATGTTTTTTAGGTGGTAATAAGCTGCTGATGTTACAGATTTTATGTGGCTTTTGAAATTTAAGTCTGAGTCCATTATCAACTCCTAGATTTCTGACCTGATTTGAGGGTTGTAGAGAGAGAGCCTGGAGGTGACAAATAACGCTCTCTCTTTGTTTCTGGGGTCCGAAAACAATTATTTCAGTTTTGTCGGTGTTTAGTTGGAGAAAGTTATTTTGCATCCAATCACCGATTTGCTGGACACAGTGAAGGAGCGAGTCCACTGGTTCATGCTCTCCTGCTGTCAGGGACACATAGACCTGAGTATCGTCAGCGTAATTGTGATAAGAGACATTATTACTGTGAATCAACTGACCTAGAGGCAACATGTAAATATTAAACAGAAGAGGACCCAGGATTGACCCCTGTGGCACTCCGCAGGTCAGGGCCAAGTGGTCTGAGGTACAGTTTTCGATCTCCACAAAAAACTTTCTGTCTTGTAAATAGGACCTAAACCAGCTTAGGGCGGTGCCAGCAACACCAACCCAGTCCTCAAGTCTCTGAATGAGGATGCCATGATCAATAGTGTCAAAAGCAGCACTTAAATCTAACAGAAAAAGGACTGAGACTTTTCCTGCGTCAGTGTTTAGTTTGATGTCATTTGTTACCTTTATTAGCGCGGTCTCAGTGCTGTGGTGGGGTCTAAACCCTGACTGGAACATATCATAAGCGTTATTGATTATTAAAAATTCTGTAAGTTGTTTATAGGCAACTTTTTCTAGAATTTTTCCCATGAAAGGCAGATTTGAAATGGGCCGATAATTTTTGAGTGCCAGGGCTTACTTACCGTAAATTCCGGTCAATAAGCCGCTGATTTTCTCCTGCACTTTGAAGAATGTGGCGTATGCTAGGATGAAAGATGATTTTGAGTTTTTTGTTCAATATTACAATATATTACAATATTAAAAAAAAATTGTTTTTGTTTTTTTTTTAGCTATTAGCATTTGGGTGAAGCCAATTTTTTGTTGAATAAGCATCTTTTCTATTTATAGCGACAACAGAAACTACACGAGTGACCCTGTTTAGAAGTTTAACACATCTATGACAGCTCGGAGTCTTATGTGGAGTTGTGGATGCGGTTCTCAAACTTCTCTGATGATTAAAGCTGCTCATTCTTCTTGGATTAACGCTGCTAGTTCCTGTAAATTCCTGGACCGCCTTGTATGAACTACGTTTTGAGTTCTCCACAAGTCGGCTCAATTACATACATATTTTGAAAATAAAAAACCATGTTAATTTGACGATAAATAGCTTCCTACAACCTGATAATGAGAAAAAAAGTATTATCATTGAAAATTAAGGCAAAACAATGAAATCTATGTAAACAATTAAGCACATGTAAATAATATCATAAGTACAAAAATGCTAAGACATTTCTGTTCAACAAACCGTCATTATTACACAGACTAATGATCAAACAGGATCCATATTCACAGAAGGCACAATAGTGTGTCTCAACAGTAGAAGACGACAGCAGATACTTTTGTCTGCTCCTTTCATTTCAATGTGCTTTTCAGACTATTGTCCCCAAAAAGAAATTCTTCTCCGCACAGGCACAAAGCTGGTTTGACATACACATGAGGACAAAGGCATATTGCATACGACACATTACACTAAAATAGACTGCACTTAGCAAAGTCTGTTATTGAAATGGAATCTCTGATGGGATCAAACTTCTCCAAAACCCAGGCCCTCTGTACTTCACTGTCCGGTGCTTTAGTCCAGAAAGCAGAGGGTTGAGGAAAGGGAAAAGAGAGAGAGCCGAGAACGGTCCTATTTTCTTTTCTTTTTTTGTTGGGTGATAGCTGTAGAGAGACTTTGAGACTTTGGTCTGGTTTTTAACAGAGAGAATAACAAAAGAAAGACAGGTGGAAAAACTTTTCAATGTGGCAATTTTGCATTTCCTGGTTAGCAATCTCTTTCTGAGATAGTCTCGTTTGATTTACTTTGATTTGAGGAACCAGTTGAGGTGGCCCTGGCATCTGTTTTGTATCTGTTTGCTTCCCTGGGGAGGTGTTCCAGGCACGTCCCGCCAGGTGGAGACTCAGGGGAAGACCCAGGACCCGCTGGAGGGACTTTGTCTCTCAGCTGGCCTGGGAATGCCTCAGGATTCCCCCGGATGAGCTGGAGGAAGTGAGGGTGGAGAGGGAAGTCTATAGCATCTCTGCTTGGACTTCTGTCCCCGCGACCCGGCAACCGATAAAGCAGAAGAAAATGGATGGATGGATGAATCTGACTGACTGGGAAATGTTATACTTTCAGAATGCTGGAAGCCCGATAAATTGTGTTGTCGTTTATGGATTCTGCTTTACACAATACAGTGTGGTTTAGTTTTGAAATTATACTGTATATTATAATTTTTTCATGGAATATGCTTTATTGTTAGAGCTCGGTGTAAGAGGGTAATGAGCACGGCCACATTCAGAAAATGTATTGCCAAGAATATTAGCTGTAGGCAAAAATCCAAACACTATTTACATATCCTTTTATCGTAGAAAAGAAAGTGTGCCAAGTGGGGTATCCTTTCAAAACTCAGTCTTTACTGTCGTGTAAATGGCTTGAGATGCTTGGTTAGGGAGGCAAAGTGGGCGGGTTGTTTGGCTATTAATAACAGATAAAAACAATGTCACAGTATGTCCTTAATCTGCAATATATTACATGCCAAAATAGTAAATAAGAAAAAAAGAATACAGATGTAACAGGGCGTACTGCTGCTATATTGCGGAGGTGACTTAAAGTTAAGCAAAACATGGATTAATGGTCTTGTTTATAATGCTCTATTGAATCCTGTGACTTAATAAATCAACTGAAATTAAATGCCAGGCTTCTGTTTATCAATGACAAATTAGCCTATACACACACGCGCGGCTACTTTGTTCTCTCGATTAACGTAGAAAAATGTGTCTTTCTTTACAGGAGAACCACTGCAGGAGGATTAAAATCTTGGGCGACTGTTACTACTGCGTTTCTGGACTGACTCAACCCAAAACCGACCACGCCCACTGCTGTGTGGAGATGGGACTGGACATGATCGATACCATCACGTGAGTAGTCAGGTTTAGTTTGGTTTCATACTAATGTTATGATTGGTTTCTATAGGTTTTAAATGAAAATGGAGACTATTTCAGAGAATGTTTTGTAGGGGAACAATCTGCTGCCGGAATAACATGTGTGCTGTTAATGCCATCTGACACAGGACATTTAGATCAACAGAAGGCAGAACAGACAAGGCAGAATGTGTAATGTTTGATTCCATGCAACAAAAAACATTAAAGAAACCCCTCAAAATGTAATTCTAAATGGTTATATAGACTTTTTGGATATTTCACCATTTATAAAGACGCAGTAGGGTAGAAGGACTGCAGTAATGATCCAGGACTTTTAATCAACATTTATGGACATTGGTCATCTGCCCCTTATGGACCAATGGCTCCATGAGTTTTTTATAGTTCCATTTCCTGTGGTCGAACTGTTTTGAATCGACAACTTTGTAAAGTTCTCCGAGATAACTACTGTTATGATTTAGGGCTTTACAAAAAATACATTGAATTGAATTGAATTGACCTATCATTTTGATTCTGTGGTTTTTAGCACCGCGGGAGTTGTGTGGTCCCAGTTTGATTCATGTTATAGCTCTTATTTATTTTACATTTTGAATGAGTTTTTAGATAAGATAAGATAGCCTTTATTCGTTTCGCAGTGGGGAAATTTCAGTGTCATCGTTGCGCACATTACAGCAGAGAAAGAAGGAAATAAGAGCACTCAGATTGCACACATCAAATTGAGTCTATTATTTAAGATAATAGACTATATAATTAAAATAAGAATAAAATAAAATAAACTCTGGGGCTATGATTGCACTTGGTTCAGAAGTATTTACAGATGTCTATATTCTCGTTGTACATTCTCGTTGTACAGCCTGACAGCAGCAGGCTGAACAACGAGAATTTGTATTTATGGTTTTTAATTAGAACTGCTTTGGTTGTAATGTTGTTGTGGTCTTGTGTGCAACACTTGTTTAAATGTTCTATATAATTAAAGTGGATTGGAAAGTATTACGACCCGGATAGATAGATACTTCATTGACATTCAGGTGTCCAGCAGCCGAAACACATCCATCCACGCAAACATCGATTGATGATTAAATGTAAAAGTTACCCACAGTATTAATAAAGTGCGTGGACAGATCTGTTGTACAGTCTTACGTCCCGGCAGAATTCCCAGATTTTTTCAAACGTTCCGTCCGGCAGTGCAGTGAGAGGAGCCTGTTGCCACGGTTACTCCTCTGAGCAGCCATAGTGTCATACAGAACAGATGTCATATATTGTGTGTATATTTGCCCTTTATCTTTTATTAATTTATTACTATTTTTTATTAATTATTATCGCACCTAATTCCAAGTTTGTGACTTCCTGTTCACAGGTAATAAAATGAAGAGGAAGCATTATTAGGCTTGGATTAATAACCAGACTGATACTAAGCCGGCTCTGTTCACATTTATTAAGTAAATTATTAAGTCATCTTTATTTATATTGTGCATTTCACAGATCAAGGTTAAATGAATGAATTATTAAAAAAATGAGAAAATAACCATATATTAAAAAATAAATAACATAGAATAAAAAACAATACTGAAGTCCATCTTATATATTTTTTAATTTGTACATTGTTTGAAGAAAGGGGCAGGCAACGTAAGATTTTTTTCTTCTTTCTGCTCCGGTTCCTTTGTGTGACAAGACGAAAATTGTTTGAAATGTAACTGTAAGTATGTGATGTATTGTCATGTCCACAATTTGAATAAATAAATAAATAAATGTATTCTTTTACTGTAGATATTTCAGAGGACTTAACAAAACCGTTGAATTCACCAACACAGATCAGAGAATCAAACAGTATAAAACACAAGAAATAAGATGTAAACAAAACACATAGAGCCATTGGTCCATAAGGGGCAGATGACCAATGTCCATAAATGTTGATAAAAGTCCATAAATGTTATCTGATTGTGAATGCGTATGTGCCGCACAGGGCCGTTGCAGAGGCCACGGAGGTGAACCTGAACATGCGGGTGGGTCTCCACACGGGCCGGGTGCTGTGCGGGGTGCTGGGCCTCAGGAAGTGGCAGTACGACGTGTGGTCCAACGACGTCACTCTGGCCAACGTGATGGAGGCAGGAGGACTCCCGGGGTCAGTGCTCACATCACAACTGACATGTTCAGTCTCTTCCAATTATAGTGGACGTCGAGAATGGATTTGTAAAGCTCTTTATAAACCGCATTTTCTCCATTTCCTCCTATTCCTCAGAACTGCCATCTCGACCACTCAGTAGAGATGCACCATAATATTACTGTATTGACTTTATGATAAACTCATCAGTATAATGTCAACATGCAAACATTGTCAGAACAAGGCCTGAATCAAGCTGTTCTTTCTCCTAAAGCCGTCACAATTACAATCCAACTTGTATGTATGTTTGTATGTATGTAAGTATGTATGTAAGTATGTAAGTATGTATGTAAGTATGTATGTATGTATGTAAGTGTGTATGTATGTATGTATGTTTGTATGTATGTTTGTATGTATGTAAGTATGTATGTAAGTATGTATGTATGTATGTATGTATGTATGTATGTAAGTATGTATGTAAGTATGTATGTAAGTATGTATGTATGTATGTATGTAAGTATGTATGTAAGTATGTATGTAAGTATGTATGTAAGTATGTATGTATGTATGTATGTGTGGATGTACACTATGTAAGTATGTATGTACAGTATGTATGTATGTATGTAAGTATATATCTATGTATGGATGGATGGATTTTTATATATGTATATATGTATGTATGTATGTATGTATGTAAGTATATATGTATGTAAGGATGGATATTTATGTATGTATGTATGTATGTATGTATTTATTTAACTATACATTTATTTATTTGATAGGGACAAGTGTACATAATCAACATGTGTAACACTACAATATTCATTGCCAACGCTAATTTGCCACGTCTCCCTAGATTATGATGTGTTGCCAGAATCTTGGAACACATGTAACTCCCTAGCACTGGTAACTGATGAAATCCACCTTCTGGGATTAGATAGAAATGGGACAAACGGTGTGAACTATGTATGACTACCTATGTGTGGTACATTTTTTTGAGTGTGAATTTTGTCATTTAAAAAAAGGAAAAACAATAGAGCCAAAAACAAGCTTTTTCATCTCACAAACTGGCAACACAAACAAGAAATGCATTCTGCTCTCTGATTGGATAATCTGATTGAAACTTGTAAACATAGATATTATAGACGTCATGTGATGGATTGATCGTCTGATTTTATTAATTCTAGCAGAAATTATAAATTCATGTCTATTGTGTTTTTTTGATAACTCCACTTTAAACTGTTCATCAGAAAAGGTCCAATACAATTTTACATATGACCTGTTTTCTGAGGACACATTAAAAGACTACTTACCGTCCCTTTACGTTTGAGGTCTCAGTTGAACTATAAAAGAATAATCCATGGGTGTCAAAGCCAGTATAGACAGTGTTCCGTATTAAGTTATATGTGGTGTTTTGTTATAGGAAAGTCCACATTACCAAAACCACGCTGGAGTGCCTGAACGGAGACTATGAGGTGGAACCAGGAAACGGACACGAACGAAACGCCTTCCTCCAGAAACATGACATTGAGACTTTTTTTATAGTGCCATCTCATCGACGGAAGGTACGCATTACAACTGTGCCCTCTCTTTGGGAATCATGGTTAGGTTTATCATGAGGTTTGTTGGAACGCTCACTTCAATAAACTGACAGTAGAGACCTTATGATTTAATAATTTAATAATTTAATGCATACCCTTTGAGACCTGCATGTTACTAACCATTGAAGAGGACTTTTGGTTATGAATTCTTGGGATAAATTACATGTTTTCTTCTAAACAGCTGTCAGACAAGAGCACTAGAAAATGTTTAAAATGTGTATCAATTTTTACAATGTTATATTATTTACAAGATTTATGTGGATGTTATGACAGTATAGACTTCAAACTGTATATTTGAGTGACGGGTAGGATTTTTCTTCTTCCTACTCCTTGGTTCATTGAGATGTAATGCTGTGGTTCTCAACTGGTGGATGAAAACACAAATGTAGGTTGTAAGTAACAAGCAAAAAAGTAATCTTGTAAGAAGCAATAATCTTCTTGAAAGAAAAATGCCCTAATTTAAAAAAATTAAATGTATTAAATATATTTCATAATATATTAAAAAGTAGTATATAGTATATTAAGAAAAAAAATCTTAATCATTTGCATATGAACTATTTATAACATATTTCAAGATGTAGTGTTTAAATCTATTTCCATGATCCATTAAATGTGTTAAAAGTTTTCTTTCTAATGCTTATAGATTAACATTATACAATATTTGTATGTATTATTTATGTATTAAATCCAGTTTTTATTTGGGAATTGCAGGTTGGCATTTTTTTTCTTGTCAGGAGCGCTGGGGTGTACCATCTCAGGCACACGGTAGTCTTGCACAGTTTTTCCAATGTGGTTTTACTGCAAATGACAAAAAAAATTCTTGAATCTTGGTCCTGATATCCCTCCAGTTGAGAACCATTGATGTAATGTTTACCACACTTATGTTACTCGCACCTGAAACATAATTTATTAGTAATAGAAAATGTTTCCTACACATTATTACTTGCCTTTTCAAGTAAAACAACACTCACAAGGCAACAAGACACAAAACCCTCGATTTTACATAATACGTCTTCTTTAAGCATGAAAAACTTCTTCACTGAGCATCGCCACCTCCAGGCTTGTTGGAAACCAAGCTTGAAGACAGAATAAACACGAACTCCCCTTTAGGGCTCGTATCAGACGCGTCCGGTCGAACACATCCGCAGATGCAGCACACGTATGTCAGCGTGCCGCATGCATCTAATGGACAGATGTGCCACAGCAGCTGGAAGGGAATTTCAGTCTTGTGCCTGGCTGTAGTCTCCGCCGCTGAGCTTTCCCTTAGCTTCCTCTTACGTAACAGCCAGTCCGTATATATACACTGCAAAAAATGATAAAATATGAGGTTGTAATTGCTTGAATTGAGTGGTTTTTATCTTAATTTGAGGACATTCTGACTGCCGTAAAACAAGATTTGTCAATGGTTCAAAGCCATATATTTCAAGAACTGTTACTGTATTTTCTCATTTCAAGGGAGACATTTCTTTACAAGATAATTTTGCTTGTCCCATTGGCAAATTTCAGTTTCAAGGCCGTTAAAATGTACTAAAATTGATTTGAAATTTGAGCCATTTTGGACTTATTTTTCATCACTTTTTGCAGGGTGTAGTCTCAGCCGCTGAGCTTTCCCTTAGCTTCCTCTTACGTAACAACAGCGAGTCCGTATATATAAGTAACCCTTGTTAAAACCTGTAACATCTCAGTGTTTTTGATAAGACTGTCCTAATCCTCTTAATGGCGCTGATGGTTAGGCTTCATCAAAGGCACGGCTCAGAGAAGCTAAGCTAAGCTGAATAGGCCGCTCCGCACTTCACTAGTGGCTTTAATTATTCCTGCCTTGGGACTATATCACACATGCTCAACCTACACATGCAATACACCGCTAAGCTTAAGTTGCTGCTTCTATAACCTCGCCCTTTTGACCGCAAAATATCATGACGCATATTTGCTTCTGAGCCTGGTCAGCTGCAAACCAGTATTCATTTGATCAAAGTGGGCGGGCTTTATGCAGGGATTTTTAAATTTCATGATTGGCTATTTTATGTATGTACTGTGTATGTGATATGGACTGTGACAAGTTAAAATGAAATAAAATCCAAATAATTTAGTAATTGGATGAATCGTTTTGTGAACCTTACATAGACTTAAACATAATAGAGAAGAGGTTATATATTGTATTTTTTATATTAATTTTAAGCATGTGTATACAAAGAAAATGCATTTTAATATGATTTCTTAGCACATATTTGAAAAGGAGTGGGTATAAACTAATTTACTCCCATCACTTTTTCTCAAAATATTGTTTTGATTCTTAAATGACTGCAGAATGAAAGCTTTTTTTTTATTCAAATAACCCAATGTGTCACAGGTCATCTCCATGAAGGTGAACTCCAGGGGTATCACTTGAGCTGTGGTTTGGTCAAATAAAAAAATAAAAAAATCCCATATATACTGACCTCCTGGGAACAAAACTCAGTTATCAAAATCTAGGTGTTTAGGTAATGACATTGCTATCTTATAATTGTCTGGTATACAAGAACCAAATAACCTAATACACCTAATATAGAAGTGTACCTTAATAAACTATCAACAATAATCACAATTACAGCCCTATACAGTATGTGATCAAAATTACTATCAATTACTTTTTACCGGAATGGATTTTTTGCATAGAAAATAGCTGTTGTGGCTGGCCAGGTCGTAGCCCTTATGCCCAGCTGTACAATTGTGCAATAGGGGAAAAATGCATTTATAAATAGGTGACATGCTATTCTACTTATTCAACATTTGCCGTTGCATGCTTGTACCGTGCTATCTGTGCAAAGTCAAGAGTGTGTAGGGCTACTTCTTATACCCTTACATAATGCTATATCATCGTGTGTGGGGTATCATGACTTAATCCTTGTTCCCATTTCTATCCGGTGACAGATATTCCCTGGATTGATTCTTTCGGACATAAAGCCCGCCAAAAAGATGAAGTTCAAAACTGTCTGCTACTTACTAGTGCAGCTTATGCACTGCAGGAAGATGTTCAAGGCTGAGATTCCCTTCTCCAATGTCATGAACTGCGAGGACGGGGATAAGGTACACTGTGTGACCTGTGTGTTGTGTTGTCGTGTCTGTGTGTGTCCCTGTCATTTGTGCTCAACTAAAGCCAGTGAGAAAGCGTTCACTGTAGCCCTTTCAGAAGTGCTTTTTTTGGATTATTTCACAGTGAGTATGTGGTGTATGCAAACAACATGAATAAATGATGAGATTTTCTAATGCGATTTTTCAATTAACCAATTCACTGATCATTCTTCGCTTATAGAGTCCTTTCTGAATGACTTCTACATATATTTAACTTGGTAAATCTCATTATACTGTGAAATAAACAGTGGACTCCTATACGTTTGTTGTAGTTGGGTCATAAATAACATTGTTTCTCTTTTACATAATTCTATACATAATAATTTTTTGATTGTGGTCCTGTCTTTTTCACTTTTCTGTTTGAAAAAGCTGATTCAAAAATGTGAAAGAGGCCAAAAATACATGCGTGTAAAACCCAATGAAATAGCTAGGAACTAGTGACATAGTTCTTTGTGTATTTTCAAAGTTAGGTACTCCAGCTTTAACGATCATAAAATGACACAAGGAGGAACAAATCAAGACCAAAATACAGCTATTATAGAAGTTTTAGTAGCTTCAGTAGCTCAGTATGAATATGATATAAAACACATTCAAAAGTCATGAAAAAACAGACTAAAATTAAGTGTGGTCTTGTTCAATAAAATGCATATAGTCATCTCAGAAGTCTTGTTGTTATAGTCAATACCTAAATGTAGCAGTGTTGCATTGTCTATTCAGAGGTGTATACTTCTGCTACAAGAGCTGAATAAAGCAGGAGACGGACGATCGGTGAATATTTTTGTGTCCCATGCTACAATACACACAACAAATAGGCAGGATTCCACATCTCTGCCCCGCTGCTCCACTGCATCCATAATAACATAGAGACTGGAAGGAAATACGAAGAGCACAAGGAAAAACATCTACAATACGGCCATATCTAAAAATAACATTACGTACAATAACTTTGAGTTTGGTTGTTCTTTTTGTGTATATTTTAGGGATTACCAATATTACGGATTACCAGATACAGTATATGTCCACAATACCTTGTTTCACCCTAGGCGGCGCTCTAACAATATACAAATACATACATTGGCCACAATCACTAAATAGGCCGTGGAGTTAAACGCACTTGAAAAAAGTACTTAAAGTAGCAACTTGAAATCCTGGACTGTACATTTGTAAGAATTCTCCCGACACTGATTATAACACATTCCAGGCAAAACAACATTCAGATGGACCCGAACGAAAAGCGAATCCTTCAGGAACACTTTAATGACACCGCCCCAACTCAACACTAACTTGTTTTTAGTGCCGTAGTTTAAACAATAAAACAAAGTGCTTGCACATACACTTAGTGGGCGCAAGATAAAAAGGCTGTCACTATAGCCAGCCTGGTGTGCTCAGTAATGAAGATAAATGGGAAGAGAATGTGGTCATTTGAAAGTATAATGAACCACATAACTTTGGTATTGACTCATAGGCTTTGTCTAAGAAAATACTTGTGTCGAACGTTTTATGTGACCTTGTGTTACAGTTACACAAGCTGTTTCATTTGGAAGGAGTTCATTTGTATCATTACTAAAGGCAGTAGTCTGAATGACTTTGATGCAGAATAAAATGCCTCTAAAATAGGAACAAATCATAAACTGGAATCAAGAATTAATGTAGCATTTAAGATACCGTAGAGACATAAAACACACATCTGCCCCTCAACATGTGAAAATATGCACTTTTCTACGTCCTAAAGGGAATACATACTAAGTTTAAGCTTAAGTTTCTTGCCGTGAACAACTCTCTCAACTCCTTATACTGGGGAAACTTGTGAAATTAGAATATCGTTAAAAAATTCATTTATTTTTGTGATTCAACTAAGAATGTTGAATCAAAATATAATATAGACTCATTCCATGCAAAGACACATATGTCAAGTTTTTGTTTTTATTGTCCTTTGTATAATTATGGCTTACTGGTCCTTTTCTCAGAATTTTCTGTTTTATTTTTCTCATTTTGTGTGTAATAAGTCTCTTAACTTAGTTTCACATTGTAAATTGGATTACAGAAGTAAATGGACTTTTGAACGATATCCAGATTTTCAGAGTTTCGCTTGTATAAGTATTCTTGCCCCATTTTTATGTATATAGTTAAATAAAATTATCTGAAATCAAGACAATTTGTTTGATAATCCAATACATAGGGAAGACCTCACTTATACCTCATGCGGTATCAATAACACTGACATTGTATCATTATTATGTCTGAAAGGAAGTAAGTACGACATTAAGCTTATACAGTAGATGGTTTATTGCCGACCTTTTGTACACGTGTCCTTATCAAATAGAATAAATAAAATAAATAAAATAAAAAAATAAAAAAATAAATTAAATGCATTAAATAAATGTAATTAAAACAAAATGAATATAAACCTGCTTCTTCTGACCGTAATATGCCACACTAGCATCAGTTCTCTTCCCCTGACTTGCCTTGTGTGTCTTTCCAGCGGAGGGCCATGCGCACCGCTCCACAAAAGCTGCGGAACCGTTCCAACACCAACCAGACCACAGTGATCCAGAGCAGCCCCCGGACCCGCGTCAACCGCTACATCGGGCGGCTGATCGAGGCCCGGCAAACCGAGTCTGATACGGCCGACCTCAACGTGCTCACCCTCATGTACAAGTGCTCCGATCGAGAGCAAAGGGTGAGGGAGCGGAGGAGGCTGAGTGTGATGAAGGCAATGTGTAAGTGCAGACTTTAGAGAACTAATGCAATGGGAATATGTTTGTGTGTATTGCAGTACCATCAACTCCCTGATGAGTACTTTACCAGCGCTGTCGTGGTCTCTCTGGTTCTAGCTGCCTTGTTTGGCCTTGTCTACCTGCTCATTATACCACAGTGAGTTGAAATAAATAATAATGTTGAATTAATATATATGCTCTGTGTAATTTTGGGATGATAGAATTGGTTTAAAAATGCACTTTTCTGGACACCAAAAGTAAATTACGGTAGCTACCGCAGAACATACACATACACATGCACGCGTACACACACAAACATATATCTACAGACACACACACTGGATTCAAACTACTCAATGTGGGTGACATGTCATGTTGATCTATATCAGGTATGTCAAAGTCGAATACATCCAAAAAACATATTTGCTACAAGCCGAGGGCCGGACTGGTTCAATGTTTTTAAAATATATTAAAATGATTGCATATAACTTATTGAACCAAGATCTATAACATTGTTCCATATTTTATTTAATCCTTAAATTAATCCAATATTTTTGTTGTGCACTGTCGCAATTTCAATTGTAAAAAAATTCCAACAGGCTCACAGACACACCACCTTGCTTCAGAGAGAAAACACATGTCCTGAACATTAAATGAATCCTCCAATATTTTCTTATGGCTCTGTGTGGGCTGGTTGTAATACTCATCAAATATCATCCCAGGGGCCAAGAAAATTCATTTGCCCCCGGGCATATTTGGCCCCCGGGCCTTGACTTTGACACCCATGATTTAGGCAATTTACAGAAAAATGTGAAAAACACAGACAACAGGCCAAACATGTCGCCTGCACTTTATGGTCTCAGCAGCCCCACTGTGGAGCCTGGTTTTCTCCCATCCAAGTGCTAACCATGCCCCACCCTGCTTGGCTTCTGAGATCCGACAAGATCAGGCGTAGACTAGTAGGTATGGTCAAAAGCCATAAATTAAGTACTTTAAAGTGAAAATCATGAAGTTATTGGCATGTACCATATTTACCTAAAGCTTCCTCTAAATCTTCTTCATAATCCTCCTTTATCAAACTTTGTAAGCATCAAATGGACATCTAACACATTTCTAGCGTTGTTTTGTTTCTCCTTTTCCCTCAGGGGCACCGTAGTCCTAGTTCTCCTCGTCTTTTGCATCTGTTTTCTGGTGGCGTGCATCATGTACTTGCAGATAACCAAAGTCCAGGTGAGTTCCTGGTCTTGCTGCAGTGACCCGTCTTGTGGTGAGTGTGCTTGTGCTAACCATTGCTCCTGTCTCAGTGTTTTCCAGGGTGCCTGACCATTCAGATTCGCACTGCCCTCTGTTTATTCATAGTGCTCTTAATCTACTCTGTGGCTCAGGCGTGTGTGGTGAGTCATCACACAATAGCATTTAATATAGCTGTACATACAGTCTCATATTGCGTTTGTTCATGAGGTTAAAGCTTTTTTTCAAGCTGAAAGGAGGAAGTACTAAATATTGAAATCTATCAAGCTCAGATTCATAATAATAATAATACATATTATCTCGTAGGCACCTTTCAAGACACTCAAGGTCACATTACACACAAGTAAAAACTTACATTTAAAAAATGTAAAATCCAAAGTTAAAAACTACATGAACAGAGGATGGCGTAGTTATGGTGTAAGGGCTGGAGATGCAGAGCTGGGTGTCAACCATGTAGCAGTGGGAGTGAATGTGATGTTTTCTCAAAATATGAGCAAAAGGGAGAAGGTAGAAAGCAAGGGGTCAATGACAGAACCCTGTGGAACACCAGAAGTGACGAAAAAGATTTAAGCTGTATGGGTGCGTCAGAAAGATAGGAGTGGAACCAGGATGTAGAACAGAATCATCCTTCATATCAGACTGTGTCAGGTCTAAGTCATATCTAAAACAGATCAATTTGCACATAATGGTCGGGCTGAAATGTGAAGCACGGACAAAAAGGATGTTAAATGTTTTCTAATTAAATTAAATATATGTGCATAGTCAGTTTAGTGTTAATGCGTAATATATTTCTTCTAAACATAATTGGCCTAATGAATGTTTTATACATTACAAGCTCAGTACATTTTAAATTTGCCAAATGCATTAAATGTCATAACAGCCGATAACACATCCAATGAATTATAAACCAAAAATATCTCTTTCTCATCCTCTCGGTGGCTTGTTCTAGGTGGGCTGTATGCCGTGGCTGTGGGCCCGGGCCTCCTCCAACAGCTCCATCCTGATCATCGACGTGGGCAGTGGCTCCAACCGCACCATGGCCGAGCTGCCGTGCGACGGGGCCCGATACGCCTTCATGGCCTGCGTGGTGGGGACCCTGACCCTGGCCCTGTTCCTGCGGGTGTCCTGGCTCCCCAAGATGGCGCTCATGCTGCTTCTGGGCGTCTTGTATGTCACCGTCCTGGAGCTCAGCGGCTTTCGCAAGATTGCAGGGTAAAGACAAATGTAGTTCTGCTGAGCTGCGAGACATAGATTTAACATAGATCCAGAGGTGGCATGTAACTGTATTATTAGTATTTTTACTTTACTGTACTTAAGTATATTTCCCAGGTATCTGTACTTGGCTATTTATTTTTCCGACAACGTTTAGCTTGATCAGAACCAAAGCATTTACTTTGAGTTTTTTAGTATTGTTTATTTTTGGTTTACTTCTGCCATAAAGAGAAATACAAACTCACACAATAATCTTAAAATATACTATATTTGAAGATAATAAAAGAAAACCAAACTGAAAGTAAATAAAAATCAAATATTCAATTTAATAATCTATTGTATAGACCTAAATAACTACAGAAGTCGTCTTGGAGGACTCTACAAAGTTGTTGATTTGCCAACACAGATCAGAGAATCAAACTGTTGGAAAACAGGAGATTCAATAATAACAAACACATACAGTAGAGCCATTGGTCCATGGAGAGGGAGGACCAATGTCCATAAACGTTTATAAATGTCCTTAAATGTCCCCGATCAGCTCCGCTGTCCTTAGACCCTCCTGCATCACCAAGGAACTGGAAAACCCATTGGGTAAAGATAAGATAAGATTTAAGAAGATCCTTTATTCGTCCCACAGTGGGGAAACTTCGATGTTACCGTTCCTCGGGAAGGCCCATATTGGCAGAGGGATCCGCTTCTACAGGCAGACAAGCTAAAGATCCAGGACTGCAAAAAAGTATTGGGCTATCAATGTGACACTTTAAACTATTCCTTATTTTTACTAAACTAATTATGCAATGTAAAATGACAAAGAAATCGGTTTTCAGATGAGGAGAGGTCAATCAATCAATCAATCAATCAAAGTTTATTTGTAGAGCGCCTTTCATACACATGGCAACACAAAGCGCTTCACAGTCCACATCACAAATCATCACATAAAACAAACACCAGAATCACAATTAAAACATTAAAATCACACAAAAGATTAAAACACAATTAAAACATTAAAATCACACAAAAGAATAAAACCATTAAAACTTTCAAAATTACACAAGAAATTTTAAAAAATAAATAAATGACAGCAGTGCATTAGAAATGGAGATAAAATCCTTCAGTTGTATGCACAGGCAAACAGAACAGTCTTTAACCTGGATTTGAACATTGACAGAGTAGACGCCTCCCTCACATTTTCAGGGAGATTGTTCCAGATCTTAGCTGCATAGATCTGAAACGCAGCCTCCCCATGTTTGGTTCTCACTCTGGGCACCAGCAGGAGGCCAGTCCCTGTGCTCCTCAGAGTCTGGGCCGGTTCATATGACACCAACATGTCACTAATGTATTCTGGTGCAAGGCCATGGAGAGACTTGTACACAAGCAGAGCTGTTTTAAAATCTATTCTTTGAGCCACAGGAAGCCAGTGCAGAGACCTGAGGACCGGACTAATATGGTCATACTTCCTGGTTCCTGTCAGGACTCTAGCTGCTGCATTTTGGATGTACTGCAGCTGCTTACAGGTCTGTTTGGACAGACCTGTGAGCAGGCCATTGCAGTAGTCTAGCCTGCTGGAGACAAATGCATGGACAAGAATCTCCAAGTCTGCCCTGGACACTATATTTCTAACTTTGGCAATGTTCTTCAGATGGTAAAAAGCTGTTGATGTTATTGATTTTATGTGGCTATTGAAATTTAGGTCTGAGTCCAGTATTACCCCCAAATTTCTGACCTTGTCTGAAGGAAGTAGGGAGAGAGACTGAAGTTGACAAATGACGCCCTCTCTTTGTTTCTGGGGACCAAAGACAATGATTTCAGTTTTGTCTGCATTTAGCTGGAGGAAATTATTTTGCATCCAGTCACTGATCTGTTGGATACAGTGAAGGAGCAAATCCAGTGGTCCATGTTCTCCTGCAGACAGTGAGACATAGATCTGAGTGTCGTCGGCGTAATTGTGGTAGGACACTTTGTTTCTTTGTATTAACTGACCTAATGGCAGCATGTAAATATTGAACAGGAGAGGTCCCAGGATCGACCCCTGTGGTACTCCACAGGTCAGGGCCACATGATCTGAGACGCAGTCTCCAATCTCCACAAAGTACTTCCTATCCTCCAGGTAAGACCTAAACCAGTCTAGGGCTGTGCCAGTGACACCAACCCAGTCCTCCAGTCTCTGCATGAGGATCTCATGGTCGACAGTGTCGAACGCGGCACTAAGATCTAACATGACCAAAACTGTGACTTTACCTGCATCAGTGTGAAGTCGAATGTCGTTTGTTACCTTCACTAGAGCGGTCTCAGTACTGTGGTGGGGTCTAAACCCAGACTGGAACATATCAAAAGAATTATTCATTGTTAAAAATTCAGTAAGTTGTTGGGAGGCCACTTTTTCAAGAATTTTTCCAATGAATGGTAGATTCGATATGGGGCGATAATTTTGAAGTCCCGCAGGATCCAGACTGCTCTTTTTTAGGAGAGGTCTTATGACTGCTGTTTTTAGGGCCATAGGAAATGTTCCTGACGACAGAGACATGTTTACTATTTGTGTCAGTGAAGGTAACAAACTGCTCAGGACGGACTTCAGAAATTTAGAGGGCAATATATCCAGGCTACATGTGGAGGAGCTCAGACTCATGATTATCTTTTTGACAGTTTCAGTATCCACAGGTGCAAAGTGAGTTAGCTCAACAAGCTTCTCTGGCTGTTGCATTGTTATACGTGCTGTGGAGGTGATAGTGTTTTTGATTCCTTGTACTTTGTCATCGAAAAACTGTGCGAACTCATTACACCTAGATTTAGAGGAAAATTCTAGGGGCAACTTTACAGGGGGGTTCGTTAATCTACCAACTGTTGCAAACATAACACGAAAATTGTTACTGCAACCTCCAATAATGTCAGAAAAATACATTTCTCTTGTTCTACGTAGAACCCGGTTAAATTCACCCAACTCATCTTTAAAGATTTCATAATCGCCCTGGAAATTGGACTTTCGCCACTTCCGTTCGGCCCTCCGGCACTCTTGCTTCTGTGCCCTGACCGAGTCTGCCTTAGTCCATGGGGCCTTTTTCTTACTGGTAACTATTTTAACCGTCACAGGAGCAATGGCGTCCAGAACAGTCAGAACACTGGTGGTGACAGAGTTATACAATTCATCAACAGTAGAGCATGGAGTTTTCTCAAAATTTAGCATTCCCATGAACAGTTCACTTGTGTTTTCATGTATGTGTCTTCTTCTAACAATTGTAAATTCAGCTGGTGGTTTGCTAGCAAAAACACATGTCAAAAAATACACAAAAATGATCTGACAAAGCAACATCAACTACATTAACATTTGATACATTAACCCCCTTTGTAATTAGCAGGTCAAGAGTGTGCCCCCTGCTGTGGGTGGGGCCACTCACGTGCTGAATGAAACCAAAGGTCTCAAATACAGAAGCCAGCTCCTTTGCATTTCTGTCATCAACATTATCAACATGTACATTAAAATCACCTGTAATAACTAAACTATCAAAATCTGTGCACACGAATGAAAGTAGTTCAGTAAAATGGTCAATAAAATCGCAACATGACTGTGGTGGCCTGTACAGGACAATGAAAAGAGTAGAAGATTGCTTTTGTTCCATTTTAAAAGAAATATACTCAAACGATGAAAAATTTCCAAGGGGCATTCTCTGGGAGACAAAGTGCTCTCTAAAAACTGCAGCTATGCCTCCCCCCCTTTTGTTTTCTCGTACTTCGGATTCGAATTTAAAATTGGGTGGTGTTGCTTCTATTAGAACTGCATTTCCTGTATTTTGGTCCAGCCATGTTTCAGCCATAAGCATAAAATCAAGATCATAAGAAGTGATAAAATTATTAATTAAAAATGATTTGTTACATAGAGATCTGACATTAAGCATAGCAAGTTTAAAAATAACGTCAGAGTCGATTAATGTGGTTGATTGATTTCTACAGGGAACAGAAATTAGATTTGCAGAGTTGAACCGTCTAACTCAGGGGTGCTCAATACGTCGATCGCGATCTACCAGTCGATCGCAAAGGTAGTATTGGTAGATCGCATTAAATAAATAAAAAATTACACATTCTAAACTAATATATACAAAAAACTCCGGGCAAAGTGGAGATTTTTGAAAACTCCGTGCATTTGTGTGTAGACAGAAATAACCGGAGTTTTGCGTTCTCGCACGCCACAGTACCCCCCTAAATTCCTCTGATCACTGAAGCATGGATCATACTACCTTAAAAACTGTTCGCTGTGAGATGCTCGCAGCAGCGAACATCCTCCACATCAGAGAGCAGCAGAGTGATCGGACTCGCGCTCGAAAACAACCAAACCAGGACTAAACCAGGACTAAACCAGGACTAAACCAGGACTAAACCAGGGCTGAGGACGGGGTCAGTGCTTGTAAACATACGTCTTTACTCTGAGTGTCTTCTATGACTGTAAAAGTTCCGTTACCGGCGTCTGCATCAAAGCTCCGCCCACTTCTGTTTTTTTCCCCAACGCAGGACAGGACGTAAGAGACGCACATGTTTGGAATGTTACGAATGTGATTGATAACGCAGATGTGTGGATGCAAATTATTTTATAAACTGAGGAGGGGAAATATTTGGATTTTAAAAAAACAGGCATGGCACATGGACATGGCACCACAGTCAAATGACATCTGTGTTTTACTCAGTAATGTTTTACTGACACTTAGGTGACTGCACATGCGCAAACAACCGCGCTCAGTGCAGGAAAGCTAAACCACGACAAACTTGTCAGCGAGTTACCACCAATTTTCTGGACTATGCATCCCTGGCTGATTCAATTCAGTGCAAGTCATAAGAGTAAACTCGGGTAATGACAAAAAATGTACATAGGTAATTGTGTTGTGTTGTGCTATATTGGCTCATGCGGTTTTGCATGTACATAAACATACATTGTAGATATAAAGAATATTTTTTGAAATAAATATATGATTTGCATTTTTGTAGTAGGTAGATCATTTTGACTTGATCCTTTTATAAGTAGCTCGCATGCTGAAAAAGTGTGAGCACCCCTGGTCTAACTGCTGTCCTGTTTTGATTTCGTTTTTTAGAATTTAAAAACATTTTTGAGCTGGTGCGAGGAACACACACAGTCTCAATTGGCCTAAAATGTGAAAACCCTTGTTGTTCTTTAGCTCCCAGAATCAGAAGGGAGTCAGCACAGTTCAGTGTTTGGACTGGTAATGCACTGCCAGACGGACAGGGAGCAGTGTTTGCACCGTTGTACTCACCCGGTGCTGGTGAGCAGGAGGCGGGGGAGTGCGGTGGGGTCCGAGGTGCCTAAGTATGAACAATAAAAGCAGAGGAGCCAACCAGGATACACCATGTTATGCAAATACAAAATACATATGTAGCTCAAACAAATAATTACTGTTCAAAATACACATTTCGAAGCAGCTCGCTATTAAAGAAACAACCAAAGTAGTCTCTTTCTAACTATCGCACACAGTTCTGAATCCCAGGGAAATTCGTAGCCTGTCAAAAGTTAAAACAGTGATTGGCTGTGAGAGGTGGTAGTCCGTCAAAGATAACCGCTGCTGACGGAGATGCGGCGTGTATAGTACATTTGCAGACTTTCTCATCGGCCCACGCACTCCCAGCAGACAGCCTTTGAAGCAGCTCATTAGGACCAAATTGAATCCTGACAGGACACGGTGGGCACTACGTTGGCTTAGTTATTTCAGAGATCATAATCTGGATTTTCACATAAACTAAATACTAATGCAAGGTTCTTCGCTCTGGTTGAAGTCAGTTAAATAGAAAAAGTCGCATTGTGATTTAGTTTAATTCATTCAGTATCACAGTGTTTTGGGATCTCATTTTTTTTCATACCCTACTTTTGCATTTGGAACATTTGAAGTGGCAGGAGAAGAAAAATCAGGGCAGCAAGCACAGACACGGGGAGAATATGCAAACTGCACCGATGCCACCCAGGGGTCTAACCGAGTATTGTGCAAACCTTTATATGGTTGTCAAAAAAAATCGAAAATCAGACACAAAATTGATACTAAAACAGCGACAAACAGCTAATTTGAGCATATTTCTTTGATGCCTTTCAATCTATACCAGAACAACTATGTGACCCTCAACAAGTATTATTATTTTTGAGTAAAAAATGACTGCTTATTGTTTTACAAATGCTCACATTCATGCATTCATCAATCATTCTGAAAGTTGCAATCAATAGTAATACAGTGCTCGTTTTTAAAACATTTCCGAAACATTTATTGAAGGAACAACCTTTTCACCCAGAGAGCTACTTTCCTGGGATGATAAAAGCAGAGAGCTACTCCTTTAAGTGACCCTGGGAAAAAATGTGGTGCTTTATTGGCGTGAACAAGCCTGATATTGGCTACAGTCATTATTTATCATTGCATATTTGCTACTGGTGCACAAAGTAAGTGCATATACAATAACAAAATAACGATAATGAACAATGCAATCTGAAATATGAAGTATATTATTTGATTTATCCATTTCTAAATCCTTTGGTGAGCTACCTGGAAGGGGTTGGCGAGCTACTGGTGGCTCCCGGGCTACAGGTTGGAGACCCCTGCACTAGATTCATTCCAGGCGATGTGGTCTTGCCTCAGGACGGTTTTCCCTTTATGGGATTTGACAAGCCTGTAAAATATGACGCCGCCTCCATTCATACTTACAGAGCAGGACTTTTTTTCTGTAAAACTGACCTCTGCCCTGTTTGCACATGTTCAAATTCTTGCACGCGGCACACCACTCGCACAGTTATTTAGCGAAACATGAATCTGGCTCTTGATTGCTGCGTGTGGGGCAAGTCTCCTGTGTGGTCCGCTGACTTGAACCCGGCTCTGCTTCACAGTGGGGGGTCCTTCCACATTCGAGGCTACGAACCGCTCCTGTCTCTGCTACTATTTGTCAGCGCCTTGGCCCTCCACTCCAGACAGCTCGACCTCAAACTCCGCCTGGACTTCCTCTGGGCAGTGCAGGTGAGGGATCCTGTGTCTTTGCTTCAGATCTTAGGATAGAAACTTGGAAGTATGTGTGTAGGCAAGCCAAGGCAAATGGATTTGTATAGCGCAGTTCATTCACAAGGAAACCCAAAGTGATTAATAAAAAAAGATGGAGACATGACATTAAAAAGAGTAAAGATGGAAAAATCCTTCTGTTTATGCACAGCTAAAAAGAGCTGCTTTTAACTTGGATTTGAACATTGTCAAAGAAGAAGCCTGTCTCATATTTTCAGGAAGACTGTTCCAGATTTTAGCTGCTATGAGTCTGAAATTCTTCCTCAATATGTTTAGTCCTGACTCTGGGCAGCAGCAGGAGGCCAGTCCCTGTGCTCCTCAGAGTCCGAGTTGATTTGTAAGGCACTAAAATGTCACAGATGTACTTAGGTGGGAGGCCATGGAGAGACTTGTTGGAAGGAAATTGGAATTTTACTGAAACGGGAAAGAAAGACATAAATATTGTTCAAGAAGAAGTATAATGTTTCAGAATGATTCAACTAAAACCAAGAATCTTTGATGGTTCAATTGGTAAGACTTAACTTTCCATACAATCCTCGCCTTAACATTATTGACTAAAGTAGATGCATTTTCTTCTAGTGCTCTATAGTTTCTACCCATGCAAACTTCCTCCAGCTCATAAGGGCTTCCTCGATGTCCCTGACCAACTGAGAGACTTGGGATTCACATTAAGTCCCAAGTGAACCAGAGTTGCTTTAACTATCAATCCACAATCCTCTTAAAGTTTTAGATCCATTTCAAAATATGCGATTGACAGAACTAAACCAGGTCTAATAAACATTAAAGGAGCAGTATGTAAAAATCTGGCCAAAAGTGGTACTGCAACATATCCCACTCTCCCTGACTCAGGTTGCCAGATATGCAGACAAATCCAGCTGGGGCCAAGAGTTTGGTCAAAAACAAATCTATAACCAAAACCTTTTTGACAATGGCCCCGATAGAAGTCCTCGTTTTATTCCTTGTTTTGTTATTAATTAGGGGTGTGACGATACTTTCTCCCGCGATTCGATTATCGATACGCATTTGCCAAGCATCAATATCAATTTAGAAAAAAAATAAATATATATATATATGTTTTTTACACATTATTTTTTAAAATTGGTATCAATACTTAATATATGGCTACATTACGCATCTCCGTTCCATTTTTCATTTCATTTCATTTTCAAGCCCTTTATTTTCCATTTCTGGTCTTTCAGCGGGGGCTTCAGGCAACGTGGGGTTAAGTGTCTTGCCCAAGGACACAACGACAGTAGACATCAGCCTCAGTGGGAGCAATTGGAGTAGGTCCCATGGTGGGAATCGAACTCACGACCTCCAGACTCTAAGGCCACTGCTCTACCAACTGAGCTACTGTCGCCCAATCCATCCATCTCCATTCCATTTATCATGAAATAAAGTGTATTTTTTCTTTTATTTATGCCACAAATTGGCATATTGTATATTTCTGACCAATATATCAATAATCGTCATATCGTGGTAAAATCGTTATCGTGATATTGTTATTGTGATAATATCTTTATTGTGAGCTTTGTATCGTGTATCGTGTCGTATCGTGAGGTACTCTTAGGTTCCCAACCCTATTATCAATAATTTGAGAATCATAACAAGACCTTTTTAGTTCTGCGGCCACATGTTACTTTACCAGTCAGATTGGCTCAACGTGGTGAGTTCTGGCAACCCGGATCTGAGATCTTCTGATGGGTAAAACGGTGGAGGGCGGGATATCAAAAGGAAAACAATAACAAGATTTAGGGGCTGCAAAACCAAATCCAAATATCTCAGCTGAACTACCAGAAGTATTTGAAAAGAGCATGGTTTATTAATGCTTTTTGACATACAGTATTAGGACCCTTTAATTGACATGAAAATCTTATATTGCTACTTTAACAACCAACATCTACAAAAACAGCTATGTAATTTTTAGCCTGACAAGATAGTTGTTTGCAGACTTTTGCAGAGCATGTGGGTGAAAAGTCTGCCCACTGCACCACTACATTTCAACCATTTCTTCTTCAGGCGGAGGAGGAGAGAGACGGCATGGAGAAAGTCAAGCTTGACAACCGCAGAATACTTTTCAACCTGCTGCCTGCGCATGTCGCTCAGCACTTTCTCATGTCCAATCCCAGGAACATGGTGAGCTTTACCTTTTCATTCAGCCATATTACAACACCACACAAAAGTCTCCTGCAAAAACAGTGTGTGCTTTGAAGGATCTGTACTACCAGTCCTACGCACAAGTGGGCGTCCTATTCGCCTCCATCCCCAACTTCAATGACTTCTACATCGAGCTGGACGGCAACAACATGGGAGTGGAGTGCCTTCGACTGCTCAATGAGATCATCGCAGACTTTGATGAGGTACGAACAGAATGGGAATTTGGAATAGTGTTACACATTTTGAAAGCTTTCTTTTCTTATCTCGCCTTCTTCCTCCAGCTCATGGACAAAGAGTGCTACAAAGACATAGAGAAAATCAAAACTATTGGCAGTACATACATGGCAGCAGTGGGGCTGGTGCCAACGATCGGAACTAAGGTCTTTTTTTATGAATGCTTCTGAAATGTTGTGTGTGTGTGTGTGTGGGGGGGGTTTCAACGTGTTCATTTGAATTTTAGGCCAAAAAATCTGGGTATGATCATCTGAGCACAATCGCAGACTACGCCATTGAGATGTTCGACGTTCTGGATGAAATCAACTATCAATCGTACAATGAATTTGTGCTACGAGTTGGTACGTTTGTTTTGTGAATAAGCACAGTCAAGAAGCGCATTAGTGTACGGCTTTGTATACATCATTTCAAACTCAATTTCAATGCCAAAGATTATTGATGATGACGAATGCATAGACACATAAACCTGGAGAGTGTTCAAACCCCTCACCAAGAAGAGTCTTATGTGGTTAGTAGAGTATGAACTTGTTGTCAACACTAGTCTCTGAAACCAACCCATGTATAATCCATATACTGTTAAAAAAAACTATCCATACTCACTAATGATAATAATAATAATGTACACTATTATAGAGCACTTTTCATGACTCCCAAAGATGCTTCTTATTGCAATATTCATTCACTGCATATGTGATGGTAAGCTCCTACTGTAGCCACAGATGCTCTGGGGCAGACTGACAGAAGTGAGACAACTAATCTGTGCCATGTGCCCCTCTGACCACCACCAATTATTCACATACACACCAGACTCACTCAGCAACGTTGGTGAGTAAGGACACAGCAATAGTTCCCTGAGGTCTCCCATCACAGTACCAGGCCCTTCTCTGCTATAGCTTAACGTCTGACAAGATCAGCTTTTCACTACTTGTTTCTATCAAAAATCTGCATGTTATTTGTTTAAAATGTATGTATTAGTGTTATCTGTAGATATTCGTACATCTGTTGTTGTACGCATATCTACAGATTTTAGATGGTATGTTATCAAACTATATTCTGGGAACACAAGGTGCAACTGCGGAGCAGGCTGTAAAAGGCTTAACTGTTGTGTCCTCAAGAAAGACACTTGACCCACATTGCCTAGTAATAGTCTGGTGTGTGTGTGTGTGTGTGTGTGTGTGTGTGTGTGTGTGTGTATGTGTGAATGAATGAATGAATAATGCCTTGTGAAGTGCCTTTGAGTGCTAAATAAGTACTATGCATTATATTATGACAAAGTGAAGGAGGATTTCTGACGGCAGCAGTGGCGTTTCATCTCCAGGTATCAACGTGGGGCCGGTGGTTGCGGGTGTGATCGGTGCACGGCGGCCCCAGTACGACATCTGGGGGAACACAGTCAATGTGGCCAGTCGCATGGACAGCACTGGAGTTCCGGGGAAAATACAGGTACACAAGGACACGCAACAACTTAACGCAACAAAGTAACAAAGCCTTGAGGAGAGTTGATTGTGACCAGTGGCCTGTCAGACAATTTACAATCATGAAGACCCTGTCACAGAAGACAAATTTTGCCCTTGAAGCTCTAAACAATTGCAACTACAACTTTGCGGTGGCTTACCTCACATAGTTTAAGTTAAAGTGTGTCAAATATGATGAATGAGTCGCAGCCTTGGTCATGACCGGCCATATGGGGGCGCAAGAGGTTCTCTGGACCGTCACCCAATGGCTGCTTTGACCTAGAAAGTTACAAACAATAGCAAAGTTTAGAAGTGTGCAGAGGGATAATGTAATTTGAAACAATGTTGTTAACTTTTAAGAAGAGTATGAGGCGGAATTGAAACTGGCTCCCCATTCAGCCACCATACATACAGTAAATCACCGAATCTGTTATGCAGCTCAAACACAAATTTGATATTGTGAGATCCTTGAAGTTATTAAGTAAAAAAAAGTGATGTTTATCTACATAGCACATTTCATGAACCAGGGTCACTCAAAGCACTTTACAATGTGGTGAATAATTTTATTCACCAAAGCTGGGTTAACTAACTTTAAATGTGTGTCTGAAGCTGGGGTACCTACGTTTCAAACCACAAAACTAAGCTATAAAATCCATCTCTTATTTATTTAGTTAATTTTAATTAGATAATATTTTTTTCAGACAGAAAATAGAAAAAGTGTGAACTGGAGACTCACAGGGCTCTTTCTCTTTAAGTATTTACTAAAGATAAGCTGTTTTCTGATGAAGACAGTATGTTTTGGTCTGACAATCAAGATACGATAAAATAAGATACACTTTATTATTCTCAGAAAGGAGAAATCTACATGTCACATTTGGCATAGATAGAATCACTCAGGGCATGCAAAAAAAGACAGGAAGTGTGCAAACATGTCAAAAAGGTAGTCTCTTTATATATGTACAATAAAATCTAAAGTGACTATAGCAGTGCAAGTTTTTCAGTCCTAGTGCAGGTCATTAAAGTGACTCATTGAAAGGGAAAAAAGTCAGTTACCCCAGCTTTAACCGCCTCCTCTCTCTCCTCCGCCAGGTCACCGAGGACGTGAACCGCATGCTCAACACCAACTACGACCTGGTGTGCCGCGGTAAGGTCAGCGTCAAGGGCAAAGGCGAGATGCTGACCTACTTCCTGGAGGGAAAAGTCCAGGGCATCGGCACGGTCACCACCTCCTCCGTCATGCGCTCGGTGAGTCTGGCGCGCCGCATTCACTCCTGCGGCAAAACCAGCGTGCCCGCCAACCTGGGTAGCGTCTCCTCCGCCACCAGCCTCAGCATGGGCATCCAGCCTAACAGCGTCAGCAATAGTCAGTGCCTGGCCTCTCCGTGCGTGCCCGCGGTCAGGGAAGTGGTGGAGGAGGAAGACATAACGGAAATAGAGATCGAAGTTGTGCCGAGAGAAGCCGACGCGGCGGTTTGAAACGGGGGAAAAGACTAAAAAGCCCGCGCTCACAGTTGTCTGGAGGACTTGGTTCACTTTGCTTATGTTTTATAATGTAGTGAATGGACAGAGGGGACTATGGACCAGGGTGCGCTTGTTTTTCGCACTTTCACATCTCTGCAAACAAAGCGCACCAGAGTCCACTTCAACCAAATGTGAACGCACGCCAAGAATATTAGCGGTGTATATGTTCGGGATTTTCTCTCTGACATGAAGAGCTATTCAGGTGAGTGGTGCTGGCCGATTTTACTATTCAGGATTACAAAGACAATCAAACTCGGAGAAGAAGATATTGCCTGAAATCTAAAGGCGTTTTTTTTCCGGAGTTTTCATTTTGTACAGCGCATACACGAAGACACACGTGCGCGCTCTCTCTCTCTCTCTCTCTCGCTTTGCACCGTTTTTTTTGAGGATTATGCCAAGAATAACAGCACTTCTACAGTATCAAACCTGGTGTTCTGTTTTGCATGCATGTGGGTGCGCGTGTATGCATGACGTTTGTGTGACCAATACGACCAACAGCACAATATATATTCATAATAATCGATTTTTTTACACTGGAGATTTTTCGCAGTACTCTGACATAGTGCATGACTTTATACACGTGGACAGCCATAGTTGTAAAGTAAACCAAAGTAATAGTCATATACGCGTTCCCTTGAATTTTGCATTTTACCTCACGGTACTTGGTTCAAATCAGATGGTGTCTTTTTAACAGCATGTCATGTTTGATTTTTACCGACTATTTTCTACACAAACAAGGGGCTTAATTAAGGCAAGACACTAAATAATGTTTTGAAAGTGGATTTTTACGTTCTCTCACAATGTCTATTGCTTGAGTAACTAATCCAAAGCTGGTGTACCTAACTTTTTCCCCCCAACGAATAGTATATGTATTGTGTCCAACAGAAAGAGTAAATGTCATATGCCGTCTTCATCTGATTGGAAAACCTGTTATTGTTTGCATATTAGGATATTAGGGGCTGAGAGCTGATTGGCTGAGTGAGGGTGGTTCTCTCTTTTTCACTTGTCTGTCTGAAAAAAAAAAATTAAACATAGAGTTATGTACATTCAGGTGAAAACTAGTGATAGATCCAAACCGATTTAGAGCCAGGATCAAGTGAGACTGATTTCATAACACGGTTCAATTGTTTGTGGTTTTAAAGTTAGGTACCTCAGCTTGAACTGTGGCAGTATTTCTTATTTTTGCCTCCAAGCAAATGTATATTTTTTAAGCTCCAACTCAAGGCTGGTTTGAGCTGTAACTTGGTCCAGTGCTGCCACCTGCCTGCGACCAGAGAAATAGATCATTTTAAAGGCACACCGTGGGACATTTATAGTAACAACATCTACATGGAGACAAAGAAGGCAGACAAAAAAGCACTTTCAATCTTTCTAATCAAACGAACCCTATACAAGATTTAGATTTAGATTTAAATTTACATTGAACCAAATATGAGGGACACATTTTCAAACATGAACTTTACTCTGATCATCATTTTAAAGCTGATTCATTATTAAAGAATGCACATGATAGCTGCGTTGATTCTCAAACAAAGAAACTGGAATGAGTCTCATATGTCAAAAACAAGCACCAGCAGCAATTTTATGGAGTCTATGGAGCCCCAACCCTTTTTTGTCAGGAACCTGCAAATTAACCTTGAAATCGTGACAAACAACGCGGTAAAGCACTAATAATTTAATAATAATGACACAATCCACACTTTGGGAATCATTGCTCTACTGTAGACACTGGCAACTTATGGTTTCGTTAGAATTGTTGTAACTTCTCAAACCAGTGAGCGATAACAACATACAATTTTTTTCACATCTCAAACAAACAACGATATCACACTCGACATTCATTAAAACCAAGGCAATAATTATCTCAAACTCATTTTGTAAAACCTCTGTTGTATCTAGTGTCTTGCCTTAATTCTGAATTGTATAAAAAAAATCATGTGAAACGTTCCCTTTAAAATCCATGTGTGCGGAATGTCTTTTCTATAATCGACTCAATGCCATAACGATGAGGAACAAAGAGAACTCACGCCTCCAAACCATTGTCACATGAAACTATGAGCACTTACAATCAAAACCACACTTTTGGATTATAATTTGTGTTTTCGTCACTATTTGCTTGAGCATGCTGTTGCTTCTAGGCCTCTTTTTGTTAAACCATATCTAGCTTTTTAAAATCGATCTGCAAATTGTAAATATGACACAAGTTATATGCCTTACTAAATAAGCTTACAGTGGTTGCAAACTGCCTTTTTAGAAATATTCACTTTGATAATGCAGATCACAACTTTTTGTACATAGCCAAATGCTTTAAACAACTGTATGGTGTTTCTTGTACAGTGTAAAGTTGGGTTATTTAATATTTTGTAATAAAGACATTATTGATGTATAAAACATAAGGGGTTTTCTGTTTTTTGTGTGTGTGTTTTCACTTTTGAAGTTTGGACTCAGTGGACGTCCCTCTCCACGCGCCTCCTCCAGTCAAGTCTCTTTAAACCCATGTTAATCTCAAATAATAACAATTTACATACAACTTTGAATACCACACCAAAGACATTATAATTTGCAAATGCTTGGTACAACAGCCATCCAAAAACCAATGAAATGTGTTTTGGTTGGATGCTCAAAGTAGTCCCTAGTGTCTCATTTACGTCGCAAAAGTGTTCTAAGATAAAGAAAAGGAAAAGACGGATTTAGCAAAGTTAAAGGAGGGATCATTACGATATAATGTCAAATGTACTTGTCCTGAGTTCTACAACGAGGTATATCCACGTTGGCAGAACTGAAGTTGGCTGGATGACTATGTTTTTTTTAAATTTAAGATAAGATAGACTTTACTGACCTCACACTGGAGAAATGTACATGTCACATCTGTGCAAAAGACAGAAGTTAAAAATCTAGTCTGTGCAGCATATTTTTATGTACAAGAAAAATGTGGCAATAAAAGAAAGAGTGGAAATATTAGTGCAGGTTTTTTTCAGTCCTGGTGCATTAGTGACTTAAAGAGACTTATTGTACAGTCTGACAGCGGTGGGGAATTTGTTTGAGTTAGCAAGGCAGAGGGCCATTTAAAGTAGACAGAGGGCCGCCAATGGCCTGTGGGCCATAGTTTGGACATGCCGGGTCTTAGGACAGTTATGATTTTGGACATTGGTCATCCCACTCCCTGTGGACTCTACCACTCCCTGTGGACCAATGGCTCCTATGTGTTTGTTATTACTGCCTTTCCTGTGTTTGAATTGTTGGCTTCTCTGATCTGTTGTTGGTGAATCGACATTTTGTAAAGTCATCTGAGACATCTGCAGTTGTGAATTAGGGTTATACAGTGAATTCAGTTGAGCCTGAAGGTCGTAGGGATCGAGCCCACCACGAGACCTCCTCCACCGACTCCCACTTAATTGCCTATAAGGAGCGCGGAAGTGATGTTCGCTGCTTGCCTTGATGTGTATGTGTGTATGTGTGTATGTGTATGTGTATGTACATTATATGTGTCTGCATCAAACTAAAATTTCCCCATTGTGGGACAAATAAAGGACCTTCTCTTCTTAAATTATACAAAATAAAATCAATTGAAATCTTCTCTCAAATTGCAGAACAACAACAACTACTACTACTTCGACTACTACTACTATTTCCCACTACAGCTGCTATGGCTACATTTAAAAACTGTCCATTTGGCATATTTGAGCTCAGACAATTTGGCTGGAGTGAAAATCAGCATGTTATACTTTCCATGTGTCTACGGGGGATAATAATACGCTTTACAGGCTGTTTTCTTGTTAGCCTCACTCTATAAAAGTAATTTCTCACACCTTACTTTATGGCTCCAAATAACACTTTTCAGTCCATTATGTGAGGTAATGACAGATTTATGAAGCCAGTAGTGAGTGGAGCTTCACCATATGAGGCCGGGAGCGCGCCTCTATGTTGTTTCATTCAATATGTGGAAACGTGGACATATTTTTGGCTTTCGCTGCCACTTCTGAAGGCGCGGGCTGAGGGCGTGTTGTGTAGTCATGAAGTTAGAGTTACAGCATGGAACAGCCTCAGCCCAGTCTTTCTTCAATGGAGAGCACTTGGAATATTTTTAGTAGTAGTAGTAGCAGTGGCAGTAGTGGCGGCAGCAATAATAGTAGTAGCAGTACTAGTAGCGGTTGTAGAATAATTGTAGTAGTGGCAGTAGTCATAGCAGTAGCAGCAGTAGCACGGTGGCTCAGTGGATAAAACTTGTGTTACACAGCAAGAACGTCCCGGGTTCAATTCCACCTCCAGACCTTTCTGTGTGTGTTCAAATCAGCGCTGACAGTCTTGCAATCCCACTCCGGGCCAGTAGGGGTGGACCCGGAAAGAGAATTATCCAACGCTTTTCTATGGCGTCTTCTTTCCTCTCAAAAACGGCTTCACAGGATGGTCCAAAAGTCGGCTCTTGACCCAATGCCATAGGTTCCAGATCAATGATAAGAGGGGGATTGTTTTGGGACCACTCTAGTTTAGCCGCTGTGGACTTCAGAAGGCACTTGTTAAATGAATGGGGCTGGTGCCATAGCTAACGCTTGCGCAAATGCTTTTTCACATTTTCCTGCCCCTGTGGCCATTTTGAAAAAGCCCCATTGAAGCCAAAAGTGGTGGCACATTAGTTTCAACGGCGGAGATGGGGGTGACTACGTCTGTTTATATTTACAGTCAATAGTTCAAATGCATTGTTCTAACCAAATCAACACTGAATAAATAAACTAGTAGTGGCAGTAGCAGCAGCAGCAAGAGAGTAGCTGGAAGAGTGGTGTAAGCTAACCATTATCCTAACAATAAGAATAAGAATTAAAAGAAACACTCAAACCCAGATCAATACCTCTAAATATCTAAGGAAAAACTTAATTATATATATCCTATAATTAATTACACAAATTATACTATATTAGTCCAGAAGTACTGACATTCCAAGATTTGCGATTTAATGAAAATCTCTATTTTTTTTTTTTTTTTTTACAATATACAAAACTGGCTACATGAAAAATAAGTGAGTGCCAGTTTGGTTTTGCAACAATGGCAGGTGCAGAGGCGACCTGAGGTGAATGTGGGGGCGGAGGGTGAACAACACTGTCCTGCTGATACCGCAGGTCGATGGGGGGAACAACCATCCAACAAGATCAAAAACAAAAAATACATTGCAGCAGAAAACTATAAAAATGTTTGGAGATGCACTGTGCACTTTACTTTATATAAAACATATCAAAAAATAACATGGCATTTATAGAATTGTTATTTACATTTTTCATTTACAACGCCATGAATACATTAATGTCTTACTTTACTTGAATATTTGACGATGGTGACAATTATGAAGACATGAAGATTATATGATGAAAATGTGTAAAGTCAAATTAGTAAAATTAGTAGTAAATCTATAGTAAAAGCAGAGACAACACGCAACTGGCTTCTGGTTGTTTTGAGCGCTCACTTGACGCATGTCCATATCATGAACGTCATGTGATTTTTGTGGTGCTGAATCATTGTGACTGGAGTGAGGGAAGTTTCTTTACAAACAGCCTCGGATCCGGTTTAAGGCGGTATCCTTATTCCACAAAAATACTTAATTCCTTTTCCATTTGTGTGCTTTAAAATATACAATCAGCGCAATGTTTGAAGTGAAATATAAGACGTTTTTAATGTTTTTATTTGCCATTTTATTCTACGAAGATCAATAAAAATGTAAAAGAAGGGAAGGGAAGACTAAGGAAGGAGATTTATTTCTGAATTTGGATGAGGGGTCATTCCCAAACTTCAGGAGAGGACCCAAAATATTCCGCAGGAGTTCTCAGAAAAGTGGATCAAACTACATTATGTGAATATTAGAATGAGTTGACAGGCTGACTGTAGGCCATTCTACACTGTAAAGAATGTAGAATGAACATTTATTTTTACCTTGTTGAAAAACGGTAAAAAGATGGCAAATATGGTTCCAGGGACCGTTTTCTCAACATGGCGTTACCGTTCCTAATTTTAACGGTTAAAGACTGTTTCACTGGACCACATTATGCCTTTGTGATCTCAGGATTTAACTGTATGTTTCTGTTCATTCACATACAACAAAAACAGCTTTATAATGTTAATGTTGTGTTATTACACCCTTTGACTGTTTATGTTTCTCATTAGTTTCATTGAATAAAAACTACACCGTTTAATTTTATTTTCCTTTAATGAACACAACTTTTCAATTATTTTTTAACGTCTTCAGTTTATACGAGAAAGTAGTTGAAATCTTT
This sequence comes from Knipowitschia caucasica, assembly GCA_964034765.1. Classification (NCBI taxonomy): domain Eukaryota; kingdom Metazoa; phylum Chordata; class Actinopteri; order Gobiiformes; family Gobiidae; genus Knipowitschia; species Knipowitschia caucasica. The sequence goes on from OZ035836.1 coordinate 10,528,794, forward strand.
ACTTCTATAACAAGCTCAACGCATAAGCATCATATTAACACTCATGGTTACTTGCTAGCAAAAAATTCCCAGCATTCCAAAAATATAACAAGTTGATGTTAAGTTACGATAACCACATTGTGATTTTATGGTATTGTAACGTTTTTTATAATTACACGCCACGGGATGTTTTTAAACCAATTTATACTTAAATGTTTAAAAAATAACACTTCTTTAATGTTGAAATTTCATTGTAATTTTACAGACATATGTTACAGTGTGTATTTAAATATTTCATTTGCAAAAACAGATATGTGTATTTGAAAAACTTAAAGAAAAGATATTCCTTTATTTGTCTCACAGTGGAGAAATGTCAGTATCAGAAAGAAGAAAATGAGAGCAGTCAGATTGCACACATCAAACAGAGCCGATTATTTAAGATAATAGACAACATAATTAAAATGAGATAATAAGATGGTAAAATAGAATAAAATAAAATAAACTCTGGTGCTATAATTGGACTTGGTTCAGAAGTTTTCACAGATGTATATATTGTACTTTAGCAGCGGAGAATATCAGCAAAGATTACAATTTATGAAGTCGTTTTTGAAAAGCCAGATATTTTTTAGCCCCCAACAAATACAGTCACCCCTTCTTCAGTCCATCCTTTCAAATGTTGTGCCAATAACAAAACGTGTTCGTCTGGGGAACCTTTTGACACATTTTTAAAACAGAAATGTCTGTTTTTGCCAATGATCACTTTGTTTATTATTTCATCATTATTGTAGTCATATTTTTTACATGAAAACAATTGCATTTTCCCCAAAATTCCTCATAATCTTTTTCAGAAAGTAGAAACAATCACAGGTTTAAGTGATTTATAACCAGAAGAACAGGGCCAGATTACTTTGTGAGAAAGGTCAAAAGGGTTAAGAGCCCCTGATTTAAACTACTTATTGGATTTCAGCGTGAACAGCTTCTGTTTGAGTTCAGTGCAGGAGACCCAATAAGCAGAACTTCAACACTCAAACAATAAAATAAACCAAAAAAATCCTTATTGACTAATAAAATATGAACTTTTGTACATTTTGCATTCAGCAGTCGCCCTCACAATAGAAAATGTTATCGTCTTGGTTTTTTTCCTCTAACTCTGAAGGCTGCCATGTTACACACACCTGAGTTGAGTTAAAAATTTAAATCAGGAAGAACATTCTGCAGTTGGTGAAATTTGCTTTGATTCAGAAAAATGGATTCCCAAAAGCTGTATGTAAGTTGTACGTTTGAAGCCATTTTTACTGCATACAGTACGTCTGAATTGAGCCTCTTAATCATGATTTTACTTGAACAAAATGCATTTAATTTTATAATCTGCTTTTGGTAAATCCATAATGTAGGTATTGTATCGTCTTTGTTGTTAGTCATTTGAGACGACTGTTGTAATTGTCGGCTATAAAAAGTTGAACTGATTTGATTGGAAACTGAGAATGAAGCAGATTTCAATGAGAAAAGTTGCAAAAAATATAAAAAAACGGCTTGATTTAGGCCACATGTATTTTTGAGCAGTTGTTGCACTTGGAGGCCATTCAGGAGGAGGAAGAAGAGGATGAAGATGGAGATGGGGACAGAGCACAGGCCAGCGTTGCTTTGGACACGGAGCAGTCGTCAGAGAAGTCATCAGAGAAGTCGTCAGAGCGTTTAGAGGAAGATGAAGAACCATCAGAAGAGGAAATCTTTGTCGACACTCCCCTGAGAGCTCGCAGCAGCCGCAGGAGACGACCACGACCGTCTACGTCTGGTTTACCAAAGTCTAAGTCCAGCCTGTTCAACGCCACTGATGCTTCTCCACAAAAAGTGAAAAGAAAGAGACGAGCAAGGTCAAAGGTGAAGTGTTCATATTTGATCCATGTTGTAAAAATATCAGGTTATTTATCATTTAGGCTTTGGGGAAGAGCTATAACTCTCTGTTTAGAAATATTTGTTGTATGTATGGAAATATGTTGTATTTGGTAGTGCTGTAGGTACTTGGGGTCAATTCGACTAATTTTGTCATAAGTTAGCAGTGATTTGAGGGAAGTAAAACCTCCCCAACTATTTTCAGTATTGTTTAAAAGCTGGATCGATGCATCCCAAAGATCATATATTAGGAGAGAGTGCCGACGTCTCCTCAGTTTTGGCTGAATATGGAAGAAACCGATTTGAACAAAAGCGGTTTGGAGCCAACAAGGTTATTTATGGGCATTTGTTTAGAAAGCGTTAGCATGGCGCCGTAACGGAGGCAGACCGTTGCTAAGAACTTCAATTTGCCCCATGAATGAAGGCCTCTGATTGTTCAATCTTCGTATGGCTTATATCTGGATCTACAAAGACAATATCAGAATATAAAAACTAGAATCAGAGAGGACGTTAAACCACTATTTTCGTTGATGTATGTTTACTTGGATAAAGTTCAAAGTTCACAAAGTACAAGAAGACCAATACAAGCACTCACTGCCAAAGATACATGACATCAGAGTTTTTCATTTCAAAACAAGCATACACGTAATGATATGTATAATAAATTAAAAGGCAGCCTTGAAAAAAACCCAAATCTTTTAAAATCAGACCAAAATGACCAAATTACGTATTACCATCCCATGTCTTATGCTGTTTCTAGAGGTCTCAACTACAGGGATAGAAGATTTGTACATAAGATAATTCTAATTGCAGTTTGAGTTTGAGACACGTCTTTCAGCCCAATGCCACAACTACTGTAGAAATCCAGTCTTGGTCGGCCCAACATAATCTTTTCATGTCTGTTAAGGTGGACCTGTTCCCGGACTGGGTGGTGCAGCTGATGTTCAATATTGAAGAGGCAACTCAACACAAACTGGTGGTGGAGTAAAACACAAAGTGCAAATGAAGGATGCAACAATAAGTGATATGACAAAGATTAAGTTATTGTGAATACAAGAACTGTTTTGGCACGTGCATCCTCTGTAAAAAAAAAGGTTACATTTTTGTTTCTGAATTCATGTGGTGGAAATAATACAATAAAATCACAGGAGCTGCAGTCAAATACATATTTCAATCTATTCATATACTGTATTTCTCTCTTTGATACTGTCCAGCCATGTATACTTGCGATCATTCAATCATTCTATTTTGAGAGAAAGTAGACTGGGAATCATGCGGCCTGCTTTTTTCTCTTCTTTTCTAGAGACACAAAAATAAAACAAATCATTACACTAAAAAGGCCTACACACTGACACCATCACAGATATCTAATATTGCTCTTAATGTGAAAAAAAGAATCTGGTTTTGACCAAGAGGATGCTACAGGGAAGACCCAAGAGACACACTGAAGGTAGCATGTCTTTCAGATGGCATGGGAAGCAACGAACCCAGCAACGGATAAAGCGGAAGAAATTAAATGCGTGTTTTTCTCTATATATACAGTACTTGCAGGAGAAAACGCAGTGACAAATCAGCTGGACCCATTTTGTAATTTAACAAAACATTTTCTCTTGATGTGAGTTCAGTCTCAGAATCAGATTGGGAAACAAAAACGCAGATTCTGTTCATCTCTATATAACAGTGAAAAACCATTTATTGTCTTCTTATCAAGGAGTTACCGTCAGAAGAGAGAAAGCTTGAGAGAAATCCACTCACCTGTACAAGGGAAAAACAAACTCTACAGTCGTCCAATAAGCAGAGAAGATAAACGGGAATAGTCAAAGCAAACAGAAAGCACCTCTGACCTCAGGCTTTTGAGCTTCTCTCATCAACATATCACCAGAGATGGTTTTATGCATTTATGATACTTAGAAGCTAACCACTCCGACTCTGCTCTGCCCAGATTGCACGTTTTCACACTCTCCAAGTTCCCTCATGAAAACAATGTGTGATCACTAAAAAGCATGGAAGGTTTTATGTGTCATCTGCAAAATAATTAGCCCTTTTAAAATAGAAATAAAGTAGAAACTAAAGAAATCTGGTTTGAAAAGTATGGAGTAAAAGTATCAAAGTTAACATAGCAATGATACACTTCAAAGAGTGGTTAAAAATAAGTAAAAAATTGCTCGGATTTGGCAAACATTAATCTTAATTTAAATATATATGCCTTAAAACAGTATTTGCCAATGGGACGAGCAGAAAAATTTCTCTCTTGGAATGAGAAAATTAAGCTATTGGAATGAGACTCAATGGCTTGTCCCTTCTGGCAAATCTCGTTTTTAGTCAGAAAGGTACTCAAATTAGGATACAAAACCACTCAATTCAAGCAATTATTACCTCACATTTAATAATTTTTTTGTAGTATAGAGCATTAATACCTAAAAAAACTACTCAAGTACAGAACTTAAAGTAAAGTTACTCTCCACCTCTGGACGTTACAGACATCTGTGAGTTTGCAAATCTGTCCCCACCTCTGACGATTCCTTTGAGATGACTTGTTTACTTGCCTTTATGTATGAACCACATTGTTATGCATACCCTAACCGCATCAAAAACTGCTCTTTTTCGAATCTTTAAAATACAAGTTAATCTCTTGCACCACAGTCACTGAGTTTCCCCTCCTCACATGGAACTCTATAGTTAAAGCTCTGCTCCGTATCGCACGGTAACCACGGGCCATGACAAAATACTACACCAGCCAATTACTATACAGCACCAACGCTCTCACAAACATGTTATGACCGAGCCAATCCATACAGCGGGCCTCATGCAACCCTCAGTCTGCCTGATAAGATTACACAAACATGGATCAAATGCAACAATAAAACATTACAGCGTTTACTTTAAAATCCCAAATCCGACCTATATCATCTAGATTTATTGCTGATTGATCTGTTTTTGTGTGCCAAAGATAGTTGGGCTTGTTCATACACTGGGCTTAAACCACACTTGTTTTGATGTAAAAATCACTTAATGTCCCTGAGTCAATATTGACCGCAGACTCCATGAACCCGGATATACGCACGCGGAATGGGGCCATCCAACGTTCAAAGCAAAACATATTTTACTCACATTTAACTCATTGTCAATCATTAACGTCGTGTAGAAGCGGCGTATATAAGAAGTGAGCCACTGACCCATAAGAAGAACCTTGAAAGTAGCTACTATAATAATACGAAGAAGAATGATGATGGATAACGTTTTTGTAATGCTGGCCGTTTTGGGGGTAGCGAGGTCGTCTCCTGTGATTGGACCAGAGCCCATCCGCTGTGCCGCTTGTACCACGGAGAAGCTGAGCCAGTGCCCGGTGGTGCCCGCGGGGTGTGGGCAGGTGCTGAGGGAGCCCGGCTGCGGCTGCTGCATGGCCTGCGCCCTGGAGAGAGGGGCCTCCTGCGGGGTCCACACTGCCCACTGCGGAGACGGCCTGCGCTGCACCCCCAAACCAGGGGAGGCTAGACCCCTCCACGCCCTGACCCGAGGACAGGGGGTCTGCACGGAGCAGCTGGAGCAAGGTACAGGCATTTTATACTGCTGTGATAGTTGGTGGTGTTTTTAGGTATTTTATTTTAGTTTACAAGGAATTTTTTTTAGTATGAGTCAGTTCATGAAAAAGTTAGTCTTCGGAACTACTTCTTATAAAACAGATTGATACAAATGAAAATGGAGATAAGGAGATTGGATCAGACATTTCTTTTGTGAAATATTATGAACTTTACCGAACATTAACTTTGTCTGCTAATATATACTACAGGCTTATCATCCATGGATGTTTGATCATATTTGATAGTAAACTTTTGCCTCTTACAGTTGAAACAGCGGTGGACCATGACTCCCTGCAGTACCGCCTGGGTCTGAACCTGCCCCTGGACCAGCCCGACACCGCAGAGGGACAGGAGAGCATCAAGGCCAAAGTCAACGCCATCCGCAACAAACTGGTGCAGCAGGTGATTACACACTCCGGCATAAACATATACAGAGTAGAAAATATACATTTATACTATAATGATATATTTTAATGACCCCCAAACGATTCTCAATTATTACTGTTAAGTTGCAGGCATTGATGGACATAGGTTTTGGGCTGCCATGGCCTGTTTTATGTTATTTCAAACTGATTTTCTAAAAAAAAAAAAAAAAAAAAACTTCCAAATAATTTATACTATTCTAATCATTGAAACCAAAATTAGGAATGGTTATATACACCAATTTCCCTAAACAATTGCTGTCCCAGTTCAGTGACACCCATCCTTTCTTCCATTTGGTCCAGTGTGCAAGTTAAATCCAAAGTTAAATAAAATAAAAGTAATTCTTGGTCAAAATCCCTCCATAATACACCAAAAGTGATACATTAATATATAATAAAAACACAGAAATGTAGACTATGATCTTTAAAACAATCCACAAGGGCATTGCTTCGGAATTTTTTAGACAAAATAAAAAATAAAGGGGTTTTAAGCTAAAGGAACAGGTTAGATTCTTGCTTCTATGTATAGCGAACTATCTAAATGACGTCACTAAGACACGCCCCCGCCGCCTGTCAACTCCCGCCCACATGTTTCGGACAAACACTGCCGAAATGAATCAAATACCTCTTGTCACTTTAGACGAAAATGATATACCAGGGGCAAAATTCCACCATCAAACCATCAGGGATCATAGTGTAGACCAATTATAACGTTGGCTTGAATGTCGTGGTCTTCCAGTAACTGGTAGAAAGTTTGATTTGATAAAAAGGTAATGGTGAGGATTATGCTAACATTATCTAGTCATTTAAATTGCAATGCTAGCGCCTTCTTTGTTTGTTTTGCTGTGATTAACTTCCATTTATCAAGTTGTTTTTGCACTATCCACTTTGTAATTAGTTTGATCATTAGTTAGCTACAGTCAGCTGATATTATAATAAATCCATGATCACAACGGGTTACGCCACTGTCTCTGAGAGAAACTATCAGAGCTAGCCACACTCAGTAAACGCAAATGACAATCAATCAACACATTTAAATGTTAATGGGAGAATACATTATACACATTCATAACACAAGTGCACGGAGGTTTTCAGAATTAACTGTTCAGGTTTTCATGACAAAAATACTTTTTTAATGCGACTAAAGCGATCGCTTTTAGGTTAACTATCCTCACTGTAACTCGCCTGCCACGGGAAAACCTTTGGGAACTATTTTCTTTGCACTCATTAAATAAACCTTTCGGCATGAGTAGTGAATGACGTTTATTTTGTGTGTTCAATTGGTACAAAGCCGTATAATAAGCAGACACAAAGTTGAAAAAAATCCCTCTCATCTTTCTTCAGGTGTGAGAATTGTATACTTTCTGGATTAGGACAAACAATACTAATATGGATTGATGGGGGTAAATGGTGTAAAGAGAAAGTTTGTGCTAACTACATTCAGAAGAGCTCAGACGGACCTGATACAGCGGTCCAGATCCAGTCCCAGCTAAACGTAGCTAGGACTGGATCTGGATACTCCACAGTTGGTCCAGCGAAGTGTTTTGAAAAAACATGTGCCCTTTTTAACCTTTTCATGAGAGAAATTCTGCCGACCACAAGCACCCACCTGGTCTGATCTGGTCCTGGTCTGGTCCTGGTCTGGTCCGATGTTGTGGTTTAACGAACGGGTTGAATGTTACTTTCATATAGTCCTTTTCAGAGTATCTGAAATCGCTCCGACAAGCACCATAACTGCAGTGTTTTGTTGTCACCATGATTCAATGATTTAGCCCAAATAAATACACACGCGTATGAGGAGAACACAGTAGAACTCAACGAGTCGTACACAATGTTTGTCCGAAACATGCGCGCATGCGCAGTCATCTGAGCTATTTTTAGCACATTTCGGAAACCGGACAGTGCCCTATTACAGTTGAGTAAAAATAGTTTGGGCACCCCTGATACAGACCGCGTCCGTCAGTCAGTCAGTCGGTACAGCGCTCTTCCAGCAGAGGGCGCACTTGCTGTGGATAACATGAGGATAATGTGGTCTTATCTTGTCTCCTCTCCCTTTGCCTCAGGGCCCGTGCCACACAGAGCTACACACCGCACTGGACACTATCGCAAACTCTCAACAAACACTGGGGGAGAAGTTCACCACCTTCTACCTGCCCAACTGTGACAAGCACGGATTCTACAAGGGCAAGCAGGTGAGTGGAGGCTACCGGCAGTTTTATCTGGACATCTTTTGCATTTTTGTGTTATAATAGATACTGATTAAAGCTGGGGTACCTAACTTCTTCCTTCGTAAAGATGACGGGCTGTTCAAATGTTGCGAACAAATCAGACCACTCTGCTGTCTTTCTCTTGTATAAGAAAACATATATATTATATTTTGCCTATTTTTTTTATATACTTGTTTTAAAAAGAGCCATGTGTAGGGTTGCCAACCGTCCCTTGAAATACGGAATTGTCCCGTATTATAGAAAAACTATGTGCGTCCCGTATTGAACTGATACGGGACGGCTTTTGTCCCGTATTTTCAGAGCCACCTCAAATGCATCACTCACTCACTGCATGTCACACACACACAGTAATGATCACAGTTGAAGCATCTACCTTTCGGCCAATCAGTGTCAAAGGGGCGTAGGCTTGATCTCAGACGTTGGTTTAATGTTGACAATCGCCAGCGTGGGCCGTGCCCGCAGCACCATCACGTCAGAACTTTGGTAAAGTAGCGTCATTTTCCCAAATTCGGACTTCCGCGGTCAATAGCTCACAAAAGCTACTTTGTTAAACAAAAGTAATTGTGCTAAAATGATCATCTCTATGTTTTACAAATTCAATGCGCTGTTTTAATGCAGAGAAATCCTCTGAATCCAATGCACTGCAAGCGCCGAGAAAAGCACTTAGGGACCGTCAACAAATATCCAGACCAGCTTTGTAAACGAACAATAGCTTTTACTGAAGCCACAAACCTGCACAAAACTCAGACAATATAAATAATGATGACCATATCTAACTACTACAGACTGATTTGTGAGTTTTTAATGAATACATATGTTTTTCTTTTTTTATCTGCTTTTACAGAAATCGGTCTTTACTGTAACATTCATAAATAATGTATGTTACAGTATTTGTCTTTTTTATATTTTTTAATTTTTTTATATTACTAATAACAATGCATTAAGTCCTTAACCAGCCAGAGTTCCACCTATTTATTCAATTTCATTTTTGACTAAGGATTTTTTTTTTATATGTAGTCAATAAATTACAATCTAAAAACTGTGATTGTGAAATTCCATGATTACTGTGTAGACTGAAATTAGGACTAAAAAGTGCTCAACCCGATCCACCCAAATGGTGTCCCTTATTTTTTTGTTCTCAAGTTGGCAACCCTAGCCATGTGAGTCACTATTTGACTCTATGGGCTGACCACTGATTGGCTGAGTGAGGGTGGTCCTGCCTGAAAAAAACGAATTTGACAGATAAAAAAGCTAAAAACGTGGAAAGAGCCCCAAATACATGAATGTGAAAACTTTGATAGGACCAAATTATTTTAGAGCTTGTGACATGAATTTTAAATGACAATTAGCTAATTAGGTTTAAAACTGGATACAAATAAAATAATAGTTATTTTTATTATTATTAATTTGTCAGTCTGTCTTTTAATAATTGTTTCATAATGTCAAGCAGTGCCTGACTTTTTTGTGGGAACACAGAGGAATGATGGATCCAGGAAATAGTCCGACATAGAAGTACAAATGATAAAGGACACAATCGTCATATTGTCCACAAGTTTGATTATAGTTCTACCAAGACCAGCAGATTGCAACTCCATTTAGCAGTAATATTATCTTTGACTTCTTTTGGAAAGCGTGACATAAAACCGATTTATTATTTTTGTTCTCATTGTACAGTCTGACAGCAGCGGGTCCTTCCTTCCTGCTGCTGTCAGACTGTACAATGAGAACTGCTGAGCCTGATGTCATCTCATCTGTAACTAGTTAATACTGAAATCTTGTGCTGTACTGCAACTTGTGTCCATTGAAAGTCACTTTATCTACTATTTAGATTTTTTAACCGCCCCTCCCATCTCTCTGTGGAGTGAGAGACAAATGCCCATAATTAACAATTGTAAACCGCTTTGAGACTCATATCTGCAGTGAAAAGGCGGTATATAAATAAAAACTTACTTACTTACTACTTACTTAACACTGCACTTTAAAAATAAACAAGACAATTTTGCTTGTCTCAATGGTAAATCTTGTTTTAAGGTTCAAATGTTCTAAAATTAAAATACACGTTGCCAAATTTGAGAAATGTTGGACTTTTGGACGATTTTTCATCACTTTTTGCAGTATTGACACTATATTATACACATATTGACATTGACTTGCTGCTCTTATGAAGCATTAGAGTTATACTTATATTGTATATTTTGTGTCCTCTTACCACTATGTGAATATGCAAATCAAAATTTTCCCACTGTAGGACGAATAAACGTTCTTTTAGCTGTAACGAATACGACTGATCATGATCGCGTTTTCATTCTTTCAGTGCGAGTCGTCCCTTGTCGGCCCCCCGGCTCGCTGCTGGTGCGTGTCCTCCTGGAACGGGAAGAAGATCCCGGGTTCCGCCGACCTCCTCGGAGACTCTGAATGCCAGCAGGAGATCACCGTCCTCTAGATGATCACATGAACTCAACCCCCCCCCCTCCCGGCATCATCCTCCTCCTCCTCCTCTTCCTCTCTTTGATACTATGCACATAACGTATGCTTCCAGCTTTATTTATTCACGTGTATATTACCAGCATCAGCCGTTTTTGTCGTTTTTAGATTTGTTTTATATGTTTGTCTATTTTTTAACATTGTAAATAGGGCGACACTGTATACATTTGTGTTTCCGTCTAAATAACTCCATTGCTCAAAAACCGCAGGTCAGCACCTCTTGCCAAGCCCAGTTCAGAGTGTCCTGGATGGCTTTTTTTTTTTTTTTTCACATGTATTCGTTCATTCACGAAACAACACAGCTGCTCATTCATTCAATCTGTTGACATTGTCTGAATGTATCTCCATTGGCGTTTCCTCAATGGCTACGGGGGAAATACTTATATGGCCGCAGGTATGTGTACAGCGGCCCAGCACAAACATATCAGCGCTCATCAGGCCGCGCTGAGGTCTGCGTTTGTCTACCTCTGCTTCCCTCTGCTCCTCCGGGCTACAGCAGCTCTCTCATGCCTTATATGTGTTGTTTTACTGCTGCTATCTAATATTTATTATGTTGTAACGGTTATCTGTGTCGAGTTATTGTTATTTTTCGGATCGGCGTCAGAAAGCGGGCAGTGGAATACTTGCTGCAGATGAATTGTTGATGAGTTATATTTATGGTTTTACCTCTGCATCTCATTAAAATGCATTCACATGATCAAACTGTGATTGTTTTTGATTGTTTACTTATACACAGAATATACTGTTTCTCAACTCTGTTGTACTGTTGTACTGTAATCACTCCATATGATATTTCTAACACCGTTACCACAACATGCAACATGTACAGTAGATTATTTCATATTGCCTTTATTAAGTAAAAATAGTCCTCTGGTGGTAGCATTTTACAACAGCATAAGTTAAAAGTGACAGAACTATCCCACTGTGACTGGACAGAGTTTGTGAACATAGAGATCAGCTTAAATCCATGGACATTATTATGGCAATGACCACATTACAAAGAAGGGCAATGTGCTTGTATCTGCGGCTCAAAAAGCTTAATATACTCTGTGGTCTGAGCTGCACAGTTGCAAAAGGCAACGAGTTTTAAAAAAGAACTGAGAGATAATATAAAGATGTATGTGTGTTCTGGAAATGCAATGCACATTCTCACGGCTAAATGCATTCTTAACAAGTATACAGAGTGTGACTACACATCACCCTCTGGACACAAGCTTGTGCGTTTTCATGTCAGAATCAATGATATTCATCATTGATCGTTCATTATAAAATAATGTCCTCTTTGCCTGACTTACAACACAAATAGCTTATTTAAAAGATTCAGTCCTTGCAGAGAACTGAAGAGTCTGCGAGAGGACAGTGTTCCTCTGCTCCTTCACTCTTCCTCAGAGGCTCCTGCAGCCATTGGTCCAAAGAGCAAACCTCCACATATCGACTGGAGCCATCTCTTGACCTCTCTCCAATATCCTCAGTGTCTCCATTTGTTTACAGTTCATTCTGCTTGCACTCCACTCCCTTGGTCTTGCCCCGCTCCTACTGGCTCTCGGAGTTGTAATACTGGGCGTCTCCCGGCAAAGGCTGCCCGTATTTGTCCACAGCCCAACACAAGCCACGCTTTCTGCCTTTGGACGGGCGGCACTGCAAGCACAAGAGGAAAGACACAGGGAGGTGAGGGTTAAAACAGCTTGGCCAAATCAGCAACAAAACTCAATGGAGCTGAGCAACAGTTAAGAGGCCTTAATGGTGAGATTGTGCTGACTCCTGGCTATGCAGCACTGCTGTGGTATTTGAAGCTGCTTTTATGGCGTACCACGTGTTGCACACACATATAGAGCCCTTTAAGGTAAACAGAAACCTGCTAAAATATTTGCTTAGTGCCGTTTGTGAACAACTCAGAACCCATATTCTATTTTCAGAAGCTGGTGGCCAGTACGAATCATCTGTTACTGATTATACCCCACAGGTCCAAATTATGGGTACTACAAATGACTTACAGAGTCTGTGGAGCTACCCAAGGGCTGTTATTTTACTGCCAATTTTACTAAAGGTCAACCTCCACTCTAGTAAAACATGCAGCCATTCAATTTGAGCTAAGGCTGCTGAGCACAGGAGTCAGGGGCTAATCACTCTAGAAGCTGGCCAAATTTATCAGCAGCGGAGAACCCCCTCCTTTACCCTATATGTGCAGACTTTGTTTCAATTTGTGGTTCAATGTACCTTTTGTAATTCACTGTGGTTGTAACTCAAAGCAAATAATAATACTAGTACAAATTGTCCTGCAGGAAAAGTCCATTAAAGTACAATCTGTGCATGAAACCAGGCTTTTGCGGTCCATATATTTTCACTTATTAACAAGGAATGTTTCTTTTCACTACGAACCATCAGACAAAAGTCCAAATTACACAGAGCAAAGTGAAATGTCTACTCTTTTTTACTGCCCCAGGGCTCCACAAAGAACACTGGGCCTGTTCTATGTAAACAAAGACAATGAAGCTGGCGTTGTGAAGCTGGTTATGGGATGATTGCAGGTCAAGGAGAACACTTAGAGCAGGCGGCCGTGCTAGTGTGTAATAAGGAAGCCTGCTTTCAGTGATGCAGTGGCGCAGGAGCCTAAATGCCTCCATATGAACGCCGGAGAACCACTCATTTATTACAAACCAATCGTGGGTGAACCATGTAAGCGCGGGGGAACGACTGCCTCGCTCTATTTTTGGGCGCGGGCCGCTCTCAGTCCGGTAATTATGAGGCGAGCGCGTTGGGTGCCGCGGCCACCTTGACGTCTGTCTCGCTGGGAGGGTTCCCGTTAACCGGCCAAGCGTCACCACGGTAACGACGGCCAGACGACCTCACTGGTGACGAGGCTCTAATAAGGAGACACCAGGACAAGCACAACTGTGTAATTGAGGAAGCTCCAGGATACACTCGAGTAACGCTGGGGGAAAAAGAAAAAAAAAAAAATTTGGCTTTTGCTGCGTTCAGAAGCACTGGGGCTCTATGGGCTGTAGCCATATGCTCGATTCAATTCAAATAACTTTATTTATCCGTGGGGAACTTCAGTTGAAGACAGAGCACCAGTCGGGGTGCATAAAAACTACTGCTTGCCCACTTTATCCTACTTTTACAACAGAAAGGGAGAATAAAAAGGCCAAGGCTATGATTTTTACAATACAATGGCCGAGTACTTTGCAAAAACTAGTCATCAATGCGTGGTGGTTTTTATCTTTATACTTTCAATCTAGCAATAAAAAAGGTTTAAAGACTCATTGTTTTAGAATTTCTACGTGAAAAATGCAAAACTGGGAACATAGGGAGCTATTACTTTTATATTCAAGCCAGATCCAACTGTGAATTCACATGTTTACTACTGTATGTTCTTGTGTTGTTTGATTAAATACTTCAGTGATTTTTTTTTTCTACATACTTATACAGTATAATAAGTACAGTCCTGGTCATTTTTCCATATCAAAATTGTAGTTAAAATCTTTAATTGAGCATATTTTTTAACACAAAATTGGCCAATTCAAAGGAGAATTTTCTTGAGTCTGTAAAAGCAATAGATTTCTGGTTTCTAGACAGATTTTAATTCAAGTTGTGACTTATTGGGCGTGATAAAATGTATATGATTACGTACCTGGCCAAAATTATATTCGAAATCTAAATTTCAAATCACTGAAAAAAATCACTAAAATATTCAACACAAACAAACAGTAGTTTTTAGTTTAATCTTGCTTGAATATCAAAGTCAAAGCCACCTATGTTGATAAAATAATGAGTATATAAAAATGATTATCGACTCATTAACCAAATTATAACAACTGTGTGCTCTTTCATTTCACTGGGCAATACCAGCGCTGGGAAAATCAGGGTCAGACGCCTTCGTTCTCTCGGGTTAGAGCTAGGATTCTATTTTTAGGGTCTGGGATCACGGTCTATGCAATTAACATTTCAACACCACTGTTTGCCCTTGTAATTAAATTAAATTAAATTAAATTAATTCGTTTTTAAAGGAACAGTTTGTAACTTTCTGTAGGTTAAAAAGTATACAAACTCTAGAACATTGTCTTTTGAGATTTTGAGACCTACAGTATTATTAAAGAGAACAATATTTCATTTTCAAGTTTCAAGTTTTCTGTAACTTTTGTCTCTTTATCAGTAAAAAACACACCTGCAATGCTTTTCCCTCCTTCAAAGTCATTATATTATATTAAATATCAATATTGACCTAAAGCCATTAAAGAACAGAAATGAGTTGGCCGACTTTGGAGTTGAAAATTGCCACTTGTGCTTTCCTTCTAAACGTCATCACAACAAAGACTTTACCAGCACCAGCTACAATAACAAGCAGCAGACCTGTTTCAATCGTGCCAAAATCCCTGAGTGACGTTGCCCAATATTATGTGTATCAACCAGGAAATGACAGATAACATAAAACTCTCTAACGTTGAGTAAGTAATTAAAATGCAATGAATTGATTTTGGTGGTAGTTTGCTTTTAATTGCAACACAAGAACAGTTATGAGATGGCAAACGGGATATTATTGTGTTAGAGTTAGGAATCATATAACCATGAAATCCCCGGTGAATTACCATATTGACATTTACTTTACTTACTTTACTGCTATTTCCATGTTATTATTCTGCTGTTAAGTAATGTGCAACCAGTTTTTTCTTGTTATACCACTATGATTTGTTAATATAATTTTATCATTATAACAAACACATAAAACTCAGTGTGGCTTGTCAGGCTCACACATGCACTGAAATAACACTACTGACTGATCCAAGAAGGCAAAGTCACAAACTACTAAAGACTCGCCTTCCTGTCAAAGAATAACTATGGCACGACAACAGTGAAACAGTTGTAATATGGTTTAGATCAAGAGAAATGTTTGTGTCAAAGAAAAATTGGCCCATGCCTCTGTAAAAGTAGTGTGTTGGAGCTACAGACATACATCAGCCCCAGAGGAGCTGCCTCTTTCTTTGCACAGTGGTAAAAGTGTGCCATTGAGGCCAGTCTGAGTGAGTGGTTTACCTGCTTTCTCTTATAGAAGCCCTTCTTGTCACAGTTTGGTATGCGGAAACCTCTGGGGTTGAGATTGTCAGTAATCTTGAGGCTGCTGAGAATGCTCTCGATCTCCCGGCGACAGGGACCCTACACATGAGAGAAAGCAGACATGCTCAGAGTCATTAGCTGCGTTTACTTAACACATCTCGTTTACACACTTGACAGCTTGCGGTTGGCTCGCGGTGCTCATTTAGCCGTGACAAGGCTAAACTGGCGGCTCTATAAGTGGACATTAGCAAATCTGACTCACGCTGCAGCTCATTCTGAAGCCTAAAACAATGGCATCTGCCACATGAAAGAGGAAAGATGAAAATAAATTCCTCTGACTCACTTCTAGAGGCTTAACAGTTTTTCTAAAGCTGCTTAAGAGTCTTACACTTGACACAAAGCGAAGTGAAAAGAAGCTCAAAGAAAAAGCCAACAGCCTGGTCCTTAACTCCCAGTTCTCAAGTCACTAATCAAAGCCACAGTCACTCGTGTGTGCTCACTCTTATGGACAAAGACAGGTTCAAAATAGCAGCAGGGCTTCCCAATATGCACTCACATGGGCCAATCCATCACTGCTGGCTCTAGGTACGGCCGGCATGCGGACGCCTTGTGGCCAAACAAGCGCCTGACCCGGTCAGCCGCAGAGCCATGGCACCACACGCTGTCATGCCATACTAATGCGCAACCAGGCCAGAGCCAAGTGCCAGCAGTGCTGCCCCAAAACATCTACCACCCGGAGCAGCAGCACCAAAACACAGAGCAGAGCTGCTGGTGGTTCACTTACAAACTCCAGCTGCTGTTTGCTCTCCAGAGAGAAGTTCTGCTGGTCTGTGATGAGCGGCCCTGCCAGCGCCTCTAATTTGAAGCTCTGCATTCGCTTGTGCTGCTCCTGTCGTAACATCTCAGACTTGGCAGAGGAGAAGGGGTGAAGCTGAGGTCCCATGGGTGCCAGGGGTCTGTGGGTGCTGTATGTGGTCTGGAGGCCTAAGCTTGTGGTATTCCTGTCTTCTACTTGAGGCTCAATGGGTTCTGACAAAAAAGAAAAAAACATGTTATTCATGCACTTTATCTGAAAAAGAGAAACACATATTTTCAGTCAAAGTGAAGTCCCAAGATGAATGTCGTGAAGATTTAAGTACATTGTTTTTATTCTGAGTAAGATCACATCTTATTCAATACGTTTTCAGATTGCAGTTTATAGTCAACAATAACACTAAAACCACATTAATCCTTCATCACGTTTCAAACTAAAATAATATCTAATCTGGTCTTATATTGTATATATCATTATTACATGTCCCACAGTATTTCCACATGTGATTTATGGCAGTAAAACCACACTGTGTCATTAACTATGATGCTACTTTCCCCCGGTCACAGTTGGATGTTTGTAAAACATGCATCAGGTAAATGCAGCTCAGTCCACACAGAGGCGTCCATGTGCCATGGCCTTAATCACTGTAGAATCTGCTCTTCTCTCACACACGCACCTGCAGCAGTCCTACCTGGCAGCTCGTTGACGGGTGCACTGACTCTGGTACCCGGGCGTTTGCTTGTGGCGTTGGCGCAGATGCCGCGTCCCTCCAGCAGCGCTTGGAGAGGCTTGGTCTCCCCGGGCTGGGGCTGGCAGCTGAGCCCTGTGCCACACTTCCCCGAGTACACCCCGCACGGCTGCCCGAAGCTCAGCGCGCACGTCACGCAGCAGCCGCAGCCGGGCTCCCGCACTCTCTCTGCGCAGTCTTTGGGCAGAGGTTTGCAGAGGAGCCGAGCCACCAGGCCGCATGGCTCACAGCGGATTACCGGCCCCACCGCACTTGACCTCCGAGAGAACGACGCCAGAAAGTAGACGAGGAGCAGTGCGCAAAAGCAGCAGGGCATGGTGGCGCACTAGAGCTGAGAGCAGAGGAACAAAGTGGTGTGATTCTGTCGGTGATTCACGTAAAGCCACTGGACACAACATGTGAATATATAGAGACGGTGACTGTAGGCACACCCCCGACAGCCTTGTGGTCTGCTCTGAGCTCACTGCACACACTGTGAGCCGCGCAGGGCAGCTTCATCTAAGCTCGTTTGCAATAGGCTTTCTAGACAATAATAGCCTAATTAAAATATACATTTCATTTATTCAAACAGTTTGTTTCTAAATTGTCCTTAATAGAACTTGTCAATAACAAGTGCAGTACTGGCTAATTACCCCTGAGCACTGCAGAGATGTTGCAGATATATCACTTGCAGTAAAGACAAACATTTAAAAGTAACTTTCACCTGAACTGACACTCAAAATAGTTGAGCCATACTTTATTTTTCAGTGCCTATAAAAGCTATTGAGGCTTTTAAATATGTCAACGCTGTAGAATTATTGAACACCATACAAGAAGAACATCTGGGTAACATCTGTTTTACTTAGATGCTAGATTAGATATATTGATATTATATATAATTGATGTTTGCACGTTGCATAATGACCTTGATCTGATCCAAAAACATGAGGCAGAAAAACAGTGCAACCAAATATGTGACCTTATCGTAATGATATATACATAAAACTTTTCTCCGGCTAAATGCCAGTGTAGATACAATGCTGTTGTTGTATGATTTGTTGTGAGCTGGTCCTGGGAGAGGTTCCTGTTTAGAGCTTCCATTACAAATGAATGGCCATATTCAGGCTTATACTTTTCTCTGATCCCTCACTGTGTAATGTTTACAAAGCAGCAAATGTTCAAAATAGCACTTACAGCAACATAAATGATTATTTTCAAACTACGCTCCACTGTCACTGGATAATATTGCAAGTTTTGTGTTGTATATAAAGAAATTTCTCTCTAGATTTGCTCAGTTGGTACAGTGTGTGTGTGTGTTGCCTGATCTGTGAGTCGGGGTTCCATTCTCACCCCTGACATACCTGTACTTGGTTTGACGCCCATTAACATCCAACTGAAGGTAATCTCACTGAAATTGGACTGAGCAGGACAAAGTAAACGGTTTGTTACAGTAGATAGTTGCTGTACGATGGGAGCCCCCTGACTCAATGTCCCACAGAATTAGGGCCCCAAATCAGCCCAAAATCACAACAGCAGACTTTACAAAGTTGTCCATTCACCAATAACAGATCAGAGAATCAAACAGTATCTGCTATAGTCACTTTGTTCTTATTGTACGTAAAATATCGAGACTATATTTTTAACCTTTGTAACATGTTTGCCAAATATGACATGTTTTTTACATTGTGAGATCAATAAAGTTTATCTTATCTTGGTTTGTTTGTGCATTGTTTTTTTTTCTTTGTTGTCGAGGACCTGTGTGTATATGTACAGTATATGTGTGCCCTTGTGCCGCTGGGTAAAAAAAGAAAGTGTGAAAGTCTGCCCCCACCCCGGACTCATGGGCTGCACCGCCCTTCCTCGGTCCTCGTTCTACAGTCTGAGTCCTGGATCTATAGCCTGTTCGTCTATATGTGGATTCCTCTCTCAATGTTGGCTTCCCTGAGTTTTCTCACTGGGTTTTAAAGTGATTCCTTGTTAATAGTCTGAGGGTCTAAGGACAGTGGAGATGATCTAGGGCATTTATGAACATTTATAAACTTTGGTCATCCGTCCCCTATGGACAAATGGCTCCTATGTGTACCATTGGTAAGTAATGTCTATTTTTACAGTCCATTTTACAGACCAAAGTCACCCAAAGCGCTTTACAATGTTCAGAATTCAGATTTTTTGTTGGTGAATCTACATTTTTGTAAAGTCCTCTTAGACGACTGCTGTTGTGATTCAGATCTATACAAAAATAAATTGAATTGAATTGAATGGTTGTGTGTTTCCTTAACGTAAAGCCCCACCCCCTTCCATGCATCGAACTTGTCTCAGGCCTCCTCTACATCACTACAAAGCAAAACCGTGCACATGAAGTGTGTAAATTCCCGCATAACAAACTCCGCTACAACATCTTTGGCGATACAAGTGCTTACAGATGTGCAAAATCTCTGAAATAGCTCAACGGCATCAGGATGGGAGGTGAGGTGCACGGTTTCTCTTGCTTATAACATTTCTTGAAAGGCTATGTCTAATCAGCTGCCAACAAGCCCTGGCCTAGTGCCGCACATTCACTGACAACTCTACAGCACTGCCCTGGAATTCCAAACATTTGTATCATATGCTCAAAGGGGAGAAATGGCGGGCCGATTTCCCTCTCTCCACCTGCGAATACTCTCCATAGCAGGAAGCAGCAGGCAAATGAAGGAATGTCATCCCACCACGCGGTACGGAGCAAGTGAAGTGTGAACTGAAAAATGTTTCCTGAATATTACTGTCATTTAACATAACTTTCCAGTTACCTCAATTTTCCACAGTTTTAGGGCCTCTTTGAACAAATCAGACATAGGGAGCGGTGCATTGGTTCCAGTTGTTAGCCTGGAGCATCTACATTTATTCCGGCTAAATATAAAGCAGCCTTTTGCCCGGAGTTCCATACAGAGCTGCATACCTTTGCGTCGGACGGCCTCTGTCTGCCTGTGTAATTACTGTAGTTTAAAGGTAGGTCATAGAATACGGCCGTTTCCTTCAGCGAGTGAAAGCAGAGAGGAAAGAGATAGTGGTCAATGTGTATTCCGTCGTGATCTAGTTATGTTAAATGTATTCTGAAAATGCACAATGGTATGAGATCATGGCCATTGAAGTCAAAAATGGGAGCAGAGGGACAGACAAATCTTTAACTACATAGGAGCTGGACACGATGGGTTCTATGGGTCTGAATATTTTGATAAGGCTAAAGTAAATTATGAGCTGATAAGAAATGATATTGAACAAACTAAGAGGTTAGCCTTGCTATTGTGAGTATATGATAAATGTATTGGCATTAAGTAAACGACTTTACTTTACCGATCTTTTTGAAAATATATACTTGTCTTTATGTGCATTATTTCAAGGCCTGACGACTCATGACAGATGGCTACGACAATTCATAACAAAAAACTACAACTACAACCAAAAAATGTCATCTGCATTTAACAAAAATCATACAGGCATCAATACCGTTTGTTTTTCCATTTATCAGTAGGATTTGGGCTAAACAAAATATTGGTGTCAATTACCAAAGTCTGTGAGCAAATCTGAAATATGTTGAGCGATTTTGGATTTGTACGTTTGCCCCAGGGCAGCTGTGGCCACAATTAGTTTATCACCACCACCCAGTATACAGTGTACAGGGTGAATGAATAACACCACACATGTGGTGTATTTTTTATATAAAACCAATGCATTATTAAAATATAATCTAATACGGTCAATCTCTGCTTTAAACTGGGGCTGACACAGAACAACTAAAACAAAACAAAAACACTAGTAGAGCGCAGACCACCGCCAAGAGGCACAGTTCCATTCCTCAAAGAAATTCTGCATCCAGACACTGACAGGGATCACCTCCAAAAATGGGATCAGTTGTTCACTGGGCGATTGAAGATTTGGTTCATTTCATTATTCTTAGCTATGGATCCTGTGCTTGCATGTGAGTCCTTAATAAAGTCTAAATAAAAAAAAATAGAATAAATATAACCTATGGATTTAAGTATATTTCTCATAGACAAACAGAGAATCACTTTGACCCCTGAATGAAGTGACTGTCTCTAAATGAAAGTGTTATTAAGACAACAGAACAAAAGACAGATTTTATGGACTTTCAATCAGTTTTATTGTAATTATACTGTGTTGTCGTCGACCTGTCCAGGGACTATAGTCATTGCTATTGACATTACGAATGTTTATTGCATACTCACAGATCAAATAAATACAATACATTCAATTCTATCCAGGCAACAAGATGGAAATGAAGAGATCCTTTATCCATCCCACAGTGGGGAAATTTCATACGAGCACCAGCCCTAAAACCTTGCTGTTATGAAATCGTTGATATTTTTCATGCTACAGGTTAACTCGGGCCGTCCACCTCCACTTGTACATTTCTTTCGTTCTTTCGAGCTGGTTGTGTGCCGCCCCCGGTCTGGCCTTGAGCGAGATTTCAGTGTGTAATAATACGAGCCGCTGGTGTTGCCGCTGTGACAGGGAGACGCTCAAGAATCTACAGAGAAGGCCAAAGATCACACATTAGAAGTAACTCACGGCTGGAGCGGGATCCCGGCAAAGCTCTTGTTAAGAGGAAAAGTGCTTCAAATCTGCATTTTTGTCTGAACAAATATACAACATATACAAGGTGGGCTTTGGGGCAGCCAGGAGACCATCTGGGGAATCCTGTATGAACACATGGGGTGGAGGTAAACCAGTGCAAAAGTGGGCAATAGTCAGTTATATTTAGATTTACTTGAGAAACTTATGTCTATCAATGTCGTCTCTAACTTCTATTCATCAACTGCCAGGTACTAAAAAAGTGGTTTTTTCCGTTCCTTGCGTTAAAACTGTTAGCTCCCAGGGACCATGAACCAGGGCTTTTGAAAGTCTGGGTCATGAAGAAGAATAAGTCAAAAACAGTCTAAAAAAAGTTGACAAGACACATCCACTCATCACATGACCACTGTGAGAGAAAAATATCCCACAACGATCTTAAAAACACTTTATAGAATCAGAAGACCAAATGAACCTTGTTGGACTAAAGGTATGTTTTTTATTTTTTACCGGGACAGTGTACAATAAACATTTTCCAAAAGGAGAGATGCATTGTACCAGGTTGATTTACAGGAGAGCTGAGCAGGTTCATAAGATATACCTAAACAATGGACATGATGTAATAATAATTATGTTTACAGTTTTCAAGTAGATGATCCAATCAGAGAGCAGAATGAGTCTCTCGTTTGGGTCGCCAGTTTGCTGGGTGAAATTTAGAGCTGGTCTTGGTCATCTTTTTTTTTTTTTTTTAAATAACACAAACCAAAAAATAGCACCACATATTTCTTCAAAGGAACGGAGAATAGTTTAAATGAAACAATACTTATGTAACTTACTCAAGTACTATTTGTGCCCGTTAATTCTGTGTGTTTTTATTACCATTAAGTTGTAAAAACACACAGTCAACATTTGGCAGAGTTTGACAAATGTCATTGTGTTAAAATTGCTATACATTTGGTACAAACACCTGTTACACATGCCCAAATAAACACATGGTATTACTATATCTAGTACCGATACCAGTTGTGTTGCTACCTTGTTGTGTGTATCTGCCTTGTGTGTTGTGTGGGACAGTGGAGTGATGGCAGAGTGGGCACAGACAGTGGGCTTAATGCAGACAGAGTGTCTTTCATTTGAGGCCAGTGAAGGCGATTACACTCCTGTCCTGAGCTGCGGACATCACCCCAGGGCGCACGAAAGCTGCAATCACACAGTCTGAGAGGCTGCGCACCGAAGATGCATGCGCCTGCTTTTCTGTTCTTTTGACAGAGAAACTCTAGTCATAGATGAATCATTATTTGCTCGGTTTTATTCTTTGAAAATACAGACAAAAGATAAGAGCAAATAGTAGAATCAATGGTTGATATTGTAAACCCTGACAAGAAAAGTTTACTTGAAAAAACCTTGGAAATAAATTGCACATTAATTTCACTTGAATTCCTCGAGTACATCCTTTACTTGATGTTACCAAGTAAACCCAAGTGATTGCAATAAAGTTTAGCTGTAGATTCAACTTATGCTCCAACCGGGATTCGTACTTAGAATACTGTAGGTGAAGGTGCTACCCACTCAGCCATCGAGTCACGCTGTTACTGACACACCTGCCTTTTTAAAGAGTCTACACGTCAAAACGTCAAAAGTGAGGCTTACAGTACTTGAACAGTTCAATTCAAAGAAAACCCTGAGTGATATAGCC
Organism: Knipowitschia caucasica; assembly: GCA_964034765.1. NCBI lineage: Eukaryota > Metazoa > Chordata > Actinopteri > Gobiiformes > Gobiidae > Knipowitschia > Knipowitschia caucasica. The sequence continues at coordinate 10,552,236 of OZ035836.1, forward strand.
AAGCTTTGAAAAAAACTAACAATAAATGATATTATTATATGACTTGGACCGTATGCGCGCTCTGATTGGCTGATTACCGGTCTGATATTTTCCCATCTCGGACGTTACCATGACAAATGGTCCAAACAGTGCGTATCACATTTGATATATTTCCTCGGACCGTTACCATGACAATCTGTCCATAGCGCGTATCACACAAAATTGAGTCGGACATGAACATACTTCACAAATATCTCAAAAGCATTGGTAAAGACACAGACAAGAGTTATATAATAAAACATTTATTAACCTTGCTTGCTCGGTCTGTACAGAGAAATATCAGACATTAAGGCACGCGGTCTGATATTTCTCCATACAGACCTCGCGCTCGGTTAATAAGCCGTTATTATTTACTTACTGGGAAAAATCTATTTAAAATAACTTTGATATCTGAAGTAAGATTGAAGTTAGGGTTTACAGTGTTGGATAATGTTATTATTGCCTGTGTTTGAACTATTGGATTCTCAGATCTGTTGTTGGCCAATTGAACTACACATTTTCACAACCACATTTGGGAAAAAAAACTCTTGTTGTCAAAACATGAAAGCTATATCTATATTTCTATGTATATATCTGTTGGAAGCCCATTTCCGCCATGTAAAAAAAAAAAAAAATGCCTTCAGAAAGTCATAATTTTGAGTTTTAAACACAACATTTTGAGTTTTAAACTCACAATTTTGACTTCATGTAGGCCTTTTTTTTTTTCATGGCGGAAACGGGCTTCCATAGTCAATAAATGTACATCAATGTTTATTTATTTCAACTCTTCTGAAAGAAAAAAATCTGAATATACGTTTTTTTGAATAAATATTTGATAATCTGCTACTAATGTCTTTTTATTAGTTCTTCTCAGACCAAGTCTAAACAGCTGACCAATTCGATCTTGAATTTAAGATTGAATCGTTCTATTTCTTTTGGCCTGTCTTCCCACCTCTGCTTGAACACCGTAGAAACTTTTTTCTTGCATTAAATAATTTCCCATTATCCCAATAGAAAGAGTCACTAGTTGATGTTTTGGGTTGACGGGTGTTAAAGGATGGTCCTCTCTATTCCATGTTTCTGTCTGAAACAGCAAATCAAACAGACCATGTGACTGAGGCCAAAAATACATACTGTACATGTGAAAAAGCTGATCGAAACATGTGACAGAGACCGAAAATACATGCGTGTGAAATCTATTTTGAGAGCTGGGAACTACTTATATGGATTTCATTTCATACTTTCATTTCTTAGTGCTCTGAAAGTGAGCTGCTCCTGTTCGTACATGAAGGCCCAAACATCTCTTTGAATAAATAAATCAGATCTTTAGTGTTTTGTCTAATGCTGAATCAGAATTATCTGTTTTGCCAATGTGAGTAACAAGAAGTCAAAAATTGAAAATTGCTTTGGCTCTCTGTGCCAAGAAGTTGTGCAAATAGACTAAAGCATCCATGAGCAAAAACTTAAATTCCTACTACTCTATTTAAAATAATAATAATAATGAGATACTGTATATAATTCCTGTTAGTTTAATGGTGATATGCCTACATCTTCCATTGAGACGGGTGAATTATGGATGTGATGTATATATATATATATATTCTCATTGTAACCTTTATTTAAATATTGTTATATATGTTTTCTTTTTTTCATCTATTTATTTATTTTATTACTATTATTATTACTTACTTTTTTATAGGTATCTTTTAAACGTTGTTATGTGTGTTTACGTGTGTGTACACGTGTGTGAAACATATATATATATATATATATATATATATATATATATATATATATATATATATATATATAATTACTTTTTTGTATTTTTTTTATTTTTTTTCTGTATTTTTTCTTATTTTATCCCCCTCCCTTCTGCCCCCACCCCTCGTGTATGATAAAACACAATACATATCTCAGTCATAAAAAAAAAAAAATATGAGATTGTATCTGCTTGAATTTTTATCAATTTGAGAACGTTCTGAAGATTAACATTATTTTCTCATTCCAAAGGAGACATTTCTTGTACCTTTTTAAAACTTTTAAAACATCATTTTGCTTCGCTCTCAAATTAAGATACATTTAGTCAAATTTGGACAATTTTTGGCTACAAGTGCACCAAAGTACACACAGCATTGAGTATTTCTGTGTCTTTATGTCTGTCTTCCCACCTCTGCTCGAACACTTTGTCCGTTTGCATTTGCAGCCTTGACTTGTTCCTTCTCCTCTAACCCACATAACTTCATCAAACCGAATGACAGAGAAGACAAACGCTTTATGCAATTTTCTCTTTACAAAGTTGCGTCAATGTCTGTTAGACTCAAAACCTCATCAAAAGTTGCGGAGGAGGAACTGTCCCTTCATGTGAACTCTGCAATTTGTCTTAAGTGAGGGTTGTCTACGAGTGCAAGTCGCGGTTTGCGTTCCACGTTTTATTGTTCTTTTTGTTGACCATTCATAAAACTGGGGAAAGCCATCGTAGACAGCTCTGCTCTTACCTCACAGAAAGGAGGTTGTGAGTTATATCTTAACAAATGCACCACACACTTATACATTCACATGATTTATTTATTTATTTTACCGCTGTCCATTTTAAAGTCTTTTTTAACATGTCACATCCACGGGCTGCAGGAGGATTAGAACCTCCCCTTCACTGCCAGTTTGACTTGATGTTTTAAATGTAGTCTGTGCCTTGCTCTTTCCCTGTCATCCCTGTCTGTCTGTTCCATGAGTCCACTGATGGGACTCAAAACCCTGGACTCTCTGGACCAGAAAACTAATCCTCAGCCTGAAACCTCGGATTCCCTGGAGCAGAGGATTGGCCCTCAGCCTAAAACCCTGGACCCTCTGGACCTGAGGACTAGCCCTGGGCCCTCACCCTGGACTATGGACCATAGGACTTGCCTTCAGCCTGAAATCCTGGACTCCCTGGACCAGAGGACTAGCCTTCAGCCTCAAACTCTGGACTCCCTGGACCAGAGGACAAGTCCCCAGCCCACTGTTGGGAGTAATTTTAAGTGAGTCCCATTCAAAGTACTTAGATATGGAGTCAAAATAAGATGTCCATATACTTTGCCCTGTGTATTTCCCTGAATTTCCTCATATCAGCTCGGCCTAGAAGGATGCAGCTTATAGCCCAGAAAGTCCTCTAAACTCAGGTCTCTGCACTGGCTTCCTGTGGCTCAGAGAACACACTTAAAAGCAGCTCTGTTTGTGTAGGCTCTCCATGGCCTTGCACCTAAGTACATCTGTGACATGTTAGTGCCATATGAACTAACTCGGACTCTGAGGAGCACAGGGACTGGCCTCCTGCTGCTGCCCAGAGTCAGGACTAAACACGGGTGAGGCAGCGTTCCAGATGAATGCAGCTAAAATCTGCAACAGCCTTCCTGAAAATATGAGACAGACTTCTTCTCTCAATGTTCAAATCCAGGTTAAATCAATTCTGTTTAGCGGTGCAAACCACTGAAGGATTGTATCTTAAATGTATATACGTAGGAGGAAATTTAAGGAAAGAACCGCCCTCTCCACTTTTTGAAAAAACTCTGGTCTTGTTTGACAAGCTCATATCACAAGAATGATTGACAATTAGTAGGACCAATAGTCTTGATGATCCACCTGGAAGTAGAAAATCCTCCAATACACTTTGAACTCCTTTTAAAGTGTGAATATTTATGATTCGAATGCCTTGTGTGATTGTCTCTATCTTGTGTTTGGCGCTTTGAGTTGCCGCCTGTATGAACTGTGCTGTACAAACAAGCTTGCCTTGTCTGCCTTGCCAATTTCTTATTACCCTGGTGAAAAAGTGTGCATGCAGAATAGCCCACAAACTCCTGGACAGATGCGTAGATGTATCGCGATGCTACTGTAGGACGACAACATTACAATTTGGCCGTATAATCCATGGTTTTGGCGGGAAACGCTCTCTCTGACTGCACATCCACACAAACACGTTATTTTTTTTGGCCCGCAATCTTGTTTGACCCGAGAAATCCTGAAGAGTTATGATGGCCTACAAAACAAACTCCAAACAAACTCATTTAGAGCCTGGACCCAAACAGAGTTGTAAACAGCGGCTTCATTATAACCGTGTATTGTTGGGTCACCCCTCGTTCCCCGGAGGTCACCACAATGCATGAGAAACACCTCCGATACAGCAGCTCCGCACAATGGACAGTCCTGTTGCATAACCTCTCTACAACCTGAAGCGATCCCATGCCCATTCTACCCAGACAGGGGCCTCAATGTGGTCATCTATGAATGCGTTTTCTATTTTCGGCATAGTATCTTTTGTAGTTCTGAGAGACAAGTGCCGCGGCCTCCTTCTAATTAAGAGCCATGGCTGAAATGGTGGACCGTAATAGGAACTGCGGTAAATTTTTTACCACTGAGGTGCTTGGATTGCGGTGATTTGGGTCGGTTTGGAGCCATGGGGTGAAGTTGTGTGTAATCAAGAATAAATTGTGTTTTTTTTAGAGGCCTTAGGTTAAATACACACCGAGAGACTGGTGTGGGGTTTCTATCTATTTCAGGGGTCTCCAACGTTTGTCACCCGGAGAGCGGTTTTTGCCTCTGTGTTTTGTCGTGCTGACTTTTGAAGATTGTGTCTGGAGGAAAATGTGTCTATGTAGTGTGGTGCGAGCTTCGCCTTGGATCTGGTACAATAAAGAGATACATTTATCATTTATTTGCTGCAAAAAGTGAGGAAAAAAATTGTCAAAAATTGCTCAAATTTGGCCAAATCGATGTTAGTTTGACCACATTTGCACAAGATTTGCCAACGGGACAAGCAAAGGTACAAGAAATGTCTATGAAACAATGAAGCAACAGTTCTTGAAATAAGACTAAATGGCTTTGTCCATTTGGAAAATCTGTTTTTTTTTAAGACAATCAAATAAGATTTAAAAAAACATTCAACTGCAGCCATTATTACCATTTATTTTATTAGGATTTTGCAGTGTATTGGCCTTTGAGCCTGAAGGTCGTGGGTTTGAGCCCACCACAAGACCTACTTCACAACTCTCACTGATGTCGTGTCCTTGGGCAAGACACTTAACCCCACTTTGCCTAAAGCCCCTGCTGAATAATCAAGGCTCCTCTGAACTCATCACCTGCAGCAGGATCAGTGAGGGGCTGGTGCTCTGTGAACTGGCTGCAGCTCTGACTGCCACCCACCTGACCCAGATATGGATTAAGGGGAAGAACATGGATGGATGGATAGACTATGATAGTTTGCGATTAAAATGTTAGAGCGTATGATTCATACATTTAGGAATATTCCGAATTGTTATGTAAAGTGGGGAGATACTTGCAAGAGGGTGGCGAGTTTTGGGGAGCTCCAGAGCTATAAGCTGAAGACCCCTAATTTTGTTCATAAGGAATGATCTCATATCTATCTATAAAACAATCTTAGCTTTAAAGCTGGGGTACCTAACTTACATTTTCCCCATCGTCCCAACAGAAAGAGAACAATTCTGACCACAATAGTATATTGTATTATAAAAACCTTTTTATCCTTTGCATAGTGGCAGAAAGAGCCCTCAGAGTCACTACTTGACGCTTTGGGCAGGCAGATTCTCTTTTGCATGTTTCTGTTTAATAAGGCTGATCTAAACATGTGACCAAGGCCGAAAATACAAACATGTGAAATCTGTTTTCAAAGCAAGGAACTAGTTACATGGACTTGATGCATAGTTACATTTTTGTGGTTTGAAAGTGAGATACTCCGGCTTTAAAGGTGATGTCAGTATATAATGTGTTGTACTGGACGAAAAGCTCAACCAAGGACAGGAGCTGAAAATTAGCATTAGCTACACACTCTGTATGTATCACATCAGTGGCATCGAAGCTGCTGTAACTAATTATCTCCACAGTCATGTAATAGAATAGTTGCATTAATTTGTTGAGGGCACACCTGTTAATTGTATGTTCCTCGCTTTCAAAACAGTATGCTTCTGTCAATCATTATCACATGTCAGTGTATTTTTGGCTTCTGTCACATCTTTAGATCAGATTTTTCAGGCAGAAAATTTGAACAAGAGAGGCCTCACCCAGCCAATCAGCTCTCAGGCCTAGTGTCGAACAGAACTCTTTCTCTCTATCGCAAAAAGTATAATGTGCTTTCTAAAGAGATGAAGGCGGAATTTTGTGATGTGATTTGTTTACAAAATGTTATTTCGGTTTGGACAAACAAAATGTAGTATTCACAAGACAAAACAAATAATAATCATAGCTTTAATGTCCCTAATATTAGAATTACAGCATTACAAGTTACAGAACAGAAGGAATGAGGAGCACAAGATAGGTGAGTATGATGTACAGCACAATTCTATACTGAAAAAATGTATCTCTATAGCTATAGCTTAATTATATCAAAAAGTAAAATGATACATCTGTCTACTCTAGTGCAAAGAAATATTTACTTAATATCAGGGTGTATTGGGGTAGTAAGTCATTCGCTCTGGGGGTTCAAATATTCACAGTGATGATGAAACTATGGGGGCAAATGTGGCACACTCAACAGTTCGAAATGAGATGAAGTCAGTTTACATAAAAATAGAACGTTTTACAGTAATTAGGCCAATGCCATCAGTTGTGATTGTTAATGCATCACTGATACTTTCCTCTCGGGCCTCTGCGCATGCGCCGTTACAGTAGCGCAGTAGTACATTGTAAATAACAGCTCACCACACCTGGGTCACTTCCACTTCCTTCCAGCCCTCCCCGGAAATTCTTCACTTTCAGCACCTGCAGAGCGGCCTGAGCCCCGGTGCCGCGGCCTGTGCGGACTTGTGCGGCTCTGCAGGTGCCCCCAGTGTGCACACGGACCCGGCAACGATGGAGAAGGATCGAGGCCTTAATGGTTTTATGAGAAAAAAAAACCTAACGGCCAATTATAGAGGCTGTGTTCTGTGCAGTTGTAGTGCCCTCTGCTGGTCATATTTGTGAACGGTTACAAGTATTTATTTATTTTTTAATCTTTCACAACAATAGTATTAGTATGGCAGGGAACATTATGTAGATATTTGGCCTCTTAACCAGGGTCTCTTTGAAATAGAGATATTGATCCACAGTCTATGATCTATATGACCCAAAATCACATATACAATTTATTTTTTAAAACAAATCTTTTTGATGTTGCAAATTTAGTTGTATTATAAAATCTGATACTCAATTGGTTTTATACAGTGGTTTTTTGGACATACCAAGATCCAGTCCTGACCGAGCTGTGTAATGTCTGGAGATGGTGTCCCCGGGTACTGCACTGTAGTGACTGCTGCTCTTGCCTCGATGGTGTTGGGGATACGTAAAATGAAGGAGATTTCCCTATGGCAATAATTCACATGACATTATTCATTCACTACTGATCTGTGCCATCAGCCACAACAATACACACACAGACACACTGGGAAATGTGGCTGAAGTGTCTTGCCTAAGGACACAGAGAAAGTTTTTCACCCACACTGCCCCACTGTGGCACCTGCTGTTTCCTGAGGTCTCCCATCACCAACCCTGTTATTTTTATAGATCCATGCACCAACCAGACCTGCTTAGCTTGTGACATCTGACATTCTCACGCAGGTGTCGGCACAAACATAATTTAAATCGTACATAGAACCAATCTATTGCTGAATAAGACCAGATGAACTGACAATTCCAACTTATAAAACAGAATAAAAATAAAAATAAAATTCATGACAATACAATTACATGTTGTCTCTTTTTATTTACATTATATGGATTCAAACAACTCTTGTGGCGTTATATAAATGTATTCAATTATAAAAAGGCACAACATTGTAAAAGACAGCTGAGATGATGTGGTTTTCTTGTACCGATGGCTTGACCAGGAGGAATGATGGGAAAACCAACATTAAAATGCAATGAAACCACAGTGCTAAAAATACAATTCATACAAATAAAAACCATATAAAAAAAGATGTGTCACATACGTTTTTAACCAACAAGTACTAATTTGTTCATATGCGCAAGTCAAAATATATATTACGGTTTAACTTTAAATAGTTTTTTTAAAGAAGCAACATTCATTCAAACACGTTACTGGCAGCTTTGAAAGAAAGTGGTCATATACACAAACTATGATAATGACATGAACAGAATAATAACATATTGTCCATGATTGAAAAAAATATTCAGAAATATTACATTGCATAGATACAGCCCATAGTAGAATTTCCGTTTGGATAAATGCTAAAGGCACACGGGCCGACGCTGCAGACTTTATCACACCTATTACAGCATCACTTTCTTATACAGTTCTGGATTAAATATTAAAACAAAAATAATACATGCGACAATAATGGAGTCTATAACAAAATATGTACAAACCAGTTAAAATTACAGAAAACAACAGCTCAAAAAAAACATATACACTGCAAAAAGTGATAAAATATGAGGTTAAATTGCACGAATCAAGTGTTTTTTTATTTTTAACATAATTTGAGCACATTCTGATTTGCCAATGGGACAAAGCCATTTAGACTAATTTCAAGAGCTGTTGCTTCTTCTTCTTCTTTTTAATCCATTTAATCCCATTGGCAAAACTTATAAGTCAAAACGTGCTTGAATTAAAGGTGTATCAGAGGATTTTCCCAAATTTTAGGAAAGAACCGCCCTCTCCACTTTCTGAACAAGCAAGTATCACCAGAATGATTGACAATTAGGAGGACCAATAGTCTTGATGATCCACCCGGCAGTAGACAATCCTCCTGTATACACTTTTAAGATACATTTTACGCAATTTAACCAATTTTGTACTTACTTTCCATCACTTTTTGCAGTGCTTAAAACACTATATAAAAAACAAGGCTTATATCTGGGCTTTGGTCCGCGAGTGTTTTTGTGTGTGTGTGAATTCAGTCCATTTCTCCACTTCTACTTACTCTTGTGGGACCCAATCATCACCCTGGAAACAAAGTTAACAATAGCGCTGGCGGGCTGCTCCGGGTCATGCTCCGCAAACAGATGACAGATATTGTCCATAGAAGTGCCGCTTTTCCTGGCCACAAAGCCGAAGATTCTACAGAGAGAAGGGCTGCGGTTAACAACAGCACTGTCATCTGTGTGAAATTGCCCGCGTCCTTTTAAAAATAGCTGTTAAATGTTAAATTATAGACGGACAACACAGGAGAAGATAGTAGTTTACTTACTTCGCTGAGGGGTAGCCGTCTACTTTCCACCTGCGGGAGGAGAAAATAGGCCGATGATGTCACTTGGCTGCACAAATATTGGAGGTTGGGATTTGATTATTAAGAGGAGGTCGTACTCACTTCCTGTCCTGAGGATCCAAAGCGCAGAATATGACTGTGTTTACGTTGTAGTGCCTCCGGAAGAACAGTCTGAAACAGAAATATATGTTCATTATTTTGTTTCTGTCTGCTACACATACTGTATATGTCTGTCACTCGTTATGATACTTTTAGTACATTTTAAAACTTAATTTCAATCTAAAACTATGTTATTAAAGACGTGCACACTTCTGTATTCAATCCGACAAGATGGATCTATGTTTGGCCACTTAAAGCTGGGGTACCTAAGTTTCAAACCCAAAAGAATGGAACTATATACAGTAATACAATCCACCTAACTCAGGGGAGCTTCATATGCATAAGCGGACTGATGATTTCAGTGCTGGATATTATTGGACTGATGAGGTAATATTTTTGTATTTACCCAATCAATCAATCGATCAATCTATACATTTTCATTATGGAAGCAATTAATGTTACTATTGTATATTAAAGAAGCCCTCTCACCTGAAATTGGTTCATCAATGTAAAATAAAACTACTCATGACAGGCCTTGGTAACCCATAGTAACCAGTTGTCTTAACATAAATGCTGCTAGTTCAGAATCATTTGGAGGGGGGTTGGGGGAATGGGACTAAATGGTCTGGCAGGAAAAATGTGGGTACCCCTAACTAACTTGGTGGCCAAAAATGTATTTCAAAAATAGTGATAGAACCAAACAGATTTTAATGCTTGGGGCTACTGGATTTTAATGCATAGTTATTTTTTGTGGCTTGAAAGTTAGATACCCTAGCTTTACAAAAACGGTGTACAAGTTTCTATTTGATGTCTTACTTGCGCTGGTTGTCCGTGAGGGTGATGCCCTGGGAGGACACTTTGAAATGCACCACGGTGGAGGTGACGGGGGGGTTGGCGTGCAGCGTCATGGTGGTGGCCTTCTGCACGGCCTGCGAGCCAGTCAGAGACTCCATCTCCGCTGAGCCCAGGTACCACACGTTACACGCTGCACACACAGACCAGTGTTAAGTAGTCAGCCACTATCAACTACGACCGTGTTGGAGCAGCAATATGTCAGGACACTCTACATTCAGCAACATTTATGGACATTGGTCGTCAGCCCCTAATAGACCAATGGTTCTGTGTGTTTTCTATCAATTAATTTCTCATGTTTAAACTGTTTGATTCTCTGATCTGTGTGGCAAATTAGACAGTTTTATCAAGTCTTCAGAGATAACTATTGCTGTGATTTAGGGCTATACATAAAAAAAATTGAATTGAATTGAATAATATGACATTATATTGATGTGGAATGTTGAGTCCTTCCTGTTCCAGTGAGGGAGATGGATGAGATGAAAAAAAGGGACTTGAAGTTGTACGATATGTTGTTCATGTTTTTGTCATGGACTGTATGTACTGTATATGGACAATGATAACCCAACTCGCTTTGCCTCCCTTTCAGTAATATTAAAAAGTAAACTAATCTTTCGAATCTAACTGTTTAGCTGTGTCGCATGAATGTTTTATGTTGATAATGGTTTATAAATCCCATAGCAACTGCCCAATCAGTTGCTTTCTGTCCCTGAATTCAACCTGAGGAGCTCCTGATTGGCTCTTTGGTTGCTAGGTCTACGAAAATTGGCTCCAGATTCTCAGCTCATGGATACTGAGTTAGCGCTAGTTCTTCTTCACTAACTATCATACTCTGAGTGAGGTCTACACTTGGTAACCTCCAACTCTTTCTACAGTCTGTGTGTGTTGTGCAGTGGCATGTTCTTATCAATAATGAAATATATAACAAAAAGTCAATAACCTGCTCCTTGTTTCAACAGTTCAGCCGCTGAGTTGGAGACTGAAGAAGAAGCATTCTCCACGACATCTTCTAGAGGATCTAAGCAAAGAAATGATGGGATTAACCGTCGAGAAATGGTTTCACAAACATTTATTTAAAAAAGTATTCCTACAATACCTCTGTCTGGGATGATGAGTTTGCAGGGCAGAGCCAGAGGGGTGATAGAATGCTGACAAACCAACGCAGTTAAGCTTCCTATAAAAACACACATTAAACGTTGTTAATTGTCTGAATGGAGATGGAAATTTAGCTGGAAGCTATGTATTTTTGGTTTATTTGTATTTTTTTTTTTAAAGCACTCCTAGTTTCCCTAAGATATACTATAAATATACTAATTAAAATAAGTAGTATAGTGTTAGTAGAGACTATTATAGTTTTTTAGGATACAAAAATAGTAGCTTTAGATCAGCTTCATCAGATAAACAAGGAGAAGAACACCCTCAGCTCTCTGTCCAAAGACAGAAACTCTAACTTTACCGTAACTTTAGAATAATAAAGAACAAAGTATAAAATCTCTAGCTTTAAGATAATAATAAAGCAAGTCTAAACTCTACTAGACAAACTGATTTAAAAAAAAAAATCTTTTAACAACTTTTTCTGTTGCGACAAACGACATGTATTATTTCTGACACAGACTAAAATGTAGGTACCCCAGCGATAAACAAAACAAAATGTAGGTAGTAACACAGAAGCACCACTAGAGGGCAGTGCTGTGAACCAACCAAAGCCAGGAGCAGCACCAGTGGACACTCACCAAAATAGGGCTCATTGGGACAACCCTTTAACCGGACCCCCTTCTGCGTGCACTCGATCAAAAAGTGTCGCACCAGCTCATTCGCCAGATCGCCTCCTGAACAATAAATCAAACAAAAACATAATTGTAAAAAAGAATAAAAAAAGAAGATCCAACAGAGACAACACATTTTTGCATTGGGGTTTGAACTAATGTAATTATGAATGCACAGACGCTGCATTGGGGGGCCTTTGGGAGGGAGGGTTAGGAATGTCTTGACACAAAGGCCCTCTTCCTTAAGGTGGCTTGGGTTTCACTTCACAGGCCTCAGGTTGAAAGCGCGTGAAGGAGCGAATCATGATGTCACTACAGGTGCCAGTGGGCCGGAGAGGGGCCCAGACAAAAGGCCAGATGGGGGATACTCCAGGGTGGGCTTGGGCAGGCAGGATGTAAGACGGTGTAGAGTTTAACCTATGTCCAGCTGAACTATTTATCGTCATTTAAATGTTTTGTTTTTTCCCCAATTGATTTGATATTGAGAAAGTCACTTTGGCCTGAAAGAACTGAAAGCACAGCAAACACTGATAAAATATGAGGTAATATTTGCTCGAATCGAGGTTTTTTCCAAAGTCTAAGTACATTCTGATTTAAAAACTAGATCTGCCAATGAGACAAAGCCATTTAGTGTTGCTTTACTTTCTTATGTATCTTTTAAAAACAATATAATTCTGCTTGTCCTATCGGCAAATCTTGTTTTAAGGGAGTAAAAATGTGATCAAATTCTGATAAATTTAACCAAATTTGAGCAATTTTTGACTTATTTTTCACTCTTTGCAGTGTGGAGAGATTTCAGTACAACGTACAGCTGTAATGTTTTGGATTGTGTTAAATTGCAGTCGTCTGAACTGCATTTTTTCTTTAGTGTCAGCATGGTTGCATGATCTAAATGTTATTATGGTTGTAATTATCTGCTGGTTGACTAACATGTAGGTGGAGAGAGTGTTGCAGTTACAAATACAAACAGAAAACTTGGGAATTATACTTTATCGTCTCAAAAACCATATGTAAAATAAATGACACACATTGATCCACTGTACTGTGCTTATAAACTACTTCTGTTATAGATCATAAACATAAGATTTATTTTGGTAATCTATAACTATCACCAAAGGAAAGACTGAACCAGAGCACAGAATTCAATGCAAAGAAGGCTTCTAAATATACAGAGGAGAAATAAGTGAAAGGCTTACAGTTTCCTCTTTACAAAACCTATTTTTTCAAATGCAAAAAACTCTAGTTTCAACTCTATTTGAGCCAAATCCTTTCAAATGTGCTGCCAAAACACATTGTGCTGCCATAAAGATTGTGACTAGAGGAATACAACTTTTAGACACATTTTCAAAAAATTGATCAATAAATGTAGATCTGGGGAATCTGGGAAAGTAATAAATATTTGAAAAAAAAATCTCCCATTTATTGACCAATCTCTATTTCCAATTTGATTTTTCAACTACTTAAATGAATAACAAAACAAACTAATTTATATCAAAAACAGTAATTTAATTGCCAAAACATTAAGTGATATCCTGTGCCAGTTAGACCCGCCCCCACAGCTTCCTGATTGGATGCATTGAATCAAAATCCTTGATAGACAGCAGAGGCCCTCAACATTGGTCTAACTATTCTCCTTCAGCAAATCTTACTCATTTCTTAAGGGGGACTGTTTAAGATAGCTTTATTATGAAAATAACTAAATATAGAAGATAATATAGGGTAATGTTGTCAAAATGATTCAATGTGGATAATATTTAAGGCAATCATAACTTTTTCTTTGTTTTTTCAGCCCCTCTCACATAATTGGTGTCTTTCAATTTTGGTTCATGTGTCCAAAAACTTGAGATTGACATTTTTAGATCTTTGGCACAGCTGAGAGTACATATATTTAGTTACTTCCCAACACCGTCCCTTGATGGCGCCTGATCGAGTTTATGTGGGGCAAAAGTTTCCCAGGAGAAAGTGCCTGGATCAGAGCCGGCTTATGGACCAGCACATCTTTTGTTATGGCCTGAAACATTAGCTGAACATCTAAGACTATGAGGCGATAGGGGTCTGGGCTCCGCGATGCCCAGGAGAAACACACACACACACATATACGCACACACAGACACACGCACATAGAGCAGACTCTCAGGTTCCAGAGGACACGGAAACCAAAGACTCCGGCATCATGTGATTTCAGGACGTCTCTGCTCTATTGGCATTTATTATGAAAGCAACCAGAAGTAAATAACGATCTTACCCTTTTTGTTGCCCTGCTGAAGCACGGAGGGTGGGGGCGTGGCCACTTTCATTGCCAGTCCATACGCGCCTTTGAACGAGTGGCTGTCCCGCACGATAAAGGAACCTGGCTCCTTATCCTTCAGGACTAAAATGGCTGAAAAATAATCAGAAAATATTTGAAGTTTTAATAATGATATTTTATTTTCATTGATGCACTTGTCACTCATCAATGGTCTATTACAGTTTTTTATGGAGACCACATTCTGTTATCACGTGTAAAATGTCAGAATGGAAAACTCTCTATGGTTATGGCAACATCACCATGGATATAAAATAGATTACATTTTGTGTATATCTTTATGGCTTGAAAAATGAACTCCTCAAAAAGTTCTGCAAAAGAAAAAAAAAATGGGGTCCCACATTGCATAAACAAAAAATCTAGGATGGTAAGAACAGAGGAAGTTTAGTCTAAGTTTACATAATGGTATTCAATACATTTGTGAAGAGAGGTGAACCCACAGAAAATGTAACAATTTTATCACCAATACAATATCTCCACTGGTATAAATTCCTTTTTTTCATTATCTCTGAGGAAAAAGCATACATTTCGCCACGGAAACTATAGTATACAGACCTATTTTTCAATCAGTATCATTCTTATATGAAAAAGTAGGTAATATCAAGAAGAGACTAAAAGCAACTTAAACTGCAGACTTGACTTTACCTTGGTCTCTGGATATGTCCGGCTTGTACCAGAACTTGGATGTGTCCTGGACAAATTTGACTGTGAGCTGCTTGCTGGCCAACACGTCTGCAAAAGAAGCATGGACAAAGTCAGTGACTCCTGAGAAGAAAACATTGTTTTATTAGAGCTGCACGAGTTTGTCAAAGTGGAAATGTGATTTTTCTGAAAACTATTGCAATTGTGTCCGGTGATGCGATTTATATATATTTATGTATGTTTTAAAGTGCGCAAAAATGCAACATCTTCTTATTGTATTGCGTTTTGGTTTCACCATTTCTTAAAAGTTAAAAACTAAAGCACAACCAGGTTATCTTGATCATCTATAATACATAGTAAAGAATGATAAAACACTAGTGAAGAAATATGTTTTTTTAGTAAATTTATTTTGTCTTTTTAATTAATGGACAATTTTCTATTTGTTCCATTTGCAATTCATTTCAATATTTTTCTCAATTTTAAACTATTTCTTATTTCTGTATGCAGTTGTTTTATTTTTTTGCAAGGGACTTAATAATTCCAATCCTTGCGTTTTGCCAATTGCGTCCACTACAGTTAAGATTGTGATTCGATTGCCGTTGCAATCGTGCAGCCCGACTACCTATAACCTTCCCAGTACCTGGCAGCGGCGTCGGGGTCCCGGACATCTGCGTGGACAGATCCGGGAGCACGTTTGGAAACGGAATACTGAGGGAACTCCCGCTGTGAGGACTGGAGAAGCCGCTGGGAGCCGGAGACGCCGTGCCCAACGAGTGCTCTCCGTCAGACGCCCTCTTCTTCTCGGGCAGGAGCGGAGGCTGGTGATGACCCTCCATGACAGTCACAAGGCTCCTCTCTCTCCCCACACTCATCAGCAGGGGGGAGTCCGTACCATAGCTCCCCCTGGGGTCCTCCTGCTCCTCGAAGCTCTGGGCGGGGCAGCGGTTCAGGGCCAGATGAGCCATGCGAGTGCGCTGGCTGCTCCGGGGCGAGCTGTGACCGTTGGGGGCCGGGTGGATGTGCGGGTGTTGGTGGAGGGGGGAGGAGTGGTGGTTGTAGTCCAGAGCCACGGGGTGATGGGGGAGTGGGGCGTCCCGGGGAGAGGGGTAGCTGTTCAGAGAGGCAGGGGGGTCCCTGGGAGACGGGTAGCTGTTCAGAGAGGCGTGTCGGGTCAGGGCTGGGTGCTCGGGCCAAGGTGGGCTGATGGAGGAGCTGACAGGGAAGAGAAAAGGGTTCAATTCAAATTCGATTCAATTTATATGTGTATTGCACTAAATCACAACAGTGGTTATCTCTGAGGACTTTACAAAGTTGATTCACCAGCACAGATCAGAGAATCAATGTCCAGAAATGTTGATAGACGATAAGTACTGTTGAATGTCGAGTGTCCTGGATCATCACCACTCTCCTTAGACCCTCCTGCGTCGGCAAAGGAACAACAACCAAAAACCCAGTGGGGAGAGGCCCACATTGAGGGAGGGATCTGCTCCCATCGGACGGGCAATAGATCCAGGACTGAGAACGAGGGCCGAGGCCATGTGATGCAGGACCGAGTCGGCTCAGTATTCATTTACAATTTCAAAAAAGTAAAACCATCTCTGTCTTTATGAGCGTGTGTATCCATCTTTACTGGTTTAAGGATGCAGCAATAACATGCCACACTTTATTAAGACAGCTGGTCACTTCTTTCAAATTCATTGTAAGTGATTGTAAAGAGATAAGATCATTTTTTATAGATGTCTCCCTTTTGTCTTAAATCTCCAGTCTTGTTTGTTGCCATAATTATCAAAATTATTATGGTGAATTTCCAAAAGCTTTAGAGTAAATTTCCGGCAGCTATTTAATGTGTGTTATCTTGTTTTTCCTCATAATCCTTGTTGAAAACCAGAAACAGCATTTGCTAATTCATCCCAAAAACAGGTTATACTGATACATGGTAATGGATGATCTATTAGAAAGTCCATAATTAGTCCATTGACAAAAATAAATTCTGGAATCTCGTAAAAATGTGGTTATTTCTCCAGATAATTTTTTTCTAAAGCAGCAGATTTTCATTTAATGAATGGGCGCTTTTAATATCAAACTCTCATGGCCAAATATTTTACAGATGTTCACTCATTCACTCTCATGTGGAGCTCGTCCGGCCGTGTGCAGAGGAGCAGCCTGTATGTCTGCAGGGCGGGGCGTCTCTCTCTGTACCTGTCTGTTCTCTGAAGTGTCCCGACAACAGACGTGGAATGTGTGAGCGTCCGGTGACAGCTGACGGAGGGCTCGGCCAAAGACTCGACCTCGGAGAATCCACAGGGATCTGCGAACAAAGAAACGTGTGAGGAAAAGCGAGAAAGCAAGAAAAACAATGTTCTAAACTAATGTAAACAAATCAGACTAATATGCTGTCTTCATCTTGAGCATAATTTGCAGACAAAACATCCCTGTGAGTTACTATTTGATGCTTTGGGGTGAGAAATGTCTGTTAAAGTTGAATTATATGTATTTTTTTTTACTTTTGTCTGCACCATTTATGACATTTCCCCACTGTGGAACAAATAAAGGACCTCTTCACCTTCTCTCTTAATCCTTATCAAAGTAAATTCCTATTTTGTTGAATAAGATAAACCTTTATTCGTCCCTCCGTGAGGAAATTCCAATGCCATAGTTCCGCACAATACAGCAGAATAGAAGGAGAAATAAGAACACTCAGATTATACACAAATCAAACAGGATCTATTATTTAGGATTACAATAATAAAATAATAAACTCTGGACTCCTAAACAAGATCTTAAAAATACGTAGTTTGGCGTTTCATGTTTTTGAGTGTGAAATATGAAGTAAAAGATGACTGGAATGAGCAAGACTTCCATCTAGTGGTATACACAGGAAATGACATTCTGCTCTTTCCAACATGACGGTTTCATTGAAGGCACAAAAAACACATTGACGGGCAGGTCATAGTCTAAGGATTCATTCAGACAGTGTTAGTGGTGATTTGTGATCCTAATATTAGCCAGGACGAAAAAATAACTCCTATGATATTTTTGATGAGGGAACAATGCTTTAAAATGGTTGAGCACAAGACGACAAATTTCTCCCACACACAAATCCAGTACGGTGCTTGAAGTAACACTAGAGATTGGCTTGTTCCATTTGCAAATGTCGTTTGAAGTTAATCCAATCTTAACCCAGACATCAAAATCGATTTTCCACTAGAAATATTATCTAAATGTAAGATATAATCTTAATCAATAATTTTATTGTTATGCAAACATGTATTATTTTACTGTAATTGGTGTTTGGCAACCTTTCCTAATCTAACCCTAGACAGTGCATGGTTAGCACAGAGACAAATATGTTAAAGCCACAAATATAAAAAAGGCAAAGCACAATTGGTCATTGTAAATATGTACATAATTCACACACATGAATGGAAAAGTTCACAGTAATTCAACGTAAGAAGATGCACACTGACAAACTGCTAAAAACAAGTCCAAAGAATGTCTCCGGTCTCTTTTGTGGCAGAGCAGTAACCATGGCGACGCTACAGGATCGAGTGTAGCGAGAGGCACAGTGGGGGACATTAGCCTCCAACAACGTTATATATACAACCCGTCGCTATGGAAACTCCAGAAACAAGTTTGGAAGCAAAGTGAAAAAAGGCAAGTTTATGGTGGGAACGGAGCATCTCATGTGGCTCAGCTTCTTGAAGTTTGCACACAACAAATAATCTAATTACAAGTTGCGCGCTGTGATGTATGCTAAATGTGAATAAACCGGAAAAACCATGAAAGCGTTTGGACCATGCATCAAAGTTGACATTAGGGCAACAAACAATGCTATAGCCAGAGTGTGTGCCACCGAAAACACCGCAAATATGCTAAAAGTATATATTATTTGGGGAAATGTGGGGGGTAAAGTCTCTCGAGGCAGAGCGAAGGTTGGGGACTCTTTTGGAATCTTTCTGCTTGAGATTCTTATGTTATTATCCAATACATTTTTGAACTCACAGAGCAGTCGTTTTGACAGCTCCCATTAAAATCAATCAAATTCTGACAAAATCTTTAAAAAGTGAGTGAGTATTAAAAAAGTTTTATTGAAACCAAGGCATTTTTCTATTTCTTTACTCACTTTTAATATACAGTGTGCTATCCCCGGTGAATAGAAATTGAAACTGTTTGATTGAGTAAACAGTGCGTTGATATGGTAACTTGCTCCGGTCTGGTGGAGATCCAGGGTGGCTGAACCAGAACCAGTCCAGGACCAGCACCTTGCAGAAACAGGTCTTTGAATTCCATAGAATGTTGTTAGCCAAGTGAGCGAAAGTGGCTAAACATTAAATGTATACTCAAGGGAATTGAGCAGTTAAAATGACTGCTCTGGGAGTTCAAGGTAAAGCCTCTGACATTTCAAAAATACAAAAATATCTCAGTAATGACAAATAAAAAACTACATATAGAAGCAGAAAAAGTCACACGTTTATGAAGGCCATAAACGTGCATGAGCAGAGTAACTACACCTCTTTACCATAAAACCGTCAAATTGACTGTCCTGGGAATTCTAATGTTAATACATATCTGAAAACAAAATCCAGACATAGCATGATATTTTTTGCAGTTAATAAACTCACCGTGTTCACTTTTGTAGCTGAAGGAACGGATGTTAAAAGATGGCGTTTGTCTCTGATTGAACTCGGACATGTTTTTTACTGCAAACATTGAATCAAACATAATTTCACAGACTCCAACACAACAGCAGTGTAAAGGCGACACACACAGAATGATGTTGCGTACCATAAGGAGTGGGAGGGGAGATGGGGAAGGCCGGTGTGGGGGGGGTCATGTCGCTTCCTGCTTCCACGCCGCTGTCCGTGTCTGGACCCTGGGATCTGTAGTCCGTGCTGTCGCTGCGATACAACAAGCTCTGAGAGAACGACAAGGAGATAATGTTACCGCCAATGATTACCGACAACGGTTTTATTTAGCCTTCTTTAGGGTCAGACAGCTACTAATCTCTCAGGGATTTATAAACAATGAATTTTACTGCATGAGATTTTGTGTTATTTTTCCTATTATTTTTTTTCATAGTGCGTGATAATGTTATGGTTTGTTTTTGTTTGCTTACAGCTCTTCAAACTACAAAAACAATCTGTAAAAATCTCATTAAAGTAGTGCCGCACTCCAAAATCTTATGAAAAATAAGTGAAAAATTGCAAAAATTGAGCTAAATGTATCTTAATTTGAACACATTCGGACTGCCTTAAAACAAGATTTGCCAAGGGGACAAAAAAAAAGATCTTGTTTTATAACGATACAAGAAATGTCTCCCTTGGTATGAGAAAGAAGCAGAAAGAAAAGGGCAAAAAAAAGTAGGCATTAGGCTTAGAAGGCTTAAGACAAAACTTAAGTCAAAACTTAAGACTGCTTATCATAATGAATTGCATACATTAAAAGTACAATACAATACATTATCAATCTAAAATTTTACAAGAAAACCCTGAGAGGAACTAAAGTGAATGCATATATAACATTACACTTCAAAGATTTTGGATCATAGGCACTATTTTTCTAACAATGGTTTTGGAGTATCTACTTCCATAGCCTTGTGGTCAAAATCATTAGTCCCATTATTCTGCTAAAGCTACATTTGTTTCTTTTGTCTGTACAGCCTGTAAGAGCTGTGCCTGTAAGAGCTGTACCTGAGACTGCGGTAGACAAGGTGAGTAGGTCCTGCTCTGCCCCCTATAGTCCTCGCCCGCGGCCCACCCAGAGCTGCAGAACCCTGGGTGATCTGTGACATCGTTCTCCTGGCGGCTGAGGCTTCGTGACACCAAACGGCTCTCACTGGACTGGACAGCTGGACACACACACACACACATATAGAGAATCACATATGTCGACATCTTTTGATATAAAATGACATATTCAGGCATCTTGAATATGTGATATGATATTAAACAATGAATTCCTAATCAAAAACCTACCCAAAGCAGTGTTCACATGTTATTCAGACATTTTTGACAAATGCTGTGACATCTCCAAGGCCTAACTCAAAAGGATCTCTTAATCTTAATCTTAAAAGCTATTCTTTCTCTGTTACATAAGCCCCGCCCCTTGTACAAGGCTCCTCCCATCATGCTATGCTATGTTATCGCCTAAAAGCGATTCACAATGTCAATACTGTTGTTGTTTATGTGAATATAGCATTTTTTTAACAAACAAAAAGTCAATACATGTTATGTTGTGTCTCCATTTTAAAGCTGTAAACCTTCTTTATGACTAAATTGTTTTGTTTAATATTTTGCAGCGTAATTTTAGGTGCTTTAAGAATGACTTGTGCTATAAATGAAATAGGATTTGTTCTTTTATAACCTATGCCCTGCAGAAGGCCTATGCAAAGTTGAAACTCATTTTAAATTCAACAATCCTGATTTTTTTAAATATGTATAGTTCTTTCAAATTCCATGAGTGCTTTTTTAAATTTGCATGGGAAGCTTGAAATCCTTATCCCCATAAAGAAAAGCACATTCAGAAATTGACTCATCTAGCATTCCAGCAACTTGTATCTTCATGCAAATAAACTTGCTTTAAAAGAAGAAGGAGGAGAAGTCCGGCCTAAAGTTTACACCTAAAAAAATTATTGTCCTGAAAAGAAACAGCCAAAAAAAAGCTCAGATCACACAAGAAATGACTGAATAGTGTGACAAAAACCATACTGCACATCTATAAGGATTCCCTTCTTGGGCTAATTATATGGGACATCTTGTGACTTTTGTTCAAAGAAGTCAATACCCCAAGACAAAAAAAAGTTATTTAAACAAAAAGAATAAAAGATGCGACATTCTTGACTTGTGTGCTCATCACGTTGTAACACGGGGCCACCTTTGACACCGTTTCGAGGGTAGGTCAACAGTTTGCCAGCTCCTCCGTACACAGATGCAGCCTGCAGTCATGTTTTGAGAGCACAGCTGAGGAATGCTGGGAGGTCTGTTTAGTGGTATACCTCTGGGTGTGGGGGGGAGTGGGGGGGCAGTTAGGTGAAGAGGGTCCAGTGTTGTGACTGCTGTGGAGAGTATGGCCACTCAGCACCAGGGTGTCACTCAGCCCTGAAGAATGCCCAATGGTGCAAAAAGTGCTAATGCAGCGGCTTCATTGTCTGGGGGTGAGTACAGATGACACACACACACACAGGATTCACGCTCATGTAAGCTTCTCCTATAGTTGTCTTAAAGGTCGGTTTGGCTTGGAATGAAGATTTTTAAAGAATAATTGAAGTCTATGACACGTGCATATACGTCAAGGCAAAGGGGAATATTCTGTATATGACACACAGGTCGTAAAAAACATCTGAACAGCAGTGAGGGGTTTCTTCAAGTTTTAGCCTGCATCTGAGTTCATACAAAATTAGGGCATAGCATAGTTTTTTTCCTGTTTTATTTTTATTGGCAAAGTTTAGCTCTGCCAATACAGACATGTCTAAAGCTCAAAATCAACTGAATTAATTTAATATTATCAGAAGCTACAGAGAAAATAAGCACTTCCAGAAACTGTAGCTCCATCATGTAAGTCATAGTTCAATTGGGAGCATAACGACCCACACAAGAAGTCCTGCTGTATCATGTGCGATGGGTCAGTTTCCAGACAGGACACTGCCCAGTGCTCTGGCCATCAGAATGTGGAATAAGCTGGACTGTGGGGGAATTGAAGGAGTAACTGAGAGTGAGGGTCAGGGATGAACTATTTGAATATTTCCCTCATAACTAGAGTTTGGGGAACCTTCAACTCAACGGTCATGTGACGATGGAAATGTAATAGCTTTTATTGCAAGATTTTCTTTTTTACACTTATTATACATGTAAAAGTTATACCTCAATTAAAATCTCTGTCTGAATTCAGTTGTTGAATCTGATGAATAACTCATACACATTTTCATATACAAAATATAAAATATTATAATTATACATTACTTTATAATTTGGTAAAGTGAGTAGAAAAGGATAAGGAAGGATGTGTGAATTTGGATGGAACCATAGTGTAAAATTTAAGGAGGAAAGGATAAGTACCAGTAATCCACTTTCTGTAAGTATAACCAGACACCAGTATTTAGAACATGGTAGGGGCTAGATTCATGTCTATTATCTCACCGCAGAGCTGAGCATTAATAGGTGCTGCAATGTTTTACTTGTAAAAAAATATTTACAAGTCAATGGAAAACACAAAAGTTTTTATTTTTTATTTAATCAATTTAGTTACCTGTTCAAATTAGTTATCCCATAGAACTACTGTATATTGCACTATTGTCTGATCATATCTCTACTGTATTTCACACAATTATAAACCTCTGTATCTACAACTCAAAAAGGTGTGTTTGTGTTAGGTTTTAAACTACAAAAGCTTTTAGAGTGTGTTTATATACATATTACCTGGTAGCCATAGCTCAGAGGCAAACAAAGTCAATGCCTAACTAAATACATTGAGAATGAAACGCATTCTTTGTAAGTATCTAAATACGTTCTATAAACAAGTTGGAATAATTGGGATTCGCTCTCACGACCTTAACCTTGACTTATATCACTGAGCCATTATCTGTGGAGACTTGCAGACTTTACTATCGCCTCTTAAACCTCAAGCGACTTTAACTTCCTCCCGCCTCTTTGCTAATGAGTGAGCAGCAGCCCTCAGCGTTTGTCTGTTGGAATGACTTGGAGGAGCTGATTTGCACAGACAGGCATGCCTTCAGAATCAAAAGAAAAAATCTTCCCCCCTGGGCTCTCATGTACCTCTTTTGGAAATTCCTCAAGCTATGGCCCCAAAGCCACAATCGCTACTGTACTTTGTGTTGGCTAAATTTACAACAACTATGAATGAATACCATGCAGCATTTCAATAGATTTTAAACATGTTTTTAAACGTGGGCATAACCACTACACCCACATGTATTAAATTCAAAATGTATTCTTAGTTAAAATCCATCTTAAATTCTCTGCTGACAACTCCTGCTAAATCTGTTTTGTTTCTCCCTAACCACATAGCTCCCCCGACAAGTCTGGGCGGCCCCTCTCGCTCCAAAACGTACAGCAAACATCTAAAAAGCTGGCAACAACCCTCCTATTTCTGCCACTAAAACACTCTTGGTCTGCGGGGGCGAAAAGGTGTGCTTGGATACAGACAAAGAAAAAGTGAAAAAGCAACAACGGAATTACACCATTGCGAAAGAATGCTATAGCCTGTTGTTTGCTACACTTAATAGACATTGTTAGAGGAAATTGTGACTAATAGATTCCAGACTGGGCTAGCTTACCTGTCTGCTGTGTGCTTTTTAGCGTAGATTCATTGTTTTCACCAAACCGGGTGCCATTGGTGAATTTGGCGGATCCGTTCACATTAGAGCTCTCACTTCTCTTTAGCGTACTGTTCTGGCTCTTCACCGGCACAAACGTCGGGTCCAAGTCCATGATGAGTTGGTTTAGCTGATCGATAGAGTTATCAATGTCCATGGTTAACGTTTTGAACTCTTCATCACGTTTGTTGTTGTTGTTATTGTTGACCATTGCCGTTTCCTTGACCGCTGTATCTGTGACATCTCTGGTTGGGGGCTCGTTGATAGACCCTTGCTTGCTTGAGAATCTCTCGTTGCCATCATCGGGCATGTATGCGATTTTCTGAGCGACGACCATTTGTTGTTGTCGCACCCAGGATTGCGTGGAGTAAGTTCCCTGTCTGTACACGTGCTGTTTGGCCATAGCATCACTAGGGTTTGAAGAGGCTACAGAGTTATTTCTAGAAGCCATGCAAGGTCTTCGAATGTCATTATACCCCCTTTCATACTCCTCAATAGTTGGGATGTGATTTTGCGTTTGACTAACGTGATCCTCTGCTCCAGGACTTCCAAACCCATCGGATAGCAACGAATTCTGGCTGCTTTTGTGACACGAAGATGACAGCGTCCCCAAGCTGTCCACGCTATGGAGATCGTGACCCGTAATCACCTCGTCGTCCAAAATGTCCGTCTCTCTTTCTCTAGGACGAGGATCTCCGTTGATGTGCACCTGAGCTGGAACTACCTTCTGCACGACGCTGCCCGGACCGTCCATCTCATCCAGAGAAGGGTCCTCCAGTCCAAACCCGCTGAGGAGACGCTTCAGCTGGACTTTCTCGAGCTGGCTGGGACCCTGGTTTGGGCGGATGGTCCCAGATGAGATGGTAGTAGGCTTGTCGGCCCAAAGCGAGGTACTGGACAAGCCCGAATCGCTGCTGACGGAGAGCGCGTGGTCACTGTGGTCCGGGCTAGAAGTGGCGGAGGTGGTGCGAACCCCGCGGCCCAAGGATGGCTCTCCTCCCCCGGGATCTCGTCTCTTGTTAGTGGCCTTGTCCTGGTTTAGAGCTGGAGCACGAGGAGGGGCTGGAAAGAGAGAAGATGTAGCGCTTCATACATACACTTGTCTCCAAAGGGAACATGATTGTACACAAAGACAGCAGACACAACACAAAACTCGAGACAACCCACCACCATTCACAAAGTAACCAACAAAAATGACATTAGTTTGAACAAAAGGACAAAGACAACATGTAATAAAAGTACTGTTTGTTATGCATTCACTTTAGTTGACAGAAATATTATTGTATCAGTAATGTAAGATTGGAATGGCCTATACTATCTTTACATTATGCACAGTCAAACATTTTGTACATTACATTTGCACATATGAGGTCATCAGGATTTGAAAAATGTGTAAAAAGAAATCGAGCCATCTTGAAAATCACAAATGTACAATTCACTTTCTTGAATTTTTGAAAGAGAATTATCAGCACGTCTTCATTTAAAAAACTAGAGGAAACAAATACCATATGTACAAACACAGTCGTCTCCTTTTAATTACAATTCAACAAAAAATGTATAGCCCAGGCTTTTCAGCACACTTCCAACTTTTAATCTAATTCTTTCCTCGACATTAGCAGCCTCTGTGTGCATGTGCTTCTCTCCCTATTAGCCCCATATCAGATGACATAAAATAGATGCTGAGATTCTTGTGTGGTGCTACTACTCCTCTCCACGGCCCTGCATTCCTCACCCTGCCGCGATTCAGCCTCCCCTTCTCCATCTCGCTTGCCCCCTGACCTCCAGCATATGTCCAAACAATCTCCTTAATCTTCAAAGACTCATGGAGGTTAGTCAAGAATATCCCTCATGACAAGGACAATGACAATAGACTTCCAACAATGGCACTGACAACCAAGACTTGGGCTATGTAAGTTCTTGCCTTTCAATCAACCAGACAACTATACAACCCAACTTCGCGGAACTATCCCAACAGATTTCAGCATTCCTTCTGGCGAGCACTTTGCGAAGACAGCTTGTTTGAAAGGACTATTCCAAAAGTATCTGTCAACCTGTGTCACAACCTGCTCTGCGTCCATTTGCGACCACGCTTTGAAAAGAAACTTGTCCTACCTTTGCTTGAATCTCCAGGTGAGAAAACATGGCCCTTTCCATCCTAGTAGCTGAAGCATGCATGGTTGCAAAAGACTTAAAAGTGGTGAGGGTCAACTATTCGAAAGGAGTTTGGCCTCCGCTTCTTTTGCTCCACTGAGAAGGTGAGAGTGTTTGCACAAAAAAGGAGGGGGGGCCTTGAGAGGACCAAATAAGGAGACAGGAATGTAAACAAGTGGGGCGTGGCTACAGCGTGGGGGCGGGACAAGGGGAAGCAAGTAACCCGACCCCCTTGCCCCGATTCAAGGGACTACCCCACTAGGGAGAGAGAAAAAAAAAAAGTTGAATAGAGAGAAATGGGGCTGTGCAGTGAATGAAAACAACATTCCTGTCGCTTTGAGCTTCTTTTTAAGTCCGTAAAAAGACAGGTTTTAATTAGACCAATCTTTGCCTAGTACTTGAAGCTCTTGGCAGAAGCAGCAGCGGAGCGTTTTTGCCCAAACTTGTGTGTCGTAAAATTACAGCCTCCCCTCTCTCACCTTGTGACGGGGAAATATCAGCAACAAAACAGATGTGCTCCCACCTTATGCTGTTTTTCCCAATTTTCTTTTTAGGGGAAATGCACAAACATTAACACAAGCTGTGAATAGTTAACCCGGAATGTTCCTAATAGTGAACTTGGGAAAGTGACTCATTGCATTTATACTGTAGTGGTGCAGTCCTGACTAAAATCGGCCAATAACTGAGCAGAAAGACATGAAACGGGACAATGTGTAGACTGCTTTTGTATCTAAAGAGGTCAGAATAAGGGCCACTATTCCATCTGGTAGGATAAAAGTCTATTAACTGCATAAGTCAAAATGAAAATGGTTGATTTTGGCAGAACCGTTCTTCTTCTACTGTTCTTCTTTGTTTTTGTGACCACTGTAGCCCACATTATTCTTTCCTTGACACATTGCAAAAGGAAATTAAAGGCATTTGTTACTGTCAACATGTGGAACTATTTAAAGTCAAATTTCGTCATTTTGGTTTTTTGATTTTGGTGTCAGTATTGGACCTGCGCATGCATGTGTGTGTGCCAGTGTGCGTGTGCGTGTGCGTGTGTGTATTTAACCCCGTAGCACCCTCAGTTTCAAATATGCAACATAAAGTTCAATGGGTTTTTGGGTCATACTGGAACCCATAGAAGTAAATTACTATTTTCAAGTCTGGGTTCTACAGAGTTAAATGAAAAAAGAGAAGAAAAAAAAAGTGTAGAGGACATCAGGAGTAGATAGAGGGAACTCATACATGTGCATATTTTAATAACAACATCTCTTTGTGCTTACTTGCAAACACAAGGACACAGAGAATTTTTACTTCTGCCTCAACAAGAACAACACTACTCTTAAAAATACTACAACATGCACACACACTCTTATGCATGCATACACACGAGTCACTTTAGAACTCTATAACTCATGACTGTAGTTCTGCACTGATGGCTTGTCATTGTGTATCTATAAAACAAACAACATCCTAAAATCTATCATTAGAATGTTGTTATTTCTGAATGGTATTAGCCGTTAAACAATTGTATACTTTTTCCCACCCTGATGCCAAATGAGTAGTTTTCAGTAGGATTGCACGATATATCAAAAAAATATCGTTATTGTGATATTGGTGCGTTTTTTTCTTTTTCTTTATTTTCTTTGTTAAAGACAACAAAACAGACAGACTCATCAACATTCAACAGGAACAAAACTCAAACAAACGAACAAAAACGTATATAAATATATGCATTTGAATGTAATTAATTGTGTGCTTATTTTTTTGTTATTTGTCTCTTGCGTTTCAATGCAGATTGCAATTTTAGGTGAAAGACAAAAATATCGCAATAGTATCGTCATCGCAATACTAAACACTCATATCGAATATCGCACTACTTTCCAATATCGTGCAGCCCTAGTTTCCATTTTGTTTTTTAATCTTGTTTTGATTCCCCTCATAAATATCTACAAATAAATCGTGTCTGTTTTTGGAGATTCGACTAAAACTTTGGCCAAAAAACAACAACAATTCACTAAATATGTAACTGTTGGAATGAACATTTTAATGATGTGTTTCGTGGATGAAAAATTAACATCCATTTCCCAGGCTGCCTTCAGAAACAGATTTGGAGCGAGCACTCTTCCATTTGAGGTTTCCCCAACTATGAATTACATGTTTCCTCCACAGCAGCGTCCCACCAGTGCTGGCAGCAGGAGAAACTATCCCGCTATTAAAATCTATTTCCCATAGCTTTCTGAAGCATTTGAACCATTATAATTATCAAATAAAACTGGGCGATTAAGGATTTGTTACTAAATAGAAAATGTACAACCTGGAACACGAGGAAAAGGGCTCGAAATTTAACTTAAGGCGTGTATATTTCTCCATTGTGAGATCAAAAAACTTTTATCGTATCTTATCTTATGTTGTGAGCACATACAGTATTTTGGGCTGATGTTGTAGGACCAAATTTAAAAGTTGCTTTGTGTGACCTAGGTTTATGAAAATGCACTGTATAATTAATATTTTATTACTTACTTGTAAAAAAAAAAAAACACACACTTTAACTGTGTAAATTGGACATTTATTATCCTTTGCTATAAAGGATATAGCCAACTATATCGGGACTACGGATGTAAATTAGCAGTTTTGCTACAATCTGGCACATTTACAATTTGTGTACAACTTGTATATGATTGTTCATTAATGTGTGTTGTCCCAATCAAATAAATAAATAAATAAATAAATAAATGTTGTAGTGTTTCACATGCTCATTGTGTACAATTGTCCCTATCAAATAAATAAAATACATAAACTTGTCATACTTAAAGCTGGGGTGCCTAACTTTCAACCCACAATAATGGAGTACATCATAAAATCCATGTCCAACTAGTTCCTGGCTCTAAAACAGATTGGTTTTATCACTAGTCTCGGTTTCTGTCTCATATTTATTTCAATTTTTTCAGCTAGAAAAGGGAAAAATAGAGAACAGCGCTCTCTCAGTGTCAAAATGCAACCTCTATCTTACAAGTATGCAAAAAATAACATGAGATTAATACAGATAAAGAGGATTTTAATGCCTGGTTTCGATCTTATTCTGTTCAGCTGCCCTGTCTTGAGTGCCCTGTCTATGAATTGTGCTATACAAAAAAACTCGCCTTGCCTTCAGCTTTAAAGTGGATAAAGAGTACACACCTAACCACATAGACAATGCATCTTAAGTCCTTAAAAAAAGAAAAAGAAATGTATTTGTAGATCCCGGAATGTCTCAAACACAGCCCTCATAAAAGATTTACTACATTTTATTTTCACTTTAAGTAACTAAATGAACTAAATTAAACGACCGCACGGATCTGGGTTGACAATAAACCAAAAGAACAGGCTGTCTGTAAAAAGCGCTGCCTTCTCATCACACGTCGGGGTGAAGCACACACAGTTAAGCTCAGCCAATTGAAGTAAATGAAGTTTTCTTTTCTCTCCTTTAGCAGAGAGGTGGTAAAGACTTCCGACTCTGACTGACAGCTTCTCAGAGCGAGACTCAGGCCTTGGTATGTACATGTAGAATTTAAACTCAGCTCCCCCCGTCTCGAGTTTACACGAGAACACCCGGCTGTAAATATCCCACATGAATGCTTTCCGGGAAAAAAGAAAGAAGAAAAATCCAGTTCTATCATACACTACAAAAAAGGTTAAAATATGATAATTTCCCAAAGACTGGCTTCCCCGATAGCGCCATAAGAATCCCAGGTAAACAAGTGGTATGTATTAGCCTGGTCGTACCACACCATAGTACAAATTACATTACGTACTAAGGTCTGGAGGCGAACCATTGAGCTCCGTGAACAGGTGGGAGGGGTTAACTCTTTTTGCAGATTGAAACGATTGGATCTGAGTTTACCGTGACGTATGTAATGAGCCCGAGTGAGTCGTTAGCTTTTAGCATTTAGCCTAGCCATCTCCTTTGCCGCTAACGGAGCCCGTGGGGAGTAGCGCCACAATTCTTTCCAGAGATTACATTTGCTAAACATTCCTCTTGCTCCTGCTTCAATTTCTTGATAGAACCAGACTGGATTACTTTACTATCGCATTTTTTCGCCATTGCCAAACTACGACCTGCCCGTTCGACGCAAACTCTTGACGTCACCCACAACTAACTACAACACCCGCCTTCCGCGCTCTCTGATTGGTCGGTCAAAATTCAACCGATTGTAATCGCTAACACAGGGACCAGACCCAGACGTTACATGCAGTGAAATGATGATTGAGCGGAGTGTACGGATGGCTAAGGTCAGGCTATGTATGTACTAACTTCAGGCTGTATGCGTTTGGAAAATACAAAAATAACTTGTGACTGTGGAAAAACACTATGTAAATAAACATGACAAGATATATGAATCTAAAATCTGTCTTTCCTGAAAATGTGAGACAGGCTTCTACTCTGACAATGTTAGTTTAAAACAGTTCTGTGATTATGATGTTGATCCAATCCACTTTATCTGTATAGCACATTTTAAAAACAAGTTTCCAAAGTGCTGCACAGATAAAAGAAACACATTTAAATATTGCCAGCTTTATATGTTTTAGGAAATAAAATAAGTAAAATGTAATTATGTACATTTTGTATGTATGTAAATTGATTTGAGGACATTCTGATCGTCTTAAAATAAGATTTGATAATGGGACAAAGCCATTTAGACTTATTTCAAGAGCTTGTTTTAAGGCAGTTAAGATGTGCTCAAATCAAGATACATTTTGCCCAAATCTAAGCATTTTTGATTTATTTTTCATCACTTTTTGCAGAGATATTTATGGCTATGGTTGTTATGTATTTGTGTGTGCGTTTATGTAACTGAAGGAAGCAGTAATACCTCCTACATTATGTTAAAATGGAAAGGGGTGGGATTTAAAACGTTTTAAATCTCTTCCCACTCCTTTTTTGAACAATACTGTTGCACTATTTTTGTTTGTCTATTGTAAATTGTTTATACACCTTAACTATATGGTTCAAAAACATAACTAAACTAAACTAAACTAAACTATGGACATCGGTCGTCCGCCCTTTATGGACTAACCTCTCTGTGTTTTTTATCAGTGCATTTCTTGTGTCTGACTGTGCGATCTGTGTTGGCGAATCAGTTTTGCAAAATCCTCCGAGATAATACCGTAGTGAATTAGGTCCTATACCCAAAATAAACTGAATTGAATTAAATCTACTTTTATTGCGCAAATTTTGGCGTTGAAAGCCAGGGACATGTTAGCGGCGCAATTAAAACGTAGCTCAATTTTCATCAAAACAAATTGTAAAAGTAGTGAATGGATAGTGGGAAAGGGTGGATCGGGCTCTATTCTGGGAGGCTCTTGTGAATTGTGTGGTGGAGCAGAAGGAGACCGCAGTGGGACAGGGTGGCTCGCAGCAGTGAGAGTGTGTGTGCGTGTGTGTGGGGCAGATTTAAAGCCTGCCTTTTCATTTAAAGAAACAACAAAATAGACATCTCCTGAGAACCGACTGCTCCGAGCCCTGAGCCCAGCATCCCTCGCTTACGGCAATTTGCAGCGACGGAGCTAAAGCCTGTGCCTTAAATCTAAAAGGACATTTACTTTCATTATGGAATACAAAACGTAAGCCACATAAGACGATAACGTTACGGCAAAAACTTTCAGAAAGCCTTGTCTATCTTTTGGCACTTTTAATTAATTATAGGCTGTGTGGAAAGTATATGTATTGAGTGGTTTGCCGTCATAGCAACCAGACCATATCAAAATCTATAATTGGAGTGTATTGTCATCACAAATTAGAAAAAAATGTATGTTCGACGGGAAATCGTACTTTCTCCATTGCGGTTAACAGTTTTGATGTAATTGCGAAAAGCCTGTTCAGAAAGAGCCATTTTAGCGTATTAATTATGTGTCTACTTTAATTTTCCTTTTTTAATTGAGTTTAATGATTGTTCTCTTAAATCAACAAAGCAATTTCATACAGACACAAAACATTTTCATCCAAACAAATTGACTATTTCACAGAGCAGTTGAGTTAGAAAGAATTTTGTCGGTAATTATCGCTTATCTAACCTTATGACAGAACAAAAAAAGGACCTTATTACCAGAAGGACAAACGTTGCTTTTTGGCCCTGAACATAACACCATACAATCGCATACTTATGTACTTTAAACCAAATTTGTTGCCCATAAATTAGTTTTGGCAATTTCTTTGGTATTTTAAATCACATGGCAAGTTAAATCAAAATAATTGAGAATTGTATAGGGAGTTAGAGACTGCAACTTGAGATATTGTAAATCATTCTAAAACAGAATCACAAATCTCATTCTCTCTCTCTTAAATGAACAAAAGTAATGCATAATATTTATTTTTTAAATAAGAATTGATCTATCTCTGTGTCTTGTACTGAAACACATTGAAATTAATATGCAAAAACAGATAATTGACATTGTAAAAAAATCGGAAAAAAATGGAAAAATCGGAAATACTTTTTTTCAAATGTAATGCCAAAAAGAAAACATGTTTAAGATTGTCGCCAGAATAGAACAACTTTTTTATTTTGATGGTATTTATTTTTTATTATTATATCTTTATTGCATTTTAAGAATACATTTTACCCCCAGTCCCTCCCACAATATCCCCAAGAGGAGACAGCATATGACATTTAACACAAAATACATTTATAATTAAAAAAACAAAAAAATGGTACAACTTTTTGACACATTTTAAAAACGGATAAATCTGTTTTTGCAAAGGAAATATTCACATGTTCGGCTGCGACAAATGCGGCGTGTCTTACCTTCAGTATCGCACATGTTTTGGTAGGAGTCCCAGCGCGTCAGAGGGTCCGTGGTGTTGTAGTCCACAATAACATCTGCCCCGTTGTTCCACCTGTCAGCGCCTACGCCAAAATAAATCCAACTTTATTATTATTATTATTATTATGATGATTACAATAGTAGCTTCTGTAACTGGACACACAGGGAAGACAAACACCACTGGGAGCGACCATTGTTATGAAAGTCATCAAAGAGCTCGGACGGAATTTAAGATATTTTGAGTTATGATGCTTTTTCTGGGGTCAATTTGAATCCAACTTCCAAGTATTCGCAGCTGTGGAGAATAGAGGAGAAAAAAGGTAGTTTGAGCGGCAGGATGTATTGCAGTTTGACTCTTAGAAGTAGCCCATGTGGGAGGAGAAACGTCAAAACAAAACAACGTCTCATTCAATCAAGGAAAGATTTAGAATGCAGCGCAAAAAGTCCAAGATAAGAAAGATATGCTATTTTTTTGACTTTTGTGTATACGATTATCACATTTCAAGCTGGAGTTTGGTTTTATAGGACGTGACTGGGTTCAGAGAAGGTTCAAGGATTAATTAAAAAGGATATTTTAGGACGTTGCTATTCATTCCGGTGCTCGCCACAGTTTGCCAGTTCCACCAACACTGCATCCGGTTAGAGAAAAAACTGTTCAATCCCGCAGTTGTGCAGGAGCCATCAATTGCAGCAAATTTCACAAGTCTATATGTACATTTTTTTGTATAGCACATTTCAAACAATTTCACGCAACTCGAAACCAAGAGGAAAAGCTTGGACCAAACAGTGGGACCAAACTGTCATTGTGTCCTTAGGCAAGACACTTCACCCACATCACCTAGAATGAGTCTAGTGTGTGTGTGAATGGTTGGTGGTGGTCGGAGGGGCCAGTGGCACATACTGGTTGCCTCGCTTCTGTCAGTGTGCCCCAGGGCAGCTGTGGCTAAGATCAGATAAGATAAGATATACTTTATTATTCTCACACAGGAGGAATGTACATGTCACATCTGGCATGGATAGAATCACTCAAGATTGTGCAAACATGTCAAATGCAGGATATATTATGTACAGTAAAAAGTGGCAAATTAGAAAGTGGCAATAAAGAAACAGTGTCAATAGTAGTGCAGGTTTTTCAGTCTTAATGCAGTGATTTAAAGTGAATTGTTGTAAATGTCTCCATTGTGAGATCAATAAAGTTTATGTTTATCTTATCTTATCTCCACTGCGTAAATGGAGTTAATGAATAAAAACATGTGAAGAGTCTTTGAGTGTCCAATCGCTGCAGAAACCAATGCATTATTATTATTATTATGAATATAGAAATATGAATAGTCCACTAGAATGACAGAACAAATAAGTCTTTAGTTTACTATTAAACACACTGGGTCAGTAGCATATTCCATTTATAGGGAGCATGAGTGAAAGAGGATTCATCAGGGACTGTGGCTGGAAAGTACTATTATTTTTCTAAACACTGGCACATGACATCTTTATTCTTATAAGACTAATGTTTGTGTTTATTTTACGTTTTTTTGCCTGAATCAGACGCCAATGACCATCTTTTGATTTCTTATATTAATGTAACATTTAAAAGTGTTTTTAACTATGCATTTAAATTGTAATTTTGTGTTTATATTAAATGGTCAAATAATTATATTTTCTATTAAATATTCGAAAATAAACTAAAGATGAGCCACGGATTATTGAGTCGTTGAATTAACATATTTTAATTTTTTAAAATAAATTATACATTTTTTTAAAGTACATTTCTGGGAAAACATCAGAAAACACATACTGTCTTTTAAATTTTTTACTATCACTATTTGAGGGTCATGTCTTTTCCACTTTTCTGTCTGAAAAAGCTGATCTAAGGATGGGACAAAGGCCAAAGTAGGAGCTTGTTAAAAAGTGTTATATAGATATATTGTTTATGGCTTGGAAGTTAGGTACTCCAGCTCTAAGAGGAGAAGAAGGAGTCAGTTTATTCTGCGAGCGACAAAAGCACGAGTACTGTTCCAGACGATACTTTTAAACTTGCTCAGCGGCTGCATCTTGTTGTTGTGCAGTCGGATACACACATTTTGCAGATCAGCACATACTTCCTCTCCTGTGGAGCCAGAGCCGGGCCCCGCGGAGCATCTTGGCACACACTCTGCACTACATTTCCCCTCCACTGCATTCCACATCCCTCACACCAAGGGAGGAGGAGGAGGAAGAGGAGGAAGAGGAGGAGGAGGAGGAGGAGGAGGAAGAGGAGGAGGAGGAGGAGGAGGAGGACAGGGTGCAAGACAGCACCAGGGGTCAAAGACAAACTCTCCATCAGCAGAAATCCAGTGACTCACCAGGGATTCTTTCTGGTCCCTCGGAGAAAACAAGCTCCACTTTACCGTAGTCTGGGAATCTGGGATCTAGGAGACAGACAGAGAGGCATTTGTGAAAATGTACAGTTTTTTACATCATATTTAAACTTACACGCCAAGTTGCCAAACGTTCCTAATGTAAATAAATACACTGTGAGGTGAAATGTTTTTTTACTTTGTGGAGATCTTTGCTTTGTTTTTTTACGTTCATTACATACTGTATGTGTGTATTTATGAATATAATTATGTCAATTCATAAGGAGTTTGTATTTGAGTCACGGTTTTGTGTTTCATGCTGACGGTGGGTCCCAAACACGCTCTACTTTAGAACCACTGACGTGAACAAAACACTATTTATATATAAAGCATCAAACACCTCTTTTATGATATGAAAAAATTGTAGAATTCATTACACTGGGTAACAAAAAAATATTTTTTGGAAAATAGTCCAGGGTTTTCCAGCTGAATTAGACTAATTTTGATGCTCTGAGTCCAAAAATGACCATGGTTTTGCTCAATCAGGTCAAGATTTTTTGCTACAGAAATATTTTTTTAAATCGATTTTGCGTAAAAAACAATTTTCTGCGGATCATCAGCTGAGAAACCCTTGACGTTTTTTCCGTTTTCCTCAAGAAATAAAAGTCAACGTATCCAAAGTCATTCCGTTTTTATTTAATCCATCAAATTTGATAAGCAGAATTCATAATAACGTAGACGTACATCCGTAACACTATGGCTGTATCTCAAAAAGTTGACCTGATAGGGCAAAAGGCATGTGATATTCGGATTCAGAACACCAAAATTAGTCTAAATCAGTTGAGAAACCACTGACCATTTTTTGGCTGTCAACTTGTGTTATTATAGATGAGGGGATCTCACTCTCATCATCTGTCTATTATCTAACATTATCTAACATTATCATTTGTTTTTGAAAATAATGTATTTTTTGAAATATGATTAATCTGAAAACAATTGATTGACCAAACAAATTTAGGTGAAAGCTCTAAATGTGACCAAAAACAGAAGATGAAATGACGACATACAATGCGCAGTGTGTTGCAGGTAAGATCCAGGTCCAGAGAGAGGAGAAGATTGAAAAGGAAGAGATACCTTTGTCAGCGTTCTCCATGTCCTCCTTTTCAAACATCAGGCTGTAGCCCTGCACCGCTCCTGTGTGGAACTGCAGCCGGAAAATCACCTCGCGCTCAGACCGAAGATCACTTTTGTGGTAGCACTTGATCTGAAAATGTCAACATATACAGTCACTGCCATGTAAAAAAAAAAACATGAATGTATAAATACAATTATACAGGTTTGTGGAGTTTTATTTTACCATGATGTCGCCTTTGAGGAGTTGAGCGGGTTCTAGGGCGACGCAGACTCGGTCTCTGTGATTTTGGCCAATATGACTGCAAGAAGTACATAGATTTACTCTTGTTTTTATCATGTATCAAAGTTAGGTCCTCCAGCTAATATCAAAGAAGTGATGCAGATGATATATGTGAGATAGAGGTGAGGAACCCGGACATTCACTTGAAACAATCATTTAGACATAATTGATTAGCATTTCAGTTATTTGGTCAGACCGTACATCAATCATGAATTTAACATGTATTTCTTCGCAATAAAAATTAATAAATTACAAAAGAAGTTTCAAAATTTAGAACAGATCCTGGAGAAATGGTCTGAACAGAAGTTGGTTTGACCACTGGAATTTAAAATGCATGTATGTGGTTTTATGGTTGTTTGACACTTAATTTAAATAGAATGTATAGTTTTAAACCAATAAAGCCACAGTTGATCAAGAATAATGAGAAAATGCAGTGAAATTGACAGGAAGTAGACCCAAAATCTAAAAATGAATGTAGTCCAGAGATCCTGAATGCATAGACAAACAAACACATTTTATTTAGACTTGGATTGTAAACTCAGCTAAATAAACATATATTCTTATAATGTCATTTGTCAAAAGAAAATGTTGGAAATTTGAGAAGTTGGTTTCTCTGCAACATCTCAGGAAGCATTATCGTTCATAAAAATAAAAACGACAAACTGATTTGCGGTTTTTTCACTGACTATTGTGTACAAACCTGGCATACACACTTTAAATTGTGGACACTTCAATCTTGAAAATGACAAATATTCATGAGATTATCTGATATTTTCCGTTCACTAATGGAAACAACCACAGCCTCCTTTGACAGAACAACACAGTCATTGTTTACTTACTAGATGGCAGACGAATACACCGCCTGCATTCCCTGGTACACTTTGATGTACGGTCGACACACTGAGGGAAGAGAACACACAAAAACATACCGTCACACACAGTCTGTACATGAGAAATCTGCCAATGTTGTACTATTGTGCACACACTAATACAAAGATCTCTTGTTTTGAGAACCCACTCGAGAAAATAATCATTTACCAGGTACTACGTGTGGGAGTTTCCATAGGTATTAATGGAAAGCCACAAAGATGGTGTTTATGTAATCTACCCGCGCATGTGTGCATGTGTGTGTGTATGTGCACATGTGTGTGTGTGTTTGTCTTTATCACCTTGAGAGGACCGGCGCCTGACAGCACACTCACGGGGTGGGGACCAAAATCCTAGTGGGGACCAAAAACCCGGTCCCCACTAAGATAAACTATATTTTCAATTAAAATAGGCCCAAAATAAGGCTCTGGCAATTTTTCAGCTTGGTCTCCAAAAGTGACAAAAACCGACTTCAAGTGTGTAAGTGTGTATAGCAGAATTTACTCAGTATCGACCTCTAGTGGTGGAGTGCGGTACTACACTTACACACACTTGACACACACTATGCCCAGTGCGCATGCGCTTGTCTTTTCCCTTTCGATTACACTGAACTTCAGGATTCAGGACGCGACATAGGACTTTTTTTGGATCACAATAAAAAAGGTAAGGAAAAAAATCACTTTTATGAATGTGTTTTAAATCATTTCCAATCTACAGGCATTCTTTAAAAACACTACAGAAGTTAGTTTGAAGAGTAGGCTTCTTATGTTAACGTCAACTAGCTGCTCCAAGCACATGTTTGTGGAGAAAGAAAGCTCATCTTTGAGGTAAAAGTTGTTTTTCATAATGATTTTGTTAGTTTCTTAACGTAAAACTAACTCCTAGAGCCTCCCCCTCCCCACATAGTCATATTGGGATAAATGGCTTATTTGATCACGTTTTAGTTAATTTCTTATTAATTACAAATTGTTAATTTTCATCTAGTTGGGCCATATCAGATATTTTGCACTGTTATACAGATGTAAGTTTCGGAGACTAGTTTAAATTTTATTTCCATGATGTCATTTTCATGCGCACTAAGTTAAAGCTGTGTTGACCACATGGAGATCGGAGCTGAAGCTACACACACAAAAAACGACTGCGGAGGTTTTAAGGCCAGGTGCTCAAAGTAGGTAATGTAATGAATGAAATGTATTGTTTGTGTCGATAACATTTGCAAGGGAAGTGCCCAGACTTATTTTGGAGAGTTTTGGATAGACTCCCGACAGGTTGGTTGTAGAATTGTTAAGCTAACTAGGCTAAAGGCTAACGTTATCATTTCCTTCTTGTTTCTTTGTTCTGATATCACGTAGGTTAAGTCTCAATATTAGCCCATTTACTGCTTGTATTTTAGGAGGTTTTAGGGCCACAGTTGCTGAAAGTATGGCATGTAACTAATGAAAGTAGAGTTTTGTTAGGTTTTACATTGTTAAGCTAGCTTTCGTTAGCATCCTGCTAACAGCAACGCGAGGGGTCGGAGGGCGTAGAGTTTTGGCCCTTGCAGACCTGGCCCAGTCCAAATTTAGACCTTGTTTAGACCGGGTTCAGTCATAGTTTTGGCTTGGTTTAGATCTTGTACAGTCTCTGGCCGCCAGACTCCCAAACATGATGCCATCTTTGCATAGTCTGGTATTACAAATTGAAGCGCGCGAAGCATATTATTATGTAACATAAAAACAGCGGGTTCGCGGGCTTCAACATGTGGGAAATGACTCGGGCCGCACGTTTGCGGGGTCAGGCTGGGCTGGGTTTTTTGGGTCTGGTCTAAACTCTCGGGAGGAGGGGAAACCTTAAGCAAGTGGCTATAGGCTATTAATTTCCTTCCCGTCTGTGGCGTTCTTCTGATCTAAATATTATCCCTATTAATGCTCCTCTTTATCCCTTATATCCATCGTTTGCGTTCCTGGTGAGAGTGGCACCAGCAACAAAAAAACTTCTATATCAGTCATTGACTCATTTACATTTGTGTGTAAACTAAGGGGCACTTAAATTGAAGCATTGTCCGTTTTGCATCGATAATTATAGGATTTACACCATCATGTCATCAAAAAAAAGAAAACCGCCTAAGGACGATGCTCTGGAGCACGCTGCCAAAGGGATGGACAAAACAAATATATTGGAGGTTAAATACATTAATTGTATTAAAGGTGAGTTGTGTGCAGTATGAGTTTATGACAGCTGACATCCTAGATAATAATTCAATATTTGTGCTAGGAAGAGGAATATTTGCAAAGAAAAAAGTACAACAAGGAGACTTCGTGGTGGAGTACAAAGGGGAGCTGATTGACTCGGCGGAGGAGGAAAGACGCCGTAGAGTATATTCGCCAAGATGTTCAGTCTTCATGTATAATTTTCAGTGGCATGAGAAGACATGGTGGTAAGATATACAAAAATAAAGCATATTTGTTATGTAATATTGCTTTGAGGGAAAAGAATGAAAGATATTATTTGAAAAATATTAGTGATTAATAGTTTTTTTTTCTTAGCATTGATGCATCACGAGAAGACCAAAGCTTTGGAAGATTGGTCAATGATAACGTCCGCCCTAACTGCAAAATGAAGAAACTTATTCATGATGGCAAACCTCATCTGTTTCTTTTTGCATTGAGAGACATTGATGCTGGGGAGGAAATATCATATGATTACGGAGGAACAGGCTGGCCATGGAGAAAAAAGGCAAGTGGAAAAGAGGCCTCATGAGTCTAAATAAATAAATAAATATTCCAGTTGTTATAGCAATTTATAATGAATTAGAAATGTATGATCTTGAATTTGAGCATTTTAGAAGATTAAACTATACCGCCCGCTTCACACCACACGCATCAAGGCAGATGCGCGTCTCTTGTCAACGAAAGAGCGACTGCTTCTGCTGCCTCTTTGAAGTCTATGGAGGAGTTTAGCTGACAGAACAGCCCAGAGAACTGCTTTGTACAACACAGTTCTGCTGTATGTGTTCGTCCTCATGGTCTCTGTGCTAGTTGTGTCATACGTGAGAATTTATGAAAGAAAAAACAATGTCCAGAATCACTGGGAAACTTACCCTTTCCTCCTCACGTTTACTACATGTTCTGTGACCTGTGGGGCTGATCTAGCCGCTAAAGACTCTAGACACAAGGATATTTTCACTGCAATTTGATAGAAAACCGCTTCAAAGCGCAAGTGCCGTTCGGCAGAAATACGCGTGGGTCATATTTCGATTTGACTTTCGGGTGCGCTTGTCAACGCATCACGTACAGTGTGCATGTTTCTGGCTTCTACAATGGGTGCGTATCTGAAATCAGCCCTGCGACCCATGCTGTAAGCCACGACGCGAGTCTTACCCTCCCATAAGACGCGTGTGGTGTGTAGAAGACATAATGGTCTTCTATCTTGATACAAGAATCACAAGTACTAATTTAATGTTTGTTGTGAGTAAAATTACAGGATTCATTCGACATTGCAGTTTATTGTTTGCATAGAATTTTGTATTCTAAACTGCAGTCTTTGAAAATTTCTCTCTAGATAAAACACTGGGAAAGATGTGTGCATTGATTGTATTCAGTACAATGATATTGTGTTAATATACATTTTATGTTGGACCCGTCTTTAGGATGCAGACAAAGCCCAGCCTGACCTCAGCTTACCTGAATTGGGCAGGTTCTGAAGCTGATTGCCATGACTCTCCTATTGCGAGCCAGGTAAAGACAAGTGAACAAGTTGACATGTAGAGTGCTTGAGTCACATTAATGTTGTCTGTTTAGTGTGCTGAAGATGTCCAGAATTCACACATCATGACTGTCTTCATGTTTGAATTCAACACTACGTCTGAACTGTATTCATTGATATCAAAATTAGTTTAAACTACAATCTGGTTTCACTACACTGGAGAGGTCCATTACACACATCTCAGCTGTAGTATAAAAGTAGATTCTGGTTTCACTACACTGGAGAGGTCCATTAGGCCAATGCTCTACCAACTGAGCTACTGTCGCCCCAATCTCAGCTGTAGTATAAAAGTAGATTCTGGTTTCACTACACTGGATAGGTCCTTTACACACATCTCAGCTGTAGTATAAAAGTAGATTCTGGTTTCACTACACTGGAGAGGTCCTTTACACACATATCCAGTCTAGTGTTCTTCTCTGCACACAGTCCAAGCTCTATTATTATAAACTACATTCAGGTGGCCAAATTGACGTTGTGACATCTATTTGTGTCCGTATTAAATATGTTTTTGGTATGAACTTTATCATACCTTATCTTTAAACATGGTTGTCTGTAATGACATTACGCAGAGGTCGTCGGATTTTGCTGCACTTAGCCTTTTATTGATAAAACACTGAGAAAGATGAGTGCATTGATTGTATTCAGTACAATGATATTGTGTTAATATACATTTTATGTTGGACCCGTCTTTAGGATGCAGACAAAGCCCAGCCTGACCTCAGCTTACCTGAATTGGGCAGGTCTGAAGCTGATTGCCACGACTCTCCTATTGCGAGCCAGGTAAAGACAAGTGAACAAGTTGACATGTAGAGTGCTTGAGTCACATTAATGTTGTCTGTTTAGTGTGCTGAAGATGTCCAGAATTCACACATCATGACTGTCTTCATGTTTGAATTCAACACTACGTCTGAACTGTAATCATTGATATCAAAATTAGTTTAAACTACAATCTGGTTTCACTACACTGGAGAGGTCCATTACACACATCTCAGCTGTAGTATAAAAGTAGATTCTGGTTTCACTACACTGGAGAGGTCCTTTACACACATCTCAGCTGTAGTATAAAAGTAGATTCTGGTTTCACTACACTGGAGAGGTCCATTACACACATCTCAGCTGTAGTATAAAAGTAGATTCTGGTTTCACTACACTGGAGAGGTCCTTTACACACATCTCAGCTGTAGTATAAAAGTAGATTCTGGTTTCACTACACTGGAGAGGTCCTTTACACACATCTCAGCTGTAGTATAAAAGTAGATTCTGGTTTCACTACACTGGAGAGGTCCATTACACACATCTCAGCTGTAGTATAAAAGTAGATTCTGGTTTCACTACACTGGAGAGGTCCTTTACACACATCTCAGCTGTAATCCATCCATCCATCCATTTTCTACCCTTTAATCCATTTCTGGGTCAGGGGGGTGGCAGTAAGAGATGCCACCCAAGTCTCATAGCACCAGCCCCTCACTGACCCTCTGCAGGTGGTGAGTCCACAGGAGGATGGCTGCTCTGAGTGTGAGCATAGCCTTGATCTTTCAGTGGGGGCTTTGGGCAAAGTGGGCTTAAGTGTCTTGCCCAAGGACACAACGACAGCAGTCATCAGTGGGAGTCGGTGGAGAAGGTGTAGAGGTGGGAATTGAACCCACGACCTTCAGGCCTGAAGGCCAATGCTCTACCAACTGAGCTACTGTCGCCCCAATCTCAGCTGTAGTATAAAAGTAGATTCTGGTTTCACTACACTGGAGAGGTCAATTACACACATCTCAGCTGTAGTATAAAAGTAGATTCTGGTTTCACTACACTGGAGAGGTCCTTTACACACATATCCAGTCTAGTGTTCTTCTCTGCACACAGTCCAAGCTCTATTATTATAAACTACATTCAGGTGGCCAAATTGACGTTGTGACATCTATTTGTGTCCGTATTAAATATGTTTTTGGTATGAACTTTATCATACCTTATCTTTAAACATGGTTGTCTGTAATGACATTACGCAGAGGTCGTCGGATTTTGCTGCACTTAGCCTTTTATTGATAAAACACTGAGAAAGATGAGTGCATTGATTGTATTCAGTACAATGATATTGTGTTAATATACATTTTATGTTGGACCCGTCTTTAGGATGCAGACAAAGCCCAGCCTGACCTCAGCTTACCTGAATTGGGCAGGTCTGAAGCTGATTGCCACGACTCTCCTATTGCGAGCCAGGTAAAGACAAGTGAACAAGTTGACATGTAGAGTGCTTGAGTCACATTAATGTTGTCTGTTTAGTGTGCTGAAGATGTCCAGAATTCACACATCATGACTGTCTTCATGTTTGAATTCAACACTACGTCTGAACTGTAATCATTGATATCAAAATTAGTTTAAACTACAATCTGGTTTCACTACACTGGAGAGGTCCATTACACACATCTCAGCTGTAGTATAAAAGTAGATTCTGGTTTCACTACACTGGAGAGGTCCTTTACACACATCTCAGCTGTAGTATAAAAGTAGATTCTGGTTGCACTACACTGGAGAGGTCCATTACACACATCTCAGCTGTAGTATAAAAGTAGATTCTGGTTTCACTACACTGGAGAGGTCCATTACACACATCTCAGCTGTAGTATAAAAGTAGATTCTGGTTTCACTACACTGGAGAGGTCCTTTACACACATCTCAGCTGTAGTCCATCCATCCATCCATTTTCTACCCTTTAATCCATTTCTGGGTCAGGGGGGTGGCAGTCAGAGATGCCACCCAAGTCTCATAGCACCAGCCCCTCACTGACCCTCTGCAGGTGGTGAGTCCACAGGAGGACGGCTGCTCTCTGAGTGTGAGCATAGCCTTGATCTTTCAGTCTTTCAGTGCCCAAGGACACAACGACAGCAGTCATCAGTGGGAGTCGGTGGAGAAGGTGTAGAGGTGGGAATTGAACCCACAACCTTCTGGCCTTAAGGCCAATGCTCTACCAACTGAGCTACTGTCGCCCCAATCTCAGCTGTAGTATAAAAGTAGATTCTGGTTTCACTACACTGGAGAGGTCCTTTACACACATCTTTGGGCAAACGTTGTGACATCTATTTGTGCCATATTAAATATGTTTTTGGTATGAACTTTATCATACCTTATCTTTAAACTTGGTTGTCTGTAATGACATTACGCAGAGGCTCGTCGGATTTTGCTGCACTTAGCCTTTTATTGATAAAACACTGAGAAAGATGAGTGCATTGATTGTATTCAGTACAATGATATTGTGTTAATATACATTTTATGTTGGACCCGTCTTTAGGATGCAGACAAAGCCCAGCCTGACCTCAGCTTACCTGAATTGGGCAGGTCTGAAGCTGATTGCCACGACTCTCCTATTGCGA
The DNA here is from genome assembly GCA_964034765.1 of Knipowitschia caucasica. Taxonomy (NCBI): domain Eukaryota; kingdom Metazoa; phylum Chordata; class Actinopteri; order Gobiiformes; family Gobiidae; genus Knipowitschia; species Knipowitschia caucasica. The sequence continues at coordinate 10,597,094 of OZ035836.1, forward strand.
GCCAGGTAAAGACAAGTGAACAAGTTGACATGTAGAGTGCTTGAGTCACATTAATGTTGTCTGTTTAGTGTGCTGAAGATGTCCAGAATTCACACATCATGACTGTCTTCATGTTTGAATTCAACACTACGTCTGAACTGTAATCATTGATATCAAAATTAGTTTAAACTACAATCTGGTTTCACTACACTGGAGAGGTCCATTACACACATCTCAGCTGTAGTATAAAAGTAGATTCTGGTTTCACTACACTGGAGAGGTCCATTACACACATCTCAGCTGTAGTATAAAAGTAGATTCTGGTTTCACTACACTGGAGAGGTCCTTTACACACATATCCAGTCTAGTGTTCTTCTCTGCACACAGTCCAAGCTCTATTATTATAAACTACATTCAGGTGGCCAAATTGACGTTGTGACATCTATTTGTGTCCGTATTAAATATGTTTTTGGTATGAACTTTATCATACCTTATCTTTAAACATGGTTGTCTGTAATGACATTACGCAGAGGTCGTCGGATTTTGCTGCACTTAGCCTTTTATTGATAAAACACTGAGAAAGATGAGTGCATTGATTGTATTCAGTACAATGATATTGTGTTAATATACATTTTATGTTGGACCCGTCTTTAGGATGCAGACAAAGCCCAGCCTGACCTCAGCTTACCTGAATTGGGCAGGTCTGAAGCTGATTGCCACGACTCTCCTATTGCGAGCCAGGTAAAGACAAGTGAACAAGTTGACATGTAGAGTGCTTGAGTCACATTAATGTTGTCTGTTTAGTGTGCTGAAGATGTCCAGAATTCACACATCATGACTGTCTTCATGTTTGAATTCAACACTACGTCTGAACTGTAATCATTGATATCAAAATTAGTTTAAACTACAATCTGGTTTCACTACACTGGAGAGGTCCATTACACACATCTCAGCTGTAGTATAAAAGTAGATTCTGGTTTCACTACACTGGAGAGGTCCTTTACACACATCTCAGCTGTAGTATAAAAGTAGATTCTGGTTTCACTACACTGGAGAGGTCCTTTACACACATCTCAGCTGTAGTATAAAAGTAGAATCTGGTTGCACTACACTGGAGAGGTCCATTACACACATCTCAGCTGTAGTATAAAAGTAGATTCTGGTTTCACTACACTGGAGAGGTCCTTTACACACATCTCAGCTGTAATCCATCCATCCATCCATTTTCTACCCTTTAATCCATTTAGGGTCAGGGGGGTGGCAGTAAGAGATGCCACCCAAGTCTCATAGCACCAGCCCCTCACTGACCCTCTGCAGGTGGTGAGTCCACAGGAGGATGGCTGCTCTGAGTGTGAGCATAGCCTTGATCTTTCAGTGGGGGCTTTGGGCAAAGTGGGCTTAAGTGTCTTGCCCAAGGACACAACGACAGCAGTCATCAGTGGGAGTCGGTGGAGAAGGTGTAGAGGTGGGAATTGAACCCACGACCTTCAGGCCTGAAGGCCAATGCTCTACCAACTGAGCTACTGTCGCCCCAATCTATCCGCATTGAAGAGAAGCAAAAGTATCCTGGAGTTTGGTGAACATCTATTTCACCGTTTAGGCCATGACAAGGGGTAAACATGAATACATTCGCCAAAAAATTGAGGGAAGTTGGGAAAAGCTTCTCTTTATGCTCCCAGAAAAATACTAAAATCAAACAATTGAAGACCATGTTCTGCCTGCAATTTCATGCATGTTGTGGAGTCTGTGAAGATTGTAGCTGGTCATGAAAAAAACAATCCAGCCACATTCAAACCCAATTATGGCACTCAAACTAGGAAACAGCTTGACTAAAATATCCATGTTTAGTCGAGAGTCGTTTCGAATGTTCATAACCAACTATGTGCAGCAAAAAGTGCCCACCGCACATTCCGCCAAATATATGAATCGAGATGGCATGATATGGTAACCGCAAGCATCTTTAAGAACACTCCAAGAGGCAAAGTGAATGCCCCTTTATTGGCTCCTTTACAAGAGACGTTCAAACATATCATTCTTATTTAGACAATGAAAAGCAGAAAATTCACTCTTTGTTATCTTCTGAGGCATCAGCTCCCAGACATGGACACACTGGCAAAAGTTAACTTTGAACACAAATTGTACTCCATTCAATAGGCGAAGATCAGGCGAAGTAACAAAGATGCCTCTGTCGCCTAATTGTCCCCCAAATAAGAGAGGATTCTCTGGAAGACCTGGGTGAACGCACTTTTCAGCTCTGGAAAAAAAGCTTTGCCACACTTTCGAAGAATCGAAATACAGGAAACAGAGGGAGAAAGGTCTCCATCCTTTTGACGCCCTCAATGCAGGGAGTCATTGGATCTGCTCAACACCAAAACGGGAGATTTGTGAGTCCCAGTTAAAAATGGCTACCTGTTTTGCAAGACCAAATGCAGACTTGTTTACCACAGTTGGTTCAGACTGCCTAAGAGAGTTTGCCAAGGGTCCTCGAGGCGGAAAACCCAGCACATCTGACCTCAAACAAAACAAAGGAAGCAAACGGACCACGTTATCACAAAGTCCTAAATCCACAAACACTGAGCTTGATCATTAGCCGATTTCCTCAGGCCATGAGTTGAGATGCAATCGCAAATTATTACAGTCTTCCAGAAGGTACCCTTCACTTGCTAAATTCGCAAGGTGCTTTTGGCTCTGGAGCAGGGACTGTTGCTGAATTCCAAGGCAAAAGCCGTGATGACATCAATTCATTGAGCCTGAGGTATCCACCTGCAATAGTTACAACTATCGTGTTAGTAGTAAAATCTATTCCTGTATTCCAATATACATGTGTTTTACTTATGTAGACACCGTCGAGGCAGACAGCGGTGGAGGACGAAAGCGACACTGAAGCTTTTAGATGGACTCGTGTCAAAAGGTATTTAATTTAGATTTTTTTTATCTGTCTATATTTGTTGTCTACTACTAGAACATGTCTTTAGTTTGCAATGACAGTTTTTCAACTAGTCTTAACAGGGCTCGCGACATTAACGGTTGTCGCACTTGGGCCCGGGGCGCCAGTAAAGATTGGGACAGGCAAGTGCGCTGTCTATCAATTGTACAAATCTCTTCATTGGAACATTCTCTAGACCAATGAACATGCATCAGGAGAAACCAGCAGATTAAATTTGTTTTGCAATCCGCAATTTCCAACTTTTTCCCACTGTGTGACCGCATGCACTTTGCTGGCTGTTTGCATTACTTTCTCCACACGCAGCATTCACACCCTCCATTCTGACCCTGGGATCACTGCAGCTGCATATAACCACAAACAGCGTTGTCAAAGCGCTGTCGTTATAAGCTCCAGCGAAATCACAGCCGGAATTAACGAGCGCGGACCATAGACACGCGGAGAGAACCATCCCCAGTTTGTTGCAAGTGCGGGTCTCCCCGTATGTCCTCCCGAAGCGCAACCAAAACTCACAACATTAAAGCTTGGGTACCTTAGTTTTCGCTTGCATTAACAATGCAGGTTGGTTGGGCACAAAAGTAAGATCCATCCATACGTCCATTTTCTTCCTCTTAATCCATTTCTGGGTCGGGGGAGTGGCAGTCAGAGCTGCACCCAGTTCACAGAGCACCAGCCTCTCACTGATCCTCCTGCAGGTGGTGAGTCCACAGGAGCTGAGATCTTTCAGTGGGGGCTTTGGGCAAAGTGGGGTTAAGTGTCTTGCCCAAGGACACAACAGCAGCAGACATCGAGTCATGAAGTAGGTCTCGCGATGGATTTGAGCTGTTGCTCTACCACCTGAGCTACTGTCGCCCTCATAAAGTACAAAAGTAAAATGTTATGGACAAATCAAACATAACACACCCCAACAGGCGTCTTCTTTTTTTATTTTGCAAATGTAATAGCCCTGTGAGTCATTATTTAACGTTTTGAGCTGAGAGTGGATTTTTTTATATATTTATTCCAAATATTTAGTGCCACTTTATTGCCAAACTTTTGTCAACTAATTGTATTGATACATATTTGGACAAGCAACTTTTGACTTTGGGAAAGTAAAATGTAGCCAGCCACTCTAGCCCAAAGCTTAATGTCAAGGCCTGCTTAATTTTTCAATGCCAGCCATTTAAAAAGCAGCTTCCCTCATACTGCCAGAGATTTGACATTTTTAGTGTTTTTCTGAACCGCATAGAAATGTGAGCCCTTGGTTGACACAAGTATGAAACATATCAAATGAAAGCTCTATCCCTTGGCTTTCATTTAAAAAAATTTAGCAATTGAGAGTGCAACATAGGTAACTTTCACACAAAATGCTGTTTCCTGACCAATATTTGGAGAAAACAGCCTTTTTGCGAAACATGCATTTTCAAGCAGAAAAGTGTTTTTTTTTTTTTGTCTTTACTGATATTTTACAATGAATGACAGTTTCTTCTTATGACACAAAACAGAAACAATACTTTGTTATATTTTTAATGTATAATTATTTTTAAACAAATTAAAAGTGTACACACAATACACTCAAAGGATTGTCTTATGTACACATACAATATTCAACTTGTATACAATAAAAACACTTTTTATACAAATATTCAGTACAAATAACACTTTCTGAAACACCATTGTGGAAACAATTTTACTTTAGTTTAATAAAGAAGAATTGTAACTTAGGTGACCTGGTGGACATCTACTTCCTCCCGCACTCCCCTATACATTTCCAGATTCGTTTTATTTTACAAACCCAGTGAGAAATGTCACACCAAAAAAGGTTTTTAGCTGTTAGACTCACTGGTTCATGCATTTTTCTCTGCTGAATGGGAGCCGCTGTGTGTGTGCACCTGAAAATATTGTGTTGCCTGCAGCTTGTTTCTGTTCGACAATATGATCCAGGATAAAGGAAGTTCATCAGTTATGAAGAGCTGCAGGAAGTCAGCTGCTGATCCAAATCAAACTCTGCTGCAGCATTGTTGACCCAGGACCCCAAAATCTACTACACAAAGGAAAAATATAAAATCACCATACATTTTCACATTATAACAAAGTGTTTTGGCTACAGACATTTTATGACATTGAGATAAAAAAAACCTTCAATACTCGCTTAATAACACTACCTTTTATGTTTATTTTTAATTATTAGTATCAAGCCAGTGATTGCTATAGTCACTCCCTCCAGAATCTCTCAATGTGTGAACGCAAAATCACACAGACTCTGGGATCAGATCAACAGTCAGATCCTCTCTCTCCCAGTTCCAAAGCAGCAGCGGGCGCGCTCCTAACGCACCCTCCAACAGTGAGACGCACCACAGCAGAATGCACATGGTGCGGTAAATCTAACACTTGTTTGCTCATCATGGGACCTGCACACCGGTCTGCCATGGATCACCTCCCCCTGTCCCTTCTATAAACCACACGGTAACATCATCCATAGCTCCCTGGCAGCTAATGCTGCAAGCCAGATTCACACGCCTCCCAAACTCAACAGGGAAACTTTTGGAAAAATGTCCCGCGTAATCAAGCATTTTACCCCGCAATAGTCATTCATCAATCAACAATTGCGCGCAAAATCCCTGGATGGGGCTGATAGTACATTAGACAAATGGGAGAAATAAACTCGTAAATGCAACATGAATGAAGTGAAAAGCAACTTACCACATTACGACGGGGGGAGGAGCCGCTGCTGCTGCTGCTGCTGGGACGAGGAGGGAGGGGGAAGGCTCCGAGGATCCTGGAGTCTCATGTTAGCTAAAACCTGAAGAACTAGCATTGTGACCATCATATTTTTCAGTTTGATGACTGAAATGTGAATGAGTTAAAGCTGCACTAACTGACTTTATTTTTGTATTCATTAGTAAAATGCTGTCCATGTAGTGCATTGGAATATACGTCCTTTTGAAGAAAAAGTGCTGGCGTGACATTATATTTTAGATCGAGTTTTGATGAAACAAGGAACGAGAATGTGTTTTTCGGGTCGCAGATTGTGACCAATCACAGCGCACCACTAGCCCCCACTTTTGCGAGAAATCTACAGGGCTCCGTTAGCATAGACGGCTGAGTTGGCACAACAAGCAGCGGAGCTAACCTGAAGCTTCGTGTGTCTTCGTCACCGGTTACTGCTTACACAGCGAAAAGAGTCATCCAAAAGAAAGTCCTGTTCCTCCGTGCTTCCCGGTTCTATCGTATCTATGGTCACGCCATCCACATGTAAATCCATATCCATGTATTATCCATATTGGGAGAGGCTAGCTCCGTCAACAACATTGGGTGTGTGTGGGGGGCCATAGCTTTCGTGGGTGCGGGGAGGGGAGCAGAAAGAGAGAGGCCAGCGAGTCCGCGGCTTCAAATCCCAAAGTCAGTTTAGTGCAGTTTTAAGTTAGCCACGCACAAATTATAAGTAATAGGTCTTAATGTATCTCAATCTATTGTCAAAAGTGTTGTTTTTCTTCCCAATTTTTTATTTAGTTTACAGGACGAAAAAAAAAAACGTGATGCAATGTTTTTATCCTGAATTTTCATTTTTTTGTGTCTTCCAGAAAGTGTAATCTTAAGTCAGACTGAAGAGGAGACTGCAGAACCCAATGAGAACTTTGAGATTGGAACAATGAAGCCTGATGCAACAGCACCAGAAGCTCAAAGTCAACCAGAAGCTCAAAGTCAGCCATTGAAACAAACAGAATCTAAAAGTAATACAATTAATCAATTTCCTCTGTGAAAAGATACATGTTTAATCTGTGTAGGTTCTCAGTCGTGCCAGAGTTGTCCAATGTAGGCAATGGATTTTCAGTCTTCACATGTACTGTACTGTAGTTAAAGTCTCTTATCCCAGAGTAGGGCTGAAACAACTAATCGATTAATCGACGACTAATCGATTATTGAAATAGTCGACAACTATTTTAGTAATCGATTAATCGTTTTCTGGTTCACACGGACTCAAACGGAGCAAAAATGGACATGAAAATGTAGTATTTTTGATTAAAACCGACTTTGTTTTTATAATTTCATGAATATCTGTCTGTGCTAATTCTGCTATCTGATTGGATGAGACAAAGAGCCTGTTACAAACATTTACTTTAAGTTTACGCCATCAATACGTCCTCGAGTGTTGCCACTTTAGCTTTTTGTGATGAAAAAATATTTTTTTCTACACAATTCACAGCCAAGCGATTACTCGATTAATCGTAAAAATAATCGATAGATTAATCAATTACAAAATAATCGTTAGTTGCAGCTCTATCCCCGAGACATCCTGAAAAAGAATGAAATGGTTGGCTTGCTGGTGTGATTTTAGCAGAACATACTTACTGTTCCGTTTTGGCCTATTAATCCTCTTCACGCTTAAAGGAGCGATATGTAAAAATCTGTCCAAAAGTGGTAATGCACTCTCCCTGACTCAGGTTGCCAGATATGCAGACGAATCGAGCTGGGACCATAACAGCTGAATATACAAGAGTTTTGTCAACAACAAATCTATAACCAACACCTTTTTCACAAAGATAGAAATCCTGGTTTTATTCCTTGTTTTGTCGTTAATGATTTGAGAATCATAACGAGACCCTTTTTATGTTCTGCGCCACATGGTACTTTACCAGTGAGATTAGCTCCACTGGTAAAGTAGCAAAAAAGCAACAAAAAAATGATTTTGGAAGTTCACACTTCCATCGCCTTAAAAATGGCTCCAGTTAATTTTGTCCATATTTGGCTTCTACGTGTAATCACTAGGAGGAGCTGTGTTTGCTGTTTCCTGTCACCATAGCAGACTTTTGCGATCATTATTTAGTGAGTAAAGCAGAACTACGCCACCAAATAATCAGTCTCTGGTTTCAGCATATCCAGGCTTTTGTCCCAGTCATTGGAGCTGCTATCTCTTGCTAGTTCTTATGCTCTCTGCTCTGCTCTGCTCTGCTTCTGTCTTCAATTAGTAGATGTTTGATAAAATATTGCTAATTACACTACTTCTTTTTTGAAAAGGTCACGTCATATACAGTGCCTTGGGAAGATATTCGGCCCCCTTGAACCTTTCAACATTTCGCCACATTTCAGGCTTCAAAGATATAAGAATTCAATTTTTTGTCAAGAATCAACAACATGTGGGACACAATCGTGAAGTGGAACGAAATTTATTGGATAATTTAAACTTTTTTAACAAATAAAAAACTGAAAAGTGGGGCGTGCAATATTATTCGGTCCCCTTGCGCTAATACTTTGTAGCGCCACCTTTTGCTGCAATTACAGCTGCAAGTCGCTTGGGGTATGTCTCTATCAGTTTTGCACATCGAGAGACTGGAATTCTTGCCCATTCTTCCTTGAAAAACAGCTCGAGCTCAGTGAGGTTGGATGGAGAGCGTTTGTGAACAGCAGTCTTCAGCTCTTTCCACAGATTCTCGATTGGATTCAGGTCTGGACTTTGACTTGGCCATTCTAACACCTGGATACGTCTATTTGTGAACCATTCCATTGTAGATTTGGCTTTATGTTTTGGATCATTGTCCTGTTGGAAGATAAATCTCCGTCCCAGTCTCAGGTCTTTTGCAGACTCCAACAGGTTTTCTTCCAGAATGGTCCTGTATTTGGCTCCATCCATCTTCCCATCAATTTTAGCCATCTTCCCTGTCCCTGCTGAAGAAAAGCAGGCCCAAAGCATGATGCTGCCACCACCATGTTTGACAGTGGGGATGGTGTGTTCAGGGTGATGAGCTGTGTTGCTTTTACGCCAAACATATCGTTTTGCATTGTGGCCAAAAAGTTCAATTTTCGTTTCATCTGACCAGAGCACCTTCTTCCACATGTTTGGTGTGTCTCCCAGGTGGCTTGTGGCAAACTTTAAACCAGACTTTTTATGGATATCTTTGAGAAATGGCTTTCTTCTTGCCACTCTTCCATAAAGGCCAGATTTGTGCAGTGCACGACTGATTGTTGTCCTATGGACAGACTCTCCCACCTCAGCTGTAGTTATCTGCAGTTCATCCAGAGTGATCATGGGCCTCTTGGCTGCATCTCTGATCAGTCTTCTCCTTGTTTGAGATGAAAGTTTGGAGGGACGGCCGGGTCTTGGTAGATTTGCAGTGGTCTGATACTCCTTCCATTTCAACATAATTGCTTGCACAGTGCTCCTTGAGATGTTTAAAGCTTGGGAAATCTTTTTGTATCCAAATCCGGCTTTAAACTTCTCCACAACAGTATCTTGGACCTGCCTGGTGTGTTCCTTTGTCTTCATGGTTCTCTCTGCGCTTTAAACAGAACCCTGAGAATATCAAAGAGCAGGTGCATTTATACGGAGACTTGATTACACACAGGTGCATTCTATTTATCATCATCAGTCATTTAGGACAACATTGGATCATTCAAAGATCCTCACTGAACTTCTGGAGTGAGTTTGCTGCACTGAAAGTAAAGGGGCCGAATAATATTGCACGCCCCACTTTTCAGTTTTTTATTTGTTAAAAAGGTTTAAATTATCCAATAAATGTTGTTCCACTTCACGATTGTGTCCCACTTGTTGTTGATTCATGACAAAAAATAAAAAATGTATATTTTTGTTTGAAGCCTGAAATGTGGCAAAAGGTTCAAGGGGGGCGAATACTTTCGCAAGGCACTGTAGTTTATGAGTAAAAAATAGCCTTGTGGTGCTTTCCCCCATCATTTTAATGAGCTAAATGCTATCAGCTGGATCTGCCCTAGTTTTAGTACATATTAAAATATAAAATACAGCAACAACTTTCACCTGGCAGTTCCATTTCCTCACCTTATGTCACAAGAAGATTCAATTGATTGGTTAACACACCTTGATTTCACGCAAAAGTTGCTGCTTCACTCTTGGCACACGTCAAAGTGTCTATTGCGCCATTTGTTCTGCTCTAGTCGCTCAAATTAGAGGTGGGCATAATACTCTAGTTTTTTTGAGAAAATTAAAGGCGTTTTAGTGCGACAAATACGGTACATTACATATTGAAGTTAATGTGTGGATGTTTGTGTGTAATTCTGTCGTCTTGTTTCTTAGCCCGCCCACCAGTCAAAAGAGAAAAGTGGAAAGAAGAAGAGGTCTGCGCTGTTGAGAAGCACCTGATGTCATTCATAACCACCTGTCGTGTTCCAGGGAAAAAAGACTGCGATAAGTGTCTGCAAAACGAAAAGGAAGCACTCAAAACCAGAGATTGGTTGGCTGTAAAATTTTATGTAAAAAACAGAATAACAGCCCTCAAAAGAAAGGTTTAAAAATGATTTTGTTCAAACACGTTCACTGATGCCAATATTAGTATATGGCACTGTAAACAGTAATAGTTATAGGTTTGTGTATGTTATTCTACTAATTGAACCTTCTTCTAATAGGGTTATTTTCCTAGGCAAAAGTTTGTGGATGTTATTCTACTAATGGACCCTTCTGAAAGGGTTGTTTTCTCGAATGTATAAACATTACATTTTGTTAAATATATTGTCTGATTTTCTATTACTTTACAGATTTGAGTATACTCACCCCATAAATAGGATTTAAATAATTCAATTCAATTTATTTTGTAACGTCCAAAATCACAACAGTCGTCTATGAGGTTGTAACAGAAATTTTCGCTTTATCAACAACAGAAAGTCCAAACAGTCGTACAGATGTCCTGGTATGTATTGCACTAAAAGTAGCTTAAAACCTGACAGTGTGTATGTGTGGGGCTAAAAGTAGCTTAAAACCTGACAGTGTGTATGTGTGGGGCCAAAAGTAGCTAAAAACCTGACAGTGTGTATGTGTGGGGCTAAAAGTAGCTAAAAACCTGACAGTGTGTATGTGTGGGGCTAAAAGTAGCTAAAAACCTGACAGTGTGTATGTGTGGGGCTAAAAGTAGCTAAAAACCTGACAGTGTGTATGTGTGGGGATAAAAGTAGCTAAAAACCTGACAGTGTGTATGTGTGGGGCTAAAAGTAGCTAAAAACCTGACAGTGTGTATGTGTGGGGCTAAAAGTAGCTAAAAACCTGACAGTGTGTATGTGTGGGGCTAAAAGTAGCTAAAAACCTGACAGTGTGTAAGATTGGGCATCACAAGTATAGCAATACTTGCTAAGTCCCCAGAAGTATAGTAACAGTCTGGTGTGGGACAATATTTTGGAAATCTTGGATTTTGAGGTGGTATTCCTGTTTAGGGCCTCCAGGGGGCCATGCCTGATTTTTTTGGCTGCTGTCAACCCTACAGAAAGGCTGGGTCCCACAATGCATGTCCTGGTCTGGTGGTCCCACAAAGTGATAAAGACAAGTATGTGTGTGTGTGCATGTGTGTGTGTATGTGCACATGTGTGTGTGCATGTGTGTGCGTATGTGCACATGTGTGAGTGTGTGTGCATGTGTGCGTGTGTATGTGCACATGTGTGAGTGTGTGTACTGTGTGTGTAAGTGTGAGTGTCTATAAACGTGTGAGCCGGTGAGTGTGCGAGTGTGTATGTGTGTGTGAGCGTGTGTGTATATGTGCAAGTGTGTGAGCCTGTGTGTATATGCGTGTGATCCCGTGTGTATGTGCCAGTGTGTGAGACTGTGTGTGTGTATGTACGTTGTGTGAGCTTGTGTGTGTGTGTGTGAGCATGTGTGTGTATGCAAGTGTGTGTGTGTACTGTGTGTGTGCATGTGTACACACATGTGTACTGCGAGTGCGTATGTGTATGTGTGTATATGTGCAAGTGTGTGAGCCTGTGTGTATATGCGTGTGATCCTGTGTGTATGTGCCAGTGTGTGACCAGTGTGTGAGTGTGTGTGTGGATGTACATTGTGTGAGCCTGTGTGTGTGTGAGAGCGTGTGTGTGTATGTACGTATGAGCAAGTGTGTGAGCCTGTGTGTGTATATGCAAGTGTGTGTGTGAATGTGTGTATGCTTGAAGAGGAGTGTGAGACTTGGAGCTAACATGTGTCCCCATCTTGTTTACTGCTGTGATGTGGTCACGTCTGGCTTCTCAGGATGCGCCGGAGCCAGAGTGTGTTTGGCTGAGATCTGAGTTGTGTTGTCAACAGCAGTGAAGGAAAGCTGGAAGTTTCACCTCCGGCAGAGTCGAAGTTGGGAATGCCGTGAAGGATGATGCAGTGCAGGAAAAGTGGAGAGGGATTGATCTTCATGGAACCACTGAGGAGGCTGTTGAGAATCCACACGTATCTGCAATGAAGAAAAAAACAGATATATTTTTATTTCTAACAGATTACCATGGTCTCATAATATACTTGCTCAAGGTTTTTATATTGATCTTAGACAACTTAATAATATAGCTCTACACCTGACCTGCTTGGCTTTCCCACTGAAGCTAAGCAGAGCAGCGCCTGGTTAATACTGAGATGGGAGGCCTCTGGGAACAACAGGTGCCACAGTGGGGCAGCTACGGGTATATACAGTGCCAAAAATGACATTGTGTGTTTTGTTTTTATTTTAAATCCATATTAGTTACTGTAATATAGAGTAGATATTCTTCATGGGGTCTATATACTCACATATATACAATGAATGTACAATGGACACAAATGAATAATAAAAAAAAGCTCATGAGGCAAGAGCTGTGGTGTGTGCCGTCTTCTCTGTCTGGTGCACACTGGGGTAGTCTTGCACAGCGAGAGGCACATACTGGTTGCCTCGCTTCTGTCAGTGGCATTTGCAGCAGGTAAATTTCCATTTCTCAGGCGAAATTAGGCATTTGCAGCCGGTAATTTTCAAATTTGGAACCAAAAAAACAAACAAATTCAACTCATCTCTGTGGGCGGCACAGTGGCTGAGTGGATAGCACTCTCGCCTTTCAGCAAAAAGGTCCTGGGTTCGAATCCCGGTCGGACCAGGGCCTTTCTGAGTGGAGTTTGCATGTTCTCCCCGTGTCTGCGTAGGTTTCCTCCGGGTACTCCGGTTTCCCCTACCACTTAAAATATGTCCAATCGTTCTGGCATGCGCCTCCTGTACTGGCCCCGCTCCCATCTCTGTGTGGAGTGAGAGGACCAGTGCCCCTAATTAACAATTGTAAACCGCTTTGAGACTCAGATCTGCAGTGAAAAGGCGGTATATAAATAAAGATTACTTACTTACTACTACTCTATGGTGGAAGAATAGAGAGTTACAGATGGAAAGCATACATATTTCACCATATATTTTCTACTTTCTGATATTATTTCCTAAAACATATAGTCATTTTTAACGGCCAAAGATAATGCAAGATAATATTTCATCTTTGAATAACCACAGAAAGCCTTTTTAAAAAATTTTTTTATCAATGCAAACAAAATTAGAAGCCTCTGTATTGAATCAGATGGGACCACACACACATGAAAACAAAATTGTGAATGGAGGCTACGGTACAGTGCCCCGGTCAAACAGCAGCTTACCTAGACAAACAAGCAGGGCGTGCGCGTGTTTTGGGTGCTTACCGCTTTTGCGAGGGTGTCATCAGCGCCGAGACCTTATCATCGTAGTATTTCCTCATGGCAAAGCGGTCCAGGGCCTGATCAGCACTTTTGGGGGAGAGAGGGATACGCAGTGTTAGGGTAATTACCGTAATGCATACCCATCTTGAATCGCCGCGACGCAGACAAACACTCATGCATACGAGAGTGAAAGTAAGTGAGGAGACAAAAGGCGCCCAGCAGAGAGGAAGAGAATGCCCGATTTAAGCAAACAGAAAAAAGGGGGAACAGATGGAGGCGGTAGTGTGTGCTCAGCTCGGCTATTCAGGCCGCCCTAAAACTAACACGGCCGTTTCATTATGGGCTCTTCCTCCATTGTAAGTTCACCTCATTGTTTTGCTATCTCTTCCCCTACCTCTTGCTTTTCACATTCACCTTACCGACCCCGTTATTCTCAGCGGGAAACAAGCAACATGGGGAGTTTGGAGTGGTTCCAATTTGTGTGTGTGTGTGTGTGTGTGTTAGAAGGGCACAATGACGGCTGTGTGCAGAAGGGATCTACGTGCTGGCATTACACACTCCAAACGTTTGCTACATGTTGCGACTTAAGAAATGCAGTTATCTAGTTTGATTGGAACTTGATACTTAGACAAAGTTTCTATTGGGGCTTTAAACATGTGCATGTGTCTTTGTAATTTTTAAATAAAACTGATACTTCATATAATCATCTATGTTTTTATTAAGTCATCTTTTTCTATATCAGAGCCTTACACAGACAGAATCACAAAGCACTTTACAATTGTTGTAGGCATTTGTCCTCTTACTCCACACAGTGATAGAAGTGGAGTCGCTGTACAAGAGGTATGTTTTTAGTGCTAGAAGCACGGGGAGAACATGCAAACTCCACACAGAAAGGCCCTGTCTGGAGGTGGAACCAAACCCAAGAACCTTCTTGCTGTGAAACACAAATACTAACCACTATGCCGCCTAGTGGGGTAAACTCGCCTCTCCACAGATATGACCTGCCCCTTGTGGCCAAGTGATGTCATTCGATTGTCTTTGATGTTGCTCATATCTAAATAATGCACATATATATTATTTTTGTTTTGTTGATTTCGCTGAAACCGAAAACTTTAATAGAAATTATTTTCTACGGAATGTAGCATTTTCAATACATTTCTATGGAGTGAAAGAATAATGACACGTGAAGCAGCTTTGAGTGTCCAAAAAAGTGCGATATAAAACGGATGAATTATTTTTTATTTATCTGTGACAAAGCTAGCCTGATCTTACCACACCATCGTACACAGGAGTTTACGGATGGCTAAGGCTATGACAGAGCCATCAAAAAGAAAGAGAAATGTATGACTACTGTCTGTCAAAATATGGATGAATCCAAATAAAAAGCAGGTCCTTTTCAATAATAAATGTTTTCTATATTAAAATACAAATAGTTGATACAAAAGTAAGTTAAGGAAAGCTTTTTTGATATCACAAAATTTTACAACTATGGTTAGTTTTTTAATGCAGTGTTTTTCGACCAGTGTGCATTGAAAAGTTTGGTCTGCTTTCGGAAATGATCCAATAACATCTGATCGGACGAAGTAATGTGAGAATGTTTGTGCAAGTTTGATTCTCTTTAAAAACCCTTTGATGAGAATGACTTTGCAGAGTTAAAAAGGCTGCAGAGTTTCATGTCTGTATCAGTTTCAGCTGGTGGTGAGCACTGTGCCATGAGAGTGTTCTTAAAGGAAGAGGTGTGACACGGCTCAAAGAGGATGGGGAACACTGGAGTAATAAGTGAGGGATTTTAGATCATTCTAAAAAAGTATAGGCTCCCCATTCTAATAATCATTTGCAAATACAGATAAAGTATGATCAACATCAGATTGTGATATTAAAACTTATCAGAAACGTTTTACTTGAAAAAAGGACAATACAATATTCATTCTTTAAACGGTTTATGCCCATGATCGTAAAATAATATGGAGCTGATCCCTTTGCTATTGTGACTTTAGGGCTTTGAAACTTCACAGCAGCCATATTAAATGAATTTGAAGCACAATAGCTGAATAGATTTCACGACACCGACACTTTGGCCAGGAGCACTTACAGTAAGTCGCATGTTTTCATGTTGATTCATGAAACTCTACACGGGGGTTATTCATGGACCATAATCTGTGGTTTTCCAAAGAACCAGACTGAGTCACCTTGACCCAAAATGAAGAGGGCTAAAGACATCTACATGTGGTTGTACAATGACTTGGTTTTTTTTTGGCCAAATGAGTCGACAGAAATGCTGTGGGTTGGTTGTGATGTTGTTGAATGAAAACACACATTGGTTTAAACATAGAAGAGATAACAAAATTCTATTAAAATGGGGACGCTGGTCTGTTTTGACCTTTTAATCATATTAGTTCCACCACGCCATGTTCTTAAACGATTTGAACTTTGTCAGTGTAGAAGCCCATCTCACATTTTCAGGAAGACTTCCAAATGTTAGCTCCGTAAATCTGAAACTCTGCCTCCCCATGTTTAGTCCTGACTCTGGGCACCAGCGGGAGGCCAGTCACTGTGCTCCTCAGAGTCTGAGTTGGTTCATATGGGACTAACATGTCACACAGACTTTGGTGTAAGGTCATGGAGAGACTTGTACACAAGCTGCTAACTTTTACTAACAATTGTGTATCATTTTGAGAACAGTTATGTGCCTTTTAAAACGTGCTGTATTGTCTCCAAATTCATTAAAGCTATTTCTCGGTTGTAAGTTCTTTAAAACCTTGTGACTGCAACTTTAAGAAAATGCCTCTCTCTGGATGTAGAATTGAGGAAATACATTTTGAGATAATCTTATAAACATATTAATCCGTATTATATTTTCTCCCTACATAATTTCACACTCAAAAACACAAAATACCAAAGCAAATTCATTGTAATGTTTAAGGGACGATAACAATGCATAAGAGGTCTAATTTAAGTAAGAATCTGTCTGCCTAGTATTATATATTTGGTAAATTTAAAGTTCAAAATTGACATTGTTATTCAACAGCACTGAACATGTGGTCCCAAACACGAAATAACAAGTTAATAAAAAGACTTTTTTTTCTTATCGTAAAACTGACATTAAGCTAGCAAAGTAAGTGAAAGTGTGAATGAAAGTGAAAGAAAGTGACAAGGAAAACCGGGTAAACAACCAGAAATCAGCTTGAATAACCAGGAAAACTGTATAAATAACCAGAAAAAACGAGTCAAGAACTGTAAAAAGTGTTGCGACGGTTTTCCATGGTATGTCTCCTTTAATTACAGCCTCATAGAAGTGGTTACTGGTGGTTACCTGGCTGACACATCCGTGAAGTGGACGAACGAGGAGATGACTACCCCAATGCGTCCCTTTCCACCCTACAGAAAAAAAAACATGCAACAGGATATGATTCATGTTATATAGGATTACATTATCTAAGCAGGAAAAGGCTGTGGGTAATGCATAACTCTGTCCCAGCACTCACTCGACAATGTATCACCACCACATGCAGAGGGTCCGCGTTCAGCCAGCTCTCCATGGCCTTGCAGATGGTACAGATCTTATCGAGCGGTGGGGCGTGTTGGTCAGGCCAGCCCGTGTCCAGAGTCTAAAATAAAACAACAGAATAATCAACTGAGTGATGTGGAATGATTCAAGAGCAAGCAGGTGAAACACGGACATGTAGATTATTGTCCAAAATTCAGTTCAATCCAGTGTATGTCTGTATAGCCCTAAATCACAACAATAGTCATTTCAGTGTACGCTACAAAACTGTTGAATTCGGAAACACAGATCATAGAATCAAACAGTTTAAATACAAGGAATGCAATGGTAAAAAACACATAGAGACATTGGTCCAGATCGGGGCAGATGACCAATGTTCATAAGCCTTTGTTTGGTATCATTTTGATGATTATGGCTTACAGTCCAATATTCAAATTTTCTGAGGTTAGATTCTGAGACTTTTTGGGGTTTTTAGAGGCTGTGAGCCAATTATCAACATCATAATGAATAAAGGCTTGATGTATCTCACTTTTACCTGTAATGAGTCATATTTCACATTGTACGTTGAATTACAGAAGTAAATGGAATTTTGAATGATGTTATTATTTTCAGAGTTACTATTTGTATATGTATAGGAATAAATGAATCAGAACGAGAATCATAAGATATTTAGATGGTAAAAACTATGTCTTTGGAAAATCACACTAAAAACACAGACTATCAATGGATAAGATTTAGTTTTTATCAATGATTCAAATTTTCATATGCATCAGAAATCTGTGTAACGTGGAATTTTGTACCATTTCTAACCATTGTTGATTTACTGTGTGCATTAAAACTGCCGTGTATAATAAAAACGTTTTTGTACATACCTTGGGGTTCATTCTGGACAGATCACTCCTCCTCTCCGATAGGTTGATAATCTGAACAACAAAACTCAAGTGTCAAATCTGGTATTTACTTAGAAAACTGCCATGACATTCAATTCAAAAGGAAAAAATATATTATTGAAATTTGACATTAGAAAAACGCATACAAATTCTAATGTTCCATGTTAAATTTGGCCTTCAAACCTGATCTTGGAATATTTATTTTGGCTTTTTGTGTTTTAGTAAGTATATGGATGATGACATGGAATGAGAAACGTACTATTCAAAAAGAGTAGGTATTGCACCAAAAAAAAAGCGTCCAAAGGCAGGGGGGACGAATTGAAAAACAAGATATCATCGCACACCAAAATGGCCAAAATACAGTGTGCATTTTGACCATTATTATTATTATTATATTATATTATTATATTGGCCATTATTATTATTATACAGGCTTCAGCAGATATTTATTACTCTTTCTTTGGACCACAAAACACTCTGGCACATCAAAGCCCCCAACCCACACAATCCATTCACTCACTCATTACATTCAGACCTATTGTACATGATATTTAGTGATAGGGGAAACCGGAGTACCCGGAGGAAACCTACGCAGACAAGGGAGAACATGCAAACTCCACTCAGAAAACCCTGTTCTGACCAGGATTCGAACCCAGGACCTTCTGGCTGAGAGGTATGGGAGCAAAGAAAAAGGTCCAAAAGGCAAGGGGGGTGAATTAAAAAAAACAAGAAATCATTGCATTTATACAGGCTTCAGCAGATTATTATTGTTCTCTTTTTTTGGACCACAATACGGATTATTAAAATCTGGAGAGGTTGTCAGGAGGACTAAGTTCAATTGTATGGCACGGCCTAAAAGAACATTGTTATACGCTCAAGAACGACCATTTAGAATATTATGACAGGCACTGACCAGGTAATTATCGGCGTGTTTGGACTTGAGCATCCGGGTGACATCTTTGAGGTTGTGGGCGTAGATTTCCTCGGAGCAGCCGCGGGGGAAGGACACGGCGATAATTCTCTCTGTGATGTACGTCAAATCCAGTTCGTATCCCTCCTCCATTTCAAGTCTGTGTCCGACCTGCCAAACAAAGAGGTGCTTCAGAGGAGCTTTCTCACACCGTTTTCAACACATTTGAGTCAATATTTGCCGGTCAAAGTCTGAGGATTTCATCATACTGTGGAGGAGATATTTTTACAGTATAACGGACAGTATGAGGACAGAGACGAGCCTTGTTTGAAGAGAGAACGGTTTGAGATAGAAAATGTGCTATGTATGAGTCACCTGGTCAGACGTTAAACTGTGGGTAAATACTTTGATTTGTATAAAAAAAAAATCTTCACTACAAAACCATTCATGATATTCTTTGACCTAATTAAAACATATGGTCTACAATTAGGTTGTAATTTCAATTTCTTGACATTCTCTCCCTCAAAAAAAAAAAAAACAGAGTATTTATTAACCCTCAACAAATGTGGCCTATAGTCTCATCTGTTGTGTTGTTTTGTATCGGTAAAAATATCAGTTAGAATAGCATTATTTATCCTGAAGAAATGCACAGATAAGAAAATATTCTTGGATTGACTCAAAACCTGGTATTGTAGGTATTGTAAAGGTAAATGTATAATGTAATTTTTCCAGCAATCTAATTATTATAAATTGGGTTTTGGGTTCAATGCAAAGAGTAAAATGATTGATTGTGTTGTCTTGTTGGGTAAATAAGCGTTAACATATTTTATAAGATTGCAAGTATAAGTAAGTAAGTAATGTTTGTTTTTATAGTGCAGATTGCTGGTATTGAGAAAAAATACATTCAGTCCATTCAGTTTTGTGTCTACTTAAACGTACACAACATTAGCCATGGCTTGTTTCTGAAGTAGCTCGAGTCCTTTGGCGCGAGCTCACAATTGCTATCAATGTTTTACAGATGTGCAGTTGCTTCCGTCCTCTTGAGCCGCAGTCACTCGAGCAAACATCTCTCTGGTAAAAAACAGCAAAACAAAACTGGAGAAGAGAGTGGAGCCTGGATCCGTGGAGCGCCAGGTTTGTATGCACGACCAGGAAAACTGATTCTTGGCACTTTATCTTCCTCCCACTCTTTTGGGTTTTAATAATGCACAAAATTATAATAAGTAATTGTTCATGAATGATATGTCAGAAAACTCTATGAAGTGACATCTGATAATAATGTTTGATGTGCCTTGAACTCGAAATGAATAAAACACTCAACTCTGTACATCTCACAGCTATAGGAGCTCTTTGGTCCCTGCTGCTGTCAGCTTGTACAATGAACACTGTTTATGGGGGGTTATTCCACTGCACCACTGTTCCTGTTAGAGGCCCTAGCGGTGCAACTTAACTTATTCTTTCGTTACGTATTTGTCTTACTAACTTAGGTAGCTGTACTACCTTTTTCAATCGGAGAGCTACTTTTACACAGAAAAGGCAGAGCTACTTCTTTTTTAAGTCGTAATAAAACTATGCAATTATTACGACAAAATATGGAGAACACATGTAAAATATATCATAATACTCTATAAACCCATATTTATACTTGTAATAGATATGCAATGACTAAAATTTAATCATTGGAGATCATGTGTTAAATTCTAAATCCTTTTGGGAGCTACCTGAAAGAAGAAGGCGAGCAACTGGTAGCTCCCGAGCCGCAGGTTGGAGACCCCTAGTATCTGCAGTCTATAGTAAGTAGTAAGTAGTAAGTAAGTAATCTTTATTTATATACCGCCTTTTCACTGCAGATCTGAGTCTCAAAGCGGTTTACAATTGTTAATTATGGGCATTTGTCTCTCACTCCACACAGAGATGGGAGCGGGGTCGCCAGTACAGAGGCGCATGCCTGAACTATTGGACATATTTTTAGTGGTAGGGGAAACCGGAGTACCCGGAGGAAACCTACGCAGACACAGGGAGAACATGCAAACTCCACTCAGAAAGGCCCTGTAGTTGATTCCCATTTGTAGTTGATTCCCATTTGTATCAACTACAAATGGGAATTTGGCTTTTCCCCTCGTAGGAAAAATAAAGCATATCTGTTCTATTTTTAATTCAGGATAGATTAATTACATAAAATTAAAAAGGCCAAATACTGGTTATCTAATTTAATGATGTATATAACAATGTCATTTTCAATTCAAATCCTGTATCTGAACAACTACTGTACATTCAGCCAAACAAGCTAAATCTATCTGCCAATGAGTCACTGATGTTATTTTTACTTCACAAAAATACTTCATGACTCGCGTTAATCTATCGGGCAGCCAGTGACGAACAATCCGGTTCAAACCAGTAGCTGAAACGCCCTGAGTGTTGGCATAGTCCTGAACTTGGTGAAGCCCAGAGAGCCAGTGTCTATCCAGGCCACAATGCCACACCCACAGACAGACACAGCCCCTTCAGTCTTATCTAGTCATCTCTGGCTGACCTCTGCACTCAACTAATGCATCCTGCAAAAACAACAAGCACTGTATTTAGAAGAGCGCCCACAAGGGAGAAAAAACCCTAAACTGTGACATTAAGTTTCAGGTTTCTACATCTGAGTAATGTAGCAGTGAACGGAAAGTGTAGCAGCGAGAGCTTTGATACTTTGTCCTGGACGAGGCAGAAGGAAGTGTTCCAGAGTGAAGTGGGTGACGACAGAGTTTTCTATCATTGTATCTTTATAAAAACATGAGTAAATACGTACAACGTTTAAATTCAGTACACTTGGATTTGACACGCCTGATCTGCAGTAATTCTAAAAGTGGGGGTCACGTGACACTAGTTGGGGGTTGATGTGTTTTAATGCTTTTAAAAATAATTTTCACATTTTGGTTTTATAAATCATTATTATAAGTTATATTAGATCAAAGAGCACAAAAAATACATAGACATTATAATAATAAATGTAGCCTGTTGTCTGTAGTAGTTTATTTCATTATTTTCTAAATAAAACCTGCACACACAAACAATAAAAAAATAAATGTATTTGTAGTTTAATTTAATCATTCATCTTCTGAGAGAGAAATTGGAGCAGGAGGTCGGTAGCCACATATAAATTTAGCATGTTTATAAAACATGTACATACATTTCAGACTAAGATTTTGATTCTTCTTCTTCTTAACCTCCCCGCCGCCACTGCTCTTTATAACGTCACTTTACTTCACTGTACTGCTGTCACCTTACGTTGTGTGCACCATGTGCACTGTATATTGTATGTAGTAATTGTAACTCTATTTAAATAAGTGTTTTTTATTATTTTTATTTTATTTTTATTATCTCTTTCTAACTGTTGCACTGAGCCAAAGCAATTTCCAAGTCTGTGACTTCCTGTTACTTACTGTACGTGGCAATAAAAATGATTCTGATTCTTCGAATTATTCATTTATTCAATTGCAGAATACATAAGTCGTGAATTTGTTTCGTTCCCATTTCTCTGGTCCTGACTCCCGGACTGAAACGTTTGGCTAAGACCTGGTCTAATATAAGGTACTTATTATACAGTTATGGCTAAAGCAAATGTGATAAATCACATGATTCTGAGAGGCTGTCCCAGAGGTGAGGAGTTCATTCACATGAAGCAGAGCCACTTCTCCTCCAGGTCCAGAAGCATTAGTTAATGTCAGTGTGGAGACTCTTCTCTGGATTTAGATTCATATCTCCTCGCCCAGCACAGGATAAAGCTGAAGAGAATGGATGGATAATTTATAATCATCAAACCTGATGGTCAACATTGAGTCTGTCAAACCTAATGATCGGTGCTTTTATTTCTGCCAGACTCTGTGTACTGTGGTTGTGTGTCAGAGACAAGACTGCTGTTGTTGCAACAAAATGTACACGTGATATTGACCCAGGTTGTGATGCATTGGTAGAAAACTAGAAATACTCATCAATTATGCAATTATCAAAGGAACAACCAGTATTCTAGAATATGGCAAACATATTATTATCATTGTCTCCACGTATATTACACAAGCTGCTTTATATATGGCTTAAACAACACATTCCAGCAGCAGTCAAAGATACTGTAGACCCTCCTCCTGCGCGTCCTGCCTCAATGACCCTGATTGTTTGTTGTGATGAAACACTCCTCACTTAAGAATGTCTGTGTCAATTAGGACTGAGATAACTGCAGGCTAGCACCAAACGCTTGGGAGGCCGAAAGACCCAAAGTCGTAAAAGAGGGTGCAGTAGTGCGACCACAGCTCAGAAAAGCATTGCCTCATGGGAAAAAAGCGGGGGTGGGTCCAGAGACACAGGGCAGAGAAAAACATGACGAATGGGAAATTGATGAACAGGTTGATCAATGCTTAGATAGCGTGGTCCACCGTGTGCCTCGAGGCGAGAAGGGGAATGATCTTTGACACGTTCACAATATCAGCAAAGTACTGCGCAAACTAATTCTTGGAAACCGTCTTGGAAACCGTCTTGGAAACCGTCTTGGAAACCGTCTTGGAAACCGTCTTGGTAACCGTCTTGGTAACCGTCTTGGTAACCGTCTTGGTAACCGCCTTGGTAACCGCCTTGGTAACCGCCTTGGTAACCGCCTTGGTAACCGCCTTGGTAACCGCCTTGGTAACCGCCTTGGTAACCGCCTTGGTAACCGCCTTGGTAACCGTCTTGGTAATCTTCTTAGTAACCATCATAGTACTTGTCTTAGCACTCGTCTTAATAGCTCCTTTTTATGCTTACAGACAACAGTTTATACATTTTCATCCAAATACTCGATCTGCTCGGATAGAAGGAGATGGAGGAGTCAGGACTTCAGCACAGAACGAGTAGTAGGAGAGAGGTGCGGTCAGAGAGTGTTTGGGCCTGTGTCTTGTTGTGTGTTGCACTTGTGTCAAGTGGGTGTGTTGTGTTGTGTGTGTGATTGTGTCGAGTTGTGTTGAATGTGTGAGAGGGGTTAGAGCCAAATAAGCGCCTGCTTCGTCCAGCCTCTTTTTCAAACGGTTTATTTCTGTTTATTTTGTATGTTATTATTATTATGTTGGTTTGGTGTATGAGGGGCTGGTGCTCTGGACTGGGTGCAGCTCTGACTGTCACCCCCCGACCCAGAAATGGATTAAGGGGAAGAAAATGGATGGATGGATGGATGGATTATATTGTTTTATTTTGCATGTTTTATTGTACATCTACTGCAATGTTAATGACAAATAAACTTTTATCATTATCTTACTATGCTACATGCTAAAGATATAATGTTTTTAAATGCTTCCGGTTTCGGCTAAAGTTGAGTGACAATTAATGCAGTAAACAATGATATTTTTTTGAATGATGATAAAGTAAGCAGTAACTTGGAAAAATGTTTTTTTTATGCCAATGACCTCTTCATCAAGGGTTTAAAGTGCAATAATAAATCTCTAGTTTTAAATTAACAGTGTATTTTAATGCTGTGATGGAGCTGGCTCTTGGCCGATCTAATGCATCACATATGAAAGATAAAACATGACTCATAAATGACTAGATTTGAAAATGACCCACAATAAGGAAAAGTTATTTTATTGACTTTTTATGAACCAATACAATTGATATTAGAGCTGAATTTAAGAATCAGAATGAATTGTATTGCCATTGTAAGTAACAGGAAGTTACAATTTGTTATGAAAGTAAGAGAAGATAAGTGAACCTTTTATTTGTCCCACAGTGGGGAAATTTCAATGTTGCAGTGCATATATAAGACAATATATTCAAGAAAAAATACAATATAAGTAGTTGCAGTTTCTTTCCTAGCTAAAAGTAAGTCAAGTAAGTAAATAGATAAGACATGCATAAAAAAATCTTCATGAAATTTCTACTATAGACATTTCAGTTTGAAGATTAGTCCATTTTAGTCAGTAATATCAATACATTTCTGCATAATCTATCTCAGTTATGACCAACCTGTGTGGCTCCTTCTAAAAGGGGCCTCTCACGTCTCCCCAAACGTCGGACCTGCCGCAGCATGCACACTAAAAACATAATTGGCCTTTAATTCGCGTCGACTGCTTTTGTTCCTGGTTCGTTCGAGGCAGGGCACACAAAGGCGTCCTAAGCATAAGCAGGGCCACCAAAAACCCCCAAAATCCCCTTCTTCAAATAGCCCACCCAGCCATGGCACATCCACAGCCGGTCTGACAAAGGTGGATATATATATATGTAAGTGAATATAAGTGTTGCTCCAGAGACGATTAGGAACAAGTGGGGACAGGTCCGGGTCAGGGGGATGTGGGGGATTACAGAGTCCTGCAGGTACGACGGCTCACGGATGAGTGCATGGATTCACACCTGTTCGGGCCCCGCTCCTTGACGCCCACTTCAAATCGCTGCTGTTAAATTGCCCAGAAATGATCAATGTACAAAAAAAGTCATCCGTCATTGCAGAGAAGAGCCATTAGATGTAATTCAGGCAGGATTAGACAGGACTTGGACTTTTGGCAAGCTTCCATTTTTTTTTTTCATCCACTTTTTCCCCCCATGTACAGATGAAAAGTAGAATTGGAGTGGGTGACTAAAGCTGGAGTAATATATACAACATTTTTCTTCAGAAGTAATGCATTTTGCCCTCCACATAATGTTCCTCTTAAGAGTGAAATTGTAACCCTAACCCTAATGCTTTATCTTTATCAAACTTGTAAGAAAGAGCCCCTTTAGTCACTATTTAATGGGTGGTTTGCTCTGTTTGACTTTTTGGTCGGAAAAAGCCAAATCTAAAATATGGTATGGATGCAAATATCTGTTTTAGAGCTGGTATAGCAACTGGTTCGATTGATTTTTGTTGGTTTGGTAAAGGGATCTCAACTTTAAATGTCAATATAAAACCAAATTAAACCTCCATCCATAAATCCATTTTAATTATAGCTAGAACATCTGCACCCAAAAAATAATTGGATCATCTCGACATTTTAATAGGGTCTACCTTCACTTCCTATTTACACACCAGATTTCTGCTCAATCCGGTGTTCTTGTTTTGCAATTTCTGTATACACACACACACACACACTTGTTATACTCTATCGCAGAGACGAGACATAAGCAATTTATTCTTGATGCTTTTTTATGGGCAATTTCCTGATCATTGTAACCATGGCTTGTGTGTATGTGTGTGTATGTATGTGTGTGTGTATGAAAATGTTGCTACACAGATGCTCCTTGCTTCTATTTTGGGAGCCACACCCTTCTCCACCTGGCATGAAGCTGTGTGGAATCTTCCATTATGCACACACAGGTGGAGGACTGGAGATGAAAGAGAGAGACGGGGAGGAGCTGAGAGTCTGAGAGGAAAGAGAGAGAGAGAGAGGCTAAACTGAAGGGGCTAGTCGGCTGCAAGATATGTATCCAAACTAAATCCTAAATACAATGTCAACAGTCAACATGTTTTTCCATAAGTAACAAGCCATATTTTTCAGACAGAGACACAAAACTGAATGAAGGTTTTCAGTTTTGTGCATTTATCATCCAGTCTTCCCACAGTGGCGGTAAACTGCTAGGGGAATAGCCACAGCTGCCCTGAGACAGACTGATTGAGAGCACGACAAACAACAAAATATCCTGACCTATTCTTTTACATCTGTCTAATGCTTATGCCAATCCATGCTTATGGTGCGGTACTCATGGAGAGTTTAAAAAGTTCTACCAAATGAATTCTGTTTGAATCCAAAAAATGTGTTTTGTCTAGGATAGGTTAAAGCTGGGATAACTAACTTATTTCCCCATAAATGATACATGTTGTTTCTTCTGACTGAAAGAGTCTTAGTAAAATTTAAAATGTTGATGTGGAAAATAAGACAACACACTTCTGAAGAATGTCAAGGTAATAACGTCGCTAACTTAATATTGTCTGGCATATAAATACTTCTTAATTTCTTTTAAGAGAAGATGAACCTAAACTAAGACCACAATCATTTCAGTCTCACTACTTCTACTTCTAAAAGATTGAGAGTCACTATTTTAGAAATGTTTTTTTGTACTTTTGAACGGAATACACCAACCTTAAAACCATAGACTGTAAATATTAACGGACGTACAGTAGACAAAATTCACCCTCAGCATTGACACACATGTGGAGCGGAGCTTTGGGCCAAGAGCCAACTTTTGGACCATCCTGACGTTTTTGAGAGATCAGCTAATGCTTTATGTTAGCATTAGCTAATTCTTATTCCGGGTCCACCCCCATCGGCCCGGGGTGGTATTGCAAGCATGTCAGCGCACGTTATTTCGGCCACTTTTGAGTCGAAACCCGCCCCCACTGCTTAAAACGGAAATGTTCTTTTTTGCAAATATCCAACAGTACATTTACACACACATCCTCTCACCATGTTTTTGATAAACAATTCACAAATAGAACAGACATGTTACTGCTTTACATCTTGAAGTTACCGCCAGAGAATTGTGTAGAAATTGGTATAAAATGTTGTAAAAACTGTTGTTATCCAAACCGATGCATGTGAAAGGTTGGCCCTTCTAAGCTACTCCTTTTGAACTTTGCCTTGTTTTTCTTTTTTTTTTCTCTTTGCTCAAATAAAGAAAATAAGACACCTACACTGAATGTTTGGCATGAAAATCGCTTGTTGCCAAACCCGCGCCGCCCGAGGGGTAAGTCCCAGCCTAATCATGTCGGCGATGACCTCATGCTTGTTTTGATTTTCCGAGCCTATTGTGGTTGGGAGAAGTTGGCAAAATGTTGCATACTTGGTCTTTCACGAATAATAAACTTCTCCCCAGTTTTTTTGGAAACGAGCTGCAACCAAAACTATCCCTGTGGGGGTTTGTGTTGTACGTGTGGCCAGGAGGGTTTCAGTATTTTCCATTCATGGCTTTGGTCTCGTCAATTCACTGTAGATCACTTTTACACGTTTGGAAACGGCGAAAGAACAAACACGAATTAAGGCAATTGGTTTAGATAGTTAAGAGAAATTTGATATCCGTGTGGCTGATGGGTCACTGACCATCGTCATTTTGTTTAGTAAAGCCTGTTTTGACTTCACGCCATACATTAAGATTAACATTTAGATTAAGAGATGCTTTATCTGTCCCACAGTGAGGAAATTTCAGTGTTGCGTCACCGGTTACAAAACAGTAGAAATGAGGAGCACACAACACAAGAGAAATGAACAATAACTCTATAATAAAATAGAATAAAATAACACTCTAAATGTAGCATAATAAAGAAGCAAGTATAAAATCTCTAGCTTTAGCATATTAAAGAAGCAAATCCAAAATCTCCAAATTTGGCATAATGAAGAAGCAAGAATTAAGCATGAAATGACTGACTTTAGCATAAAAAGAAATACGTTTTAAGTCTATCTTTAGCATATTAAGGAATTATGCATACAGTATAGTTTGCAAATCAACCCTAACCCATTGCAAACTGCACGTTCATAACGCAAAAGCTGAGGTCATTTCAAATAATAAACCATTTTCAATCTTGCCACGTTTGTATAGTGAAAACCCATTGCGGAATAACACCTAAATTGCCTCTCCGTTCCGACTTATTTTTTATGATTGACATGCTGCCGTGGAAACAAAGCCGCCAGTCCTTGACAGCTTGGATAGTTTTTTTTATTGCCCATTAAAGTTCAATCATGTGCTCGAAATAAAAGTAGCTATTTGCCGACGTATATTGCCGTCAAACTTTCCCAAAGATATAAAAATGGACCGATTTTGACATTCTGAGAAAAAAGTCTATATCTGGCACAAGAAATTCAGCTCCAGTTATGATTACAGCCCAAGTCACTGCGGGGTGATAAAGCCCAAACGGTCCAGCGAGTTCTGATGCCAATGGAAAAATATGGCTCCATAGTAGCGGGGGTTTTTGGACATATAAATATATGTGAATGTCCAAAAGATTAAACATACTCCATCCCTGTGGTGAGAACCTTAGCTTGTTCTCTCAGTAGGGTAGTTTCCTCTGGAGGCTATAGTGGCTTATTTGACCCAGAATGCACAGATATAGGCTAATCCTCCAGCTTGGCACTCCTATTAACTCATATTTTTATACTATATTCAGTGTAAGAGCAGCAGTCAGACCAAACTTGCAGTGGTGGGTGATGGGGAACAACCTTATTTATCTGTTATTGGCCAAGATTTCACAAATTATTGTTGTTGTTGTTCAATCAATGGAAGTTACTGCCTTCAATAATAATAAGCCATCAACTAATTTTGTCAAACTTTATCTTAGCCAACACAATATGTTATACCTCATGTAAGTGAAAGTATGCAAAAGAAAGCGCCAAAATAGAGATAATGAACACAAGTTAGCCAACACGTCATAGATCATTTTAACCTCTAGAGGGGGTAGATAAAAGGTTCTCCGTCTTTTGACAAATTAAAAAGTCTAATAGTCGTAACTAGGATTGGCTTGCTTCATCATTACTTTATTAGTACTTAGGGGCTGAGTCGACAGCACTCTCGCTTCTCAGCAAGAAGGTCCTGGGTTCGAATCCCGATCGGAACTTGGCCTCTCTGAGTGGAGTTTACATTTTACACCTGTGTCTTAGTAGGTTTCCTCCAGGTACTCCGGTTTCCCCTACCACTAAAAAACATGTCCAACAGGTCTGAATGTAATGAGTGAGTGAATGGATGGTGTGGGTCGAGGGCTTTGATGTGCCAGTGTGTTTCGGGGTCTCGCTTCTGTCCAGAATGGAAAAATATATTGGATTTCTGAACATTGTAAAGCCCTTTAGGCGACCTTGGTCTGTAAAATGCGCTATATAAATAAATTATACTTACTTAGTAGAATATATAAATGTAAAATATAGAGTCCCAATATGATTTCTTGTGTTTTGATCATGCTTACTGTTACACCAGTATAGACCAACTGGTTCAAATGCAGATAACACATTTTCTAACAAGCCCAAACTAACCAGTCCCACTCCCCCTGAACCTCTTTCTAAACTGTTCGCCAGTGAACTTGAGAAACACCTTCGCGTGCCATAAATTCTCCAGGAAGTCTAGAGATAGCTTCACGTCTGGAAAACATAGGTCCAGTTGGTATTTCGCTTTCGCCTCTAATGGCCTTGTAATCGCCAAGATACCATCGGTGCAGTGCGGCAGCTGTCCCAAATTGCTGGTCCAAATTGTGCTCAGCTTTGGCAATAGTGCAAGCCTCATAGGGTCTGGAGAAGCATGTCCACGGTGACATAACAGGCTCCGGTTAAAGGCCTGCAGGGGGACAAGGCCACGGTTTGTTCTAGTCCTTTCCTGTCTGGGGCTCCATATGTTTACATTGTGGCTTTGACACCCATTCACCGCACAAGAGCTGAAACAAACCAAACCACTATTTCTATCGGAAAAACCCCCACAGAGGATGATTAGATGCAGAATTGTTATGAATAAATATTGAATTTGGTTATGGAAAGTTGTGTGTGTTTTGGTTATCTCATGCTACACGTGTATCACTCATCATGGTACCATTGAACTTGTTGTGTTCAATGTAGTACGTTTAACCGCATTGACTTCCTTCTCTATGCGTTCATCCCCGGATAATGGCTCGCACATGTTGGCCCGAGTGACCGAGGCAGTTTTGGGACACTTTCAGCTGTACATGCTTCCTGTCTGTGCCCGAAAACAGCCATGGATAAAGACCGCAGAAGTCCATTTGAATGATGGAATGCTTTTTAACGATGGACTTACAAAACTGTCGCTGCAATGTCCTATACACGAGCATAAATGTTGTAATTACATGATTTTAGATCTATTATGCAAGTCGTTTATAAGACCGTTTTCCGGTCTTGTAATCAATCTATCAATGAGAATAAGCCAAATCTAGTATGACATGAAAATAGTAAGAAAAATGTATCAAGATGTGTGGCTAAGCCGGTGTTAAACTGGCTATATAGAATATATTTTAAGATTTGCATAAGACCATTGTGAATTGCCAACCCTGCCCCAACCCAGAAATGGACTAAAGGGAAGAAAAAGACCATCTTCATTGTGTATATGTTTGAAGGTTACAAATTGTAAGTAAGTAAGTAAATAAGTCATGTTTATTTATATAGCGCATTTTACAGACCCAAAGCACTTTACAATGCTCAGAGTCAGATATTGTTCCAATCATTCCACACACGGTGATGACAGAAGCGAGTCGCCGAACTCACTGGTTCATCAGCCCCAATCAACACCATCCATTCACTCTCTCATTTACATTCATATCTATTGTGCATGTTTTTAGTGGTAGGGGAAACCGGAGCACCCGGAGGAAACCTGCACAGACACGTTGAGAACATGCAAACTCCACTCAGAAAGGCCCTGTTACGACCGGGATTCGAACCCAGGACCTTCTTGCTGAGAAGCGAGAGTGCTATCCACTCAGCCACCGTGCCGCAAAAAAGGCCATACATCCCAGTAGCCTGAACTAGCATGCTCAATTCCCAAAAGAGTGCAAAACATGAAAACTGAGAAGAATCCGCACAGCTATGTTGCTCCAAAGTTTATTTTATTCACAGACAAAATTTAAGTAAGTAAGTGTAAAAAAAGACCCTTGGGAGCAACATAGCTGTACGGATTCTTCTCTGTTTTATGTGTGAAGGTTAGACATGTACACATTCGTAAGGCTCAAATTTTG
Organism: Knipowitschia caucasica; assembly: GCA_964034765.1. Classification (NCBI taxonomy): domain Eukaryota; kingdom Metazoa; phylum Chordata; class Actinopteri; order Gobiiformes; family Gobiidae; genus Knipowitschia; species Knipowitschia caucasica. The sequence goes on from OZ035836.1 coordinate 10,628,346, forward strand.
TGGCAAAAAGTGGGTTTCTCAGTAGGATGGAAATGGCATAGTGTAGACCATTAAACTCCATCCTACAATCAAAGGAATTGAAGAGGACTGCTGGTAAAGTCTATGATAATTACACTACATTTCTTACAGTAGACCACACCTGCCCACCTGTCCAAACGGCTTTATCACTGCCTCCATTCATGTGTTGCTCCACCTGCCTCTGTGATATCCTATCAGTGGGGGGGGGGAGAAAAGCACTTTGAATTAACAGACACTCCACACATCTTGCATTAAGGCGTAGTAGATATACCTTTGCGACCTCTTTACACCAACAAAGCCCTAATTGCAAGTTTTGGACTGTTTTCCTAACTTTCCAAGCCTGTAATTAGAGCCAATCTTGAAAGCCGCCACTCTGCAAAATGTCGAAGATAACTTGCATGGCTAGTTTTGCCCTCAAGAGAAGATGGAAGCGGGTGTAAATGCAGGTGTGTACCCTTTTAACTTAGAAGTGAGGTTGATGTTTTCGTGATGTAAAGCCACTTGTACATGTCATCCACAATGGCTGCCTAAAAAGCAAGTAAGCATAGCCCCAGGGTCAGAAATACCACACACACCAGCTGCACCACAAAGAAAACAGCCTGTATCCCTTTGCTCTGGCTGTCTCCACTTTTTTTTATCCATCTCCAAACAAGCAATGGCTCGTTTTGAATGTCCACAAACCAGGACTTTTTGAGTGGCCCCATATGTTTCACATTAAAAGAGCTCTCAGGAACACCAAAGCCCACAAAAAGCTACATGTACCCCCCCAAATTACATAGTCACAACACAAGTGAAGTCAGGCATTTAAGAAAAAACAAAAAAAAGGAGGTCAGATTGAAGTAACTCAAGCTTACAATGATACTCTTGTATAGTGTTCAGAAATACCAGATCACTGCTATAGGGGCTGCTTCAATGACTGTGTTCTCTGTCTTGTGGAGGTCTGAGCGGCTGGGACAACAACAGTAAAGCAGTCTTGACTTCTCCACACACAGTCTTGGGTTTAAGTTTAAGCAGGACAGAGAGCCAAAGCAAACACACACACACACACACACACACACACACACACACACACACACACACACACACACACACACACACACACACACACACACACATAAAGCAATACTGCACTATGCCCCTTGCATAAATCAGCAATGAAATGTGATTGCAGCAGGCGTAAAGTGTTTGGTTTCCCGTGCGTAAAAGTGAAATATGTCATGCGTAAAGTAAAGTTTGGCGTCAGCATCATGGGTGAAAGTAGTGTCTAATAAGTTTACCTTGTTATAGCGAGTCAGGATTCCCTTTTGTGAGAGATGAATGGAATATATGCAAAGTCCTCAGCCGTTCATTGTCGTCTGCAGGAATGCCCGCCTCTTTAAATCCAGCTTCTCTCCGTTAGATCCAAAGATGCAGACGCGTCGCTGTCGCTGTTGCTCAGACTCCACTCTTCCAAACCCGTTGTTCGTAAATCTGTTTCTTGGAAGTGTTGCTGTTGTCTGTTGAGTTTACTGCTCTGCCCGCGCACTTCCTCCAATACAAGCCGCCGCCGTAACCACCACAAGTCCTGGCATGGGACAGTCCTCCTCCTCCCACTGCGCCGCCAGGGCTGTCTCCCCCTGGTCCCTCCCCCTTCACTGCCCAGGCTTTTCTCTCTCCCATCGCTCTCCATTTGTTCTCACCCTTTATCCTTATCACGCAGACGGGACTTCCTGCCGACGCCACCTTTTGGCCCCTCGCAAAGCCTTGATAAATGTGTGGTAAATTATTGATTTGATTTGTAATAAGAACTAGAAACTTGCAATGGCTGAAGCCATTGCGATTGACTGCGGAACAGATCTAATGTGGAAATCTGCTAAAAAAAATCCTTGAAATCCTTTAAAAAGCCTTGAAACTGTTAAAATACTTGATAGATATTTGAAACTCCTGAAGTCCTTGAAATTGTTGAAACCTTTAAACTCCTGAAATCCTTGAAACTGTTGAAACATTGAAACTCCTGAAATCCTTGAAACTTTTTTAAACCTGGAAACTGTTGAAAGTGTGGAAACTCCTGAAATCCTTGAACCTCCTGATATCCTTGAAACTGGTTAAATTCTTAAACAGCTGAAATCCTTGAAACTACTGAATGTATTGAAAGTGTCCTTGAAACTGAAAAATCCCCTCACCGCTGAAACAATTTGGTTCCTGTAACTAAGGAAACCTGGTCTGTGGTCATTATCTGGTGGTGGTCTGAGTCTTCGTTTGGGTCTTGGTCTGGTGGTATAATGCAACCTATTAGGTTGCATTATACATGAAAAAAACCCTATTAAGTTGCATTATACTGGTTTACATGAAAAAAACCCTATTAAGTTGCATTATACTGGTTTACATGGAAAAATCCCTATTAAGTTGCATAATACTGGTTTACATGGAAAAAATCCCCATTAAGTTGCATTATACTGGTTTACATGGAAAAATCCCTATTAAGTTGCATTATACTGGTTTACATGGAAAAATCCCTATTAAGTTGCATAATACTGGTTTACATGGAAAAATCCCCATTAAGTTGCATTATACTGGTTTACATGGAAAAATCCCCATTAAGTTGCATTATACTGGTTTACATGGAAAAATCCCTATTAAGTTGCATTGTACTGGTTTACATGGAAAAAACCCTATTAAGTTGCATTATACTGGTTTACATGGAAAAAACCCTATTAAGTTGCATTATACTGGTTTACATGTAAAAACCCCTATTAAGTTGCATTATACTGGTTTACATGGAAAAATCCCCATTAAGTTGCATTATACTGGTTTACATGAAAAAAAACCCTATTAAGTTGCATTATACTGGTTTACATGAAAAAACCCTATTAAGTTGCATTATACTGGTTTACATGGAAAAAACCCTATTAAGTTGCATTATACTGGTTTACATGTAAAAACCCCTATTAAGTTGCATTATACTGGTTTACATGGAAAAATCCCCATTAAGTTGCATTATACTGGTTTACATGAAAAAAAACCCTATTAAGTTGCATTATACTGGTTTACATGAAAAAACCCTATTAAGTTGCATTATACTGGTTTACATGGAAAAATCCCTATTAAGTTGCATTATACTGGTTTACATGGAAAAATCCCTATTAGGTTGCATGATTACACTGAAGTCCTTGAAACTGCTGAAGTCCTTGAAACTGCTGAAGTCCTTGAAACTGTTGAAGTCCTTGAAACTCTTGAAATCTTGAAACTGCTGAAATCCTTGAAACTGTTGAATCCTTGAAACTGTTGAATCATTGAAACTGTAGAAATGTCTGAAAGAGCTGAAGTCCTATTAAAATGCATGGGCCTATTAAAATGCATTGCAGAATTCTCAATGCAGATTTTTGTCCGATTGCGGAAAAACCGGAAATCGCTGAAGTCCCAAAAGTAATAGCAATAATCTCCCAAACATGTGGAACGTTTTGATGTATAACTTGTGGAAATTGTTGAAAATGTGAAAGCTGTGAAACGTGTCAAAAAAAATGACGGAATAAAGAAATACAAAACCAATGGTTGACTGCGGAAGGTTCCGCAGTCAATCAATAAACCTGTTTCTATTAGTATTCTTACTTTCATTCACATGTTTTCAAAGTATCCCTGTGCGGGCTTGCATCTACCTTTTTGTGCAAGAAACCTGTTATAATGTAATATTGTTATAATAATCCATGGATAAACTCTAGAAGGGAACACATGGAGACAGTGTTGGTTGTGACTCATTTAGACACAGTAAGTTAAACTAGTTAGTGGAACACATTACTTTTTCAATACTTGTCATTAGATTACATTTAATAATAACACAATAATTCGTCCTTGCAACACAAATAACAACTGGTATTGTTGGATTTGCGATGTAACATTTGAGTTGAAGCATCTAGTCTATCAGCAGCAGTGATGCAGAACCTGTCCAAGCCTCTTCCATACAAAAGAACAATGTATAAATTGTTGATAGATTATATTACAACAAAAAATAATCAAGTAATGTTACATTCTTTATGTAGAATGCGTTTATTAGAATTGAGTTATAATGTAACTTTATTAATTGGATTCTTTCATTTCTACTGAACATGAAAATCTAAATCCTCTGATATATAACAGGATCTTGTCATTTAGTAAAAAGCACACAATACAATTAAATTCAAGTTTAGAATTCAAAACTTTATTTATGTTTCAAAACAAAAATCAAATACAAAGATCCATACTTTCTAGAAATAAGCAACTACCAAACATTATAATTTCATATATTCTCAATTCTTATCAAGCAGTGGTATATTAAAAATACAAAATTGTTGGCGCAGATCTCTTATGAAAAGCTGGATAAACATGAGCCCCCTTTAAAACTACAGTGTAAGCCATATATTAAAAATGTAAAAAATAAAAAATTTAGCAATACATTGTTAAACGCCAATGTTACAAAAACGTGTCTGATCATTTGAACGCTAATCACCCATGAATCAAACAATTACAAGTTAGTGTAAGAAAAGCCGTTCTTTACATCATGTCAAACCTGTTAGAAAAAGTGTATTCAGACTGCAAAACACAAACTTGAATACTGAAGTTAAGTTTGAATTAATAGTGCATTAAGATTTAACAGAATTGTTGCTAAAGGCCGAGCTGGTGGTGCTAGTGAAACTATAGCTGTATGAGGAGTAATCCACGCTGCCTCTGCGGGAGCCACTTCTGGAGCCAGTGCGAGAACCAGCCCTTGAACCAGATCTTGACCCTGGGTTGGAGACGTTATATGGACTGCTTATGCCTTTGCTCGACACTGACGAAGCCTGCAACATCTTCATGCCGTTGCTCTCTTCAACCATGCAGCTGTCCATGGCGTCTTTGTATGTGATCTTGAGTTTGGTTTTGGGGCATGTTATGTTCTTTAGGTGGTTCTTTGAATCTTGAAGCTTTTGGGCAGCTTTTCCATCCATCCAGCCTCTGTGTATGGCTTCTTCAATAGAAATGCGCCTTCCAGTGCCAGGTTCGATTAACCCCCCGGTGAGGTACTGAAACTCCAAGAATCTTTGACCGGCTTCATACGGCAGCCATGTTTCTTTAACTGCCTCTGCTGCAGACATCTTTCTCTTCGTTTTTACATCTTCAAATCCAACGAATGCTTTCTGGGCAGCTTTCAGCTTGGAGGCCATGCTGTCGTCAATGATGCCTTGATGAACTGCATCTTGCAATAAAAGCCTATTGCCGGTTGAAGGGTTAATGATGCCGCCAGTGCATGCTTGAGCTTCCAGCATTCTTTGGGCTGTTATTGTGTCAACTATACCACGGCGATGCCCTTCTGAGATTGTTATCTTCTCTAAGGTCTCTGTGTCAAAAATAGCTGCTACAGGACTATGGTCATCAAACATGGCTGGTGGAGAAACGGTGATGGATATGCTGTTGAAGCGTTTGCGTACGGTAGGAGAGGATGGAGCAAGTTGAGTAGGACTGCTACAGGTAACCATGTCCTCTACAGTGCTGGCAGAAATTGACATCTCTGTTCCACTAGTTTTGCTTGTGATTAAATCAGCAAACTGTGTAAGAGTTAGCTTTCCATTGCGGTATTCATCCAAGGACGATTTTTCAATGACGCCACGTTCCACACAGTCTTGGATGTCATACTGTGTTCCAGTTTTCCTGTCCACTATCACCAGGCGATTGGAGCCATCAGACCCTTTAATGGTAATTTCTTCCCATTCACACTCTTGCTCGGACAAGTCAAGGAAGGTGTCATAGTCGATGAGCTCTTTATGATAGGCCTCTCTCACTGACATCTCCAATCCTGTGTCTGGGTCCACAATCACAACACGCCTTTTGCGCAGCACATTGGTACGGCTGGTCTCAACTGTCTTCATTTTGTTCTTATCTTTGAGTGGTAATAGAATGAGGCCAGTTTTTTGATCTGTAATGCACCTTTCTTTTAGTTGAAGATATGTGAGGTTTTCTTTGGTGTTAGGGTCGAAGAATCCTTTAGTGTCATCACCCTCATACGTGAGAATCTCATTCATCTCTTTATCAAAGTATCCTCTCTTATAGGCAACATCGACATCAATCCTGTGGCTCTCTTTGGGGTCAATAATCCCACCGCTAGCTATTTGGGCCTCCAGCAAGCGGATTCCATGTCCTTTTTCAATAAGATCTTTCTCTATTGCTTGGAAGAGGGAGATTGTCTTTCCAGTGTGTGGGTCAATGTATCCAACCACAGCCTTTTCTGCAGACATTAACTTATTTTTAAATTCTTTTCCAACTAGACCCCTCTTTACAGCCTCCTCCACAGGGAGAAAGAGGTTGTTGACTGGATCAACTATAAAGCCAGATGCAGCTTGGGCTTCAAGGAGTTCCAAAGTGGTTCCTCTCATCATCAAGCCTTCCTTCAAAGCCTGATAGAAGGGCATTATCCTGTCATTGGCCTCATCGTAAATGCCAGCAATGCAAGTTGAACCATACAAATAGTTCTTCAGTTTGTCTTCAATGTCTTTGCCTGTGAGTGTTCCTGCATTTAACTTCTCCAAGTCAGTCTTAGTCAGGAGCTCAGATTTTATCAGCTCATCAAGACTGACCTCACCTCTCAAACCTTTAACTGTGAAAGGTTTATCTGGGCCACGCAACAATAGCAATCCAGAGACAGGTTCAACTGTGCACTTCTTCCTCAATTCCCCATAGCTGATCTTCTCCCCTGAAGATGGGTCGATATAGCAGACTGGCTTTTGGCTCAAAGCCCTGTAAAGATCCTCATCAATCAGTTTGCGATCCAACGCCACATCTTTTGGAAGGAAGACCCCTAAAACTGGGTCTATGATTCCTCCAACAGACTCTTGGGCCTGGAGCAAACGTAGAGCAAGATCTTTGTTTATCCGGCCTTGTTTGCAAGCCTGGCCCACTGAAAGCAATTTTCCAGAGTAAGGATCTTTGAAACCAGTGCTAGCCGCTTCAGCTGTGAGCAAAGTGTCTCTGTCATCAGTGTCTATGATCCCTCTGGCAGAAGCAGTATCAACTGGCATCTTCTCATTAAATGTTGGGTCCAACATGTAGCCTGTCGCTGCCTGTGCTTCCAAAAGCATTAGTGCACTGTCGTTGCTTAGGAGATTCTTGTGTTTTGCTTCTGTAAACGGCATTTTTCCATGGGCGCCAGAAGTCATGCCAGCAATTACGCCAGTACCTTTAAGATTTACCTGAATGTCCAGTGCAACCTCTTCCACGGTCTTTTTGCCCTTTAAAAGCAAGTCTAAGGTGTGTTTGCTGATGATGCCACAGTCACAGAGCTGGTGAGCTGTTACTTTGCGGCGGACCCCATCAAATAGTAACTTGGATGGATCAATAGTGGTTTTCTCGTCAGTTTGTGTTTGTCTAGAAAGAGAGTCGGGTCTTTGCTGCAGTCGCTTGATTTCTCTCTCAAGGGTTTCTTTCCTAATCACCAGCTCAGACATGTCCTTCTCAGAGCTCACCAGTCGGCTCTTGTATCTCTCTTCAACGGTCCTCAGCTCCATCATTAGTTTCTCTATTTGAGTCTTCAAGGACTGCCTCTCTCTATCGCCCCTGTCTCGGTCAGTGTTCAGCTGTTTGATCTGGGTGTCTCTCAGCTCGTACTGGGTCTTAATGGTGGTTAGCTCCTTGAGAATGTTGTTCTTTTCATCCTGGAGTCGCTGCTTGTTGCGTATCTCTGTTTCCAGCGTGACCTTAATGCGGTTGAGTTCGTCCTCAGACCTCATGTTCCGGTTTTTCTCTTGTTCCAGTAGTTTAATTCTCGCAAGTAAGTTGTCCTTCTCCCGGTGCATTTCGGTGTACTGGCTCTGGGATTCATGAACTCTAATGGTTGTCTGCAAAAAAACAACAACAATAAATTAGTCAAACTATAACATGTATTTACAGTGCCTTGCGAAAGTATTCGGCCCCTTGAACCTTTCAACATTTCGCCACATTTCAGTCTTCAAATATAAAGATATAAAATTTTAATTTTTTGTCATGAATCAACAACAAGTGGGACACAATCGTGAAGTGGAACAAAATTTATTGGATAATTTAAACTTTTTTAACAAATAAAAAACTGAAAAGTGGGGCGTGCAATATTATTCGGCCCCTTTACTTTCAGTGCAGCAAACTCACTCCAGAAGTTCAGTGAGGATCTTTGAATGATCCAATGTTGTCCTAAATGACTGATGATGATAAATAGAATGCACCTGTGTGTAATCAAGTCTCCGTATAAATGCACCTGCTCTTTGATAGTCTCAGGGTTCTGTTTAAAGCGCAGAGAGAACCATGAAGACAAAGGAAGACACCAGGCAGGTCCGAGATACTGTTGTGGAGAAGTTTAAAGCCGGATTTGGATACAAAAAGATTTCCCAAGCGCTAAACATCTCAAGGAGCACTGTGCAAGCAATTATATTGATATGGAAGGAGTATCAGACCAGAAATGTTGAAAGGTTCAAGGGGGCCGAATACTTTCGCAAGGCACTGTACATGAAAAGTCATACTATATCTAGCCATTGTGCAAAGCAAGACCATAAAACCAAATGTATTTTCTGAGTTCTTACATGTGTTGAATAATATAAATATATATATTTTTTATATATTCAATATTTATTTTATGTAATTCAATTCAGAAAAAACAAAATCCCAAATCCAAGATCCTAGATTTAAGTAATGAAGTTGTTTAAGTGTATTTCATGTTTTTTGAACTCCTGTTTTACACATGTTTTAAACATGTTGCATGTGTAAAACTAAATGTATTGAATATGACATTGTAAGTCAGATAAGCAAGTGTATTGAATGCATAGTTCATATAAATTATGCAATCATATATTATAAACATATTAATAATTACAATAATGTAAGTTCATTTATATTGATTCAGATATATTTAGTGAGTTAGTGTCAGTGATTACACGTGCAACAACATGCAAAGTGTGTCATTAAAAGTCATCTACAAGTGATTTCTACAGTTACTCATGCCAAGCAGCAGCGGAAATGAATTATGTGGAGCCATGGAGGTGATCCGTCCATGCATTTTACAAGTACCTCAATTGACTGCTTTTGGATTTTGTCTATTTCCATTTTTAGCTTTTCCCTCTCCTTGGTCAGGTCGTTGATGAGGGTCTGGAGCTCTGCCGTTCGCTTGGTGCTACTCTGAAGCTGGATGTGCAGCGTGGAGATCTGGGCCGCACTTTCTCCATCGGCTGAGTCTTTTCTACTCTTCAGCTCATCTCTCTCCTGCCTCACTGCTCTCAACTCTTCCTCTAACCTCAACCTCTCCTTGGTCAGATTCTGCGTCATACTTTTCAGCTTGTCAATCTCAGTAGTGCAGTCGTTCAGGTGGCGGCTCTTCTCCTCAATGGTTTTGTATAAGCTTTCATTGCGCTGGTTTAACTCCTGAACTTTCCCCTGTTCTTGCTGCAACTTGCTCTTAAGCGCCTTCAATTCGGCCAGCGCTGCGGCCAGCTCCTCCTTCGTCCTCTTATGCTCCCTCAAACTAGCCTCTAGATCCTGTTTCAGATTTTTTAACTCCTGCTCATACTTCTTTCCCACACTTGTCGACTCTATTTGAACAGACTTGAGCGACGTAATGGTTGTTGTGTACTCTCTGCAAACTTTATTCAGCTTTTCTAACTCAGCCTCTATTCTTTTCCTTCTAGTGAGTTCCTCTTGCGTGGACTTCTTCTGCCTTTCCAGTTCACCCTCCATGGAGTCTAGCGAGTTCTGCAGTTCCCTGATACGGCTCTGAAGCTTGGCCGAATTGTGTTCGGCTTTGGTTTTCTCGCTGCTCTGTTTCTCCAGCTCCACTTTGGTGATACGCATCTCATGTTCCGTGACTTTCATCTTGTTAATGGTTTCGGAGTAGGATGCGTTCTTGACCTTCAGCTCCGCTTCGGACTGTTTCAAGCGGTTCAATTCTAACTCCATCGCTCTCCTCTTTTTGCCCTCTTCCTCCAGGTTGAAGGTGAGGACGCTGATCTGTCTGCTTTTATCCTGGTTGCTTTTAATAGCCTCTTTCAAATTCGACTCATCGTCATCTCTCTGTTGCTGCAGGCTTCTTATCTGCACCTCCAGCTCACTGCGAATTCTCGTCTCCTGTACCAAGGTCGCCCTCTGCTGGTCGGCATCTTCCTCCGCTCTGTTTTTCAGCTCATCACTATGGGCCATAGACAGCCTCAACCTCCGTAACTCCTCCTCCAGCTGTCTCTTCTCTGCAGCCAGTTTGTCACATTGCAGCTTCAGTTCCGTGGTGTCGTCTTCGCGCTGCTTGGACTCCTTCAGGATGGTCGTCTTGGTCACGTGGATTTGTGTCTCGTACGTTTGTTTGAGTTGGTTAATTTCCTGGCTGCACTGTGCTCTTACCTTAGACGATTCCGCTTCGGCAGTCCTGCGCCTTGCGGCTTCTTCCTCCAGCAGAATTTTCATCCCCTCCAGTTCACGTTCTTTGTCTTTCACAGACTTTTCCAGATCTATCTTGGTCCAGTTCAGCTCTTCCAGCTCTTTCTGTCTACGACGTACGGCTGCCTCGTATTCTTCTTGCTGACTGGTGTAACGCTCTTCGGCCAATCTACGCTTTCTCTTCTCCTCCTCTAACTGGTATTTCAGACGTGTTAGTTGGTCGTTTAGGTCTTGGAGTTGGGTTTGGGTGCTGTCGAGACTCTCCCTGGTTGCATTCACTTGCTGCACAGTGGTTCGCTTGACTTCTTCCATAGAAAGGAGCTGATCCTTATATCCGGTCATCTCTAACTTTAAACGAGCAAGTTCATCCGCCAAGTTTTTGTTTTTGGCATTGCGGTCTTGTAGCTCGTCCTTCAGCCGTCTCATTTCTTCCTCAAGCATTTCAATTTTGGTATTTCTGATCTACGGAGAGAAAACAAAACGCACAATTGTAATACATAGTGAGAAAGTTGTTAAAATAATATAGTGCTCAATTTTGTGTGTACCAACAGAAAGACCACAATGTCGTCTTTAACTTATAAACATTTTATACTAATACACTGTGCTGATTGGCTGAGTGAGGGCTGGAACTCTCTTTCACTGAAAAACCTGATCTTAAGGCACTATTTAACGCTAAAATTCACAATATACGCAATGTAGTTCTTTTTTTAAATTGTAAAATTCATATATTCTTTAAAAACATCCAAGATCCTACAACTACTACTAATATGTGACTGAGGCCAAAAACCACCATATAATAACTGCGCATAAGTTAGCCATAATATACCTTTAAGTAAGACTTATTTCACAATAAAGGATTTAGGTCTAATATTAAATGAGAAAAAATATCTAAACTCGTGTTAGATAGATCACCTGAATTAATTTGTTACTATGCCTGCAACATATCTGTATTGACTAGTTATTAATTATGAATTCCATCTTTATTAGTGTTTCCTAAGGCTATGAATAGTGTTGTCGTATAGTGGATAGTAAAGTGGATTTTGATACTGGGGGCTATTAGAAAATAAGTGGTAAACTTCAGCCTCATCCTTTCTGTGTGAAAAATAGTGACATTTTGGATTTGAAATGGAAGTGTTCCATTCAAGTATGGGTTACTTTGAGGGGTTTGAGTTTATGTGACCTATTATAAATATTTTAGTTGCATAGTTGAGTGACACACATAGGTTTTGATTTGTCAGGGCACTTACCTTGAGCTCTTCCATGGTCTTCAGCATTTCCCCTAAGAACCGGTGGTAGTCTCCGGAGCGGGTCAGCAGCTCTATGTAGCGAGACTGAAGCTCGTTGGCCTAGGAAAGCACAAACCTCCGATTAAAACCAGGCCTTAAATTCAAGTACTTAAAAATATTACTTTTACATGAATTTTTCAAACCTCGGTTCTCACGGTCGATGCTGGGGACTGGATCATGGTCTTCTTGATGGGAATGTTCAGCAGAGTTTCGAGTCCGGCGCTGTAGGACGCAAGCTGCAGCTCATAGTCCTAAAACACGACAGCGTTTTTAAACAACTTGTGGTCACATAATACTTTCTCTATTTTAACAAACTAACCGTTATATTGGCAGCGCAAGTGTCCGCATTCTTCTGCAGATCTTCTACTTTGTCCTTCTTGCCTTTGATTTCTGCATGCAACGACTGTGGAGCAAAATGATTCCTTAGACCCACGTCATTATTTAACAGTAGACCCATATTGTATTATTATGAAATTATTTAACAAGCAATCAGTAAAAAAATGTAATTAAAACCCGTAACACAATTTTACACAACAAAATAATAATAATAATTTAAAAAGTGTAAATCATGAGAAGTGAATTTCAAAATGATTTATAGTCGTATTGCTATTTGTCAACCTGCTTTGGATTTTTCCACCCATTAGCTTGTCATTTTAGCAGAAAGCAATAACTCTCTGTCTATATGTCATTCAGGTCAATAACAAGTCATGTGTTGTTTATTAAAGGTGAAGTGGCTAATTGTATGTCATTACATTGTGTTTTATTTTTATTTTCCCCACAGAGAGTAGTGTGTATACAATCAGATCACTATGTTCATCTTCAATCCTTTTTCTAATCAATTTAATTTTGACATCCATGAAAACAAGAGCCAAATGAGTTCATAGTTGACAATTTGGGCTGAGAGCTGAATGACTGAGGAAGAGTGGTTATCCTTATCCAGTTTATCTTTTTCATCTAAACAAAGTCAAACAACAGATGACGAGATGACTAACTAAGCCACAGGCGCCATCTAGTGGATACAATCTGAGACACCCCCAAGACAGTTTTTATCAAGTAAGAGCAAGACAAGAAAACATGAACTTTTATACTTTGTGCAATGTCCTTATTTTGTGATATTTAGTTTAGTTTAATGTTAAATTCTAAGAAATCTTACAGCGAAGCAAAATTTGCATTTATTTTTCAGGAGATTCAGCTGTTTTTCTTTATATATACCTGCATATCTCTTGATATTATTTTCACTAAAGGCATTATTTTATTCAAGAAAATTTGGTAGATAACTTTTATGCAGTGTATGAATAGTTCATTTTCATAAACAGATAAGTACCATTACAAAACTATTTGAAAGGATTACATTTAGCTCTTTACCAATTATTTTTATGATAAGCCAGATACATTTTTTTCACCTCTTCTTGAACAAATTCTTTCAAATGTCAATTATTTCAAACTGTCAACAAGAAAACATTGAACTTTCAGACAGATATCTATTTTTGCATATTGCCCACTGCATTGGATGGTTTCAAACATTCATAACCCTCCTTCAGTGCTGTGAAAATCAGGTACCCCAGCTTTAATATAAGAACGGCGGACGTGCCTTTTGCTGGTTGAGGTGTTCGGTCAGGGTCTGGATGTCATTGAGTTTGACCAGCTGCAGGTTGTCCTGTCGCTTCCTGGCATTGTCTACCCACTGGTCCAGGGAAGTGCTCGTCTGCTGATAATGCTTCAGAAGCTTCTCCTGCTTTTCCAAGTCCCACACTCTGAAGGAAAACGGAAGAGGCAACATTCCAGGTTATTCTTAGGGGTTTACCGTAAAAAACTTATTTTTTTGTTTAAAGAAGACGGATGTAAAGTTGACTTTTTCTCGCATTGTATCACTATGACATCACACTCAGAGCAGTTGTCTGGCTTTTAAAACAAAAAAGGCATTTTGTCATTTACTCAAGTGAGATTATGCTCTTCACAATCACATGGCAGTGGTTTTAATCCCTACTTTTACATTTTGGAAATAAAGCAAAACAAGTTCTACCTCCTCCCTCTAGTGGCAGCAAAGGGATAGGGCAGGCCTTCATACTTGTTTCACAATATATTTTCTACTGAATATATAATTTCACGTTATATATTCACATTGTAAAACATGGAATGATTTTAATGGGCATAAATAACGCATCATATTTCTTCTCAAAGTAAGAGTTATGTTTTCACCTGCTGTCGATCTGGGTGTGGATGCGGCGCCAGCGGTCGGTCATCTGGTTGACCTGGTCGGAGTATCTGGACAGGTCGATGTCGCACTTGTGGAAGGCGTCTGAGATCTGCCCGTTCCAGTGAAAAGCGGTCGACAAGTTTGTCTCCATAGAATTCAGGAGGTCTCGCTTGTGCTCCAGTTCGCCTTTCATTTGCTACGAGGAAACACAAGCAGAAATGGATTATTAAAAGAGCCGTCAGAAATTTAGATGTCAGAAAAATATCTTGTTAGGAATAAATTGAATACTGTTTTTTCTGTTTTTTAAAATCAAATTACACTTAAATACACTATAGGCTATAGGTATGTTGGTTCACATACATTAATAAACATATAAACCGAACAGAAAACAGAAAGATTTAAAGGCTTGAGATTTGAGTGAGATTTGAAGACGATTCTTGGGTTTAATATGCCTTTAAATTTACAAGCAGTTAATAACACACTGAACATTTGTGGTAATGTCGTTATAAAATAAATGTGCTATTACAAAACATCATCCCTTTAGATGACTAATAATAAACTCTAATACTGTAATAACTGTATCTATTGGACAACAAACGCAAACCTTCAGAGTGGTGCGATAGTGTTCGATCTCATTCGCGTCCAAAGAGGAAGTCTCTTTCTCCGTCAGACGAGCCTCGTGCACTTTGATCACATCCTCGGCCTGAAGCAGACTCTGCAGCAGGGCCTTTAGAGCCGTCAGTCTGTCAATAAACAACATATTAAATATGTGAATGAGAAAATGCACAAACACAAATTTACAATAGTTTCAAATCTCCTCTGTACCTTTGCAGATACGCAGAATACAGTCCCTGCATCCCCCCCAGTTTGTGGTTGATGAATTCCAGTTCGGCCCGCAGGAACTTGGCCTGTTCGGACTCAGAGGGGATGCCCTCCAGCTGCTTCATGATGCTCTCCCGAAGACGTAGGTACTCGTCGTGCATCGTGTCCAGGTCCTGGTGCACCAGCTTTAAGCACAGTCACGTGATTATGGAACAAGATCAAAACTGGTGAAATTCTACTACTTTCATTGGAAATATAACGGACAAGACTTGGAGTGACATACAGTAAATTGAGATTTGAAGGTGATTCATTGGCTTAATATGTCTTTAGATTAGATTAGATTTGTGATTAGATTAGTTTTTGCAGCTCATAACTAACTGAACATTTGTGGTATTGTCAGTGTAAAATAAATCATTCCTGCAGTCGACCAATAGCAACCTGGAATGTCCCCTCTGTGGGACGAATAAAGAAGCTCTTAATCTTAAAACAGAAAATATACCTGTATCAGCAGTTTTCAAGGTCTATAGATCAAAACGACAGCAGTCATGTAACAGCAAGATTTCATTTTTCTTAAGGGGGGAAATCTGAAAGAGTCAATATGTTGATTTTTTTTTTATCTGAGACTCCAGACTCTGGGTAAACATGAACGAACAGATCCATTCTTTTATTATCAACATGTTCATGCTGTGTTTTTCTTACGGCACGTTTATACTTGTTGCTGCCGTTCACTTTAACTGGACCAAGTCGTGCTCACTTGGTGAATGAACTAGAAATGGCTTATGTTATTGTGAACCAGAATAAAATAATATTCATATGGCAACATTGTTTGAATCACTCTTTGGTTGCCACTTCCTTTGATGAAATGCTGCTGGCTTTGACCCCAGCAGCTGAAGAGGAGCAGCTACATGTGTGAATAGAGAGAAAACACTGGAAACACTTATTTGGAGAAACATTCTACACCAGTAAGAGCAAATATGACTCGGGCTGTCGGTTTAGGTCGTGTTGTAGTCGACAAAAATCCGATGTCATTGAAAACATTTGGTAATATTTGCAATTCAAGCCACGTCAAACTCTCAATTTAGTAAGTTTGTGTAAGCCCTCAGTCGTACAGGGATTAGTCAAAGCAAAGGAAGGTTTCTCACCCATCATCTGTACTTCTTAGCAAGTTTTCCCGACGTTTCGTCCTCAGCCTGGGGACTTCCCTGAAGAAGTCCCCAGGCTGAAGGACTTCCCTGAAGAAGTCCCCAGGTTGAGGACGAAACGTCGGGGAAAACTTGCTAAGAAGTACAGATGATGGGTGAGAAACCTTCCTTTGCTCTCAATTTAGTAGTTTTGTTAATCCTTTCATTATAAATATATCCATGTAATGTCAACAATGCAAGTACAAATGAGGCTAGATGGTGATTGTTTTGGATACTTTTACATGCCCACTTTCAGTCGACCAATCCACTTTACAGGTCGATCTACAGCTCTAAGAATGTCTGATAAAACGGTGCTGCAGTCTTTGGAGTTGAGCTCATCAAACACATTTCATGACAACATGAACATACCTGTAGCTTCTGGATGTTGAGGGAGCACTCGTGCAGGCTGTTCTCCCCCAGGGGCACGTGCAGGTGGCTGCTCAGGTCGGTCTCGGCCTGTTGCAGCCTGAAGCGCAGGTCATGGAGGCTGTTGAGCAGAGCCACGCTCAGCTTGGACGTGGGAGGAGCTGTTTTGGTTACAACCACCTCAGTCACCTTCACCTCTTTGGAAGTGTCTGGTTTGGGTTTTGGCTCTGTGGGGTTTTGAGTAACTTCTGTTACAACTTCTTGTCTGACCTCTCCAGCTGCAAAAAAAGCCACAACAAGGACCTTTTTAGGTTTTATTCTGTTGATAATTAGTAGTTAGTTGTTAGTAGTTATAAGTAGTTAGAGTGGACAATACTACACAATAACACTTCTACTCCTACATGCGTCATGTTGAATGGCATCTTGCAATGTATGTATTAAAAACATTTATACACAAAAACGACAACTTTACTAAAACAAACTCCTACAAGCAACAAGCAGGGTTTTTCCATAACCCTGATTACGGTGGGTTGAATAAGGCGCCTATAAATACTACATAGTGTACATGTAAACAACTAAATAAAAAATATAGAAATGGGTGCTGGTTTAAATTCTTAAAATCACTCATTTGATGTAGATGTGACGATAATCTCAATCGCAAAACGTGGTATGGTATTTTAAAAACTAAATATTTTCTCCAAGAAGTACAGTATACAGTTTATCTCGAACAATTACATACCCTGGCAGAATTCACATCCTCATTGCCAACAACAGAAATCAATTATTCATATACCCGGCATATTTTGAGTTCACACCTAGGCACAAACTCAACTTCCGGTTGAGTGAACGCAGGCGCGTTTTTGCAGCCGCTACTCTCCGGACTACACGGAATAAAACATTGTTTACGCTATATTGGATGTCGTGATTACGCAGTATCTAAAGGGCTGCTGGTTTGCGAACTATACCAACGGTAGTTTGCTGTTGTCAGTCGCATTAGTGGCTGTTTGTAACATACTCCTACCTGGAACCCCTGGTTGTCGTATTCCCCTCCTGGGAAACGATGTGGATCTACCAAATAACACGTTGGTCTGCTGTCATCTGGCTCGTCGTGTCCCTCGTCCACTTGCAAACTAACGCACTCCTCCAATACTCCGCTGTGAATCTCCTAAAACTTCGACACCACGTCTCCGCTCCTCCTCTACCTGGCCTCGGGCGTGACATCCCTCCGGACATCGCTTTCCAGCCCCGACGGAGATACGTTCACCGTGGATCTCGTCGTAAGTTCCAATACAATGACTCTCATCCAATAAAGTCAATCTGGTCTACCACACGCCGCCGCTCCCGCAACGCTACTCGGGATGTTGATCACAGTGCCCTGGCCAGTCTAGCTAGGTCGGCTAACTCCGCTGCGGCCAAGAACAGCTCCACCACTGTCAGCTTCGGTCTCCTTAACATCCGCTCTCTTAGCAGCAAGGGGCATCTGATCCGCGATGTCCTTGTTGACCGAAAGCTTGACATCTTGTGCCTGACCGAAACATGGCAGCAGCCAAATGACTTTGCCTCTCTCAACGAGTCCGCTCCGCCGGGGTTTGTTTACGTCTGCCAGCCCCGCACATGCGGCCGCCGGGGCGGAGGTCTCGCGATGCTACACCGCGAGAGTTGGAAAGTCGTTCCTGTGCCTGCTGCCCCTGTGTTCTCCTCCTTCGAGTACTCTGCGTCACTGCTGCCTGGACCCTCACCTACAGTTATTGCCACCATCTACCGCCCACCAAAACACAACAAAGACTTCCTAAACGATTTCTCTCACCTGCTAACACATTTCACATCCATATCTCAAAATGCAATTATTCTTGGTGACTTCAATATTCATATAGACAATAACAGTAATGCTCTCTCCAAAGACTTTTCATCCTGTTTAGATAGTTTTGGCCTGCAACAACACATCAATTTCCCTACACACTGTAAAGGTCACATCCTGGATTTAGTCTGTTGCTCCGGTCTCACTCCCACTGACTGTAAACCTCATTCAATCCCATACTCCGACCATAAGCTCATTACTTTCAACACCAGCCTCACCCTTTACAAAATCATCCTCCCCAGAATCATTTCTTTCCGCAAGATCAAAGATATAAACCCTGCCACCTTTTCCTCAGACATTAACAATCTCCCTAGTACTAATCCTAATAGCTCACCTCACGATCTGGTTTCCCACTACAATAGTAATCTCCATAACCTGTTAGACACTCACGCTCCACTCAAAACCAGACATGTCTCTTTCACCCGCTCCGCACCCTGGTTCACCCCCGCCCTCCGTCAGCTCAAATCCCAAGGACGACAACTAGAACGACTATACAATAAAACTGGACTCACTATACACAAAGAAATGTACAATAACCATATCATTCAATACAAGGACAATCTCTCCTCTGCCAAATCCGCCTACTACTCCGGTTTAATTTACTCCAATCAACATAACTCTAAAACTCTCTTCTCTCTCCTCTCCAATATCACAAAACCCCCTGACTCTCTCCCACACCACATGCAATCCACTGACTTCTGTAACTCACTCATGTCTTTCTTTGTTTCCAAGATCTCCAATATCCATCAACACCTGTTCACATGTGGAGCTGCAGTTTCTGGAGTAGACTCCCCGGCCCCCCACTCATCTCTTACAACTACATTCTCCAGCTTCATCCTCCCCTCCGTTCAAGTCATTTCCGATTTCATCCTCAAATCCAAACCCTCAACCTGCCCGCTTGACCCCCTCCCTACAGCTCTTGTTAAATCCTGCCTTCCTTCACTTGCTCCCTTTATCACCAATATCATCCACTCATCTCTTATCTCTGGTACTGTCCCTTCTTCACTCAAATCCGCCACAGTCACACCAATCCTGAAAAAGCCCGGTTTGGACCCCACCAACTTTGATAACCTCCGTCCCATTTCAAACCTTCCCTTCGTCTCCAAAATACTCGAAAAATCTGTCGCCGCTCAACTCCATAACCATCTTATCACAAACAATATCTACGAGAAGTTTCAATCTGGCTTCCGTCCCCTTCACAGCACTGAAACAGCTCTTCTCAAAATCACTAACGACCTCCTCATAGCTTCTGACTCTGGTTTGCTCTCCATTCTTATCCTCCTTGACCTCACCGCAGCTTTTGACACCATTTCTCACTCCACTCTCCTTGACAGACTCTGTTCCATTGGCATAACTCACACCCCCCTTGCTTGGTTCACTTCCTATCTCTCTGGCCGCACACAGTTCATTCAACTCAAATCCCACAGGTCCAACACTTTCCCTGTCTCTGCTGGTGTGCCCCAGGGCTCTGTCCTGGGGCCCCTCCTCTTCATCATCTACATTCTCCCACTCGGTAACATCCTTCGTAAACACAACATTCATTTCCATTGCTACGCGGATGACACCCAGCTCTACCTCTCTACCAAACCCTCTTCATCTCTTCCTCCATCCTCCCTTGCCCTCTGTCTACAAGAAATTCATTCTTGGTTCTCTTCCAACTTTCTCAAACTGAACAGCTCTAAAACAGAAGTCCTTCTCGTAGGCACCCCCTCCACTCTCTCGAAATCAAACAGTTTTCCTATTCCCATCAACAACTCATCTGTCCTTCCCTCCTCTCAGGTTAAGAGTCTGGGTGTCATCCTCGATAGTACACTCTCCTTCCAGTCTCACATCAATAGCATCTCCCGGTCTGCATATTTCCACCTACGTAACATCTCCCGTCTCCGCCCCTCTCTCTCCCCCCACACCACTGCCATCCTCGTCCACAGCCTCGTTACCTCCCGCATTGATTACTGCAACTCACTTCTGTTCGGTCTTCCCAACAAATCCCTCCAGAAACTGCAGCTCCTTCAAAACGCTGCAGCACGAATCATCACACGAACCCCTACCTCTCACCACATCACCCCTGTCCTACAACAACTCCACTGGCTTCCCATAAAACATAGAATCAACTTCAAAATCCTCCTCATCACATTCAAAGCACTTCATAACCTGGCCCCTCCGTACATATCTGACCTCCTCCACATCGCAATTCCTGCCCGCGCACTCTGCTCCTCCTCCACTCTCAAACTCTCCGTTCCACCGGCCAAACTCGTCACCATGGGGCACAGAGCATTCAGTCGCTCTGCTCCCCAGCTCTGGAACTCTCTCCCCTCCGACCTCCGTAACATAGACTCCCTGCCACTCTTCAAATCCAGACTCAAAACTCACCTGTTCAGACAGTCCTATAACACCTAGTTATGCGCGCACCCTCTCAATATTGTACTCTGTTTTATTCTGTCGCTCTTGTTTTTATTGTTTTTAATGTGTCCATTGTACAGTGTCCTTGGGTGTTCTGAAAGGCGCTTTCAAATAAAATGTATTATTATTATTATTATTATTATTATAAACAAAATGGCTTCACACAACCTCTAACTGTGAGTGGATAAAAACTTTCGTCATTGATATTAACAGAAAAATGGCAAAGAAATGCTCACTTGTGCCGGCATGTGTACATTTCTAAAGTGAGACTGGGCTTACAGTAAGTGGGCAGCTGAATGATGAGAGTGTCGTAGTGGTTCTGGGCCTTGTCAAAGTGGCCCTGGATGTGTCTCTTGTCCTCTTCCCCAAACAGCTCGGAGCCCTGGCTGGTGCGCAGGAACTCCTGGTAGTGGGTCTCCAGCCTCTTGATGATGCTGCGGTACTCCTCTGGACGCATCTTATGCAGCTGCGAACAAAAATGGATTATAGTTTTTTTGCTTTATATAATGTGGATATATGTTAGTCCGAGAATAGACCAGCTCTGCTTATATACAAGTCTCTCCAAGGCCTCGCACCTAAGTACATCCGAGACATGATAGTTCCATCTGAACCAACTGTAACTCTGAAGAGCACAGGGACTGGCCTCCTGCTGGGACTCTGAGGAGACCGGTGACTGGCCTCCTGCTGGGACTCTGAGGAGACCGGTGACTGGCCTCCTGCTGGGACTCTGAGGAGACCGGTGACTGGCCTCCTGCTGGGACTCTGAGGAGACCGGTGACTGGTCTCCTGCTGGGACTCTGAGGAGACCGGTGACTGGCCTCCTGCTGGTGCCCAAAGTCAGGACTTGTCATGGGCAGTCAGCATTTCAAATGTATGTGCCAAAAATTGGAAAGTCTCCCTGAGCTTGTAAGACAGGCCTCATCCCAGGCAATGTTAAAGTCCAGGTTGAAAACAGCCTTATGCATATGACTAATTGTTTAAGCATTCATCTCTTTATTTTTTCCACTGAATTTACATATCTACATTGTTTGCACTGTTTTCATATTATATTGTCTGTTTTTTATTGACATGTATTTGAGTTTGGCTTTTGAAGCACTTTGGGTTAAGCTGTATAAATTGTGCCTTATATATACATTTAATTGTTCGGATTTTGATTGGTTGACAGTATTTTCAGCCTGTTGCTCCTTGATATATTCTTACCATGCTCAGCGTCAGCGAGTTGATGTAACCGATGTCTTTCACACAATACTGCCACGAAATCAGACTCTTGATGTTGATATAGAGCTGGTTCCAGATACCCATTATGGCTTCGTAGTACTGCTCATTCCTGCAAAAATATAGTCAAAAATAGGTTTTAACCACTGCTTATCCGCTGGTGTATCCATGGCTACAGAGAGATGCTCCTCACTTGGTGGCCAGTCCGATGCTGAGTGGATTGGGAGGTGGGATCAGCAGACACACAGATGGAATGAGCATGTCTAAGCCTCCAGGACCCGTCACCAGCCACTTACTGCGCTGGGAGTTGTCTTTCAGGATCCCCTCATTTCCTTTCAAAATTCCCTTCTGCAAATGAGAACAAGGTGAGATAATTACATACATTTGCGTCTTGTGCGTCATCGTCGTCTCATTACATATCCCCAAGTTTCTGTTTTGTTCTTAAACAGTATTTCCCTTCCAATACAAGTAAAATTGAGCTTTTTGTTTTACCTGGTCCTGTTTGAAGTCGCACAGGGCCTGGACTAGAACCGGACTGCTGCTCTTGTCCTCTGGGTTACGCGGCTTCAGGCGGACAATACTCTTGGATTTGTTGACCAGGCTCTGGACCTGCCTCTTGTTCTCCATGATGCGCTCTCTTTCTCTCTGCAGAACAATTTGACATAAGGAATCAGAGTAGGTTTATGTATTGAGATTCGAATTTTATTGCAACAAATGTGATTGTTTAAACTGTAAACAAAATTCACGATTCAAAACCCTAATGGAAAACTTGGATACATTTTATCTTGACTTGAATTTGACATTTCCCATCATATGCTTGCTCTAGTGGTGCAGTACAACCTTTTTTAAGACAGGGAAATTAATTCAAATCTCCATCAATATAGAACACTTCTTTTTTGAAAATATTTGTTTTTAACTAAGAACAAACTAGTAGCTCTGAGATAAATTGAAGGACAAAGAAATTTCAAAAAGCACCACACAACTAACCACCAAAAAAACATGCCACAAAACAACTTCTAACACAAATGCTTTATTCAGACTGAGCCAAATCATAAGCTAACATTTGGATGAATGATTAAATTATAACATAATGGAACAAGCAGCTTTATTTGTCCTCTCCAGCAAGAAATTGCTTGATTTTTCCTGAATTCAAAACAACCCATAATACTCATTTATTTGGCAAATGTTGTTTTATCATCACTTTTTGCAGTGTAAATGACAACTATTCTCTTTCCTTGTGTGAAGTAACACTGTTTATCCTGTCACATGTTCTTCCTGTCATGTGACTTGTCTTGTTTTAAAAGAGGCACACCTGAAGGAGATTATTTATGCCCTGACGAAGACCACTGTTGGTCAAAACGCGTAGGCAGTCCATTTCAATAAAGGACTTTTATTTTTTCACTACAACAGAGTGCCTCAGACTCCTTTTTCTCTTTCCTTATTTGCCTTCGTAACAAAAACCGGCTCAGATCTACAGTCGTAGCCTCAATAGCAAACATGAGTCAGCTCTGTCTGTTTGTTCTACGTCGTTATATTTGTGCAGTAAATATCGCAAATACCTCCAGGTTTTTCAGCAGATCCATGAGGTTCTCCATCGGGGTGTTCTTGTCACACGTGAACTTGCTGCGGATGGTCTCGTGCTCTTTCTGCAGTTTGGTGTACGTCTCATTGGCCTCTTTGAAAAACTGCCAAAAGATTGATCCATTTACACTGTTTTTACATTTAAAGACCACTCCTCCATACATTTATGTCGACTGAATGTCTCTCTATCTACTTTATCAATTTATTCAGCCCATATTCCACAAATTTAAATAATGTATAATTTTTTTTTTTAATGGTTCAACTGAAAGCACTTACAGCTACTTAAGAAGAAATTACAGCTACTTTAAACTAGGACGACTGGCAGTTAATGGCAGAACTTGCAGGTTTCTAAAATAAAAGATAATTTCATAAAAGCAAATACATAGAAAAAACTACATATAGATACAGAAAAAGTCACACCGTTATGAGTGAAGTAATTGCACTTCCAAAACTAAAAGCCGTCTAATTATTATTGTATATTTTGTGTGCTCCTATGTGTGCTCCTTCTATGTCCTGTATATACGCGGCAACACCGTCATTTCTCCACTGTGGGGTTTAAATTAAGAAGTAGGTTACGAGATATATGGGACATACATCACCATTTGTTGCTTGTTCTAACTTAAAAAAGGCTCTTGTATCTAGTCGTAAATCTAAGAGACTGTTTTCGAATTGTGTTCTGTTAAGTCTGACGGTTCTATATCGACGTCCGCAGGGCAGCACAGTGATAAAACACAGCAGTGGAAAAGTGCGGCCCAATCGTTGCAGTCGTCTGAACGATCGCAGGGTAAAGATCACATAAAGATCGCAAAGACATATAAACCTTTCACCTAAACCTCGAGTGGTTGATTTATCTGCATTAATCCAGTCTGTTACCTGGCTGTACGCTGCGTTCTCCTTCAGATGGACGTGGATGCACTTGGTGATCTGCAAAAGCCAGCTCCACTGAGTCTGCAGCGTGTCCATGTAAGCCTGTGGGGATAGAGGACAGACAGACATTCATGAAGGGGTTGTCCATCTTTGAAAATGTGTGTTATCAGTCCATTTGTTTGGAAATTCCATTGAGATAGAATAAATATATATTCATTATTAACATGTTTTTTGAACTTACCATTGAGCTAATTTGATAATCTCACGTATTTGTATTAACAGTAGTTTTGATCATCCTAATTTTTTGTATATATTTTTCCGATATAACTATAAAATATATGATAAAGAAAACTTAAGATACACAAATCTTAGTTATTTTTACTATTAAATGATTTCAATATATATTATATGTGTTAATCTGGCTTTAAATGTTTTTGTTTTGTTAGTCCTGATGCTTAAGAAAATTGATTATTGCTCAGGGCTATAATAATCAGTAACAATGCTTAATTGATTGATTCTTTTATGTTTTGATAATATTATATTACACATCATTTTAATATAAATAGTGTACTGCATTGCATTGTGTATTTGTTGCTGTGCTCTCAATGACTATCATGAAATCGTATACAAGGCCTTGAACCTTGCTCCTCATTCATTTTATCCCAAAGTAAATCTATCATAGACTCACAGGATAAATAAGAGCTGGTGCTATGAGACTTGGGTGGCATCTCTGACTGCCACCCCCCTGACCCAGAAATGGATTAAAGGGTAGAAAATGGATGGATGGATGGACTCACAGGCTGACACAGAATGTTTCCTTTATGTTTTGTAAAGTGCTTTCAGTTGCCTTATGCATGTGCTATACTGTGATATAAATAATAAACAAGCCGTGTTGTTCTTTTCCTCGCAAGAACAATACAGACATAAAGCATTACCTCTATCTTATCTGCAGCCGGGTGGTTACTGGTCAGGAGTCCATCTGCTTTGACTTTCAGCTTGTTCAGGTCCTTCTCCTTCTCCTCCAAGTCTCTCATCAGCCTCTGTCCGCACAAAACACACGATTGGAATAAGCTTAGAATGCGATTTTAAAGTGCATGTTATTGTCAGTTCTGCTTCTTACGGAGTAGCTCTCTTGTTTCTTGGGGATGTAGCTGTCGATGTTTTTGTCTCCCCAGTCGAAGACCAGCTCCTCCTCCTCTTTCTCGTTCACCCACATGATGGCTCTGGAAACCTCCTCGATGATGTTCTGCAGCTCACGCAGTTGATTCAAGCGGCTGTGTGACATTTTCTATCAAAGACACAGCAATTAACGTAAACATTAAACATTATGTATCAATCTGATTTCATACGTTTTTTGAAATATCAGCTATAAACTTGAACTGCTTCCCATCCGGGCGTTAGGTAAAAAATTAGGTATAGTAATTTCTACTTCCTTTTTTAGGTCTATGCAAAAATGGACATAAAACAGACTGTGAATAAACCTCATTTAATTCACAAAATTCAATAATAATGGCTAAAAGAACCTTTAAAATTGTATTAGACCTACATTTCATCAAAATTGTACATATATTTGATAATAAAACTAACAAAACTAAGAATAAAACCTGTCAAAAAGGCTTTATGAAAAAAACGAAAAAATATCCTAATTTCTAACTTTAGCGCATTAGCATACCATTAGCCCTTACCCCATGTATATTTGTAGCCTTGAATAATAATAATACTTTTTTTTTTTTAACACTGCCTTTCAAATTTGCCTTTTAAAATTAGAAAATCTGTTGATCTCTAAGAAAAAAATATTCAAACAATGACATTATAAAAAGACCTGCTTTCTCTAATAGATACCTGCAAACTGTCCCATTCTTGCTCCAGAGTGTAGAGATTGCTCTTGTCATTCCTCATGTTCTACAATGAGAAAAAATGGTTTACATTCCTACACATTGCACTTTTTGAGAGAGTGTGTGAGTGTTTACTGATTAAGTTCATACCAGGTCGTCTCTGGCGCGGTCCACCTCCGCACTCCGCTGCAGTGAGCTGTGAGTTTTCTGGTGGCTGGAGATCTGTTTTTCGATGGTGGCCGAGTCTTCCCCAAACGAAGATGTCTCGATCATGCGCTGAAAGAGGAGAAAGAACGTGTGGAAATGTTGGAATAAGTACATGTGTTGTTGCAATAAAGAGCATGGTAATTTCAGAATGAATTCATGTATTTTTCTTATTTTTTTATAATTATAACTTTGGCCCATTGCTTGATTAATAACAGCCATTGCATTAACTGACTGCATTACAACCAAAAAAGGATTGGGCTGAAACACTACAACTATGTAAAAATGTAAATAAAATACATATTACTGTTTTCAAACACAAAATACATAATTGCTAGAACAATGTATATAAATATTTGTTTTCACTTTTTTTTATTGTATTTTTATCATTATTAATGTATATATTAAACTAAACAATCTTTCAAACTACTAAATTCTAAACAGAGGCACACTGTAGAAGTGAAATAAAAGCCCTTTATTCACTGAGGAATCTTTCTTATCAAATGTTGTGTTGCCTTTAGGACAGTAAAACTATGCAGGTCAAGGATGTTGTAGCAATACACATTAATCATTGACACAACACAATGGTATAATCTTTCAAGCCACTTTCTGTCCACACAGACACAAGTTTCGTTAGAGACGGAAATATCATTTACACCTTGGGCAACTCTGTGGGATATTATTTTTCCTTATATTGATTCATCTACATTTGTTATTGTTTTTTCTCGTCAACTTTGAATGTGAACTTGCGCACAGGCAGGAACAAACACTTAGCTGATTACTTTAGATTATGCATTTATGAAGCCAACTAGCGTCTAAGAATCATTTACAGCGACGTATTTTGTACTTGTGTGTTCTTGCTACTACAACATCAAAATAATTTCCCCACTATGGGACAAATAAAGGTTCTCTTATATTATCAAATTATGTAAAAAGTGGATGAAGAGATTAAGTGTATAGGAGGAAGAACACAAACAGCCTCATGATTTGGTGTCTCTCCATTTTAATGATTTATTGTTGATTGAGAAAAGTAGAGAGTGCGGTTTTGGCAGAGCCCTATTCTAGCCTACAATTAAAATTATGAGCGGAATCTTCTTTGGCACTGCACAGCCTAAATGAGACTTCAAAAAATATAAGAAAAAAACATGGTTAAAAGTGACTGCCTTTAAGAAAAATAACGAATTTAACAGAAAACATTAAGACAGACACATACAGCCAATTCATAATGCTACTTTTGACACTTCCCACACATTTTTGCTGCCTTCTGTTGCACTTTTTCTCCTCTAGATGTCAGCATGCGACCATCAAATGTGTAACCAGACTGGAAACTATGTCAA
Organism: Knipowitschia caucasica; assembly: GCA_964034765.1. Taxonomy (NCBI): domain Eukaryota; kingdom Metazoa; phylum Chordata; class Actinopteri; order Gobiiformes; family Gobiidae; genus Knipowitschia; species Knipowitschia caucasica. The sequence goes on from OZ035836.1 coordinate 10,655,884, forward strand.
CTATTCCCCCCTTGTACTCTGTCCAGTGCCTTTGATAAGACCTTTTTCAGGAAGAACCAAGCTCAGCCTACCCCTGCACTTTGCACACGCATTTTCCCTCCTCTGCTCTCTGGCCCTTTTGTTCTGCAGCCACTCCTTTCCTACAGGCATACTTGGCCTCAGCTACGCAAAACACACAGATCAAGCCTGCCAGATATTTAACTAAAACGTCCGGTTGAAAACATCAGGTCTATTTGGCGTTTTAAAGTTGAGAAAAAGTGTTGAATAACAAAACAGAAGGCGCTGTTTTTGATTTTTGTAGATTACGCAGAACTAGAAAGGAAAGGTTTAATAGGGAGAGGCCACAGTGGTGGTGACAGAAGGGCAGGGTGTGTTTTGGGTTGGGAGGAGGGAGAAAGAGAAAGGGTGAACCTAGGGCGTTTTCCCATGCGCATGTTACAAATCGACTGAACCGGCCTGTCCCATAACCACCCAGTCAGGAGAGAATCAGATTTCAATACTTCACTTTTGGCAAGAAATATCATTACATATTAACAGTGGAATGGAAGAAAATAACATATGTAGATCAATTGTGCGTAAGTGAGCATGTACGTGAGTAAGTAAAGGAGAGCAATGATAAAAACATGGACTACTGTAGATATTAAAACTAATATTTAATTTTGATCGCAGGATTGTGTTTTGTGTTTTCTTTTTTTCTCTTCAGACTGTTCATGTGGATCTAAAAATAAGATTTGATAGCGTCACAAACTTTACACCAAAGTACTACTTATTAGTAACTGGCTCTCTGAGTACTGCCACATTCTTCTCAAGACTATTCCAGGCCAACATTAGGTCTTATCCAGGTTTACAACCATGCACTGCACTGAAAACAAGTCACCCAAAAGTACAACTTTTTACTCCTACCTCTATGAGCGCTAAAATATTCATTATAACTTGCATGCTTAACCCCGCTGCTAAAATGTATTAAGAGTGGGAGCTTATATGTGGCTAGATAATGATGTTTTCTTTGTTTTGGATTGATAAATGCTGGGGTATTTAACTTTTCTGTTTAATATATGATACATGTTGCTTGTCCCAACAGAAAGAGTCTTGTAAAATAAAATGTCCATCCAAAAACGTGCTGACTTTTACCTACATTTTGCTAAGCTGGTCTTACCATACGATTGTACTCATTTCATTTCATACCAGAGAAAGAGAGTTTACGGATGGCTTAGGCCAGGCTAACATTTTGCATGTTGGAATAAGGACAAGGATGGTTCTCCATTTGTCAAGTTTCTGTCTGAAAAAGCTGATCTAAGGATGTGACAGAAGCCAAATATACATGCATGTGAACACGTGTGATAAAACCAAACAGTTTTGAGAGTTATAGAAACGAGTAAGCTGGATCTTTATGACATAGATCAAATGTTGTAGCTTGAAAGTTAGGTTTAAGGGGATGCAGAATATATAGGTACTGCCTCTGCACACAGAAAGACACTCTCCCTCAGTCTCCTCTTTGTCTCCAGCACTGTGCCGTTTGCTTGGCCTCTTTCACTCACGGATCAGGTTTAGGTTGTGTGTCCAGATGGTTTCGGTTACAGCGGGTCAGAAGAAGAGGAGCGATACGGTAACGACCCCCCCTCTTTCTCATTTCACCCCTTTATTCTCTTTCCCCTCCCACATATAAACCACAGACACAATCTCACAGACAGATGCAACTATTCGAGCTGAAAGAACCAGTTGAGCCAGGTGCTGCATGGTTTCATAAAATCGCCAGACTAAATATTTGTATGTGAAAAGTTTCTCGGAAGACAAGGGCTTAAAAAAAAACTGGGGTTGTTTACGGCATAAGTATTGTAGTCTGGTCAGTTTCTGCTCAGAGTGGATTTGACTCTCTATGTCCAGATCTTAGATGAATGTGTCCATTATACGAGCCTTAAAGGTTAGGGAAGATGGTGACCTACTTTTGTGTATTTATTCCCTTGTTCGTTGTTTGGGCCACTCTCTTAAAGCAGAAATATTAAGCATCATCTCATACGATTTGAAGTGAGACTAAATGCGACCTTTTAGTTTGTCCTTTTATTTTCTATATTGTGAAATAACATCTTAAGCATGGTGAAACTATCTTAAGATACCACCAGAAGGAGGAATGGAATTGGTTTTGCTTTTCTCCAAATTTGAAAAGGACAAATGTAAACAATGGCCTTACAGCTGAAACATTGTCAAACCTAATTTACTACTTAGTTAATAATGTGTTTTAAAAGTCAAAAACTGCTCTGAGTGTGATGTCCAAGAGGTACAATGACATCAAACTATTAAAAACAACAGTTCCTAAAAGTTGAGTTTGCATAATATGTATCCTTTAATTATTTAAAATGTCTTATTATAGGTTATTCCTGTGTTTTGTTTCAGGGATGTCAGGATAAATCCTTTTCATGTAAAAATGAGTGTGTCAGGTTGTAAGATGAGAATTGAATGTTGGACTTAACTGATTTAACACAGCATTCCACACAAATGGGCAAGATTAAGCATGCCACCCCATACCTGCATGATTATTCATCCTATCCACATTAAACTTTAACTGTCAGAATGTATACCTTATTTGTTAATATTCTTTATGATGTTTCTCAGTTGAATCTGGGGTGCCAAAATTCCAAAGTAATAAGTAATAAAACCCAGGTAACTAGTTGCTCACTATTTTTCACATGCATGTATTTTTTTGCCCTTTGTCAAGTGAAAAAGAGGAGACAACCCCCCATCAGCGTCAAAAAGTGACTCACAGGGCTCTTTCTTTCAAGTATATAAGGAAGACAGCATGTTGTTGTCTGATTTGTTCACAGCATTTTATTTATTTCAAGATAAATTTTAGTAACTTTTGTTGGGAAAGCAGCATTTGTTATTGAAAAAGACAAAAAGCTAGATCCCCCAGCTTAAATCCTTATTTTTGTGTGTTTTGTAGACCTCATTTACCCCCGGTTCAGCCCAGTTCAAATACTTTCTGGGCAGATACCCCACTGGTTTTACCTTCTGTTGTCCGATCCAAGCCATGGCATCACTGAATAGTCGCCCTCCATCTGCAGAACCAATACTGGGTTTCTTTCTCCTTGTCCCCATCCCACCACCACTGAACTGCTGTTGTATGGCTGCAGACATGTGCTGGAGCTGGTCCAAACTGCGAGGCAAGACAAAACAAACTATAAATCTGTGTGCAAGTCCTAGAAAGTGAATGCTAATGTGGCTGCTAGTTAAAAAGGTCCCGCGAGGCCAAGAATGTTTTGTGCAAGTCGCTGCATATGTGATACAGACGAGTGAAATGAAATGCAGCTGCCACAAAAGTCTAAAAAAGGAGTATGTTCAGGGAATGCTGATTCAGCCGTTTGTACTGACATTTTGAGAGCTTTCCGTGTCATCATATAAACAGTAGATTTATTGAATAATTCATATACATCCAAACTACGACAAAGCAATCAGTGACTAGAGTAGAGCATTTCACACAGTGGTAAGAATGAACAAATATCTGGTGGATCTATCCTGAACTAAATCCGCTGTGTACTGATGTATTTCAGGAGAGAGTCCATGATTTGAACACCCTTGTATTTCCCAAACTTCTAAAACACAATAAATAATACAAGTTTGAAGTCCTTTGTGCACATTTTCTATTGGTAGGTTTGCCACTTACACTGTTGCTTTGTCAAAAATATGAATATCATGTTGCTTTTTCTATTCTCACTGTGAGAGAAGTAGCCAGTCCACAGATCTGACCTGGATCTAAGCCCAGTGGATGAGTTTTCATGTCAGACTGTGGGATATCTGCAGCAAAGCATTACCTATAGAGAACTTACTATGTGCATTTTAAAGTAGAAATCTACTGGCTAATAAGTATTCAGTAAAACATAAAATAAGCCTTTTGCCAGCGAGCCTTGAGATGTCGCAAAATATGACAATTCCTGGTCAGATATTTAGGTATAATACTGCATGTTATCAGTCATTGGAATAGCAATAATTATAACCCCGTTCACTGTTCAATTAAACTGTGGGAATTGATTTTAAAGTTGCTAAAAAAGAAAGAAAAACGTGTGGAGGGGAGAGAAAGATGATGGGGATAGGTGTGGGGTCAGAGTGTGTGTGTGTGTGTGTGTGTGCTTTGTTTTGTGTCGTATCAGTGAGAGAAGCTGGAACCAAATAAGCATTTGCTTTTGTCCAATCCCTTTTCAAAGTATGTATTACTGTTGATTTATCGTGTTGTTTTTGTCTTTTTGTGTACAAGCTGGAAATATATAGCGACATTATAATATATGTATATGTATGCAGTAACTGAACAGACTTCGGACACTTCTAAATTGGGTTAGAACAACTTTTTTTACACATTTGCCAACTTGTGTATGCCATGGACAGTGAAGAAACTGGTTAGTGTTGCGTTAGATGGGTGCGTTCCATGACCATTGTTTTTCAGTTTATGTAAGCGCAACAAGGATTCTTACTTTCTGAAGATGTCATTCGGGATCCGCATTTGCTGTAGCTCCATGCCGCAAGCTTTGAGCTGATCCATTGACTCGTAGGCCAATCCCAGCATCTTCTCTGCTTCCAAAGGCGGACCACCCTGCATTATAAAGCACAAACCACAATTACCCATACAATGCAGCAATCTCGGTGATCTGTGATAGAAACGTGACACTAATTCCGAGATAATGCAGTTTACTTTATCCAAAACAGACAATGATTTCCAGTCAAAGGGTTCATTATGGCGTACTTACACCCTGGATGATCATCTTTGCTCTTTGAAGGTATTCTTGGCACTGACTTGTGAGGTATACAGACTTCTGCTGGATGCCTTGTGCACTGAAACCATGGGAAAAAACACATATAAATACATTGGATTTGGAAAGCATAACTGTGTAAATAAAAGTTAAGCTATGCATTATAATGTGTGTGAATTTTTTGTTGTTGAGTAATGTGGGTTTTCATTGTCTGTTGTGTTACATGAGAGTTGGGTCACCATTTCCACATAACACATATTGCATCTGTGATAATTAAATTATCACAGCACACAGCGAGTAAGGAGAGAGAGGTGTAGGGTTAGTTAGTTTTGAGCCTGTGTCTTGTCTGTGTGAATAAGTGGGTATGTGTGTGTCTGTGTGAATGCGTGGGTGTGTGCGTGTGTGTCTTGATTTTGTCTTGATTTTGTCTTGTCTCATGCCACCGGTGTTAATGTGTGTATATGAGTGTGTGTGTGTGTGTGTTATGCTGTTGTGTCTTTTTTGCTGTTTATTGAAGGGTGCTGTAGACTGTGTAGAGTACTGCTTATTTTTTTATGTTTTTAATTTCAATTTTTTACTTATTTTTGTATAGCATTGTAGTGTGTGTAAGTAAGTAAGTAAGTAAGCTTTATTTATATACCGCCTTTCACAGACCAGAGTCACAAAGCGGTTTACAATTGTTATTTTTGGGCACTTGTCCTCTCACTCCACACAGAGATGGGAGCGGGGTCGCCGAACAGGAGGCGCATGCCAGACCTATTGTACATATTTTTAGTGGTAGGGAAAACCGGAGTACCCGGAGGAAACCTACGCAGACACGGGGAGAACATGCAAACTCCACTCAGAAAGGCCCTGGTCTGGCCGGGATTCGAACCCAGGACCTTCTTGCTGAGAGGCGAGAGTGCTATCCACTCAGCCACCGTGCCGCCACCGTGTCTGAATGGCTGGGAGTATTTTTCTCAATCCAATCCCTTTTGAAGCCAACATTTTATTTTTATATTTATTTTTTTGTTTTGATTATTGTATTCTATTATTCTGTGAATAATTGTTTGTACATAAATTAATCAATTCATCTATCATTACATGCGATGATATATATATCTATATACTATGAGCTTGGAATGTGAACTTGTGAATTACATGTGAATTTTCTTGTAAAACGTTTGAAGATCACATCATTCAGTGGAAGTGGGAGTTTAGTCACAGGGGCCGTGTGTTTTGCTTATCTTCCATGATTCATAGCATTAGGCAACAATTCGTAAAAAAATGTAAAACGCCTAAAAGGAACTTGCTAGCTAAAATAGATCGTTTGCATTCCCCGGGCGCCATGGCAACTGTATGTTTTAATTAGCTAGACCTATAAGCATTAAAACCAGTTGGATAACATTGTGTGTTCACTTATCTTTGTCTGTATAACCATTAACTTATATCGTAATTGCTAACACTATACAGTTACCACCAGACCATTTTCATTGTCTACATGTTATTCAAACTTTGCTAACTTCTTTAAAGTTTTTTTTTTTCTCGTATGACCCATGAACGCAACAGGTGACACTTTTAACCTTGCATATTTTTTGCCGAGTGGGCTTGTTTGTTTTGTACTTTATTGTCTACATATTTTATAATACAGTATTTTAAATAATACTGTATTATAATACTAGTAATAACAATAATAATAATTAAAAAAATACAAATGACAATGACAATGACAATAATAATAATAATAATAATAATAATAACAACAATATTAATTATATATATATATAAAAAAAAAAAAACAATAGTTATTACCTGAGTGCCCCTCCTCCTCCTCCACCGCCTCCCATGCTCATCTGCACTTTCTGCCCCCCATGTCCTCCCCCGTGCATGGAGGTCCGGGAGTAGGACGTGGTGTAGCCGTATCCGCCGCCGTCATTGTATTCCCCAGCGAAACCATTCCCACCGACAAAAACGTCGTTCCGAAAGCCTGACAAATCCTGCCGAGAATTACTCCGTTGGCCCAGCGTCGCCAGCTTCGGGTTCGAACCGTACATACTCATCTTGGAAGTGTTTTGTGAAGGGGAAAAAAGTCGCGTTTTAGTTGGATAGTTGTGTGGACTGGACTGCGCCTCTCCTCCTCCTCCTTCTCCTGTTGCGCAGATAGGCTCTGGTATGAATAGACGGAAGCAGCTCTCTTTTGGATTGAAACCACACCTTTTTGCGCTGTTTACGAAACACTTCCACAACCGCAAAAGCCAGTATGATAGGGCTGTCAATCGTCTGTCGCCCTATAGTAGTACCTGCATGTTTGAAAGGGAAAAAAAATGCTTTGGCACAAACTGTGGGAGGCATTACTTTGCATGTCTTCTTGGGAACTTTTCAAACTGGGTCGCATTACGTTACAAGCAGGTGTATACACTTGGTATTGTCTATAGCACGCATCCAAATGTTATGTACCAGCTTTACTCAGCACATTCTGGAATTTTTGTGAGTGCGTAAAAGCTTTTTTCAACCAGACATGTTGGCTTTACGCACAGCACAACCCACATTCTTTCGCTTAGCCTAGTTAATACAGTATTTATTACACCTGCCTGGCTTTATCTGAGTGCTTTAGCTTTGTTGTGGTTGAGATGCATGGACACTTATACATCTTTACTGAAGCCATATACTTTTTTGTTTGTTTTTATTTTAGATAGAGATTAGTTGCATTTGGAAGCACACCGGACTGTAGACAAATCCATTAAAGCTGGTTCACTTAACTTTCCCCCTCACAAATAATTCATTCATTTCAGACCACAACTCTATAAGAAATGGACTGAGAGTTGATTGGCTGAGTGAGGGTCTTTTCACTTTTCATTCTTGAAAAGCTGACCTAAAGATGCAACTTAGGCCAAAAATACACGTGAAAAGCATAGACTGTAATCTAGTGATAGAACCAAAGCTGCTTGAAAACCATGATAGTTACATGATTCCATGCCTTTATTGATGGTGTGGAATTTGGGGAACCCACTTATAAAAGACATACAATACATAACGGCTAATATTATACACATTTTACACCTATATGAGGATGTGCACCTACTTATAGAAATAACACATGCGACAATGACAAATAAATCCTCTTTCTGTTTATAGGAGTGACAGAGTGCAAGCAAATATCCTCAGGGGGCAGTAAGATGCTGCAAGGTTGTGTGAAGAATTTGCATCTTGGGTTCAACATTCTTGAGGTCAGAAGAGTGTCCTGTTTACGCGTTCATCCGGCTCTTCGAGATATTTGGTAAACCACACTGCTCTGGGACATATTGTGTCTGTCTCGCTGCATTTTGTCCCTTTGGCTACTTTCCATTTTTCACCTGCAGACATGTACCTACCAAATGGGTGTGTCTCTTAAAAAGTGAAAGGCGTGGAGCGGTGCAATGACGTGCAATGATGAGTTTAAACTTTTTTTACGAGTATTGGCTCATGTTGCGTGTGCGTATTCACATGTGCAGTGAAGGAACACCATAAGTCCCACTGCAAAAACAGTCATGTGTAAATGCTCCATTCTCCATTGGCTGCTTGCGTTAGGGATTATGTCTAATGCAAAGACAACTTCAAGTATCTCTAAGAAAAACATTTGACGCAAAATCAGACACACCCCACTGAGGAATTCAAATTTGTTCTCACCATTATCCATGAAATGTCATTAGTGGCTCAACTTGTCACAAAAAATTGAAGTAGATAAATAATTAATATTCCGTTCTACAGTAGCAGTATCTTATCTGTAATGTAGTTCTCAAGGTGACACCAAAAGGACCCACCCAATGCATTTTGCTTGTGTGTTTCAAGACTTTATTATATACTGTTTAAACAAAGCCGGCTGCAGGACTGAACTTGCGTTTCTAAACATCCTCTTTGTCACGGAAAAGGGAACGACCAAGTTGTGCAGCCAAGATTATGTTAATTAGGGTAATTAAGATGGAACTACATATTTCAAACCCAGAGAACTTGGCGTACTGTTAGGACACATAGGCAGAGATACAGTTGCCTTATGCCTGAGTCAAATTGAAGATGTCTTATATATATATAATGGAAACTAAATGAATAAATGGTAGTGTTTGGAGTTAATATACAGTCTATGGAGTTACCCCATACACACACATACGTTTTTTCCCCCCTGCTATTGTTATCAGCAGGGCCTTTGCAATGCATCTTGTTAATGTCCCATAAAACAAAAGGAGTCATTCAGTAAGTAAACACATTTACTTTTCGTGAATTCCCAATAGAAAATAAACAATATACCGCCTTGTTTCATTGTTACTTGTTACTCAGTTTGATGAACCCTCTTTCAGGTCATAGAATCAGTCCATCTTGATACTACTGGGATTACTTATTTATGCTCTTTTATGGGACTTTTCAAACTCAAAATATTTTAAGATAAGTCATCACCAAATCTCCCAGAAATGTCCTGTTTATGTAGTTGTATTTAGTGTATATACTTGCTCAAATTAGTATTCTTTAGTATAGTTTTAGCAGCAATTCATATCTGATTATAACACCTTTGACAGCCCTACAGTACATAGCATTGATATACAGTAGGATGAATGTTTTTGAGATATAGGTCTGGCCCTTCGAAATCATTTTAGCATGCTTTGTTGAATTGGATAAATACACAAGTTTTTTCACTAATAAATACAAACAAATACACAATATTATCCCTTATCTCCTCTTGAATCTATGCTTTTGTCACCTATGCTACTATTTTTTTTACCTAATTCACTCAAAAGCGTTTTTCTATCTGCACTAAAAGCTTTGCCTCTCTTCTCTGTAACAGTAAATAATTAACTTGACCCTTTGGACTATACTTGAAATATTTTTTTTTTTTTTTTTCGGTGTGTTTATAGAAAATATATACTGGTAGACTGTATGCCATAAAAGGTCATGGCTGAGGCAGGAATCTAACACCTGGTTGAGTGCGAGAAATGATGTGCGAGGCTTGTCCGTCGAGTGATTCATAGACATGGTGATCTTTTGACTCTCGCAGACGCACTCCTGATATCATTTCCAGACACGGGGCCTTACGTCATACCCCAGCGCACAGCCAAAATACTTTACAGGTGCTTATTACCGACATTGAGTCACACTGTCCTGTTTATTGTGATGTTTATCCTGTTTCCACAATGGTCGTGAAGGACACCGGTCTTTCAGATTAGATAGTTTCGTGGTAACAAATACAAGTGTAATTTGATGTACCATGGTGTATTTGAGAAGTGTCAGACAATGCAGCAGTAGTTTAACTTGTATTGTAATGCTGTGCTTATAGACATTTTTGCAGCACTGATACTAGTACACAGTAAAAAGAGTCAAAAATGCCTCAAATTTGGCTAAATGTATCTTGATTTTAGCATATTTGGACTACCTTAAAACAAGCTTTGCCATTGAGACAAGCAAAATGATCGGTTTTAAAAGGATACAAGAAATGTCTCCTTTGGAATGAGAAAATAAAGCAATAGTTCTTGAAATACTACTACTTAATTTGCCCATGAGCAGTTGAACCAATGAAGCAACAGAAGTGGATTTGGTCTATTTTGCTGAAGTTGCACAATTTACATGAGCACGGATTAGTTATTTCTGTTAATAGCCCTTGATATTGGTGAGGGGAGGTGAGGGGATCATGGACTCGATAATATACACCATTAATAAATCACTTTCTCATTATTCTCACTGGCTAATGCCCGCCTGTGATTCCAAAGTGCAAAGAGATTGTCTACTCCCTGCTCTAAACACATATTCTGCGCACGCATTTTTCTTTATAATAATTGTTATCTTAGCAGGGTTTAATACTGAACACTCTGAATGTTATCTTAAAAGTGAGATTTTCGCAGGCCACACCTTAGGGCGGTGATTGTCTGTTGCTCAAGGGTAACACAACGATAGCTGGAAGCCACAATGCTTACACACAGTCACGCCATGAGTCACTGGTCGGGGCGGGGCAGCTGCCACACCTGTTGTCAGGGTGGAGAGGTGCATTTGAAAGATACTGCCCTGCGAGGGAGAGCAGGGAACAAAGTACAACGGTTAAAAAGGGTTTCTGTTGGCATGCAGCCACGTACTGTAAGGATTGTAAATGTTTGTATATGTGTACGTTCATAAAAGCAGTCTGCAAAAATACAATGTTTCTCTCAAGTGTATTATTCATCAATCATGATTAAGTTATTACTGGGAAAAGATTGAGAGAAAGTGTTGTTTCCCATTAAAAGTAAGTTTCCTTCATGCACATCATCTTCATGTTTGAATGCAATAAAATACACCAATTGTGTTTGGTTCTAAAGTGAAATGCCAGAGAATTGTATCACAAACGGTCGTGGCAGATGTAATTATACAATTATCCACCAGAGGTCAGCAGCGCACTTAATAACACCTGCGCAAGCTCCATAGAATGATTATAGATTTCTATTAATATTAATGTTACTGTTATTTTTTTTTATGATGATGTAGTAATCATGTCAAAACATACTTTGATATATATCTATTTTTCTATCTATCAGGACAATGTAAAAAAATACACACAATGGTTTGCAGCGGTAGTTGGAGGGCTAATTTCCATCTTTATGAAAAAAGATACTTATTAATTTCAGATGTTTTATTAGATGGATATTTATTCACTGAGGCGTTCATTCCCGTCCAATATGATCAGTGCTGCTTGTTCGTGTTAAAAAGTTAAATCATGTAATAACAGCTTTTCTCCAGCAGGAGGCACCATTGGTAAATACACAGGGGACTGTACCACGATTAGGTTACTAGCAGTTTAGATAAAACAGAAGTATTGTTTGGTGTTGAATCAAACATACTACATCAAAACAATAAACTGCCAGTATCTCTCTGACACTTTACTCTAGCCTTTGTCAATTGCAATAGAATTAAAGTAACTTTGAGTACTATTATATTATTTTCAACTATAGCCTGCATGGCACTTGTCAGAACGTACACAGATTTCTTCATACTGGGCTGGCAAATGCAAGCAGAGATAAGTTTGATTAATGCTGTGATCTTATACGATTAATAGATACCCTGTCTTCAATTATATTTAAATTCGGCTTGAGGCCTGATTATTCTACTAAACACGTTGGACTTTATTCAAATAGAGTTGGGAGCTGTTGTATTTAAATACACAGGAGCAGAAATAGGCGGTGGCTGATCCTGTTCAACAATCCCTTCTATTCTTTCAAAACACAAGCATGCGTTTGTGCGCAGTGGAGACGCGCCGGTACAACTGCACCACTTACAGCTGCTATAGTTTGTTTAGTTTAGTTTTCTTTCCCCTCTGGGTGTTCACACAGACTGAAGAGAGACTGGCGTTTACAGGTAGCCATGTTTGAGTGACTCAGCTGCGGGGAGGGTTTATGGTAAGGTGAGTTCTACGTCATGGTGCTACGTCCCTTAGGACTTCGCTAGTGGGATATCACGTGACCCCCAGGTCACAGACGCCAGAGAGATCAAAATAATTTGCTCCAATCACCAGCCACCTTCCTCTATAAATGCCCCTGCACAAGGCCGCACCCCTCTTTCACTCTGGCGCCGTTTGAGATCTACATTCGTTACCTGAGAAAGAAAGATGTCTTCTGATGCACGTCCGAGTTCCCCTTCGCCATCCGGCGTCGGACGTCGTCGTGCTCGACCTGTCGGGGCAAGCTCCAACGCAAGGACCAGCACTCCAGCTGCTTCATGTGCCTGGGTGCGGGCCATGCGGCGTTGAGCGCCACCTGCGCCTCGTGTGTCGCTCTCCCCAGGGAGGAGAGTGAACGCAGGCGCGCGTTCTTCGCCGCTACAGCGCCCCTCCGGACTCCTCTAAGGACGAGGAGTCTGAGATTGACTGGGCCCCCCTCGACATTCCACCTGTGCCCGCGGAGTGGGGTGACTGCGGAGGACGGAGAGGTGTCGTAGGTCGGCTCTCTCCTCACGCTGGACGAGGTGGTGTCCAACCCGGATGGCCGACCGCTTCCCCGCTGGACCACATGCCTGGGCCTCTACGACACTGCGGCGGCCATCATGGATGCCCCCTGCCCACCGCAACCGACACCAGAGGTGTGAGAATTCACCTCAGTGTACATGCATCCCCTCGATGGAGGAGGAGAGCCAGCCCACGTGTGCCCGCGTATGGACCCCAATCGCCATACGCGATCACGTGAGTGCCAAAACCCAACGGCCCAAGATCCCTCTTTGGGTATGGCATGACTGCAAACTTGCAGGACTGGTCCTGGACAGGCGGTCCCGTACATCGAGTACACTGTCGCGGCCCTCGCAACCCCTCCTCATCCGTGTGGCCCATCAACCAACCTCTCCTTCCCTCCGAGCTGATAGATGTATCTCTGGCTATGCATGACAGTATTTTACGCCAAAGAGGCTTAGGTCGTCGCGTTGAGTCGAAAACAAGGATTTCAATAAACGGGTCCCTGGATAGTTCTCTTCCACTGGACAGGACTAGTGGAGCCTAAGCCCATTCGAGGACCACTTCGCAGCTATCTTGCGCATGTGCCAATCTCATCTGTCGATTGTCTGCGCTTATGGCGTCAGGCCATGTCGGTGCCAGACACCTCTTGCTGGTGCTTTGAAATAAGAGAGGCGTATAATATTCATTTTAGCTTTACTGCCATCTTTACCCATAGTTAATCGTTCTGATATTCATACTAGTGATTAGTCATTACATCTCCTGCTAATTACACTTCTATCCTATCAAAACATAGTTCTGATAGCGATTCGCCACCAGCTGCTTCGCTATCATATTCATTTGATGCTTCCATTCAATCGCCCGTACCATATCCACACATTTGACAAAGTTCCCAGCTTCGATTACCCCCTTTCCCATAACATTACGTTATTTTTCATTTACCAACAACACCATCGACTTTCCAAGTTATATGATTTTTGTGGTTAAAAACTCTTTCAAAAAATTCTAGTCAAACACGATAACGCTGTTTAGTACTATTAGTTTTATTTAACATTATCCAATTAAAAGTAATTCATTAATATAAACTTCACTATCAAAAAACTAGTCACGCCTTCCTTCTCCCATATAATTTTATCTCTCCTAGATCCATACCACTATCACCTCTTACACGTTATAAATATAAATTCCCACCTTATATATGTCAGTCTTATTGAAATAAAATTTCAAATTATATCACTTTCCTCAATCTATATTCTCAACACTTATCTACAATTCTAACAGTTGAAACCCCAACCATTTTCACACCCCCCACCATATTCAATATCAAGTTTTTTCTCATCATCCTATTTTAAGCGTTATTATCAGATCTACATTCAAAAACGGGGTTTCTAACATTTCTTACCCCCACTTAGTCAATATCCAATTTGTGGTCAGCATCTATTCACGCTTTTATGGCATATCTTACAATTCTAACCTTTATTCCCGATGCATGGGCTCTCCCCCCTCCATGAGGCAAGAGCAGGTTTGGGGCCGCATCATAGCGGTGACTAGTTGTTTCATTCTTACATCATATACTGTGACCATCCATAACACGTGAGCCCACGTCTACACGTATATTAGTTTCCCCTGTTCCCTTTATCACCCCCCTCCTTCTAGGAACACCATTAGTGGTCGGGCCATGAGTCTAGTGTTACAGCATCCCGTTCCGCCTCCAGATTCTACGACATTGGAAGGAGCATGGCTATATGTCAGGATGTTTTGTGGAGAAAACTCTGCGAGAGGTTACGCTCTGCAATTTTCCTAAAGCCACCACATTTCGAGTGGTAATGGCAGTACGTCTCATTTACTGGGCTCTGCAGAGGCCTGGAAGCAGATGTCTCCTCTGCATAGTCGAGGCCTGCATGGAGGTAGACCCGAATGACATCCACCAGGGTGGCTGTAATCCCCTTACTTTCTTGATCCAAAGGTGAAATCAGGCGGGGTTCTTCCCATACTGGACTTTCTAGTTAACGATAGCATATCCAAACGGCAGTATCTGATGTGTCCACAATTGTCTGATTTATTATGGCATGTAGACTGGATTACATCCAATATACCTTACTACTCATACTTCCCGTATCCCAAATATCCATAACACAGTAGAATCATCCTCTACTCATTTGTGATAGAGGAATTAATAGTACAGCTTCTCCCTTAATTTACTCTCACGCGCCTGCACATTTAAATGTTTGGAATCTGCACTTGTTCCCGAACATATTGCCGTGTGATTAATAAAATGTGAACCTTATATTCGAATGGTTAACTGTTTCCACACCAGTTAATAGTCCGAGAGCACCTCCAATTTGTCTATTCCACAAACAGTCTTCTTGTAAAGATTTGCCATTTATAATATCAAGTCAGAGTCCCAACTATGAATTACCCTGGTCATATAGACTCTGATATATTACTTTCTTCATTTTCGTTGTAATACTTACTTATAATACCTACTGTCCCTGTAGTATCATGTCGGTCCCAGATTTCCTGCTCTTCTCCTCATTTTCCTTATTTGGTTTCATTATCTGTCATTCTTTGGTGCGGCTAGGCTGAGCCACATGAGAAATTTACAGAGGTTGGTTTCTGCTTTCCAGGCTTCACCCCTCCTTGACGGGGTGGAGTCAGATCTGGTTCACCAAGGAGGCAGCATCGGTACGTCATGTCTGGCTCACTCAGTGTCTTAATGCGGGTCGGAGTGATCATGGGGCCTGCGCTGTGTCTCACGCCGAGGTGTTCACGGACGCGTCTGCTCGAAGGATGGGGCGGGGTCCTACTGCCAGATGCTCTGTAGGAGGATGCTGGTCGGACTCAGCCAGTACACATCAACCTGCTGTGAGATGGAGGCTAGTGCACTGTGTACTGCCTGCACTTTGCCCATCCGCTGCATGGTGTAGGACACGTGTTGGTGCGTCTCAGACAACCCACAGTGGTATCTCCTATTGACAGAGGCAGTGGGGGCACCAGGTCACCCGCTCTCCATCGTCATGGGGCGACTGGTGGACGCTGTGTGTGGCGGCGGCTTACACCTCCTGACTCTCAGGGCGCGCAAGTACCGGGGGTCCGGAACTTGTGGAGCCGTCTGTGTATGTCCAGGGGGGGCCACTCCCAGGTCGAGTTGGGCCTGGGCCCCTCGGGTAGGCGCGGGATTAGGCTGTCGTAGGTTTCGGTGGTCCTGTTAGTCGACCTTTTCGCCAGTGCAGAGAACGCACAGTGCACGTCCTGGTTGCCTTAAGGGGAGCGGTCGAGGCGCCTTTAGGCGTGGGACGCTCTGGATCTTTACATGGCCAGGCGGACCTGGTGTAACGCTTTTTCAACGGTGGTTCTCTGTACGGTCCAACTGCGGAGGATCGAACAGGAGAGGGAGGTCGGTGATTCTGGTGGCTCCCGGACAGCCCCCCCGGGGGGAATGCCTGTTGGTTCCCCTTCCTGAGGGGCATGGCGTGTGATGGAGTCCCTGGGCCCTCTCGGACGAGCGGGTGGCTTAGTCCAGGGGGCAGGTGCCTGTTTTCACGTTTCGATAATCGGCGCAGGCTCAGGGTTTGGATGGTTGATGAGGTCGGGAGCCTCGTAGGTTGTGGGTCTTCCCTGCTTCGGTGGTGGAGACAATTCAGGGTCGAGGGCGCGTTCCAACCTTGAGGGCTCAGCCACGAGTTGGAGGCTATTCAGTGTCCTGGTGCGGATTCCGTTCTGGGATCCAGGTTTTGCCCGCTGGAGGGGGTCCTGGGATTCCTTTTAACCATTGGGCTTTTCTGGCAAGGGTAGGGCTGTCGCTACCTTGGCTGTGTTTGGGTCTCCATTACTTTCAGGTGACTACGGTGTTTCGGTGGTTTCACATGCCCGCTCTCACCCTTAGATTAACTTTTCTAGCGGGGGGCGCTCAGGATGGAGGCCCGCTCCATAGAAGCCTCCTCGGGTTGTGACTCATGCGCGTTGTCTATGGGGCTGTCGTGGTTCGCCTTATGAACCGGCGGCGGATGTATTCCGAGTCTCTATTTTTTGTCTTCGCTTTTAAGACGGCTTTGCTGTCTTTGGCGCCCGCCCCCCCACAAAAAAGGGGCGGGCGATTTGTGTGCGCTCTCAGTTCATGCGTCGTGCCTGTCTTTGGAGGAGGACGACGGCTTGGTGGAGTTGTGGACATATACGGCTTTTCTTCCCAAGGTACATCCACGTCGGGCCTTTAGGTCGTGAGTTGATCTAGGATTAGGCTTTCCACGCCGCCGCACGCCTGCCCACGAGGCGGAGCGGCAGCACCTCTCGTGTGTCCTTTCAGTGAATTGCTGAGGATTACGGGCCTTGACGTCGTTCATTCAGGTCGGGTGATCAGCTGTTTGTGTGTCTGGGCCCATGAAACTGGGGCGCCGCTGCGGTCGGCTGCTGGCGCATTGGGGGCCATGGGTGCCAGGGGTGCGAGGGCGTATCAGGGCGCAGGGCCTGGCCCCCCCGGTGGGTTTCAGGTCGAATTCCACGCGTGGGATGAGCGGGCTCTACGGACCATTCTCGAGGGGGGCGTCGGTCGAGGGAAGTTTGCACGTGCGGCTTCTTTGGCGGTCGTCCTGCTCTTTAGTTACGGTCTTATCTTTAGGATGTGTCGGATGCGGTCGGTGGCCTTCGTGTCTGTGTGAAGCGGTTTGAGTTGGACCGTTGGGGCCTACCTGAGGAGTGGGCTTCGGTCCTATTTTTCGACCTGGTGCAGGAGATCTTGGGAGAGGCATTCCTACAGGTGCAGGGTTTTTTTTGTGTGTGTATGATCGGTCTGCGAAGGTATACATCAGGGGCTCTTGGGAGGGAGAGGCGTCGGTGACTTCGGTGACCTACGATTGGTGGTTTAGTGGGGGCGTCCTTGGTAGGAGTGGGCACGGTAACACAGCTGTGTTTCTTCTGCCCTGAGTCATCTCACGGTTGTGCTGGGTTCTTTGCTCGGGCGGAGCTCCAATCACCCTGTCGCTGGCCGTGTGGGAGTACATGTTCCTACGGCCTCCGCGTTGTGTCACCACTAGCGATAGTCCTAAGGGACGTAGCACCATGACGTAGAATTAATAGTTACCTAATGTAACTTAAGTTCTACGAATAGGTGCGTAGTCCCTTAGCTACGAGCCCATCAGGCCAGCCGGCTTGGCAGAGTTCAAGAGGGGGTGCGGCCTTGTGCAGGGGCATTTATAGAGGAAGGTGGCTGGTGATTGGAGCAAATTATTTTGATCTCTCTGGCGTCTGTGACCTGGGGGTCACGTGATATCCCACTAGCGAAGTCCTAAGGGACTACGCACCTATTCGTAGAACTTAAGTTACATTAGGTAACTATTAATTACCAACCTGTGGCACACCTGGGGGAAACTCATTAACATGCGCCGCGGAGAGAGAGAGAGAAAGATAGAGAGAGAGAGAGAGAGAGAGTGAGGGAGAGAAAGAGTGTGTGTGAGAGAGAATCACGAATGGATCACGCGACACCAGAGAGGGCACCATACACCCACCTCCCTCCACCACCTCCTCCTCCTTCGCTTTTTGGCAGCAGTTTGTTTTGAAGTCAGCAACAAACGCGGATCTAGTCTGGGCACAGTGCACAGGGGAAGCGCTTCCTGATAATAATATATATATAAAGAGAGGAAGAAGGAGAGAGAGAGAGAGAGAGGAGCGCCTATTTCTTCCATTGGAGCCAATTGAGAGCCTGCGCACACGCTCTCTCCCTCGCTCCCTCGCTCACTGACGCATTGTGGACTGATAGGGGGCTCTGCAGAACCCCTGGCTTCTCCAGCATCCACCTCTCTCTCTCTCTCTCTCTCTCTGTGTGTGTAAAGGGGAAGAAGAACACATAGCAGACGCGGATACGAGACGAGAGAGATGGCCGTGGTGCAGCTTGACACCGGTGCGGAGGAGCAGCAGCAGCAGCAGCAGCCAGAGAATGGATTCGTATCCTCAGAAAACTCTTTGCTCACGCGTATTGACGGGGCCGTGCTGCCGTTCCTCGGGGGATTCGGGAAGTACCAGAAACAGATGATCGTGCTGACATGGATCCCGGCGATATTTATTGGATTCAGCCAGTACTCGGACAATTTCCTTCTGGCGCAGCCCAACAATACATGCGTGCAGCCCTTGGCCAACCTGAGCAACGTGACAGGCGCCGGGCTTGCGTCGCTGCTGCTGGACGCTCCGTGGAGGAATAGCAGTGGTGGGGCTGACGTCCAACACGCCAATGGGAGTTTCAGAAGCGGTGGTACTGGACACAATGACAGTGCCGGCAGCATGCAGTGCAGGTGCAGCGAGTGGACCTTTGAGCTGCACATTGGCCTGGTGGAGAATGTGGTTACCAAGGTATGGCTCCATTGTATATAGTAGCCCTCCTGCTGTGCTTAGGAAGAAATGTTGTGTCCTTATGAATTATTAAAAAAGAGGCATGTCGGCTAGTCCCCAATCAGATGTTACAGTTTCTCCTGTCATGCTTGGAATTCCTATAGTTCCTCTCTGAACTCTCTGAACTCCCTGCAGTTGTGTTACTCAGCTTGTATGGCAACCCCCTTATTACATTGCATATATTTTTTTCCTCCAGGCAAGGCAAGTTTATTTGTATTGCACAGTTCATTTACAAGACAGCTTCAAGTGCTGAACAAAACAAGATATAGCACACAAGCCATTCAAGTCATAAATGATCACCAAAAGAATAAAGAAAACAATCCCTCAGTTGTAAGGCTCCACGTGACAAGTGGATTTGTTCAGTTCCACATTTATAACTGTTATTATATCAAGTTAATTTGATATCATTTTGAGTGCCATTTATAACATTATAAGCACAACTTTTGTAGCATGGTGGCAGTGGAGATTAAACGCAAGGATTTTATAAGATGTCCCTATATGGTGTAGTGATCAGGAAAAGATTGGGCAGAATTGACTCATTGTAATTAGCATTTCTGACTTGATTTCAATAACAATTCTACAGGAGTGAATCCTATAGAAAATCACTATTTATTGAATGAATTTGGAATGCATGCCAATTTGATGCGGTCCTAACTAGTGCTGGACTGATCAGGGAATCCCCTCACACCAGCATTTCTTGAGTTGTACCATTTCAAAGAAATATATGTGTTTTTTTAAATAGTTTTTGCCTCTATGATGACCTGTGTATACTGGTAAGGTTTTACAATAACTACAGACATGAGCGTTTGTATTAATTCATGGATAGTTAGTATAAAGTGTTGGCCCTATTACCCAAACATCTCACCAAAAGCAACACTGAGTGACACCACGCTGCTGACTCTGCTGACATTGACTCATTCAACCAGTAACATATTTTGTCAACAGAACAGCACCATTGACACAGTTTATTTCTAAAGGGCAAGTAATAGTAGCACTAATGTACTATAGAGTCACATGAGGATTTGGTTTGGCGCAAAGGTTACTCTGGTGCACATAATAATGCAACACCAACCCTGATCAAACATCTCCCACCCTCATGGCCCCAACCAAACAAACAAGACCTATTGCATGTCTGGCTCTTCAGTCATTTATTCCTATTGGCAATAGAATAGGAGTGATGATTGTACTATCTGTGGCTGAAACGTGTTCTTGTTGATTTATTGCACCTATTATACAGATAATATTGCTTACTACTTTGGCAATTGGATAACCGTCATCTGGAGTTTGCTTTGACTTTATGGCTCAATGGTGGCATATAGGACACACTTACAACTACTGTAGTCTCCAAGTATACCCCATGACCAAAAGCAGCCACACTGCAAAAAGTGATGAAAAATAAATCAAAAATGGCTCAAATCTGGCTAAATTTATCTTGATTTGAGCACATTTTGACTGCCTTAAAACAAGATTTGTCAATGGGACAAGTGGAGTGGTTTTGTTTAAAAAAGATATAAGAAATGTCTTCCTTGGAATGTTCTTGAAATAACACTAAATGGCTTGTCTCATTGGCAAATCTTTTTTTAAGACAGTCAGAGTGTACACAAATTAGGATAAATCCATTCGATTCGAGCAAATATTTCCTTATTTGTTATCATTTTTGCGGTGTATATAGAAAATATGCAGGCTGCGTTCCTTTTGTTTCACAATATAATATTGTCTTGTGTTTTTCTTGTCAACATTGGCTGAACAACCTTCCACCTCCAATTTTCAAGACATGCTTTGACAAATGTTTGCGTGTTTTTCGTCCTTAAAATAATGGTCAACATTATAGAGCTGTAATCTTGAAGTTACTTAGTTATTTAGTCGATGAATTGTTGTTAAAAGGATTGGTAATGGTGCTCTCTGCTGTATGTAGATTTCAGCAGAAGGAAGGCATACTGCATGTGTTAGCTGTGGTTTTGAGAGAAAAGCTATATTTTCTTCCTCTTTACAAACACAACCTCTGTTGAGTGGTTTGTAATAAAGATAGTCCTGACTAATGAAAGCTCCAACCAAATACTGAACTAACCTCTTGTAGTCGACCATAGCTCTCACAAATGAAGCAAGTAAATACTTTTGTAGTAACTATTCAAAGAGCTTTTCTCATCAAAGTCAACCATACACATCCAAGATCTTGTGTAAACATTGGATTGCGATAACCCCTGTCTCTTGCGCACCACAGTAATTTGTGTTTTAATCTTCTTCGTCTGCATCTTCTGAAGCTCCCATCATCCCATAATCAAAATCCTTATCTGTTGTGATGCGAGGCTTTGCAGCTGGGTCTGTGCATGAACATGTGAGAGAAATGGCCTCTCGTCTTATTGCTGATAATGTCCTTTGTAAAAATAAAAAAAAATCCAATGTAAACTGCAGCTGTGGTACTTGAGCTCGGCCTTTAGGGAGATGCGTGTGGGTAATTTGGTGGGTGGGGTGACATCAAGACGGTGCAATAAAGTGGTCAATACACGGGGGACCTCGCAAAAGTCTGCTCCTGCAGCTGGACGTGAGGTCATAAGAAAGGGATCTGGGTGGAGAACGCAGCAGACAGGGTGTTATCACTGTAATATGACATGGAAAAATGAATATTTGGCAATAAACTGTGATGCATAGTGTGGAAACTGCTTCGTATAGAACACACTTTTGTCCTTACAGGGGAAATTGTTTTTATATACTCGAACTAGTACCCATAATAGTAAAATGATAAATGAGTTGAAAGCTCTCAATCTACTGCATCTTCTATATTCCCACCAACACTGAAAGGACAAGATCTTCCAGAGAAAGTGTTCCCTAAGACAGTGTTCCCTGACCTGTTTGAGCCATGACACACCTTTGTCATTGCAAACAATCACATGGCACACCACCGGCTGAATTGGATACACAATTGAAACTCCACAGCTTTTATTAAGATAAGATAAGAAAAGATGTGCTTTATTTATCTCACAATTGGCATGGATAGAACACTCAGATTGTGCAAAAGGAGGAAATGTGCAAACATGTTACATGCAGGATATATACAGTGCCTTGCGAAAGTATTCGGCCCCCTTGAACCTTTCAACATTTCGCCACATTTCAGGCTTCAAACATAAAGATATACAATTTTAATTTTTTGTCATGAATCAACAACAAGTGGGACACAATCGTGAAGTGGAACGAAATTTATTGGATACTTTAAACTTTTTTAACAAATAAAAAACTGAAACCAAAATCAAACTTTTTGGCCACAATGCAAAACGATATGTTTGGCTTAAAAGCAACACAGCTCATCACCCTGAACACACCTCAGCTGTAGTTATCTGCAGTTCATCCAGAGTGATCATGGGCCTCTTGGCTGCATCTCTGATCAGTCTTCTCCTTGTTTGAGTTGAAAGTTTGGAGGGACGGCCGGGTCTTGGTAGATTTGCAGTGGTTTGATACTCCTTCCATTTCAATATAACTGCTTGCACAGTGCTCATTGAGATGATTAAAGCTTGGGAAATCTTTTTGTATCCAAATCCGGCTTTAAACTTCTCCACAACAGTATCTTGGACCTGCCTGGTGTGTTCCTTTGTCTTCATGGTTCTCTCTGAGCTTTAAACAGAACCCTGAGACTATCAAAGAGCAGGTGCATTTATACGGAGACTTGATCACACACGGGTGCATTCTATTTATCATCATCAGTCATTTAGGACAACATTGGATCATTAAAAGATCCTCACTGAACTTCTGGAGTGAGTTTGCTGCACTGAAAGTAAAGGGGCCCAATAATATTGCACGCCCCACTTTTCAGTTTTTTTATTTTTTTTTAAAGTTTAAATTATCCAACAAATTTTGTTCCACTTCACGATTGTGTCCCACTTGTTGTTGATTCATGACAAAAAATTAAAATTTTATATCTTTATGTTTGAAGACTGAAATGTGGCAAAATGTTGAAAGGTTCAAGGGGGCCGAATACTTTCGCAAGGCACTGTATGTACAATAAAAGTGGCAATTTAAGTGGCAGTCAGATATAGTGTCAATAGTAGTAGTGCAGGTTTTTTTTGTTTTTGTTTTTTTCAGTCTTATTCAGTGAATTAAAGTGACTTATTGTACAGTCTGACAGTCAGTCTGATTAACAAAGGGTTAAGTCCTTTTCGTCAAAGTGTATTATAAAGCAAATTCAAACAAGCACAAATAAGTCATCCTAATCATCTCACATGCTTTTGACCAAGTAGGTGATATTGAATAATTTCCGAAGCACACTTGTTGATTAACACTGCCCTGAGAGATAAGATGTGGAGCTCTATGTTACAAAGAGGAGGCTTGGGCATCTGTTTCACACAAGTGGGACTTGGTCTCTCAGCTGGCTTGGGAACACCACGGGATTCCCCTGGAAGAACTGGAGGAAGTGTGCGTTTATCTTTCCGTTGAATATTAATCCGCTGATTTGTCCTTTGCATTTGTCCTTCGCCAAATAAGTCGTTGTCACATAAAATAATAGTCAAATAATAAAAATGTTGTCGACCGAAAAAGCCAGCGACCGACAGCTCTAGTTTCCATCCATTTTCTAACCCTTAATCAATTTCTGGGTTGGGGGGTGGCAGTCAGAGCTACCACCCAATGCACATAGCACCAGCCTCCCAGCTCTAGTTAAATGTCATCCAATAGGACATACCAGACAAAGTCATATGATCTATATTAGAGATGAGTTAAACAGTTTATTATAAGCTTTCCAAATGGTAAATAAAGACAAAAAAGTTCTGATTCCATTGAGTCAGTCTGAGTCTATTCATTCACCTCATTAGATTAATCCTGGAGAAGCCATACATCAATCCCATACAACGTGCTTCCCGTTGCTTTTGTAAACAAATCTCCAAATGTCATGTTGACAGTAGCAGCAGTAGCAGCAGCAGTACAGCCTAGTGACAGGTTTGCGTGCCGGGCAGAGGAGCGCGCTTGTCTTCCCTGACCTCTTCACTTCACTTTCTGACAAGGTCGCTTTGGCAGGAATCAGATGCTTCACCCCGACGCCACCCTAACCAAATCAGAATTGACTCGTTCTTCAAGAGACAACACTCTCGCAGCTGACAGCCCCAATGCTCGGCGTGCATCAACCAGGATGTGAGCAGGAAGTGATGACGGCGCGGTTCTGTGCGTGTTTGCATTGCATAGGCCTAAATGCACATGACTAGGCTTAGCGCGCCCGGACACCTGATCCCGCCAAGGCAGAAGAGAGAGGCAACAACAATGAAATGCCAGCCGTCAAAGCCACGATACAGACTGATGCATCTGTAATGTGGAAATGTCGATGGATGATACGCCCGGGTTATACTCTAGTGACCAAGTAGACGGTCTTAGTCAAAGTTTATGTTGCAAATCATCACTGGAATGTGCGTAGATGCAAAGATTTCCAAGATTCCAAAGATTTCCAAGATTCCAAAGATTTCCAAGATTCCAAAGAAGGGCTTATACAGCAGGTACTGAGAATATTTACAAAAACATAAAATAAAAACATACATTAGTTTCTTTGATTGATTCTTGATGAAATTAGCATACAAGTTTGATATTTTTAGAATGAATGAATATTTTAGACTTCTGCACTACTTAGGAACAGGCAACTACACATTTGAATGATTATGTAGAGCTATAAGGAATATAAGTAATTCCAACAGCACATCCTAGAACACATTGCGAAAATGTTTGTCCCCTTTTGTTTTGTCTTTGTGGATAAAACCATGTGTAAAGTTCTACAGTATTTCCTACCACTACCTGTCTTTCTGCCTTTATTCAACATCACAGTAGTAGAAGTATTCCTGTCTTCTGGAAAATGTTGCTGTCTCAAAATATTCATGAATGTATCTGATATTTTAAGGCAATGGCTTCTAGTCTTTGGCGTTTGAGGAAAAGTAGCAAACTCACCCTATCTTACTAGACATACTGTAATGCATCAGCTGACTTAACCCTTTAACATCCACTCCTTGAAGAAAGCCATGTCATTCTTTTTTGGATTTTCTAAGGTAGTCGCACTAATAAAACAAATAATCTTTAATAACGCAATTTTGTACCCCTGTTTTATTTAATTATAGGCCTTTACCAAATGTTGGAGATGCATTAAAAAGTGCCTAAAACCAAGTGAGATGCCCCAAAGAGGTAGATTTCACTTCCAAACAGGCTTCAATTAGATTTAGTGACTCCAAAGGTTATCTACCAAATGGTTGAGGAAACTATTAAATGGAAATAAAATATGTGGTTTAAAAGCTCTACCTGAGAATTCGGCGTGTAAAAAAAAAAAAAAAACGTGACCGTGTTTCAGAAATAAGTCTATTTTTCTGGAATAGTTCAGAAAAACAGCATGTCCTTACAAGTCGATCAGTAAAACCCTTCTCAGAATCGCTGAGATGTATGGGTTTGGATGGAGGCTGCTGTGGTGACGGCCTCTAAGTGGTTAATGTGGAGAGCCATTCTAATTGAGTCGGATCTCTCCTTGGGGTGCGTGGTAATTGGACTGAGCCTGAGCTGGAGAATGTATCATTAGTGGGAGCTGTCGGTGTCTTTGGTTCGGCCACAGCACTTACAGTCTGCAGAAGTGGCCTGAGATACTCTTTAAAGGGAAGATTAACCTTTCCACACTTCCCTGGTGGGACATTATTCATGCTTTTGAGCCCTTTCATCGTCTAAGGGCAGGTGATGATACGGCATACAAAATAGCAACACACACATGTCCTTGGTGGATGCTTTGAAGTGGGGAAAGTGAAGGAAATGGTCAGAAATGGCTTCAACCCGGAGGAGCCTAGACCTAACTTCAAACTCACAAGAAAAAAACGATGCAATATAATCCTATCGTTTGGTTCTAGTGCTAGTTTTCATGTTTTTTTGGCCTCTGTCATTTTTTCAACCTTTTTGACCGGCCTCTCTCACCCAATCAGCTCTCTGTATGTTGAAAGTACTTTGTTTTCCATTAAGATAGAGACCAGGGGTGCCCATACTATTATCTTTCTTTCAGTTCCTTGTTTAGGATGACTAAAATAATTTGGTAATTTGTTTTATTGAAAATACTTTGCTTTAAAATGATGTCATTCCTTGATAGGTCCATAGCACCTTTGGGCACACCTGATAAAGACAGTTTGTTGTTGTCTTGATTTGATCACATAATCTCACTGTATGCACACGACATTCATTCTGTCCAGACAAAGAAAATGTATTTATGAAATAAAAGAATCTCTAATCACATATATATCATCACATTTAACTTAAAGAACCTTTCAAGTATAGGGTTTTGAGTAGCAGCAGATCTACACCAGGCATCTCTAACCTG
Source organism: Knipowitschia caucasica (assembly GCA_964034765.1). Lineage (NCBI taxonomy): Eukaryota > Metazoa > Chordata > Actinopteri > Gobiiformes > Gobiidae > Knipowitschia > Knipowitschia caucasica. The sequence continues at coordinate 10,682,213 of OZ035836.1, forward strand.
TTTCACCCAGAGAGCTACTTTCCCAAGACAAAACAGACAGAGAGCTACTCATTTTGGCGGTCCCCGAAAAAATGAGGTGACATATTGGTGAGAGGAGCCTGAAATCTGGTCATTTTGTCAACGATCATAATTTATAATCTCATTGTTATTACTTGCGCACAAAGTATGTAATAAATAACAAAAATTATTTCCGAATGATATTCTGAAATTTTCAGAATATTATTGGATTTGTTCACTTCTAAATCTTGTGGCAAGCTACCTGGACCAGTAGCTCGCTACGAGCTACTGGTGGCTGCCGAGTTACAGGTTGGAGACTTCTAATCTACACTGTAACTTTACTATAGCATGTCCATTGCTTGCAAGGTTGCCACGTCATTCATGCTATCGTGCTAATATCATGCTAAAATCATGCTAATATAATGCTAATATCATGCTAATATGGTACTACCTTTGCAATCGTATCGGCTACGGCTGTATGATTAATCAAAAATGCAATTTTAGTATCCGCAATTAGCGAGTCAGTAATACTGAAATCTCTACAATTGTAATATTTATACAGTCATCAATATTTTGTTAAGCATTTTTGTTGTCAATTTTTATGTTCGTTGGGATAAGCATTATAACAGAACTATATTCAGTGCTCCAGAAGTCCATCAAAACTTCTAAATCATATATTTATTTTTTTATCTTTGCAAAAAAATATGCATTGTGTATCTCTACGCAGGGGAGCGAATGCGATAGGGGGTCACCCAGCTGGGTAAACACGAGCGAGGACAGAGGGGGCCGGGTTCACAGTATCTCCTTCCACAGCTCCAGTCAGTTTGAGTCCCCAGTGCAGGGACAGGGGCCGTGGCCTTATCACACACTTGCAACACTGTCAAAGTTATACAACAAGACGGTGCGGGCTAATCTCTGGAAAAAAACATTGTGAGTCTTGTCTGGCCGTGGGACAACTGCATTCAGCCAATAGAATCATCGTGAATATTCAGTCCTCAGTGATTGTGATATGCTAAAGGTATTTGTGCATGCGGGCAGGAACAAGTTTGTAGAAAATGAGACAGGTTTTTAATGACGTTAAAGCTGGGACGCCTAACTTTCAAAATACAATATATTGAACTATGTAATAATAAATAATCTAGTTCCTGAATTTTAGATATTATATGCAGGTATTTTTAGCCTTCGTTACATCTTTAGATAGGATTTTTTAGAGAGAAAAGTGAAAGGAAGAAGTCCCAACCAGCCCAAAACGTCAATCAGTGACTCAAAGAGCTCTTTTCTCACATACAGCCGACAACATGTTTTCTTTTTTGTTCATGGTCGTATATAGTGTATGGTACGGAGCAAAACAAAACAGCAAAACAATACATAATAAATTCAATAATAAAATCCAAATGTCAGTTTACAGATTATTCTGTGGCTTCCATTTTGTTTACATGTGAACATATATTGCATTGACGATCTTCTATAGCGATTATAACCGATTCGTAAGTTAACAATAGACTGTAGGTATATAGGTCTGTAGATTTTATCTTTACACAGCAGACCAAAACCTACTGTCAAATACAAATATCTTAATTTCAAATACAGTTTAAAGTATCACACAATTACTGTACATTGTCTGTAATACTATCTTTGTGGTCTGATTTGAACATTTTACTTGTACATGGCTCTTTCAGGTGGAAACAACAGAATGCATTACTGATAAAACATATAGTATATAAACTAAAGACAAATATACTAGGGCTGCACAATATTGGAAATTATTGTGTGTTTAGTATTGCGATAACGATATTATTGCAATATTTTTGTCTTTCACCTAAAATTGCAATCTGCATTGAAACGCAAGAGACAAATAACAAAAAATAAGCACAACATTAACATTGAAATACATATTTTTTGTTTGTTATTTTGTTGTTTTGTTGTTTTGTTGTTTGTTATTTTGTTGTTCTTGTTGAATGTTTTTGTTTTGTTTTTATTGTGCATATTTTTGATATGGATATTGCACGCACCAAAATCGCAACAATATTTTTTCAGTATATCGTGCAGCCCTAAAATATAGACAAAGATGGACTTGGATCACATACAGCCCCATCACTAACTGGTACATAATTATTTCTGTATAATTATAAAGCTCACTAAAAAGTTCTTTGGCCATTAGTTTGAAAGTTATAAAAAATAAATGATCCGAATTGTGAGAATTTCTGGTGACAGGTGGCGACAATAATACCATCCATTTCAAAAGGTGATCTAATGGCAGCGGTGGAGAGCCAGATGACAGGTGAATGGGGAAGCGTGTGGATCAAATAGACCTTTTGAAGCATAAAACAATCGAGGACAACAGCAGCTTTTGTGCCCACGTTTTCACCAACTAAAAAAAGAGAGAATCAAAACAGTCAGATTTAGCCTGCGTGTGTCTTTTTGCTGGAATGAAACCAAAATACATCGCTGAAAGGTCGACCGATTAATCACAAGATGAACAGTTGCTTTGTGCTCAATGAAATGTACACCTAATTCAAATTATTAAGGCGTCATTAATATTACAAGCACATGTTTCTTTTCTTAAGTATAGCACCACAGTTCTGGGTGACTATGCTCGCCACTTTGAAGATGGTTTGAGACCCTTGATTCATCAACTTTGACTTTTGATTTGATTTTCTCACACAGACAGAACAGATTCTTAAAGGTACACTGTGTAGTTTTTTCTCCCATCTAGCATTGAGATCATATATTGTAAGTTACAGCACTTCGGTAGCTTCGCAGAACAATATGTCCCCAACTCCCGCTCAAAGTCCTTTTTGTCCCTGATCAACCGCCGCATTTCAAAATGCTGCATTGACATGTAGAGTCCTCCAGCTCTCATGTACATTTATAGGACACATTCTAAACCTATGACAACAATTCAAAAACATGGTGGAGTTAATTTTCTTAAAAAGGTCACATTTGTTGTTGGCATGTTTTTCATTTGGAGCAATAATAATGACACAAAGTATCTTTAACAAAAGTAAAGTAAACTGTGCTTTTTTTAAATACCAAAAAAACTACAGGTAAAAGACATGCTCTCTGTGTCTGGCTCTTTCTCTGGCTCTGGCACTGGTTCTTTCTCCTAAACACACAACTGAAACTCCTCTTCAGCAGTAGCCCCTGGTAATGTTAGTGCAGCCTGACCAGCCAAAAGCACAATTTTCATTTTCAAATTTGTGAGGATCTGGATCTCTGTCCAGAACTGCCCAGTCAGGGATTAGACAGCTAAAGATGTAATCAGAGGAACAGAAAGTGTCTGTCGAAACACTTTTTCACTTTTATTTCTTGGGCTGCAAACACACACTAGTTTGAACATGGACTGTTTCTCTCAATATATACAGTAGTGACACTTCAGTCCTATAATCAGTGTTTATGATTTTATAATAATCAAGAAACGTGACGTGGTTGTTGTGCATCAAAAGTGACATTTTATTAGATCAGGTTTGATGAAGCCACAAAGGCTTCATCAAAGGCTTCGGGGAACTCGAGGTCGACTCTCTACTGACAGAATGTAGTAGGAGCTCTTGTATGTCTCTATGATTGGTGTCTGTCAACGCCATAATTGAGGTTAAGAACAAATGAACTATTAATCTTGCAATTTTCAGCACCGCCCTAATAAAAAAATACACAATTCAAGATACTCAGTGGTCTATTTTAAGAATTGACTTTTTTCACTTGTTGCAATGAATCCATAGCGAGGCCCACGCGTGTATGTGTTTGGAGGAAGTTGCCTTGTGACTGCAGCTTATTATAGGGATGTTATGTAAAGATATTCTGCAGTTGTACTTATCCAGCTTCATAAAAACAAGGCCCATGTCACACGCAGGCCAACGGCTTGTGTGTCCCAGATAAAGTTGTGTGCCTAGAGTGTGATAAGTGCTGTTGTGTCAGTGTGGGTGGGATCAGCGTTTCGGTAGGTTTACATACCAAGTGACAGAACTGTGTCGTGCTGCGTTCAGGGTCTGGAGATTGATTGACGGAGAGTAGTTCTTGTCTGTCAACGAGATAAACAGGAAGAGACATATATGGGCAACATGCCTCGGCGTTGGCAGGAACACTTCTTTGTTGAGATAGCTATTGTTTGAACTACAGTGTTTTGTCAGATTGAGGTAAAAATAACTAGATTCATTACTTAATTCAACTTATATAAAGGTGTTTTGCTGTGTATTACAAAATCTGGTTTATTTTTTCTATTATGTCCAGTCAGGCTATGTAGTATGAAGGAAGCTCAAATGTGACTCCAGCCATATTCCAATCATGCAATACAATAGTAATACTAATTTCTACATTAATAGACTGTTGTTTTTCTCCTCAATTATCAATATATACTTTACATTTAGTTCACCATCTATTTCAACTAATTCAACCATATTTTACTTTATACCTAACCTTGAAGGGAAGTACTGTACCATCTCAAGTAGTTTTTCCCAGCTATAAAACCTATTTGAAACTTAATTATCAAGCTAACATGTTGGCCACTATTTCTATAAGAGGGCTATTCAACAGAATTTTTCCCGAGGGCTGAGAAAGTGCACATTACCTTGCCGCTAGATCTGTTTTAATAAATTCCTCTGCTAAACTTTAGAGAAAAACTAAGTGAAAGTTTAATCAACCTCACTCAGTCAAACCGATACTGATCCAGCAGGAAAGTAGGTTGGTTTGGATGATCAAGATTTTCTCAAGTTTCCAACTAGATAAAAACAAGGAAATGTACTGTATCTATTCTAAAATGCAATGTTGGTCTCAATTGAACCTCGAAACGCAAGCTGAATAGCCCTTGTCTTTAACCTGATCGTCCTTTTTAAATAGTTGAAATCTGCTGAGAAATATGTGCAGCCCTTTTTCAAACTGCATCTTTTTAACACTTTGTGAACCCCATGTGTTAAAACTTGCACTTTGGGAAGCTTTGAGAGCCACTGGTGCTCTGTTGCTAGGCAGTATCTATGCAGCAATCTCTTTGTGCTTTTGCAGCCTCTCATCCCTCTATTGCGACGATTGTTTAATAGCCGATCACGAGTCTGTCCATCATCGTAGCCCAGAACAGTTTTCATCTTCTGTAATAACAATCGCTTTGGTGGTGCACTCAAACACCCTGGGTATTTTTACTACTTTGCACCGGACCTCTAATTGTTTTGCGTTGTTGGCCTAATAGATTTACACACATTTAACTCTCCAACTACAGTTTAATCATATCAAACATGAGCAAGAGGGAGTAATAAAAGGAGCCCAGAGCTTGGTAGCATGCAGCAAAGATGATTGGACTGAAATGGATGGTTTTGTGGAGATATTTCATTGTAGATCACAAACATTTGTCTTGTGTAGGCTCCTCTGCTGTGACGGTAAACTTTCTCAGACGTCTTTGAAAATGAGCAATCAATGCCTTTGGCCACTGTGTTTTGGCATTTTTTGGAGAAAATAGGCCTGTCACGATAAACAATTTTAACAAACATAACAGATGCATTGCTCATACATTTTTACTATAAAGGATAAGATTGAAATACTTTTACATTTCAATAAGAAGATAAACAAAATTAAAAAAACAATATTTAGACTATTTAAACCGCTTAAAATGTCATTGTTTTTGCTGTAATAGCAAAAAAAAAGGAGCAAAACGGCAAAAACCGCTCGTGCAAAGCAAATTTACAGATGGTAATTATTGAGACCCATAAGTGTATACTCAGTTAAACCACTGTTGCATAAATTGTAGCTTGGGCGGCACGGTGGCTGAGTGGATAGCACTCTCGCCTCTCAGCAAGAAGGTCCTGGGTTCGAATCCCGGTCGGACCAGGGCCTTTCTGAGTGGAGTTTGCATGTTCTCCCCGTGTCTGCGTAGGTTTCCTCCGGGTACTCCGGTTTCCCCTACCACTAAAAATATGTCCAATAGTTCTGGCATGCGCTTCCTGTACTGGCGAACCCGCTCCCATCTCTGTGTGGAGTGAGAGACAAATGCCCAAAATTAACAATTGTAAACCGCTTTGAGACTCAGATCTGCAGTGAAAAGGCGGTATATAAATAAAAACTTACTTACTTACTTACTACTAGATAAATGTCAATGCTCAATTCAACATCTTATGCAAATATATTGATGCATAAATGAAAAATTAGTGTTAGTGTGTATTTTCTTCTTCCGCAGACATAGTTCCGTAAAACATCTATACTGAAGCTTGTCTCTGAGAATATCGATGCGTCTCACGACATACTGGGAAACAGTATAGACAAAGCCATAAAACCTCCATTGAGTGCATATTTGAAGGAGACCTATTTTCAATCAGTTTTTAATCACATCACTGAGCCTTCTTATCATCGCTTACATAAAGTTATATCTTTATTGACTCAAGCACTTTTGATGAATTCTTTGTTCGAGGCCTGAGTGCTGATAAAAGCTCTGTTTGTCATTCCTTACATTTGCCCACTGCCCTCTGCCTACTTGTGAAATTAGCGTTCAAAGCCTCAGTCATATACAGTACATATTGGGTTAAAAATGTGTCGAATCTCATCCACAGATCCAAAGAAAGGAAGAATATAGTGTGCACGTTTACATACACTGGAGAAATGTAATATCAAAATCAAATCAAATACATTTTATTTGTATTGCCCGAGGGGTGTCACAGAACCGCCAACGGCAGACTGGGGACATGTCCTCAGGTCCAGGGAGTCTAGGGTTTCATTGATTCTTAAAAAAATAATACCATTAGAATCTGTTCATCAAACCCCTACCAAGTTTTTGTGTTTATTAATTGATTTATTTATATTCTCTGAAACATTTATAGTAAATGAAGGGACTTTTAAGGTTTGTATAGAATATAAAAAAATATATATTTGAAGTTACTGTGCCCAACAACCTATTATGCAAACACTGGCAAGCCCAAAGCAGAAGTCATAAACACATGCTACTTCAGCTCTGCCAAATGTAAATATCCATGTCTGTTTCTGTCACAAGGTGAGACCAAGAAAAACCCGAAATGTAGGAATGAAAAAAATAAATAAAGATTTAATGATGATGATAAAATACAATTCGGAGTTAAAAAGAAACAAAAAAATCCGAACAAAATACAGGAACCAGGAAAACAGACCAACATAGACAGACAGAGACAATGGACCAGCGAGACAATGACGCTGGTCAAACACATCAGGGCGGGGCAGACACTCAGCACAAGGAAAACTAACATATGACCACGGGAGAAGTAATGTCAATAAAACCAAGTACTAAAATAACAAAATCCTCACCATGACAGTTTCACAATCCATACACTCTGGCTTTAAAGTGCTTAACATAATAACTGTTAGCTATACTGTTAGCTATAGGAGTTGCAATACACGATCAATTGCACCCTGTTTTTAACCAGTGTCCTTTGGTGTTTTGAAAGGCGTTTTTAAACAAAATGTAATATTATTATTTTTCAGTTATTATTATAATTCATGCTGGTCTGAATCATAGACTGTATATATTAACAGACAGAGTCACGCCTATCTCCGCCGTTCTAACTAATGGGCCAAAAAATATGCTCTTCTGGAGCTATCCAAAATGGCCGCGAGTGGTCCCGCCCACAAGAAAATTGTGAAAAAACGCATCTGCGCATGCGTCAGCCGGCGCAGCTCCATTCATTTGAACGAGAGACTTCAAAAATTCACAGCAAGTAAACTAGAGTGGACCAAAAAAAATCCACCCCCCTCAGCATTGACACACATGTGGAACGGAGCTATGGGCCAAGAGACAACTTTTGGTCCATCCTGTAAAGACGTTTTTGAGAGGTCTGCCAATGCTATATGTTAGCATTGGCTAATTCTTCTTCTGGGTCCACCCCCATTGGCCCGGGGTGGTATTGCAAGCATGTCAGCGCACGTCACTTTGGCCACTTTTGAGCTGGGACCCTCCTCCACTGGTCTGAATACTATAATTCAGACTATTAAAAAAAAATAAAAAAAATACAGTATTGTGTGTGTGTATATGTACATGTATGTATGCTTGTGGGTGTATGTAAGTGGGTATATATGTGTACATGTATGTGTATTTTTTTTTTTTTATGTCTTTTTCTGTAATGTCCGTATTTATGTTCACTTTTCTATTAGAAAAAAAACCTAAAAAACGGTATTGGTTCTAAAAAATTCTAATCGGTCAATCCCTTCTTATACACATGACAACTTTGTATGCCTTGGGTGAGCTGTGTGAACTACGCAACCGTAAACTTGGATTTTCTTTGTTTACCTTGCGTGTCACAAAGTATATATACCTGCTTTTGGCCTAGATTAGAAGTTGGACTCATTACACATTTATAGTACTGTACTCCACCAAGATATTTCCACTGAACTATTCATGGACTTGGAAATGATGCCTGCCTTGTGTTCTCCTGCTTGACATGACCCAGCAGCCCTCCTCCTCCGCCAGTCTCGGCCGTGTCACCACCTCAGCCGTTCTCGAAGTCGCCCACTCATCACTACGGTTTCTCTCTCTCTTTCCCTTGTTCCCTGCTCCTCCGCACTTCTTTAGCTCTTGCCGTTGATTATGCAAGAAGAACTAGTTTGCCTGCCTCAGTGTCTTTCTGTGCTGACGGCGATACTAAAAGCATGAATGAGTGGCATGCTCGGATCATGTGATAGTGCGGTGGCTCTCGGTAATCCCGGGGAGCGTTCCATTCGCCGCTGGTCACTGTGACATAGGTTATGAGAAGTTAAAAGCCCTTAGAAGAAATATGAAAGGACAAAGAGGCACAGTGGCAAGCCAAGATACTGTGGGGGACTGAAGGGGAAGAAAAGGAAGGGTGTAGAAGAGAAGACATTTCTTTATACTGTATATTCGCATTCATCAATAGCTACAGTAGTCGTCTTGGAGAACGTTATTAAGTTGTTCATTTGCCATCACGGATCAGAGAATCAAACAGTCCATACATGCAAAAAAAAATTCATAAATGTCTTGGATCATCACCGCTGATGCATTGACAAGGAACCCCAGTGGGAAAAAGTGAGAAACCTTGGGGAGACCCACATTGAGAGAGGATTCTCTCCCACAACTGGATTGGCTATAGATCCAATATTATAAATGTATCAACACTTGAGTGAAAATGCCACATAGCGTGTGTTTTCCAGCTCAGAAGTTTTATTAAAGGTTATGGCCAATGGGGCTGAAATTGCCACTAAACTGTATTTCCTGAACTTGTTTGCTATTTTTCAGCCTGGTACCAACACTGTTCTGAAGACAATTAAGAAGTATGAAATGCTAATATTTCAGAACAGTTTGTTTAAAATATTTTTTCCCTAAATTATATAATTAATATGCAGTTGTGTAAAAAAAAAAAACAGATAATAATCAATAACACCCCATTACTAAAATAGTTCATAGCTGCAGCACCTTGGTTGATAATTTATATAAATAGTATCTGGTTTAGTTTAGTTTATTAAGATCCCTGGTGATGCATGTTTAGTGTGAACTAAACCATAAATGGGGCAAGGGTGAATATTAGTTCTGGGGCCTCAGCTGGAGCTGTGAAACTGGAGCAGATTGAATGAGTCACTGAGTTTGCAGATGAGTCCAAATGTCTTGAGTCACGTGAACGTCCATTGTTACTATCTATCCATTGTTCTGTTTACACCAAGTCGAAAAGCAAGTGCAAGTATTAGGTCTTAAGTCCTGAAATAGGTTTTGAGTACTTCCCTGTTGTCCTATGCATCTGCTGCTTGGAGCTTTTTTTCTACCTCCCCACTGTGGGACAATAATTATCCCTCTTATTGTTCTGAATTGTGATGAAAAAGCAACAACAGATTGTGGCGTTGGCAAAAATATAGAATAAACAAATGCATGTATGTCTGCTATTCCAATGGTTCCCAAAGTGGGGATCGCAGGACACTCGGGGTTGTGTGAGAATTTCCAGAATATTTTTTTTATTCTTTAATTTATTTAGAAATACTTATCTCTTTTGGGGCAATGCCTGTATAGGAGTTAGGACTAACCCATGCCCAGTCAAAAATAAAATTTTTATAGTGCAAACATTGGGTCCTGAAAAATGTATTTGAGTACTTCCCTGTTGGCATATGGTACTACTGTTTATAAATATATCACAAGCATAGAGCGCATTTTCCTACCTACCTGCTGCGGGAAGAAAGGAACTTCTATCTTATTGATCTGCATCGAGATGACTGGTGATGGAAAAGCAATAACAGATTGTGGCGTTGGCAGGTCATAGTCTTCATTTGTCACCTTTGTCACCAAGCTCAGTGTCTGTAAGTCAACATATGTATAGCACTAAGTTTGATTGATCTGCACCTGTCATTGCGTTTATATGGGCAGAGAAAACATGACTACACTACACACACACACGCAGGACAAATCAACATTCAGACATTCAGGACAGACAAATCAACATTCAAGAAGTTGTCACGATACTTTCTCCCGCGATTCGATTATCGATATGCATTTGCCAAGCATCAATATCGATTTTGAAAAAAAAAAAAAGATGTTATTTTTTTTTTTTTACAATAAAAAAAAAATAAAAAATTGGTATCAATACTTAATATATGGCTACATTACGCATCTCCATTCCATTTATCATGAAATAAAGTGTATTTTTTCTTGTATTTATGCCATAAATTGGCATATTGTATATTTCTGACTAATATATTGATAATCGTGATAAAATCGTTATCGTGATAATATCGTTATCGTGAGCTTTGTATCGTGTATCGTATCGTATCGTGAGGTACCCTTAGGTTCCCACCCCTACACACCACTATATCGGTACATCGCGGGTATCTTCACAGCAAGAAGGTTGTGGGTTCAATCCTTTTTAGTGTGGATTTTTTTATGTATTAAAGACAGCAAAACGGACAGACAAAAATAACATTCAAGAAGAACACACAAAAAACGCAAAATAGAACAAAGATAGGACAATAAAAAGTAGACAAAGATGAAAGGTACGCAAACAAACTGAAATTGTTAAATGTTAAATTGGGACTCCATGGGTGTGGGTGCGATAAGGAGTGGGTGCTGTGCTGTGTAGTGTGTGGAGAACTTCATGATCATCACCCAATCTTCTAGTCTGAGCTACCTCTAAGTGAAACCTGGATTTTTCCTGTTTTCCCTAGGTTTTCCCCATTACCCAAAACATTCTCCTCCCACATAAAAAAAGGGCTTTGGTATGCGGCACATTTTTTGGATCTAGCACATTTCCTCAACACTAAACCTGTATATATTTGCTCCCGGATACAATTCAAATCCTAACTCACAGATAACTCAGCTGGGCATTTTCCACTTTGTTTCTCACGTTGATGAGGCCAAATTAAAATGAATTTCCCACTCTACGTTGGTGTGTTATTGCTTCACACCTGCATGCAGAAGATAAGCTTTAAACTTCCCTCATCAAACCAAATCAAGTCCAGATGTTAGGCCTGCCTCATTACCTTCCTCCCGTTGTAAATGTTTGTTATGGTGTGGCTGTAAATAACATTTCACAAGTTAATGGTGCAAGCTATTGAGGTTTCTTCGGACTGGATAACATAAGCAAGGGGTCATTTCATTGTCAGCCCAATGAAAAGGCAAGAAGTATTTTAGCTAGTTTAAGATGCAGTCTTTCTATTAGAGGAGAAAATTGTGAAAATATGAGGCATTAGGAAATTTTATAAGTTCTTCTTAACTGCTAGGGTTAAGAAGGTACTGGGATTTATTTTAGTTTTTTCTTATAGTGCGCTTGGGGTAAGTGCGAGTAAGAAATATGAGGGAGAATGTGTTGTAGGCATGTATGTGTTTGAACCATAGACTGTATATATTTACGGACGTAGTCACGCCTATCTCCGCCGTTCTAACTAATGGGCCAAAAATTGGGCTTTCATGGAGTGATTCAAAATGGCCGCGGGGGCTGGAAAATGTGAAAAAACGCATCTGCGCACGCGTCAGCCGGCACTAGCCCTATTCATTTAAACGAGTGACTTCAAAAATTCACAGCGAGTAAACTAGACTGGTCCAAAAAAATTCACCCCCCTCAGCATTGACACACATGTGGAACGGAGCTTTGGGCCAAGAGCCAACTTTTGGACCATCCTGTAAAGACGTTTTCGAGAGGTCTGCCAATGCTATATGTTAGCCTTGGCTAATTCTTATTCCGGGTCCACCCCCATCGGCCCGGGGTGGTATTGCAAGCACGTCATTTTGGCCACTTTTGAGCCAGGACCCGCCCCCACTGGTTTTGACAAGTGAACACAGAATCTAGCTGTGTAACAATAATGCAACAATTCGGTTCACATGTACTCATGAATCGGTGGCAGAAACAAAATACAAAAATATATTAAAAATATACCACAAAAAAAGGAGGTCCTGAGTTCGAATCCCGGTTAGAACAGGGCCTTTCTGAGTGGAGTTTGCATGTTCTCCCCATGTCTGTGTAGGGTTCCTCCGGGTGCTCCAGTTTCCCCTAACATGCACAATAGGTATGACTGTAATGAGTGAGTGAATGGATAGTGTTTGGTCAGAGGCTTTGATGCACCAGTGTGTTCGGCGTCTCGCTTCCGTCATCACCGTGTGTAGAGAGAATGGAACGATATCTGAACTCTGAGCGTTTTGGGTGACCTTGGTCTGTAAAAATGTGCTATATGAATACAGATTACTTACTTACTAACATGAATATGTATTTTTTTGTGTCCACAGTGGAGTCTGGTGTGCGACTCAGCGTGGAAAGTCCATATCGCAAAGTTCTCTCTTCTGGTGGGGTCGATCTTTGGATACCTAGTGTTTGGAATCCTCGCTGACTGGTGAGACTTTTAAATGTTTTTTGTACGTGTATTATCTTATCGTGTATAAATTGCTTCTATATAACAGGACTTTGTGTGCATTTATATTAGACATTTGTAAATGTAATGTTTTTCTTAAAACACATCATGCGACTTGCAATATATCACTGCCGCCTCAGTGTGTGTAGCCAAGAGACAGTAATAATGTCATATAAATGCATAAGAATCGCTTCCATGTGAAACTGCTCGAGTTCAAATACGTGACCAAAACATTATTGCTCTCATCAGCTTTTTGTGTGGCTTCAAAATGTATTGATTTGAACACAGAAACTAATGTTAAAAAAAAAAAATTATGTGTCTGCTTGCCCAGTGGTTCCCAAAGAATACAATTTCTATGTATATTGGAACACAAAGACACACATACAAGTTCAGGACTACATGCAATTTTGTGAGTGAAAAAAATACATCTAATAGCACAGTAAATTACTCAAATAATTAATTACATTCATGAATGCTTTTTGATGTTTAAAATGACTGCTAATTACAATGTTCTCCTTCAATGGGTTTTGGTTTTCAGTTTGTCTCATGCTTTTTTGAGGGTAGGCGAGAGTGTCTGATTGGCTGATTTCTTCCCAGTCCTGGTTTCTTCTTGCCAGGTTATGTTTAATAATTGGTTGAAAATGGTGAAGATTAGGGATTACGACCAGAAAAGACAGTTTTGACAGTCTGAAGCAGCCAATTATTGCCACATTTCCCTTGCTACCTGCTGTGCCGCATCGCCTGTTTGAAAATAAATGACAACTGTTCTCACGGCCATATCCCTCAAAAAGTCAAATCAAACCAGTGTAAAAGTGATGAATAACAAACCTTCTCCTCTGTCTGAAGGTTTGGTCGACACCCAGTCCTGATCATGTCTGTGCTCTTCATGCTGGTCTTTGGTCTCACCGTGGCCTTCTCCTTCAACGTGCCCATGTTTGCCACCCTGAGGTTCTTCGAGGGGTTCTGCCTGGCCGGGATCAGCCTGTCCCTCTATGTCCTCAGTAAGTTTTTATTTGTTCTATACATTCCATGCGTCCACTCTGGAGCAGAATACACCATCCTATTCACATTGACTTTTGAGACATATACCTTTTGGCTGTGTTCTAAAGTGTGCCCATGGTCATTCAGTTACTAGGATATTGGCATTGTTCATTGGATTTTCTGTGAGATTTTTTTCTGTAAGAAATGGCTTTTGAACATCTCTAAAAGGATGCATTACTTGCCAATCAATATTTTAGATCAGACATTCCTTCTGTACATTGTATTTTTACTACCATTCGCTGATCAGTTAGAACACACACAGATGTAGTGAAGGAACGATTTCAGTAGTAAGTCATCTTATTTATACAGAAAATTCACAGACCCCATAGTGTGTGGTCAGTGAGACATAGATCTGTGTGTTATTTGCATAGTTATGATCGTGGGGAAACAAGTAGATATGAAATAAGAGGGGCCCTAAGATTGACCCCTGTGGTACTCTTCAGGGTGGCATTAGTTCAGGGATGTAGCTATCAACATCAATAAAAAATACTTTTTATCTTCCTGTTAATAATACAACCAATTTATGAGCAATGCCGGAGAAAGCCTCCCAGACCTCCAGCCTCTGTAAAAGGAGAAAATTATCTACAGTGTCGAAGGCTGCACTGAGATCAGACAAATGTTAAGACGGATCTCGTTATTCAATCTCAGTGGTGGTCCCTTAGATTTCTCATACAAAATCTATTGCTTTGCCTGCAGTATCATATCAATTCATCACATTAAACCAAAAAGAAAAAGGAAGACTATTATGTTTAAGTCATTTTGAAGAAAGATTCAAGAGCCTCCAACTAAAAGGAAAACATTTACAATAGTACAGAACATATATTATACTGACCATTTCAAACCGTGGTTTTTGTGGCGTCCGTGTAATGCTTCCTTGTTGAATATACTCTAATTCTAACCATCAGCCGCAGTGCATCTTGCTGTGCTGCTGCTGCAATAACATTTCCCTTCACCACTATTAGCATTCCCGTCCTTCTTTCACCAATCAAAAAGCTCTTTGGTTTTTAATTGGCATTTTTTGCTGCTGGTTTTGCGCTTGGCTAAAAGAGAGCTGTGATTGTGTGGCAACGATCTCGTAAGCTGAGCATTCTAGCGTGGGTACATTTTAATTATGGTGCAAATTCCAGCATATTTCTCACTAATAGAATGGCTGAAGCCTTTTACATGGCTTAATAATTGCAGCTCGTAATAACATCATTTGACCCAACACCTTTTGTTTTCTGACCTATGGTACTGCTTTGGCCCCAAAGTATAATAACAGAATAACACTTTCATCTCAGAGCCCCACCCTCAGACAGGGAGGAACAAGAAGCTTCATAAGATCAAAGTTATAATTATATGTGCAAATAACAGATCCTTGCAATTTAATTAAGAACACCACTGGCTCACTAATAAACTGCTAAAGCGCTAACAAGACCCATTGGGAAAAATGAGAAAGAATGCAACTGCAGTTGAAATATTCATAAATGCCACATTATCAGTGATTAATTTGTTTGTTTTCCAAAATGATGACCGTTGAAACTGATTACTCAAGATGGTGTTTCCATGATATGTTCAAAATAAAGCTTGGACACTGAGGTTTTTAAGTTATTATAGGTGTGGCTTTGTGGACAATTCATCATTCACTGTTATAATAATGATGATAGTGTAATAATAATAATAAGTAAAGATGCTTCACGTGACATTATTCATCCACTCCCTATACAATGGTGATAAGCTACTACTTCACACCCAGCTGCCCGGTGGCAAATAGACAGCAGCGAGGCAACTGGTATGTTCCATCGGCCCATCCGACTACCACCAATCGTTCATGCGCACACCAGACAATAGACAACACAAGACAAACCAGACAATAAACAATGTGGGTGAAGCGTCACACCTAAGAACACAGTTTAGAAGTGTGCTTTGGGTCATTGTCTGTTTGGAACTCCACTTTCTCGCTGACGTCTATCTAGTTCGAAAATATCCACAACATGATGCTGCCCCCCGCCGTCCCCCGCTTCACGGACTTCACCAAGCTAAGATACAAGTTATCTCTGTAACTGTAACACGGTCAGTCTCCTTTCTGTCAAAAGAACTTTTATTAAGTTCCATAATCATTCATATTGGAGGATTAGACACATTATAAACCACACTGAACAACATTTTATGCATAGAAATACCATATCTATCACAAGTTGCAGGTAGTGGACTGCTTCACAAAAAAGCAGGTCACCACCAAGACAGTTGAGGAAATGCACCTTTAAACTTGATAAAAATAGAATACATGCAATAAAGAGTTGATTTTTTTCCATTCAGATTTTGCTACACTCATAAGACTTCCAAAAGAGCATATAAATCCAAAAAGTAATTTGGCCGTGCAGACAGAGGTTTAATAGAGGAACAAGGGTACAGTGACAAATGCAGTGCTCCTTCAACGTCCTTGTCATCTTAATTTAGCTCACACGGTATATCCTGAGAGGCCCATCGAGCTGCTGTTTGCTCAGGACAAAGGGAGGCGCAAAGTGAAATGGGGGCATTTATTCCACTACTGTTTACTGATGAGAGCTAAATGAGCCCGACATCAGCTCATGGGTTCACAGCCTCAGTGGAGCTTCAATCTGCCATGTTAGATTTGTGTGTCCTCTTCAACAGAGCAGTTATTGGAGCAGAATGGTTCTTTGGTTGCATATTGAGCATAACTGAGTATAGCATGTAATTAGCTCATATATTGCAGCTTCACTGGTTTTCATGCAGACAATTGTGTTTTATTAGTTGTTTGGTTAATAGTTATATACTTTTGATATCAAAAAACAATGAACAATTTAGGCAGAAAGCTTAGCAATCTGAGTCATTCTATCTATGCCAAATGTGACATGTATATTTCTCCAGTGTGAGATCAATAAAGTTCATCTTATCTTATCTTATCTTAACCCAGCACGGAAATATCTCCCAATTCCCATTTTGCCTGTAAGCTCAATTCACATAAAGGCCGGGTGCGGTTTTCTCAGACATTTGTACCATTCAACAGTCGGAAAATTGTGAGCCTGACAAGCCTGAAAACTGTCTGTTAGTCCAGACATGCAGCCATTGGGCGGGCCTAACGCTCATAGATTGACAGAGAATTAGAAGAATAAAGAAAAAATAGTTGTAGTAACAAAGAATTATCCTCAAGCGGGTTTGAGGATAATTCAAGTGCATTGTTGATTGTTTTGTTCATTAGTTTTGGACAACAACTCATGCATATGTGGTTAAACTGCAACAGTGCAGCGTAGCGAGTGATGTTTATGTGGATGGAGCTTATATTACAAAACCAATGGTAAAATAAGCTAACATGTATGCCATTTACAGTATATAAACCTAATCTGAACATACATCTCTCCTGGTCCTGGACAAAAGTGGGATGGTTGCAAGCCATATTCAAAACATGTATAGCCCCTTAATGCTTTCAATCTCTATCTTTTCAACTCTTACTATTCTTTCCATAGAGCATAACATAACCCTCACCCTTGACAAGTGTACAGAGGGAAACATCTATATATATATACACCGACTCACTGATATGAATGATTAAGATTTGACAATTCATTTGTATTTGTCAAGCAGCAGGGACATTTAGTGCATAATACAAGAGGTAGAAAATGAAATATAGAAGCACTCAAAACAAGATAAAAAGCTGTGTCTGTGTTTTCTTGAATTAAAAGTACAGATGCAAGATTAGCAATAGTGGGTTACACAAGAGCGGCTATATTGTAACAGAAAGGGGACTTGAATACTGACTTTGATACACGATTTCTTCACATTTCTGCTTTTTCTATTTATTCATTTGCCCATCAATCAAGAGCGTACAGTGAGTAGCACAGACATACCCGGTAAATACTTTCCCTTCTGCTTACTTTTCCACATATAGTGCAGATGTACAGTAAGCATCAGCCCCACGATTGATCTATTTACAAACAGCAGTGGCCTCGTCCTGGTCAGCAGGACAAAGGTTGGCTTGACAGATTGTCCCGTAGGTTTTGTGTTGCTGTTCGTCCGGGATCATGTGTACTCGTCATCACATGATATTTTCCCAGTAGCCCTTTTGTATTGACTAAACTCTGCTGCAGCCGGGTCTCCAGAAGCACCGGGGCTTGATGACACACAGTAAACCAAGAGACAGTGGCAAACAGGGGCTCTCATTTAATGTTGTGTAATGGTGGAGATGGCTGTCGTTCAGTATACGCAAAATTTAGATTACAAAAAGTTGTCAAACCATTATCAAAAACCAAGAAATACCTGGACAAAAATATAAGACACAAAACAAAGGGAGAGAAAAGGTGCCCAAACATAACAATTGATGATTTATGAAAAGCAACAAAATTAACTATTCTGTGGTTGCGTACTATTTTTCCTAGGATTACGCTGCAGTCAGAGGCAAATATCCTGGTTCAACATTTCTAGTCATGTATAGAATTTTTCACACAGAAACAGATTTTTCTGGTAATTAGACCTTTGCTTTCACGGAACTAGAGAACTTTAATGCCATGCTAACAAATTGGCGACTGATTAACCAAAGTACACCTTGATTGCGATCTGTTTGGTGTAGAGATGTTTTGTGTGTGCTGATGTATTTAATCAATTACAATATCAATCAATCAATCCATCAAACTTAGTTATTTCAAACCTGTGTACACATTCAACACCAAAAAAACATGTTAGCAAAGAAACATACAGTACATACATACACAGTTTTAAAAGCCCGAACACTCTCTGACCCTACATCTATCTCTCACCCCTCGCTCTTTCTGAGTTGAAGAAGCAAAATACTTTATTCAACTCTGTAGCTATAAATCATCAAACCGCCCATGAGTCGTAAAAACTCCATCCATCCATCCATCCATTTTCTTCCCCTTAATCCATTTCTGGGTCGGGGGGGTGGCAGTCAGAGCTGTACCCAGGACACTTAGCACCAGCCCCTCACTGATCCTCCTGCAGGTGGTGAGTCCACCGTAAAAACTCCATAATTCAAAATAATATAGACTCTTTTATCTATAAAATGGATGGCTGGACTGGCGGATCTCAATCGATCAATCAATCTTATGCTTTTCACATAGAAAGTAACTCAAAGTGCTTCACAGTTCATAAAGAAACATTAAAGTCACACAAAGCATTTAAATCGTAAATAATCACAGTGCAATTACAAAAAAATAAATAAAACCTCCCTTCGGTAAATAATGGGCTATGAAGTTTGACATCTAATATCCCTTTGAAGAATAATATGAATTCCACAATAGGGACTGATACGGAATTTAATTTTTTGTCAGCGTCAATAACACAATGGCACTAGGTCTAAATCTTTTATTATGTGTCATGTATAAGGCTTAGAATGTTCTCCTAAGGCAGTAAACTTCCACCTTCATCAGACGATATTGGGTATTTTCAAGGGAAAGAAACAAGGTCCGAGGCACGACTGACTTTAAATTAAAAAAACGTTATTTTCACGGGACACCAACACATTTTGACCTACTTGGTCTTCATCAGCGCAGACAAATTCTGATGAAGACAGACAAACCATCATAGTCATTGCCTCGGACCTTCTTTCTTTCCCTTCAAGTAGAGCTTTTTGTCCCAGGATCCAGAAGAGCACCTGACTTGCGCACCCAACCCACTGCGGCGCTCACGTTCCCTGTTGCCGATATTTGATATTTTGTTGGATCGAGAATCTGTTTGATGATGTCGGTTCAGTTGAGATCTTTAGTAGGCCTTTATTTCTATATCTTTTTACTGGACAATATTAACCCAGAATGCCTGGTTCTGGGATGCTTAGAGCAGGGGTGTCAAACTCTTTTTGGTCAGGCGCCAATTGAAAAAAAATTATGAACTGGAAGAGATTTCCTTTTCTTATCATAGTTTTTCACACTATGAAGATATTTTAACATGACTTTAATGTGACATGAGTTACATTGTTATTTTCTGGTTTATTTTTCTGAAAACAAACTCTGTTCATTGTTTAGATTGAACCAAAACTGGATCAAATATAAAGGTAAAAACATTTTATATTGAACTATTAAATATGGTTGTTTTCCTGATAAAATAGATTATGTATATCCTGCCTTGGTTTCCCGTAACCATCAATGCTGCTTGTTAGTAATAATAAAACATACTTTTAGGCGCCACTAAAAATTGTCTCACTTTTGGCCCCCGTGCCTTGACTTTGATACCCATGGCTTAGAGGATCAACAGCTAGTTTAAAACACAACTGAAGCTATTCACAATAAGTTAATTTTGATTTGAGGGGAGACAAACACTATATTCAGTTTTTTCCTTGGAATTAGCAGATTTTGAAGCCAAAGTATCAGTATCGGACTCAAAAACACTGGATTTCGTCTCTTATTCATCTTGTTTTGACGCTTGACTTCCAATCTCATCACCATGTAAAACTCAGAGCAGAAATAGACAATGCAGTTTTCACATCTCGGTCTTATAGTTTCAAGTGCACCTCTTGAACTGAGGCAAGCAGTTTTCTCATCTCAAGGGCCGTCTCTCTGTGCTTTACCACATTACACAATTCAAACCGGTCGAATGCATAATGCCTTTTTTACAGCATTGATCCACTGAGAGCATCCCTGCAAATATCCCAGTAACGCCCATAGCTGTATAGTCAGTCATCCGATGCACTATATAGCTATTTTTACCATATCAATGCACACTGACCCTCTCTGCCTCACTATACTGTACATACTGTAGGCTTGGACCACTCTGTTTGTGGCGGTATATAAAATAAAATGATAAAACGTTGTTATGATGGCATTCCCTTATACGCCATCGGAGTTAGCTGAGTCATGCTCGCTGACTTGTGCTGGATTTTCTCTGATCATGTCAAGCTTTTTATACCAACTAATGTCAGCTTTTGTAGCCAGTGTGTTTTTAAAGTCTAGATGTGAAAAGAATGTGGCGAGGAAGCTACATGACTATAATAATCACTGTGGTACATGGAATGGACTGTTGTGTTAATCTCATGTTATCAACGTGATTTTAAGTTTTTTTCCTCATGTTTTTATTGTTAACACTAGATTACCCAGAACAATCATTTTGACGGCTTTTTGTTTTGGAAGTGTAATTACTCCGCTTATGTACGTTTTTGGTTTTCAAAACGCGGTGAATTTTTCTGTATCTAAATGTAGTTTATTTCTACGTTATTGTGTTTATGAAATTTTCTTGGTCCTTGACTGGTTCAGAGTCATCTTTGAGCAAGTGCTAGTTACAATAGCGATACCCTCTTTACTTGTGTGTTGCTATGGTAACACACAAATAAACAAAATACTAATAAACTTAAATCTGTTAGTATTTTGTTATGTTGTATTTCAGTTATTTTAATCAGTTTTAGCATATATTAAAACCGTATGAATTACTTAATTTCAGCAAAAGTAGACCTAGTATGGTGGATATTTAGCTATATATCCACCATACTAGTTTTAAAGGGGCATTATCAAATACATGTATGTACTCTAAGTGGTCTAATGAAGTCATTACAATTACAACTACATTTTTAAGTTAGTAATTTTTATTTATATAGCGCCTTTCTCCGATCAGAGTCACAAAGCGCTTTACAGCTTACTTTTCTTGCCAGAATCTTCCTGCTGGTGACTAATGTAGCTTCTAAGCACCGATTACTGATGCAATCCACTTGCAGAACTCTGTGTATTATGTATTACTTCTTATTTTTGTGTCGGCTTTTATTAAAAGAAATGTGTGGGCTATAAGAGCCAAAACGAGCAAGATTTCATCTAACAAACTGGCAACTCAATATTAGATGATCTGCAAGAAAGAAGAAATTATTCAGAACAGGTCAACTATGATTTGTCTATGTTGACCTTTAATCTGGGGACACATAAAAGAGATAATTTAAAATGAACTAAATACTGTCCATGTGTGTCTAAAATTGTGAATATTGGTTACATGAAATGTTATAACCTGGACTACCATTTTTTGGTTAAGATTGAGAGACTATGCATCATAATATATTACTCTTTATCTTGGTTGACTGGTACTTCTCTTCTTCTACTGTTAAAAAACACTGCGACACAGACATTTCCCTATCATCGGACTAAAAAATGTCATCAACTAATAGCAATTTAAAGTCTATTTGTGGGTCCAAAATACATTGGAGACATGTATCTAGTCTGTTACCGCAATAGCAGGTGTATCTTCACCATTTTCATACATAACATTTGCTGATTTGCCTCTGCCGTTCCTCTTGCAGCTTCCACAGACGCCGTTCAGTTGTTGCTACCTTATGTGGAGCACATTAGCGTTTCAGCATGTCTGAACTCGCGCTGGGTGTGTGTGTGTCAGTCATTCGCCTCCACGTATATAGTTACGCATTCAGACAGCAGCGCCGTAAAGTCATGGCAACAAGCCGTGCATCATAAAGACTCCACGCTCATACTGTATTCTTCTGGATTGTTATTGGCGAAGAAGTGAAATGAAGTTGTCTCCCTTGTGTTGTGTGTGTTTTTCTTTGCCTCAGGGACATTGTTGCATCGTATGGTCATCTTTAAGAGGGAGGTGCTAAGCAAATAGTTGTGAGATTTTTGTTCTGGTCTTTGTTCTGGTTTGATTTTCCTATACACAATTATGCTAACAACTTTTTAGCATAATTGGACATTTTCGGGTCACTCAAAGCCAAGGTATTTTTTTTGTTTGCATACAACATATATTCAAGTTGTTTCTCCCAACAGAAAGACTATAAGCTCTTGTAAACAATTACGTATCTTATTATTTTGCAATATCTATAATTTGCATACTGAGAGCCGATTGGCTGAGTATGGCTGCACTGCAAAAAATGATAATATATGAAGTAATAATTGCTTTAATCTTAATTTGAGTACATTCTGACTGTCTTAAAACAAGATTTCAAGATGTCTAATTTGAAAAATGTTTGCGTGATTTTCTCATTCCAAGGGAGAAATTTCTTGTATCTTAATAAACAAGAACAAGAAATTAAGATACTGTACTTGAGCCGAATTTGAGCAATTTCTGCCTTCTTTCTTTCATCACTTTATGCAGTGAGGTCCCGTCTTTTTAACATTTCTATCTGAAAAAAGCTGATCAAAAGGCATGACAAAGGTTAAAGAAATCTGGGCATAGGGAAACTAGTATTAACCAAACTGTTTTGAGAGCGAGAAACTAGTGACATGCGTTTTAAAACATTGTTACCTATTCTTTGCTTTGAAAGTTTTATGAATTGTCATCTAAAGAAAGAGGAAAAAAATGATCGGATGATAATTGCCAAAACATTTAATTAATAACATTTTAGATATCTATTGTTATGTGTAAAATGCTTGGTGCCTCAGCTTTAAAATTATGCACAGTATAAAAGATTTCCCATTTTCCCTAAAGTCAGACGCATATATTGTTGTTCAACAATTGTAGACACTTTCCTGTATCTAGAATTGTTCACACAGAGACAGATTTACGTATGTGGTGACTTGACCTTTGATTTCTTGTAAAAAACGGGAAGCTTAATTCCATGTTAACAAATTGGCAACTGATTAACCAAAGTTTAACATGGGATTATTTTTCCCGTTTTGATCACTTTATTGCTCCAACCTTTGTCGATTGGAGAGCCACTTTTGTAAAACAGAAATGGCACCGAGCCACTCCTTTTAGCAGCAATAATACAATTGTAGCGTATAATAACTACAGCCAATCACAGAGAACACCCATGCATCATATTAACAACCATTAAACTGCACAGTATATTCAGGAAAAGATTTATAGTTATAACAGAAATGTAATGCCTCAAAAGTGAATCATTCACCACCATTTGTTGAAATCTTGAATCCTTAGGCGAGCTATTCCTGAAAGGGTGGGGCGAGCTAGTGGTAGCTCCCGAGCCACAGGTTGGAGACCCCTGCTCTATGGTTTAAAAACTAGAATCCACACTGCAAAAAAAATCGATAATATAAGGTAATAATAATTTGAATCGAGAGGTTTTTATCTTAATTTGAGTACATTCTGAGCCTTAAAACAAGATTTGCCAATGGAACATAGCCATTTAGTCTTAGTCCAAGAACTATTGCTTTATTTTCTAATTCCCAGTGAGAAATATCTTGTATCTTTTCAAAAACAAGGAAGTTTTGCTTGCCGCATTTGCAAATCTTTTTTATTGTTATTTTTCATCTTTTTTGCAGTGCAGGACCACCTCTCTGCACTGAGATGTGAGTAATGTATGTCAGCATCGTGCCTGGTGGCTCCTCTTGACATTGGCGTTCCCGTGGCAACCCTGTGATGGCTGAAGTCTCTCTCTCACTGCAGTCTTGTGTTCAGTTGTGCGTCCCAAGCTCTTCTTCTGCTGTTTTTTTGCCTTGTGGTTTATAATGAGGAGCGGTCTCTCAGCGGCTCGGTCTTCTCATACGCACTGACGAGACACAGGGGACACAGCTGCAGCGACACAGATGCTGTGTGTCTGTTTTTGGTGCAAAGGTTGTTGTATTGTAGTTGTGTGTTTATTTGAAGAAGAAAGCTGCCAGTTGGGGATTGCTGTTTGAGAGTGTGATTCCATTGTGCGTTCCCTTCTGAAGACAACGACATAATAACCAGGGCTGGGTATCTTTGAGAGCCTGCTGATATGATGAGCAAGAAACACTACTATAAAAGAGACTGGGGACTTTTGCAAATGTATTCCAATGTGGTTTTACTACAAATGGCAAATACATGAATCTGAATCTAAAAGACACTTTGAACTTACAGTATACAATAGGGATCTTGTCTAATGCTCCTAACCATTTTAACACAAATACTCAAAACAAACACTATTGATGCGATTGAATTTCATTTTATTTATTTGTATGTGTACTTTATTTTAACACTTAAAGCTGGGGTACGTAGCTTTGAAATTGAATCCATTGTCCTTGTTCTAAAACAATTTGGTTCTATCGCTATAGTTTTCACATGTACCTATTTTTTTGGCCTCTGTCACATCATTAGATTAGCTTTTCTGACAGAAAAAGAGAGTACCAGCCCTCACTCAGCCAATCAGCACTCAGTATGTGAAATATAACGTGTTTTCTTATCAGATAAACAGCATGTTGTGGTCTGATTGCACTAACACCAGACTCTTTATGTTGGGGCAAACAAAATGTATTTCTGACACAAAAATGCATTTCAGCTTTTACTGTAAAGAATGCACACATGTGATGGATCTTGTAGCAGAGAACTATGTACTGTAACTGAGTTTGTGGTACTTGGGGCGGGGTATTACCAAGAGAACCTACTCCAGAGAACCACTAGTCATCCATGTTTGCACTTTAATGTCATACTCCACTCCTCCTCTTCTGTGTGTCCCTCCCGTTGGAAAAAGCATCATCAGAAATATCTTATTCTTATTCTGGGAGACTATTTTATCGTCCTTTTTTAGCTTGGTCAAAATTAAATAATCAAATAATATTTTTATGTTTAACCCTTTAATGTTCACTTCTTAAGAAAGCAATGCATTTTTTTCATTTTTGATTTTCTAAGATGAAGGAGCACTAATAACTAGTATAATTTGTTTTTATTTGTTCTTTTTTTAACCCCTTTTTTTATATTACAGGCCTTAATGCAGCTTAATAGTAAAAGTGCCTAGAACGAAGTGATAGAGAGATGCCCCAATGAGGGAGATTTCAGTGTCAGATATAGTGACTCAAAAAGTGATCCACCAAACGATTGAGTAAACCATTAAAAGTCCATCCATTTTCTTAAACGTATTTATTGGTTAAACATTGATTAATCAAAACAATTATTCTTAGATTACAGTAGTCAATTGTATAGCATTTTAATTATGTGTGTGATGTTTTGTATATATTGTAAGACGTCCTTGGGTGTCTTGAAAGGCGCAATGAAATAAAATTATCATTATTATTATTATTATTATTATTATTATTATAGGCAAACTTAAAGGGCAGTGGTCATGATCCGGGACACTCAACTCAACATTCAACAAAATGTATGGACATTTATCAAAATCTATGGAAATTGGTCATCTGTCCTATATGTGTTTTTATCTTCACAGTTCTTGTATTGAACAGTTTTATTCTCTGATCCGTGTTGGCGAATTCGACGGTTTTGCGAAGTCCTCCGAGATAACCGCTGTTGTGATTTAGGGCCATACAAGAATAAATTGAATCAAATTGTCTTGAAACTCCATACAAATCAATACGACAGTACAATTTGATCTTTATTTCCGAGCCCAGCCTCTGTCCTCCTTTCCACAGTCTGATAAATGTGCGCAGCCTCGTCTTGCTCCACAAACCAGGTTAAAGTTCTCTTTTGTGCACACTAAGCTGTTCCATGCACAGACTTCCTCCTGCAGCCCTCAGCGTGACTCAGTTTGCCTACATCTGCTTTCCACTGCGCATCCACATGAACTCGTCACATAAACTGGATGACCACGCATGTTTTCTTTTTGTGTGTGACATAACCTTCTTCCCTTACGCCACATTCCAGAGTGAAGTCCTGCATGAGCCCTTTGAGCCTTTTGCTGATAAAATGAAGTTCTGGAATCGGCAGACGGCTGACAGCTTTACCTGATAAAGGCCCAATCAATCAGCGCGACTTTAAGCCCGATCAATAGTTGCTGCTGAGTGGACAGGGAAATGTATATTAAAGGGGAGAGTCTGGCTATGTTTTACTTTGAAATTCATATAAAGAATTCAAAGTAACAAGAAACACAAGGCCAGTTTTAATTTCTCCTTTATTCGTTTAAAAACTAGGTATCCCAGCTTTAACTCCCATCATTAATAAAGACAATGTAAAGCTGTTTGTCCTCTCTGCTATGGATACATGCATTTGCAGCATTTTAGAGTTATTTTTAAATGCTGATGCCATCTTTGAATATTGTTTGTACAGACTAAAACAACTGAGAAAATATATTCAAAAGATAAACATTTAAATTTAAATACTGCCCTCAAAATGTTGGTTTCTACTCTTTCGTGGCTAGTTTTTTTCTGGCCAGATTCAACATTTGCATTATGAGAATTTCTTCAATCATATTCTATTGCAAATTGGATTACTTACCAAAGAATTGCCTGAATACTGTTTTCCAGATCACACTTATTTGTTTATATGATTTTTATGGACTTCGAGTCTGACAAATAAAGATAATAATAATAACAATAATATATTATACAATAGGTCTGGCATGCGCCTCCTGTACTGGCGACCCTGCTCCCATCTCTGTGTGGAGTGAGAGGACAAATGCCCAAAAAATAACTGCTTTGTTTCACCTTGGAGAGACCCATGAGGAAACGCATTCGATTTATTAGATTTAAGCATGTTAATTGATTGAGCATGTTTGGCGCCCTAGGCCCGGGCGGGATGCTGTTGCGCACGGCGCTTGCTCGCGTGCATGATCCCCCCGGGGCCTAGGCACTGGTGACGGCAGAGGCAGTAGGCAAGCACGCTTCATGAGAGAAGGAGGAGGTTGGGGCGGCGGCGGCTTGCAGACTTCAGAAGACCGGGAAATGGGCGTCTCCGGCTTTTAACTTGCTGTCCTGGTGGTTATTGGTTGACTGGGTGTGGGCGTTGCTGGTATTGATGAGTCGAGGAAGAGCAGCCTGTGGCCTGGCAGCAGCAGCCGGGTCTACCACGGTGAACTTTCGCGAAAGCTCCATGACTCTGGTCTGTGAAAGGCGGTATATAAATAAACATTACTTACTTACTTACTTATCATTTTTTTGTCTACATCGCTGACATATTCTGTAGGCGACATGTTCTCACACTCACAGTCACTCATGTACCAACACAACACTGCAAATCAACGTCTTACTATGACTTGTATACCACTGTCAGCCACATTAAAAGGAAGCTCATCACTGGAGTCCAAATGGCTCCTCTGGTATGAGCGGATCACATATCTCAGTGTTTGCATCGCTCGAAACTTCCCTCCTCTTCAGTTGCAGCGTGTTTACTCCTCTCCAGTGAACAGGTCAACAACTTCAACTACAGCTGTCATGTCTTCATCTCAATTTAAGACACCGTATCAGTCTTTTTATTGACCCCTGAGAACAGAGGTCAGAAACCTGTGGCTATTTTGATGATTGTGTCTGGCTCCCAGGCAAAGCTCAGTTGGCATAGTAACAGTTACAGTATGTATTGGATTACGTCAGTATAACAGTTATTTTAATAATAATAATTACACTCTATATGTGTTGATCTTAAAAACGCATGTTCAAAGTAAAAAATGTCTATGGCTCCCACAGAAATACATTTTAAACAATGAAACTTTTTTGGTTCTCGGCTAAAAAGGTTCCCGACCTCTGCCTTAAAATGAGGTGGTTCTATCAGAATCAGAATCAGAATCATTTTTATTGCCACGTGAGTAACAAAGTTATCACTTGGAAATTGTCTTGGCAGAGAGCGTGCCACTTCGCCATTTGCGGCGCTGTGTGCAGCAAGAAACAGCAGAGAGCAATAACATACAGTTCACAGACAATTGGATAGACACATTGTGCTTTTTATAAACCACGGATTTTTTTCTCGGGATGAGCACCTCCGGCGGCCGGCCCAATGTAGCTGTCAGAGGGGGGCGGGATCAGGGAGGGGGTGAGTAGGAAAACAATAAGGAATGGAGGGGAGGGAGGGAGCAAGATGGATAGGTAGAGGGAGGCGGGGGTGAGGGATCCTCACCCCCGCCTATATAGTCCTATATCAGACTATGTTGTCGAAATTGAGTTGAGTCGTGTATAATCTTTCCCATATTACACTATAAATCTAGTATGATTGTGTGTTTTTTTCTTGCATTCAGTTCAGTTTGGTTTGGATTTATTTATTTATAATTACATTTAAAAGATTGTTACACTATTACACCATTCTATTATGCCGTATTCATTTGATTTCAAAGTGAAAAATATCTGCTTTTTGCTAACTTGAGCTCTCACCATGTTATGACTCTTAGTTTATGAATTTGACAAGGATAGACAACGCTTTCTTAAGGACCTCGTTCAGCCTGCCCCACCCTTGACATTCTCTTCGATCGGAGACAATAAAGAAGATTTTCTGATCTGTTGAATGGCCCTGAACGCATCACGCCTCATTGGCTCCTAATTCAGACCGTAGTGTTTGCTGACAAGGGCAGACAAGACTGTCCCTCAGAAATACTCATTATTGACTTTTCTATCACGGGGATCAATGGTTCTTTACATGTTTTCTCAGTTTTCAATATGACTTCAAAAGGCTGTGTAGCGTGTCGGTTGTTTTTGTGGTGGAGCTCTTTCTCATTGGACTTGTTCATATCTTGCGTAATCTTCCCCATGTTTCACAAAGGAGTTCCAGTGGATTGAGGTCAGGACTCGACACGGGCGGGCCACGCCAAACGTTCAAGCTGCAGCCTATAACTTATACAGCGTCCCACTTTGCACGTTCAGTACCGGATTTATGGCTCTATAATAACACAATATCCAGGCTCACTCAATTTACACAGGGGGACATAATGCAACAGCGTGGTGTTTGGTCATCGGAGTGTCGAGAGTTTGACGTATAGTGCATGTTGAGCAAGGACAACATTCCGGCTTCAGCTTTGTTGGATCTGAGGAAAAATGTGAAACGGTTTGCCAATCAAAGTCAAATCACAAATAGTTAACACATGTTGTACTTGTTCCATCGTTGTAATGTAGTAATAGTAGTAGTAGTAGTAGTGGTAGTGGTAGTGGTAGTGGTATTAGTGGTAGTAGTAGTGGTAGTAGTGGTAGTAGTAGTGGTAGTAGTAGTAGTAGTAGGAGTAGTAGTGGTAGTAGTAGTAGTAGTAGTAGTAGTGGTAGTAGTGGTAGTAGTAGTGGTAGTAGTAGTAGTAGTAGTAGGAGTAGTAGTGGTAGTAGTAGTAGTAGTAGGAGTAGTAGTGGTAGTAGTGGTAGTAGTAGTGGTGGTAGTAGTAGTAGTAGTAGTGGTAGTAGTGGTAGTAGTAGTAGTAGGAGTAGTAGTGGTAGTAGTAGTAGTAGTAGTAGTAGGAGTAGTAGTGGTAGTAGTAGTAGTAGTAGTAGTGGTAGTAGTAGTAGTAGTAGGAGTAGTAGTGGTAGTAGTAGTAGTAGTGGTGAGTAGTGGTAGTAGTAGTAGTAGTAGGAGTAGTAGTGGTAGTAGTAGTAGTAGTAGTAGTAGTAGTAGTAGTAGTAGTAGTAGTAGTAGTAGTAGTAGTAGTAGTAGTAGTAGGAGTAGTAGTGGTAGTAGTAGTAGTAGTAGTAGTAGTGGTAGTAGTGGTAGTAGTAGGAGTAGTAGTGGTAGTAGGAGTAGTAGTGGTAGTAGTAGTAGGAGTAGTAGTGGTAG
Source organism: Knipowitschia caucasica (assembly GCA_964034765.1). NCBI lineage: Eukaryota > Metazoa > Chordata > Actinopteri > Gobiiformes > Gobiidae > Knipowitschia > Knipowitschia caucasica. The sequence continues at coordinate 10,712,288 of OZ035836.1, forward strand.
TAGTAGTAGTAGTAGTAGTAGTGGTAGTAGTGGTAGTAGTGGTAGTAGTAGTAGTAGTAGGAGTAGTAGTGGTAGTAGGAGTAGTAGTGGTAGTAGTAGTAGTAGTAGTAGTGGTAGTAGTGGTAGTAGTAGTAGTAGTAGGTCAAGGTCAAGGTCAAGGTCAAGTTTATTTATAAAGCACATTTAAAACAACAATGCTGCCCAAAGTGCTGTACACAAAAATACATGTATATAAAATACACAATTTGAATATAATAAAATTAAAATACAGATGCGGAAAAACAAAAATCAACACCAGCAAGAAAAAAAAAAAGTCCTGCTCAGTTTTAATTAAAGGACTTCGCAAACAAATGGGTCTTCAACATAGACTTAAAAATGCCTAAAGACTGGGCTGCCCTAATATTTAAGGGGAGACCATTCCAAAGCGTCGGAGCCGCGACAGCAAAAGCCCGGTCTCCTCTGGTCGACATTCGTGACCTCGGTACGTCTAACAGAAACTCGTTAGCTGACCTCAATGTTCTGCTCGGAGTATGAACAGACAGAAGCTCAGAAAGGTACGCAGGAGCCGTCCCATTCAAACACTTAAACACCAACAACAGCATTTTAAACTGAATTCTGTATTTTACAGGGAGCCAATGTAAAGAGGCCAACACAGGGGTTATATGTTCAAACCTTTTGGTTCCCGTGAGCAGACGCGCTGCAGCGTTCTGTACCAACTGCAGGCGATGGATCGAGCTTTGGTCTAGCCCACAATACAACGAGTTACAGTAATCCAAGCGGCATGTTATAAAGGCATGAATCACACTCTCCAGATCTCTATGTGGTAAATACGGCTTAATTTTACTCAGAAGACGCAGTTGGTAAAAACTTGACTTTACAACTGAACCTATTTGCTTGTCCAACTTAAAAGATCCATCTAGGACCACACCAAGGCTCCTGGCTGACTGGTGACAGTAGCCTTTTAGTGGGCCAAGAACAGATGGATCAGACAAATTTCCAAAAACGACAATTTCCGTTTTAGATTCATTAAGTTTTAGAAAATTCTGGGCCAACCAGTCCTTTACATCCTGAATACAATGTAACAGAGCTTGGATGCCGTCTGAACCTGGTTTCAATGGCAGATAGACTTGCAGGTCGTCTGCAAAACAATGAAAGGGAATCTTATGTTTTTTGAAAATAGATCCAAGGGGCAACAGGTACAGTGAGAACAATAAAGGACCTAAAACTGAGCCCTGTGGCACTCCGCAGCTCAGTGGGGCCGCATCTGAGCTGTAAGGTCCCAGGTGGACAGAGAAGGAGCGATCTTCAAGATATGATCTGAACCATTTTAGGACCGTTCCTCCAATACCAACATGGTTTTCAAGGCGGGAAAGCAGTATTTGATGGTCCACCGTGTCAAACGCTGCAGTTAAATCTAAAAGCACTAAAATAGTGGGGTGACCCGAATCAACATTTAAAAGAAGGTCATTAAAAACTCTTAAGAGTGCAGTTTCAGTGCTATGACACGGTTTAAAACCCGACTGAAATTTTTCAAAGAGGCTATTTGCTTCCAAGTGAGACTGAATTTGGGCGTGAACCAATTTCTCCAGAACTTTTGATAAAAAAGGCAACTTAGAAATTGGCCTGAAGTTAGACAGAACTTCAGGATCTAAGCTGTGTTTTTTAAGTAGAGGCTGGACAGCAGCATGCTTGAAAGCACTTGGGACGCTGCCCGAGATCAATGATGAATTAATAATTCTCATTATAAAGGGCCCAATCACACTGAAGGAGTCTTTAAGAAGTTTAGACGGGACACAGTCAAGTGGACAATCAGAGGGTTTTAACTGGCGCACCACAGTAGACAGCTCATCAAGTGACACAGAATCAAAATGTTCAAGGACCACAGAACAAACAGAATTCACAGAAGGGTCCACAGCAGCACAATGTAATGTAGAATCCCGAATAGCAGATATTTTATCCACAAAGAATCTTTGAAAATTGACACACAAAGTTTCTGATGGTACAATGCCACTGGATTCAGTGGGATTCACAAGGCGATTTAAAACAGTAAAAAGAACTTGTGGTTTGTGACCATTTGTAGATATCAGGTTTGACATGTACTCAGTTTTAGCGCATTTTACTGCTCTTTGATAATTAGACAAACAATCTCTTAAGATGCCCAGGGAAACATGAAGTCTGTCCTTTTTCCAACGCCTTTCTGCACGACGGCACTCACGCCTGAGCGCGCGCGTGGTGTCATTTAGCCAGGGCTGGGACTTACTCTTAGGCTTACATGTATTATAAGGAGCAACTAAATCCAGAATTACAGTACACGTAGACGTAAACAAACAAGTTAGCGCATCAGTATCAGAGTCACACGACAGTGAAGGCGCAGCAGAAACAAAGGCATTAGAGAATGCCTCTGCTGTAGAGGACGTGATTACGCGTCGCCTGCGCGCCATGGCACATGGAGCCAAAAGGCAGGGAAGATTCAGTGAAAACAAAACAGGTATATGATCCGAAATCTGAGTATTACAGAGATCCTCGATGCGTACAGTCAAACCATAAGATAGAACGAGATCGAGTGTGTGCCCCTTTTCATGCGTGGGGCCACTGACCCACTGCGTCAGATTAAAAGAGTCAATCACAGTTTTAAAATCCTTGACCAAAGGCTTGGAGTCACAACAGACGTGGATATTAAAATCACCAGCTATTAGAAAATGGTCAAATTTAAGAGCAATTCCTGCTAAAAAAGTCCGAAAAGTCCACGATAAAATTTTTATTGAATTTAGGCGGACGATAAATGAGCGCGCACAACACAGGCACGCTACGCTGTATCACAAATAGCTGCAGTTCAAAGCTCGAAAAGGAGTTTGATGGATACTGACGGCATTTAAGAACAGAATTAAATACAGTGGCAAGCCCTCCACCTTTGCCAGAGGTACGGGGAGTGCTAATAAAGTCACAGTCAGGAGGAAGGAGCTCAGAAAAGGCTGCACACTCACCGGGCCGAATCCAGGTTTCTGTCAAAAGCATTAGATCCAAATGACGAGATACAAAAAAATCATTGAGTACGAAGGTCTTATTCGCCAATGATCTGACATTCATTAACGCAATATGAAGAAAGTCCTCATTGTTAGGCATGCGGGCATGAGTTAGCATGCAAAGGTTTTCCTGGTTTACTCCTGGGCGGCTAGCTCTGCGTCTCCGGGGACTGATCCACTCCAAAGGCGGCGTTGACATCGGGTGAGTCCCGATAGGGGCTCCAATCAGCGGTATAGGGACAAGCCAGCGCCGATGAAGATCTCCAGAAGCGTGACCATAATGTGGAGAAAAGCCTTTTTTGGCACGTTGGTAAGCTCTAACTTTTACCAGGATGCCACCTCGTTTCCCTCTCCTGCGTTTCCTACGAAGCACACCAAGAGGAGCAACGCGCAGGTGATCCGGTATAGAAGCTAAAAGTGGCGGTGGTGGTGGACATGAATCCTGTTTGGCAAAACAGTGCTTCAAGTAGGTTTCATACGAAGTCCGAATATTTAGTAATGCCCTGCGGTCATACACAAGTGATGCAGAGACATTAGAGCAATAGACACAAATCCATAGAATTAACAAAACTCCAAATAGGACAGGGAGACGGAGCGCCGTGCACACTGCTGGCGCCATCTTGCTGCTACTAACTCATAGGAGTAGGAGTAGTAGTGGTAGTAGTAGTAGTAGTAGTGGTAGTAGTGGTAGTAGTGGTAGTAGTAGTGGTAGTAGTAGTAGTAGTAGGAGTAGTAGTGGTAGTAGTAGTAGTAGTGGTAGTAGTGGTAGTAGTAGTAGTAGTAGGAGTAGTAGTGGTAGTAGGAGTAGTAGTGGTAGTAGGAGTAGTAGTGGTAGTAGTAGTAGTAGTAGTAGTAGTGGTAGTAGTGGTAGTAGTAGTGGTAGTAGTAGTAGTAGTAGGAGTAGTAGTGGTAGTAGTAGTAGTAGTAGTAGTAGTAGTAGTGGTAGTAGTGGTAGTAGTAGTAGTAATGGTAGTAGTAATGTTAGTGGTACTGGTAGTAGTAGTAATAGTAGTTGTAGTAGTACAAATTTTATTTCATGACGTTATGCAAAATTACTCTAAAATTACTAAAATATAAAATAAAAACAATAAAACAAGGCACAACAAAAAAAAATTAAAAGAGGCTGGACGAAGCATACACATATTTGGCTCCAAACCCTCTCCTTCATTCAACACAACCCAACATACAGACACAAGCGACACCAGCAAAACACACACACACATACACACACACAAGCACAACACACAACGAGACACAGGCCCAAACACTTAATGTTATTTCCTGACGGACAAAAATCTTTCACCGTGAGTCCGACCGGCGTGTCAATCGTGGCCCTTGTAATAGTATCTGGCCCTCTGCCTTGCAAACCCCAAAGTAGCCATTGAGAGCATAAACACAAGTTCAGAAGTTCAAGAGTCATCCAGCCAACTTCAGCTCCACCATTAATGCCCAGAGGCTCTTCAAAGTAAAAGCACACAACTCATACATCGCACCACAAACTGCGTCTGTAAGAAACATATGGCATAGTGGACATCTACAAACAGGTATTTAGTCTTCTACTGCGGCTCTACTGCAAGAACAGAGCTGCGGACAAGTTTAAGATTGAAAAAGGAAATATTTATTCATGTTTGGAACTTGACTTTGTGCATTTTGTAGAATGTTCAGCCTGCAGCAAAGCAAGATTATCTATATAGCACAGTTCAAAAACAAGGAAACCCAAAGTGCTTATCAAACAAGAAAAGGAACATTAAAAGCATACAAGTCCTTCAAATCATGAAGAATTACAGTACAACACTTTTGCTTTGTTTCGTTTGTTTGTGGTGTTGTATTTTAATCTGTAGCACTTTGAGGTTTCTTGTAAATGTAAGGTGCAATACAAATACAAAGTAGTATTGTTATTATAATTATTACATCAAAAAGAGTGAAGATGCAATCCTTCAGTTATATGTAAACCTGGAATGGAACTTTGTCAGAGAAGAACCCTGTCTCACATTTTCAGGAAGGCTGTTCCTGATTTTTAGCTGCATAAGTCTGAACTGCTGCTCCCCTTATTTTTAGCCCTGACTCTGGGTACCAATAGGAGGCCAGTCCCTTTGCTCCTATTGGTCAATAAAGTATCTTATCTATCTATCTATCTAGTCTGAGTTGCTTTCTATGGCACCATCCATCCATTTTCTACCCCTTTCTCCATCTTGGGGGGTGGCAGTCAGAGATGTCAAGTCTCAGAGCACCCCTCACTCATCCTCCTGCAGGTGGTGAGTCCACAGGAGTCTTCATCTTTCAGTGGGGGCTTCAGGCAAAGTGGGGTTAAGGACACAACGACAGCAGACATCAGTGGGAGTTGGTGGAGAAAAAGGTGGGCTTGAACTCACAACCTTCAGGCGCAAAGGCCAATGCTTTACCAACTGAGCCAATGCCGCCCCTTTGGCGCCAAGAGTTCAAACGGCACTACAAACATGCAACATTTTCGGACCAAATTGTTTTTATTTTAAGTAAAATTGTCGTCGTAGATCACAAACAAACTATGAAAAGTGTTGAACAGTGTTGGCATTTTTGGCGAAATTCCTGCTTAATTAAGACAAACTCTGTGCATCGGTTGTTTTGACACAGGCATAAAAAAAGCTATACTCAAAACTGAAGTACGTGACAACAAGTAATTCTAAAGAAAGTCTGATGCAGCGTCCTGGGGCTTTCTGGAACATATGACCCATCGTGCATCTAAGTGTTTTCTTTAGAAGCACTGTAACCGACCTTTAAAGAAAGTAAAACATGTCTGCAGGAAACAGGACAGCAGGATTTTCCCAACAGTCCTCATATGTATGCTCCTGAGAATTGTCATCAGAAAGACTTCCATCTCCCGTCCGGTGAGTGCTCTGAAAGGTCATGTGACTGTAGCAGGTCGCTGCATTAGCCCGTGGGTTCAGCTAAGTGCTCATATCGGTCAGACGTGTTTCATCTCTCGGACAATAGGATTTCTCAGACGCAGGCATTCTATTGCAGTCAGCAAAGTAGACAAAACTTCTTTATGGATTAGAGTTGGCGATAACTTATGCTCATGTGACATCACGGCATTCCATAGAGACCATAGCTTAGAATTGTGGAGGAGTGATACAAAATTAAAAACATCTGTTCTGGTGACTATGATAACTGTGAAAAGTCAGACTTAAAGTATTCCTGTGTGTTTTTAACTACTGCTGCTGGCTAATGCACTTAATCTGGTAATATTAGTTTACAGCGCATTACTGCAATTACAGATAGTCCACTGAATGTCATTCTATCTGCTTATTATCCTGCCCTATAGTATATAACTTTACACTATATATATACAGATAGATAGAGATACATTTATGCATTGATATTGAAGCATTTACAGCTAGCAAAGAAACACAGCAGCTACTTATATTGTATATTTTGTGTGCTCCCTGTGTGCTCTTATCCTTGTCCTGTGTGTGCGCTGCAACATTGAAATTTCCCCACTGTGGGTTATCCTATCTTATCTTATCTAATTTTGCTCTAATTCCATGGGCAATCCACAAGCGCTGTCACAAAAATCCACATCTTCTTTGTCAGTACATATCAACAGTGATCTAATTATTGTGTAGAGACAGTATTATTCAATCCAATTCAATTCAAATAACTTTATTTATCCGTGAGGAATTTAATTTGCAGACGGCGCACCAGTGGGGATACAAAAAAACACAGAAACACAAACACATAATATACAATAAAAGTGCATTAATGCGGTATAAAACAGGTCTGCTTCAGCCGGAACAGAGCATCACCATCAATCAGCTGTTTAAAGACATATGCGTGATGTTTGCCGAATTAAAGAACTTTCAGACAAAAGAATGAATATTGGAAGTTTGTGAATCTAATCACAAACCAAACAGGATTCAGAAAAACATTTGGACATTTAAATTTTTCTGGGTAGCACTCTTGCCTCTCAGGAAGAAAGTCCTGGGTTTGAATCCCGGTTGGAACAGGGTCTTTCTGAGTGGAGTTTGCATGTTCTTCCCGTGCCTGCGTAGGTTTCCTCCGGGTACTCTGGTTTCACCCACCACTAAATACATGCTCACTAGGTTAAATCCTCCATCTCTGGTAGTCCTGACCAAGCCGAGCATCAACATCTGGAGATGGGTTCCCGGGCGCTGTTACTACGGCGACCACTGCTCCTAACGTAAGCCTTAGTGGCATCAGGATGGGTCACAGGGATTAATAAAGTGCACGTTTACTTTTCAAAAATGGCTTCTTTCTTTTAGCAATCTATTGGCACCTGCCCTCCTAGAATGATGATCCTTTATTGGTCCCACAGTGGGAAAATTTCAGTGTTGCATCACAAGTTTCACAACATAGGAATGTGGAGCACACAGCACAAGGTAAATCAACAATAACTATACTAAAAGAAAATGTCTAACTCTATAGCAAAAAAAGAAGCAGTATAAAATCTATATCTTCGGCAAAATAAGGAAAGAAGAAATCCCCAACTCTAGCATAATAAGAAGCAAGTAAAAAATGCTGTATATTCTAGTGTAAGTAATATATAGTATATTCTGACATTAGTTCAAGATATTGCACCGATGCACGACATGTGAGGTCAGGTTAATTCTCATTTTTATACTACAGACTTTTATATACTAGTAACTGATTAATTGTTGCAGACATTCCACCAGAAAAGTTACAATTCTGGAAAGTTCTCGACCAGTTCGTACCAAGTAAAAAACTGAAGAAAAGTGGCGTTTTTGTTACCAACGAGTTTACTTTTGAAGAGTGGAGTGTGTGGCGTCAGCTGCTGGGAGTAGATTGATGTCAGTGGGACAGGGGCTGCAGCATTGCATTGTGGGGATGCTGATCTAGTGCGATGGAAAGGATTAGGGTCAGCAAGAATAAGGAGCTCAGGCTTGTGTGGCTCCACCAACTGAAAGTACACCTCACTTGTTTTAGATTCATAATGTGTAGTGTGCAAAGTGGCTCCTGTCAGAATAACTTATTACAACGTCATAGCTAAAATGCTATACCGTAGAATGGCGGATTTTACTTGATGGCTAACAATTAATTATATGCAAGTTTGAGAAAAATATATATAGGTTGGAGACTTGACAGTGAATCTCATACTGCTTTTCTTTGCCTAACTATTAAACTTAATTGCAGACTCAAGATCCAGATAAAAAGGCAAGCGTTGATATGTATATGGTAAAGCTTGCATTGATATTGTAATGCTCCCAATTTACTTCCACATAAAAAAGCAGGAAGTTAAAGCCACTGATCACATGACTGTAACTAAAATAATCTATGGTTATGCATGATTGTGGTCACCAACGGGAACTTTTCCACACGTGGGCTGCGTATAATTCTTATAAGAACAAGGGCCATAATCATTTAAATGGGAATATACTGTTAGTTATGCATGCAATGGTTCCACTTATAAATGTTTTTGCTTCTTGGATCTCCTGACCTCATGTACCGCCACACTGCAGAAAAATCTAATAATTATTATGAATACTGGATTCTATTATGAATATTAGTTTTCTTTTAACAAATGCAAGTTATATATTTGTTGTATTTGGCCATTTAACATAAAAATCCACTATTAGGGGGTGGGGGGGACGATTCTGTTCAGTATTGCAATATTGTGCAATTCAATCGATACAGTAGAGCAAAGTATAGCTATATTTAATGCAAATGATTATCTCCCTTCATGGTAGAAAAGAATGATGTCTTGTCCTGCAATAAAGTCCTGTGTCCTGAAAATGTTCAAGGATAACGTTTTTGCACTTCCCTCCTATTTTTTGTTTACACTTCAGTTAATCTGCCGACCATAATACATGTGACAGTAGAGTTGAGCAGTCTTATCTCCCTCCATTTGTGTAATAACTTGATATATAAGGAATAATATAAGGGACATGAATAGGGATGTGACAATATATCAATTTTTTGATATATATCGCGATTCGATTATCGATATGCATTTGCCAAGTATCGATATTGATTTTGGATTTTTTTATTTTTTTATTATTTTTTTTACAATTTTTTTATTTTTTAATTGGTATCAGTACTTAATATATGGCTACATTATGCATCTCCATTCCATTTATCATGAAATAAAGTGTATTTTTTCTTTTATTTATGCCATAAATTGGCATATTGTGTATTTCTGACAAATATATTGATAATCCTCATATCTTGATAAAATCGTTATTGTGAGCTTTGTATCGTGTATCGTATCGTATCGTGAGGTACCCTTAGGTTCTCACCCCTAGACATGAATCACAATATATCGCAGAATCGAATTGCAATCACAATATGTTAAGAATCGCACTACTATCAAATCGTCACATTTTTACCAATTCCCACCCCTTCAATCCAACCAAAACAAAAGAATAAGTCTATGAACAGTAGTATAGGCAGAATTTCACACACACCGAGCAAACCATGCGTCTCCCCATCCCTCGCTCCAGTTTTCTCTCTCTTTCTTTCACATATTGCCTGTTCTGTGCACATGACACATTCTCCATTAGTGAGGAATTACAATGCCATGCTTTTCGAGTCCAGTGAAGCGTCTCTGCTCCTCCTGGGGTGAGCTGGTTTCGTACTTCCACACTCACGAGCCTTTGTCATTCTGGCTGAGATGGTGACTGAGAACCCAAATCCTCACAAGGGGGGCACCAGCGCTAATTGAAATTCTGCTCTCTTTTTTTTTTTTTTTTCGTCCTGTCAAACGGACTCAAAGCGCACTGTGTATTGTACTTATGCCCTCTGTCACCTTGAAAGCCCTGGTTGGAGACATTCCTCTGCAGGCAAAGAGGAAGAAAGATGTGGACAAAGGAGAGGTCTAAACCAAGCAGGACATGGGATTTGCTTATTGCTTGTGAAGGGTGCAGGAGTGAGCGGCTGCGTGTGTGGCGTGCATGCTAATCGCAGAAAGAATGAATTGGTGCCATTTGGAAAGACGAGAAATGAGCACAACGGAGGTCTTTCTAGTTCCCACAGCCGGCCACTGCTCGGCCCGTCCCCTGTTGGACAGACCACTTCACAAGATCGCCATGGCCTGCAGCATGCGAAGGGCTTTTCTGCTTTCACTTAATGTTTTGTTTCCTTTCGTTCTAATTACCACAAATGGGTTCATTATGTTACAGTAAATGTCATTCTGCTGTTTAACAAAATGAAACGGTTTTGTAGTTTTAAACAGGCCTGTGCTTTCTGTGATCCAAACTATTTCTTTATAATGAAGAGAGAAGTTCTGGTTTTGGCCTCACACTGCAAAAAAATATAACATATGGTAATAATTGCTTGAATCAAGAGTTTTTTTTATTTTATTTATATGCATTCTGACAAGATTTGCCAATGGGACAAAGCCCTTTAGTGGTAATTAAATAACTATTGCTTTATTTACTCATTCCAAGGGAGACAAGGCAGTAGAAATATGCTTAAATTAAGATACATTTTGCAGAATTTGAGCAATTTTGTACTTATTTTTCCTCAATTTTTGCAGTGCACAATGTTAGTATTTATATAATTTTACTGTTAAACCAATTTCTTGTAAAATGACAGCTTCTCACCAGTACTTCTAGCAGCCAACCCATTTTCCCAAGCTACTTTTTCTTCTTTATAGACACCTCTTTTTCAAGGAAATCCTGGCCCCCAAGGCAGCAACGTTACACATAGAAATACATTGACAATTACCGACACATAAACAGATATATGCATGTCTTTTCCAGGAGGGGCAGACTTATTATCTTGAAAGTTGAGAGTGGTAGAACTTATTCCCTCCCTCCCTAATTCAAATGAGTTTCACAAGTACAGTCCAGAGTCTTGAATTCCCAATATCATGCACACGTGTTACTTATTGCGTTGCGACACACACAAACGTTTCATATTCAGCCAATTGCAAATATAACAATGTGTAACCCCTTTCAATGAATCGAGTCCATCTGTTATGATCTTTGACTAGTTCATGGCAAGATAAGATAACACAGACTTTATGGATCTGACAATGGAGACTTTTACATTACATTTACATTGGTATAGATATCTAGCTATGTTCAAGAGTTGTCCAAATTAGCAAAAAGTCACATGGAAAAGTTTTAGCCTGTGATGTAGTGATAGAGAAGAGTGTCTCAAACTGTGATAACCAGCTGCGTTTGGCCCTTTTGCTGTTATTGTAGGTGTAGAACTAGACAAATATGTTTTTTTAATACTCTCAAAAGCGTTTACAAGAGTTTTAGTGATAAATAGGTCATCCTTACGTTTATTAATCTATATATATAGCACATTTCACAGACTAAGGTCACACAAAGCCCTTTACAATTTTTTGGTGTAGCAGTAAATTCCATCCAGGTAGTTTTGCCCTGCTGTCTGCTCTTTCAGTGTTGGTTTTAATTATATGGGTCTTACTGAAGGATAGTTATTGTCTTTCAGATGGTATTTAGTCTGAAACGTTTGATGGCCATTGACCGAGACTTGGTTGAAGATGGAAAATACCAATCAAATTAATAAAATCAACATGTTTTCACTCAGTTTGTCCAGACAGACTGTTTCTATCTGATGGCCCCTCCACACACACACATACACAAATAAGATGCACTAGTTTTTGTTTTGATCCCATTCCCAGGAGGTCCCAGATAGGAAGAGGAAGTTCACCCAGAGTTTTCTTTGTGTTGCAGGGATCGAGCTGTGCCTACCCGGCTGGCGCTTCTCTATGACCATGGTGGCCAACTTTGTGGTGCTCGGGGGTCAGCTGCTGCTCCCTGGGGTGGCGTTCCTGTGCGGAGACTGGCAGGTGCTGCAGGCGGTCATCGTCTGCCCCCTGCTCCTCATGCTCTCCTACATATGGTGAGAAAGAAGCTCCAACTGTCAACACGTTTTAACTACGCATGTATTTAGTTACTCGTACTTAAGTATTTCACGTATTTCTTTGCTACACATATCAGGGACCAAAACGTCTTGCGTTTAAGCCGCTTTGACATAGACCTGGTTCATGAGGGGCCAGCTCGAAACGATTCTGTGACAGGAGACAGCTGTGGAACATGCACTGCAAAAAAATGATAAATTATGAGGTAATCGAGTGGTTTTTATCCTAATTTGAGCACATTCTGACTGTCTTAAAACAAGATTTGCCAACGGGACAAAGCCATTTCAACTGATTCTTTATTTTCTCATTTCAAGAGAAATATTTGTATATTTTTAAAACAAGGTCATTTTGCTCATCCCATTTGCAAACCTGGTTTTAAGGCAGTCAAAATGTTCCAGAATCGAGATACATTTAACCAAATTTTAGCCATTTTTTGCATCACTTTTTGCAGTTTGTGGACGATGTGAGGTTTTACAGCAGCAGTGATGTGGATTAAGATTAAGAGATCCCACGCCCCACAGTGGGGAAATGTCAGTGTTGCATCACCGGTTATAGAGCAGTCTGAGGAGCACACAACACAAGATAAATGAACAATAACTCTATGCTAAAATGAAATAAAAACTAGCTTTAGCATAAAGAAGAAGCAATAATTAAGCATAAAAATCTCTAACTTCAGCAACATAAAGAAACAGGTATAAAATCTCTACCTTTGGCATAAGGAAGAAGCGAGAATTAAGTATAAAATCAAACCCTCTTGAATTTCACAGTTATCACAATTATGTACAATCAGTAATTCTGCAAAACAGTGCTAGTCTGAAACTTTCAAGCTGCAAAATATGTAGCTTTTGTTCATGAACGCACACACGACTTGTGAACGTGCCCGTCCAGTGGAACAAATACATATCACTTATCGCTGCAACAAACCGTGGCCCGCACCTGACCCCTGTTTTATTTCTACACAGTCCCTTGTTTTGTTCTTGTAGCATCACACTGACATTTCAGATTAGTATTTAATCTGTTGAGGACGAGAAAGGTTTATAGACCAGTGTTTTTGCCTTGAGACGTTGGTGAAAATAATGTGAGATGATTAGATTAGTTTGGTTTTCTCTTTCTTTTTAGCTGTGCATACGACTGAAGGATTTTATTGATACATACTCTTTTTTAATGCATTGTGGTTATTTATTATTTTAATCCCGTGTGTGCTTTTAATGTTTTAAGGTTTCTTCATTACTTGTGATTTTATTCTGTCTTTAATGTATTTATTGTTTGTATATGTAGATTTTTATGTTTCTGATTAGTCTGATATTATGTGGGTTGTGAGGCGCTTTGAGTGGCCTTGTGTTGGAAAGGCGCCATACAAATAAAGTTGATTGATTGATTGATTATATGATGCAGATTGACCTTTTCTCAACAAGAAGGTCATGGGTTCGAATCCCGGTCGGACCATGGCCTTTCTGAGTGGAGTTTGCATGTTCTCCCCGTGTCTGTGTAGGTTTCCTCCGGGTACTCCGGTTTTCCCCTACCACTAAAAATATGTCCAATAGTTCTGGCATGTGCCTCCTGTACTGGCAACCCCGCTCCCATCTCTGTGTGGAGTGAGAGACAAATGCCCAAAAGTAACAATTGTAAACCGCTTTGAGACTCAGATCTGCAGTGAAAAGGCGGTATATAAATAAAGATGACTTACTTACTTACATACTAAAGTCAGAGATTGTTCATTTATCTGGTGTTGCGTGCTCCTCATGCCTGTTGTTCTGTAACCGGCGATGCAACACTGACATTTTCCCAGTATGGGATGAATAAAGGAGCTCTAAATCTTAAACGTATTATAACATTATCAAAATTACATATCAGTTATTAACTAATACTATAAATGCAGGAGATACATTACTTTGGGTAAAACAGCTACATCCATTACAACCTATAAAAAACTGAATTTAAGTAATAAAACAAAGAATGTTTTTTTTTTTTCAAGGTAAGAGTAATAATGGCAGAATCTCTATGTATATTTGCTAAAGTGTGAATGAAATTAAGACTTGTCAATGTTGTTGATGATTTGGTATTTTCATTCAGTTTATGTATTAGTTTATTTGACTATAGGGACAGTACACATTAATCAACAATACCGTACATGCGTCAGTATTAGCTATACACAGACAGTCTCCAACTCTAGTCCCTATAGACAAGGTGTAAAATAAGAAAAAAAAAACACTGCAAACATAACAATATAAAATGAACTAACTAGATTTTTTCCTTTATGAGTTTCTTTTACTGCGAACAGACTGAGCTCACATGACTAATGCACGTATAGCAGAAGAACCTGCTGCCTGTGCAAAATCTGTTCCTGCTCTGTACCAATGTTCTGTACCACAAAAAAAAACAGTCAACATGTATGACTAATATAAATGTTGGATGATTCAGGGAAGACTTGGCCTGGTTTGTTTGTTTTCTCCTACGCTGCAAAAAAAGATAAAATATGAACTAATAATTGCTTGAATTGTGGTTTTTATCTTAGTTTGAGCACATTCTGACTGTCTTTAAGCAAGATTTGCCAATAAGACAAAGGTATATTGCTGGATTTTCTCATTCCAAGTGAGATATTTCTTGTATATTTTTAAAACAAGATCATTTTTGCGTTGTCCCATTGGCAAAATGTGCTCAAATTAAGATACATTTTGGCCAGATTTGAGCATTTTCAGACTTATTTTCCATCACTTTTTGCAGTGTATAGAGCGATCAGCATGAAGTGTAGGCACAGTATGGTCTGCCGCTGATAAACCGCCTGACACAGAGCGGAGACATGCAGCTGATTGGGGCTGGGAAAGCACTGCATGTCGTCTGAGTTTGCACATTTGTAGAAACATCTTAAGGGCAGAGCACGGTAAGGTGATAAGTTTAGGCTCGCAATCATCGCTGTTTTCATCCAGTTGGGAAACGTAACTCGATACTTTGTGATGACAACTCACACAGGTTATTATGATATAATGACCGCTGACAGGAGGGTAAGGTTTTTCAGGCTCTTTACAGATCAGTACTTGTTATTCTGCAGATATATATAAAAAGGCAGCAGTGTTCATGGGTATCCTTCATGAGTTAGTTTTGATACAGGGGACTTTCAAATACATACGGTTCAAAGTGCTATATTTTTAAACAATTAGACACAATTCATACAATAATTAAGGCTTTTGTCCAGTAATATTATTCCCCATTTGAACAGAAATACAGTTTTGGTGCACTTATATTTCATACTTCATTTATTGAAGATGTTTTGTTGTATTACAATATATAAAACATATAATTCCCTTCGATTCCATTTTCTTCCGCTTCATCCGTTGCCGGGTCGCGGGGGCAGCAGTCTAAGCAGAGACGTCCAGACTTCCCTATCCACACACAATTCCTCCAGCTCGTCCGGGGGGACCCCAAGGCGTTCCCAGGCCAGCTGAGAGACATAGTCCCTCCAGCGTGTCCTGGGTCTTCCCCGGGGCCTCCTCCCGGTGGGACGTGCCAGGAACACCTCCCCAGGGAGGCGTCCAGGAGGCATCCTGAACAGATGCCCGAGCACAAAAAAAGCATAAAAACATATGAATAATTCAAAAATAGATATAAGTTATACACAATATTTTGAAAAATCTAAAATTTGGGACAAAATATTGATATTATTAAAAAGAAAAAATATCAGTAATGTTTGTAATAAAAAAACCATCCATCCATTTTCTTCCCTTTAATCCATTTCTGGGTCAGGGGGGTGGCAGTCAGAGATGCCACCCAAGTCTCATAGCACCAGCCCCTCACTGACCCTCTGCAGGTGGTGAGTCCACAGGAGGACGGCTGCTCTCTGAGTGTGAGCATAGCCTTGATCTTTCAGTGGGGGCTTTGGGCAAAGTGGGGTTAAGTGTCTTGCCCAAGGACACAACGACAGCAGTCATCAGTGGGAGTCGGTGGAGAAGGTGCAGAGGAGGGAATTGAACCCACGACCTTCTGGCCTTAAGGCCAATGCTCTACCAACTGAGCTACTGTCGCCCCAAAAAAATCTATCCCCCCCCCATGTTTTGAACTATCTTGATTTTACGGTTAGACTCCTTGTTTAAACATAACTGAATACATGTAGGAAGCATATTTCCACAACACACAATATTACAACAGACAACACCTGGAAAACACTCACTCCAACTCTGTTTCTAAGAAAAAAAGAGACAGCTGAAAGTACCAGGTTATTTCCGTCTCTGAAACCCTGGGAGTATTTCAGTGCCTGTGAAACATTCAGCTCTATCTTGCTCCATGATCCTGGAACTGGATTAACAAGATCTGCGAAGCGTTTACGTACATATTTGTCTTACTGTATGAAAATAAATTCTGTATGTCAATAATGGCCCTGACGCTTTCTTCTGCTGATACCAACCGTGTGCCCTGCCTTCTCCAGGATCTTCCCCGAGTCCCTGCGCTGGCTGCTGTCCACGCAACAATATGGCCGCTCCAAATGGATCATGGGCCACATCGCCAAGAAGAATCGTGTGAACATGGAGCTGGACGCAGACAACATCCTCACAGGTATCTCCTCCTCCTTCTCATATAGAAAACTGTCCTCAGCTGCCTCGCTCTGCAAAAAAAACAACGCTCTCATAAGGTTATAGCCATAGTCTGTCTGGTTTCTATGGTAACGGGCCATTCTAGACGTCGGTGTGGGAGAAGAGCATCCTATTACATCACTTTGGGAGTGAAATGAGTGATGTTACGGTCCCCATGGGTGGGTCTGAGGCTTGTGGACGTGTCTGTGGCAGATGGACACCGGTATGAGGGTAATGGAGGGTTGGATCGCACCTGCCGCTGTTGAGAGGAAACGCAAAAAGCAAACAAAGGAAACAATCTTTTATTTGATCAAGATTGGACAGAAAAAGGGTGTTTCTGTTTGCACTGCGGTGTCAGTCGGGTTTAATGAGCTATTGTTGAATTGTTCAGTCTCCGTTGTTTCATTCGCGTAGTGTTTAGAAATAAGTAATATTTATTCATAATTCACATTTTTACAGACCAAGGATACCCAAAGCGCTTTACAATTGTTGAGAGTCAAGATATTTTTCTATTCACTGCACACACGGTGAGGACGGAAGCGAGATTCTGGACACGTATAGGCTCCTACTTACTTACGTGCTTTCTTATAGGACATAAATATCATTTGTAATCTGTAAACTTTTATTAATCCATTTTTCATACTTTATTTCTTAGTTCAATGTGCTTTTTCATCCATCAAAAATCATACAATTCTCAATGCAACAAAGCAGTCCAATAGAATGTTAAGAGAAACACTTACTAACAATTCCCTTTTACACTGGAAGGGATGGACCATATTTGAAACCAGATTGCAAACAAAGTAATGACATACTGTATATATTTTATATATATACGTCAAAAGCAGGTCACCACCAGGACAGTTGAGAAATACACTTTTGTCATGATATTTATTCATGATAACTGTATTTCATTTTAATCATACAGTCTCTGCAGCCACACTTAGACAAAGAGGCTGAAGTGTTTAAGGTGAAAAGTGTGTGACTATTATCTTTCAGCTAATGACTTTGAAAATGGGATTTCTCAACTGCAAACAAAATCTTTCAATACAAACAGTGCAACTTTCTTCAGTTACATGTTTTGAATATAAGGTCCACTTTTTCTACTAATGTATTGAAAAGGGGACAGCACCAGTCAGAATGAACAGTTTGTGGGACAGAGTGAGGGTCCTACATCAACATAATACAAGAAATACATTTGTAAAAGGTTATTATAGTTAATATTTATTTTATATTAAATCCGTCACTTCTGTGTATAGATTACCTCTTGGCTTTGTTTTAGACAAACTGGGCTTTTCTTGCCAAGTCTGCTCTTCCAGGAAACAACTCACAATAAAAAATGGCTTTTCTTCCACAAGTCGCTGATGCTGCTCTCTGAAGAAAAAGTACATTGACGCTAATTCATCCTGTTTAAGTCTTTACTGAATTACTCATATTTCCAAGTCCTCCACAGTTTTGGTGCGGGGGAATATATATAAAGTTGTAAGAACGTTATCAGAGCTGGCTATAGCTTTGTTTTATTGTTTTTAATCTACAAAAAAAAAAAATCTTTTAATTTAGTTTTCAAATGTACAAAATACCCGGAGGTAATGAATTGTTGTATGCAGAATTCAAAATAAAAAATAAAAAGTGGGGCCTCAATGTTTTATATGCAGAGATATTTCAGATCAATGGCAGTAAAGGCAACCAGCATATCACACACATCACAATCAGAAATGTTTTTATCCACAAGTTATGAAAGTTAAAAAAAAAGATATAAATTCATGCATAAAAAATTGTCATGAAATTTCTATTATATACAAATATACATTAGGCGCACACAGTAGACAAAAACAACACGTGGTCACAAACTTGATTGGGAATTTGACCCACAACAATCAATACTCAATACTCATAGTGTGACATCATTTCAGTAGAAAAACGTCTTTAATTTGCTTTGTGGAGGATCGGCCTTTTTGTTAGCGGGCCAAAGGAATCAGTGGGAAAAGGCAGAGCGATACAAGCAGAGATAACCTTGGGCCATGGCAGAGGAATGCTGTCACATGCTCGAGTCAACAAGAACGGGCAACGCATAGAAGCAAAGGTGCGTTTCTACGACAACGCCTCAACATCCGGCGCGGTTTGAGACGCCACTGTTTACAAGCAGAACTCAGTCACACCTGCTGAGCAAATCATCAGGGGACTAGTCACATGAGAGAAAACAACTACTTTTTAGGAGATGCTTTGTACGTGCCACAGTGGAGAAGTGTCAGTGTTGTATCAGCGGTTACAGAACAGTAGGAATGAGGAGCACAAGACATAAGATAAATGAACACAACTCCTTTACTTTACTATATTAAGGAATCAAATCTAAAATATCCAACTTTAGCGTCATGAAAAATCAAGAATGATTTTATGTTTTATTTTTGATCTGTTGCTGTGATCAAAGACAACTGTATTTATTTGAGATCTTTTTGACCTATTTTCTTGATAGCAGAGTCCGTTGAATAGTTTCTCTTCATATTTTAGCCCTATAGTATAGTTAAATGCTAATAAAACATGAATTTGTGAGACTATATAGTATTCTAGATTATTTATAATAACTAAATCCAGTTCTTATTTGGGTCATTTATTCAAGAATAAAGCTCTATTTAGAGATGGTGTCTGTAACTTTACATCTATCACTGACAACCTGGCTCTGTACAGTATTGTAAAGTAAGTCATTTTGAAAATATTTTTAAAACAGTCCATTACTGGTCAATTTTGCTGAAAGTTTGACAGGAAGCAGGTGGGGTAAGAGTGGGCGGGTCTTAGTGCTTCAAGTAGAACACCCTCGCTCTCCGTAATTTGAAAAGTAACACAAATATGGAGCATTTATTTTAAAGATGCAAATTTCAGCCATTATTTTCTACTTCCTCACACACAAGGAGCATTCCATTTATTTTTCCGACACCAAAGTGGATTTTTTCCTCCCAATAAGAAGTTCAGAAGTGCTCTCATGTTTACCAAAACAGACTGGGACATTTTTGACATTAGATACTGTTTTATTGCATATATATAGGCTACTTGGAAATAGAGAAAAATCAACTATTGGTGTTTCTTTTAGGATTTATACATGCAATCAATAATCTTGTAATTATGTGCTGGCAAAATTCAAAAGTATCAGTGAAAGGGATGGAAAAGGGCGGATACCACATCAATAAGATAAAAGCTAGGCACAATAGTTTGTTAAACATTTAAAAGGACTTTTTTTTCTTTCTTTTTTTTGCAGAGCTCCAGCGCGCCCTGCAGAAGAAGCCCAAAAGAACATGCATCGTCAAAATGGTGGGCACGAGAAACCTGTGGAAGAACATCGTGGTGCTCTGTGTAAACTCGTAAGTACTGTATTCCCCTTCGGCTCCAGCCGCTGTAGCTCCGGTGTGTGTTTGGCGAAGCGGTGAAAGCCAGACGCCATTTTGTGTTAACCTGAGGATTTTACAGCAATGATCAGCTCCCATCACCGCTCCTCCTTTTCCCTCCACACACACGCACACACACACACACACACACACACTGCACTCTTTTTTTTACATCTCCGCAGGGATCAGTCCATTTCTGTCCGTCTCAATCCGTGCTCGGCTAGTGTCCGCGACGCTCTGTTCGCCATCAATATTGCATGAGGTCTGTCCTTATGAAACATTAGAAGTCCACGAGACAGGGAGTGCAGGATTTGTGGATGGAAGAATACTTAGCCCTGTTTTATATTGCATGGGAGAGGAGCTGGGGTAACGTTTTAGACTCTTGCAGGTGATGAGAAGGGAGGACGGTGAAGGGATGTGTGGGATAAAGCTTTTTATTGTATTTGGGTTGTGTGGCATTTTTTATTTTTAGGAAGGAACTGATAGAGCGTAAAAGATAAATCTCAAATATATCAATATACGTTTCCAAGCTTCCAAGACGCATGGCCACCAGACCTGTACTTTTAATAAGCTATTTTGTAAACTGTAAAACAATAAATATAATATATGAAGTTTTAAGGACATTATTTAAAGCTGGCTATCCTTTTTTAATGTTTATAATCTACAAAAAAATGCATCCTTTCATTTAGTTTTCAAATGGACAAAATAGCAGGAGGTTAGACTGTAATAAATGGTTGAATGATTAAAGAAAAATTATTATTATTTATTTATTTTTATTCAGAAAAATGGGGCCATAGTGTTGTACTGTATATACTGTATTTCAGATCAATGGCTGTAAAGGCAACCAGCACCTCAACACATCGCAATCAGATTTTTTTTATCCCACAAACTAGGAATTAGGTGCAAACAAGTCATAAAAGTAAAAAAACAGATATAAAGCAAGCCCTGACGATCCAAGATGGCGCCCTGTTCAAATGAATGGCTTGAGCTCAGTAGCGCATGGGACTTCACGGGGACCGAAAGATTAGCGGAACTCGCCTTTATTTGGGAATCGTCTGGTCCTGCCGGTTCTGCGCAGTGGACGAGCTCCCATGATGCGTTGCTCCAAATACGCGTGTGTGGCTCTCATGCACGTGCACAGAGGGGCTCTGACCAATCAGAGCTGCTCATCAGAGCAGTGGCGGAGCGGAGCCGGAGCGGAGCCAGAGCAGGAAGAAAAACAGCAGAGTTTGTGGCAGTAAAGAAAACCGATGAAGAAAAAAAGTTCAGGATGACAAGGGTCACTCAATCCCCATAAAATACAATCTTTATGAAAGCTGTAGGTTCTCTGTCAGCTGAGGTCGAGCTGTTTTAGTTTATATTGAGTTCAGTGAATTTAGTCTGCAGTACCACGGGTGCCCCCTGTGCCCTTGGGTGGGACAGCTATAAACTAGTGAAACCCTATCCAGTTATCATTATAGATCCTCCATCAACCACATCACTCCACTGGCTCCCCATCACTCACCGCATCAAATACAAAATCCTGCTCCTCACATTCAAAGCCATCCACGACCTTGCTCCTCCATACCTGACTGACCTCCTCCAGATCTCCACACCTGCCCGCTCCCTCCGCTCCTCCTCCTCTCTCCAGCTCCTGGTCCCTCCTGCCTGCCTCGTCACCATGGGGAGTAGAGCCTTCAGTCGCTCTGCTCCCCAGCTCTGGAACACCTCCGTAACACCGACACATTCTTCAAATCCACCCTCAAAACTCATCTGTTTAGACACGCCTACTCACTAACATAACCACACTCTCCTCTGTCCATGATGCTTTTAACTTTGTATTTTAACTGTTTTTAAAATGCACGTTTTTCTTGTATGTAAGGCGACCTTGAGTGTCAAGAAAAGGCGCCTAAGAAATAAAATGTATTATTATTAATATTATGATATAAAGTCATGCATAGAAAATCTTCATGAAATTTCTACTTTGCACAAATTTACACACAATAGACATATACAACACATGGTCACAGGCTTGATTGTGACATCCAGTGACGTTAAAACATCACTGGGTGTCCTGAGAGTGGCGGCCTTCAAGGTGGTAATGTGTTTCAAAACTGGACAGCGCACACAGAGAAGGCTAACTTCCAGAAAGCACTTTTTTTCCCCTCTTTGCTGAAACATGCATTGTTTTATGTCTAATCATTTATTCATGTCTTGTAGATTGACCGGGTACGGGATCCACCACTGCTTCGCCCGCAGCATGATGGACCCCGAGGCCTTGGAGACCACCATGTTTCACAACTTCTATGCAGACTACTACACTATGGCGGGCATCGCTGTGGCCTCCTGCATGGCGCTGTGTCCGGCCGTGGGTCTCATGGGCCGGAGAGGAGGTCTGCTCATGTTTATGATCATCACGGCTTTGGCTTCTCTGCTCCAGCTGGGCCTGCTTAACTGTGAGTACACTCTATATGCGCCGTTTTAGCTTTAGCCGCTAGTACATCACAATGAAAGCCACCACCATTGCTTGATAGATTGCATTAGCAGGGGAGAATGGGGCACTTAGACGCTATAACACCAGCAAGTGGCTTTGTTACAGGCTTTTAACTGTAGCATTAACTAAATGACATCAGTTTGTTTGGGAACGTGTAATAGGAACAGTGAGATAGATGGGAAAATCAATATCAACTCAAATTCCTTACTTTATCTTAATGCTATAGTGCTACAGCTAAAGGTGCGCAAGAAACGTATGCGCAGTAGCAAGTGAGTTTTACGTATTGACAAAATGGGTGTTTTATGAAATTGGTTAAAATTCAAATATACATGACTTTTGTTTTCTGTTTTTGTCGAACATTGCCACAGAGAGTTGTGCTGTTTTGTCCATGCAAATTTTAGTTCTACAGTGGGAAATATAAATCTATCTAAGTGAATCAGCAAGATATCACAGGTTCAAAAAATAAAACTGCAGAAGAAAGTGAGTTAAAACCCAGGGGTGGCTGTGGTCAGAGGAAAAGAGGAGAAATGACCTTTTGTGTTTTTGCATTCAGGAATTGCACTGAAAGTAGCTTTGTGTGTATATGAGTAAGAAACTATAGCATTGTCTAAAGTTGTGAAAAGTGGATGGAAGTTAGATAAATAAACATTAAGTAGAAAATGTTTTAATAAACCTGATCAATGGAGACATGACTGCCACCCAGAGGTAGAAGTACGGAATAGCACTCTACTCTTTTTACATTCTGGTCCAACATGGAGTAGTCTAGTGTGGTAGACATGACATAAGGACATGAGACACAAACAAATAGCAGTTCATGGAGGAGTCGTACAAGGAGTATTATTACAGGAAGGAATCTAAAAGTAAACAGTGAGTACTGGTATTCAAATTGGAAACTCAACCCAATTGGAAACATCATATCGGAATCACATTATATTATCTTATTCCTGATGGATTGGCAAGCTCTCTCCCCATTGGTCTAAATGTTCTTACTTTTTAATGAAGGTCCAATACCGATAAAATCTCAAAAATCAATAAACTACCAGAAATTAAATTATTTCCTTGAAAAATGTTAACAAAATGCTGAATTCTAACGGTCATAGTCAAAATGCAGTACCTGAGTTGCTCTCTGTAAATGAATGGCAGTGTAAGGAGATAGTGCTCTGAGCTAATTGTGTGGTCGGACATGCTTACAAACAGTTCTTGAGTCAATGTGGGCCAAAAGTCACTGTACACAGCCCTGAGTTTACTCAATAACAAATAAATGTCACTGAAAGTTTAACTCGGCCCTGCTGTAGCGCCGCTTTCTGCCCCACTTTTGTCCAGCTTGTCTTAGTCATGGAAAAACAGCCATTTGCATTTATGCTGAGTGTGTGATACTGGGGTTATTGTGGAAATAGAGATATGAGAGTTTGTGTTTGTGTCTGATAAAATGTTCCTTTTTCTGTATCTACACAGTGGTCGGGAAATACAGCGGTCATCTGAACATAGGTAAGAACTACTTTTCTATATTTGAGTTTTGGAAATGGGTGTCATCACAGTAAAGTGTCAATTAAAGTATCTGGACTTTAATATGTTATAACCAATAAATAATAAAAACTAGAATTACTACCATAGATTTGAAAAAAAAATGCGAACACAGACATATCAAAGAGATAGTTTGAATGAAATCTAAAGAAAATATCGACAAATACATTTTTGGCGTATTGTTAAAAGACATGATCAGCCTCTGATTGGATCATTCTACTGTGACGGCAGTTACATAGATCGGCAAATCTCCCTCTTCAAACATATTAACACAACATCAGTAAATCGCTTAAGTAATGAGAAGTAAAAACTAAAATACTAATTTAAATGACCCTTGAAAAATGTGTAAGGGTTTCCATCATTTTCCATCAGAAAACTGTTCTTTTTTATCAACTACTAAAGGACAGAGGAGGTGTTTGGCTAAATGAAAAACATAATATATCTTCTGATTATTATAATTGAATTGTTGGCCTTTTGTCTCACTTTTCTAACCTTTAGTACCGTATTGTGTTTTAGCACGCTTGAGTTTAGGAAAGATTTGACTGGGTCTGCAGTATTTCATTTGGCCCCACAAATCTTGCGGAGGCCGAGATATAATTACGGTTAGCTTTTACTTATTTGTCTCCTTTGTGTTAAACGGGGCGCGTCTCTTTGAGATTGAGCTGAGGATTTCACAACTGGCCTGTTTCCAATGTTTATCAGACTCTTTATTCTCCTCTTACTAATCCCAGTGTGGGAAGAGCGGCCGCTATCACATTAGTGATCATTTTTATCAAGTCAGACCAAGAGAGAAAGTGGGTTCTAACAAAGCACTAGTGGCATTAATCTTGCAGATCCAGCCATATTTGAGGAAGTCGAATCTCAATATAATTAGTCAACGGAAGCCACAAGATTCATTGCTGACCTGTCCCCGCTTTAGTCACGATGCTTAAACCCGACGACACCAAATTAAATTCAATCAAATGTGTTTGGAATTTAGCCAGTGAAATGTACATAAATAAGTATTATTAGTAGGATTCAGATTCAGAGCTCTTTCTATTCTAAGTAACAGGAACTCACTAGCTTGGAATTTTCTTTAGTAAATGCTGCAGACAAGTAAAATAGATACGGAAGCATGTATAAAAAAAGCAATTCTAACATATGAACACACACAATAGACATTTAACAGTGCAGATTATCGATACGTGATCAGCGGTATGATAATATAATGTGACATATAAAGTGTAAATAGTTATGATTAAGATCGGAAACAAAAACTTTCAACACGTCGGACCATGTTGAAGATGAAACTATGACGATATTGTGACTGTAACATTGTTTTTGTTAGCAGGATTTATGCTTTGAAGGTTAGATTACCAATGGAACAATACAGTGTGATCTCTATAGAGTCATTTTGGAAGAAAGTGTTCAACAAGTCTTACATTGGTCATCAGCAATATGTAATACTTATTGAATACTTTCTTCCAAAATGACTATAGAGATCATATTGTGTTGTTTGTTGTTGGGCTGCGCAATTGTGGAAAAATATCTAATAATTCTGAACAACATAACAATTGCATGGGATTTGCTGTTTCCTGTATGTTTAAAAAGTAAAATTTTGTTCAGAGTAAAAATATTGACTTAAAGAAATAAATTTGAAAAAGAATATAACCTAAAAACAACAATCTATAATACCTTTTTTCTCAAAGAAAGTAAAATTACTTGAATTAAGTACTGTTTTTAATTATTTTATTTTATTCTGCCCAGCAACAGGAAAAAATATACCTTTTCCTTCGACAAATATAAAAAATGTACTCAAACCAAAAAAATATTTCTAAAATTGAAGTGATTTTTTGTGTTTTGCAAATACTTATTATTGCAGTGTTTTTGATTTAACAAGAAAAAATGCTATGTTTGATGAATTCTGCAGCATTATTCAAATTCTCCAACAGAATCAAGAGCATAAGATCCCAAAAAATATATATAAACAAATAATGGAACAGCTGAAATACTTGTACGTTTGACAATAGTAGTACAACTTAATGATTTATCAATGTACTATATTATGTTCTGTCTGCAGAAAACTCAGATACGATAAACAGGAACTTCTCCATTGCCTTCTCCATCATCGGCATGTTCTCCTCCCACGCCGTCAGCAACCTGAGCATCTTCTTCTGCGCTGAGATCACCCCCACAGTCATCAGGTATCAGGCTCCTGCTGGGTCACGGGGAAACATGGATTTACACCTCCTTCAACTTCACTGGAAACACTCTGCTCTTCGATCATATCCGCAGCCAATGCCACAGCAGACATCAGCAAATGTCTCTGTCAAAATATGTTAAGCTAACCAACGTGGAAAGAAAATATATCAAGATTAAGAATAAAATATCCTTTATTTGTCCCACGGAGGAGAAATGTCAGTGTTGCATCAGCGGTTACAGAACAGCAGGAATGAGGAGCAGACAGCAGACAAGATAAATGAACATTAAGTCTATTCTAAAATAAAATAAAATAACTTACTTTAGCATATAATGAAGCTAATCTAAAATTTCCAACTTTAGGATTAGATTAAGAGAGATCCCACAGTGGGGAAATTTCAGTGTTGCATCACAAGTTATAGAACAGTAGGAAAGAGAAGCACACGGCACAAGTAAAGTGAACAATAGCTATACTAATAAGAATACAACAAAATCTCGCATCAGTAAAAAAAATTAAGAAGCAAGAATTAAAGATATAGGAGGGTTTTCTTCTTCCTGGTGGATCATCAAGACTATTGGTCCTCCCAATTGTCAATCATTATGGTCATACATGCTCGTCAAATAAGACCAGAGTTTTGTTCAAAAAGTGGAAAGGGCGGTTCTTTCTTAAAATTTGGGAAAATCCTCCTGTATACCATTAAGTACAAAATCTCTGACCCTAGATAAAAAGTCTACATCTTTAGCATAATAAAGAAGCACCTATATACTGTATATTAAGTCAGGTTAAAGTAGCACAGCTAAGCAATGCTGCGACAGGCCGAAGAAGTGTGGGACTAGTTTTCTGTGGCAACACCTGGTGAAAATGCTAATGCAAATATTGCTGCCACTCCTGCGACTACGTAGCGCAGATTTGAATAGAAACGCACATTTTATCATGACACAAATACATTGGAGAAAGTGATCAAATTGATGAGTTATAATGATTGATGAATCCGCCTTAAGGGACTTGATGGTCCATTCATTCAATTCAATTCAGTTTATTCTTGTTTAGCGCTAAATCACAACAGTAGTTATCTCGGAAGACTTTACACAACCACTGAAATTGCCAACACAGATCAGAGAATCAAAACAGTTCAAACACAAGAAAAAATAAACAGAAAACACATTGGTATTGCTCCAAAAGAGGCAGATACCCAATGTCCATTAGTGACATTAAACATTTTCCATGCAGATATTTCAAGAAACTAAAACAAATGAGCCAATTGCAAGCATTACAATTTGCACATGTTATACCCTCACATAACACATGAAACTAGTGAAAGACCAAACCCATTATAACACAACATTCTTCTACACACAGTTAAGCAGCTCTACCTCTTGTTAAACAAATGGTCAGAAATCATTCATGAACATTGCCGGCCTGCTCTGTGCACAAAAGCATGTTTAAAGGAGCCTCCCCCCCAGGGAGCGTATGACAAAGCATTGTAGAGGTTTCTTATCGGGCGTTATGTAAGAATTGGCTGTGTGTATGCTGCCATCTGGTGGTGACAGAAAGCAAGGGCTGCCAAGACTGCATAAAAAGGGAGTGCCTTTGTTGATACTGCAGCACTCCCTGGTGCTTTGTGATAAAATGACACAGATATATGGCAAGGAGCATGAAATTGAGTGTGTCCTAATGGCTTCAAGATGCTGTATAGTGATGCAGTATAATTACATTCATTTTGCCTTTAATTAAACTGAATGATGATAAGCCAGACATGTGTGATTTACTGCTGGCTATAATAGTTGTTTATATCCCCAGGCTGACAGCGGTTTCTTGTGTTTTTTTCTCTCAGGGGGGGTGGTCTTGGCTTGGTGCTGGCCAGCGCTGGCTTTGGCATGCTCACCGCCCCCATCATGGAGCTGCACAACCAAAAGGGCTACTTCCTCCATCACATCATCTTCGCCTGCTGCACCCTCATCTGCATCATCTGCATCCTGCTGCTGCCAGAGACTCGCTACCAGCCCCTCCCAGAGACGCTGGCGGACGGAGAGAGCTACACCAGGCAGCCTCTCCTCCCACGCAAACCCGGAGAACAGCGCCTCCTGCTGGGCCAGTCGGAGAGCAGCAGGGACTACACCCGGGTGGGAGTGGGGGATACTCCTTTGCATGAAGCCGCCGCCACCGCCGTCTCCACCATGGACTCCACGGCGTCGTCTGCCGTGGATCTGACCGCGGACGTGCCTGTGTTCCTGGAGGTGCACCCCAGTAGGCTCGCAAAAAACCCCAACGGGCACTCGCTTGCACCCCTATCCACGCCAATCTCCATGGGCAAAGACGTGGTCATACATGCCAGTAAAGAACACTTATTGTCTTCCACTCCGCTGCACAAAGCCTCTCGCGTTACAGACCCTCTTTTGACCAGTGCGGAGGAGCCCCCCGCTATAGTCTTGCATTCCCTGGAGAGGCAAGCAAACACTGATGCTAGCAAAGTGAATGAAACTAGCTTTTTTCCGAGCGAGGAACCGGAAGAACCTCAGCCTTCCGTCTCGCAAGAATCCTCCTCCTCGTCCCCGGTGCCTCCTGGTTCACTGATTAGCACCACACCCATCATCGAACCCCCGCCCACTTCTACACTGGAGTCCCCTGAACAGCCTCACAATGGCCAAATTGCACTGAAATCTGAAGCTGCACCGACAGACGAGACCGCGCCCGCCACTTTGCAGAGCGCTCCCGTTCCTACTATGCACGACGACGCTCCCCCGACAGACTCTGAGAACATAAACGACGTTACAGCCGACATTCCACAAATCCATTTAGAAATAGTAGACCAACCCTCAACTGGGGAGCCCCCTTTAGTAATTTCCCAAGAGGAAGACCCCAGCTCCTCTTGCATTGATGATGTAATTTCCTCCAAAGTGTCCCATTCACCTCTTCCTCCACCTCCTCCTCCCTCTCCTCCACCTCCTCCTCCTCCTTCCTCAGACTCTTGCACTCCCCCGGTCTCACATCCTGGCCCCGTCCTCCCTGTTACAGACATTGTGAACTCTACCCCTGCGCTAGAAACAGCAACAACAACAGCTTCCAATGCTACGGACATTGTTCAGGCTGATCCTGACTCAGCCGCTTCCTTAGATCCTCCCCTCCCAGATTCCACACAAGAGAATCCTTCTTATTTTGAAATGGATTGCACCGTGTCCTCCCCCATAGACTCTGGAGTGCTTTCAATACGGGACAGTGCCAGCACAGAGGGCAGCATTGTAGCCGGCTTGTCGACTTCTTGATCAAGTGTCGACGGCCTACAATGAATGCTTTGTGTTTTGGGAACTTCTTTGGGGAGTGCGAACCGTGAGAAACAAAACAACAACAACAACAAAAAAGCAAAGGGGAGCATATAAAAAAACTGTCTGGCACTTATATACATAAGACTGTTTCCATTGGGAGTTGTGTGTGGAAATCTGCCGTGTGATTCTTTCTGTGCTCATTCCTGCAGCCAATGAATGACCATGGTTTTATCAAATGAATTCTTTGAAAACTAGGCAAGTGTTGGTGTGTATTGTACTTTGATGTTTTGCCTGCTCATTGTAACCATCAGAGAAGTTAGGATCCTATTTACAGAATGGGTGGAATATCAGAACAAGCCATAATGATATGAAGAGAATTGACATATTTGGTATGGTATTCAATAACTGAGAGAAGTCTTAAATTTCATCCTAAGTGTTGGTGCTAGCTGGTGCTACTGACTGACGTGCGAGATCGAGACTCATGGTTCTGCTTTAGTGAACGTGGACGCCTCTGTGTTTAATTCATGATTCTAAAATAGCTCCTATAGCTCTCCCGACTCCAGTCTTCCTTCTTGTGTAAATATATTGTCACACATGAAGCACAATACTTACCGACACTCGTTGTTTTATGAATTAGACCTTTTTACCGAAGACCGAATGAGCGTTTTTGGACGTGTGGAAGTGAGAGTGCCAGAGGCTGGTTGTTTTATTTTTGTGAAAAGTCATTGGAACTCACCAGCCTTTAATCGCTACTTTGATGAAAGGTGATATTTGTCATTTAAAACTCTTCAATAGCCACAATCATGTGTGTGACTGGGACTGGGAGACGGCCTACATACAGAACTCAAGTCAGCGGTATATTAACTTATGTTTTGTGTATATTGCCTTACCTTCTGAATGTGTGAGTATTTCTAACAGTACAAAGGTAAACAATCAAATTGATTTACTTCATGCAATGCCAAAAAAGACTCTGCTGACCAAAATTGTAAATGTAGAAATAGTGCCAAAAAATCAGTTGGATATAAAAAGTAAGGAATGAGATTCAGTATTTTTATTCGAAATTGTTTTTTCCCCTTGCCTGAGCACTGCATCGGCATC
The DNA here is from genome assembly GCA_964034765.1 of Knipowitschia caucasica. Taxonomy (NCBI): domain Eukaryota; kingdom Metazoa; phylum Chordata; class Actinopteri; order Gobiiformes; family Gobiidae; genus Knipowitschia; species Knipowitschia caucasica. The sequence goes on from OZ035836.1 coordinate 10,742,635, forward strand.
AACAGACCATGGAAGGGCCTTGAAAGCCTCTCCAAGCTTAGTAAATGTTTTTATATGTGCGTTTGTTGACACCATGAACTTGCCATCAGTTATGTTTAAATATATTTTCAGTATTTTAAAGCTCAGTATTTGTCACGGCCTATCCATATTCCACCATTTTGTTTTATGTTTGTCTTGCATTGGGGTCAAAATCATGAACGTAAGTGAGAGTGTCAGCCATACAATTTTGACAAGATGTGTTGTAAACATTGCAAATGATCTGTGTCTTCAATCGTAGAATATCAAAGCAATGATTGAGATTGCATAAGGAAGGCCTGTAATATTTGCCAATGAATCTTTTGGTACATACTTTGTGTCATGAAGGTCTCGCCATGCAGTGAGAAACTACTGTTTACAGAACTTCTCATATAATAACACCAGTGTACTGTACTTTTAAAGAGCCAATAATTGTCTTGTCATTTCAGATGTAATAGAACTTCTCATAGTTCGTTGCAAGTCTTTTAATCCAGGAATAGATATTTTTAGCATTTTTGTTTCGTAAAGTATGCAGCAGGTACGTCACCAAGTTACTACTTTTTGCTCCAGTCAGATGTGCACTGACTTTATAACAAAACCTTTCCTAAAAACTAATCCTTTGAATCAACAAACTTCCTTTTCCAAACACATGTGTATGATCTGCGTACATGGATCTGGTGGAATATAATGACCGCTGCTGATGGGAGAAGTGTGAGAAAATAAACTGGTCGAGGCTGTAATTAAATATATTGATACGTTTAGTTGGCTGATTATTCTTTGATTAATCGATTGGTTGTTTAGATCCTGAAAGGTCACCAACTATGGAATTTTTTAATCATGTGACCAAAACAAAGCTCAGTGACGCCCCTGCCCTGGAGAATATATTCATAGAGATGACTTGTCACTTGATTCGATTGTCCAATAAGAAATAATTATCACACATTATCATTTAATTCTGCATTCAAGAATTATGAAAGTCATAAAACCTCTTCTCTGTTTGTGTCCCTATCAGGTTCTCAAAAAATGCTTAATCTATAACTGAATTAGTAGATCAATATATGGTCACAGTAAAACACCAGTGTAGGCAAGGCGGGTTAAGTGTCTTGCCCAAGGACACATAGCAGCATTCACAAATAGGAGCTGGTTTCACACCTGCCAACATGTGGGTTAATTAACCGATCAAAATGTATTTCTATAGCACAGTTTATACAGAATGCCACTCTAAAGTGCTTCACATTGACAGCATTTAAAATAAACTAAAACACACTGTAAAAACACATACAAATGGCCAAAAAAAACCCAAAAACAGTATTGAGCACACCTGATAAAAATAATCGTTTTCAGCCTTGACTTGATTATAGCTAGGGTAGGGGCCTGTCTCACAACTTCAGGAAGATTGTTTCAGATTTTAGGTCTGGATAGGTCTGGAATGTTCCCCTCCCCATGTCTAGCCCCAGCAGAAGGCCAGTCCCGGTGCTCTTCAAAGTTTGAGTCTAATCTAACTGCTCAACCAATGATGTTTATGACAGAAGCAGGATTCAAACCGCTAACCTTTACCAACCGAGCTAGTTGTGCCTCGACAAACTATTTCACCAATCGATTAGTTGCGATTAACTGATTGACTTGTTCCAGCCCCTACTGTGGTCATCATATTCTGTCTTGATCCGTGTATAAGTATACGCTGCTACGCCTCAAGCACAATGCCCTGAGATGATGTGACATTAAAGTGTGTCTGGACAGCAAAAAAACAAAAAAAGGGAACTGAAATCATGTTTTAAAATATTTAGGAGTTGAATTCGTATTTATTTTAAACGACTTCAAGAACAGGGTTTTTTGACACTGGATTTTTTTCTTCCTTTTTCTCTTTTTTTAAGATTCTTGCTGCAGTGGTCAGTTGCTCTTGCATTTGTCCAATGTGCTGTCTTGTCTGTGGGTGTTTTCCATCCGTCTCAAAGTGCAAACTCACCGATAACATCCTCCAATCGTCAGTAAAAGCAGGTGTTGAAGACGGTGACAGCACAAAGACAATCAGCTTCCATGTCTGCAGCGCGAGGGGAGGGCTGGACATGTTACCGTGTTTTTAGTAAAGCATGTGGTTTCAATTCTATTCTAAATGTTAAAAAGAAATGTTGACACCAGCGAGCGTTGACGAGCTCCTCTGAACTGCAGGGGCTGAAGTTTCTTTTGGGAACGCGTGTAGAGCTGTTTTGTTAAGGGCTTGTGCGTCTGATGTGAACTGTTTTGGGGACCCCCAGTGCACACATTTCAGGTTCTCTTCTTTTTACCCGTACGACTCTCCACTGAAGACTTGAATGAATGTACAAAGAAATCATTGATTGTACCATTTATAATTCCAGAGTGATTGGTTTCATGTTTTTATGTTGTTATAACATGTATAATGCACTTGTATATAAGCCATACATGTTGTTGAAATAAAAAAAAAACACTATTTATTGATCAACTATGAGGTCTGCATGGTATTATTTTTATATAAAACTGAATATATTGAATTAATTTTGCTAATCAAAAAGCAATTAATTATGATTCAACACATTGCCACTTTGTAGTCTACAATAAGACAATAAAAATATACAAAATAGTCGATTAACTAAGTAATAATAATTCACATATCAGTCTGTAAAGAAGTATACCCTGGCTAATTAAATATAACAAGGAATATGTGTGCTTATGTTGTGCAGTTGGAAATGATTGAAGCACACACAGTGGGTATTCCCAGGAAAAAAGAAGCCCTCAAACAAGATAAAGAACGATTACTATTCAGTGAAAAATAAAATCTAATCTTTAGGCTATAAAAATCTTTAGCTGAAGTAAAAAGCTATAATTACAATATAAATAACATTATTTACGTACCCTAAAAAGCACTTTACACTGAAAGCAATATTGTCTGTGGGGTTTCAGACTAATATTTTACGATGATCAGGTTTAAAGCAACATAAAATAAGTTTTGTATGGAAACTATTCATATTGATGTTTTATTTTATTATCCAGATACACAATAACACATTTGAAACCTTGTCACGGTCCCTTTGTTTGTTTATGAATCTTGTTCCAACATAAATATTATTTTGTTTCTCCATTGTGAGAATTGTGTATTTACAATACTATTATTGCGCAGTACAGCACAGGTTTTTATTTGGCCTCTCCACACACCTGACTCATACACTTAGAGTTTGTTTCCATGAAAAAATATTATTTTCTTGGCCATGATCTCCCTTGCTGTGGAATAGCACTAATCCATCCACCTGTGTCTGTATATATAATAATATTTTACAGTCAATGGCATATTTAGTGGCTATTGTGTATAATAATTTGCAGTTGCCATATGTAACAAAAACACATATGATTCATTATATTCAGTATATAGTTATTGGACTGTTTTCAGACTGGACCCACACCCATTTCTTTCTCCAAACTCCAGCGCATGAGGAGACAGGACCAGACAAGTCTATTTGGTCAGCACTATTCACGCACAACCAGGGCTTACGAGTGCATTAATTTACCTTGACATCCTGCGCAATTGGCTAAAATACGCAGACGAACCCGCAAAGAAAAAAAAGGTATCTGTCTGTGTTATTTGTTATCCGCGGGATGGGTGAGCTCATGCCGAGGGGGGAGGTGGGGGTGGATTGGGTGAACTCAGCGGAGGTGATGAGACTGCATGATTCCGTGGACCACTGCATCAAACCGGAGCTCAGCCATTGGCCAGAGTCAGCGCTGATGGATGCAGGGGATGCTGCCGTGTACGTCACAGGGACCACGCATCGCCACATCCACAGCAAGACGCTCACAACATTGCAGAGCACGTTCTATAACACCGCGACACCCTGACGACAAAAAGGAACTCACTTCACCTTCACCACCATGAGGGAAATCGTGCACATCCAAGCTGGACAATGCGGGAATCAGATTGGGGCGAAGGTAACATTGGAATGACTAAAAATATACGTGGAGTTAATGAGAAATGCGTTGGATTAACCTCTTGCGCATGTATAATTTTTTGCTATTTTTTATGAATAAACTTTAGCCATGAGGTCTTGGGTGGGGCTCTTTCTGCTGACCTTTTTTTTTTTTGGTGCATAAAAGAATAAACATTCACAGTTCATGTATAATCTTTTATGCTTGTGATATTATATGCATAACAAATTGGAATGTTTTAACTGGATATTTGTCTTTTCGTTTTAGTTCTGGGAGGTGATAAGTGACGAACATGGCATAGACCCCACTGGGAGCTACCAAGGTGACAGTGACTTGCAACTGGAGAGGATCAACGTGTACTATAATGAAGCTTCCGGTATGTCGTTTTAACTTTATTTATTCATAAACATTGCATCCATGGCTGATCATCTCCTTTGCATGAGCTGAACTCCTCCATGTTTCATTAGGCTGCACTTTAAAGAGACATTCGGGGATATAGCATTACAAAACATATAGCATTGTGTTCATAATAATGATTAAAACAGCTGAATTCTGAAACCAGCAACAATTGATATACCCTGACTCTATATTTAGCCAAAAGTGGATTTTTGTTTAATTTTTTATACGTGAATGAATGATTAAGGCATGACATTTATAACTCATCAATATGTATGACCTGGAGTCCGTTGCGGGGAGAGGGGAAAGGTGAAACAGATTCAATCACAATTTGAAGTTCAAATTATAACTCAGTCGTGCATGAACCAATCCATATAAATCTGTGGCTAACATCAAAGAGACACTATTATAAACAGATGCTTTTGCTTTATTTGCTTCTTTTAAAGCTGGGGGACCTAAATACAAAAAAACACAAAAATGACTTATATATATTATTATTATTTTTTCTTTTTTTTTTTGTTTATGAAAAAACATAGTCACTAGTTCCTTGCTCTTATAGAGAATTTGGTTCTATCATTTGTTTATGTTGTTGCTTATTCCTGCCCCCCCCCAATAAGGACCCTTGCTCAGCCAATCAGCTTTCAACCCAAGGAGCCCTGTAAGTCAAAAAGTGACTTACAGGGCTCCTTCTTATATAGTCTACTAAACACAACTATGTTTTTTTCAAATACATGTTTAAATAAGACACCACAATGCAGGGCTAATTTGTTCACAACAGTTTACATCCACAAAACTTTCTGTTTAAAAAAAAAAAACACAAAGTGAAGTACCCCAGCTTTAAGTTCAGCCCAGGCCTTGTCATTGGCCGATGGGAGAAAAGAGGCTAATGAAGTGAGATGGTAATTGCTTTGTATCTGTCTCCTCTTGTGTGTGTGTCCACAGGGAGCACAGGTATCTGCAGTCTCAGCCTCCTTCACCACCAGCACCACACCATCAGCGCTGTCTGACTAGAATGACCTGGCATGTTGAAGGTTATAGTAAAAAAAAAAAAATAGCATCTTGAATTACGCCAGGCAGTGCAGAGAGAAAAGGGATCAGCTCTGAAAGTGTGCGAATGGCTCTGCTGTGTGCAAACGGGCATGTCCTGTGCCTGCAAGCCATTTCCTCTGCCATTTTCACTCGCAAAGATAGCGTCGTGTGAGGTTTGCTTTCTGATTGATATGCACATTAGAAGTCAGTATTCCCCACTCATCTGCTATTATAGGTGTTCTGGATTTTACGAGTAAAAAAATACACTTTGCATGACTTTGCAATTCTATTCAATTCAATGTATTCTTGTATAGCCCTAAATCACAACAGTATAAACTTGGCAGACTTTACAAAACCGTTGAATTCGCCAACACACATCAGAGAATCAAACCATTCAAACCCAAGAAAGGCCATAATATATAACACATAAAGCCATTGGTCCATCTGAGAACAATATTGTTTGATTAAAATGATTCCCAAATTACTCTTGCTTAAATATCAAGTTTTACTAAGCTATAGTGTTTTCCATGGCCGTGTTGCAACTTGAAACAAAAGGTGATAGCTTCTTTGTCAGACTTTTTGCCTCCTCAGCACTATTACCAGCAGGGCTAAAATAAGCTGCATGGATTTTTTGCAGAGGCGAGCTGTTGGAGATCTGGGTTAGGACCAGTATGAGGGGAGGTGCAATGACGATTTCTGCAGTGGTTTAAAAACTTTCACACAAACCACAGTTATGCAAGAGTTCTGAATCATTGGCTCAAAATAGTTGCGACTAAAACTAGGATTGAGACTATCGCTGTCCTTTTATATCCTACATTATCTGCACTACACTTGTGCACTGTATATGTAAATCTTCAGTCAGCGTAATTTTGTCTGAACATATGTGAACAAAAATAGTCGACTTCTAAATGAGTAGATGTTGCTTCGAGCCAAGACAATCCAGATAACCAAACTTATCAAAGCATCACCTGCACTTGCTAAATTTCTTCTCTCAATCTTTCTCATCTCATCTTTTTCTGTTCAAAGGCAGTAAATATGTCCCTCGTGCCATCCTGGTGGACTTGGAGCCTGGCACCATGGACTCGGTTCGCTCCGGTCCGTTTGGGCAGCTGTTCCGACCAGACAACTTTGTATTTGGTGAGTGCTTTTGCCGCATACCTCTGTCTGCAGCAGCCACCGTCAGATCCAGTTAGATTCGGCAGAGTAGGCCCACCTGAATACAATAGACGCAGGACAGACATGAAGCTGCAGTGAGTCTATGCACACACACACACACACACACACACACACACACACACACACACTCACAGCTGTGTCAGACTGAGACAGCTCCAACAGTGACTCAGCGAAATAGCAAAATACAAAGAGGGGGTGCTGCAGTGCTCATCGCTCAACAAGACGCAGCAAGAGAAAGTGCTAACGGTGATCATTAACTCTGCAAAAGGCAACCATAACACTTGCCCCTGCTTGGATTTACCAGGTTCCTTTGTACTATGTAGTTTTAAATTACTAAAGCCTAAAGCAGATGTACGCACACAGATGGCAACAGACGGTTGTATTTTAAAATAATCGTCAAGAAATGAAGAAAAGGCAGCGGCGATTGCACCTGGAACACGGTTTATCTTCGAGTCTTTCCAGACTGAACAAAATGAGACAAAAGCTTTTTATACGATTTGTATCAACCTGCATAGACAGAGACGTCATCACTTGAGATATTAAGGACGCATGTTTAAGATTTAGATACTGTAGTAACGACGTGGGTCAGAACAAATACGTACAGTTCTTCAGGTAACAATGTTTAGCAGTAATACAGAAAATATGCAGCTCAGATTCTACATCAATACATAGGGGTGACTGAGGTGCCTGTGGTTATTATGTGTTAGCTAAAAGGAGAAGTTATCTACTGTCTGATACTTATGACATCGACTAAAACAGTATTTGAAAATGTTAAAGCCTAAAGGAGCTTGCAAACTTGACTCATACTTTACCTGCTCGATTCAGAAAATGTTCCTATTCTTATAATCATCGGCATTCTGGCAAGATAAGTATTTATCTCCATAAATTAATTCAGGAGGGTAACAAACCTCAAATCTCAATAAAGTTACTGTACATCACTTTTTTTTGGTGTACGTACACAGCCTTACTGAGACACTCGTTGACAAAATCCGTGGGTGCATGTCATCCCCTCGTATAAAACCGGCAGCACTTCTGGCACATGTATATTCTTGAGAAAACTGAAATAAACCTTGTCAAGGTTCACCCCTGTGTCTTGCATTTCATGATCTCTACAACTTTAAAAAAAACATCTTGCTACTGGGGTGTCAAACTCATTTTGGTCTAGGGCCAAATTTCAAAAACATAAAGCTGGTTGGGGCCATATAATTTAAATATTTTGCATTTGACATGACTTCGAAAATTATTTTACAACAGATACAATTAAATGGTTGTTTGCCTGAGACAATAGGCTTTAAAGTTAAGTGTAACATGCAATAGTAGCCCATTACCATCAATGCAACAAGTTACTGCGATAACTGCAAAAATAATTTCAGGGGCCACTAAAAATGGTCTCGCGGGTTGGATTTTCCCTTAAGCCTGAATTTGACATGCCTGGTCTATAATATGACTCCCACTGATGTCTGCTGTCATTGTGTCCTTGGGCAAGACACTTAACCCCTCTTTGCCTAAAGCCCCCACTGAAAGATCTCAGCTCCTGTGGACTCACCACCTGCAGGAGGATCAGTGAGAGGCTGGTACTAAGTATACTGGGTGCACCCCCGACCCAAAGATGGATTAAGGGGAAGAAAATGAATGGATGGATGGATGGTCTATAATAAAACACTGTGATGATATAGACTGAAGTGACTATCTGAGCTGTATGTCCTGCAGGTCAAAGTGGAGCTGGCAACAACTGGGCAAAGGGCCACTACACTGAAGGTGCCGAGCTCGTAGACTCTGTCCTGGATGTGGTTCGTAAGGAGTCCGAGAACTGCGATTGTCTGCAGGGTTTCCAGCTCACTCATTCACTGGGAGGGGGCACCGGCTCTGGCATGGGCACCCTCCTCATCAGTAAAATCCGAGAGGAGTACCCCGATCGCATCATGAACACCTTCAGCGTCATGCCGTCCCCCAAAGTGTCCGACACCGTGGTGGAGCCCTACAACGCCACACTGTCTGTGCACCAGCTGGTCGAGAACACCGACGAAACCTTCAGCATCGACAACGAGGCCTTGTACGACATCTGCTTCCGCACTCTCAAACTGACCACCCCGACCTACGGCGACCTCAACCACCTGGTGTCCGCCACCATGAGCGGGGTCACCACCTGCTTGCGTTTCCCCGGGCAACTCAACGCCGACCTGCGCAAACTGGCCGTCAACATGGTCCCCTTCCCTCGCCTGCACTTCTTCATGCCCGGGTTCGCACCCCTGACCAGCAGGGGGAGCCAGCAGTACCGCGCCCTCTCCGTGCCCGAGCTCACGCAGCAGATGTTCGACGCCAAGAACATGATGGCAGCCTGCGACCCACGCCACGGCCGCTATCTCACCGTAGCTGCCATTTTCCGTGGGCGTATGTCCATGAAGGAAGTGGATGAGCAGATGTTGAGTGTGCAAAACAAGAACAGCAGCTACTTTGTGGAATGGATCCCCAATAACGTCAAGACAGCCGTGTGCGACATACCTCCTCGCGGTCTCAAAATGTCCGCCACGTTCATTGGCAACAGCACGGCCATTCAGGAGCTGTTTAGGCGCATTTCCGAGCAGTTCACAGCCATGTTCCGACGAAAGGCCTTCCTGCACTGGTACACCGGAGAGGGCATGGATGAGATGGAGTTCACCGAAGCAGAAAGCAACATGAACGACTTGGTGTCCGAGTACCAGCAGTACCAGGACGCCACCGCGGACGAGATGGGAGAGTACGAGGAAGACGAGATGGAGGACGAAGAGGAAGTGCGTTCCGATGTCCGCCATTGATCGCCAATGCAGCCATGTTAGGAATGTCTCTGGACAGCGCAATAATGATAACAGAAGTGATTGTATAGCCGCATTTTAAAGAAGCCTATATTAGTGTTAATTCAAGGTCAAATCAACATGGTTCAATTGTTAAACGTTAGCAACCAGTTCCAGCTTTGCCAAACTAACCTGTCTCGAATGTCTAAATGCAGTTTTGTAACATTCAGTGAACACATTCTCTCTGTCAAGTTGTGTGTCAAATAAAACAAAGCAACTTAAATATAATTGTGTGTTTTCTATCGGCTTTTTCGCGCTATTGGGAGCATGCAGAGTTCTCCAGAATATTGATGTCATATTGATGTGGTTAGAAAAATAATCTAATACAAAATAATCCACAAAGACTAAATGTATGACTCTGCCTGAAGAGACAGACACGTTCACTTCCTTTAACAAGAAAAGAGCAAGAATTTGACCCCAGTCAGTGAGAAAGGTTTGACTGATGGACTTTCCACTTTACAAGAATAGCAACTGTCTTGGAATGACTTACATAATGATAGATAAGAAAAGATGTCAAAAAGATGTTAGCCTATTTCATTGAAAACATAATTATGGAAACATATAAAGTCGCATCTGTAGAAAAAATGAAAGCCTCTAAAACACATTGCAACCCTAACCCTAAACCTTTTTGTTGGTGTGAAAGAATTACACCCATGAATCATTAAAGTCATGTCAATGATAAGGTGAATTTACGACTCCAAAAAAAGATGACCTTTGTTTATATTATCTTTGATATATTAATGATCTTTTCACAACTTAATAATAATAATAATGAAAATAATAATAATATTGCATTACTTTTGGGCGACAGTAGCTCAGTTGGTAGAGCATCAGCCTTTGGGCCTGGGGGTTGTAGGTTCAAATCCACCACGAGAGCTACTGTGAGATTTCTTAAAACTTTAAAGCAACTTTTGTTAAAGTTAAACTCATCATTCTATCAATGTGCAGAAGCCAGTACTTTTCCCTTGTTTTGTCTATCTGAAGGCCAAGCTACATGGGACCGTGGCAGCTGCTGATTGGAGGTCTCCATGCCTCCGCTCTGTATAATACACTTGCATTCTGTTGTATCTGTGATCGTGTGCTTTGTTCGTGCTGTCTCTACCATCGACAATAAAACATGTCTTCTGTCTGAATTTAAGACGCGATCCCAGACTATGTCATCTTCTTCACTACTTCATGACTCCCACTGATGTCTACTGTCGTTGTGTCCTTGGGCAAGACACTTAAACCCACTTTGCCTGAAGCCCCCGCTGGCCCCCATGAAGCCCCCATACAAATATGTATGATTTATCTTCAGTACATGAAGATGGTGTGTAGATACATGTATTTTTCCCCACAATGTTTTCTTATCAACATAGTTTCTTTGGGTAAAAACAACATTTACTACAAAAGATAGGTTCCCCACCTTCTACTTTGTGGCAGCATGAAACATTCCTATGTCTGATAACATGAATAGACTCTGAGAGAGTAGGGTTATAGACACTTGACAACAATAACTGTGCAGTAAATGTGCTTCACATGTGGACACACCCTTGAACGGCTGTCAAGAAAAGAATTTTCCATCTGTCACCCAGAACACATCATTCTGCTCCTCATAGGGAGTTTAACCGACCAAGAAGGGCCCTGGATCAATTTTCTCTGTATTAAATGTATTAATGTGCACTTACTGCATTAATACATATATATTCTTCAGCTTCCTTACCATTGGTTCTGTTAATATTGTCAACTCACGCTAAGGGGTCTGTTTTTTTACATTGATATGGCCATGTAGACATTCATGCTTTACTAATTCATTAAAATCTGGAAAGACTTATGACAATGGATATACTAGTGTTTGTTGTGTTACATGAAAAATATTGATTATATAGTTAGACCGTGGCAGAATATTTTGCATGATTGCAGGATTGAACTGAGATAAGGTTGTTGAGGAAGCTGAGCCGATGACATGATTAGTGACTCTTCCACTGATGAGCTGGTGATGGGGAGGAGACGGGTTGCTGCACTGACATCAGCTGAATGTAGGAATCCCGGAGTGGTATTGCAAGTATGTCAGCGCACATGCTTATGGACGTTTATGAGCCGGGACCCGCCCAAACTGGAAATTAGTCTTCTGGTCTGTATTTTCACTCTAGTTCTCATATTATAGACAAGGCATGTCATTGATAAATTAAAGCTATTGGTTTTTTTTCAAAATGGAGTCTCCCTGATCATACAAAACATGTACAATAGTCCCCCATAACACCCTCGCTGACCCCTCTCTCTCTGGGGCCAGGACTGGCTTTCATGAGTTATAATTGCTCTAAAATGATAGGTAATACTAAACCCAATAATAGACGGAATAATAACGAATGAAAAATAATACGTTTAATGGCACACCATCGTAGGTTAGTAGGTCATGGAACAGAGCCAAAAGCCTTCAGGCACACAAATCTCTTCCTTTTGATCTTCACACTTCAGACAGTTGTAAGCTCCAGTTGTTTTTCCTCTGTGACCTACGTTTAAGACAATATATACAAATACAATATCATCTTTTGTCTTTGTCAATTTTTCATTTCAAGTAAATACTGTGATAATGTTAATTCTATAATTTAAATAAACACAATTAATTAAAAAAAACCTTAGATTTCAAAACCCAGTCAGATTTTCTTCACTCTTAACTCGTAAAGGTAGTCCCATATCATATACAAAACAATTCTACCTGTTATTTGCAAATATTCAAGCACAATTATTAATAGAAAAAAATATTTTACAACAGAGTGCAGCAACAAAACAAAACACAGAATACTAAAATTAGTTTTTTGGTATTTTTTTTGGTGATATCTATAATCATTTGTGCAAACAGCTCTTCATGGTGCTTCTTTAGTTATAACGTTTTCAGCACTGAGAAAAAAATATACATAGGGTTATTTTTGAATCCAGCCTTATAGAATATTGCTAATGTTGCAAATGCTATGAAAAAAACAAGAATATAACAAGATTAAAGTTATGTTAACCTATTTTCTCTTCATATAGTGGGAGTGTTTGCAGAGTCTCGGACTTCTTTGGCTAATGAGTATGCTACACTGACTGGTTTGGCCTGCTGTTTACAAAGGCGTTTCTTTTCAGTCGTACAAGATACTACTGAAGGCAGAACACCCAGCGCTTTAGGCCAGTTCAACAGGGTTCAACTTTGGAGTCAATGAACTACTGTCCAGTGTCCTTGAATGTCCTTACTTTCCCATGCGTGCAGATTGAAACAGCAATACAGTGCGACAACAAAATCTCAAATTTGCAACAAAAAAAGTGAAAAATAGTGATAAGGTTGTAGACAGGCAAGAGTGTAGTAGCACTGTACAACATCCAAAGACACAGTGATGGATTGACATTGAGGCTTTACCAAACAAAGGCGACACTATGCTCTGGATTCAGTGACCGAGACTTTCTTATGATGCACAACCACTCTCTGACTCCCCTGTGCCCTGGGAACTGTAGTCAAGCCAAAGTCGACCTCAATCGACCCAGCGGAACCGGTCAATCCGACTCCCCCACCATGACTAGAACTGGCCAATCTGACTCCCCCACCATGACTAGAAGTGGTCATGTTGATTCCCCCGCTTTGAATAGAACTTCCCACACCAACTCCTCCACTTAGACTGCTAACCGCCCCCTGCCCCTGCCCCGCGACCGCCAGACCCTGCCCTGAGTGAACGACCCTGTGCGTGCCTCTCTCCCTCACACCCCCCTCTTCCACCACAATCACCTGTTGAGACCTGGAAGTAGTAGCGTTACGAACGGATTGTCCCGATGCCGATGATCCGACCTGCCTATCCACGAGAACCACGCCCTGAGAGCTCTGAAGCCCGCCCACCTGCACAAGCCCCCCCACCTGTCCGACCGCCTGCTGCGCACCCCCCGCCACCAGCACCACCTGAGGCTTGGGCTCCACCACGTACATAGGCGTGGCGGCGTAGTACATGGTTGGCTGTTGGATGAGCAGGGTCTGGGTGGGCATGCTGACACAAACGCCTGGATGACTTTGCTCTTTGATGAGGGTGGAGGTTCCTGTGAGGTGGGAACTCCCGGCGATGTGGGAGGTTCCGGGGACGTGGGAGGAGTTCAGGCTGATGTGCTCGCGGTCGCGCACTGTTTCGGAGTGCGTGTGGAGGTGTGTGTGTGTGGGGGAAGGTATGACCGGAGAGACGGGGAGTTTGGGGGAGGAGATGAAAATGCCGGTGTCCACGGTGTCGGTGACGATGGCAGATCCTTGGCAGATGTTGGCCAGCTTCTTAAACTTGGGTCCGAGGTCATTGAGGAAGGACAGGTCGTCTTCGTTCTCCAGGAGACTGCAGCAGCCCACCGACCCGGCCAAGGACTCCTGGCCCTCATAGTCGTACACCTTAAAGGCATCCTTCTGCTCGTTCTGCCTTGATACGTAGTTCGCTTTCTGCAACACAAAAATAAAGAATTCTCAAAGAAATGGGGAAAGACTCACCTGTCAAACGGGATACGTACATATTTTTATATCTGATCAAGAAGTGACTGCATTGACTTCAATTGCATTCTTATAAGTGAAAGCATGTATGTGTTCTGGAAAAAGTAATGTAATTATGTGATCATGTCAGTTCCAATTCAGTTTTGGATATTAAAGGAGACAGTATAAACAAATGTAAAATGTGGTGGACAGTGTTTAAGTAGCCGAGTGAAAAGGCTTAACTAGAGATACAAAAATACCTTGGAGCGCACTTTAGATCTATGTAAAGCATTCGAAAGGCTGCAGGCTATGTCTCCTGTTAGCTGCTTGGCAGCCATTTTTAGAAACTATTTGCAAATCAAAACAGCAAAACAGCAGAGAACGATTTTAATAAAATGTATGCCATGTGCTAGAGGCAGAAATGTCACAATACTACAATTTTGTTTGGGTTTTACTGATCAAAATTGATTATATTATGTTTTTGAAGCTATTGTTTAATTGTTTTTTTTTAAACATATATTTGTGGAATGAAGAATTCCAAGTATTTAATTTACAAATACATTTAACAAAAAATGAGGGAAGGAGCCTATTGTAAATGTTTTAGGGTAAACCAGAGCAACTTGAGAAGCTAGTTATTTAATATTTTAATGTATGTTTTATCTTATTCCCTCATTAGGTTCATTCAGGTTCTTTCAGGCAAAACATAAAAGCTTTCAGTGTGCCATCTGGTTCACTGGATCCAGTCAGTCTTCATTAGACTCTGGGACTCAGGAGGTAGAGGATCTGCTATCATTTAGAATTCAGTCCCCAACATTGTTTTATGTTCTTTGCAGCAGATACAGAATAACAATAGGTAATACTGATGGAACAGTCAATCATTTAAGGTGTAACACCCCCTTTTTAAAATTAGAATATTTAGACTTACACTTAAATAATAGTCCTCTAGGAATTCTAGGGACAGAGCCATGCCATCGAAGACCCCAGCTCCGCTCTGGGTCAGGTAGTGCCCGTGTCCCAGCGTGCCTCCCTGTGAGAAGTCCCTGTGGCCTTCGCCGCGGTAGAAGCTGTACTGGTTATGGTGGTCCATGTTCTCTGTCCATGTGGAAGTGTGCATGCCTCCGCCAAACATCCCTCCTCCTCCTCCTCCACGTCCTCCTCCGAGAGATGCTCCGCCGCTCAGAGCGTTCACATCTTTAGTGACCACTCCACCACCACCACCACCACCGTCCACTTCCACTGCGTTGAGAAGCGGGATTTCCTGGAATCACATTAAAATACAAATGTTTTATATGTTTGTATGGAGTAGTCCTATTCATGGCTCTCGTGTATATTGCAATTTATATACTTTGTTCATGCAAAAGTTACAGTACTGTGTTTTTCTAGTCGTGTATGATAAAAAAATCGTATGTTATTGATTGAAAATATCAAGCCAAATGAAAAAGCTAGTACAACTACATAATGAGTTGGAGTCAATTTAGCATTTACTTCGTCCAACCTTTTGTTCAAACTGTTTATTTCTGTTGATTTGGTATCCTGTTGTAATGTTTTTTGTATCTTGTTTATTATGTATACTTTAATTTTGATTGTTCGAAATAAATCTCTTACTTATTTCTTACTTTTCAGTTTTTTGTGTGTGTAAAGATGAACCAACAATGTAAAATTGGTTGATTCCATTTCTATAGGTTTATATTATTCAAATGTGGGCAATAGTACAACACATATAGAGCAATATTTCTGTATATACTAATCATGCCATGATGAAAACGATATGTATTTTTTCTCAATAAACAATTAATCTATTCCCTGCAGTGTGACAGCTCATACTGTCACGGTTCTAAATACAGATTGCCGACATGAGATACCTTGTCTTCTCCTTGTCCCTCAGTGTGATATGAAATAAGCTGCTGTTTCGTTTCAAAGGGAATCGCCTTGAAATCGGCCAAACCAGAGGCCCCTCCACACAAACAGAACAGCAGCAGGAGAGGGAGCACTGAAACAACAATCAGACTTTAGTGAACTGCTTTCAACAGTACCTGGCCCGAGACCAAGTCCAACATTGTGAGTTCCCTCTTTTGACCATAAGTTTGGGAAATGTAAACAATAGAAGTTGCGGTCTTCATGGTTCCATTGTATGAATCATGCAGTTTAAAGCTCGGGTACCTAACTTTTCTTTGGTTTCATAATTACATGTTGTTTGTCCCAACAGCGTAACATTATGAGAACAAATGGAACCACAACATGCTGTATTCATATAATAATAACAAAATAAAAATGAACATTTGACTTTTTAAATGCTGAGAGCTGATTGGCTGAGACAAGGCAGGTCATAATCTGATCTAAATATGTGACAGAGGCCAAAAATACACACACGTGAAGAACTAGGCATAGAACCAAACTGTTTTGAGAGCTGGGAACTAAGTTGCATAGTTTTTTGTGGTTTCAATGTTAGGTACTGCAACGATACTCTTTAAAACAGATAACAATTGACTGAAAGTTGTGGGTACAGCTTCTAAGCAAGAAGGTTGTGGGTTCGAATCCCGGTCAGAACTGGGCCTTTCTGAGTGGATTGTGTATGTTCTCCCTGTGTCTGTTTCGGTTTCCTCTGGGTGCTTCGGTTTCCCCTACCACTAAAAAAAACATGTACATAGTTCTGGCATGCACCTCCTGTATGGTGACCCTGTATTTATGACTCTGATCTGTGAAAGCGCAAAATACAAAGAGATGACTTACGTACTTCCACACAAAATGGAGTCTGAAAATTTGGACATATATGATTGACTGTTTTCGGGCACACTCCAACTTGTGCATGTGTGAATAGGTTACAGTCCATTTTTCTCCACAGCTGACCTTTCATTACATCCCACCCATGTCCCAACCCTTCTTTGTTACTCCTTCCCTGTTCCAACACGCAAAAACCAAAAGTAAACCATTCAAACGCAAACAGTAGTTCCTCACATAGTAGCAGCAGCAGGGGCAGGAGCAGCATGAGGATCCCGGAAGGCCCAAGCTCAAAGGTCTTGGTGGTGCGGGCGGAACAGGTTTTTGTCGTCTCTTTGCACTTGCACACAATCACGTCCATCACCTCCGCCTCGCCGCAAGATTTCCCCTGCTGGTCCCTGATGTCCAGACCCACCTTGTGCACGCCCGGCCACAGGTTGGCGTTGTCCCTCAGAATAACCGTAGTTGCTGGACAATCAAAAACAGTTCATGAGAGCTCTAAAGGTGACCTGAGCGACTGAAGAGACCTCTAGATGGACAATGTGACCCCGTTATAGCTCAATGAAACCCAAAATTGTCATCCAAATATGAGCCATAAAGCCTAGCGTACATCGGACTGGCAAGTGATTATATCCGTCGCATATGAGTTGCTGCCCCGCACACATCGACAATCTGACAAAAACGGGCAATTCCTAGTAGCAGACCAGTCTCGGGAATAACAGCGCGTACATCGACAGCAACTGGCCTCAACCACAGTGTGTTTTCTGACATAAACTGTGGAGGGCGCGCAATACGCGCAATACACACACGTTGTCGGAGCGGCGCATGGAGCGCGCACATCGGGTCATATCTCCGAAACTGAGGACAACTAGTTGCCGAAAAGTAGAACACGGGCAACTGACTGAAACTGGAGACCGACTGATCATCTCCAGTTGTAAGAGCGCGCACATCAACCGATTTCGGCAACTGATCATCTCCATCATCTCCTCTCATTTGCCAAAAGCCGCCTTGCAACTAGTTGTTTCCAGTTTCTCTGTCGATGTACGCTAGGCTTAAGGATTGGCCATTCAAATGCCTTCATCCGTAGGGCCTTAGCAACCATGTTAGCAACACGTTAGCAACAACTAGTAAAGGACTTTTTTAATTAACCAGTGACCTACACAATATTCCTACTCATGGCTTTCTTCTGGTCACCTGTATTACACTTTTCCCATTCAAAAGATAGAATATTGGAACATGACAATGAAAAAAGTTATGAGCGATTCTATATGATAAAACCATAGTATTTCAGTGTTTATTCTATAACTATTGCGTAAATGAGACTAGATTTGGCCTTTTTTGCTTTGTGTTAGCTATGGCCACTAACCATACCATATCTGCTTCTGATGCCCAAAATGAAAGTAACATTTAAAAATACAAAAAAAGAGGAGCAACTCTATGCAGGATTGTAATCTTGATATGATTTGGTTGAATTAGTAGTTTGACCTGACATAGACAGTAAAATGCATGATTTTTTTTTTTTACTGATAAAAGATATATTATTAGAAGAGAATTAACATAAGATTAGAAATATTGCAACTACCGGTTTTTCATAAGGATTTTCTTCAACCATATTTCCACTCGAGTCCAATTTTGCGTTGTCTGCATTTTGTGTCAATGTAATTTTAGACACAGTATGATGCATGACTTTCTCAGCAGGCCCAGAAATGCTTTCCCTATGACAGATCTCCAGCAGTCATAAAACCTGATGATAGTGTGTATTCATTGAGTCATAAGTTCCAGAAGTTCACAACCGCCCAGATAACAAGAGTAGATTGAAACTCAATGTTATCAAAGCTACTTATTTTTTTCATCTACCGACGGTTAGATTTACCATTGAGAGGTTCTACGGTCCATTTCCCAGAGCTTTTGGATTCAATCACAGTGAAGACAAACGGGGCAGAGTTTGGAAATTCATCTTTGTCCAAAGCCGTGGCGTAAACAGCAGAGTCCTCGAAACACAGGGTCTGGACGGTGGTGGTCAGTTCTGGACAGTGATCGTTGAAGTCCTCCACCTGAATTGCAATGGTCCCAGTGGCAGTTTTAGAAGGAGAATCTGAGGACGAAAGTTGACATTTCTATTGAGCTTTTGTTCAAATGTCCATTAACTTCATTTCAATTCAAATTAAATTTACAGTTATCATTTTGCCAAAAACAGATCAAAGACAGTAAATGCGATAATAACAAACACATAATGTAAGCCATAATCAAAAAATATAACAAAGGCTTAACATATAACACTTTGCAGGTCATCAGTTTGTAATGTATCATGTATAAATGTCACATTTTAAGTGGAATTACATTGATAAATTAGCATTTGAAATATTTTTTTCAGTTTCACCTATAGTATATAGACATAAAGACTATTTATACAATAGAAAACGGCTGCAGCCAAAGTTGCTACGGCTAAGACGACTTTGCCATATTGACACATATTAAAGTGAAATGTTTTTGTCAAAGAAGGCACCCTTTCCTGCACAAGCTATGACAACAATTCAACCCCTTTTTATATCCACCCCCACTCACCGTTTGTGATGCATATAATTTTAGAATAGTAAGTCCCGTTGATCAAAAACTTGGACTCCCGATCCGGCCACTTATTGAGCTTAATATCAGCAGTTTGCTCATCGATGATCAGCCAGTTGTCCTCGTCATAGATCTTTGCATACCTGAAACCATTGAAATATTCAATTATGGGAAGCTGGGCCCTGGGGAACTCCACAGTGCAAAGGTGCACAAGTGGAGGTGGAGTGCCCCAGCCTGACAGTGAGACCAAAACCAGTCCAGGGTGGTCCCCCTGACACCCACACAGTGTTCAAGACAATATTAAAGAGTTGCATGGTCCACAGTTGAATTTCCAGAATCTGCCAATAGAAGGTTGAGTATATAGACCCAAGCAAGAATAGCGACTGCATATTTCAGTAGCTAATGTCAATAAAAAACAAAACAAACATGTCTTTCTGGTACTTACCGAACATTTGTGGCGGTCAGCCCTGTGTCCGTGTCTATAGCGGCGTATCTACTGATGATAGAGTGGAGCGTGACGGAGGAGTGGTCTTCGGAGATGGTCACCACTTTGACGCTGGGCTGGAAGCGAGGACCTTCTTTCTGGTTGATCACGTTGATTTTGATGGGGTAACTTTTGCCTCCTCCCCCTCCGCCACCTCCTCCAAAGCTTCCGAAATTGTACTCGGCTTTGTTTCGCACGGACACTTCCAGATTCACCACTTTGAGCTCCTCGTAGTCAAGCGCCTGGAATTCAGGTTACAATGGTTTATGATTGTTATATTACTAGGGTGTTGATGCAAGATGTCAATTCAGATTAAAGCTGGGGTACCTAACTTTCTTTTTTCATAACAATACGCTTTCTTAGGTGCAACAGAAATGTCAAAGTAACATGTTGAGAACTAGTCAGACCACGCTCTATTTTCCACGATTGTAAGAACAATACAAATACATGTGAAAACTGCAGTGATAATCAAACTATTATGAAAACAAGGAACTAGTTGCGATTGAGTTAGTAATCTTTTAGTAATCTTTTTTTATATACCACCTTTTCACTGCAGATCTGAGTCTCAAAGCGGTTTACAATTGTTAATTATGGGCACTTGTCTCTCACTCCACACAGAGATGGGAGCGCGGTCGCCAGTACAGGAGGCGCATGCCAGAACTATTGGACATATTTTTAGTGGTAGGGGAAACCGGAGGACCCGGAGGAAACCTACACAGACACGGGGAGAACATGCAAACTCCACTCAGAAAGGCCCTGGTCCGACCGGGATTTGAACCCAGGACCTTCTTGCTGAGAGGCGAGAGTGCTATCCACTCAGCCACCGTGCCGCCCCGCGAGTTAATCACACAGATCCATTTTTGTGGTAAAAAAAATGGGTACCTAAACTTTTATTTGCCTTTTTGTGGTAAATATAGTGATTCTTCTTGAAAATGTATACAATAACCTCAAATAAAGATGAATACTTCTTAATCACAATGACAAAAAAACATCACAATTATACATGGTTTAATGATTCCTGGTTTTATAAGACACGTACAAACCAAATTTTGGCACTCTGCCATTTTTTCCATGGTCCTCAAAGCCTCGGGGCTATGTTGCCACAAAGACAGGTATGATTTAATGAACTCTTACTAAACTGTTTCAAAATATTTATCTTGTTTTGTGTTCTTTTTTTTTTTCCGCCGCCCCACCCCCTTAAACCGCACAAGTGGCCTCAGGTGAACTCGTTTGGGCACTCCTGGTTTGTGCCGATGCTCTCATTTCAAAAGTATCATGAAAACACACTTTCTCACTCCAAAATGAATGCAATTTTCATTTTCCCTCAAACAGATACACAAATCCGTCTTTAGAATTATTTTGGCATCGTAAGTGAGTAAGTAATCTTTATTTATATAATACTTTTCACAGACCGGAGTCACAAAGCGGTTTACAATTGATATTTTTGGGCATTTGTCTCTCACTCCACACAGAGATAGGAGCAGGGACACCAGTAAAGGAGGCGCATGCCAGACCTATTGTACATGTTTTTAGTGGTAGGGGGAACCGGATTACCTGGAGGAAACCTACGCAGACACAGAGTGAACATGCAAACTTCGAACCCAGGACCTTCTTGCTGAGAAGCGAGAGTGCTATCCTCTCAGCCACCATGCCTCCCAATTGTAAAAAGACCTAAATAAACTAATGACATTTCTTGTACAATTATTAGAATAACTGTCATTCATTTTCAATGCTTACCTTTTGTATCATGATGACTCCTTCATTTGTTTTCGAATCAGTCGTAATAGTGAAATATCCAGCCTGGTTCCCATCTGTTATTTCATAAACAGCCATCCAGTTTTCTGTGAACTCCAAGTCATAATCTATCGCTTTGATTCTTAGCACTTCCACGTTCATGGTATTTTCCTCCACACTTGCTTCATACTAGAAGAGAAATCCCAGCTATAAACACCATAATACATATTTAAACTAATTTTTTCCATTGTCACTTACAAATTCTTTTTCCAGGGTCGGTATATTATCGTTTATGTCCAGAATTTTAATCTCTATCGTCCCCATTCCCACATTTCCCCCAGCCTGGCCGTTCAAATCGGCAGCTCGTATCGTGAGCCTGTAGGTGTCTTTAGTCTAAAACAGATAAGCATATACATTAGACAACAATACACAAGGGAGATATGCTAAATAAAAGTAATGTCAATAATGTTTTTGCTGATTTACAAAGCAATTAAGGGGTTAAGGAAGTCAGCTCACGTCAAGTACACATTTCACTGTCATTGGTTGAATGCACCTGTCACTCACTCAGACCCTCACACAATGGAGCAGAGAAGCCCCGCCCATTGGCAGTCTGCTCTTCTGACAGATGCATAATTACTATTCAATTTTTGAGTTTCGAGTAAACATTTTTAGTTCAAAGGCACAGCAAAGTCTAAACTGCCTATGGATAACTACAATGCACATACATTAGTTTTTATAAATCTCCCATATCTATACACACTCGGTTATAGCTAATTAGCCACAAGCAAGCTTTAAAACGAAACTTTGATTTAAAACAAATATTATTATGTAAACATGTGCAAAAGCTCCCTGTCTCTGGCGGCCAGGACTTCCCTGAAAAAAAAAAAAACATTGAAATCTCGGTGGGACTTTCCTGATTAAATAAAGGTTAATGAATAGTTAAATTGATTAATCGGGCTCCTTACGGGTAGAATCTATAAGAATAGTTTAACTGGAACCAAGAGCTGGACAGCATTCTTTCCTTATTCAAGACTAAATAAATCTGAAATATTGGGATTGAATAATAAAAAGAATAAAAGAAATAAAATCTATGAGAAAGTGTCTTCTTCAAATCCTCTCAAAAGAAGACAGTGCAGTGTGTGGGTAATACCGCAACATACAAACCTCTCTGTCCAGTGTGTTCCGGAGCACTGTCACTTCTCCGGTCCTTGCGTTTATGCCAAACATTCCCCCAGAATTACTCTCCTGCAAAATGCTGTAAAACATCTGAGAGTGCAGCGTGTTGGCTTGGTCAGCGTCTGTGGCGATCACCCTCATCACAACTGTGCCTGGAAAACACACAACAAAAAATCTATCAAGAACAATACGTTTACAAACAGAAATATGTGTCGAAGTTGTAGCAAAATTGTAAATATACATATAGTGACTGCATTAAAGCAATTCATATATACTTTAGACAGAAAATTAAAATTGTTTTTGTTTTGTGTGCCTGATTTTTGATACTACGGTATATATTTTCAGCGACAGACCGATCCACCCTCGCCGTGCAAAAAAGAGGTTCTGCATGTCTTCCCTTCCTGCTGCTGTCAGACTGTACAACGAACAATGAGGACTAACAAACACTGCTGACTTGACCTCACATGTTGTGCATCTGTGCAATAATTTTAAACAATGTCAGAAACTGTAGAGAATTATACCTGCTCAACTAATTAGGCAAAAGTTAAGATTTTTTTTATTTATTTATTTTTGTATAGAGCTATAGTTCATTCCTACTGTTCTGTAACTGCTGATGCAATACTGAAATTTCCCCACTGTAGGACGAATAAAGGATCTCTTAATCTAAATATATACAGATTTTTTCTCATGACCGTTCAATTTTAAGAGTAATTATTTAGCCGCGGTTAATTTATACATATTCCATTATACATATCATTTTTTTAACACTCAATCTCACCGACTGTACTTAATTCCTTCACTGATCCGGTCTGTAGCTGGATCACGGGGGCACAATCGTTCTCATCCAAAACCGTGATCGGAAGTGGGATGTCAGTCTCCGCACGCGATCCATTGATAAACGTGGCCACACCTTTCAGCTGCGAATACATACAGTATGCTTTAAACGTCTGCTGCGTTTACGTATCTTATTCATTGTTTGTGGCTTACTTGATAGGAGGAAATTTTCTCCCTATCCAAAATGGCGTAGATTTTCACATATCCGGTCTGCGAGTTGATGCCGAAAATGTTAAATGGGGGCTCGTCCACACCGGGGCCATGTAGGGAATAGATGACTTTTGTAAAATTTTCTTTGTCGGAGCGAATCTGTGAGAGAAAAAAAACAGAAAGGTGTTGTCAGACGATGACAGAGATGATCTATCTGTGGTTTCAGAAAAGTGACGGACAGCTCATACTTTCAACAGGTGTACACACAGATGCTACTGTATATTACTCATTCTTAAAACATCGTGATTCACTATTGTCACTTTTAAACCACTTTCTAATTATTAAAGTTACAGCTTTAGCCGTCTGTAGATAAAATATTCCTAACAAGGGATCAGGTCTGCGTTGTAAGCCATTTATGTATACTCTAGTAGTGGAGGAGTACAGTACAAATGTATAGTATATATAGTATAGTAAAAGAATAGCACAATTGAAATTAAAGTGAACAGTTCTGTCAAATTTGAACACAACATTTAAAAAGACAATTTAGGCATTCAGAATGATTTTACATTTATTCTAAATAGAACAATGATGACAACTAAGAGATACATGAAAAGTAATGGATGTGGTTGATATTAGGCTGTTACAGTAAAGACCTAGGTTTAGAATATATTTATTTTTAAAGAAACATGGGTAAGAATGGAGAAAATCATTGCGTAGAAGTCATTTTATTTCTGCTGTATTTTGCTCATATTTTGTCTATTAACTAAATACCAATATCAATGTATTTTAAGATACAGTTTATGAATAGAATGAATAGCAATAAAATCGACAATATTTTTACGCATGACAATATTTTTTTAATGTATTTTTTTTCACCACTTTTTTCAACATGACAATACAAAAGGTACATACTCTGGCAATGTATTCCAGTCCCCTGTAGTCATGGTTCTCGTAGAGTTTCCTGGGAGCAATGACCCACTCCGCATCAGCAGGAAAAAACTAGGGAGAAAAAGTCATATTTTAGTATTCGCACGCGCGTAATGGTCAGTTTAACATGTCTTCAATGCGTTATGACAACAAAATCACTATGTATGTGCCTAATCCAAGTTTATAGGCCTGGTATTAAACTCTAACCAGCGACCCCACCTGCCAAAAACACGATTCCCGTTAATCTCTTTGAATAAACTCAATGCGTAAAAGTGGCGCTTACCGTTAGAAGCAGGAACAAAAACCTAAATTTTGGACACGTTTCCATTGGCGTTTTTTTCTGGTGGATGGATTGGTGTGGTGCGAAATGGAGTCCTCTCTGTCTATTGTTGCTTTGGTACGGACTTTGACCCTCTCCCGGAGCGAAAAAGAAGTTTACAGCGCAACGTAGGCGGGTCCTCTCTCCCCGTTCCTCTCTCCACAGACTGACTCGCCTTTCCTGATAACGGAGGCAAAGAGAGGTGGGGGTAAATCCAGCCCGCGACACTGCATAGCTTAGCTGTCATGTTTGTTGTCTAAATAAGTGCGGTGTTTCAAAGCCTGTGAGAAAATATAGGTAGATTGGCCCAAGAACGCACACTACATGCATGCGCTTGTTGGGATATATGAGAGTAGAGTGGATCAAGGCGTAATTGGATAAAGATGTGGGTTCATAAACTAGGTCAGACTGACTTCAAACTTTATTTTCTCTTGTATCATGTATAATGTATTTCTTCCATCTCATATCAGGGTAATATTCTGCTTTATCAGCGCGTTTCTCTTCTCTATGTGAAAAGTTTTTGGTGGCTGTGAAATTCCTGCGCAGTGCATCCCGGTTCCTAGGTGAACCACTCGTAAATTCAACAAGTGTGCAGCCATAGAAGCCCATGTCTGTTTTACAAGTTGAAAAAAAAAAAGCTGAACATTTTCTTAGCAGCACACCTTGGGAAAAATGTATAGATTGTGTAACCTGGATACAATCTCTATAGGAGTGGCCCTTATCTTTTTAAATGAACTATTGCCCAGTGCATAATGCATTGTGTGAAAAACATTGTGCCTTTTATTGATCTCATGCCAATTTTCTTTGTGCATTATGCATTTGTGAGCGTGGATTTGTGTGTAAAACATACAAACAAGTGAGATGATTTTTGTATGTGCTGCTCCTTCTACATGGAAAGTATTACATTAACTGAACTTATTTCATTGAAGCCTTTAAGTCAGAATTGAGAGCACTTGAGAGACAGACATCCTCATTGAAATATAACTGTTTTTATAACCTGTAATTGTATGTAACTGTGTGTAACTTTTACCACATCTTGTCCATGACTTCTCTCAATGGACAAGATGTAAATAATAATAACAAAAAATGCATGTACTATTTTTAGTGCATGACCAAATGACCAATCTTGCTAGCAGTCTGCACGTTGATACAGAGAGAACAGGAGTGAAAACGGGGCGGTCGGTGTAAGGACTTTTCGGTTGTTTGCGGTGATGATGATGGATAGTCAGGTGTGAATGGTCACTGGGTTGTAAAATGCAGCCGGGCGAGTCGTGCAGAGCTGTGAGCCTGGGTGTGTCCCTGACTGAGTGTGTGTCCACTGAGCAGTTTCTGTCAACAGCAAGTGTAGAGAAGCAGATATGCACCTACACTGGCTCCACACTAAAACTGGTGCAAAGGTTATTACCACAAAGTCTGCCTAGATATAGACTGTGATTAAGATCTGCACAATGAAAACATGCATGCAGACTACTACTGGACTCTGAACGGGGCATTTTGATTTGGTCAATTTTTTCCAGATTTGTTCCTTTCCCATGCAGCAGGGTCTAAATACAGTGATGATCCAAGATATTTAAGGACATTCATGGACATTTGATAACATTCATGGTCATCCCACTCCCTACTGTATATAAACTAATAGCTTGTGTGTGTTTGTTAACATTGCCTTGAGTTTGAACCAGTGGGTGCAGGTCCCGGCTCAAAAATGTCCAAAATGACGTGTGCTGACATGCTTGCAATACCACCCCAGGCCAACGGCGGTGGACCCGGAATAAGAATTTTTCAATGCTATTGTATGTATCTTCTTACCTCTCAAAAACGTCTTTACAGGATGGTCCAAAAGTCGGCTCTTGGCCCATAGCTCGTTCCACATGTGTGTCAATGCTGAGGGGAGTGCATTTTTTTTTTTGGACCAGTCTAGTTTAGTCGCTGCAAAATTTTGAAATTTAGCGGCCATTTTGAAACTACCCATAGACTGCAGAAATGGTGGCAAATTAGTTTGAATGACGGAAATATTGAGTACTACGTCTGTTAGTATTTACAGTCTATGGTTTGAATATGGGGCGACAGTTGCTCAGTTGGTAGAGCATTGGCCTTTGAGCCTGAAGGTCGTGGGTTCGAGCCCACCGTAAGACCCACTTCACGACTTCCACTGATGACTGCTGTTGTTGTGTCCTTGGGCAAGACACTTAACCCTACTATGCCTGAATAGGAAATCTGTTGCAAGAATGCTGTTCATTGATTATAGCTCTGCTTTTAATTGTCTTGTCCCAGGTATACTGATTGAAAAGCTCATGTCTCTCGGTTTAAGTGTTGCCATGTGTAAATGGATCTATAGCTTTTTAACAGACAGATCTCAGAGAGTGAAAATCAATGACTGTTTTTCAGATGTTGTTTCTGTGAGCACTGGATCTCCTCAGGGATGTATTTTGAGTCCTTTACTTTTTACACTGTACACTCATGATTGTGTGTCTTCCTCAGACTCTAACCTGATCATCAAATATGCTGATGACACCACCATCATCGGTCTCATCAGTAATAACGATGAATCGTCTTATAGAGCCGAGATCCAAAACGTGGTTCAGTGGAGTAAGGCTAACAACCTCCAGCTGAACGCATCCAAAACATGTGAACTGGTCTTTGATTTCAGTCGCAATAGTTCTCATTTGCCTGTCGCAATCGATAACTCCCAAGTGCAGATTGTAGAGGAGTGTAAGTTTCTGGGTCTAACTCTGTCTAATGACCTGAAATGGGTTAAAAACACTGACCGGGTCGTAAAGAAAGCTCGTCAGCGTCTCTACTTTCTGCGGAAACTTAGAGAATTTATCACTAACTCTAAGATTCTGCTTAACTTTTATCGCTGCACCACTGAGAGTTTACTTGTTGGTTCTGTGTCTGTGTGGTTCGGTAACATCACAGATAAAGAAAAGAGAGCTTTAAACAAGGTGCTCCGCTCTGCTAAGAGGACTGTAGGCTGTGAACTTCCTGTCCTGGAGGCTCTTTATCAATCCAGACTTTTTAACAGTGCCCTGAGAATTATCAATGACTCTTCTGGCCACCCAGGAAAAGCCTTGTTCCAGCTTCTTCCCTCTGGCAGAAGATACTGTTCTCTGAGATGCAGGACATCTCGTTATGCTAATAGTTTTTTTCCACGAGCTGTTAACAGTTTGAATAGAGCACTTTAATGTTTTTGCACTCGTATAGATCTGTTTTAAGTTGGTCAACTTCACGGTGACATTTGTTTACTGTTTTTAAAATTTGTTTTATTTTTGTCTTTTAATGTTGTTTTGTGTCTGTACTTGTCCTGTGCACACTGGGAACTTTTACAAATGTATTCCAATGTAGTGTTACTGCAAATGGCGAAATAAATGAATCTGAATCTGAATCTGAAGCCCCCAATGAAAGATCTCAGCTTCTGGACTCACCACCTGCAGGAGGATCAGTGAGGGGCTGGTGCTCTGTGTACTGGGTGGCATCTCTGGCCACCCCCCTGACCCAGAAATGGATTAAGGGGAAGAAGATGGATGGATGGATGGTTTGAATAAGTTTTTGAATAATTGAATAATGAAAAATGAGTAAAAAATTGCTCAAATTTGGCAACATGTGTCTTAATTTTGAGCACATTCTGACTACCTTAAAACAAGATTTGCCAGTGGAACAAGCAAAATGATCTTATTTAAAAAAGATACAAGATCTAACTTGATTCAAGCAATTATTACCTCATATTTTACCATTTTTTGAATAGCGAGAATAGCTTCAATCACTGAAATACGCATTGATTTTATAGTAGTTCTAAATCGTGGCATAGACACGTACATTACATTAGTTCCATTACATTTAACGCACAAGGAACAAAGAAGGCATAATAAAATGTACAGTAGTTATCTATCTAACCACAGATATCTAACCACAACGTTTCTATGAAATTCCTGCCATAACATGCAACAGTAAGAGACACCGTGTAGCATGCCGTGACCTCATGCAAACCTTTTAAGTATTACACTCCTATTTATGTTGATCTCGCTCCAAGTTTCACAAAAGCCCAGTGATGCATGCAAGCATACTCCGGATCAACAACAAACCAACCAGGGAGACAAGAACTTATCAGACCATGGCACAGTTTAAGGGGGCTTTAATCCTGGGTTATATATTTAGATTAGACTTGATTCTACGTGTCTGTCTATCTCTTTCTAATGGTCTCCTGAGTTTTGATTTGTGGAATAAATAACACATCTATCAATCTAATATACAGCATGTAGTTTCCTCCCTTTGCCAACGATTAGAACGTTTTTTTCCCCTCCCTCCACACCCTATGGCTTCAGTCCAGCGCAGACATGGGCACGTCATGGGAGCGTTGGCGTGAGCCGGGAGCGCAGACATTTGCCGAAAGTTATATAAGTAATCTTAATATCAGTACGTCATGTTTCATTCAGACTTGAGTGAATCATGTCAACCGTCCTGATAAAAACACGTCAGAATACCCGTGACTGTGTAATTAGCATGTGATTGAATGAGGTCTGCATCAGAATCTGTTTTTTTTTTTTTTTTATGCCTCCACCTCGAGGACGTTCTGTTTGCATGTTCTCCCCATGTCTGTGTAGGTTTCCTCCAGGTTCTCCGGTTTCCCCTTCCACTAAAAACATGTACAATAGGTATGAATTTGAAGTGACCGGGGGCTTTGATGCTCCAGTGTGTTCGGTGTCTCACTTCCATCGTCACTGTGTTTGTAGAGAATGGAAGAAAAAAATCTGAATTCTGAACTTTGTAAAGCAGTTTGGGTGACCTTGGTCTGTAAAATGCGCTATATAACTACTTACTTACTTAAACTGAATTATAAAAAACTTACAGTGTTCTAAACTATTTCTGTAGAAAGCGTGATAAGCCATTGTGTCATGTTGATTTCTACATGAAACCATCACTTAACTATTTACAAAGATTTTAGTTGCTCAAGAACCATCCCGTTGCATGACACACTTTGCAAAGAATATACTTTATTATTTATTATTTACGTATTTATTTATTATTTACGTATTTATTTATTTATTTATTATTTACGTATTTATTTATTATTTATGTATTAGGCACTTGTTGCAACTGTTCTTTGATATTGGTCGTCCGATTTTTGAATCAATTTTCTACTTTTTTATGTGTAATTGAAGAGATATCGGACCACAATGATACGTCTTTGCATCTCAATAACCACTGTCAACCAACATATTTTACTAATTAATTTGTTTATTACTCTTTTTTTCTCGCCACCATGTGAGATTGATGCTACCACTGGTAAAGGGATCCATCATTTCTGACATTTTAACTTGTTTCTTTGGACTTCTTTGTTATAGACTCGACATCTCTCGAGTAATATTGCTTGTAACACTTGTGTTTACAGTTACAAGTTTAAAATAGATCTTTACATTCATTATTGTTCATTTTTCTGTTATTAAAAGGACAGCATGTGTTATTTTCATGTAAAATGATATCTATATTTTTTATATGTGTCCCCAGATAACAAGTCACATACGATAGTTGACCTTTTCAGAGCAACTATTTACATTTGAGTTATTCATAATCAAAATTACAATGGACATAGCCAAAACAATTTTCAAGCAGATTATCCAATCAGAGAGCTTATTGTGTTTGCCAATTTTTTATGTGAGATTTGGTCGGTTTTGTCTCAATCACACCCAAAGAAAACAACACCACATATGTGTTTGAATTAAAGCAGATAGAAAAATAAGTCGACAAATATAATATACTGAGTTCGCACTGTTTCTAGGTAAGCCCCAGCAGGTGGTTTGCATCAGTTATCAGTGCCTCTGGATACTCCGGTTTATCTCCCACCATTAAAAACATGTAGTGCAGAGTGAATAAATTAGTATTTGTTTGTGAGGGCGACTATGTGGCAACGGATCCAAATCAGCTCAGGGCAGCAAACCGGAGACATGTGTTCATTAATTAACATGCACTGTACAAATCAAATGAATAAATACATACCTGTACACATAGGAGCTATGTGTGTCACAGGCAGAAAGTTACATGTATTACTCTAAACTAATTATACTGGGAGCAGACCCCTCCCTCAATGCGTGCTCCCCGAGGTTTCTTTGTTTATTATTTATTTATTTATTTATAGGGACAATGCACATTAATGAACATCAGTATAAAACAAATGTAATAATGCCGGATTCTCACTTTTCTACGCCGATGCAGAAGGGTGAAAGGACAGTGGTGATGATTCAGGACACTCTACATTCAACGACATTTATGAGCATTTGCCATCTGCCTCTTATGGACTAATGTCTCTATGTGTTTTTGAATCATTGTATTTCTTGTGTTTGAACGGTTTGATTCTCTGATCCGTGTTGGCGAATTCAACAGTTTTGTAAAGTCTTCCGAGATAACTACTGTTGTGATTAAGGGCTACACAAGAATACATACTGTAGAATTGAATTGAATGTATGTGAGAAAATTGCTATTTACCCAAAATCATGCAGTCCTATTTTTGTTGTCAGTTCTTTCTTCCCCAGTTCAGGGCAAGAGTATAGTGCAAGAGTTTGTGGAGGAGTCTAACCCTGCAGAGAGCATGGTTTGGTGCAGCACATTCCTGCGGTGTGAGAGATAGGACACGTCTTCTGTCATGAGCCTCTCTAAATCTGTTTGAGAGACAAGAAGATGGAAGAGATAGGCTGTCGCTCATTTAAAACATACGTGCCGAAGGATTTCACACACTGGATTTTCTCGCAAAACAAGCAGAAAGGGGAAAAAAAACAGGTGGTGCTGCAAATGCAAAAAGGTATAAGGACAAATTGCACTGTTCAAAAAGGTTGATTGATTTACTCATTGCTAGTTTGAGCAATTGGACTTTGAAAAACATATTTTATGATAAACTGCCCAAAAAGGTGCTAAAACAAGTCAGAGGTATTTTTTAAGAGTGTTAGGAATATTAAATGCAGGAAACCATTGCTACATGAAGTTTGAACCGTGTAGACTATTTATGCACTTAAAGTTTAATAAAGGAATAGATAATGTTGAATTTGTAAAGATTTAAAACGGTTTTAATATTTTTAATGATTGATGAATGCACAATCAGTGGGTTCGATCCCACCGTGACCCATGTCATCTGCTCCCACTGATGACTGCTGTCGTTGTGTCCCTGGGCAAGACACTCAACCCCACTTTGCCTGAAGTCCCCGCTGAAAGATCAAGGCCGTATCTGTGATGAAGGAACAGCCATCTTCCTGTGGACCCACCACCTGCAGAAGGATCAGCGAGGGACTAATGTGAATTCCTGACCCAGAAATGGACAATAAAGGGATGAAAATGAATGAATGAATGAATGCACAATAGAACTAGCAGAAACACGGGCCACATAAACAAAAAATATATGATAAAAACCCAATGCAGAACTTATTAGCCAATATATGAGCAAAATCTATGTTATTTTTTCATTGTGGTTCTTTTTAATGCGCAACATTTAAAAACACACGTACTCTAATTACAAGCAGTAACAATCTCTAAAAGATAATTCTTGAAAATTGACCTCAATCTTCCTTGATAAATATAAAGTAGGTTAGCTGGTGTCTATATGACTCAGGAGTGACCAAATTCAACAATTCCCGATTCACAGCTGAGGTAAATAACACACACTGAAAGATCTAAGCTCCTGTGGACTCACCACCTGCAGGAGGATCAGTGAGGGGCTGGTGCTAAGTGTACTGGGTGCAGCTCTGACTGCCACCGCCCCCCCCCCCCCCCCGACCCAGAAATGGATTAAGGGGAAGAAAATGGATGGATGGATGGATGGATGGTAAATAACACAAATGAGAAATAGGGATCTTTAATTAATAAAGCAAAAAGCTCCAGACCAAACCTGTCTAACATATGTTTTACATTGTCCGAGCTGTTTGACTGAGTACGGGTGGTGCTTTCTATTTGAATGAATGAATGAAGTTTATTTCGGTCACTTGTACAATTTTACACATTGTTACAGGACAGTAAATTATACAGCAGAAAGAAAAACCGAAAAAGAGTGGGCTGAAGCTAATGCTCATTTTGCCTACCCTTTCTATTTATTTATTATTATTTTTTACAATTGTCGTATAAGTGAGTGAATACAATAGTAGT
The DNA here is from genome assembly GCA_964034765.1 of Knipowitschia caucasica. Lineage (NCBI taxonomy): Eukaryota > Metazoa > Chordata > Actinopteri > Gobiiformes > Gobiidae > Knipowitschia > Knipowitschia caucasica. Next base: position 10,775,496 of record OZ035836.1, read on the forward strand.
ATATATAGCAATATTTCACTGAAAAAGTAAATCTGTAGATGTGAGGCTAAGCTTATGCATTGTCAGAGTAGAAGCCTGTCTCACATTATCAGGAAGACAGATTTTAGCTGCATTCATCTGACTTAGTCCTGACTCTTGGCACTATCAGGAGGCCAGTCCCTGTGCTCCTCAGAGTCCGAGTTGGCTCATATAACATGTCACAGATGTACTTTAGTGAGAGGCCATGATGAGACTGGTTTAAAGTCTATTCTCTGATCCACAAGAAGCCAGTGCAGAGACTTGAGAACTGGCTCTCATTATATTCTCCTCCAAAACGCTTTAAAACTAGTAGCCCTGCCCCTGTGCCATTTTTGTCTCGAGAAAGCAGCTCTAAGTGAAAAAGGTTGTTGACCCCTGCACCAACCCACACGCAGACACAGCAGTGCAAAAGTGCGCCTCCTGCTGTTGGGAAACGCGCACCGCACCGCACCCCCACCACCACCATTACGCAGGACGCTCCGGTAGAGACGCAGTGCCACGGGACATATATCCTGTGTCGGGACGGGACCTAGTAGCTCTCATTGGGACGTATACTCTCTGGGTGGGGCAAGAAGCAGGTGCTCATTCACTGCCTGCTCTGACAGATCTCATATTTGTCTTGTCTCACCTTGTCTACAACGCGGAGAACGAGTGGATCTATTTTCTTCCCCGTGCGTAAAGAGAAAAACAAAGTCGACCAACTCGCCTCTGTCTCTCAGTCTGCGCTTTGGGACCAGGGGCGCTCTTTAGAACCAGAACGGACTCCAAAAAAAAAAACCAAAAAAGTATAGCGTCTGAAATGGCGAAAGCTGTGTTTTTCTTGCATTTTTTTCTACTTATGGTGAGTACAATGGATATACCGCGTCTGTTGTAAGGCGTGAACGCGTCTATATAGTTGAAATTACCTCACTTTTCCCTTCTTTTTAAGGTTTTTTCCCATGTTAAAGCATGTTATATAGCACCGTCTTTGGACTTAAATCTTCCCTATAGAATACCCGCAGGCTCCACTGTAACAACAGGTATATATCATTCACTACTAACCTCATCCGCACTTCGATGAGCAATATTCAACCGCAAATTAACCTATTTTTACTGGGGATTTATTTCCAGTTGAAGTGGCAGACTGCGACATCCAATCTCTCCAACTCAGTTCAAGTGATCCAGATTTCATAATTAAAGAGAATGGGGCTTTAGTGACTATTACTACTGTCTATGTGAAAGCCACGGGGAGGACATTTTCTGTGGTGGCTCAGGACGGCACCGGGTCCAGAAGTGAGATGGAAATCTGCCTCCATCAGGAAATCCAACAGAATGTAAGATTATTTTTATGAATTATGTTTATTATATGTTTGGCCTTTACAGTCATCAGCAAGGAGAATTACTTATACCAATACATAGAACAATTTCATATCCATAAACTAACTATTTTACAGACCTACTTGCTCCTGCAGACTTGTGTTTTAGTCTTTATAGTGAATGAAGAAGCTTTGTTATAATATTGTGGATTTTATAACTAATAGTAATGATAATAATAGGCTATGACAAAGTATTGAACATACTTTTGTGGACTGTTAATCAAAAAATATTGCAGGGCCGTTATTTTATTTGGGTTAAAGCTGGACTACGTAACTTTTTGTCTCATAAACATTACATTTTGACCGTCCCAACAGAAAGAGTTTTGTAAAAGGCAACATTATATGAACATATCGGGAAACTACATGTGTCTTTAGCTCTTAGGCTATCAGATAACATTCATACTTCATACAACCAGAACATGTCAACATTATTATACAAATAGTAGTTCTGCAGGTTTCAAATTATACCGATACATTTGAAAGAGTTGAAAATACCGACCTCTGCTCTGATTTGTAAGTTGCAGAGGACAACACATTTGGCTTAAATATTGTTTTTTTTTACTTTATTTTACCTTCAGTTACCTATCACCCCTGGTCATAATTCAGTTGTAAAGTGTGTGTGTGTGTGTGTCTATATGTGTAAGTGTGTGTGTGTCTATATGTGTGTGTTTGTGTGTTTTCTCACTGACCTGTTTGTGGGTTAACAGGAAAATCTGCTCCGGCGGAAGAAAAGGCGCTGGAGCCCTCCTCCTTTCAACATAAGAGAGAATGATAATGGACCGTTCCCAAAAGAAATTGAAAAGGTGAGGATGAGATTTTTTATTGGATTTCTCTGGTTTGATAAAGGTTAATGCTGGGTACCTACTTTGACCTATTTTAAGTTCATAAATTGCACATTTTGTTTGTTACAACAGAAATAATCCTGTAAAAATGGAAAGTTTTGTGAACAAGTCAAGTTTAATTGTTTGTAATCTTCTGTCTTAAAAAGTGACAGAAATCAAAACTTAAATACATGAGAAAACTACTGATAGAGTTAAACTGTTTTGAGAGCAGGAAAATATAGATGTATTTTATTGTAAAGCTCTTTTTGTTGTTTAAAATAAGAGGTGCATTATTTGTCTCACAGTCTGGGTTTGTCAGTGTTGCATCACTGGTTATAGGACTGAGGAGCACACAACAAAAGATATAGTAAATAAACAATAACTCTATACAAAAATAAAATCTCTAACTTTAGCATAATAAAGAAGAAAGAATTCAATCTCTAGCTTTCGCATCATAAGGAACCTGGTCAAGAAGCTCCAACTTTAGCATAATGGAGAAGGAAGTATAAAATGTCTAGCTTTACCATTAGCTTTAGCATTATAAGTAAGCTGGTCTAGATTCTCCAACTTTAGCATGATGAAGAAGCAAGTATAAAATTTACAGCTTTAGCCTTAGCTTTAGCATTAGCTTTAGCATTAGCTTTAGCATTAGCATTATATATATTATTATATTCTTTATTACTTCAGTGTACTTTTTAAAACCAATATTTCCACCTTTACAACTGGCTCCCTTTGAAATCTAATGCCCGAGATGGACGACCGTTACTTCAGAAACATTTTAACCATAATCTAAAGGATCATGATCACTGTGTTTTTTTGTTTTTTGTCCAGATCGTGTCGGATTCAGAAATCAAGTATCCCGTGTACTACACCCTGTCCGGCCCCGGCTTCAACGAGGCTCCTGTGGGAGTGTTCAGCTTTGATCGCAAGACAGGAATGTTGAGCATAAACAAAGCTGTGGACCGAGAAGAATACCCAATATTTGTTGTAAGTTTAAATTTGACTTTCTAATGTATAGTAACAATAATAACACTAGCTAATTGCTATTTCTGCTGCTAATACTGTTGTTTGTGATTGTGTACAGAGGGAAAGATGACAAGGCCTGTCATAATAACCGATTTTTATTGATGAATGATTATATTAATGATTAATGAAATATCAAGGCCCGATAAATGTGGTTTTATCCATCAGTTATTGAACAGTCGATATACTGTATTATCTTGACAGGCCTAATTCATTAATACTACTCCTTCGGCTATTCACACACTTGTATTGTGTGTATTTACTGATATAAATGTGTTTGATAAAGAATTACCAGAAATTCTCAAATGGTAGAAACGATGTGAAACATTATTTCACTATCAGGCAATTTTGTACAGAAAAAAAGTACATATTATAACTTTGCAGCCTATAAATTTTCACTATCACATTTATTTATCAATATTTGTTTTATGTATATCGTATAATGTGTAACATAATCATGATATGAAAATTGATAGAAAACAATAGGTGAATAAATATATATATATATATATATATATATATATATATATATATATATATATATATATATATATATATACTGTATATATACTTCGATTCGATTCTGTTTTTTCTTGTATAGCCCTAAATCATAATAATATTCACAAAACTGGAATTAAAACAACTGTTGAATTCGCCAACCCAGATCAGAGAATCAAACAGTTCACACACAGGAAATTCAATGATTAAAAAAAACACATTGTTCTATAAGAGGCAGATGACCAATGTCCATAAATGTTGTTGAATGTTGAGTGTCCTGGATCATCACCACTGTCCTTTTGTCCCTTCAAACTAACACACATCTGCAAAGTCAACATCATACTATTTTGTCATACTGGTGAGCATTCCCAGCTTTTGAATCGTAAACAACATCAGACTTTCTTAACCCTAGAAAATTAGAATTTTCCCGCAAAACACAAACCTTCCCATTCTTTGCTTTTATTGTGTTATTGCTTATCTGCTGTGTTCCAAAGTCCACAGGTAACCCATTCATTGTACTTAGAGCACGGGCGGCACGGTGGCTGAGTGGATAGCACTCTCACCTCTCAGCAAGAAGGTCCTCAGTTCGAATCCCGGTCCGACCAGGGCCTTTCTGAGTGGATTTTGCATGTTCTACCAGTGTCTGTGTAGGTTTCCCCTACCACTAAAAACATGTACAATAGGTCTGGCATGCGCCTCCTGTACCGCCGACCCCGCTCCCATCTCTGTGAGGAGTGAGAGGACAAATGCCCAAAAAATAACTGTAAACCGCTTTGTGACTCTGGTCTGTGAAAGGCGGTATATAAATAAACATAACTTACTTACTTACTAGCAGGGCTGGACTGGCCATCGGGCGTACCGGGCAATGCCCGAAGGGCCGATGCCCATATTTGGGCCGGTCTGTTTGCCTCATACAAAAAACATGTTTGTGAAAAGTGTAAATCCGTTGAGAACTGTGTGAGGGGGCGCGTGTGTCTGCGGGGCACCTGCTGCATGTACTCGAACGGGATTCCACCACCTCAGCGGCCGCAGTGTTCCCGCATCCAGCGGCTCTGAGCTGGACGCAGGAACCGCTCACCGGGAACCACTCACAACACGGTGAGCGCGTAGCCGCAACGTGACCATGTACCCAAGACCATAAACGCGCACAGGACCATGCATGTCTTTTCGTAATTTGTGCACCCAATAAATACACCGCTGCAGGAAAGTAAGCTAGTAAGTAAGTAAGCTTTTTATTTATATACCGCCTTTTCACTGCACATCAGAGTCTCAAAGCGGTTTACAATTGTTGGGTGGGGGTGCCAGTACAGGAGGCACATGCCATACCTATTGTACATATTTTTAGTGGTAGGGGAAACCGGAGCACCCGGAGGAAACCTACGCAGACACGGGGAGAACATGCAAACTCCACTCAGAAAGGCCCTGGTCCAACCGGGATTCGAACCCAGGACCTTCTTGCTGAGAGGCGAGAGTGCTATCCACTCAGCCACCGTGCCGCCCAGTCAGTCCGCGTCTCCCCTCTCCTCTAGATTAAAGCTCGGGTACCTACATTTTCCATTGCCTACATTTTCCATTGCATTAAAGGTTCATGTTTGAGCCCAAAAGTAAAATGTTGTGAACAGATTAAACAGATTTAGAGCCAGCAAATGGCTGACAATATGCATTTCAGAATTTTTTACCAATTCTCATCCCTGTAACAAACAATAGTATTGTCTGTGTCACCTCCCTCACTCTGAGACATGTTTATTACTCTGTTTAATGTAGACTATTGTACTTTATTTTATTGATGAAACTGCAGACATCCTGATCCTCTACAGTACTTGCTTCCACATACTGTATAAACCAGGGGTCAGCAACCTTTAGTGCCCCTAAAGTGGCTCCTGGAGCCTTTTCAAAAATGTCTGAAAATGGAGTGTGAGGGCTATATTTTATTTCTAGTTTCAATGTGGTTTCTGTAGGAGGAAAAACATTAACGTTTTTCAATGCTGCAAAAACTTGTATAAGTAATAAGACGGTGAAAGAAAAGGCCATTAAGGACATTCAGCTCCAGCAAACTTCAGCCTGTGACGTGATGGATATGAACAGACAGTGATGCAGGTGAACTCGGAGCCAAAAAGCAGATTTATTTACTCTATTTGTACAATTGCATGAAGGCAAAAAAATGGAAGTTAAAGTTAAAGCAGAGTTGTCACGTGGTGCGTCATTCTCTCCAGGACACGCTGCAATGAAAATACACATTTGATAATCATGAATGGTTTTTATGTGTTTAGCCTTTACTTTGTCATTTAGATATTAGTCTAATATGGCTAATATAGCTAATGTAGCTAAGGTAGCTAATGTAGCTAATACAGCTTCAGCCCCTGTTACCTTCATATAAGCCTTATACAACGCTGTTCTTTGTTGTTGTTGTCAAATATGGCTCCTTGAACCTTTTGAGTTGCCTGGGCCGCTAAAAAGGAAAAAATGCCCGGGCCGTTTTTTTGTCCCAGTCCAGCCCTGCTTACTAGCATGAGAGCTCTTTCTAAAGCCGCTTCTCCTCATGTGTGTGTGTTTTTCTTTCAGCTCACCACAAACGTGTACAATGAAAACACGGGCGTTCCCACTGACCTCCCGCTGGATATCAAAGTTCTGGTGGACGACGTGAACGACAACGCTCCGCAGTTCTCCTCGCCTCTTCGCTTCTCCGTCCCAGAGGAGAGCAAACCAGGTCTGATATATAGTAATTCTGAGACAATCTTTTTACATTTCTCTATTTCTATCTATCTATCAGTAAACACTTTCCAAAGGGCTGCACAGAGACACATTAACAACACAATTCACAAAAACACCAGGCTAAAAAAGAAAGCAAAAAAGAAAGTAGAATATAATAACAACTCAATACCTCAATAAAATCATTCAAAAAACTACTGTATTTGTGTTTGAATGAAAATATATGTTAGCATTAGCTAATTCTTATTCCGGGTCCACCCTCGTCGGCCCGGGGTGGTATTGTAATCATGTCAGCGCACGTCATTTTGGCCACTTTTGAGCCGGGACCCGCCCCCACTGCCTACATTGCAAAAAATGATACAATTTGAGGTGATAATGGCTTAAATCAAGTGGTTTTTAATTTTAATTTTAGTACATTCTGTTTTAAAACAATATTAGCCAATGAGATAAAGCCATTTTTTTTTTTTCATTTATTTATTTCAAGAACTGCTTTATTTTCTCATACCAATGGAGAAATTTCTTCTTGTTTTATTCCACTCAAAATGTCCTCAAATTAAGATACAATTTGCTTAATCTTTTGACTTATTTTTCAGAACTTTGTGTTGTGTAGATTGCACTCTGCCTGTTTGTACGTACATGCTAATGTTTGTGTTGCTGCTGCAGGGACTGTGGTCGGTAAAGTCAACGCCACAGACAGAGATCAGGAGCGGACGGACCACGTGGCGATCCGCTACAGCCTACTGACCGGCACTGACCTGTTCTCCATCGACCCGCTGACCGGAGTCATCACCACCGTCTCCACTGCACTGGACAGAGAGGTGAGCCAAGCATGAGCATGATGGCACATACTGGTTGCCTCGTTTCTGTCAATGTGCCCCATGGCAGCTGTGGCGCCGTGGAAAGAGCTCTGGTGTGCACACTGTCTGGTACACACTGTGGCAGTCTTGCACAGTTTTTCCAATGTGGTTTTACTGCAAATGGCAAATAAATTCTTGTATGTTGTATCTTGTAGTAGTAGTTTATCACCACTGTATATGAAGTGAAAGAATAATAACATGTGAAGCGTCTTTGAGTGTCCAAAAAAGTGATTATTATTATTATTAATATGAGGTTTTATCACTGTGAAAAACATATAAGAATAATATGATGTTTTATTTACTGTATATTGTACATTATTGCACACAGGACGGCAACTCGACACGCTTCACACAAGGACAGTGTAAATCATCAATTATTAACTGCTGGTAGTTCATTGAATTTATCTTCAGAATATCTTGAGGGTTTTTTATTGTCTTGAGATAAGGTTTGCAATGAAACAATCATAAAATGTCTTTGGATTAACTTGGATTAACTTGGATTAAAACAACAATGAGCATGAGAAAGAAATGCAGAAAAAATAATTTTAAAGGTGAATTTAAATAAGCTTTTGTTGTTGATAAATGATTGATTTGGTCGGTATTGTTGCCCCACCATGTCCCGGTTTTTGAAGTGCCCAGGTCTAAGCTAAAAATGTGGACTGGACCGAACCTTTTCTGTGGCTGGACCCTGACTCTGGAACCGTCCCAAGAGCACTTTAAGACTTAGTGGAAAACCTTTTTTCTTTGGCTTTTTGCACAAACTGGGCTAGTTTGTTAAGTCTAATTTCTCCTTTTATGTAACATTGTTATGAGTCTTAATGTTGTATCCCTTGTTGCACTTTGGGTTCTTGTAGTTGTAAATCTGCAAAACAAACCACTGACTTTGATCAGTGGTACTTCTATTAGTAACACATTAGTCAAATCGCGTTTTTCCATTGGCTCAAAGTTACTATTGATTTCCCGCCAATACACTTCTCTGCTGTTTCTGATGCTGTTTTTATTGTCATTCTTTAGATTCAACCCAAGCACATGGTGACAGTTCAAATCAAAGACATGAAAGGAGCTAGTAACGGCTTGTCCTCCACGGGAACCGCCACCATAATGCTGTCGGACATCAACGACAACCCCCCGACCTTCAAGCAGCCGTCTGTGAGTACCACTGCAAAACACAAACCTATATCCTAATTAAAAAAAAACATTATTGTTATTCACCACTACTATCTCGTTTAGTTCACAGCAACTGTCCCGGAAAACGAAATAGACAAACTCATCCTGCGCATCCCGGTCGATGACAGAGACTTGGTCAACACCGATAACTGGTTCTCCAAATTCGTCATCACCAAAGGGAACGAAAACGGAAACTTCAGAGTGGATACTGACCCGAAAACGAACGAAGGACTTCTGTATGTTACTAAGGTACTGTAACCCATCCAGTGCAGAAAAAAACAAGCTTCACACACATGTATTTACTATCATCTCCACTCAAACGATGGAATATTATTGCTCTATTGCTTTTTTATTAATTTTACTTTACTTTACTTTACTTTACTTTACTTTACTTTACTTTACTTTACTTTACTTTACTTTACTTTACTTTACTTTACTTTACTTTACTTTACTTTACTTTATTTTATTTTATTATGTATTTATTGATAAATATATTTATATTTGTATTTATTTATTTATTTAGGCAAACACAGGTTGCTATTATCATAAAAAACATACTCATAACAAAATACAATTAAATAAAAAATAGCTTGTAACCATTATTATTGATTTTTTTTTCGGTTTCAAAAATGTTGCTACTCAAAATGCAATTGATTAGCTTTTGGATTTATGACCCTGCAAAAGTATACAACGTCTATACTTTCTCTACAAATTTACTGACAGACACATTTGCAGAGACAGGGAAAATCACTTTTTATCTAATCGTACAGTACACAGATGTTCTCATCACATAAACATAAGGATTTATAGTTTATTTATATGTTTATTATAGTATTGGAAAGTACCGTCTATTAAGCTGAAATTGGCTGAAAATTTTTTCCATTTCTCCCATGAACAGAAACACGTACAAACAAGGAATCTGTATCAGTAAAAATAAAAATATAGTTATAATTACAATAGGCCATGCATAATAATAATTGAATAATATTAATAATAATAGTAATAAAGACAATATAACGGCTCAATCTTTTCTCTCTCTCTGAGGCTAAATTATAATATAAATATCTGTAAATACCTCTTGCTGACTACAGTGTATACAGTTTTACATTATTTTATTTTATTATTACTTTAGTATTTTATTTTATTATCTGTGATCTTATCATAGATTCTGTTTGGCATGTGCAATCTGAGTACTCTTAAATCCCCCTTTTATTCTGCTGTAATGTGCGCAACGATGACATTTTCAGAAAGGAGAAAAATCCGAGGCACTCTTGACAATAAAATAAAACATCTTTTAAATGACATTGGAATTTCCCCACTGTGGCACCAATAAAGATCTCTTTCTCATAACGTCTTTTCTTCTCTCTTTCACAGCCGCTGGACTTTGAAGAAACGCCCACAGTGAAGCTGGAAGTTCAGGCTCAGAACAAGGCCCCGCTGATGGGAACCAGCGCCCAGTGGCTGAGCGCCCCAGTGGACGTCACGGTCACCAACGTGGACGAGGGCCCCGAGTTCATCCCCCCCATCAAATACATGAAGGTCAAAGAAAACACGCCCAACGGCACGGCCATCGGGACGTACACCGCCATGGACCCGGAGACCAAGAGCAGCGCCGGCATCAAGTAAGCATCCGTTTCTTTAACTTGTGAGGCAACACTGAAATTTCCCCACTCTGGGACGCAAAAATATTTCTTAATCTTAATCTTAGTTTACGCACATGCCTGGTCTATTTGGCAGGCAGGTGTTCTCAATTTAAGTTTTTGTGTTCAGCAGCAAACCCTAAAACACATCTCAACTGACTTTTTATAACAAAGACAAAACTTGTGATAAAATAATATATTAAAATCTAAAAACTAATGTGCGGAATATCACATTTTCATCATTATAACATTTTATTTGGACATTTATGGCTCTTGAAACTGTTTCACTATTATTCACTTTTTTCAGCATAAATATAATTTTTTTATTATAATTATTTTTCTCGTAACAGTGACAGCAATAAGTTTAGTATTATTCAACCATTTGTTTACAGATGTTTTTGACAACTTTGGACGCATTGTATTGTCTTAATAAAAGCGTATTTTGACTAGTTTTCATATAACTAGTCAGAAAAGTTCTCAAATCAGTGACATATTTTGCATCACAAAAGAAAACAAAATCACATCACATTGTTGTCGAAGCTTTTTAAACATTTTCATTTGATGGAAAACCTCAAATAGTGACTTAGACAAGGCCAGGCTATACTTTATAAACACGTTAAAAAAGGCCTCTTTCATTTTTATTTTTTCCTGGTAATGTGCTGTTGAAGGGCAGGAGTTGATCTGTGATTTCTCAAGCTTTCGCATCGTCTCGTTTTCAGGTATTTAAAAATGTCAGATCCGGCATCATGGATAAATATTGACCGCAACACGGGGGAATTCAAAGTGGCCAATACGATTGACCGAGAGTCGAGTTTTGTTCAAAATGGGGTTTACAACGTCACCGTGAAGGCTATGGACGAAAGTAAGAACACACACCCACACACAAACTCACATACACACGCACACACACAGGAATGAGGGGACATTTGAGGATACAGATATTTGACATGACTTTTTATTACTTCAGTGGAATTCATGTAAAATGTATTCCCCGCATGATAACCCACGAAAAAACTGTTCGAACATGGAATTATCCATCCAGCCATTTTCTTCCCTTTAATCCATTTCTGGGTCAGGGGGGTGGCAATCAGAGATGCCACCCAAGTCTCATAGCACAGCCTTGATCTTTCCGTGGGGGCTTTGGGCAAAGTGGGGTTAAGTGTCTTGCCCAAGGACACAACAACAGCAGTCATCGGTGGGAGTCGGTGGAGACGTGGGAATTGAACCCACGATCTTCAGGCCTGAAGGCCAATGCTCTACCAACTGAGCTACTGTCGCCCAGTGTCAATTAAAAAACAAAAAAACGACTTGTTCTGTATCCGCTCTCTCTCACCGCTTGAAAACAGGAGAATGATTTTGTCTGATCCTGATGAGCATGAATCTTTTTTTTCATAGCTGTATCTCACCCCAGGCACATAGTTTAAACATATCATAGAGCTGTCACGGCGGCAGGGAACCTTGGCATTGGATTACCTTTTGTCGAAACTTGCGTCTTCAGCAAAAAATAAAAAACATTTGATTTATGAGCTTTCGAAGCTTAGGTATTTCATGAGATGTGTTGGCGTATGCTTTGTGATGGCAGTCAAAATGACAGCTCTGGGAGTTCTAGTATTATATAATGTTATAGCTTTTGATTTATGAGTATTTTGAACTACTCCAAGTATTTTATAAGACATGGTGGCGTATGCTTGTGATCATGGAGGTGTGGTTGGCGATGACACAGACCGTGATATAGGGCTGGTGTTGAGATCCCTGGGGCTATTGTTCACCGTGGCCCCACCCTGTTACAGTCTGTCTGTACCGGAGCCGCGCCCTCGCCTTGTTTTCTATGCCACGGATGAGCCCAAAGGTGTCGTCAAAGGTGTGATCTTGAGCCTTCGTGACCGATGTTCTGGTTTGACGTGAACTAGGCACCGATCCCGTCCAAACGGCACGAAAACTTGATGAGACATGACCATATATGGACGAGTCTCAGCTTCCTGTTTCATGCAACTTTACCAGCTCCTACCTTCCATCGGAAACATGTGTTGTTTTCATATAGGCAATCATGGGCAGTCTTAATATTGTGTCATGGAGAGGTGTTATGAAAAGAAAGTCAAATTTAGTCAATATTAGGTGGACTTAGAAGAAAATACATTAATGGTAATTCCACAGTTTTGATCATATTTTGGAGGTGATACTAAAATACTATTTTTACATCTTACTACGTGTTTGAACTCTGTTCTTCCACTAATCATTTGTATTTTTCCGTTGTGTTATAAACTAAAAAAACATGTTAAAAACAAGTTAATTAGAACTACTTAGAACACATTGATAATTCATTTATTTAGATAACTTGTTCTTCGTGCAGCCAAAACAAAACCTTCTTTAGTCTTTACCCATATGCAATATGTTTATTGGATTATATTCACATTCTGTATATTTTGTATTTATTCAAAACTTAGTGTAATAAAATGCTCACATTCTTACTTGTACCTTCCTTTGTTTTGCTTTGCACCAAGCCCCAAGTGACAAAACTACAACAAAACAATTAAGCCATGAAAAACATGGGGCCAAGAGCAAGAATGTAAATCCTTTCCATTTCCATTTCCGATGGTATGTGTCACGTGTGATTGTTTATTAAGTCTTGTCTCATCCTGCTCTTCGCTGCGCTGTCAAAACACAACAGCCGTGTGAATCCATGAGATGTGAGAATCAGATAAGATCGTGCCAACTTTCACAAAGTGTCCTGTACTATTTAGACGTCAATGTTGTTCTTGATTGACTGTTTCCTTGGCTGTTACTCAAAACCTGGAAATACACTATTAACAAACACATAGGAGCTATTGGTACGTACAAATGACCAATGTCCATAAATGTTAAAATATGCTCTCAAATGCCAAGAGCTCTGGTGTGTGCTACTGTATCTTTTCTGTCTGGTGCACACTGGGCTAGTCTTGCACAGTTTTTCCAATGTGGGTTTACTGCAAATGGCAATACAATCTTGTATCTTGTAAATGTCCTGGATTATCACTACTGCCCTACGACCCTCCTGCATCGGCAAGGACCAACTCAAACTTTATTATTTATATATATTTTTCCCAATACATTACCCTCATACAGAATATTTCTAACTCTGTGACGATTACTTCTATTCGTCTGTGTGGCAGGTTCTAAGTCCAGCATAGCCACAGTGGTGATTCAGGTGGAGGATGAGAACGACAACGTCCCGAAAGGGCCGTCGGAGGAGCTGGTGCTGTGTGAGGTGGAGGGCCAGCTGGGCTCTGTCGTGCTGGTGGCCGAAGACAACGACCAGTCCCCTTTCTCGGAGCCTTTTTCCTTCAGCATGGCCCCCGACAGCGACGACAAGTGGAGCGTGACGAGACTCAACGGTAGGTCAAGCCCATAATGTAGAAGACAGTTTAGATAATGGTGAAATGAGTTGTTAGTTGAAGCCTGATTGTATTTAAACATGTTTAAGAAATAAGTACGAATGTAATGTATGTGATGGGAGTGAGGTGTAGGGTCAGAGAGTGTTTGGGGCTGTGTGTGTGTGTGTGTGTGTGTGTGTGTGTGTGTGTGTGTGTGTGCATGTATGTGTGTGAAATAGTATCTTTCTTACAACTCTTACTATATTTACACTCCCAGTTACATGCATGGGTCTACTATGGCAATTTTGGACACACATATTCAACTTTTTGTATAGGCTGTAATGACAGGGTTCCAGGCCACTGCTGAGAGGCACCAAGCACAGGTTTAGCGCACAGTCATAATAATAATGTATTTTTGTCTTTGACCAAAGCCAGGGTTTAGAACAAATGTAAACAGTGAGCAGCCATCCGGGCCCCATCTAAGAAATGTTCCCTAATCAGTATATTGTGATTTCCATTGAATTGGTGTGGATGTGTTTTAATCCCACTCCTCTCTATCTTTCTCTGTGTGTCCTCAGCCACGGCAGCCACGTTGCAGCAGCTGAAGGAGCTCCATCTGGGGGTCCACGACGTGAAGGTGCTGGTGACTGACCTGCAGGGATCAGGCACAGTCCAGACCGTGAGAGTTCGGATCTGCAAATGTGTGAACGGAAAGTGTCCAGCCACAAAGTCCTCGGTCACACTGGGGCCCATGGGCTGGCTGGCTCTGCTGCTGCCCCTGCTGCTGCTGCTTCTGCTCTGTGAGTAAAAAAAAAAAGAAAGAAAACGATTTGTATACGTAACTCTAAAATAAGTTTGCATTGGGCAAACAAGAGAAGGTACCCACTTAAATGTTGGTATTTTGTCCTGGGCTGAGGTAAATATTCCTATTTTGTTGCCATTTCTTCACTCAAATGTTCAATTAAGAGACACTATCAGGATATTGTTAGGATTAGGGTTAGGCTTTAGGAACAGTCCTTTTGGTTTGGGTTAGGGTTGGGGGTAAGATAAGTTTAGCATGCAGCAAGACAACATGCCAATATGTCTGAATGAGCGTCTGAATCTCACAAAGACACATACTTTTCTCCACAGTCTTACTGCTGGCTTGTCTGTGCGCTGGGAACAAACATCAGAAGATGTCGATGGACAACATCGTGGACAGCGGCGGAGTCCTGCTCAAATCTAACACAGAGGCTCGTGGGGAAGAAGTGGTAAGAATTCTCTCCAAAACATAACACTTTCATTTTTATTTATTATGTAGGTGACACAGCAAAGATCTATTACAGCTATATCATGTTTTTTTTACTGTTTATATCATGCAACTTAAAGCTTGAGTACCTAACTTTGCAACCAAACATATATGATGTGATACAGTTCTTGAAACTAGTTCTTAGCTCTCAAAACTGTTTGCTTTCCATTTCATTTGTTTTGTTTCTGAGCCCAAAGTGTTCAATAGTGACTCACAAGGCTCTTTCTACATATACGCAGATTTTTTTCATTCATTCACTACATTTTACTTTAACAAGACAATTTTAGACAATCCTATTCACTTACACCATAACTATACCAACATACCATTATGTTATTTGACTATGTTTCTATGTTATTTTATTATCTATTATCTTAAATAATAGATCCTGTTTGATGTGTGCAACCTGAACGCTCTTATTTCCTCCTTTTATTCTGCTGTAATGTGCGCAACGATGACATTGACATTTCCACAAATAATGGCTTATCTGACCTTTAAATATACTTTGTGTCTAGAAAGGCGCCTAAGAAATACAAATACAGTAATTTCTTTCGAGACCCAACCCTCATTGATATTGATGCTCGTTTGTGTCCCCCCGCAGGACATCAGCCAGTTCGCTGGCCCCACCGTCACTGTCGACAAAGGCTCGGTCAAAGGGTCCGTGGTGAACTCCGGCTGGATCGGCAACAATAGTTCCAGCACCATCCAGGACAACGGCATGTACACCGGCAACATGGTCACCACCACGGACATGCAGCAGCAGTACTCTAAATACGAGGACCAGTTTGGGATGCAGTACAACAACGGTGGCGGCGTCGGCGCCCATCTCCTCGGACAAGGCAACGACGGCAGGTTCCACTCTCAGCAAGACTACTCTCTGCTCCGAACCTGGCAGACCAATGGCCGCTACTTAGAGCAGGTAAATGTCCTCACTACTACTACTACTACTAATACTAGTTTTAATGCCCTACTGCTACTACTTCTTTTTTTAATGCCCTACCACTACTACTACTACTACTACCACTTGTTGTTTTAATCACTGACCTCTGCCCTTATGACCGCCACTTTATGCTTCTGACACTTTACTGCACTCTACCGCACTCTTATCGGTCTATTGTGTGTCACTTGTATTAGTTAACTGAAGAAATGTATGTAGATTTTTATTTATGCATGCCTTCTTGATTTTATTCCGCTTGAACTTGTTTGCACCGAGAGCCAAAGCAATATCCTAGTTTGTGACTTCTTGTCCCTCACATGGCAATAAAAAGATTCTGATTCTGATAATACCCTTACTACTACTACTACTACTTCATCTACTGCCTCTTGTTTTAATGCCCTACTACTAATATTACTACAACAACTTCTACTTGTACTCTCCTTGCTATGGCTCCTACTATGTCCTGTTGTTATTATGTTCTCACTACTGCCTCCCCCTTTTGATGCTACTCAATACTTCTGTGAGGAAGAGCTTGATTAAAGTATGAATTATTAATAGGGTTGTAATCACCTAAAAGAGATACACAAATAATTATAATATTTTGATTTATATCACTTCAAAAGTTCACTTAATTCAGTTTTTACTCATCCACTCAACACAAATGTTTTCAAATTGTCTCCTTGTGATATCTGTTGGCTTCTTTGACCTTGACCACACACATAGTTGAACACTGATACATAAGTAAGTAAGTAATTTAAATTTATACAGCACCTTTCACAGACCAGAGTCACAAAACGCTTTACAATCGTTGTGGCCATTTTTCTCCTCACTCCACACAGAGATGGGCTCCTTTGGTCGGATCCTGTATCATCCTTAAATGCAAAATAATCTCACCTTTTATTTTTGTTCAATGGGTGCCACACATGCTTTAAATCGGATATATATTTTCTTTCTCTTGCAGAAGCTGTACTTTATGGGCGACAAGGACGAGGGCCGCTACGCTGACGACATCGTGCACGCCTACGGCTTTGAGGGGGTGGGCTCTGCGGCCGGGTCGGTGGGATGCTGCAGCGACTTTGCCGACGAGGGCTTGGACTTTCTAGACACGCTCGGACCCAAGTTCAAGACACTGGCAGATGTGTGCGCCAAGAGATGAAGAAGCAGAGGCTGCACATGGACGATGTGAATGTTTTCTAATGCCTCAAGCGCGGATGAACGAACAATGGGAAAAGTGCGAGGAGAGGAGATTTTTGTCAAGTCGGATTTTAGCGAATGGATTTTCTGCTGATGCCTGATGCAGAAACGTGTGCGTGTGTGTGTGTATATGTGTGTTTGGGCTGCATAACACAAGCACAACATTGACAGTTTTGATTCTCAACTGGTGTGGAAGAATCCAAAATCAAATGAGGTGAAGTCAGGTCATATTTGATTGGTTTAGATCCATTCTTCTAAAATGTGATTTGGTTTGTAGCAAAGGATAATACTACGTCTCAACATTAGGTGATAAAAATATGTTCAGGGGCCCATTACGTTGATTGTTATCTACTGGTAAATGGGTAGTTTGCAACGAGTGCGGTTTGTGCACGTTTCGAACATGTTCATGTAAATTGCAAGAAGTGCATTGAGAACTGAAAGGTGTTTTCAACCAATAAATCTGATAAAACACTTTACCAAACTACTGTAGGTTATATACACACATAGCCAGAAGCATCAACCGCACAGCCAGAAACAAAACATTATTAAATAAAAATGTACAAATATAAACATAAGTAAAGAACATAAATGGTCATAACATTTTACACAGGGATTGATGCATCTGGAAAAGTAGATTGGGTGGATAGAATCTAGACACCCCTGATGTAGTGAATACGAAAGACTTCAACTTATAATTAACTTAATAACAGGAGACGTTTAGACATAGAGAGCTGCTTTTACAACGTATCTGTACAGAAACATTCAATCAGGCTGATACATGACATATTTGACCATTGTTCAGTTTTGCTGGTTGATTTGACTATTGTGTAAATCTTGTATTCAATTGGCATCCTCTTTTTTGCGCACAAACCAGGCCAAAACATGCCATCATTCAAACCCTTGGAGTATATTTCTGTATTCTTCCTCTCCAGTTACGACAATACTGTTGCATTTCTAAGCGTGATGTGTGTTGTTGGGGTTAATCTGGGAAATGCGTACTGTAACGTACGTTCTTAAATCCACATAGTCTTCTCTCGAGCACTGTTGAAACTCGCTCCTGTCGGATTAAGCCTTGTTTATCTGCAAACACATTCTTCCGCGGGCGTTGTCCCGGCCTTGTCACCCTGCAGCTTTGCAACATTCTAACCGTTGCCATTAGAGTCGGCACAAGGACGCGATCGTGGAGGGAGGGAAAAGCACTGCACACACTCAAACCAGAAGACGTCACAAATGCTGTATTAGGAGTTTACACAACTGTCTAATAGAAGTAAATATTTGTCAATTATTATAGATTTTTTTTTGTATATGAGCTGTAACTTGATGCACTAAAAGATTTTTGCCTACATCTTGGATTCAGTGTTACAGAAATGCTTTTATATAAATATTTTTGGCTTGTGAAAGGTGTGTGATTCACTGTGAGCCTTAGACTGCACTTTGGAACAAGATAGAACAGATAGACAGGTGTATTATCCCGCATTAGTAGCCTGGGTTTGGTGAATAATTTACAAGGAGGGGCACAGACTGTTTGAACAATGACAAAGAAACTTTTGTTCACAGGAATCTACTATCTGTGAAAAAAAAAGAGGGAGAAAGTTGTGTCTAGTCGTGGGGAGTTTTGGGATGACTTTAGTTGCAAGAGTGAAAGTATTTATAAACTGATTACAAGTAAAAATAGGTTCTGTGAAGGGCAGGAACAGATAGCAGAAAATGTCAGGGTGCACAGCTATCAATATATATACTGTATAATAAAACGTATACATTTGCAATGGAGACCCGACCGACAAGTTAGGTTTAGTACAATGCTGAATAGATGACATCTCCATGGCGACAAGCGGGTGGTAGAAATGTTTAGTGTTGCATCTTCAAGTACTTCAATATGTAACTTTTGAAAGGATAGATACACAATTAAGTTGACTTTACACATGATTTTATAAATTATTTTTGGTTGAATTGTTGTTAAAACACTGTTAGTTAAATATGCAGCATTTCATTGTTGTAGATTGCCTTGTCTCCATAGAAATATGTATTTTTCTGAGATTTTTTCTCCAAAAAAATTAACAAGAAATATTGTACAGTTCATACACAAGGCAACAATGTAATATACATTTAAAAAAAAGAAAGGGCAGCAAAGATTTGTTTGATGGATTTTTGAAAGTATTATTGAGAAACTAAAATAGACATTGACATATTTCGACAGTCACTAAAATTAATTGTTTATTTATTATGGATTGCCCCTTGAGATGAATCTTCTCATTTTCGAGGGGGTCCTCATCCTCTGTTTGCTCTGCCAAATGAGAATATGCTCATACAGTACATAAAAACATTAAAACAAGACATCCGTCCCCACCATGCCCATCTCAAACCCTTTCCTATATTTACTCCTATCCTGACTTTGGGTCTTTATATCGAGCTAATACTTCTATTGCTAATAATAAAAATCTGCTATTAGCCAAAACCTCACCACATCCTTCTGCTCTGTGACCATGGCATGTTGTACCTTTATGTATTGAGCGGGTAGAAACACGTGTACACATCCAGCTCTAAAGGAGTGTGCGAAACCAGAGGAGGACAAAATGTGAAAAACAAAACAAAAAAATCACACACCTCAAAAGTATTTATTTCTCACCCTGGGAAAGTGATGTGTCAGGAAATGCAACGCCCAAAACATAATTCTACTCTCCTCTCGGTCCTGTGCTATGTGGCTGTATCTTCCCTGATACTGGGACGGCATCGGTGAGTTTCACTAAAGGAGGCTTGTCACCAACAAACAAAAGCAATAACAAAACATGGAGAGAAATTATGTACAGCCTCAAGTAACTATAAATTGTTAACGTTAAAACTGAATGGCAAAAAATCAGCATAAGTGTTTTTTCAAATGTTGATCTACAAAATGTCGACGGCTTTAGTACTGAGACACTGAACTCTTTCTGAATTCTCAAGGAGCAGTGCTAGAACTATATCTGTTATTATGGTATTGAGCTCCCTGTAGGCTCCTCACACCCTCGCTCCTGTTCCTGCTGCTGTGGGCGTGGCTGTGGGCGTGGCTGTGGGCGTGGCCACTCCTGCTCTCTGTTCCTGGCTGGCCTGCACACCTGCCTCTCCTCACGCATCACCTCTGCATTTAAGCCTGGGCATTTCTTCAGTCCTCTGTCAGATTGTCAGTCTACAACCGTGAGACAACACCTCGGGCCTTTTGATATTTTTGTGCTAGTTTTTGAGTCCCTCGTTTGATCTTGTTTTTTCTATACTCACAGATCCTCGTGCCAGTTGCCAGCCTCCACCCCAGTATCTCTTCTGCTCCAGTTCCAGTACCTGCTCCACCTTCATTAAAGAGCGACTAAACACCAAATCAACTTTTTTTAACTCATAAACTGCATAAGTATGTTTATTGTAGTGCTGTCTACATATCCTGGTCCTTTTTTTGACATTTTAGTTCAAATTAAGCCTGGTTCACACGAGACGATTTTAAAATTGTCGGCCGATTTTTCTCCGTGTTAGACCCCACACGGGGAGATTAAAAATCCTGCGTCTAACCACTTTGGTCGTGCAGTGTGTGGTGCGTAGCCACACGGCAAGATCACGCAAGCCCCCCCCCCCCCCCCGAGCATTCCCAGGTCAGACGGAAATCTCACAAAATCTCTCGAGATCAAGCGTGACTTTAGAGTAAACAGTCATGGCGGACGAAGAGGATGCAGTGGCGATAGTGTGCAGTTTGTTGTTAACAGAGAAGACACGTAATCCAAAGAAAAGGCAATGGTCAAAGCCATGCTGCTGTGTTTTGTTTTTTTTCCGGTGTTTCCTCACCGGCTTGTCACCTCGTCTTCTTATTGGCTACACGCCGTAGTCATGGCAACGCGCTCGCTTGTCCTCGGAGGACACCACACACGACAAGAAATCGGGCCAAAACAATCCAACATGTCGGATATCCCCGATTTGAGATCGGGAGCAGTCCCGATGTCCTCCCGAGCGACGAGTGCAGTCTTAACACATCACACACGGCAGGATAATCTGTAAGATTTTGTTACGGAAATCGGAGCGTTTCTTAAGATTGTCGTAAGGGGTAAATCGGGTCTAAATCGGCCTAAATATCCTGCCGTGTGAACCAGGCTTTAGATAAAATATCACTTTTTGCCCTCTCAACCTTTTTGGTGGTACTACATTTGAATATGGTTCTGGCCTCTCCATTGACTCTGAAGTTCTCTATGACATCAGTTGTTTTGTGTGACGTCAGTCTGTCAGAGCCAGTGATATGAACCCATTCAACTCTCACACACGCCCCAGCTGCAGTTTGGAGTATTCTGGCGCCATCTAGTGGATTAAAATTAAATTACATGAGTCATTCTGAGATTATTGAGTGTGATTAGGTTCAGGTGTGTAGCTTTACAATTATCTTAGTGTGTAAACAAGGGTGGAATGAGACTTTCTGGTCTGTAAACTATTGCTTTAAGCAGCAATGACAACAATGTTTTTTTTTTGTGTGACAAGTGAGCTGTCAATCACAGCCCAGACCACGCCCAACTCTAAGCCCCCCTTCTTGTCCCTTGGTCCTCCAGGCAACGCCCTTTTTAGAGAAAATTTTCAAATCTTCATGTGGGCGGAGTAAGGCTGGGCACAGGTTTTTAGTCGCTCTTTAAACTCTGCCAATAAATCCTGTTAACCGTCATATGCTTTTGGGTTCAATCCTTTCGCCATAACAATATCTACATCGTCATCAGAATGTTGTCATGTTTAACCCTTTAATGGCTTCCTCAACAATTTGGTGGATCACTTTTTGAGTACCTATATCTACTTGAAGCTGAAATCTTCCTCTTTGGGGCATCTCACTTAGTTTTAGTTAGTTTTACCATCAAAATGCATCTCAACAGTTAATAGAAAAAAAAAGGGGGTTAAAAAAAAAGCAGATAAAAAAACAACTTATTTGTGTAATTAGTGCTCCTACATTCAAGGAGTGAACATTAAAGGGTTAAAATACCTCACCAGGCAAATATGAGTTCACAACATTACTCAAATGTGATGGGGGGGACTTCTTTAAAAATTCAAAAAGTCCATGTAAATGACCAATTCACTTATTCCGCTTTTATGTTCAAACCTTGTGTTTTCTTTTTCTGCATGACACATTTTTAAAGTTTATTTCAGGCCTAACTATGTGATTACAGCCTCTTCAAAGCGGCCCTGGAGAATTAGGTGACTACCACAACAGACAACAGTGCGGAACACAGCAAATTCTCATTGTGGGGTTGATCTCTTTTGGCGCGAGTCTCGTTAAAAATACAACAATATCGTCCATTCGGAAAACAGCAACGGCGGCGACACAATTATTGAAGGATGTGAACGGGATGTGAACGAGATGTGAACAAGGGCCTCTCATCACCAGTCCCACCGGGGCCAATTACTACAGCGAGCCCGGAAAGTCACTGTGTGGGAACAATGGAAACAAGCAGTTAACCTAAAAATCTAAAGAGGCCATGGTGAGTGCAGACGGTAACGGATAGTTTACCAATAAATAATGTTGAACCCTGTGAGGAAATAATTCACAAACTTGCTCTAATGGAAGAATGTAGGCTCTATCATGGCACATTATTAGTTTATCACCATTGTCTAGGCAAGGCAAGGCAAGGCAAGTTTATTTGTATAGCACAATTCATACACAAGGCAATTCAAAGTGATGAACAAAATAAGAAAGCATTAAAATCATAAATGATCACAGAACATTAAAAAGAAAGATAAAAATATAAAATCCCTCAGTTGTATGCACAGCTAAACAGAACCGTCTTTAACCTGGTTTTAAACATTGTCAGAGAGGAGGCCTGTCTCACATCTTCAGGAAGACTGTTCCAGATTTTAGCAGCATGAATCTGAAAAGCAGCCTCCCCATGTTTAGTTCTGACTCTGGGCACTAACAGGAGTCCAGTCCCTGTGCTCCTCAGAGTCCGGGCTGGTTCATATGGGACTAACATGTCACTAATATAGTTTGGTGCGAGGCCATGGAGAGACTTGTACACAAGCAGAGCTGTTTTAAAGTCTATTCTCTGAGCCACAGGAAGCCAGTGCAGAGACCTGAGGACCGGACTAATGTGGTCGTACTTCCTGGTTCTAGTCAGGACTCGAGCTGCTGCATTTTGAATGTACTGCAGCTGTTTTACAGCCTGTTTGGACAGACCTGTGAGCAGGCCATTGCAGTAGTCTAACCTACTGGAGACAAATGCATAGATTAGAATCTCCAAGTCTGCTTTAGACACTATGTTTTTGATCCTGGCAATGTTTTTTAGATGGTAAAAAGCTGCTGATGTTACTGATTTGATGTGGCTATTAAAATTTAAGTCTGAGTCTAGTATTACCCCTAGATTTCTGACCTTGTTTGAAGGTTTTAGGGAGAGAGACTGTAGGTGACAGATGACGCTCTCTCTTTGTTTCTGGGGACCAAAGACAATCATTTCAGTTTTGTCTGCGTTTAGCTGAAGGAAGTTGTTTTGCATCCACTCACTGATCTGTTGGATACAGTGAAGGAGTGAGTCCACTGGTCCATGTTCTCCTGCAGTCAGTGAGACATAGATCTGAGTGTCGTCTGCATAGTTATGATAGGACACTTCGTTTCTGCGTATTAACTGACCTAGCGGCAGCATGTAGAGATTGAACAAAAGAGGTCCCAGGATCGACCCCTGTGGTACTCCACAGGTCAGGGCCATATGATCTGAGACACAGTCTCCAATCTCCACAAAGTACTTCCTGTCTTCAAGGTAAGACCTAAACCAACTTAGGGCGGTGCCAGCAACTCCAACCCAGTCCTCTAGTCTCTGTAAGAGGATCTCATGGTCGACGGTGTCAAAGGCAGCACTCAGATCTAACAAGATTAAGATTGAGACTTTGCCTGCGTCAGTGTTCAGCCGGATATCGTTTGTAACCTTGACAAGAGCAGTCTCAGTGCTGTGGTGGGGTCTAAAGCCGGACTGAAACATATCAAATGAGTTGTTGATTATAAGAAATCTAGTAAGCTGTAGGTAGACAACTTTTTCGAGGACTTTCCCCATAAATGGCAGATTTGAGATGGGACGATAGTTGTTAACACTAGGACCGCCGTGCTCTAAACATACCTTGTACCGCCCCCTGCGGTCAGTTGACCGCTATGTATTTTGCGCTGATACAGACTTTTGCCAAATTGATTGTTCACTAAACCAGAACTTGATGTTGCAAAGGAATCGTGATCATAATGAAACTGTGTAAATTATTTGTCTAAATATGCTAAGTAATTGTAATTCTAGCCGAAATAAAAGACTAAGACGACACATTGTGCGTAAACTGATCCATCAAAATTACGATGACTTTTCAGGCTAGATTTATTTTGTAACTTTGCAAACACCTAAAAGGTCGGTCACTATATGTTATATTTGACTCAATAACAATATGTAAATTCAAACAATATAAATTATAGTTTAGAAAAGCACGGGACCATAACGTCTTCGCGCTGCTATATGCGTCTACTTCTTACGTCATCTCCAGACTGTTTTCTTTTTAGAGGCCGAAATCACCGTGGGAAATATTATCTAGATAATAATAATATTCGTATTGACACAAGATCATCAGCTAGGCTACCATCGCCAATGTACAATCTTCAATTTTACACGGGACACGTTAGAAATACAAATATATGTATATATATTTGTACAAATATATGTATATATATTTGTATTTATTTGAGACAAGCAGTGCTCTTTATGCTCAGAACAACATTATAATCATTGCCTTGCAGTGCGCGCTGTGCAGAATAACACACAGTGTTATCTGAATGAAATAAGAATGATATCCTTATTGATATGATGAGGGCCGCTT
This sequence comes from Knipowitschia caucasica, assembly GCA_964034765.1. Classification (NCBI taxonomy): domain Eukaryota; kingdom Metazoa; phylum Chordata; class Actinopteri; order Gobiiformes; family Gobiidae; genus Knipowitschia; species Knipowitschia caucasica. The sequence goes on from OZ035836.1 coordinate 10,800,180, forward strand.
CTGCCCCACAGTCGCTCTCCTCCTGCAGTGTCCGCGGGTGACGAGAGGATCACAGCGCTCTCTCTGCACTCTGCCTTGATAGTTCATCTAATTGTTCTATTTTATTGCGATATTGTATTCTGCTGTATTGCCTTCTTGTATGTATAAATATAATAATGTAATTGATGATGAATGAAAAGGCAGAATGGAGCGACAGCGCGCACACAGACACCTGCGTATGGCTGGCATTACGCGGGTCATGTGCGTTATTGCTTCTGGACTTGTTACAACACTGCTGTCCGTGCCGTGAATGCACTATGGGTTTACGTTCAGATTTAGAATATTATAGGTGTTCTCCCCGCTGTCACTTTCTACCTCAAAATGTGACATCTCTCACCTCCGTCAGACTGTTCTCATTCAATGTCTTGAAGCACTGTCAGGGCTTCTACCGTGTACTTGCAGCTCTATTCATTTTGTACTCCTCCCTCTCTCCCAAATAATAATAAAAAAGTCCCTTTAGAGTCTAATGAAAACATATTGATACATTTTTATAAGGCGCGAAAAACCCCCGGGAAAGGTTACTATGACAACAGTCGCCCCTGCGCCATGTATCTCCATGGGGCAGCAGAAAGGGCTGTGGTTTAGAAAAGTTAAAATGCGTGTAAATCTTGTTTTCTTTACTTTTTCCAAAACCAAAACACACCAAAATATAAACAACAAGTACCTAGAAAAAGTCATAAAATTTCAACTTCTGGCGTTTTGTTTTGAATACACTAATTAGCATATTAAAGTGAGTGACGGTCAGTTGACCGCTAGGGGCGCTCCTAGTGTTAAGTACCGTAGCATCCAGGCTGCTCTTTTTTAGCAGGGGCCTGATGACTGCCGTTTTCAGGGCCTTTGGGAATATTCCAGAATGAAGGGACATGTTTACTATCTGTGTGAGTGAAGGTAACAGACTGCCCAGAACAGACTTCAGAAATCTAGTGGGTAGTACATCCAGGCTGCATGTGGAGGAGCTCAAACTGGAGATTATTTCTTGGACATTTTTATCATCTACAGGTGCAAAGTAAGTTAGCTCAGAGAGCCTTTCTGGCTGTTGGATGGTTATCTGTGGATTGGAGACAATGGCGTTTTTGATGCCTTGAACCTTGTCATTGAAAAAGTGTGCAAACTCATTGCATTTACGTTTGGAAGTTAGCTCTAATGGCATCTGAACAGGGGGGTTTGTTAATCTATTAACTGTTGAAAACAGAACACGCAGATTGTTACTGCAGCCTTCAATCATTTCAGAAAAATACCTTTCTCTCGTACTACGTAGCACCCGGTTAAACTCGCACAACTTATCCTTGAATATCTTGTAATCAACCTGGAGGTTGGACTTGCGCCACTTCCGCTCGACCCTCCGGCACTTTCTCTTCAGTGCTCTGACCGAGTCTGCTTTAGCCCACGGCGCCTTCTGCTTATTTTTCACTATTTTAACCTTCACAGGGGCAACGGTATCCAGAACATTCAAAACACTAGAGGTGACAGAGTTAAACAGTTCATCTACAGTAGAATACGATGCATTTTCAAAGTTTATCATTCCCATAAATAGTTCACTCGTATTTTCATTTATGTGTCTTCTTCGAACAGTTGCAGAGTCCACTGGTGGTTTGTTAGTGAAACACATGTCAAAAAATACACAGAAATGATCCGAAAGAGCAACATCGACCACGCTTATATTTGAAATATTCACCCCCTTTGTAACTAACAGGTCTAGAGTGTGCCCTCTGCTGTGGGTGGGGCCACTCACGTGCTGAGTGAGACCAAAGGTATCAAGTAAAGAACTCAGCTCTTTTGCATTTCTGTCATCAACATTATCCACATTAATATTAAAATCACCTGTAATAACTAAACTATCAAAATCTGTGCATACAACTGAAAGCAACTCGGTAAAATTATCAATAAAACTGTGACATGTGACTTTAGACACTATGTTTTTGATCCTGGCAATGTTTTTTAGATGGAAAAAAGCTGCTGATGTTACTGATTTGATGTGGCTATTAAAATTTAAGTCTGAGTCCAGTATTACCCCTAGATTTCTGACCTTGTTTGAAGGTTTTAGGGAGAGAGACTGTAGGTGACAGATGTCTATGGAGTGAAAGAATACTGCCATGTGAAGTGTACAATTGAACATGTTTTTAGTGGGGAAAACAAACTCAGATACAGGGAGGACATGCAAACTCCACACAGAAAGGCACTGTCAGGAAGAGGAATCAAACCCATGACCTTCCTGCTGTGAAGCACTTGTGTTAACCACTGTACCGGTGATAATCATGTCAATAAATGAAATTGTTACAGCCCTAGTGACATAACATTTTAACAATCACCAGCCGAGACTTGTACCAAATCGTTTCTTACACCATTCCACATTTTGGTGAATTTATACGCTTTGAGTAAAAACAAATTTTGAATAAATGTTTTGTTTTTCTAATGACAAAAATGTGATGTTATTAGTACTATTTTAGCCCTAATAAGTTTCAATATCATTATCATATCAATATCATTTTTTTAAGTCCTACTCTTTTTGATGAAACGTTATTGTGAAATGTCTTAAACTTAGATGTTGTGCAATATTCACATCTGCTTGTTTCCTAATGACAGTTTTTATTCAGTGTTTTTTTTTATTTTTTATCACAAGATCTCTCCAGAACTGCCTGAGAAAGACAATCTAATCAAATCTAAACTGCTACTTTTTATTGATAGATTATTAACCTGGAGAGACAAAGGGTAGAACATGCAAACTCCACTCAGAATGGCCCTATTCCACTGAGACTCTGCCGCCCTCTCCCAAAGTCACAGCAAACATACTGAAGACTGCATCATCCTTTTCCATTCCATTTCATATTCACAGCTCCTTATGTTGACTATGCGTGAATGCCAAACACGCATCTTTCCATCTCACGCTTTCATGGCTCACTTTTTCACACATTTCACTCCATATGTCCGGATCCGCATCTTTCCATATTTCTTGGGAAGCTCGTTTATACCTTACCGTCCAATAAAAACCACCGATTATAGATGCTTCTCTGTGTTTTGAGTGCATTTGTAAATATATGCCGCAGAAATAGGATCTCAGTACTGTATGTCCGCACCTATCAGAGCTGCTTGAGCCATCACTCCCAGTCACAAGATGCAATTAATTCTAAGGCACAAGCGTGAAATTAATCTATTGCTTGTAATTAGTTTTTGGCATACTGTGAAAACAATTTCCCAAGAGATTATTTTTTCCCCCTTTCTTTTTTTCACCCGCTGAGGACACTGTAAGATTCTATTAAGGAGTGCTACAAAAGTCGGCCAAATCTCAAACTTTGCAAACATGTGTGAGTGTTATGGGGAAAGTGTGAGATGCTTGCAAAGGAGGACGAGGTGGGAGGATAGTCTGGAGGGCAGGGTTTTAGTCAGAGGCAAACTCATTTATGTGAATAGAAAATGCAGGGATACAGAGAATCACTATTTTCTACAGCGTATGACGTTACATATTCTATTGCAGTGTCTCCCAAAGTGGGGTCCGCGGCCCCCTGGTGGGCCGCGAGGGTACTGCAGGGGGGCCGCGGGAGGTCATAAAAAAAATATATATATATATAATTATTTAATGTTAAATTGATAATGTTTTGTTTGTAATATTAAAATATTTGTGTTCATTATTTGACTTGAATAAGCCACTGTAATCATTTTTGTATTACAATGTTTGTAGCAGAGGCTATTTCCCCAAAATAAAATAACCAGAAGAGCCTATTCTTAATGTTGTCTTCTTGGTTATTATTTTGGGGGGCCACGCAGACCCGTCAAATTTTTAAGGGGGCCTCGGTGTTACTGAGTTTGGGAATGGCTGTTCTATTGTATTGAATTAATTGATTAAAATATAGCAATATGTAAGATGTTCATGTCAATTCATCATTAAATGGCCCTAATCTGTCAAAAAGCATTAATAAAACATGCTCTTTACTGATAACAGAAGTCCAGCCGAGATTTTTGAATTTCAAAATTAGTTTTACCTCCACTGTTTCACCAATAAGAAAGTTTGTCATCCAGGTTGCCAGGACTCACCGTGTCGAGCTAATCTCACTGGTTAAGTAACATGTGGCCACAGAACTAAAAAGGTCTCATTATAAGCAAGTAATCTTTATTTATATACCACCTTTCACAGACCAGAGTCACAAAGCGGTTTACAATTGTTATTTTTGGGCATTTGTCCAATCACTCCACACAGAGATGGGAGCAGGGTTAGCCAGTACAGGAGGTGCGTGCCAGAACTACATGTTTTTAGTGGTAGGGGAACCGGAGTAGAACATGCAAACTTCACTCAGAAAGGCCCTGGTCCGACCGGCGAGAGTGCTATCCATTCAGCCACCGTGCCACCCACAATAATTATCAAGATTCTCAAATCATTAATGACAAAACAATGAATACAACGAGGATTTCTATCAGGGATGGCTTTGTGAGAAAAGGTGAAATAATCGTGCAGACTGTTTATTTCTATGGGATTATGTACTGTCATTTTATTCTACAGCGCTAAAAAAAGTGCAATCGATTTCAATGTTTTGGAACTCATTCAATACACATTTTTTAACAGATTGGTATTTTGTTATGAGTACCTCCTATACCTATTCTGTGCAGTGCAACAGCTAAAGGTTCCGATGTTGAGGGTGTGTTCTGGTGGCGGGTCAGTTTTTTAATTTGAGTTCATCTAAATCTCTGGAATTCACAACGATATAGTGTTCAATATTCCGTTTACATTGGACACATGTGACTTCACTCTGTTAAGGAGTCAACAAAAAAAACAAAATGAAATGTTTTAAATCAAACTGAGCGACATTTCAAGCCAACCAATAACATAATACATCATCACTATTTTGTATTGATTTTGCTTTGTGAGGCACTTGCTCACAAACCAACTGCTTTATTGATTGACTGACATCTATAGCAAGAAATAGACTTCACAAGGCTTCAGACCACTTCACAAAAAGCGAGTCACCATCGGGACATTTAGAAAACACCAAAAACACACTAACTAAACATTCATACTCAAACACAAACCCAGACTTGGATCAGCAAAACTTTTCATATGTAATGTCACGCCACAACCACTAGATGTCACTCTTCCCCCTTTAGAGAGTGGCTTCATGGAGAACAGCTTAAACATATCTGCGTGGCTCTTTTCAGTCTGCTCTCTTTGCCTGTCACATGAAAAGCAGAACACCTTCTATAATAAAAGGCGTAATGTCTGAGCAGCAAACTCAGAATGAAATGCTTTGACATCTCAGACACGAATGATGCGGACGGAGGGATTAGTGGTCACCTTGCCTCCTCTGACTGACAGCATGTGTGCACTTACATCGGTGTGTTTACTCAGATGCCAAGCCATTGCTCTTGTGTTAAGTGGTTTATTAAGGACAGAAGATCTCCATGACTCAAGAAATGTGACAAAATGGATAGCTGCCGAAAAACGTGTATTCCATGCAGAGTTGGTGCTAGCCTTTTTGGGGCCCTAGGCATAATTCAGCATGGGGACCCACCAGCCAATTCAACAAACCATGATTATTCAAGCAGAAGTACCACTCTGATAAATCGTTTTGCTTTTTAATTTAATTTTACAAATTTGACGTGACAGTGTGTGAGTGTGTGTAGGTGTGTGTATACTTATAATAATAAGTGGTTTGGGGTGGTCGTCGTGTCAGGTCTAATCCTAACAGTCGTATAATTTATGGTCGGATTAGATTGCACACTGGTCGGCTCTGTTCAATCGTAGGACAAGATGTGAGAAATCAGATGTAAGGGATTTATTCAGAAACATTTTAAAGATGGGATGCTTAACTTTGTACAACAGAAAGTGCCCTGTAAAACTGCAACATTATCTCTATTTTAGTAGAAAACATGCTATCTTGCATACTTATAAGTACGAGCCCAGTGAGTCGTTTTTTGCGCTGATAGATGATGCGTTTAAACCTAGTGATACACATCGAGCTACTTGAACTTGAAGGTACATAGAAAAAAAATAAAACAACATTTGAAAGTGAGTTACCACAGCTTTAATTCAGTCTAACAGCTGTTAAAACAAATATAAAAGGGAAGCTTGAATTTTTTCCATGGGTTAATACTTCTCTTTCTGGAAAATAGAATGTTCAATGGCGGATAGGTTTGAGTCAGTATGCCTCATTCTAAACAATGTGTGGGAGTGCCCATGTGTGTGCGAATGTGCATGCAGGGAACATCTCCCCAGCTGAGTGGCCGCGAGCACTTCCACTATTTGCACACAGATCAAAAGGCCATGTTATAAATAAAGAGCGCAGAACCCCACAGTTTTGGAAGTTCCAAAGCAGAGCAGAGTCCACAAACAAAGTATGATTATTTTTTAAACCTTATTTGTCCCAGCAACCTTCAGTTAAACCATTGGTGTCAAAGCGGTCGAAGGGCCAGTGTGGCTGCAGGGTTTCACTCCAACTAAGCAGGAGCACAACTGATTCTACCCATTTCCTTGAGTGAGTCCAGTCTTGACCATAACAGCTGTATATATTAACGGACGTAGTCACGCCTATCTTCGCCGCTCTAACTAATGGGCCAAAAATTGGGCTTTCCCGGAGTGATTCAAAATGGCCTCGGGGGCTGGAAAATGTGAAAAAACACATCTGTGCATGCGTCAGTCGGCACAAGCCCCATTCATTTAAACGAGTGACTTCAAAAATTCAAAGCCGGTAAACTAGACTGGTCCAAAAAAGTTCACCCCCCTCAGCATTGACACACATGTGGAACGGAGCTTTGGGCCAAGAGCCAACTTTTGGACGTGTTTTACACCTTTACAGGTAAGAAGATGCTATATGTTAGCATTCGCTCTTATTCCGGGTCCACCCCCATCAGCCCGGGGTGGTATAGCAAGCATGTCAGCACACGTCATTTTGGCCACTTTTGAGCCGGGACCCGCCCCCACTGGTCTTGACATGAAGACTTAAGGAAATGGGTGCTGTTATGACCAAAACAATCCACTGTAGTCACTTTGTCATCCTGTAGATACTGTTAGATGAATGCCCAGATATGATTTTGGTGATTTAAAAAGTAATGGTTCCACAACGTCCACAAAATGTATCCACTGAACGAATCATCAAAAATAAAATGAGTAAGACATCTAAATTAATAAATCTGTTTGCCTATGAACCCAGGCTAACTCCACTCTCCATGTGCGCCAGTGCACCTAAACCAAACCCTCCCACACCACATACATAAATTATTATAGCAATAAAGATAGTATAAATTAAACTTAGAAATATCCCAAATAATAGAACAATAGTAAATAACAAAAATCGGCCGCAACAGGTGAAGTCCGGGCACTGTCTCTTTCGGGGACCAATTTGACACCCTCAACAGTGGTTGGAAATGTCAAGTCATATTTATCTCGTGATAATATTCAGCACACATTTGTTTGTTTATTTATTGTGGTTCCGCTTTATCATAATGGCAATCAATCTGAGGTTATTCTCTCTGGGGCCTGTATCGTTAGTTGTTATGAATGTGTGATATTTTTTTCCAAATTGAACTGAAATGTTGCAAGTTTGTTGAGTTTGAGTTGAGTTGAGTTTTATTTGGACTCATTTTAAGTCTTCATTTAGAACAATGGAAAGAGTTTGAGCTGATTTAAGACCTGGTTTATCCACTATTTAAGCCAGGGGTGTCAAACTGGTTCCAGATCTGGCCCTTTCTGAAACCAGTTTGACACCCCTGATTAAAACCCACTGGTTTAAGCCCACTGGAATACTTGGAACCTGAATATAGATTTGTAGAGTTAAATGAGATTATCAAATGTAACGACACATTGTCGTTCATACCAAATGTACTAAAGTCTGTTTGATTTGCTCACAACCTTTTACTTTGGGCACAACCAAAATGAGCTGATAATGAAAGGGGAAAATTTACGTACCCCAGCTTTATTTTAGCGAGTTTAGTTTAGTTTAGTTTCAGGAGGTGACACGGACACTTCCGCGGTGTATTTGCGTGCACGGGTTACGCACAGGTTGCAAAGACACACTCACAACATTCAGAGAATAGTCCTGTGGCGTGTAGGGTCTAACCGCGGGTCCATTCGCCGAGTTGTGTGAGCCGTTAACAACAACCAGAGCGGCCGCAGCTGCCCCCGGGGTGTGCCCCGGGAGGCGGACTTCAGTTCATAGCAAACAACAGTCCCGCAGTCATGTGTGTATTCTTTTAAAACTTGGATTCCCAGAGGGCCTACCTGCTCTGTTGCTATCTCACACACACATGTGTCCATGAGAAATTTTAATTAACGTGAGTTAAAGCAATAATTTTGACAGCCCTAGTTTTTTGGATATAAAACCACCAAACACAAGAACAAATGTCCACTGTAGTCATCAAAGTCAGTTCACATCTTTGAAGATTTTTTCCGAACTTGGTCCAGTTTAAGGGAAACAACTGTACCATGAGCACATTCTGAGAAAAGGCCATTTTTAGGTTATGTTTAAACATTTGAAAAGTGTGTGCATGTTTCGTCCTTCCTAACTTACAAAGTCACTAGATTGGGTTTAGGTCCTCTCTCCATACCCAGACACACAACCAAACCTCTTCCCAACACACCATGAGGAGCATGTCACCACTAAACTCACGTTCCGTTTCCCCTGTAGTGCTATGCGGCTCTATTTAAATATGCGCTTAACAAACCCTATTACAGCGTTCAGGAAAGCTCTTCCGTACGAGGCTTTCATCTTCTCTCCGCACAAAAGTCAAGCTGTGAGGCCCTTCTTCACGCCGTCCTTCTAAGTACCCCCCCACACCCCCCCTGCCACCTAACCCCCGTATCCTTGAGCAAACGAACAGGCTCTATACATCCCATCTATACTGTCACTGTGTAAACTTTAATAATGAACAGAAGCCGTATTATATTTTCCGAAGCCCTATGACCTATCCTTTATTGCGTTCTAATGGCGGAGCTGAAAAGGCGTGCATGCAGGTATCCTCAGTGGAAATAGCGAAGTGGTCAAACGATATCTTTTATATTGGGTACAGTAATGAGAGGTGCCTCATAAAAGCCGTGTCAGTCACTGCGGCGGACACTCGAGAAAAAAAAAGGCACAAGTTCCACGAAAGCTGTACACCCATCGGCGCTACTGCTCTGAAACTCATTAGGCCAAACCAGATCAAAGAGGAGACATCATCCGGTCGTGTTTGTGCTATTTCTCATACTGTTAATTCAAAGGAAAACAGCAGTCGACTTTGATGGCGTACTGTAAATAGATGTGCCGATCTTTTCTTTTTTTTAGTATGTGACTAACTAAATGAAGGGCGTCTCTTCAAGGCTGCCTTCCACTGGTTAACTGACTTATTGAGAATTTTAAGATGTACGTTTGAAGAGGCTGCAAAGGAACAGTTGTAAATTGCGATGCTGAATTAAAGCACACATGCTCATGGAAAAAATCTTAGAGAAATAAAGGTTTTATTCTAAATGTTTACTTTTAGTGGGTTTTGACACGCTTCTTTCTGATCTCAAATGTATTGTACCAAAAATATGTTTTTTAGTAACTCTTTTTTCACAAGGGGATGCAAAAAAAATATCAACTCCCTATGTTGCCACCAAATGGAAGACATTTTTTGTTTTTTCCCCAAACTCCAAAATTACCCGGAAACTGAGCTTTTAGATAGAAGGGATGGAGTAACATGTTTGTGCGAGAAGTTATATCTGTGTGGATGGATCTACAAACAACTCTAGGTATGTTTTTGATGAAGGATTATTGTCGTAACACGGTTAAAAGCTTGGCCTTAAATGTCTCCTGTAAACCACAAACAACTTTTTTTCTAAAACAATAACCTGAATGCAATTATTGTAAGTGGATGTAACACTCTCCGCAGCAGCACACACCACCTGCCTCTCCACCTGCCTCTCCATCTCCCTCTCCACCTGCCTCTCCACCTCCCTCTCCACCTCCCTCTCCACCTGCCTCTCCACCTCCCTCTCCATCTCCCTCTCCACCTGCCTCTCCACCTCCCTCTCCACCTGCCTCTCCACCTGCCTCTCCACCTCCCTCTCCACCTGCCTCTCCACCTCCCTCTCCATCTCCCTCTCCACCTGCCTCTCCACCTCCCTCTCCACCTGCCTCTCCACCTGCCTCTCCACCTCCCTCTCCACCTCCCTCTCCACCTGCCTCTCCACCTGCCTCTCCACCTCCCTCTCCATCTCCCTCTCCACCTGCCTCTCCACCTCCCTCTCCACCTCCCTCTCCACCTGCCTCTCCACCTCCCTCTCCACCTCCCTCTCCACCTCCCTCTCCACCTGCCTCTCCATCTCCCTCTCCACCTGCCTCTCCACCTGCCTCTCCATCTCCTATTGTCCCGATACAAACCAATGTATAATATGAGATAATATGAGAAAACACAAAAAATTAAGTATCTTTAAAAAAATGTCAAAAAGTTAACTTTACTTGAATACTAGGTGTTAATTGGTGAATCAGTTAGCTCAGTAATCATGTTAATGAGAAAAATCAGCAAAGGTCACTCTTAATCAACGCACTGTGCACAATATTAAAACCGCAGCGCTGGTACAAAAAGGAGATTAATATTACATCTGTGCAAACTATTGAATTTGATCATGAGACTGTGTATATATAAGGTTAGCGAATATATTTGACATGAGCAGACTGTTAAACATGTACTATAATCAAGGTGTAAAAGCACCTTTTTGTGGAAAGATTTTCTCTTGATTTCATGCTAATTGTACAAATTTAATACATTTCGCTGCATAATGTTTGAGATTAGTTCCACCCGAAGTGACATATCCAGTGACAGGAATATTAAAAGAGGATAGTATCTCTTAATTAGATGTTTTATAGAACAGGCTATATTCAATTAAATGCATGTAAGAATGTACTGTTCATAGCTTTTGGGCAGGTATTTTAGCTCTTAGTAAACATAATTCAATTTATTTTTGTTATAATAATCCACATTCAGGATTAGGATTAGGCTCAATGTACATGCTCCACACAAATCATTTCCCACAGTGTTGTCTTGTAATCAGCCTGTTGTGCATGTAAGAATTGCATTGATCTTCTATTTACATTGAGTTCTATTTAAAAAAAAATGTTCTCAATATTGATCTAGAACAGGGTTATCAAACCAGTCAGGGGCCGAACATTCAACAAAAGAGCTGGTCAAAGGCTTTAAAGGTGCGTTTCTAATGCAAATGCATCGTGTGCGTTGTTGCGTCTTGGATGCATGTTCACTAAAAGATCTTCCAGAGACGTAATTTTATGAAAAAAAAAGACTCATGGTCCAGTGTGAAGACCTCTTTAGACTTTGGATGTGGTATGCATAGTTTTCTTAGTGGATTTTGATAACTTTGATTTAACACATGTCACTATCTCCAATTTTTCAGAAGAAAATACAGTATGTATGATATATACTTGGATTGGACAAAAAACTAAACAAAAATCCTAACAAACAAAAACTTGTCATACGTCAGTCTACATCAGGGGGCGACAGTAGTGCCGTTGGTAGAGCATTGTCCTATGAGCCTGAAGGTCATGGGTTTGATCCCTCCACAAGGTGACATATTGGAATAAACTTTTACGGACTTACAATGTTGTCCTCGTCACTCGCAGCATGTCTGAGGTTACACATTTTAGTAAGGAGAGCAACACGGTGAAGCAGACTTGAACAAGACCTTCCCGCTAAGCCCCAGAGATGAGAACCGATCTTGGGTGTGCTTTTGTGTTTTGATGGAGTATTAGGCCTGTTCAAAGGGTCTCAGCGTGGAACCCTTATTGTGGATCTATGGGACACGCCCTCCCAGAGCCAGCACAGCCTCCACCTCACTGTGTGCAGAAGCCAAAGAGAGAAGACTGGCTTGGGTTTTGCACTGATAACCGCTGTTGTTTTAATTAGCGCCACGTTTGACTTGGGAGAGTCGGGAATTACTGTCACCGTCAAGATGAACTGAAGCTATGGCTGCTGCAAATTTGCTGGGTTTATAGAGCAGTTAGAAGAGCGAAAGTAAAACAATGCATTATACTTATAGAAAAATATGTACAGTGTATGCAGTTGGTTGTTATTAAATTGCTGTTTGTGATTGCAGTTTTCTGTCTTTTCTGTCTCATCAGCTATACTTGCTCAGTGTCTCCAGTAATCATGTCACGTGGAGAAGTGAATGAGGAAGGACCCAAAATGTAGGAATGCCAAAATATAATTATTTTATGATAGTAAAATAAAAGTCCAGGTAAAACTCAAAATCCAAAGGCACAAAAATCAAGGAAACAGGAACAGACAAGGACAAGACGTTGACAATACAATAGACTAGCAACAAGAGGAGAGACGCACAGGTATAGACACAGACACAGGTGGAACACATCAGGGTGGGGCAGACAATCAAGACAGGGGAAAACAGGACAGGAAGTCAAACTAAAACCAAAGCACAGAACAGATATCAAAATAAAACTAAAGTCCAAAATAACAAAATCCACACCATGACAAATCATATGGACATATAGAGCTGTAACTGTTTTTGCTTTTCAATTAGTGAAGTTTTTGATCCCTATACTGTATGAATGGAGCTAGAAAGCCAACGTACAAACATATTTTGGACAATGCAAGGTCCAGATTATAATTATTAAATCCCAACAATCACTCTTTATGAATTCTATCAGATATAATTACTGATAGTTTTCGTGAGGTTAACTCGATCCATACACTTGCAGCTGCTCTCAGGCCTTCAATACAACTACAGCCTCATATTGTGACCACACAGTAGAAAAGTACATACATTAGTTTTCCTGGAGAAGTCTCAGCGTTTTAACCTCCAATAGCCTTTGCACATTGCTGTCGAATGTGTTACGAAAGGTGTATTCTTCATGTGTGGGAGCAGTCAGAGGAACTGTCCACCTGAAGTACATGAGTCTGGGATCTATTTCATAAACATCATGCTAACACTTCCAGCCTCCTCTGCAGCTCCGGTAAGTGCTGCTGCTGCTTATGCTGCTGCAGAGTCATGTGTGTTGAGCTGTGTGTTGTGATGTTGCAGCTGCGTGAGGACAGAGCCGGACCCTCCAGCGCAGGGACCTCCGCGCTGCCTCCACAGGTAAAGTTCACACAGTGCACTAAATCCAGAGGTGGAGACGCACATTTGCTGCAGAGAGAATCAATACACACACATTAAACATGAGGTCAGTGCAGAAAAAACCATCCGAGGATGGTCTGCACCAGGAACAGAGCCGCCTGCAGCCGCAAGGGACAGGCCCCAGAGGAGATGAAGCTGACGCTCCAAACCACCACCAATCCAACCCTGGAGATTCTAGTCTAGTTACAAGCACAAAATATTGTTTCACAAGTAGAAGAGTTTGTCTAGTTTTCTGTTTGTCTTTGTCACCAAACTTTCTTTTGCAGGCTCCCAGGAGGTCTGCTCGTCTGCACACGCCTCCTCCTGAGGCGTGTGCAGACGAGCAGACCTCCTCTTTACTGTGTGGAAAAACACAAGACTCATGTGTGTGTTCTGTTCTGACTGCAGCGCGTGGACCCTCCTCCTCTGGCTCCTCCTCTGGCTCCTCCTCTGGCTCCTCCTCTGGCTTGCCCTCTGGCTTGTTTGGCTCCTCGGGCTCCTCCTTGGACCCTCAGGGTCATCGTGGCCTGGTCAGTGTCCTCCTGACTATATGTACAGTAGATCTCTAATGTGTGTGTGTGCGTGTGACAGGACGAGCCAGTCTGGTGCTACCTCCAGGGCTCAGAGACGATGATGGTGACCCTCCCCTGGACGCCTGACTCCATTCTCCAGGAGATCGGGGAGACCCTGGCTTCCATCGACTACTTTGATGCCCCCTCCCTCATCACTACTGCCTACCAGTCAGTGTTGAGCAACGAGATGTAAGTGCCCCTCTGTGGGCCTCAACATTCTCACTCACTTTCTTTTCTCCACAGGGACAGGACAGGTAAGTATAGGTACCAGGTTTCAGGTGAGCATCACTCCTTTATTTATATGTGTTATGTCATGTTGTGTTTTTAGGTCTTTATCAGAAGAAATCGACATGGATTCAGTTCAGAAAGAAAATCACGTCTCATGTGTTTTGTGAAGCTATGTGTGAGATCATGTGTTTGTCGTGTTATTGACGACACACAGAGTCACTGCTCTGCACAGAGAGGACGAGTGGAAAGCAGAGACAGAGTGTTTCATGGACATGCGTTTGTGAGAATTGTCACAAAACTCTCTCACATATTGGACACAAACATGGGGCCCTTGTTGTGATGCTCTGTGTTTGTCCGGTGTGTTTCTGCAGCAAGCGCAGGACCCTGCCCCACTGGCACCTGGTGGTCCCAAAGGTCTCCCTTCACATTACTAACCAGGCCCTGCCCTGCATAGCTTCAGAGGTCTGATGAGATCTGACTTTCACATTCAGGTGTGTTTACAGCAGCATTCTGACTCTTCACCACAACACACTCATACAGCGACTGCACCTTCAGTACGTCACCACAGTCTTGTCACCTCCTCGGGACACCGTCTGATCAGGGCCCTGTACTGAATATAAATGTCACATGAAACATGATTCTTTTCTAGAATATTGAGACCTGAGCACCGGGCACAGAGACAGTCCTCCTCACTTCAGACTCAGGAGGAGCTCGTCTCCAACGTCCTCACTGTCTGTCCAAGGTATTTGGAATGTTCATTCTGAATATGAAACTAATGTCACATAAACATATGTTTATTATAAATGTTTAGTGTTTCACAAGTCAGAGAAGTGACTTCAAACTGCAAACAGAACTGCCTCTAATGAATTCTTAGTAACTAATAGTTCGTTTGATGCGCTCCAGTCCGGCTTTAGAGCCAATCACAGCACTGAGACTGCACTAGTGAAGGTTACAAATGACATCCGACTTAACACCGACACAGGAAAAGTCACAGTTTTAGTAATGTTGGATCTGAGTGCTGCGTTCGACACAGTCGACCACGAGATCCTCATGCAGAGACTAGAGCACTGGGTGGGTGTCACTGGGACTGCCCTAAGTTGGTTTAGGTCTTACCTAGAAGACAGGAAATACTTGGTTCAGATGGGAAGCTGTGTCTCAGATCATATGGCTCTGACCTGCGGAGTGCCACAGGGATCAATTCTGGGGCCTCTTCTGTTCAATATTTACATGCTGCCGTTAGGTCAGTTAATACGCTCCAACAATGTATCCTACCACAATTACGCTGATGACACTCAAATTTATGTCTCACTTACTGCAGGAGAACATGGACCAGTGGAATCACTCCTTCACTGTACTCAACAGATTAGTGATTGGATGCAAAATAACTTCCTTCAGCTAAACGCAGACAAAACAGAATTGATTGTCTTTGGTCCTCAGAAACAAAGAGAGAGCGTTATTCGTCACCTCCAGTCTCTCTCCCTGGAACCTGTAGGCAAGGTCAGAAACCTAGGAGTTATAATGGACTCAGACTTAAATTTTAACAGTCATATCAAATCAGTAACATCAGCAGCATTTTACCATCTGAAAAACATTGCCAAAATTAGAAACATAGTGTCTAAATCAGATCTGGAGATTCTCATCCATGCATTTGTCTCCAGTAGGTTAGACTACTGCAATGGCCTGCTCACAGGTCTCTCCAAACAGGCTGTAAAACAACTGCAGTATGTCCAAAATGCTGCAGCTCGAGTCCTGACCAGGACCAGGAAATATGACCACATTAGTCCAGTTCTCAGGTCTCTGCACTGGCTTCCTGTGGCTCAGAGAATAGACTTCAAAGCAGCACTGCTTGTGTACAAGTCTCTCCATGGCCTCGCACCAGGGTACTTAAGCGACTTGTTAGTCCCATATGAACCGGCCCGGACTCTGAGGAGCACAGGAGGTAGCCTCTTACTGGTTCCAAGAGTCAGAACTAAACATGGGGAGGCAGCGTTTGAGATTTATGGAGCTAAAATCTGGAACAATCTTCCTGAAGATGTGAGGCTAGCATCTACTCTGGCAATTTTTAAATCAGGGCTAAAAACTGTTCTTTTTAGCTGTGCATACGGCTGAAGGATTTTATTGATACATACTCTTTTTTTTTTTTTTTAATGCATTGTGGTTATTTATTATTTTAATCCCGTGTGTGCTTTTAATATTTTTTTTTTTTTTTTTTTTTTTTTTTTTTTTCATTACTTGTGATTTTATTCTGTTTTTAATGTATTTATTGATGTCTCTGATTTGTGTGATATTATGTGGGTTGTGAGGCGCTTTGAGTGGCCTTGTGTTGGAAAGGCGCCATACAAATAAAGTTGATTGATTGATTGATAATGATAAAGAACATTTTCTGATTCTGATGCAGATAGTCCACGTCGGTGAGTCCATGGTTGTTCTTCACTGTCCTGTGACTCTTTGTTATGTTTGTGACACTTGTTTCCTTGTAGAATAAGCTGCGACCTGATGAATCTCTGTTCTCACTCAGATACAGAAAAACTACAGCAAGACTTTAGACAGACTACTGGAAACCAGTACATTCCAGAGATTCACTATTCTGCAATGGAGCATAGATGAACATGAAGGACCATAGAGGACCATGAGGAATCCATGGAGGACCATGGTGGACTATGAGGACTATGGAGGTCCACGGAGTACCATAGAGGACCATGAGGGCACTGGCTCCAGGTGAATGTCCAGAAGCCTGAGGACCTGTGTGCACACAGCCCCACAGATCTGCTCTTTGGTCCAGCTCCATGTGAGGAGGAGGTGCAGCAGAGGAGGAGGTGCAGCAGAGGAGGAGGTGCAGCAGAGGAGGAGGTGGGTAAAATATGTAAAACAAACATTTGTCCTCGTGTTGTTCTTTACTTCCTGCTGCCGACCACCTCAGGCTCATGGACCAACGTGACTTTCCCTTTTATATTCAGCACCATTTCTGTACTAATGGACAAATACATCTATAATTTGCACAAATGTTTCTTTTCTTTGCATTTATTTCTTATTTCCTCAAACTGTTTTTCTTTGTTCTGGGAATTCTGATTATTTTGTATTTTCATAAATATAAATATATCAAAAAGAAGTCAATACATTATAATGCAAATTAATAAATAATAATTCTCATGAGAATTCTCAAGCAACAACTGAATCTTAAAAAATCTACAAAATAATGTCAAAATTGGTGTTCACTCAATATGTTCACTACTTTGAGATACACGTATTTTCAGGCTTCTGCTCTCAGCTGTGTTGTTGGTGCAGATGAGTGCGGTGGCCCCAATGGGACAAAACACGCACAGAACAGTTCAATACAGACGGCAGGTGAATTTAAATAACCGTCTCGGCGGTGGTTGTAAAAAATTCAATAGTGGAGCAGGGTCACAAATCTCTTACTAAGCCTTGTGACCACTTTGTTGTTTATTTATACCAAAGTCTGGCCAAGTTAAACCACACCAACAGCCCTTACATGTCGATCGCTTTCATGTTCCAAGACCCGACTCAAAAGACATTTTTTATATCCACTCGCGGCGCTTCAGAGGGAATACAATTTATTGATTTGCTGTCAGGCTTGGATCAACACGGGCCTATGAGGACGCTCGCTACACAACAACACTAGCATCGGTGCACAAATAAAGCAGCAGATGATGATGTGCACCGCTAAAAACACAGAATTTAACCCGGCGCTGTGTGCAGTCTGGTCTGAAGAAGTAGTAGTTCTGTGCAAATACACTGTGGCAGAGTAACTACAGTCAGCTCACATACGGATGTAGCTGAGGAAATGAAAATATTAATAACCGGTTTTATAGAGCGCTTTTTAGGACGCTCAAAGTCGCTTCAAATACACAGTGATGATAAACTACCACTGTAGCCACAGCTGCCCTGGGACACACTGACAGAAGCGAGGCAACCAGTATGTGCCAAGCACCACCAGCCATTTACACACAAACCAGACTCATTCTAGGCAAGGTGGGTGAAGTGTCTTGCCTAAGGACACAACAACAGTTTGGCACTTTACAGCCGCCACCCCACTGTGACACCTGGTGTTCCCAGAGGTCTCCCATCATAGTACTAACCAGGACCTGCCCTGTTTAGGTGCAGAGGTTTGACAGGATCTGGTATGGCCATACTGTATGTGTAACTCTGGAAAATAGAACATTGTTCAATCGTGTTATATCACAAATTTCTTTGTTATAATATGGATCATCATGGGTGACCGCTTGTAAAAAACTCTACTAATACATCTACAATAATGTGAATATTTTGAACATGGACTGTGAGCCATCCATCCATAAATTTTCTACCCCTTACAGCTGCACTAACTCACTTTGTGAGCGCTGGCCTCACTCTTCTGCTTGCCCTCACCGCACTCACAGAGCTGTCGCCCCCCACAAATTCTGTGTGTCACAAAAAGTGTGCCGGAGCTTCAGAATAACAAAAAAAAACACACAGTAGATTTGAATGAATTATATGACACAAAATTAAGCATGTGGCTATACGATCCTACATCATGTCTGAAGCAATTGCAGTGAGCGCATATCTTTAAAATTCAAACAATTTTTTTTTTTCGTCCAATAAAAATGCAAGCAGCAGAAGTGGACTTTACAACCGTGGACAGCAACCCCTCACTTTTAAGCAAGAGCCTGTTTTGAACTTTTGCACAGTTGGTTTCAAGTCGGTGTCTCTGTTGACGCGTAGAATGGCACTCGACGTTCAAGGACATGGAAAAATGTGCTCAGGAAGAAATGTTGTCCAAATCTACGACACTTAAAATGTTTGAATGGAGAGAAACAAATCATTGCAAAGTGAGAATTGTGTTATGGTCGGTGTTAAAGCATAGAATAGAATTGTAACGTTTATAGAGTATTATATAAAGTGGTTTTCTTCATGTTTATTTTTTGGGGAGGGGGTGGAAAACGCTTACGTTTTACAAAAGTGTATGTATTTTGATAAAGACGCTATGTAACGCACTATATCAGTAATGAATGCTGAGGCGCAAATTCAGACTGAAAGACCGACCACAGCTCTCACCCGTCCAGGCCCAGCCAATCACACAGCTCTGCCAGCCTTGAGTCTCTGGCAATCACACAGCCCGGCCAACCTTTTGCCTACCCACTGACAGCAAAGCGGGCAGCGCTTCCTGAGGCTCTTAACACACCGCTCTGGCTCCTGCTCTGGCTCCTGCTACGCCTATGCCTACGCCCATTCACACCATGCTTTTAGCCACCACCAGTGATTGACCTCGGGGGATCTGAGATCATCTACAGCAGCAAATGATCTCCCCTCTGCAAGTGTCACTGCCGAGGTCAATGCGCCAAACAAATAATAATGCATCGGTTTTATATAGCGCTTTTTTGGACACTCAAAGACGCTTTACATGTCATTATTCATTCACTCTATACACGTTGGTGATAAACTACTACTGTAGCCACAGCTGCCCTGGGGCACACTGACAGAAGCGAGGCAACCAGTCTGTGCCATCGGCCCCTTCAACCACCACCAACCATTCACACACACACCAGACTCATTCTAGGCAATGGGGGTGAAGTGTCTTGCCTAAGGACACAACAGCAGTTTGGCACTTTACAGCCGTAGCCACCCCAACATGGCTGGTGTTCCCAGAGGTTAAGTGTCTTGCCAAGGACACAACGACAGCAGACAGTGAGAGTCGATGGTAAAAGTCGTGCTCAAACCCACGACCCTCTGGCTCAAAGGCCAATGCTCTACCAACTGAGCTACTGTCGCCCTAAATCTTTTTCATGCATTCATGTTTCTGTCTTGGTCTCTTCAGATTGAAATGTGTGTATTTTGATGGGTATAGGGTACGCATTTTGTTCAGGATCAACACCCAGTCGCTCGCTGCACGTTTGTTGTTGTTTTTGTTACGAAAAGGAAAATCAATGCTCCAAAGATGTGTGAAAATCATTTAAAGAGCATGTGCTTATAACACATGTATCATAGACATTTTCTAAGTTTGGGTAGTACAGGAAGTTCGAAAGCTCACGCAGACGGGACCAAAACTTGTCAGACCTTCACATTCTGATGCTTTGTGACTGCACTCAATGATTCTGAAACATACTATAGATATATGATTCATTTCATATATGTTCACAAGATAGCTTTTATAGCAGACCAAAAGCATGAATTGTCTACTGTCACTTCAATCCCTGGCAATGTCTTTAGAATCTCTCACATTTTCATCCTTGACCTGATGATACACGCACACATACACACACACAAACACACCCACACACACACACACACCACCCGCTCTCAACGGTACGTGCAAGATTCTTCCTGCTACCATCAAACATATTCTTCTTTAAGTATTCCTGCATAACCGCCGAGCCAAGACTTCTCTCTGACCATTGATCGCTGGCCTCACATCCCAGAATCAGTGTGTTTAGAGTGAGTGGCAGGTGGACCAATGATGGGGGAGGAGAAATCGATGCTGCTACATTTGGCAGTCATGGCTCTCCTTCTAACCTTTCCTCCCACTCAACAGAGGGTCACATCAAACCCTTGTCACCGGCCGTTGCACCAGACCGAGAGAGGATCCACTCTCATTCTCTTCAGCCACATGCAAAGTCAGCCGGGTGATGTAATGATATGCTCCCCTGCAGGACCAACTCAGATTAGGATCTTGATTCAAAGGGACGATGTGTATCTTTTATCTGTGTATCTATCTTGTAACACAAAGAATCTCTGTGAGTTTGTGTGTGTGTGTGGAGTGATTGGAAACTTTGGACTCGCTGAACCGGATACACTTCATGACCATAGACTCTCCCAATCAGATTTCAGAATCTCTATTTAGGTAAATGTCAACGTCAAGTTTATTTCTAAGTATATACATCTTTATTTATATATTTTACAGACCAAGGTCACACAAAGCGCTTTACAATGTTTAGAGTTCAGACACCATCCATTCACTCTTGTTAGATTCAAACCCATTGCTCATGTTTTTAGTGGTAGGGGAAACCGGAGCACCCGGTGGAAACTGAGAAGCGAGAGTGCTCGCTCAGCCATGTGTTCTATACAAATGTTCTATATTACATTTGTATAGAACACTTTCAAGTAGTGCTGCCGAAAAGTGCTTCACACACAAAGTGCGAGGGTGTGTGTGTTGTAGGGGAAACCGGAGCACCCAGAGGAAAAACCTACAAACTCCACAAAACACTCTCTCTTGCTGCAGGTAGATCTTAAACCATTCCAGTTTGATTACTACTACACTGCAACAAGTGATGAAAAATTACTCAAACATTGCTCAGATTTGGCAACATGTATCTTATTTTGAGTACATTTTAACTGCCTTAAAACAAGATTCACCACTGGGACAAGAAAAATGATCTTGTTTGATCCCGTCCGGCAGGACCGGTCCCAGGCTGCTGAGGACATGTGCAGACCAGCTCTCTGGGGTCCTGTGCAGACCAGCTCTCTGGGGTCCTCAGCTACATGTACAACCTGAGCCTCAGCCTGGAGAAGGTCCCTGTCCTGTGGAAGACCTCCTGTGTGATCCCGGTTCCAAAAACAGCACACGCCAAGGAACCGGCTCACATACAGACCAGTCGCACTGACCTCCCACCTGATGAAGACCATGGAGCGGCTCATCCTCACCCATCTCCGCTCCATGGTCAGCCCCACCCTGGACCCGCTGCAGTTCGCCTACAGACCCAACATCGGAGTAGAGGACGCCTTCATCTACTTCCTGCAGCGGACGCTCTCCCACCTGGAGCCCGCCGGGAGCGCTGTGAGGGTCATGTTTTTCGACTTCTCCAACGCTTTCAATACCATCAGGCCGGAACTGCTGCAGGGGAAGATGGAGGACGCGGGAGTGGACAGTAGCCTCACTGCATGGACCATCAACTACCTCTCAGACCGACCACAGTACGTGCGGATGCGCAGCTGTGACTCTGAGGTGGTAGTCTGCAGCACTGGGGCCCCTCAGGGCACTGTCCTCTCACCGTTTCTCTTCACCATCTACACCTCAGACTTCACACACGACACACACAGCTGTCACCTGCAGAAGTTCTCCGACGACTCCGCCATCGTGGGCTGTGTGTCTGAGGGGAACAAACTGGAATATCAGTCGGTTATCAAGGACTTTGTCGACCGGTGTGAGTGCAACCACTTGTGCTTGAACACCAGTAAGACCAAGGAGATGATCATCGACTTCAGGAGAAAACCACTTTCCCACATGCTGCTGAACATCCAGGGGGAGGACATTGAGCTGGTGGACAGCTTCAAGTACCTGGGTGTTCACATTAACAATAAACTGGACTGGTCCATAATACAAACGCCCTGCACAAGAAGGGCCAAAGTTGCCTCTTCCTTCTGAGGAGGCTGAGATCCTTCGGAGTGAGCAGGCCTCTGCTCAAGACTTTTTATGACTCTGTGGTAGCTTTTGCCATTTACTACGCTGCCGTGTGCTGGGCCCCGGGCAGCACAGAGCGGGACAGAAACAGACTGAACAAGCTGGTCAGGAGGGCCAGCTCCACTCTGGGCTGCTCCCTGGACTCTGTGGAGGAGGTGAGGGACAGGAGGGTGCTAGCCAAAGCCACCTCCATCATGAACAATACCTCCCACACACTGCACAGGACTGTAGAGGAGCTGAGGAGTTCCTTCAGTGGAAGACTGAGGCACCCTCAGTGTAGGAAGGAGCGCTACCGCAGGGCCTTTATCCCCACCGCTGTCAGACTGTACAATAAGTCACTTTAAATGATCACTGTGTGAAAACCTGCACTACTATTGACACTGTTTCCAATTGACACTTGTCACTTTTGTTGTACATAATTATTGTCACTTTTATTGTACCTATATCCTGCATGTAACATGTTTGCACATTTCCTCCTTTTGCACAATCTGAGTGTTCTATCCATGCCAAATGTGACATGTAAATTTCTCCTCTGTGAGATAAATAAAGCACATCTTATCTTATCTTATCTTATACAAGAAATATCTCCCTGGGAATGAAACAATAAAGCAACAGTTCTTGAAATAAGACTAAATGGCTTTGTCCCATTTGCAAATCTTGGGTTAGGACAGTCAGAATTTCCTCAAATTAAGATAAAAACCACTCATATTAAGTACCTCATACTTAATCATTTGTATGCAGTGTACTGCTACTACTACTACTACTACTACTACTACTACTACTACTACTACTACTACTACTACTACCACTGTTACTTACTTAATATGGCTTAAAATATGCATCTTATCTTCCATCAAAATGGAATGTAAGTAAAGAGGATGATAATCCATCTAATAATATAATGATGATAATCTAGTTTGTTCTGGCTCTTTGATATTTCCATATTAGTCATGACAACAGATAAATCCATATTTTATCATTAAGAGACACTCAATTCAGCCTCATATTAATCTCAGACATGAAATAACATGTCTGCATAATTGATTCCAACATAATTGCACTGCTGATTCTCATGCATCCCCAAAAATGACTTGCAGAAATCTGGCTTTGTGTTGTCACTTTGGCATTACGGTGTAAAATATACCAGCATGTTAACTGTAATGTCAGTAAAAAGGTTCCTTTCTGTCTGGTGACTTAGCATTCAAAAGGGCCTGAGGCTCTAAAAGGATTTGTGCGTGCGTAACCAGATTTGGGAGTGCGTAAAAAAAATCTGTGCATACGTATCCATATTTGTGTGTGTGTGTGTAGAAAATAATATTTGTGCGTGTGTAAATAGATTTGTATGTGTTTTGACGCAGTGCACAAATATTATTGAAACAATAATAGCTCCATACAGCCACACCCCCAGGTGATACTGCAGGTGTGTATGTAGTCTTTACCCAGTGCGTCCACTAGATGGAGACATATCCCACATTAACACTGGGCGGCAGTAGCTCAGTTGGTAGAGCTTTGGCCTTTGAGCCAGAAGGTCGTGGGTTCAAGCCCCGCTCAAGACTTTCACCATCGACTCCCACTGTCTGCTGTCGTTGTGTCCTTGGCAAGACACTTAACCTCTGGGAACATCAGCCACAGTGGGGCGGCTGCGGCTGTAAAGTGCCAAACTGCCGTTGTGTCCTTAGGCAAGACACTTCACCCCCATTGCCTAGAATGAGTCTGGTGTGTGTATGAATGGTTGGTGGTGGTCGGAGGGGCCGATGGCGCATACTGGTTGCCTCGCTTCTGTCAGTGTGCCCCAGGGCAGCTGTGGCTACAGCAGTAGTTTATCACCACCGTGTTTGGAGTGAATGAATAATGACACATGTGAAGCGTCTTTGAGTGTCCAGAAAAGCGCTATATAAAACCGATGCATTATTATTATTATTATTAACAATGTCGAGCCTTAAACCTATGCATTCACGTGACTAATTTAGTTACAAATTGAACGTTTAGGTTAAAAAACCAAGAAGACAAAAACGCTCTTCAGAATTGATACATCATGTATTATTTCACCTTTGTGTGGTGCTGTAATCCATCTAGATCACAGACACACACTTTGCCCAATAATTATCTGAATCTCCTCCGTGTGCTGTGTATGAAAACGTGGTAGAACAAAAATTAGATGTAGAAAAGCCTTTGAAGAATAAAGATGGTATTGGGACTAATAGAACTTGATAAAACTAAACAAGGACCCTGGACCATTTATCAACCTTCCGGATCCCACTCCATGTTTCCGCTCCTCGGCTGTTAACATAGCCATGACCAAACTTCAATTACAAAAGCATATACTCCAACGTGCTTGAATCCACCATTGAAAAGACAATGTTTTTCCAATAGTGGAAAAAACATGTTCTTTGTGTAATAGCACAGTGAAAGCTCCTTCAGTTATAAAATGTAGTGTTTATAATTGATAAAGGAGTAATAAGTGACATTGGTAAGTTCATTGTAGTACTGTTTTATACATGAGAATTCATTTTTCTACATCACAATCCATTCGACATATAGGCTGATTTTTCTGAATCTTCTGCAGGTACTTTGCGTGCAGGCCCCCATGAATCTTTTAACACCTTTGAAGCACCTTTGTGGTTAAAGCTGAATTCATCATTATGCCGGCACGCAGGAGCCGGTGATTTTCCGCTTGATGTTTTGGTTATCTGAAGGCCAAAGCTAACATTTCTCTTGGCGCCGTCATGAGGAGGAGGACCTTGAATCCTCCATAGTTTAAAGTCACATGCACATTTGCAAAACTCTGTTTGTGTCTTCTTTACCATCAACAATAAAACACGGTTTCTTCCTGTGACACGATCCCAGACCTTGTAATTTTCTAATAGTGAATAATAATAACACATCAAACTTTACAAAACATATAAGATAAACATAGAAGAACAAAATTAAGGAAAGGCAAGGTGGAACTGGGCTTTGAGAAGTGATTTAAATAGCAATATGTAAGATTTTCACGTCAGGTCCCAATTTATAAATAAATGGCCCCAATTTGTCAAAAGGCATTCATAAACTATGCTTTTTTCAAATAAAAGGTTCTCCTGGTTAAATAAATAAATAAATAAATAAATACATAAATAAAAATACTTCTTTAACTGATAACAGTTAAAAATCTGTTCTGATATCTCAGAATTAGTAGAATTAGTTTTATAGCCCTTAAATCTTGTTATTGTTTTCATTTCGATGTCCCGCCCTCCACCGTTTTACCAATCAGAAAGTCCGTTATCTGGGTTGTCCTAACTCACTGCGTCGAGCTAATCTCACTGGTAAAGTAACATATCAGTATTAAAAATGGTCTTGTTATGATTCTCAAATCATTAATGACAAAACAAGGATTAAAACAAGGATTTCTATCGAGGCTTTTGTGAAAAATGTGTTGTTATAGATTTTTTGTTGACAAAACTCTTGTCTATTCAGTTAGCCTTATTATGATCCCAGCTGGATTCGTCTGCATATCTGGCAACCTGAGCTGGGGAGAGTGGAAGAGGTTGCAGAACCACTTTTTGGCCAGATTTGTACATACTGCTCCCTTTAAAGTTTAAAGTCGGGCTTTCTGATGGGTTGTGGGAGTGAGTTCCAGACAGTGGGGGCAGCTGTGGCGAAGGCTCGGTCCCCCAAGGTTCGGTGTTTAGTCCTGAGTGGAGTGAGGAGGTTTGGAGTCTGTGGATCTGAAGCGGCGGGAGGGACAGTGATGATAGAGGAGGTCAGTGAGGTACGAAGGGGCCAGGTTATGGAGGGACTTGTAAGGGAAAAAGAGGACCTTGTACTGGATGCGATAGGGACAGGGAGCCAGTGGGAGTTGTTTGAGGACGGGGGTGATGTGGTCTCTGGAGAGGGTGTGGGTGAGCAGGTGGGGCGGCAGAATTCTGGATGGATTTTAGTTTTTGGAGATGAGTGGAAGGGGAGACTTTTTCACACCATGTAGCAACATAAATAGAGACAGTTGCAACACCCATGATGTAATTACCCAATCATTTATCAAATAATATTATTATTATATACATTTTATATTATGGCGTTCCTTTTGCATTCAAAATTCATTGTCTCTGTGTGTCATTCATACCCCCCTCGTGCTCCTAATCAAATTTAGACTTCTGTGTTAAAACTATCCCATCAGAGATTTGCTAATTATAACATAGGTTGCATAGTGTTGTATTATTCTTATGTATGTATAGTTTTGCTGGCATTGAAATTAACTACACCGTGCACGTAATGAACCAAACCAGGAGCTCTTGACCAGATTTATTAAGAGAAGTCTCTGTGTGCTGTGATCAACCCCAGTGTTAAAGACCCTAACCCGAGAGGCAGAGTGACCTTTGTCGGCTCGTGGCACCCTTTAAGATCCAATACTGTGTTATAAGCCGGCGTGATTAATTACCAACAGGGCCCTGAGCCACGGAGCTGCCACAGATGACAGGCTGCGTGATAACATTCCTTATCGCTGACCCCCATCCCCCTTTATCATACCACGCACGCCACTCATTTGGAACCTGCTTATTGAAGGCGTTAATGGAGCTATTGTTAAAATGTCGTGCCTTTTTAGATATTTTCTCCGTCAGACCTGAGCAGCATTTAACCCCACCCCCACTGCCGGCATCTAAAGCCTTAAATGATAATAAAAATAATACATCAGAACATGTATTGGAATGTAAAATTAGATTTCTGTTTGAAGTTGATGCAAGAGATTTTGAGCGACAGGCTTGAAAGTAGAGCTTGCGTCGGTGATAGATTGCTCATACCATTTGCTGCTAGAGATAAGTTATAAATATGGCAAATACCGTGTGCAAAAATGTAGTCACTATAGGGGCAAAATATAGATCGATGAATGAGCGCATGCCTCTGCCAAAGCACATGCAGGACTTAAAGTTGGAGTAACTAACTTTTTTTTTTGTCCGAATCCTGTTTTAGTAACATTTTGTGAGCCAATCAGAACGCACCATTATGCCTTCATCTTATTAGAAAACTTATATTAAACTATATTTTACTTCTGAGAGCTGATTGGATGAGTGAGGCGGGTCCTCTCTTAATCACTTTTCTGCCTGATTTAAAGGGGTGACCGAGGCCAAAAAAAACAGCCATGTAAAATTGGGAAACACCAAACTTTTTTCAAAGCGAGAAATGAATTTTGTTACATAGACATTAAATCGCTTAAAAGCTTAAAAAGCCTTAAAAATCAATGGATTCACTTCACAAAAAATACCATTCATGTAAGTAATTTATTGTTTTTTATTTTAAATAAACATACTATCAATATTATTTTTGATGAAAAAAATACCAGCATATAGTTACAAATCTCATACCAAATATATGTTGAATTTATGCCATGAACACAATATACATGGATCACTTTATTTCCCATTATGGCAGAGACTTTTTTCCTTATGTTTCCCTTGCTAAGAATATTCCTCTATTTTATTTTATTTTTTCATAATTGCGGAGCATATGGTCTCATGACACTTCAGACAGTCATGAAATAAAGAGGCAAAAATATGGCCTTAATTAATTGCCAACACAATTGTGATCAAAACACGAGACAAGGCCTAAACGTGATAGCATAAATGTGAAATTAAGGCAGCAGCCTGGTGGAAATGGACCTATCCGGTAGCTTTATAAATGATGTTGGTGTCTCGGTGGGATTGCGAATGGTGACAGGCGGTGCATAGAAGTGGCTGAGTCCATAGCAGCCAGTAGCCATAACAATAGGGAGTAGGGCACATGAAGGTTGTATGTAATTACAACTACCTCAGGCTTAATTAGGTCACTCCTAAGAGAGGACCGTGCTGTATATGGAGTTTAGTGCGAGTGTGTGGAGGGCTGTGTGTGTGGACAAGAGGGTCACGCACATGAGACGCTATCATAAGTGCGGCAAGCCGAGGGTCCGTGATCTTTAAACTTATCTTTTACACATGGAAAATGTAACAACCAGGCCACCTATGATGATGATAGGCCACAACCAGACTGGCCACAAAGTAAAACACAATAAACAATGCTTGAACAAAGAGTACGTTGAATTGGGTACATTTTCATGGCTTTAAAATAAGAATAGACAATGGGAAAAGCAGTCCAGTCTCATTTTAAAGTGCTTTTGAAATGTATTAATTCAAAATCTACATAAAAAGATTGTATTCTGGAGGGGGAATCAAACCCAGGAACTTCCTACTGCGATGGGCAAGCTCTAACGGCATATTTTACCGGCTTTCACCAAGTTTATCATCATTTACCTACTTGTTATATCAAACATGTGGTTGTTGTTTGATTGAACCCAAAAATAAATAGATTTAAAAAAGGTCATGACACTAAATAGTTACAAGATACGTATAGAGATAACAGAAAATAAACATACACACAAAGGCTCATGGAAAGGGAGAGACTCATGGCCTCAGCATTAGCATTAGCATTAGTGTCCTCCTCATCTATATCAGCTGTGATGTCACCCAGGACACAGTAGTGACACCATTGACATAAAAAAAAATATAATTCCAACACTACAGCTACAAACCTTCCATTTTCAGTGAACAGGAAGTCAAAAACAAGACATATTCTTTGGCATATTGTGCAATTACTAATGATGAAATAGACTGAATTTCTGATGTGGTTTTCTTTCCATGATATTTTGATTTATTTGTATTTCAAACCTGTTTTTTGTTTGGTCCTGTTTTGGTCTTATTCAATGTGTTTATGATAGTGATACATACAGATGCAAAATGCCACCAATTGATTCAGAGTTCCAACTATGTTCCCATGTTTTAAGCTGTATAAGTCTTTGAGCTGATCTTTGTGGAGGGCCATTTTCTAGCCAACCCTTCAGAGGCGACGGAATTACTGACACAGACTAGAACAGTGCAGAGGGAAGAGGAAGGAGCCGCCAGCAAAATATGTATTTTAGCTTCCAAAAGGTGGCCCACCTGAAAATCAATGTCAGACATCAATGTCAAGTGCACTCTATATTAAGGATGCTTTACCACTTACCTCGCTGGAAGAGAAGTCCTGAAGCACTCTTCAAAGTTACAGAGAAAAGTGACATTTCAAGATCCTCCATCACAGTTTTTGATGCTTTTATTAATATTTCATAGAAGAAGACCTATATATTAGATTCTGGTGACATGTTTGTAACGGCTTGGTTGGTTTATAGTGCATTACACATCCCGTCTACGTGACTACACCTGCATGCGAAAGCCAGATCCTGTCAGACCTCTGAAGCTGTGCAGGGCAGGGCCTGGGTAGTTCTGTGATGGGAGACCTCAGGGGAATCACAAGTGCCACTTATATATATAAATAAAGCTTACTTACTTACTTATGTATATAAATAAAACTTACTTACTTACTTACTTACTACTTACTTACTTACTTACTTACACTTCATCCACATTGCTGAGAACGAGCCTGGTGTGTGTGAATGGCTGGTGGTGAATGGCACATACTGGTTGCCTCGCTTCTGTTACTGTGCCTTAGGGCAGTTGTGGCTACATTAGTAGTTTAACACCACCATGTATGGAGTGAGTGAATAATGACATGTGAAGCATCTTTGAGTGTCCTGAAAAGCGCTATATAAAACCGATGTGTTTTCATTATTATTATCACATATAACGTGCATGTGCATATGTGTGTTTTTGTGTGTGTGTGTGTGTGTGCGGGGGCGGGATTACTCAATAAACTAGTGAACACATGTAGCTGAAATGTGATGTGTTGATGGGATGTGATGTTAGTCTGTCAGTAGCCTACAGCAGAATCTGCCACTCGGGGGAATTTACATCTTTCCATGTGTAGCATGATGAGCTGCAGGCACCACACAAACACAATTTTTCCCCTTGGAGCAGCGCTGGCTCAGAATAAGAGATGTGATTGGCCTGAGTGTCACCGTCGGGCTTCTCCAGAGTTGAGTCCTGGTTCTGTTGGCTTCCCGTTCATGGAAGTGGATACAACTCCCAGAAGTTTCTCACGTTTTTCCCAACATTTATGGACATTTATGAACATTCTGGTGCACACTGAAGTAGTCTTGTACAGTTTTTCCAATGTGGTTTTACTGCAAATGGCACATACATTCTTGTCTCTTCTTGAATCTTGAATTTATGGACATGGGTCATCCCGCTCCCTATGAACCAATGGCTCCTATCTGTTTTTCATTATTGCAAAACAACAACTTCGTAAAGTACGCCAAGACGACTGCTGTTGTGATTCAGGACAATACAAAGGTTATTTGAATCGCGTGTTGCGGCCATGCAGGGAAGTAGTAGCTGTTATATTGTACTCTAGTTCATGCAAGGTTCTTAATATAAAGGTTTGGTTTCAGTTTCTTGGCCTACAGCTGCAGCCTTTGCCTCCCGATGTATTGAATGTACTCCCCCTGCTGTGTCTGGCTTGGAAGTAGGCCTAAGGGTACCCTACATGTAAGTAACTAAGTGCAGTTTATTTGTATAGCGTCTTTCACAGACCAGGATCACAAAGCGCTTCACATACAGATAAAAATAATACACAACAAGCCAGATTAAAAAACAAGAGACAGAAGATACTAACGCCGTGTTCCAGCTTCTTCCCTCTGGCAGAAGATATCGCTCTCTGAGATGCAGGACATCTCGTTACGCTAACAGTTTTTATCCACAAGCTGTTATCAGTGTGAACAGAGCACTTTAATGATTTGCACTTGTTTTGAAACTGTTTTAGTCGATCGATTTCACAGTGACTTTTGTTTACTGTTTTATTTGTTTTATTTTTGTCTTTTAATGTTGTTTTATGTCTGTATTTGTCTGTGCACACTGGAGACTTTTGCTAATGTATTCCAATGTAGTTTTTACTGCAAATGGCAAATAAACTGAATCTGAATCTTCTGTCTCATAGAATGTTGACAATAAGGGACCATGGAAAGTGTGATCCACCCAATTAGGAAATACATCTAATCAATTAAAATCAAATTAAACTTGATCCTTGGTCTATTGATTACAAGAGAATATTTGTTTAAGTACTTTTCGAACAACTTGCACTATACTTGCCTGTTAAAGATCTCCCCTCTTGATAAATTGTTGTTGCTTTGGACTCGGAAAACCCTAATATTGCAGAAATACAATGTTAGGTCGTAAAGGCAGGCCTGTCAACAGCCACCAAAGGCAGTGTCCATTTTTAGAGTCTGTCTCATAGATTTATCTCATCAGCAGAACATCCAGCCACTTGAGTTTATGGCTCTTGTGATGCGCCAATTCGACTTATCCGCCTTATCTCGGGTTGCAGAATACAAAAAGCTTAGCAACATATTGTTTGTTTTCCCGAATAACCCCAGTGTGACTTGTATTATACAGAGCCGATAAGAATTGGGCAATCAGATAAATAAAAGTTTACAAGAAACATTGTTTACATCTACAAAGAAGATACAGCTTTAATCAGAAAAAAAAGGAGAGCACCGTCGGCACTTTCTGATAAAACGTCGGGGTGCCTCCACAAAAATACTCTTATATTTCTTGTTTTTTTTTTTTTTTTATAATTACTGCATCATTATTGTTAGGAAATGCATATTATTACTGTACAACATATTCTGTAACTGCAGGTCAATCTACAGTTAATAATAACATTTGTAGTAATACATTTAATTTATAAGGCATTTTTCTTGGAATTCAAGGTCGCTTTACAAATGTACAGAGTTAAAACCAAGTTTGCACTTTGTTGGTGTGTCCTTTGGCAACACATTCTGCTTCTGGATGGTAACAATATGAATCTGTACATGTATTTTTTTGGGACACAAGGAGAACATGCAAACTCCACTCAGAAAGACCCTGTTATGACTGGGATTCGAACCCAGGACGTTGTTGCTGAGAAGCGAGAGTGAAGAGGGTAACTATAACTGCCAAAAGTCAGATTTCTAGTCTTTGTCTGACACCAAGTTTCACATCTTTGTTGTCATTATTATCAAATATAGTCTAATTCTTTTCTCTTTGAATTAGCGACAATATTCAAAAACATTTGCACAACGTTGGCCAGTGTGAGAGACGTTCAGGGTTTGCCAAAGGACATTTCCTTTTTCAACATTTCTATTGAAAATGTTCTCCCATAGTTTTGCATCCATGCATCCACAACGCCCTAGAGCTCTTGGGTGCGGGACTACATTTATCCCAACAGCTGTGAAGCATCTTAAATACACATACTGTAGCACTTTATGCAAACTGTGGCACTTTACAGCACATTTGCACTGAAACTAGCTTTTGTCACATCCTCTCTTGTTCTTGTTATCCTCAATGTTGTGATGTCTGCCTGTTTTTAAATGATTGTTTGCTGCAAATCCAATTTCCCCGAGTGCAGAGGTCGGCAACCTTTTTATCTGAGAGGGCCAAAAAAGTCTACTACTTAAACATGTATTTTTGTGGGAGCCATAATTTTTTTGTTGCGAATATGTGTGATTTAAAAACAAAATCAACACATTTGCAGTGACATATTAGTAATGTAATTTATGTATTTCATCGTATCGGCACCTGCCCTCCTCCGACAATATTAATGCAATCTATCCATACTTCTTTACCTCTTCAGAAAGTACGGACAGGATGAAGACTAAAACTGTATTGATTTGTTGTATTTTCCAAGCTAGGTAAAAGCTTCCCGCCCACGTTGTCAGAATACATAACTATTTTATACAAACTTTCCGATACTGTCATCACAGAGAAATGACTGCGTCTGCTTCATTTAATCATGCTCAAATTATTCCAAGGTGACATTACGGCTAACGTTCTACATGTTTCTGTTTCCTTTCGGTGCAGCCATGCCATTTTTCATCGTCGTTTAAAACTGTCACCCTTTTGTCCCTCTCCTTTCCTTGCCCTTGATACACCGCCACGTCCGTATACCATTGTTACCACTCCAAAGAAAAAAGAGAAAAAGTTAAAAGGGAAATCTGAGGATGCCGTGATTAATTATGAATATTTTCGGTGCTATAGTTTTTAGAATTACGCGTGTGGTGCATGTGATCAGTGCTGGGAGTAAACCATTACACCTGCAGTATTTTAACAATTTTTTTATCTGCTAATTGTGTCTTGCTCCACACGTAGGCATTCTTCCCACCGTTCTGTCTAGTTAGATAATGGTCTCATGTGGCCCTTTTTTCCCCTTTCTATTTTTCACGTTTTTCTGTGTTATATTTTATCTGTCGCACGCCCCTCTCTCGCCTGCGCTTTCATTTACTGCAGGTAATTCTCCACGCGACGCACTCTCAAAACCATATCTGTAAATATGTCATCCATTTCTTTAATAACCCAACCATTATTTTTGTCATTTGGAAAGAATTGCAGCATAGAAAATGGTTCCTGTTCTTTTCAGTGCGGCAAAAAATGAATCGAGATATAGGTTTAGCACAATCCATTACAACAGGAATGTCAAACTCCTTTTGGTCGTGGCCAAATTTTAATATGAAAGTGTTTTATTTTAATATAGTATATACGTATTTTACTTATTATTGACAAATTAATCATATTTCATAATTGTAGCTTTGGGCTAATTTAAATCTGTTGTCCCACATTCGCACTCACACACACACACACACACACACACACACACACACACACACACACACACACACACACAATCTAAACTATTGAACATAAGTGGTAGGGGAAACCGCAGCACCTGGAGGAAATCTACACCATGCAAGCTCCACTCACAAAGGCCCTGTTCTAACCAGGATTCGAACCCAGAACTTTCTTGCTGAGAAGCGAGGGTTCTATCCACTCAGCCACTATGTTATGATTAAATATAAAAAAGTAAATCTTGGGCCTAACTTAACTTTTACAAATATCTGATTGTTTTCCTGAGACAATAGGCTTTACAATGAAGTATAACATGCCATAGTGAGTACGTAAGTAAGTAATGTGTATTTGTACAGCGCATTTTACAGACCAAGGTCACCCAAAGCGCTTCACAATGTTCATAGTTCAGATGTGACGGAAGCGAGACATCGAACACACTGCACACACACTGCATCAAAGCCCCCACCAACACCATCCATTTACTCATTCATAATTATTGTGACTGTTTTAGTGGTAGGGGAAACCGGAGCACCCGGAGGAAACCTATGCAGACACAAGGAGAACATGCAAACTCCACTCAGAAAGGCCAAACCGGGATTCGAATCCAGGACCTTCTTGCTGAGAAGCGAGAGTGCTATCCACTCAGCCACCGTGTTGTAGTTAAATATAAAAAAGTTATTCTTGGGCGTCACTACTAATTACTACATTAGGATTTACAATGAAGTATAACATGCCATAGTACCATCAATCCACGGGCCTGAGCGTTTTACGTGCCTGCATTGGAAAACGATTTTGCTGTATATTTGTCCAAGTTTAGGTGCAGACAGTCAATGGTTGTTGGACTTCTTTGCGGTTTTATCCACAATGATTGCTCACAGCTTGTAAGATTATTCTTGAGCATAAAATACGAGATTATCAAATACATAGTTTGTTACATGATTAAGGCCTTCAAAAACATTGCTTTTGCTGGTCTACAAGGTGCACATTTTTTGCATTGTTATTTGTCTGTTGGAGCCAAAATAATTGATTATAGAGTGATTTTTCCATAATTGTCCACTTTATGGATATAGTAGAATTCTTTCTGTAATGACAAAGCTGAGCCGGACCAAAGCCTCTAATCAGAAAACACACCATCTTACACTCTCCTGCTGCGACAATCGTAAACGATGCTACTGCCGCAAAATACCGCTGAATACATTTCAAAAGAGATGGACATCACTGAGGGCTTTCATAGAACATAACACGTATACCACAAAAATAAGTAGTCATCATACACAGAGCTTTCTTGTTAAGCTCCAGCAGGTAGTTAGCATCAGTAAACAGTATTTCAGTATATTATGTGTCACAGGCAGGAAGATTCTAGGAACAAAAGAGGGATTGCAAATTTAAATGTATTAGACCACTAAGAGCAAAGCGGAAAAGTTAAAAAGTTATAAAAATAAGTAGTATAAACATTTTGAGTTTGGTATTCCGGTAAAAATACCTACCACTAAGCGCAATAACTATTTCTTATAACTATTTCTAATAACACCTATTTCTAGTAACTATTTTTATTAAACTATCATTTATTTTTGAAAAGTGAGGAGTTCAATTTGACTTTTTATTGAGCCATTATTGTTCAATGGCAGTTGCAGCTGGTCCTGGTCTGGTCCTCCCTACTACAGTTACCATAGCAACACACAGTTACCTGTCAGGTGTTAGCGTTAGGTGCCTTTTCGCCATAAAGTTTTTGATATTATTATTATAGTAAAAAAGTAACTAGACGTAAAAAAACAACAAAACAAATGACTAACTTTTAATAAGACTGGTGAGAACTAAGACGTTTTTCATGGGAACCGTGACATTTACTGCTGTGGGAGTTCTCATAGTTTCAGACCTCCAGGAGTCCTAGTGTTAACTCAGCTCTGAGAAAGGTTATAATGAAAAAGTATTGAATGGACAGTTTATAACATCCCAACAAAAATCACATTATTATCACATTTTTGGATGTTGTTAAGGTGAATCTTTGAACTGCTCACGGTGTTTTTCTCCACTCTATTGAGAAAACTGCCTCTGCTCATGAAGCCGCCTTATTAGGAGGCCAGAGCAGGAGAAGCTGAGAGCCCTAAGCACTAATGACATGTAATGCTTTTTAATTAGGCTGGACTTTTTGCAGCTTCTGAGAGCATGCTACAGTAATAGGTTTTTTTTTTGTTTTTTCAGAAATTTGATGTGAAACAGACAAGGTGGACTCCTGAACTTTAGATGAGATGAAGGACTCCTAAAATCAATACTGTGAAAAGATACAAGACAAAGGTTTGAGATAGATGTCGTGAAATGTTTGTTTAGAGCCAGGT
This sequence comes from Knipowitschia caucasica, assembly GCA_964034765.1. Taxonomy (NCBI): domain Eukaryota; kingdom Metazoa; phylum Chordata; class Actinopteri; order Gobiiformes; family Gobiidae; genus Knipowitschia; species Knipowitschia caucasica. Next base: position 10,836,347 of record OZ035836.1, read on the forward strand.
TGTCCTTTTGAAAGTGTCTTGGACTTATTGAGTAATGGTTGACAGAGATTGCTTTGTATGACCTTTTCCCCTCCCAAATTTCAATTTTTCAAGTATACTCTAAATTCATATCTGTTAAAATACTGTTTTTCATTAATTTCAGGATTAAAAGACTTGAGATGAGAAGCAGCAAAGTTTATGAACTTCAGAAGCAGATGAATATTACTGCAGGAGGAGGTGATGATCCAGTACATTTATGGACATACCATTTTTGCATTTCCTGTGTTTACCATCCGATGTTCTAACTGTTTGATTCTCTACACTGCAAATCTCATAAATGCAACTCTCTGTATTCAAATAATATCTGCCAAAGGGAAAAAACACTTTTGTTTATTTCAAGGACAGTTAAAATTTATTTCTCATTCCAAGGGAGAATGTTGTTACTCTTTTAAAGCAAAACATTTTTGCTTGTCTTATTCGCAAATGTTTTTTTTAAGACAGTCAAAACACACTCAAGTTAAAGGTGATGTATGCAACTACAGTTGTATAATATATCTATTTTGACCATACATATATTGTATACATACTTTTGACCATATAACCCTGCAGTATCATATAAATTATAAAGTATTTGTGATCTATATTTAGACAGCTTAGGGAACAGGGAACCGTGCGGACGGGTCTTATTGGTGCTTGCATTTGAAAAAAAAAAATGGAAATGTGAAAAGTAACTGACCTCCAGGAAACATAACTATATTTGAGTCACTTTTTGCAGTGATGGGCAAATTCAACTCAAACCAGACTCTATCTTCTATCTTAGCAGTGGCCTCAGTTTGCTACTTAAATTTTAACTGCGCTCCTTTCTCCATCTCTCAGCATTCTTGCCTTTCGTATACAGTAAAGTCTGTGGCGGCCATCTTGGTAATTGCTATCCTAAGCGCTAATAACCTGCCAAGTCATCTCGGAGTAGTTAATGTTTTTTTTTTTTTACAACCCGCCTGACTCCCTCACACATAGTAGGCAGAGTTTTTCAACCGCTGTGGGATGGTGAAGTGCGGACTGAGGCATTCTGGGATAACGTGAGTCAGGGCTGAAGTGCATGGGGGCTGTTGCTGCCTGATAAAGTTACTACTCTTACTGCAACCTTCAATACACCAGCCTTGTCTCGCTGCGTACATTATCACAGCCGTATCTTTGACAGCTGCCAGAAAGTTCCCCTGGTGGAGGATTTGAAAGTCCCCCAACCCACCTCCCCTTTAACTTTTACATAAGCCTAAAATGGGCCAAAGCTTAATCTTGATCAGACATAGATGTTGTTATTTATTTATCACTAAATCTTAGAGTCTGGGACAGCCTGTTTACATAATCTATGGAGGAGATAAGCCCAAGATGACAAAATGAGTGCTTTTCTAAAACCCAGACTCCAACGACTGTACAATTTTCTTGCTGTTCACCCATTATGTGTTTGGGGACTCAATGTGGGACTTATAGCCACATGGTAGAGCCCATATCTTCAGCCAGTGGCGCCACTAAATAATTTAGTTTTTTTAACTCATCATGTGTTCTTTGGTCTATTTGTCCAGACGTCAAGGCTTTCGCAGAACTAACACCAGAATCTCAGTCAGACTGTGTGGTTCTGAAGAGCTATAGGGCGGAATGATGGCTGAGTGGATAGCACGCCCCCTTCTCAGCAAGAAGCTCCTGGGTTCGCATCCCATGGCCTTTCTGAGTGGAGTTAGTCCAGGTGCTCCCGTTTCCCCTACCACTAGGGGAAGGATAGAGAAGGATTTCCAGGTGCTGTACTACGGCGACCACTGCTCCAAATAGGAGCAAAACAAATTTATGTTCAAATGTGTTCAAAATATGCCGCTGCTGCTTTCAATTTTGGAATGGAAGTCAATAATTTTAATTGCCTTTTTTTTATAACCTTTAGAAATGTGTACACATTTATACACAGTCACGGCAAAAACATGTCAAGCATCATTTCAACAGCTCTGAAATGTAAACACATATTTTCATGATACCTTTTCAGCTTTCTTCAATGTTAGTGACACTTATTGACACTTTTCACCCATTTAACATTCTAATGGCAGCTTGATAATTTGCTAAGAATTACAGTTCATGTAAACAACATGCCATTTTCTTTGCTCATACGTTTTATGTCGGTTATTCCAAGTTATGCAGTATAATTTCTGTTGAACGCCACAACGTTGAAAGGGAAACACTCTTCTTCAACTCTCTTGTAGTCTTGATGCTGTTGCTGCACCGAGGCGTTCTTTTCACTTTTCTAACAATAGAAAAAGGAAAAAATGCATCAAACACAATACAACACTATTCATACACTAAAAATATTCCTCCAATGGGGACTTCACATTTTCTTGTTCACTTCAACTGGTCCAAGAATGACTTGGGGGAATAATGCTTTTTTCTGAGGATGTAAAACCACAAAACAAGTCGGTCTGAGTCCAATGGCCACTTAAATCTGTTCACATATTTTGAAACAGGTCTGTGAAGTATTTTTTTTCCCAAGTAAATCAGACTCGGCCCAGTCAAGTCTCGACGCCCCCTAATGCAAATGAAGCTAAAGCGGAGGTCCAGACTGGAAGACAGGAAGAACTAAGCTCACAGCGCTCAAAGTCCTCCAATTGTTGCTCACGGCAACAGCAATCTGTCAATCAGCTGCAGCGCCAAACGTCGATCCTCACCTGGCAGCGATAAAGCACTTCCCTCATCAAGCTTCATGTCGCGAGGAAGCTCCATCCAAGCAGCAGCTTCATTCACGCCGCAACCCTCCTCCTCCCCATCTCAGCCAGGTGCTTCGCGTAAACTACCACCATCCGGATCTAGGCCCAGGGGTATTCTGCAATCGTGCGGTTCTCTGCCAGGATCTATTTATGTACAACATCAATAAACGTAATCTTGAAAATATTGTCCTCTGAGTCATATGTGTAATTTATATAATGTCAGATTACTTGCCAACCAATGTACATTTCTAATATTACCAATGTTTTGTTGGTTGGAGTCTCTTTTGATAGAAACCCTTTTTGTAGGTTTTCTTGGTTTTAAAGAAATGCACCAGACCCATTACCTTCAATAGAAACATGTGAGCTCCAGAACGGGGCCTATACACTTCCTCCACTCCTCTCCTCCACAGTCCTGGGCAAGTGTTGTTTATTTTTACCTCCAGCAGCTGTATCTTGTCTGTTCTGATGGAGGAGGCCGAGCACACACAGACACAAGCCTCGAAAAGAGCAGTGAAAACAAACCAACTGCAGTCTGTACTTTGTGTGTGGCCCGTCTATAGTGCAAGGTCTGTGGAAGCACTCGCATTCCACCTACTCCGCTTACTGTCCATGTTTGTGGTTGTCTAATATTTGAGAGCGGCGGTTACAGGATGAAAATTTGACCTCGAGGCAAAGATAAAGTATGTGGCCGGAGATATTGAGAATAGCAGGATTTTCTAATGGTAGCTTTTTGAATTATTTTGGATATTCACAATTATATTTAGGCCGAGCCAATACGAAGTATTGGGGAGGCCTATTGTTATTCACCGGTTTCATATTATTCTTTTTTTTCCGCATCTTCAATTCGATTTTTGACCCTGAAGACATGCACGAAAGTCTGCACATGGGGGGTCTAAAACGACCGGTCCGGCGAAAAATTTGATAAAACGGACGTTTCCAGATTGTCCGACAAAAGGCGAATCAATAGCGCCCCCTTGAAAATTCAAAATTTGCCATTTCTATTGGAGGCAGGATTGCATATTTTGGAGTAGGTACACGAAATTCGGATGAGTGATAGATCTCTATGAGACGAGCATAAAAGCCGGTCTAAGCACATGTCTGGGACCAACAGGAAGTCGGCCATGATGGGCCAAAGTTTCGCCACTAATTTGACTTTTCATTTACAAATTCGAACTAGTCCCTGGTTTTTCATCACACAGAGTTCTACCACGTCATTTCCCAATCTGGACGGATTGAAGTTATATAATCATCGAAAAAAAGTTAGACAATCTTCACCGTTTTCGTCCCTCGCCATGGCGAATAAGGCCTTCGTTTTGGCCATTTTCGCTGAGCCCTGAAGGCCACAAGCTCAGACCTACAGAGCTGAGACTCACATCAGTAATATTAGGTTATGGCCTGAACGCAATGACACTAAAATCATTCGCCCGATATGAGCTCTTTAGCGCCACCTGTCGGAAAGTAATAGGGCACTAGTGCTCGGATCGGCCCGAAAATCGCTGAGTGTATTCTCTGGACCGAGACGAGCAAAACATTACATTATGCAAAAGTTGTACGTCCCACACCTGACCACTGGGGGCGCCGTAAAGTGAATAAATGAGCTTTTTGGGGCAAAATCTTTGTCCGATGAGGCTAAAAATGAATTCAGAAATACAGCGTATGACCCTGAACACAACGATATGCCACACACAACTGTGAGTGCAACAGCGCCACCTACAGGCAGTTCAATGTGTCTCATTTTTGGCTTCGTACTAGTCCCTGGATTTTCATCGCACAGACTTCTACCATGTCATTTATCCATCTGGACGGATTGAAGTTATGCAATCATCGCATAAAAGTTAGAATTTTGTTATCGTTTTCATGCGAGGTAGCGGGGAATTTCTCCATGTTTGATGCTCTCCTGACCACAGGCTCAGACCTACAGAGCTGAAACTCACATCGCTAACAGTTGGTAATGGCCTGAGAGTAATGGTGTGAAAACACACACCTAATATGACTCTACAGCGCCACCTATGGAAGGCTTCTGACCTAAACTTTTCCGATCTTCACCAAAGTTGCAAAATCAAATCTTTACATCTGCACGAGCAAAATACTACTCTACGTAGAGGGTGCATGTCCCGGAGGTGACCACTAGGGACGCACTTTATCATATAAATGAGCTTTTATATACGTAATCCTGGTCAAATCGGGCTGCCAATTCGTCGGCGTGACGCTTGTGGGACCGGCGCCCAGGAGGCGGTCGCAAGAGGGGCGAGGCCTTTCATCGCCGCTTGCGGCTTTAATATCTTTTTTTGTTTGGTTTATGTAGTCTTTTAAAATGGTACATTACAGTATATTTGCATAAAAATCTAAGTGATGTACAATATTTGTCCAAGGCCACAAGGGGTCACCAAATATGTATTTATTTAGTGGTTTCTTATAGCAGTGGTTTTCAACAGGTGGGTCTGGATCAATTGTAGCGGGTTGTCAGCCTATCAAAAGTTTAACAGATATCCAAAAAATAATTTATAAATAGGTTACATTTATTAAGAAATGTCAAATGACGGGCAAATAAAACGAGATCTTCAGAGTTTGAGTTGGCAAACGGTTTGCAGGAGCATGTGCCACAATAGCAAATCATGTGACCAAAATGGCGGTGTATCGGTCAGTGCCACAAAGTATCAGTCTCTGCTGCAAAGTATCTGTCCAGGACTCTCTTGAAAAAAAGGTTCATAATCTTAATGGGACTTTCCAAAGGTTACATAAAAAATAAAAAAAACGGTCTATGCGGCAAAGTACCGGTCTTTGCATTAATACAGCTGATGTTTTCACAAACGCGTTATTGTAAACAAGTGGATTTCTCCGGGATTATTAGTGCTATCAATGTGAAATAAAAAGTTGTATGCGCCCGATGTGGTTCATAGAAAACAGCAGCACAAGGAATCGATATAACACTCGCCCATCTCTGTGTGGAGTGAGAGACAAATGCCCTGCGCTTTGTGACTGGTCTGGTCTGTGAAAGGCGCAATATAAATAAAAATGACTTACTTACTTACATGTGTTCCATCCACAACCGGTAATAGCTTCCCTACAGCCAAATTATTGTGTTTGACAGAAAGTACAGCTACAATTGCTCAAATTATAACATTTCCAAGTCAAAGAGCAGCAGCATGGTCAGTTCTCCGCCACAAAAGAGAAGTTCAAATCAAAATTGTCTCTTTGCTCATTTCAAAAGCATTTGGACAAAAGCTTTGTTCCAGATTTGACACTGCTCCCACATTTTGACTCACAAGGAAATCCCATAAAACAGCGGTCCAGGGACTTGATAATGGATCCTGCAAGAACGACCTGCAAGAAATAAGAAAGCCACAGGCAATAAAGAGAGGTGCTGTGGAAGCTGCCGCGCACTCCATTATGTGTGAGTGTGGTCCAAATTAAAATCTAATTTAAGGTGGCACCAGGATAAAAAGTGTGTTTCGTTTCTTCAATTTGCACAACTATTCCATTCCATTAGACATGTAATTTCTGCTCATCAGACACTGGGTGAAACCGGTGCCCCAAAGGAGAGCTTTTTCATTTAAAGTAATTAGACCTGGGAACAGGGATGAGCGAGCATACGTGCGATTATCTGTACGGGCTACGCATTAGGACAGCAGGGAAAGGCGAACGCGGGCAAGCAGATAAACGCGGCCTTCTTGTTTAGTAAATTAGATTTCAATTAAGGATTCAGGTCTTTATCCGTCTGGACTTAAGAAATGTTTGCTCTATACGGCCCACTGGAGCAGGCCATGCATATGTGAGCATGTGCAAACTATGTGTTCGATTCCGCCTCCAGGCCTTTCTGTGTGGAGTTTGCATGCCTTTCTCGTGTGTGCGTAGGTTTCCTCCAGGTGCTCCGGTTTTCCCTACCACTAAAAACATGTGCAATAGATATGAATGGATGGTGTTGGTTGGAGGCTTTCGGCGTCTCGCTTCCGTTATCACTGTGTGTGGAGAGATTGAACCAAAAGACATTGTAAAGCGCTTTGGTGACCGCGGTCTGTAAAATACGCTATATGAATAAAGATTACTTACTCACTTACTTGAAATTAAATGTGAAACTTGTATATTGGAGCTATTTTGTTCATTATTCTTGCTTTGCTGTGTGTGCATATAAACACGGTATTTTTGTTTAGTAAATTAGATTTCAATACGGCCCACTGGAGCAGGCAAAGCATATGTGAACATGCAGCTTCCTAGTGGCCCGTTTCGTTTAATTTCTTTTTTTTTTTCAGGTTCATACAGGATTCAGTTGTTTGACAAAAAATACATTGACACCCAATTTCACCCCTTTTTAGACCTGAAATGGAGTGGCAAAAATTAAAACTTATAAACTCCCACCCCATCAACATAGATAGGTAGGTAGATCCCCCGTAGGAGAAATTCAGGTGTCCAGTAGTAGCAAAAACACATCCATCCACACACACAAAACAAATAAATTGATAATTCTAAAAAGCTAGTAGTAATAATAAGCAACTGCACTTCAGGTCACAGCAGCAGAGATGGAGTAGCCTCTGGATGGAGCAGGACGGACTAATACATACACATACATTCACTTTAGCTGCCTGGTCAGTAACACAACTATTTCAACAACAACTATAAATTATATTGTAAAATGTCATTACTCATTCTCGTCACCATCATCATCATGCTTATGTTCTGTAAAGTCATGAAGATGTTATAATTATTCTTATAAACTACCAGGTATAGTCACATTTTTTTGATTCTTTGCGACAAAACGAATCACATCTTGGCCATTATCCTGTCTCGTTACTGCGTTTTGTCTCTTGTTTGTCTCGTGTTCGTCCTGCTGAGATGACCTGACGGCTGGCCACTCACTCACAGAGCTTATTAGGCTGACTCACCGCGTGGATGACCGCGCCTCAGCCTATTTACCGCTACCCAGAGGCCGACCAGGCAGAGCGGCCTGGGAGGTGGTCAGACAACTCTCTCTCTCTCTCTCTCTTTCTCCCATTTCTACTCAGCCCACCACCGGTCCCTCCTCTGATTGTAATGGCCTCAACTTAACTTTGAGTGAAGTGACACATCTTGGGATTTAAAGGGAAAGAAAAAAAGTGAAGATGTTTAATGCACAGAGTGGTTTTAATAGAAGCATGAAGGGAAGTGTTTGTGGGAGAGCCTTTAGAGCACGGCCCCTGTCAGACTTTTCACTTTGTAGCTTCCCTGAGGTTAGATTTGTGACTTAGTAAGCACTAAGCACCAGCCGGCTTCAAAATGGAGGGTGTGCGCTGCGAGCATCAACATAAAAAAGCAACAGTGATTGAAAGAGAAGAGGCTGGTATTATGGTTGAAAGCTATTTGTGGTTTAGCATATTTTATTTAGACCTAAAATGATATTACCAGAAGTTGCCATCAAAATAATTACTGCCTGACTCGTACTGTTCAGCGATTTGAATGGCTTTGAACCAGGTTTCACTGATCGATCACAGCAGCTCTCTCGGGGGCTTGGAGGAAAACATGTGTGGTGAGTTTTGAATTCATCCTGTCGGCACCAGTAACAATTCTCAAATATCTTGCAATCGAAATGATTTTTGTATTTGGTGCTGTAGTGTCTGCATACACACTCCTGTGCAGATTCCGATTCCTTTTATTTGTCATTTGCAGTAAAACCACATTGGAATACATTTGTCCCCAGTGTGCACAAGAAATAAAACTCTAGTATTAGGGGCCTTTCATTCATTTCAATTAACTTACTTTTAATGCATCGTTTTATTTAGCGCTTTTCAGGACACTCAAAGATGCTCCACATGTCGTTGTACAACTATTGTGGCCACAGCTGCCTTGGGGCAAACTGTTAGAAGCGAGGCAACCAGTATGTGCCATCGGCCCCTCCAACCACCAACCAACTATTCACACACACATCAGACTCATTCAAGGCAATGTGGGTGAAGTGTATTGCCTAAGCACACAACAACATGTTTGGCACTTCACAGCCGCAGCCGATTTTGGTGACTTTTGTTTTTAAATACATGATTGCATTAATCACAAAAAGTGGGGTGCAACTATTTGTGTTTTTTAAACCAATTAACATACATACATATAATATAGAACTATATATTGAGTGGAATTTGTTTTTGTTTTGCTTAAAAATGAAATTGCTACTTAAAATTGTCCACTGACTCTAACATGGCAGGGACTGGGGAAGCTCATTTCTGCCTCGAAGGATTTGTGACCTGTTTCTAATTACATGTGTGATTTTAATTGTGTTTTCAATGGTAATTTTGGTGTTTGTTTAATGTGACCATTTGTGCCTTGTGTGATGTGGACACTTAAGCATTTTGTATTGCCCTGTGTAGGAATACAAATTGATTTTCAGCAATATTTCCATGTAGCGCTGAAGATTTACTGGCATGTGTAGGAAGTTAGTCGTCGCACAGTCTTGGGTGAAATGTGAAAATATGTGAAGTCTGGAATGGGAGTATTGGCCCTGATCCAATGAGACCTACTTAGGCTGAAGTTCTAAAAAAACCACCCCACAACGTTTAACAATCACTAATGCAGGCCATAAAGCTAATTCAAACCAGTGGCAATAAAACAGCTCAATACAAGAAAACTAATGTTCGTGCGGTCAACTCTACAAACCCAAACTTCCTGGACGCCTGCAGCTCATTATTTCTTGTCTTCTCTGCTGCTGTCTCCTTTCATGCCACATATTTGACCCAAGTAGCATTCCTTAGTAATTGAGTAAGTAATCTGTATTATTGTAATCTTTCCACAGAGAGACAGTTACAAAGTTGCATGCAAAAAAATAATGTCTTTATAATGAGTCGAGGTTCTCAACGGACGAGCAGACTGCAAATATACTCTCCAGTGGCAATGTTGTGTAATGTATTTTACATTTTTACGCCTGGGCTTTTAACACCATCTGAGTGTTACTTGTTGTATGTATTTTATGCTGCTTGCCTTAATTTTTTTATCTTTTGTGCCTGTGAAGCACTTTGGGCAGCTGGTGTTGTTGTAAATGCGTTATACAAATAAAGCTGACATTGACATTGACGTTGACATATATGTAGAGTGCTTCTACTCTGGCAGTTTTCATATCCAGGTAAAAACAGTTATGTTTAGCTGTGCAAACAACTGAACTGAAGGATTTTATATTTAGTCTTTTTAATGCACTTTGGCTCTTTAGGATTTTACTTTGCATCACTGTTGCTTCTATTATTGTTATATTATTATTATTACTATTATTATTATTACTATTATTACTATTATTATTATTATTATTATTATTATTATTATTATTAGTGGGAAGTTGATATTATCTGTTTTGATATATTTTTGTGTTTTTGCTGCCGGTTAGGTTGTCTAATTTGTAAACAAAAATGTTATATAAGAATGAGATATGAGTTTATGAGATTTTATTTTTCTTCTTCAATCTACTCCTGTTTTTCATGTTTTTCATGTTGTACATGAAAAACATGGTAATGACATGGTAACGAGGCGCTTTGTGTTGCTTTGTGTAGGAAATGCGCTCTACAAATACAAGTTGATTGATTGATTGCTAATAGTTCAGTCACATTTATCGAAAAGATCCATTTCTGTTTCTGTTTCAATATCTCTGTTGGCACCAAAATGTGAATTATGTGAAGTGAGTGAATCAACAGCTAAATAAACTCTCCTTAAAGTGATTGTCTGGAGTTTGTCAGAAAGAGAGACAGAGAGGTACTTGATTTGAAAAAAACGACGCAAGCTCCCTCCCCCTTCCTTTCTGATTGGTCTACACCTACGTTTCAGTAACACTTTGAAATGTTAATCAGAGAACACATTATACATATACATTATTAATACACATGCACGGAGGTTTTCATAATTATTTGTGAACGTTTTAATGAAAAAAATAATGTTTTTATGCACAAAAAAGCGATCGCGGCAAACCAGGAAGTGCTATAATCATGAATTGCACATTATAGGACACATCTGCAGAGGATCTGATTATGGATATAGGTTCAGTATATAAATGGGTAACTCAGCGCGGATGTTCAGAATTCTTTGTTCAGTTTTCATGTAGTTCCAGAGCCTAATAGAGGCTTGATTCGGAGGCTCCGCGAAAACAAACAACTGAGCATGCGCGCAGCTGCGAGCATCAGCGCCGATGATTGACAGCCCTTGGCATGACTCGATTGGTTAACCTCGACGGCACCGTGGATTCTGAACTATAGCTAAGAGCAGGGAAGGCGGGACTTGCCCGTAATATTAGAATTAATAAAATGACTTATTTTATATCAACATTTAAGGCCAGGAGGTCAATTTAACACATTTCCTAAAATGTGTAATTCATTTAGAGTTACAGACTATCACTTTAAGAAAATACAAGGATTTATGAAAACTCAAATGACTTTTTAATTATTTTTTAAAATGTACTAAAAAACAGGTATTACATTTACAGGGAAGAAAAGGGATAGAATGGTTGTCACTGTCTTTGCAAATCAAAGGAACTGAATATGACAAGGCCAACTTTCTCTACCTTTCACTCACTACTTTTAAATACACCACAGCCATACAAATGTTCTCTGAAGTTTAATGTGATAGAAGCTTTTCCACACTCAACATTTCTATTTTATAGTTACACAGAACACAAACATATCCTCTTCTACTAGTATTTTAAATTATATATATATTTATCTGAAATGTGGCTGAGGATCTACACTGAAACTGACCCCAACTGTTTTTTCGCAAACAATCAAACATATTTTGGTCACAGAACTGTTTTTGTGTGTGCACAAAAGCAAACGAGAAAAAAAGAGTGTACACATATTTTCTTTTCTCTTTATCTGAAATAGCCGAAGAAAAGCGATAGTGGCTCAGTTTGTAGAGCACTAGTCTTTGGGCCTGATTGTGGTGGGTTCGATCCTCCCACGACTTATGTCATCTACTCCCACTGTCTGCTGTTGTTGTGTCCCTGGGCATGACACTTAGCCCCACTTTGCCCGAAGCCCCCATTGAAAGACCAATGCCGTGTCTTTGATGACGGAGAAGCTCATGGACCCGCCGCCTGCAGGGGGATCAGCGAGGGGCTGGTGCTCTGAGGTCTGATTGCCAACCCCCAACCCAACCCAGAAATGGAAAAATAAATGGGATGAAAATGACATGACAAGAATAGAAAGCTTGGGTTGGAAAAACAAAGTGCACTTAGCATTGTTGAGTGCATCATGGGAGCACCTTTTACACACATGACAAGTGGCTTCAACAATCTTAAACCTTTTTATATTTGGTTGCTTTGAGACATGTTACAACTTAGCTGCTTTAACTAATAGCATTTTTATGGCTTAATTAGGCAGAAAGGAACACTGGAGAATGTCACATCCAAAGAACATGTGTACCAAAGCATAGTACCTTGTGTAAGGAATAATACATCTTTAATTTATTTCACATCTTGCCATTATGACCACAAACAACATTGTTTTTTAAAATTGAGTTAGGGTTAGGTAACGGACTTTATGTCCGCCATCGTGATTGCTTTCGCTGCCGCGTGAGACACGCTTGAGAAGGCGGTGCAAATCCGACGTAACACCGGTCCTGATTGGTCGATTATTTTCTGATCTGCTGAAGTATGGTATGCACTCGATACCACACCCATGTGTGTGAAGCGAAACGCCTCTGGTGGAGCATGGCGGAATTACAAGGGTCTGCCGAGAGCCAGGCTATGTCAGTGCACCATCCCTACTATCAAATAAAGGGGTGGGAGCATCATGCTGTGTGATTGCTTTTCTTTAGCAGGGACAGGGAGGAGTGTCAGAGAGGATTGGAAGGTGGATAGAGCAAAATACAGTACCTAAGCATGAAAACCGTTTGCACAATAGAATGGTTTAAAACATATTCCGATTTGAGAATGGCCCTGTTGAAGTCCAGACCTAAATGTTAAAAAGTCTTGTTCACAAACGCTCGGGAGCAACCAGTAATAGCTTGCCACCCCCTTTCAGAGAGACATCCATAGGATTCAAGAATTTAACACATGATCCTGAATAAGAGCTAAAAGGAATAGTTCTCTGCCATTTCTGTTTCATTAAAGTCGCTCTCCAACCATAAAAGGTTAGATTAAGATTGAGATTCAGAGATCCTTTATTGGTCCCAAAGTGTGGAAATGTCAGTGTTGCATCACGAGTTACAAAACAGTAGGAATGATTTTCACACAGCACAAGATGAATACACAATAACTATATACTAAAAAAGCTAAAATGATTAATAAGAAGAGACTGAAATAGTTGTTTGTTCATGTAAAACAAACCATCTTATCCGAATACTTTCTTAAAACACGAAATAAACAACTTTAGTGTAGTTTAAAGTCAAGTGTGGTCCTCTTTGCCCGTTACGTTGCTGGTCGCCCTGTGTCACTACAGAATGCTGATACCGCACAGAGTGGATGTGCCACCCGGCCCGTGGATCTCAGCTGTCTCCACTATCTGCCACGCCACACCTGCGCTATACAAGATACACGGCAAATCTATCTTCCTCAGCCCGAGCCCATGGTAAAGAGAACTCCCCGTTGGATTCAGTGTGGCTCCTAAAAGCTGGGAGGCCTGACCCAGATACAGTTAGAGCTTCCTCTACCAGTTACATGACTAACTCTCCCCTCATGTGGGCTACACAAACGAAATATCTCCAGGGGACTGAGAACTTGGCAAAAACAGTTAAAAGAAAAGTGCATGCGTTTGCTAAACAGTGGAGTGATTGCAGGAGTTGTTCAGCAAATGTGTTTTTATTGTATATCGGTATAGGAATTGTAAGTCTGACTGGGAAAGTTATTTGGGCGTCCATTTTATGTTGATGGCATGGAAGTCACTTGATGGTTTCCCATAGGAGAGACATGTGATCGTAGAGAATGGTCGCGATCAAATTGAAATGGCAACTTTAGTGAGGGCCATTTGCAATATTAATAATAATAATAATAATAATAATAAGAATTCATCCATATTCTTCCTCTTAATCTATTTCTGGGTTACAGAGAAGCAGCCCCTCACTGATCCTTCTGCAGGTGGGGAGTCCACAGGAGGACAGCTCCTCTGTTGGTGACAGCACAGCCTTGATCTCTCAGTGGGGGCTTCAGGAAAAGTTGGGTTAAGTGTCTTGCCCCTGATAATAATAATCATTATCAGATTCATAATAGTGCATTGGTTTTGTATAGCGCTTTCTTGGACACTCAAAGACGCCTCACATGTCATTATTCATTCAATCCGTACACTTCTTCTGTAGCCACAGCTGCCCTGGCGTAGATGACAGAAGCGAGACAACCATTAAGTGCCATCGGCCCTTCCACCATGTGGGTGGACGCAACAACAATCTGGCACTTTACAGCCGCAGCCATCCCACTTCTGGAGGTCTCCCATCACAGCACTAACGACACCCTGGCCTGCTTAGCCTCAGGGGATCCGACTTTTGGACGCAGATGGTGCCACATAATAAAACAAAGACAAGAACAACTATAACTAAAAATAGCTTGATTTGAAAGAATATTTATGTTCTTTAGGCAATGCTGCATTTTTATTTATCTGTGAAATCTGCTCACAGTAATATTCATAGTATTTCTTCACTCATTTTTGTGTGTGCATTGTATATAGTATACAGTGCTATAGTTTATCTTAAAACAACTTGAAAGTGCATTCTCAAGTTGTTTGATTTACACACATGTACTTTAAAAACATAATCTTGTAAATGCGTTTGGTTCAGTTTCAATACCTTGTGCAGTCCATCGCTGAAACAATGACGGTTCAAGAGGTTATGCCATATTCAAAAAAAGTACACATTCAAGCCATTATTACTGAAAACTATTTTGGAACATAAGTAAAGTCAATCATTTCATTTTCCTTTGAGCAACTTGTTTTGTGACAAGACTGAATACATGTGCGGAAGAAACAGATTGTTCTCGGCCGACGAAAGTGTCCTTCAACTCTCTCCGACTGTCACTAACAAGCGAGCTCTGATCTACAGAATCAGAAAAATGAAAACTTATGTGTCAAAATGGAAACTGAACGAGAGAAATGAGGCAGAACACATTTTTGTCTCTTGTGTTGCCCGTGATTTTTCAGTCAGTTGGAGTGTTGAGAGAAGGACATTGGGTTTGGGTTAGAACCAAAGAGTTTTTTCTAGTCACATAAACGCAGAAAGGTGAGACTCATAAAAATATGCAAAAATATGTATATATACAAACATTGGGTTTGGATTTTTATCATCTATAACTGTTCTTTTTTCTCTTTGATGTATGTGATAAAAAAATCTAAACAATTAAAAAACTTTGGATCCACACAAATTAACATTATGCATTTCATCCACATAGGGTTATGTAAAAAAAGGAATATTTTTCTTTTTTTTAATATTTTGAACATCTGCATTGCCTTTATCTCCTAATTGTACCGCTTACACATTATGATTATTGTTTCATTACATACAGTATATCATACAGACCTGATGACAATTTCTATCATTTCCATTATTATTACCATAGTTTTATAGTTTCACAATTTTTGTGACTTTAAAACAAGTTTTTCCACAAAATGATAAACTGAATTGGATTGAAATGCATGAAGTAGCTCATATAGCGTAAGTGCGTGCATTGCATTTTCTTTCCCAACTTTTTTTTTAACCACCGCCAAAGGACTTTCTTGTCCGCATATGTTAACAGCCACTACTCTCTAGGTCACTCTTGTAGAAACTTTTGTCCTTGTTGCCAATTTGATATGAACTCAAGATGAGAAAAGTACAGTGTAAGTGGGGGCCTTAAAATCCATTCAGGCTGGTGGGAATGAGAAACGCCGCGGCTGCGAACGGGAGCATTTATCAACATTAAGTCAAATCAGGGAAAGATAGAGCGGAGTGGTGCCAGCCTGTGCCTGGTGGAACTGGGGCGACAGAGGCATTTAAAGCAGACATCACTTCTCCATAATGGCCATGTCTCTTCTCTTCTGCTCCGGCTAAACGTCCGGCTGTCTCTGCGTGTTACCTCAATAGCCCTCCCAGAAACAGCAACACACTTTATTAGATGTTTCTTGCCATTTTAAAATAGGACAAAGTAGCTGACAGCCTCAAGTTTAATTAAGGTACCAAAAAAAAAAAAAAAAAATAACCTTGCTTCTTCTTGTTCAAATTGCTCGCCCACACGTAATGAACTCTTTGCGATTCTTTGAGCATGTACAACTTGCACGATTTAATGTATGTGACTTTGCAATTACAAATGTGTCCAGACAAGCATAGCCATTATGATATTATGTGTTAATGAAGGATTTTTTTGTCTGAATGTAATTTATCTAGTGTGTGTGTGTGTGTGTGTGTGTGTGTTTTGGAAGAAGATATTCGGCCATTTATTCTTTCAAAAGGTTCCCTTGTGGGCGGCACAGTGGCTGAGCTCTCGCTTCTCGACAAGAATGGGTACAAATCCTGGTCGGGAATGGGGCCTTTCTGAGTGGGGTTTCTAGATTCTCCCTATGTCTGTGTAGGTTTCCACCAGGTGCTCCGATTTCCCCTATACCACTAAAAACATTTACAATAGGTCTACTCCCGTCTCTGTGTGGAGTGAGAGACAGATACCCAGAACAATTGAAAAGTGCATTGTGAAAGGCGCTATATACAGTATATACAGTGCCTTGCGAAAGTATTCGGCCCCCTTGAACCTTTCAACATTTTGCCACATTTCAGGCTTCAAACATAAAGATATAAAATTTTAATTTTTTTGTCATGAATCAACAACAAGTGGGAGACAATCGTGAAGTGGAACAACATTTATTGGATAATTTAAACTTTTTAAAAAAATAAAAAACTGAAAAGTGGGGCGTGCAATATTATTCGGCCCCTTTACTTTCAGTGCAGCAAACTCACTCCAGAAGTTCAGTGAGGATCTTTGAATGATCCAATGTTGTCCTAAATGACTGATGATGATAAATAGAATGCACCTGTGTGTAATCAAGTCTCCGTATAAATGCACCTGCTCTTTGATAGTCTCAGGGTTCTGTTTAAAGCGCAGAGAGAACCATGAAGACAAAGGAACACACCAGGCAGGTCCGAGATACTGTTGTGAAGAAGTTTAAAGCCGGATAATTGCTTGCACTGTGCAAGCAATTATATTGAAATGGAAGGAGTATCAGACCACTGCAAATCTACCAAGACCCGGCCGTCCCTCCAAACTTTCATCTCTAACAAGGAGAAGACTGATCAGAGATGCAGCCAAGAGGCCCATGAACACTCTGGATGAACTGCAGATAACTACAGCTGAGGTGGGGATGGTGTGTTCAGGGTGATGAGCTGTGTTTTTACGAATGTTTACGAGTTTTGCACGAATTTCAAAACTATAGCTACTGCTAGCTAGCTAGTCTATTTATATATATATATATATATATATATATATATATATATATATATATATATATAAATGTATGTATGTGTGTTGTAGCGTGCCACAGTAGTAGTGTTCTTCTGTTCTCTCAAATTTAGTGTTATATGCCATGGACTGTTAAGTGCTTACCATGACAGAGCTCACCATCTCAATTGATAAGTACCCTATGCTTTCTATGTGCAATGCGGTGTAAAATGAAATGATAGACGTTGAGCTCCACCTCGTGGTAAGGAGTTGTGCACGGCACAAAATTCATGATGGTGTGGCTACTCATTATTTCAACTTCAAAAATATGTATCTTGGCCCGACCCGCCCGCACCCAACTTTATCCGTATATATGGAATGTTAGGCCCGCCCGAAACCGCAGCGCCCGCGGGTTGACCGCGGGTTTAGGGTCGACCCGCGCATCACTAGTGTCTACACAACGACCAAAAGCGATGTAGTTCTCGTGCCCGGCCAGTAGTGGGCAGTGGAACTTTACAACACAACACAGTTTAATCACTTCCTCAACAACATTCTCCTCAAGCCGCTGCAAATACAGAAAATAATGCACCGACATAATTCCTGCATTTAATTGTAGCTGCGTAAATGGAAACGACAGCTTTGCGTGGTTTCGACTGGACGGACAAAGGAGTAGAATTCTCCTGTGTAGCGCGCAAAGATTACTAGCATTTGTCCACCCGCCGCCATTGTTGTTAATGTTTGTTCTCGGCTACTGCGCATGTCCAAATGTACGTGCAGTGGAAATGCTGAGGTCATTGCAGCCAGATAATTCACACCTTTTTCTTCACACAGCTGTCAAACACCCCCCGGCCCGCAGCGTATCTGTTCTGTTCCGCTTTGGAGGCCGTATCTCAACGCTAGCGGTTTCACCCCCTTGAAGAAACACTGTTGTCATGTAAACGAAAGGCCAAACTGATACCCAACTGTAACGTTTTACTGTTGCAGCATCTTTTTGTAAACAGACCCTAAAATTAGCAGTGCCATAACATAAAAATAGGGAGAGAAAGAGCCTGGATATGGTGGGGGAGGATGTGTGTACAGATGCCCGTGACAGATTGACCCGTGGGTAGTGGATGGTTGGGGGTGGAAGGCAGTTAAGGTACTTCTTCAAAAACAATGGTGAAATTCCTCTGTATGGCAAAGGGACATGGGTTTAAGATTATGGCTCTTGCGGCTTATCATGCATTGTTGTGTCTGCCTTCGTAAAGCTGTATATGTTTTTCTAGAGGGCAGCAGCTTAGTAGTTTATTGTGTGAGGAAAGGTGTATTATGCCACTGGTAATTCTCAACAATGTGAGACTGTACTTAATTAGAAACAGCATTTACCGACAGCCTTGAAGCAAATAAACTTGGTGCATTGTCAAGTTATCTAGCATCAAGAGCAGTTGTTTTCCCACAGTGATAGATCTTTATCAGCTTTTTTTAGTAGCAATTACACACAAGCCTGCATGCATGTTTGGGTTTAAAGCCAAATTTAAATAAAAATACAATGTCTATGTTATCTTTGACATTCACTTACATTTAAGGTCATGTGCCCCTTATGGACCAACGGCTCTATGTGTTTTTTATCAATGCATTTCTTGTATTTGAACTGTTTCATTCTCTGATCTGTGTTGGCGAATTCTACTGTTGTGTTAAAGGCACACCGCGGACTTTGTGACCTAAAGAGTTGACACATATGAGTTATTTTATATGAATACTTGGGCCAATATACAGCGCTTGACACTTGCAATGCTCCGAGCGGGGCTGCCCTCTTGAAATACCGCCCATGTAAGTTTCGAGCAGACGGACCGTCTGCCACCAGGTCACGTGACTTGGAAGAAAGACTTGCTTTACGGCTACAGGCGCTGATATACTCATGGAGCTAAGGCTTTTGCTACTCATTTTTCACCTGCTCGACTCCTGGTCATGGCTGAGGCAAGGAAAAATTTTAAACCTTCGGAGGAGGCTAAAAAGAGGAAACGCGAAAGGGATCGTGCTGTAAGCTGCATGTCTGTATGAGCGCTGCTCTTCACCTGGTTCCTGGATGTCATCGACTGCAAAGATGTCATTCCACGCAGCACGAGCTAGACGCAGAACTCCCTCATCCAGGAAATAGAAGTCCATGTGTGGTAGATTACTAATGCAGCGGTCTGGAGGCTGACCACAGCAGAGTCTCTCAATATCTGTAGGCATGTCTCTACAGTTTGAACACACACACCAGTGCATGCTGTCTGAATACACACTCAAAAGACACCGGCTGACTGTTTGTTGACTTTTGCGACAGTGCTGAGTTGCTTGTGGCCACTAGGGGCGCTAAACGTGAAAGTTGCAGGTCTAGCGCCCCTAGTGGCCAAGAGTTACACGGTGTGCCTTTAAGGGCTACACAAAAATACCTTGAATGGCATTGAAATGTTAAATATTTCAATTAAATTCATTACTTTCACTTTCCACCAGCGACGCCACATGTTACAGACGTTACAGGGCAGTATCTATGTACAGCACTTCAGGTGGCAGGGTTAAACTCGGCCCGGTCCTGGTCTACCCATGTGACAAAGGCAATATGCTTACCTAACCGTGATTAAAGGTCAACTCTGCTTTAGTTCCGTGCGACAGAGCGGTGGCTGGGGACCTGACACCGGTGCACCAGCCTTCATCCCTCTTCTGCGGAGGACAATCATCTTTCTCACCCCCGAGCGCTGCTTGTAGCCAGGGCGCCGGCAATAAATCACAGCTGTCCGAGCCGGGGGTTGGTAGAAGGCTGTTGACAAGTTCAGGAGGGCTACGAGGTGCGGTCTGCGTGCGGGTCAACGGTCAAAACAGCACCGGCGGGCAAAGAAGAGAAGGCTCCTGACCGGGTCAAAGCAGGACTTCACACCACACAGGGAAATGGTGTTGCGCAAGTGTAAGTTAGAGCTTACAAGAAAGGTCTGGAGAATATATTCAGATTCAGAATAGTTTATTCATACCACCAGGGGCAATTCATTTGAGCAGCACAGGGAATAAAAATACATAAAACACAGGAAATGTCCAAGAGTAACATATAGTTCAAACGTATGACCGCAGATTAACAAAACAAACCCAAACAAACGCACACTTTAAGTCGAATTTTACGCAAAATGCATGAAATTATGGCACGTTTTGCATCTTAATAGGAGCTAACAAAACATAGGTGATTCAGAATTAAAGTTTAAACTGACCTAGTAAATGAATCATGCCTCATAATGCCTGGGACAATTGTGAAAAACCAAACAAACCACAGGATTTAGAAGTGATTGAAGCTTTGTGACAAACTTGTAACAGTATCTGAGGGACAATGGACAGTGGTGATTACCCGGGACACTCAATATTCAACGACATGTGTGGACATTTATCACCATGTATAGACATTAGTCATCTGTCCCTTATGGACCAACGGCTTTATGTGTTTTTGTCATTTTGTCATTGCATCTCTTGTGTTTGAACGGTTTGATTCTCTGATCTGTGTTGGCAAATTTGACAGTTTTGTAAAGTCCTCCGAGATAACTACTGTTGTGATTTAGGGCTATACAAGAATAGATTGAATTTGAATTGAAATAGATTTAAATCTCCTTTTAAATTGTGAGATCCATCCATGTGTTTTTGCCTTAGGCCTATGTAAGAATATATTCTAACAATTATGATATCAATATTGCTCCAAGAAATATCCAGGGGCAAGTATTATCTTTGCATTACCCATTAAAATGTACACTTTTGGCATGTATCGGGGACAACTTGAAACAACAAACAACAATGATACAGCTAAACACAAAAGTGTATTAGTCTACTGTGCACACAGCAGCTGTGGCAGCCCTCAATATGTGCATCCACAAACGGTCTTATTAGTTTAGTTAGTTTGTTTTGGTCATAATTAAATTACAGGACACTTCATTTGGATAAAATTAAATACAAGTCAGCATCTGTCTCCTGGGAGATCCTGGATTTCTGCTGTTCCATAACTTATACAGTGGGAGCTATTGTTTCCTATTTGCTTTGTTACATAAATATGTGCTTCAGACATTAAAACAAAGTTAACACTAGAACTCCCAGAGCAGTCAATTTGACGGCTTTTTGTTTTGGAAGTGTAATTAGTCAGTTATTTATGTTTTTGGTCTTCATAACTTCATAACTTTATGACTTTTTTTCTGTTTCTAAATGTGCGGTAATTTTGTATGTATGATTTACTAAATTGTAGTAAAAAACTAGCTGTTTTTTGGGATCTTTTCAGAATCCCATTACTGAATGGGAGCCGTCAAAATGACTGCTCTGGTAGTTCTATTTTCAGTTTCAACGTGTTGACATATTTTCGTATCACCCAAATTATTGTGCTTAGGATGGACTGTAAATGAAGAAGATGAAAGAAAATGAAGAAGAGTGCAATATGGGACCTTTTAATATATTGGCTATCTTCCTCCTTGAGCACTAATTATTTGTATCAACACTGAAAAAAAACAACCTATCGATTGACCGAGTCAAGTCTAAATGATGGAACAATTCATATTGAAGCAATTGCACATGTGGGGTTTGAACTGCTGACCTTCTGGTTTTGGCATCTGTTTTCTACTTATGGTACTCACTTTAACCAACCACTTTTCTATTTTATAAAGAGAGGGAAAACACCTAAAGGACTTTATCATAAACACGATTCTTCTTCTTCATGAAATACAACAATAGCAGAGCCTTTCAATCAGGGTTGTACTACATTGCTATAAAAATGCAAATGGATTTTTGAACGAAGGGAATAACAAAGACGTAGCAGATGTCAACAGTCTCTCTTCTGCTTTTATTCAAAAATACAATTTGTCCTTGTGTAGTTGTTAGGACAAAGGCTTAAAAGCTTTGCCTGATAACTCTACATATTGTTTAATGTGAAAATGGCTGCAATGAATGTGAAAATGGCAGCAATTAACCGTTGCTTGCTTAAAATGCTAACATTCAAAATATACAACACATTATGCATTGCAAGAAAATCGTTTTGTAATAAATTGGATAACAAAAAAGGAGCGGAAATGCAGGATCAGGCGTAAAATAATGAAAATGATAAACTTATTCCTTCTACAGTAAGTTACTATTTTGTGAGTTCTTATCAGCAGCAGACAGTGAGAGATAGTGACTTGCCATACCGCTTGATTCCCTCTAAAGAAACACTTCAGCCTCTTCAATCAATATTCGTCACGCTGGAAGACCCGGATCTGACAGTTTTTGCAGCGGGGAGAGCGTTAAAGGAGTCACAGCAGGTGGTAGCGCAATTAACAAAGAACTAGTAATGAAGGTACTATGCAAGAATGGAGGTTATGTCAGAATGTGCAATATAGAACCACATGTGTCACTGCCACTTTACTTTACTCACTCATCCATGCAATAATAACTATATGCACCGATTGTGACATTTTGGGCAGATACCAATATTAAACCACTTGGCTGATGTTTGGCCAATGTTTTTTTCTTTTTGTTATTTATACTGTATATATATCTATTTCTTGCCGGATTCAGTTTCCCATTGTTCTTCAGCTTGCATGCTATTCCTGTACACCGCTGCATGCCTGCTTCTCAAATGTCCAATGAGATCTGTTGTGTTCAATGATTTCCTAACAGTCCTCTCTCTTGAAATTTAACTGGAACACGTATTGCAAACTGCACAACGCTAATCTCTTTCTGATACCGTAAAACATTGCCACACAGCCGCCCCCATCTTCTTTGTTTCTTTTATTGAGGGAAGTGCACGAACAGCCTCTTCGCACGCGCCTACCATCGGTGAATGTCATTTTTATTTTCGCCGATGGTGTTGAACATTGGCCGATACCGATGTTCAGCCAATGCGTTGGTGCATCCCTAATCATAACTTTGATAATGTCAGAATGTGCAATATAGAACCACATATGTCCGCTCTTGCTCTACTGAGTCACTTTGTCCCAGACATGTACAGATATATACATACAACTACTGTATATATTACTTGCACTAGAATATACAGTACTTTACACAGATTTTATTCTTCTTTATTACGCTAAAGCCAGAGTTTTTGTACTCATTACGCTGAAGCTAGAGATTTTATACTTGTTTCTTTTTGACGCTTCTTGTATCTTTTAAAATCAAGATCATTTTGCTTGTCCCATTGGCAAATCTTGTTTTAATGCATTAAGATACATTTAGCCAAATTTGGGCAATTTTTCACATATTTTTTCCACTTTTTGCAGTGTTATGTGGTGTATTTCGTATAGTATTAGTCTGTATATGGCCCTGAAGTTTTCTTCGTGCACAAAATCTTCTCTTTTACATCCACCCATACTTGTCGTGTCTCGTGGCGGGGGTGGTGGACTTCACCAGAGCTAAAACTTTACAAGCATAGAGAGAGCTGCTCAGGGCACTGGGGCACAGACTCAAAGCATTCAGATGCAAGCGGCACCTACTGCGGCACAGATCTGAGTCACCGCCGCCGCCGCCGCTGCTACCGCTCTGGAAAAGTGTCACATTTATCCAGTCTCATATCGTCATGGTCAGTGTTTTCTTATCAAATGATGAAATATGTATTCAGTATGTTGATTAGTTGCATTGTATTGTATAGAGTACCTTTTTTGGCAAATGTATTCCAATGTGGTTTTTATACTGCACATGGAAAATAAAATTAATCTAAATCTGAGTCTGTATTCTGTGTATAATTGTAAGGGAGGGTTGGGAACAAATAAGCATCAAGATATGTAAAATTGTGTTCTGCAGGTTTGAAATCAATCAGAAAAACTAACTTACTAATAAATATAGTGCAGGTGTCTCCAACCTTTATCACCCAGAGAGCTACTTTCCCGGGACGATAAAGGCAGAGAGCTACTTCTTTAAGCTAACCCTGGGAAAAATGTGGTGATTGGTGTTAACAAGCATGATATTGGATACAGTCATAATTTTTCATTGCTTGTTTGTTAAAAATGCAGCAAATAAGTGCATTTGCAATAATACAATGATTAATACAATCTGAAATAGTTGGTGTATTATTTGATTTGTTCATTTCTAAATCCTTTGGCGAGCTACCTGGAAGGAGGTGGCGAGCTACTGGTGGCTCCCGAGCTACAAGTTGGAGACCCCTGATATAGTGATTATTGACAGGTCTTGACACCAGCATCACCACAGATTTGTAAATGAGAAAATGTCCAGCATTGTGTGTACTACGTGTATATAGAAGTAATTTTAATAATTGCTGTGTAGATTTTTTTATGCATGCCTTATTCTATTTTTACTTTTATAACTCGTTTGCACTGAGAGGCAAAGCAATTTCCTAGTTTGCGACTTCCTGTATAAGTCACAATGGCACTACAAATATTTCTGATTCTGATTTAGGGTTTGGAGGTTGAATCTGTGAACAATGGGACCAAAGACCAAAGTGCTGTATGCTTTTATATTTATGTTCATTCATTCATTCATTTTCAAGCCCTTTATTAGTCCATTTCTGTATCAGAGGGGTGGCAATGAGAGATGCCACCCAATGCTCATAGCACCAGTCCTATTTATATTCAGTTTCATAATTAAAAAATAGTCTTCTGAGGACTTCAGTTTTTTAGCCTAATAAAAAAGTTTGCCATTTCTCTCAAAGTGACTGTAGAAGCATATTTATCATCGGCATCTTTTTCCAGACCATTTTGCAGCCATAATATCGCTTTCATGGCAGCAACTGTGATGTTATCCAAAGGTGAAAATACTAGCATGTTCTGTACTGAAACTGACATCTGCCAAGACAGAAATATGAAAATGTAAAAGATTTGGCACGCATTCACAGCACACCTTATGGACGTACACGGCCAGACTCCAGATTTCACCACCTCAGTAACACCGAGGGTTTCTGAAGTTTTCATTATTTATTCGTGTAGAATATTTCATATCATGGCATTAATGTGACATCAATCAATGGAGAGAAGAGCCTCCTTACTGTAAAACAAACTGAGAATATTTGGCCATCAAAGTACATACCATTTGCAACATTATAATTTACATTTCCATTCAATGTATTTTGGTATTGCTCTAAATCACATCAGCAGTTGTCTCGGCGGATTTGTGAAACTGCGAACAACAGATCAGAGAATCAAACAGTTGTGAAGAAATCCTATAATAACAAAATGCCATTGTTCCGTAGGGAGCGGGATAATCGCAAGCCCCGGCGATCCAAGATGGCGCCGTATTCAAATGTATTTGGGCATCAATTATGTTAAAATATGTTGCTGCCATACAAAGAAATAACGGACATTGATATGCAGTATATTGGATTCATCTCAATCTTATAAACAGGAATCAATTATATAATTTTCAGCAATTACATATTATACATGATAGAAACATACATTTAAAGGTATCTTTTTTGTGCATGAATGCTAGCTTGCCCTTGGATATATTTGATTTAGCATATATATATTCACAACCTATTGAATTCGGGAACAAGCCTGAATGTAAGAGAAAATCACCCAGACGAAATGGAAAAGCTACACGACGACATACTGTAAGTGCGAACGCGTGTTTCCTTATTGAGTTTGAATGGAAGAAGTTTATTTCAAAGTATAACGTGATGGAGAAGTTCAATCATGACGGAGACGAGACGACGTGCTCAAAAAGAAGATTGCCATAACGTAATGTGAAGATGAAATGTGAATGATGTTATTATTATTTTTTTTTTCTACAGACAGTAAGACAGTTGCAAAGTAGGGAGTGACATGGGCAATTGTGAATCCTGTTTAAAAGTTACAGTATAAGTCATTCCACACATGGTTTAAATGATACAGATTTCTTTCTAACAGTGGTTTTGAAATGAAGTATTCAAGCAATGTATTCATTTCACACCTCTCCTCTTCTCTCCTGTTAGTGTGAAGAAATGTGACCTTGTGTTCTGCAGGTCTAATCAAACTAACTAAAAACATTTAGTTAGTTCCCATCTCTGTGTGGAGTGAGAGGACAAATGCCCAAAAAAATAATAACAATTGTAAACCGCTTTGTGACTCTGGTCTGTGAAAGGCGGTATATAAATAAAGATTACTTACTTACTTACTTATTTTCATCAATTTAGTTACATATTTTATATTTCATCCATGCCACCCTTGTTCTGGTCACAAGAATCCATTTGAAACGCAATATCCTCCTGTGGGACTCTTTGTTAAATCGTAATCATATACAATTTGATTTATTTTCAGTTTATTTCTGTACAGCCCTAATCATAACATGAGTGATCTTGGAGGACTGCGGCCTAATGACAAATACACACATACAGATATCATAGATAAAGCAGACAGAGGCACATTATGTCTCCTTTAATCTGCATTAACTCCACAGACTTATGTGAATTGATTGAGATGAAGAGATCCTTAATTTTGACCCACAGTGGGGAAATTTCAGAGTTGCATCACCAGTTACAGAACAGTAGGAATAAGAACCACAATGGTAATAATAATAATAATGAAAATAATAATAATAATACAAAGACGTCTTCATTCCAGACTTTAGGTCCATATAACACTATACTAAAATGTTGCCTGTAAAAATTTAACTTTCTATCAGAGTAAAAAGAAACAGAATCATCTGAAACATTGCTCATTTCCACAGGTGACCAGGTTTGAGTGAAATAAAACAATAGATAATCAAACTGCTACTGAGACAATGACAACATGTTTATACTTAACCACCATTTCTCTGCCACTAGTTGTTTCTGGCACAAGTAGATACCCCCCCCCCCCCCTCCTTCTTTGCCATCGGGGCCAAACCGTCTCGTTCTCTATAAAATTTTAGTCTGAATATTTCAAGTTAAAGCATGTCGGAATGTTCCCTCTGAAGGCTGCTCCGAATAAGTGAAGTTTCGACGGTGTTAACCACAATCAGGAAGTACTGAGCGATCCAAGCCCTCGCTATTAGAGCTTAGAACACATGCAGACGTGCCATGTCAAGGCTATTAACATAAACATTGATAATGACTTCTCGCTGAGGAACAGGGGCCCGAGACGTGTTTTTCCACAATAGCTACACCATCCAATTATCTGCAGATGTTGTCTTCACAGAATGCTGCTTTGCCACATCTGCTTGTTGGTGGGAGAGCTCGTTATATCGAGGCGTTTCTACGGCTTCCAGCAGCCCCGCACCGCGTGCCACATTTTATTGCGGCGTGTTGTGCATTTACAGCAAACATTCTTGACTCCCGTAAAAGTTTCCTTGTCGGATTTGATTGTTTTTTTGGTTTTTTTTACAGACAGTATAAACTCCTGGTTTGTGGATGCCGGTGGGCTAGAATTCTCTTGTGTAAAGTCAATCTCAAATTGTGTGGCAGCAAGCGGGCCGCGGTTTGTGTCGTTTTGATGTTAATTGCGTTGAATTATTGGCAAAACTAACATGACGCAAACAGCTGCGAACACGGCGCAGACATCTGTGTTCACGGGTCTAGCGCGGTTGTTTCAGAAGAGTCGGAAGCAACTGACAAAACAGCGTCTTCCTCCGTAGGTATGCATGGATAGATCTGTAAAGTTATGCAGCTAATCTTTATTTTGCTAAAGTATAGGGAAATTACACTTAATTCTTATTATGCTAAAGTCAGAGATTTTATACTTAATTCTTGCCAAAGTTGGAGATTTTAGACTTGCTCCCTTCTCTAATTTTTAACTTGTTTGCGCCATGAACCAAAGCCATTTCCTCGTTCGTGACTTCTTTTTACTCACACGACCATGAAATAATTATGATTATTATGCTACAGCTTGTATAAAGATGTTATACTGTACTTGCTTCTGTATCATGCTAAATTTGGAAACTTTAATTAATTTGTTTCCTTATTATGCTATAGCTAGAGATATTATAATAGTTTCTCCACAATGCCAAAGTGTAAAAAAGTGTTTATCTGATTCTAGTTTAGCGTAGAATCATTGTTCATTTTATCATGTGTTGTGTGCTCCTCATTCCTCCATCCTCCATCATGTTCATTTCACTATTATTATTATTAGTTTATTTGGAAGGGACAGAACAAAGAACATTGTTACATTATAATACCTGGTCCCTAACACAGATAAGACATTTCCCTCAAACTCACAAGAAAAGATCTTCGCCTCAAATCAGTACAATACATGCAGTGCAGGTATTGTATTTATTTGTGTAATCTCTCCCCCCCGCACCAAAGCCACCATTGCTTCAGCAGTGATCCGTTTGTGTTTTTCCGCAGAGCCTTTCTATGCCTCCGAACATGTCGACATTACGACAAACAAGACAAAGCTGCTGTGTTAAATACAATGCAAATAAAATGATTTTTGTCTGGTTGCATGTATTTGTTGTTGTAAGTCGTCACACAATAACCAATAATCATTTGAGGAAAAACTTGTGTAGTATATATTTATATTTGGGTTTCCAGTATCGGAGGGACCAGGAGAGAGATTGATGCGTCCGTACAGAGCCTTCGGGCACTTCCTGTTTTCACCTTTATGCGGTACTCAACACAATGTATGGATTCATTCTTCATTACATCATCTCTGGCTACAATAAAAAAACGCCTTAGTGCCTCGTTGTTGTGGTCCGGGTCATCTTTGCCTTTAGACCCAGGCTGATGTTAAGCCTGAATTTGACCGATGTATTCTGTTTTATGTCATTAAACCTTCTTGAATACATAATCTAGAGTGCATTCTTTTCTCCAATACTAATTACAAGCTAGTGCAGGAAACCCAAGTCTTCTGCAAGAAATAAAACACAACACCATAGCCACGTGAGGTGACCAGGGGTGAAAACGGATCACAAACGGATCATTTCTCAGAGTCACGGATCGGATAATTTTTTGGATCAAAAAAGAGAAGGACAACACAAATAAAGTTTTGTCTTTTTGTTTATTAAGACTTTTAAAGTAATATTGCATTAATATGTATACAATCAACTTACCATGTTTAATACAAATTAAACTCTGGGTTAATAAAGGACACAGAAAAATGCTTAAAACTATCAAGGATCAATGATGTAATGTAATGTTTATTTTTATAGCGCACAATCATCCGTTGCACCACTAAAGGTTAGAAACACTTGCACACATTTTTACTACAATCCACTTTAATTATGCAGGAGAACATGAAAATGTAAAGCATCGGATGAGCTTTTAAAATAGACATGGACGAGTCGCAGGTTTGCATGAAATGAATTTTCTGAGCACGTAAGAATGTGACGGACAATACTCATCAGTCTCACAAGCAAATGATGATTACACAGAACAAAGATGACTGCATAATTGTGTGATCTGATGTTGTTGTTGGTAAGAGTTTTATTTAATCAAACTTTCTTTTGTTTTCTACATTACAATCTGTTTTTATGAACAGATTTATGAACATTTATATGAACATTGGTCATCTTCCCCTTATGGACGAATACCAATGTGTTTTTATCATTGCAATTCTTGTGTTTGAACTGTTTGATTCTGATCTGTGTTGGTGAATTCAGTGGTTTTGTAAAGTCCTCAGAGATAACTACTGTTGTGATTTTGGGCATAACGAGAATAAACTGAATTGAATTGAAAGGTTCAGTTTGCCTTATGGAGTGTAGCCTACAGTCCTGTTGGGTCGAGGGGAGGCCATCTGCAGTTCTTCGGCGTCCTTGTAAAGGCTCCTTTGGCCTTCACCAAAAATGCTGTTTTTTATAATATTTCTATTGATATTTATTAGGATTGTAGCCTTGTGCATTGGACCACGGTGGTGCATCAATTCCACAAATGTCAAGATAATCCGTTTCTCACTCGCTCTATTATTCCTTCTTCATTATACTCAATGATTGTAATGGTGACCTTAAAAAAAAATCAAACATGGATTAGCTAGTTTTTATACTTAAATGTTTTTTTCCTCTCATTTTAGTATAGAGTTACTGTTCATTTATTGTGTTGTGTGCTTCTAATTCATATTGTTCTGTAACAGGTGATGCAACACTCACATTTCCCTATTGTGGGACAAATAAAGGATCTCTTCCTCTTTTAGAGTTAGTATATACAGGTGTGGACTATTTCTCTTTGGCCGAAAAAGGAGGGAAAAAGGGCCGAAGAGTGAAGGGGAACGGGCTCTTTTAATAATAAAGGTTGCCGACCTTTGTGTTGGATAACCGTTTAAAAATCAGAAAAAGTCAATTTATTAAACTTCTAAACTTCAGGGATTTTGTGGAGGTAAAATGATTATATATTCCCTCCCACACAGCGCCGATACCTTCAGTAAACATGACAGAGTAGAGTCCATCGGGGACGTTCGTGCTCGGCGGATAACCAGGATGGATTTGCAAAAGCCCGACGGATATGGTTCCACGCCAGGGTTTCTCTCGAACTGCACCTTCTGTCCAAATTACCCAAATTGTAAAGTAGACGTTTTTCACATGTCAAGGACACAGCGTGGGGCATGTGTGCGAAAACCTCTTTTATTTCATAACGCCATCAGGACATGAGGAGTCAAGTGGAGGTCCCACGCTGACAGAATAATTGGGTCTTCGTATGGCAAGAGCAAACCCATGACAAGGCTCTCCCTGTGAGAAAAACACGGATAACGCAAAAGGAGTCGGACACAGCCTTTGTTGACGGCAGATTTAAGAATGTTGTAAGAAAAAAGACAAAGGGAATAAAGAGCTTTAGAAGAGCGCGGTATAAAAGGGGCTTTCAAGTCATCTCATAAGACGTTAAGTGATCTGCGCTACGGCACCTCGGAGACATTCCTGCAATTTACACTTCCATTTCGAATCTGAAACGCAGCCCCAGGGTCCAACGCGCGTGGATTATTATTGAGTTGTGGGTTTTTATGATGAATTTACATAGCAGGGCCAAAACAGTAGCGTGGCAAGAATCTCAAAGGCACAGAGGAAGCAGAAATATGACCTTTTAAAGCTGCTTTGTTGAGCGCCGGAGTTCTTGCTCGCTCTGCAGTACCGCGGCCCGTGTCCCCTGCAGAATTAGGTTGATTGAGCATGGCCCCAAAAATGGATCAACCAGAACTTGTAGCAGAGTGTTCAGAGTCCCGCAAAAATGAAGCCACGGAGCAGTCACACGGGCGGCATGGATGTTGTTGAGCGGAGAAGCAAGTTTGAAAGTCAAAGTCTGGAGGGTTGTGTGGGCGCTGGTCCGTCTGGGTGACTTTCAGCAACTGTTTTTCATAGTGGGGAAGTCAATTAAGTTGTCTGTGATTTTTATTTTATACTGAAATAGGAGTGTTATGATTCTGAAGCAACTTTCTGTGTGACGATCAGTTTGCGAAGGCCTTAAAGCTGGGAAACTTACACGGTAAAACAATTTTTGTTTTAACCCAGTCAGAGTATTTTCAACATTATGTTGCTGCAGACACGCAGTGACAAATTCAACTCCACAGCAGTGTCAGGGTCACCAGATTGGGCAGCATTGCAATCTATTTTACTCTATTAACGTAAACTAATTACATTTGACACTGATTTCAAATGCGACCAAATATTATCTGAAACAGAGATTCAACTTTATAGGTGTCACATTAAAGGTGCCATATTTCATGTTTTATTTTTCACAGTCCATCCTAAGCACATGTGTGGTAATAATTTGGGTGATACACCATACAACACTCAAAATGTGTCAAAGTATAGGCCTATAGTGGATCTCTTCTCCTCTGCCTGTGAGCCCGCCTCCCCTCACCCAGTTAGTTCGAGGTGAACAAATCAGCAAAAGCTAACTGTACAGCTTCGCATTTACAGTCATCTCAGAGCTGAGAATAAGTAAGTAAGTAAGTAATCTTTATTTATATACCGCCTTTCACAGACCAGAGTCACAAAGCGGTTTACAATTGTTATTTTTGGGCACTTGTCCTCTCACTCCACAGAGAGATGGGAGCGGGGTCGCCGAACAGGAGGCGCATGGCAATCCTATTATACATATTTTTAGTGGTAGGGGAAACCGGAGTACCCGGAGGAAACCTATGCAGACACGGGGAGAACATGCAAACTCCACTCAGAAAGGCCCTGGTCTGGCCGGGATTCGAACCCAGGACCTTCTTGCTGAGAGGCGAGAGTGCTATCCACTCAGCCACCGTGCCGCTGAAGCCAATAATTCCCTTTGGCTGACGTGTCCACAATTTGGTACAGAAATCAGACGAAGATATCCAAGTTTAACATCTGCATTTAATTATCTTTACAATCAGATACAGAATATTCAACAAAAAAGTGCTCCTACAACTAATATGTCCCTCTCCTCTTCCCCTGCGCTAACCTTCCCCCCAGAACTCAAACCAACAGTTTTATCAAGACGTCTGATGACGTCACTTGTGGGACTGGTCTGGCCCCTGGTCCTGGTCTGGACCCGGTCTTCCATCTCCACCTGAGCAAACAATGCCCCCCACCACTGGGCGCCTGATTGTGTTGGACTTTTGCCCTCGTCGAGAGTGGGAGAGAGCATTTGTTTATTCTTGGAGTCAATAATTGTCTGGTTTTGTAAGCTGGTCATCTCTATGATTCCTGAGTGCATATTCCTTTGTCTGATGTGCAGCATTTTGTGAATATTCGTCACCGCCTACAATGGCAATCCGTCACAAAGAGAATTATTTAGTTCACAGTGACAGTTAGCATCACTGTACTCACAAAGGTTCCCGTTAGCATCTTTTATGTTGGAATGACACCAGGTTTCCAGATCAGCTTTTCAGTTGGTCCCGTTTCAAAGTAACCGTAGTTCTGGGACAGTCTTTGGTGGTGTCACCGTCACTCTCAAAAAAACATCCGGTGAGTTTCATTTAGGATTTCAGACTTGAGGCAGATCCCCGTGAACAAAGACTCTGTCACATATTTACACCAACAACATATTTTCTCCAAGTCACAGGGTTGCATCTGAACCCTGCCAAGTCTCTCATCATGTTTTTATTGTTTTACTGGTGTGTGTGTGTGTGTGTGTGTGTGTGTGTGTGTGTGTGTGTGTGTGTGTGTGTGTGTGTGTGTGTGTGTGTGTGTGTGTGTGTGTGTGTGTGTGTGTGTGTGTGTGTGTGTGTGTGTGTGTGTGTGTATGAGTGTTCATGAGCGCGTGTGTGTGTGTTTGTCTGTGGTTTGGGGTGGGTCTGTTGGGTGGTCTGGGGGAGGGGTCTTGGGTCGGCGGGATTGTTTTTAACCAAACTGTAAAGCACTTTGTGTTGCATCTTATGTATGAAAAGCGCTTTATAAATAAAATTTGATTGATTGATTGATTGACATGAAGCTAACACATAAAGCACAGACGCCTATTCACTGTCTACGGACCCCACGCTGGACTCTCCGAGAGGCTGCAGCTGACCATAGACGGCGCTGATTCGCTGGTTCAGTTTCTCCCTGCTGTCAATCACCTCTTGGAGGCGAGCTTTTGAGGTCACAGATTGTGCCACGTCACATAATGCTGTATTCATCTTCAAAATGTTTTTTTTTACATGGTTTTAATGTTTTGAGTCATGTTTTGAACTCAGCTGATTGGCTGAGTATTGTGGTTCTCTCTTTTTCACTTTTATGCAAACACAATAAATCTAATTTAATGATGTGACACAGGCCAATAATACATGAAAGTGAAAACTAGTGATGGAATCAAGAGCGAAGGACGTGTTACATGGATTTGCTAACTACAGCCACACTGAAGAGGTTTGCCTTTTCCTCTATTTCTTTCAAATGATATAAAGTTACATAACATATTCAGCCCAACTAAGGTTTCCAATTACTTTCTAAGACAATAAATCAAACAAAGTGTCCTGTTGCCTTGAAGAACATAAAATTGCTTCAGAACTCAGCAATGTTTTCATATTTTCGCAAAAACTTATACAACCTGAAGTCAAACTGTCAAAAAAGTAATAACTAAAAACCTGCCGTAACATTTTCCTTTGAGAAAAGTGAAAAGCAGACCTGTGACCAGAGAGAAATAACATAGTCCAAATTCAAGATCTGATTATTTGTTTGTGCTTTTTCTAAAGGTGTTTGTGATTTTATTCAGGCTGCATTTTCTACTGTACGTGGGCTGACAAAGTTCCCATTCCATCCTCCCGGTAAAGGCCACATTCCTTCAGAGCCATAGCCTGAGTTGACACAGAACTTGTAGGCAGTCTGAAATGCCAAGGAGACTGCAAGGAAGTTGTGTTTTCATAAATCTTGCTCACCTGACCACAAATCCACGGTTGTTTCTTTCTCTGGCCCACATAGAGATATTGTCCTAAAAAATAGCCCAGTGTTGGAACAATAAACAGTGCACCCCCCGTGACTTGGTCGGTTAGAGTCACAGCTGCAGAAGAAGATGGGTCAAATGGTACAAGAAAGAAAGAAAGTAAGAATAATATGCTTAAGGTGTGACTGCCTGGACTTGGGCTGCCTGGAATAGCAGTAAAATATTGTATTTTATTAATACTATTTATGAAGACGAAGAAGAAGTAGACTGACAAAACAAAGAGGAAGACCAACACAACAAAGAAGAAGACATTATTAGACATGTATTTATGTATTGTATTGAATTTCTATATTGTATTTTCTGGAAACGGAAAACCCTGTAACTTGATCCACCACAAAAGGGCGGTGAAGAGAATTTGATATTGCCTCAGGGTAATTAAAACAAAAAACTGTAAAACAGCTGCAGTACATTCAAAATGCAGCAGCTCGAGTCCTGACCAGAACCCGGAAGTACGACCACATTAGTCCAGTCCTCAGGTCTCTGCACTGGCTTCCTGTGGCTCAGAGAATAGACTTTAAAACAGCTCTGCTTGTGTACAAGTCTCTCCATGGCCTCGCACCAAAATATATTAGTGACATGTTAGTCCCATATGAACCAGCCCGGACTCTGAGGAGCACAGGGACTGGACTCCTGTTAGTGCCCAGAGTCAGAACTAAACATGGGGAGGCTGCTTTTCAGATTCATGCTGCTAAAATCTGGAACAATCTTCATGTAAGTGTGAGACAGGCTTCTTCTCTGACAATATTTAAAACCAGGTCCTAATGCAGGAGGATCTGTTGGGTAGTTAGTGTCCAACTAGAAGGATTGTGGTGATGATCCGGGACACTACAACATGTATGGACATTTATCAACATTCATGGACATTGGTCTCTCCCTATGGACCAATACATATGTGCATTTTTAGTGTCTCAACCGTTGATTCTCTGATCTGTGTTGGTGATTTCAATGGTTTTGTTAAGTCCTCTGAGATGACTGCTGTTGTGATTTAGGGCTACACAAGAATAAGTTGTTGTTGTTGTTCTGTTTAGCTGTGCATACAACTGAGGGACTTATATTTTTATCTTTCTTTTTAATGTTCTGTGATTATTTATGTTCAGCACTTTGAGTTGCCTTGTGTATGAAATTGTGCTTTACAAATAAACTTGCCTTGCCTTGTAATAGTCTGAACAAGAGGGTCTTTTGTTTACTCTTGAATGAGCAGAGTTCTGTTTACAAGGAGCATAATTATCCTCATTTAGTGAACAGCAAAAAGATTGAGGTCTGAGGATCTGAGGTCTGAGTCTGCGGACAGGTTCACCAGGCACAAGTAAATCACAAATATGAAGGCCTGATCTGTGGAAATCCCTGAGGTCTGTGTTTTAACCCAATTCCTTTTTCTTCTTCAATTGAGTCAACATTTTTGTCAAGTTTCAATAAAGTGTTCATGAGAGGAGTGTTTGAAGTTGACTTAGTCAGCAGTTTTTAATAGGAACAAATGTGCAATACCAGCAGTTACTGGAAGTAGACAAAATTAAGATTAAGACATTCTTTATTCCTCCCACAGTGGGGAAATTCACCAGTTAAAGAATTTTAGGAATGAGGCGCGAACGGCAAAAGATAAGTGAGCAAAAACATTACTAAAATAAAACAGATGTTGTCTGACTTTTCTAAAGGAGTGTTTATAATATAGGTATATGAGAACAGTTTATTTTGTCATGTGGGTAAAATGGAATGAGCCCAAAAACACAGAACTGCAAATATAATACATTTAGTAAAAAAATAAAATAAATCCAGAGTAAACAACAAAAAGGACAAAAACTAAAACAGATATGGAATGACAATGACAGAACAGGTTGTGATGGAAGACAAAGGGTTTTGTAAAGGCCGTTTTATTTCCCATTAAGAAAATGCTATTTCTAAGTTTATAGTTTTGTTTTGGAAGGCACCTATGTTTTATTTTGTGTGTATTTGGGTAGGGCCAGGTAAAGTGCAGTTCTTTTTAATGACAATAGGGGGAACCAGTGAGTGCAACGTGGAAGCTGACCTGGGTTTAGGCCCAACAGTTTTTTGACTGTGCTAATTTGTGAAAACAGCATTGGATGTGGAATTTAACCCTTTAAGCGCCAGAGGTTTTTTTCCAAAACGCTCAATTTTGACATTTTAATTTCAAAAGGCTATAACTTAAAAGTGATAAGAGATAAAGGCTTTATGTAAATTAGAAAAATATAAAGAATGGTCCAAAGTTTATGTAGAGAATAAATCCCCCCATCTAATTTGCATATTATGACGTCATTTGGCGTTAGAAATAGTGGATTTTAGAATTTTCATACAATATTTGTATTTTTCTAACTGACAGACATATATTTATCACTAGAACATGAACACACACAGAGCACACACTGTAACATTGTAAATGTTCATGAAAATAGTAAAAAATATATAAATCATGCTGCTGCTGTGAGCAGTCTGCCCAGACGCGCGCCTCCAGGTGAAGCGCGTCACCGCGACCCTGCTGCTGCAGCTGTCTCCCCTGCTCTCTCTCGTCTAACACACACAAGACAAGGCTTCTACAACACATTACTGTCCCGATGATTACGTGAGGCTTGAAAATAAATATGTGGGAAGCACTTTTAGCGGAGACTTTGGCGGAAACTTCAGCGGAGGCTGGAGGTCGCGGCGCGGCGCCCCGACCCGAGTTCCAGGCTTGTTTTCCGCAAATCTAACCTCCGAACCTTCCAATGACTTTGCCTTACTCTAAGAAACACTGTTCCCACTGCAGACCCTGTGCAAAGTGTCTAAAGTTAGTGTTTGGTGCGGTACAACACTCGCAGGCTGCCCCGCAGCTGCAGTCGCTTCGCTATGATTTCCGCACTGGTTCAACGCGGTCTTGCTCGAATATTTTGTATGGGAGCATGACGTTTTTTGGGGCCAGGGAGGTAGTCTGACATGTCTGCCAACTAGTGGCAGGGAGTATGAATGAATTTTGACACTCAGTTGGTCACACTCGGCCGTTTTTAACAGTACCGCAGCTTGTCGACTTAAGTCGACCGTGGCGCCTAGAGGGTTAAACTGTTTGTTTGGAACCATGAAATCTGTGCCTCCATTAAAACCACATTTCTCCGTTATTCCGTAACTCTGGACATTCAATTTGTTTATTTTTTCACACGTCAAGCACATGTCAAGCTAAAGCCTAGCTAGCTGTAAATTCTGTAAATGCTTCAACACCAACTAACAGGTGGGCAGGGCAGGTAATTAGAAACAGGAAGTAGAATTAAAGAGACAGGGGTTGTAAACTACAAAATAAAACCTAAACCATGACATTCTAAAGTTTGTTAGTTTTGACAGTGTTAGGTGTCACTGAAAGGGGAAAAGCCAGTTTGAGTCCAAATGTATTGCGTAGTCCATCGTCTCTGCCCGTACGAACAGAGATTGAGTTTTGTGGATTTTCTCCGCAGTGCACTACATGACTAGATCTTGCGTCATGAGGTCAACATTCTCTTTGAGGCTGGACCTGCTGCGAGGGCGTCCTGCTAAGATATCAACATTACAGGGACCTTTTACCTTCATAATGGCAAAATGGTGAAGTGAGCTGTGTGGATGTTCAGGGTTTGAGGGAAATGTAAACAAGTGAAGGATTGTATCTGATCTTCTTTAAAAAAAAAAATTTAAAATTAATTTCCCATGATTATTTGTTATTGTGTTTTCTTTTTGCCTTGTGCATGAATTGGGCTATATGGAGATTTTGTACTTCTTTCCTTATTATTAACTTTGCGAAAAGTTAGTGAGTAACATATACCTTAACTCACTTTTAACGTGCTAAAAGTGGTTAATATAACTTGAAAAACAGAAGAAAAACTTGTTGAAAGGCTGAACGCTATCTGGTAGCTAGCTAGCAGTTTTTTTTTGCCATGGTTACTAGCGCTTGCTCTTCACTAGTCCATTTCAATATAGTTTCATAAAAATATTGACATAGAAATGAATTAAATAAATAAACAAAAATATTCACAAAGTTATGAAGATAGTAGTTTCACTTTCAAAACTAAAAGCCGTCCAATTGACTGCTAATGTTAAAGATGCAGTATGCGATTTTGTTAGCTTAGCCGTAGCACCAACTCGAAACCACTCCCCCCTCCCCTCCCCTCTCCACCAAACAAAACCTCCAGCATTTTCTTTTCTTTGTCACAACAGGGAGAGTGGGTGGCAAACGTGAAATTAGCCTTTTCTGTTCAGCCATTTAAGGTTTCAGAAAATAATCCGATAACCCAGGTATGTGCTCTTGTGAGCCACAGGAAGAGGGTGAAGGGGGTAAACGAATCCCATTGGTTCGTTGGGGATGAACGAATCCCATTGGTTTATTTTTATCAATCTGCTTTATTGATTTTTGGAGACTATAGGCATCAGGTCAATTCCATTACTATTTGAAAACACATTATAACTTGACTACTTTTCGGGTTTAGGGACGTTTTCCCACAATATAAAAAAAAAAATGCATCTGGAAAAAAATCACTGACTTCATCTTTAATAAATGTACATACATGTCCCTAAATGTTTTCAAGACAAGGCAAGTTTATTTGTATAACACAATTCATACAATATATACAATTCAACCAAAATCACAATTTCCTGCATACCTTATACAATACACCTTAAAATTGTAATAAATGCAACAATACTTTCTGTGCTGCCTACCTTTCTAAGTTTCCATCTGGCTGATTCCCTCTGGAGGCTGCTGCGGCTGGCCACGCACAGGCTCAGCTGGGGGCTAATGCAGACGGGGGGCTGGTGGTCCGCTCTACAGATGGAGCTGTTCCATGGGAGATTAATCCCTGCACAGCAAGGAGGCTGCGAGCATTTTAATTATACCTCAAAAACCGAAGGAAGGAGGAAATGGGATATCTTGTGCATTAATAACAAACGTTTGACAAGAATACCAACAGATTACACTCTACAGATACAGATTTAAACATGCAATCGGCACAAAATTGGTAAAACGGTTATAATTATCCTACTCATACGAACAGGCTGAGGCACCCACAGAGATCTCTATACATACTTAGATAATGTAGAAGTATAAGTAATATTGTCATGGTTTAGGTTTATTTTTGTTGGTAAGTAAGTAATCTCTAAATATTTTTAATACACGGCTCCTCACAGGCGCAGTAGAACGCTCCATTGATTTGAATGTTATTTAAAAACGTTCTACCGGTCATTGTTTCTTGATAACTAACCTCTCAAAACAAAAATGACCGCTGCCCATGGCAACGCACCCTCTGCTTGTAATTCAGGCGTGTAGATTGATCCGCAAGTAGTTCCGGCCACTTCGCCGCTACTACTGTCTCTACAAGAGAAGCTATCGGAGCCACGATCAATAGACACGTATAACAATCAATCAGTATATTTAAATGTTAATCAGAGAATACATTATACATACACATTCTTAACACACATAAACAGAGGTTCTCAGAATTATCTGTTAACGTTTCCACGACAAAAATACTGTTTTAATGTGACAAAAAGCGATATTGGTAAACCATTAACATGAAATAACATTTTAGAACACATTTACAGAGGAATCGAATTACGGATTTAGTTTGAGTTTAAATATGGGTCACTCACCGCTGATGTTTAGAATTCTTTGTTCCGTTTTCATGAAGAATTCTAGTTTTGAAGTTGCCAGCCTGTTACAGCCATGCCAGACTGTTACTCGCCTGCCATGGGAAGACCTGGAACCATGGGAAGTATTTTATTTGCAGTCATTAAATAAACCTTTCAGCATTCATAAAAGTGGACTAAAGTATATTTTGTGTGTGTTCGGTTGGTGCAAAGCCGTATAATAAGCGGGATAATGTATATTATGCAGATTATTATCGGAAAATAAGTACCGACAGGGCGGAGCGGACCCCGACGCGCATCGGACGGGTCTGCATCCTTACATATAGAACACAAATGCCAATCACTGGACCATCTTGTCGCCACGCAATTTTCTTAATCACTTCCCTGTCCCTGTGTCCGTCTTATGTATTTAATATATCGTCTGGAAAAGTTATTGCTAGCTTAAGCCGGTCTTTAGTGTGGTGGTGGATCACTCGCACTACTGCCTCCTCAGCCGCCCATGGAGATTTTCCACTGAGTGAGAATTGTGTGATGTGGCCAAAAACACATTTTAGATCATAAATAATCACAGAACATTAAAAAGAAAGAAATATGAAATCCCTCAGTTGTATGCACAGCTAAACAGCATTGTTTTTTACCTGGTTTTAAACATTGTCAGAGAGGAGGCCTGTCTCACATCTTCAGGAAGATTGTTCCAAAGTTTAGCAGCATGAATCTGAAAAGCAGCCTCCCCAGGTTCATATGGTACTAGCATGTCACTAATATATTTTAGTGCAAAGTCTATTCTCTGAGCCACAGGAAGCCAGTGCAGAGACCTGAGAACTGGACTAATGTGGTCGTACTTCCTGGTTCTTGTCAGGACTCGAGCTGCTGCATTTTGAATGTACTGCAGCTGTTTTACAGCCTGTTTGGACAGACCTGTGAGCAGGCCATTGCAGTAGTCTAACCTACTGGAGACAAATGCATGGATAAGAATCTCCAAGTCTGCTTTAGACACTATGTTTTTGTTTCTGGTAATGTTTTTTAGATGGTAAAAAGCTGCTGATGTTACTGATTTGATGTGGCTATTAAAATTTAAGTCTGAGTCCAGTATTACCCCTAGATTTCTGACCTTGTTTGAAGGTTTTAGGGAGAGAGACTGTAGGTGACAGATGACGCTCTCTCTTTGTTTCTGGGGACCAAAGACAATCATTTCAGTTTTGTCTGCGTTTAGCTGAAGGAAGTTGTTTTGCATCCACTCACTGATCTGTTGGATACAGTGAAGGAGTGAGTCCACTGGTCCATGTTCTCCTGCAGTCAATGAGACATAGATCTGAGTGTCGTCTGCATAGTTATGATAGGAAACTTTGTTTCTGCGTATTAACTGACCTAACGGCAGCATGTAGAGATTGAACAGAAGAGGTCCCAGGATCGACCCCTGTGGTACTCCACAGGTCAGGGCCATATGATCTGAGACACAGTCTCCAATCTCCACAAAGTACTTCCTGTCCTCAAGGTAAGACCCAAACCAACTTAGGGCGGTGCCAGTGACGCCAACCCAGTCCTCTAGTCTCTGTAAG
Source organism: Knipowitschia caucasica (assembly GCA_964034765.1). NCBI lineage: Eukaryota > Metazoa > Chordata > Actinopteri > Gobiiformes > Gobiidae > Knipowitschia > Knipowitschia caucasica. The sequence continues at coordinate 10,877,708 of OZ035836.1, forward strand.
AGGATCTCATGGTCGACAGTGTCAAAGGCAGCACTCAGATCTAACACGATTAAGATTGAGACTTTGCCTGCGTCAGTGTTCAGCCGGATATCGTTTGTAACCTTAACGAGAGCAGTCTCAGTGCTGTGGTGGGGTCTAAAGCCGGACTGAAACATATCAAATGAGTTGTTGATTATAAGAAATCTAGTAAGCTGTAGGTAGACAACTTTCTCAAGGACTTTCCCCAAAAATGGCAGATTTGAGATGGGACGATAGTTGTTAAGTACCGTAGCATCCAGGCTGCTCTTTTTTAGCAGGGGCCTGATGACTGCAGTTTTCAGGGCCTTTGGGAATATTCCAGAATGAAGGGACATGTTTACTATCTGTGTGAGTGAAGGTAACAGACTGCTCAGAACAGACTTCAGAAATCTAGTGTGTAGTACATCCAGGCTGCATGTGGAGGAGCTCAGACTGGAGATTATCTCTTGGACAGTTTTATCATCTACAGGTGCAAAGTGAGTTAGCTCAGAGAGCCTTTCTGGTGTTTGGATGGTTATCTGTGGATTGGACACAATGGCGTTTTTGATGCCTTGAACCTAGCTGAACAGGGGGGTTTGTTAATCTATTAACTGTTGAGAAAAGAACACACAGATTGTTGCTGCAGCCTTCAATCATTTCAGAAAAATACCTTTCTCTTGTACTACGTAGCCCCCAGTTAAACTCGCACAACTTATCCTTGAAGATCCTGTAACCAACCTGGAGGTTAGACTTGCGCCACTTTCGCTCATACCTGTGTGTAAAAAACTAGTGCGGGAAACAAACAGTTTTGAGACATTGAACGTTTTGGACGAGGATTTTTATATATATTCTCTACACTTCTGATAAAACATGCACAATGCTCCACCTGCTACCGAGAGGGAACGCAGACTAAAACGTGTGCAAGAGACGTGCACGAGCCCAGTTCTCTTCGTGCACGCTTTGTTTACAAATACTTAATTACAAATACTGTTGGCATCGCTCACACAAGCTCACTTTCCAGGAAGATTTGAACTTTTTTCCACTATGTCAGACAAGATAGACTTAGATAACTTTTACTGGAAGTGATTTGAAATTTATTTCTCCAAATAGAATGTCAAACTTTACTTTCGAGTAGAAACTTTGTGACTTAAGCGGGATCGGTGGGAAATCCAATCTGGGATTTCAGTGCACGCCATCATGTGAGAGAATCTCCCAAAAACACTTGTTTGACGAGCATGTACGACGGCCTTATATCCCATATCACCAGAATGATTGACAATTTGGATGCCCAATAGTCTTGATGATCCACCCGGGGGGGAAAAATCCTCCTATATACCTTCATTTATTTATCTTTTGACTGGGACAGTACAATGAACATCTTTTTTGATTTTGAATTGTGTACAATACTATAATAAGTAATTGTTAATGAATGAAAACAATGACAAAGGGACATTTAATAATAATAAACTCAAAATATATGTGTACTTCACTCATGTCACTCAAGAGTATCCTCAGAGCAGATACGACTGAACCAAACCGAAACTGTCTGTCAGGGCTGGCTGTATTTTCACACTTTTTTCACACTACATTTTTCCATATAACCCGTGGTCAAAGTACACTAAACTCAAATATGAAAAGCGTGACATCTCGTCCAAAGGCACGTTCTGGCGCGGCTTCAGGGGTCCGTCAGCGCTGTGTCCGGTGCCGTGATGCTCCATTTCCTTGCGAGGTTAGAATAACACCGGAGCAGCTGGGGGAGACGCCGACGTGCATCCAATGTGGGAGTGAGGCTGCTGCTGTTGTGTGTTGTACAGGCTCAGAGCATTTGCACACAGCCACAGCTAGCGATCCTGTTTGCAGCTGCTTTTTCCAGTTGTAAATGTGTAAGTTCTTTAGTTTATAAGTTCTGTATATCTTTATCTGTGCTCTGTCTGCGAGTGAAGTGTCTTTGAGAGGATCAGTCACTTCATGGATTTGATCGATTTGGAAATAAAGCTTTGGACTAGACAGAGCTGCTTTAAAACCAATAGCTAAATGCTAATTTTTTAAACAGAATTACTTTCCAATTCAAATCAGTTACGTGTATTTTTAAACAACCCTAAATCACAAAAGCAGACGTCTCGGAGGACTTTACAAAGTTGTCGATTATCCAACACGGATCAGGGAATCAAAGTGTTAAAACAATGCCGAGATTTTGTACAAAAAAACAAAATAAAGTTACATTTATTTTTTGAATGTTTTGTTATGGTATACCACACATAAAAGCTGGTTAAACTGAATAGGACTGGCTCAAACAGGCATTGCCTCTGCCTATTCATTTTTTGGTTGCAATTCATTATATTATAGATAGATAGATACTTTATTGATCCCCGTAGGAGAAATGTAGGTGTTCAGTAGCAGCAAAAACACATCCATCCACACAAACAAAACAAATAAATTGATCATTCTTAAAAGCTAACAACAGTAATGATAAAACACTTCTTCAGGTCACTGCAGCAGAGGTGGAGTTGCTGCTTAGTTCGGACCATTTTCTCTGCTCTAGTCCAAAGTAAAATGCTTAAGTCTTTTTTTAGCATTTTTCAAAAAGTTAGCATTCCTCCACTGGATTTTTGCCTGATCCGCTTGTTTCGGACCATGAATCCTCTCTGCTCAGTTCTGGACCAGTGCAAAACATGAACACTGTATTGCAGCAACATTTCAGGTAGAAAAAAGCAAGAAAAATAACAATTGTAAAGCACCAAACAGCATCTTCTTAGGACTTGCTGCCGTTTCGAACACATTCATAAGTAAAAAATCATATCAAATTATATCGTATGTACGAACTGCAACTTTGTAGATGTGATGACCAAAATAAAACCCATCAATTAATCAAACAGAAAACGGAGTCATCGATCCATAGGGGGCGGATGACCAATATCCATAAATGCTGGATGACTTTTGCACGGACATTTCTGATACAACCCCAGCACTAAACAGACCCTTATCCCTAATACTGATGTGACATGGGCAGTGTGACGGCGGCGCATTGAAGTGAGGGACGTTTCACCTTTTCCAAATCCACATCTCAGTCCACTTTTTCAAAAACCTGACAGGACTTTACAGGAAGAGTGTGAAAGCGCTCGCTGTGCCGGTCAAAGTGGACTCCGTGGCGAGTCTGACAGCTGCCTCTGACTTCTGCTTAGCCTCTCTCCTCCACTGTAGAGGTCTTCACTCGGCAGTGGTCAGCGGGGCCTGTCACCTGGACTTCAGAGACAGCGGCAAAGACGAAAAAGCAAACTGTGATCTGTCCCACACGTCCAGGTAGAGCACCACTGACGGCTCAGGCACAATGTTGAGGTGGTAAAGTTATGAAGTGGTTTTGGTTTTTCAATGTTTTTGGTTATTTGACCAAGTGGCTTCAGAGTTTGACAGTTCAATCCAGCTTCAGGGGGGCAAGACACACTTCACCTGCCTTGAGATAACAGTGAAAAAAGTGTTTGTATTTCACATGTTTTGTAAGTTTTGTTAAGGGCAGGTGTTTGGGCCTCAAAGCAGATACCAAAATGCAACGAAATCTAAAAAAACATATATTAATAATAATATGCATTGGTGAGAGAGGCAACCAGTATGTGCCATCAGCCCCTCCAACCACCACCAGCCATTCACACACACACACACACCATACTCAGAAGGCGCAGCAGGCTTGAACAAAACATAGAACGAGGCTTGGTCCATTCAGGGGCTCCAAGTAAGTAAGTAAGCAAGTAATCTTTATTCATATAGTGCCTTTCCCAGGCCAGAGCCACTCCGCACAGAGATGGAAGCAGGGTCGCACATGCCAGACCTAAACACGCCAAAAAAATCTGTTTTAACCAATCTGTTTTTAAAGTTTTTAAAGTGTGTAAATAGATTTTCGGAAACCTAGCTTTTTCTGTACCTAGAGAATATTGTAAATTGGTCTAAGTGCATTTTGCAAACTATGCACTTTCAAATCTAATTTCTAGAATAATTTCAACTAATTGTTTGTTTGTTTGTTTATTTATTCATTTCAGGCCTTTCAAATACGGCACAAGTCACCTCTTGTTTATCATAGTTTCCCAAAAATGAATAAAGTACTGCTAACATGCATACAAATAAAACAACTAATAAAAAATAAACCAAAATAGTTGCCTGAAAGGGAGCAGGAAGAAGAACACTTACTTCATCCTAGCCCCATAATACGTACATAACAAAAATTAGCTTCTCTAATCTACTCTACTATTACTATGTTGTACTTAAGGTGATATGATGATAATATTTGGATATGTACTAAGCAAATCCATTCAAAGTTAAGCTAATTTGTTAAACTTGTACAATGCGAGGCCTGCATACAGTAGATATAACATCAAAAACAGCCAATATCTTCTTTGTTAGTCTGAGCAAAACCTATTTGCGCAGACTTCTAATGATCTCACAGGGGACTGGTTTGCAAAATTCCACCCTGGCATATGTAGGATAAAGTGGGTTTTTTAACAGTACTAATTTGAAAAGCAATGAACGTTCTCAACTACACATTTTTGTTTCTCCTTTCTCCTTAATGTATTTCTAAAAAGGAGTCATTTTTTCCCCCTTTTTTTCCTACAGTCTATAAAAACGTTAGCATTTACCGAAAACAATTACCCCTGCTTTGTTAATAGAGCGTTAGAATTGGGCCGATGCGTGACACAGATATGCACGTTTGGAGAGCGAGCGCACGTGAGCCGGTTACATAACAGCATTGCAAAAGGCCAATCATGACATTAATGTAACAACGGCCCAAAGACAAATGCAGGAATAATGAGGCAAAAAAATCAATAAGTAAGAAATGTCTGTTAAATGCCAACACCCAGTTCTTTATGTGGCGTATGATCCAACATTATTAGTATTGATTAAAAACGGAAAAAGTTGTTCTCTCCATTTGCACCAGTCTTCGACCCCCGACCTATCAGCACACCCTGGGATTTATTTTTGACAGTTTTAACCCTTTAGGCCACACAGTATAGTGGCTCCAGGTACTTTCTATGCATCGCAGCACCGGCCTGGCATTTCACAAACTTTTTCTTTATCGATTTAGTTTGAATTTTGATCAAAACTCTCAGTGGTAGAGAATTAGACTCTGAGGTATCTGGTTAAAATCCACATGTCCCCTATAAAATCAACTCTCATTCAAAAACTTTGGAACAAAAAAAGAAAGTCGCCCATCAACTATGTCGTGCGCCCGGTGTTACGACCCGGCTCAGCTAGGTGTGAGGAAGTAACAAAATAACCAAGATGGTAGAATGGTAACTAAAATCATAATTTATTTAGGTGACAAAGTAGGTAAAACAAAATAGGATTAACATCTACATAACACACAGTAAATAAATACCCTATTAAAACAAGTAAGCAGTTGACAAAACCAAAAGTGTAAACCTAAACTAAAGTGTCTCAACATAAACTAAACAAGTCACTGAACTAAGGTACCGGCACAAGTGACAAAACACAGACAAAACTAATGGCAAACTGGAGTCCACTGACTCCAGCTGCCCTGAGCCGCGGAAGATTGGCAGTTTATAAGGGCGGGTCCTCCAGGTGAGCGCACGCTGATTGGAGGCCTGCCTCAGCCCAATCAGCACCCAGGCATCGCGGTCAATCAGCTCCAGGTGGGGAATGACTGGCCAATAGGAGCCCAGGACTCACGAGCGTGATCTTCTGAAAAAAGGGAGGAAACACAACCACACAGAGACACCACGGGAGAAACTAAAGTAATCCCCAAAATAGGGAATTACGGGCCGTAACACCCGGCTCAAACCTCAAAATGTTGCATGGCGCCAAAGCACTAATCTATAAGTGGTCAAAAAACACAATTATTTTTTGTGTCAAATGAGAAGTACCTAACTTTGAAACCACAAAAATAGCTATTTGGTAAATTCCCTGTATTTATATATCTCTCCTATGTATTTTTTTCCAAAAGTAACAACGACTGCATGTTATGGGCTGATTTATTCGGGAAATGCTACTTACACAAGATGTTTTTCTGTTGGGACAATGTATGAAGCATAAAAACAAACTACTGTATATTTTCTCATATACATGCTAATAAGGCAATCAAATGAGTAACCACATAAATTGAATGTCACATGCAAACGTTCAGTGCGACCGACACACAATGACATGACTCAAGATGACACACATGTTTTACAAAGACAGAAAATGAAAAGACTTTAGGATAGAGGCTTGACTCATGCTGTAGTCAAACGGAGCGACCGTTATTCAGGCTGAATAGTGAGGCGTGTGTTGACAGTGACGGTGCCAGGACCCTCTCATCATCGGGATCACAAAAGGCCCCGTGTTTGGACATTCTTACGCTGTTACGTCACAATGTCCTGTTTAGGTTCCTCACAAAGCGGCACGATAAAACAAGTGAAGCACTAGAAGGGGAACTTCCTCGAATGGACGGTTTTGTGTTTGTCCTGGGAATGAAGTGGTCATCATGAGTGTTCTGAGTGTTCCTGGGTGACTGATGAAATGCTGGAACTGTTTCAACGAGTGGAGAGTTTTAAAAAACAGTGCCTTTCTTTTTTGGAGAAAGAGCAGGCTGCTTTTGTGGCACCGACACCTGCTGATCAGTGCCACTAACACAAGAAATGGCATGAAAAACGGCCCATGGATATTTACATGCCATTTGTTGTGTACATGCCACTGATCACCCGTGGCAGGTGCCAGGGCCACAACAAGATCCTGCCCATACTGTTTTTTTGCGCAAATTTTTTCTTGTTTTTTGTAACGTCTGGTGAAAAATAAAGCCAAACTCAGATTTCTCAGCCAAAACGTGGCTATTTTGAATGTTTCTGTCTGAAAAATCTGATCAAACGATGTGACAGAAGCCAACAATGTGAAAACAAGTGAAAGAACCATACTGTTTCAAAAACTAAGCCATGAAGTTTTGTGTTTTCCAAGGTGGGTATTCCAGCTACAAACTGGTTTATTGTACAACATATACAACCAACACTCGGACTGGTATTCATATATATAAATATTGGTTCAGTATCTGTGCCGAGTGATTTAACTATTATTGTTTTGAGGCAGAATATACTTAGTTATGTCTTTAAGTAAGTCATTTTTAAGAAAGTAAGTAGTCTTTATTTTATATAGCGCCTTTCACAGACCAGAGTCACAAAGCACTTTACAATTGTTGGCATTAGTCCCTCACTCCGCACAGAGATAGGAGCGGGGTTGTCTTGGTGACCCTCTATTCAATTAAAGTGACACACACCTACCTTTTATTTGTTCTAATCCTCATTACAATGGCTTACATTAGACTTTCAAATTGTTCTATATTTGAGATGTTTTATTTGGATTTTATTTGTATTTTTCTTTTTTTGTTTAAAGACCTTATGCCGGGTTAAAAAAAAAAAAAAATGTGGATATCAAAATTGCATGACAATGTCAATCTGAAAGAGATTCCGGCAAAAAAAATCCTATATTTTATAAAAAGAACGTGTTTTTCATGAATTTAAGTTGTCTATGCTCTAACCTGTGTGTGACGTCATAGCGGGTTACGCCCATGCATTGAAAACCATGGATCTATGCCACAGGACTGCCTTTTCTCTCTTCTCTCCACTGATGCCCAACACAATACTGCACTCTACAGGTGACAATTGCTCACTACACATAAATTGCCGTTTTGAGAGTGAAAAAATGTCTGAGGGGGGATTTGACCCCAGTGTCTGGATTGGCAGTCCATCGACACAACCACTAGACTATCTCAGTACCAACGTAATGTTACAGTCTAGTAGTAAAGTCATACTCGCTGTACACTGCCTTATCATCTTGAATATCCGCAAAAAAAGAACGAATACCAAATTGTAAACAACTTACAGCGTTGAAACGTACCCACTCTGACGTCACCAAGGGCTGTGAAGTTTTTTCGTCTCTAAGGGCGTTGCTATGGGGTTATTTCGATTTGGGGGGATCAGACAAAAAAAACAACAACTGATTTTGAAACCTTTAGTAGTTCTCTTCTAATATAAAATGGTATTAAAACTGTATTTCTAAATAAATCAAACCCGGCATAAGGTCTTTAAGCTGTGCGCAAATTATTAACAATATAACAAATAAAGGCATGATCTCATGTTGTGTTTAAGGATCGGTCTGTCACAATAACACATACATCCATCCATCCATTTCCTACCCCTTAATCCATTTCTGGTCGTGGGGGTGGTCAGAGTACACATAGCACCAGCCCCTCACTGATCCTCCTGCATGTGGTGAGTCCACAGGAGGACATTTTTACATTGTAACTTTAATCATTATTGGTTCACCCTGGAGTCCGGTTTAGATCAATACAACATTTGGAAAAAGGTGCACTTGTCTCTCTGTTATATTCAATTTGTTTTGCAGCGGTCTTCAAAGCAAAACAGAACATAAAAAAATAAAAAAACAAACACTTGTTTTCCTCCGGGCTCTGGGTCACACTGGCCACTCATCGGACCAGTCGTGATTTCAGAGATGGCTAATGACATTCGAATAGATCCGGAGCAGGGAGATAAAGGCGGCGTGATTGACCAGAATTGGGGTTTTATATTGTAGAGTCTTTGAATAGCGGACAAGTCTTCTGCCATGGATTTAGCAAAAATAAAAATCATTACTAGCATGATTACGGTACAATTGGTGGGCTGCAGTCGGAGGCAGTGCACCGAGGAGGAGGCCGTGGTAAAACAAAAGCCGGCATTGTACAGAAAGCCATTGAAGACCAGAGAAGAGACTCGCCATGATGCCAGTGTTTAATCTTCATCAAGATCAGTGCTGTCATTATTTGAGCCTCTTCATCATCAGAAGCTGCACCAATTTATGCTCAGAGACTGTCACTGAGAGATGTAGAGAAAGAAAGAGAGATTGATGTTTGCATTGTCGATCTTTTTCTGGGTTTCTTATGATTTTGGCTATAAGAAGGGCTAAATTGATGGATCGGTCCGCTTTGTTTGAACTTAAACTGTTAAAAATCTGTAAAATCCAAAGTCTTGCAGCTGTGGGAGTCAAATGTCTTCCTTTAAAACAATACAAAAGTGGTTTCATCATCAGGAGAACAAAGCTTTAGCCTCTCTCATTCATCCTGGCAGAGAGAGCAGCTTGGCCTAGATCACTTTTGAAGCTTGATCTGTATAGGAAGGATAGTGTATTGTTATTTAAGCTTTAGGATTGATACTTTGATAAATCAAATGACATTTATCCATCCATCCATCCATTTTCTACCCCTTCATCCATTTCTGGGTCGGGGGGTGGCCATAGCCATGATCTTTCAGCAGGGGCGTCAGGCAAAGTGGGATTAAGTGTCTTGCCCAAGGACACAATAACAGCAGTCAGTGGGAGTCGGTTGAGAAGGACTCATAGTGGGCTCGAACCTACGACCTTCAGGCTCAAAGGCCAATGCTCTACCAACTGAGCTACTGTCGCCCCGACTAATTTCTAAAATGTGATTTTTTTTTTACAGCCCCCAAAAAAAAAAAAAACAACCTACTGTTATCTAAAGATAGGCTGGTTTTGATAACATAGTGTGAGTGCAAATAGCCTTTCATAAAATGTGAAAACATTTTCTCACACATTCAATTGTGAGACTCCTGATCATCTCCATACTTTTCGCGTTCTATGAAACGGCTATTTTTTCTGTAACTATTTGACAATTGTACAATTTTATATATTATTCTAAATTGCCTTGGACTGGACTCATGTGTTTACTTTTTTCACAACAAACTGCCATTTCCACTGGACTTCAAAGTTTCTTGATTGAAAACAAAATGGAGAATTGCTCATGCAAGAATATTTGAGGCAAGTTCCTCTGAAGACAGAAGTGGAAGACACATTTCATCTGGGTCAGGCCTTGGCCACCCAAACAAATCACTGTCACTTATCATAAAATAAACTATTCAGCAGAGCGTATTGAGACGCACCAGAAAATGAAAAAAAATAACAACAAGATTTTTTTTGAACATGGTGCAAATCAAAGTCATGGTCTGTCCATGGTAATTGTCACTGTAATCATAAAATACAAATTCCCGGTTGGCTTTTGTGCCCTATCCTCACATCAGCAGCATATTATTAAGTACTATCAGCACTCTCATTCAGAATGTTGGTCTGCTGATGACCTGCTATTGTCAACGCCATTTTATTTTACCACAAATTTAGCGTTATTCATTAATAGGTCATATATTTCTCAGTTTGGCTCTACTAGAGTTTCAGTCGATGTGTTCTTCCGGTGCCTTTCTTATAAGATCCTTTATGTGGGACTGAATGAGAAAAGAGACAAATAAAAATCACTATGTAATGAACATGCTGCAAACTGTGACAAACTCTGGAGAGCAGCATCAGCGACAGATTGATCCACCCTTGTTGAGTGAAGGAGAGGTCTCGCAAGTCTTTCTTTCTTGCTCCTGTCATACTGTACAACGAGAGCTGCTGAGCCTGTATATATCATCTCATCTGTAAATAGTAAATACTGAACATTGTAAAGTTCTTTGGGTGATTTTGTTCTGTAAAAAGTGCACTATATAAACAAAGATTACTGCAATAATGGGCAACACGGCAATTTCAGAATGTCCACTGGTCGTCACTTTGGCTACATATTTTGTGTGCTCTTACTACTGACTTGTATGCATGTTGCAACACTGAAATTTCCCTACTGTGGGACGAATAAAGATTCTCTTTTTTTTAATCTTTTCTAGCTGATGATCACAAAGGACTGTGGACAAACTGCACATGGTGTGAATACGTCAACTAAAAATGCGTCCGTGTTATGTATGTATTATGTTCTGTCTCCTTAGAAGACGATGCCATCGCCGACGGTGGTTGCGCACATGTTTTACAAGTGATCAATTTACTCGCAACCGTAAAAGCTAGCAACTTACTTTGCTAGCACACATTCCAGCCTTTCCGAAACGGGCTTCGGTTTGCCTGTGCGATGGACGGAAGATAAACTGCGTGTGTATGAAAGTCAGTCCCCCAATCGGATCTTCGAGCGGTGCCCCGTGAGCTTCACACAGTCAATTGTAAAGTTGTTTACTCAAATGGGGACTCGCACAAAGATCGTCAGAGAGTAGGATCTCTCACTCCTGTGTGTACTTGTTGCTGCATAGGCAGCAGCGCTCAGAGGAGCCAGGAGTGCACATTATTGAGAATAGACAATAATAAATACAGTAAAATGATATTATGTGTATATAATGTATTTGTATATATACATTATTTTTTTGTCTTCGTTTGTTTTGTTTTACGTATTTTACAGCTGTGATACAGAAGCAACCACAGCCTCATAGACAAACTGCTTGAGGAAGGGCATCAGGAGTTTTTGGCTTTTGTTGTGGAATTTTGTAAAAATTATAATAGTCACTGGTTCAATATTTTTCCCCCTTATCCCCAAGATCATAAATAACATTTCTATAGAGTCTAAAAAGTTGTTTATAGCATGTCATTGTGTTTTTTCAATAAAATTTTGTGAAATTGATTTTCCGTTTCATTTTTTTCTTTGTCTTCATGATTCCATAATCATTATATAATTGATATGACAGCTCCAAAATATGAATATTCTAAAACCCCAGGTTGTACTGAAAAAACAAAGTATACTGCTTGACTCTGCATCAAAATAAATTTTACACACAAAAAACCAGGCGAGGAAAGTTCCCCAAAATGACTCTAGACCTTAAAACTCTAAAAAGGACAATATAACCTTTTAAACATGTAGCTTATGTCCAGTCCAGTGTATCTGGGCTGGAAAGGTTCGGATTTCATGTGATTCCACAGAGCCGTGATCATCGGTGTAGCCTTCATACCCCCGGCAAATACTTGTCCAGGTTCAGTTTCTCATTTAGTCTTGGAGTTGGGATCATTTTACGGAGACCAAACAACACGTAGGACCTTTAACAAAAAAATGGTATGAGTCACTGTGATGAAGAAAAATGTTGAAGTCACAGTCACCCAGTTTTATAGACTGAAGAACAAAGGATTTTTAAAAAAACTTACTTTGGCACTGGGGTTTGGGGAATTATGTCATTTCAGGGTAGATTAGTGGATGTTTTTGCGTTGTCCAGTGAGGACCATTCATTATCAATCACTGTGTGTGTGATCTGCATTCATCTACTTTTGTTTCACTCTGACATCAACCTGCTCAGAATGAGAACGTAGGCTTTAGTTTAGTTTAATTCATTTATTTAAAGTGACTGGGACAGTGAACAGTAAATCTCATTTCAGTAGAGCTCATTTCCACCCGTAGTGGAACAACAAACATACCTGGATATACAGTTTATATATCCATAAGTCCTGTAAAAAAAATGCCATGTAAAAATACATCAACAATATCACATCATACTACTAAATTATTCTTTTTCTCAGACCCGTTTTTTTTAAATCCTCCCCCGTACTGAACACAATATATTTAGTAGTGGAAAGATACCCACTTCTTAAAGCGCATATTGATACACTAAAAAAGTTATGTCAAATAAGTCAAAAATAGCTCAATATGGCTGAATCTATTTTAATTTGAGCACCTGTTGACTGCCTTAAAACAAGATTTGGCCAATGGTACACAATGTCTTCCTTGGAATGAGAAGTTCTTTGGTAAATCTTGTTTTGAGACGGTCAGAAAGTCCTCAAATTAAGATAAAAAAACCACTTGATTCAAGCAATTATTAATTCAAATGTTATAATTTTTGGCAGTGTACGACATATACCAAGAAATACCATCCTATGTCTTGAAAATAACCTGGTTTGATGTGAGGCATAATAACACTAACACTACAACCAATATGTACCACACACTTTACTATTTTCTTGCCTGCAGCTTACCTCTGCAGTGTATATTTCCGTAAAAATTGTCTTCAGATGCAATTATCTGAATCAAACCGCAGCATCTGACCCCCTGGAGAGTGTTTTAATACAGCATAGCCCCGTGCTTATGATCTCATTATAATAAAGCACTCTGGACGTCCAGTCCCTCCGAGGCCGAGGGAAAGTGAAAGACCATAGGACACAAGTACGAACAATGCTCCAGTGCCTTTCTCTGCTCCGTCTCTTTGATGGCGCACAGCGAGCTCCCAGTTAACATGTACAACTATCCTTATTATCCTGAACGCCTTCAAGCAGTTTGGGCTGAAACGTTGAATGCACAAAGTTTTAAATTATGCACCTTTTTTTCCAACCAGACAAGCAGCAAGAAATCCCGGAGCCACACAAATCAAACTTTTGTACATGCTGTTTTAAAAGAAACTATGCCAAATCTCTTTTGTTGAGCTTAGAACCATATTGTCCACTTTCTCTACTTATTATCCTGCCCTGTACATATTTATATATAATTATGTATAACTTTGCACTATATATACTGTATATGTAAATAGATAGAAATATATCTGAAGACTGATATTTGCAGCTAGCTAAAGCCTGGTTCACACGGCAGGATATTTAGGCCGATTTAGACCCGATTTACCCCTTACGACAATCTTAAGAAACACTCCGATTTCCGTAACAAAATCTTACAGATTATCCTGCCGTGTGTGGTGTGTTAAGACAGCACTCGTCGCTCGGAAGGACATCGGGACTGCTCCCGATCTCAAATCGGGGATATCCAACATGTTGGATTGTTTTGGCCCGATTTCTTGTCGTGTGTGGTGTCCTCCGAGGACAAGCGAGCGCGTTGCCATGACTACGGCGTGTAGCCAATAAGAAGACGAGGTGACAAGCCGGTGAGGAAACACCGGAAAAAAACCAAAACACAGCAGCATGGCTTTGACCATTGCCTTTTCTTTGGATTACGTGTCTTCTCTGTTAACAACAAACTGCACACTATCGCCACTGCATCCTCTTCGTCCGCCATGACTGTTTACTCTAAAGTCACGCTTGATCTCGAGAGATTTTGTGAGATTTCCGTCTGACCTGGGAATGCTCGGGGGGGGGGGGTGTGTCGGTTCGTGTGTGACGTTTGTGGCTTGCGTGATCTTGCCGTGTGGCTACGCACCACACACTGCACGACCAAAGTGGTTAGACGCAGGATTTTTAATCTCCCCGTGTGGGGTCTAACACGGAGAAAAATCGGCCGACAATTTTAAAATCGTCTCGTGTGAACCAGGCTTTACACACATAGCAGCTTCTCATATTGTATATTTTATGTGCAACAATAAAGTATCTCCTCCCTCATCTTGTCTTATATTTTTATTGTTCCCTCAATAAAAACAGACCTAGAGTTTTTTTTTTAAGTATATATTTTTTTTTTAGACCAATTCATGCTAATATCAGGAACTTCAGGCACAAACTTTTAACATAGCATTTTTAGTTTTTGTTGAGTTCTCAGGTGAAATTACGTCCTTGAAAATCACATGGCCGTGTTTGCAGCTGGTAAGTTTCAAATTTGGAGAAAAATAACAAATTATACTTCTCCCTCTGGTGATGGCATAGGGATAAGGCAGGCCGATAGCTACCCTTACTTCTTTCACCATATATTTCCAACTGAAGATTTCAAGATCTAAAACTTTAAATGATGTAAAAAAGCTTCACCAAAATGACTCATTCATTCGGCAACATGATCCTTAAATATGACAAAACAATAATTGATTTTTTTTTTTTCCGTAGGTTGCTGGTCATGATTTACAATAAGGAATATATTGTAGTTATGATGAAGTTATTAATTTAAAAAAAGCCAAACTCAGATAAAACGGCACACTTCACTCAAAATATAGAGCAATGCCTTATTCTATGTATGGACATCCACATGTTCATCCATTGGTCATCTGCTCTTTATGGATCAATGATTCTATGTTTTTTTATCATTGCATTTCCTGTGTTTCAACCGTTTGATTCTCTGGTCTGTGTTGGTGAATCGGCGGCTCGTAACGTCCTCCGAATAAATTGACTTGGATTGAAATTTGTCACAAAATATGAGAATGCAAAAATAACAAAAATGGTTTAATGATGAAAATTAAACAAAAGTCCAAGGTGAAAACCAAATCCAAACAAAACCCAAGAACCAAGAAAACAGACTGACAAGGACAGAGACAATACAATGGACCAGCAACAAGGGGAGAGGAGCACAGGGTACAAATAGACACAAACACAGGTGAAACACATCAGGGCGGGGCAGACAATCAACACAGGGGAACAAGAAGTCAAACTACAGGGAAAATAAAAACAAGTAGAATAACACAAAATCCACACCATGACAGAAATTACTTAAATTGAATGTGGACCTTTGTGAAATTTGCACTTAATCAAGTAAGGTGTCCAAGACTTTTTTTTCTATTGTACTGTGCTATAACATTGTGGCCAAATGCAGGTATGGCCACAAGTGACAAAGGCAACACATACATGAAAGTGAAAACTACTGTGATAACTGTATTGAGAGTGAAGAGCCATCGTGTTTTTGCTCTGTGTTTTACCCTGTTGCTGAGAACTTATCAGACATCTCTGGCATGCACATCAGGGCCCACTGCTGTTCCATTTTCAGAACGCTTTTTGTCACAGAACCATCCTGTGCATGTGTCCTTGCCTAACAACTGTTTTGTCTCACATGGTTGAGTTGAGACAGAAAGCCTTCACGATGCGACGCTCTCTGCTAAAACATCACTACTTTCACATTCTTTAAATCACAGCGTGTGCATTCCACTGCCCGCCTCTGCTTAATTTTTCTTGGATAAAAAACACAGGTTGGTCGTTTTATCTGTTCTATATCAGCATCTGGCACTTGTTACAGTGTGGGATTATTGGCATTACTGGCGGATTGAGAGAACTGGATTTGTAGCGAGGTTAATAATAGCAAAGTCTCCTTGTGACTTATAACATGGGAAGGAGAAGCTGGAGGGCTTTTCTGACATTACGTTGGTCTGGAGCCGTGTCTCCTTCAGAAATGCTTTACACTGTTCCTTAAGGCTGTGCGAGGAGAGGAAAATCTCATAAAAAGATTTGGTGTAATACGTTTTTTACATTTCTTCCAAGCCAATTGAAAGACGGCTGGCGGTTTGATTCCTGGAAAATTTGTGCGAGTAACTTGTGAAAAGTTGAGGGTTTGTTGTTGAGTTTTGCTTGGTATTTTTATGACCAATATAGATGAATATCTTTACATCATCTATGAACTTTTGACAAGTTCTGTGGCTAATAAGAAATCTCCACTTTATATAGACACTAATTAAGAGCATTGTGTCAAGTTCATGTTTAAAGGTCCATACCTCAATGCCATATAAATACATTTTTGCACACCTCGAGATGCAGCTATATAGATAATTCATCGCTTTTGTCAAAGGACCGACAACATGGATTGTAAAAACTGTTTTCAATGGATTCAAGCTGTTCTGTTTCTTAAAACAAGGTATGATACGTCTGTACCAGCAATATTAGCTCTCTATGTAGAATTTTGTGACACAATCAAATCAAATGTGAGCATATATGCAAATTGTCAATGTTAAAATCCATCTTAAAAAACTATTCTGTTTAACTGTGCATACAACTGAGGGATTTTATCTTCACTCTTTTTAATGCACTGTGAATATTTATGATTTTGGTGCCTTGTGTTTTGTTCAGCACTTGTGTATGAAGTGTGCTATACAAATAAACTTGCCTACAAATGAAGTTGACACCCCCCAAGGTATACGGTGGTGGAGCCGCAGTTAGCTGGGCAACACTGAAAGTACCTCATTGGTCGAGGCAGACGGCCACATATAATGCCACAGCCAGCCTCTGAAATAGATGGACAGGAATAAAAGGACAGTGTTTATCGGCAAAGTCTAAGAACATTTTTCTAACTTTGACTTTAAAAAAATAAATGTATACACATATATATTAACAAGTAAGGTCTCCAAAGTCGGTTTCAGCTTGTGAATAGCATGAGCAGTTGTGAGAAGAGCGCCTCTCCTGATTGGCTCGTTGGTTGCTTGCCTGTTGCTACGCACAAATTTAACTCCAGATAACCAAGAAGTGAAGCTTGTTTGAGCTAGTTCTTCTAGGCAGCAATAAGTCAAACACCATCATTGAGCCAATAAAAATGTGTCATTTCAAATCCGTACCACAGAATTTGACACAAACACACAGCCGGACAATTTGGAACAAAAATGTCAACAAAATCAAACCAGCTGAACCTGTAACACAATATCATAACGTATACTATGGGCTCAACTACGTCCAATAATAGTTTTATTCTCTTGCCAGGATTGTGTTTGTATGTAGTCTCCCGTTTCTGAACAGCTTAATCCCTCACAAACAACAAAGCTATGTTTACGTTCTTTCATATCAACAGCATAAAAAAATCTAAAAATGACACGTGCAACACATTCGGTCAGCTCTATTTTCATACGTGCGCCTTTCTCTGTGTACGACTGATACCCTCGTCTTCCAGGCAGATAGAAAAGGCCTGCTTAATCCAGAGCGACAGTGGAATCAACCCAATCCCTAATCTCATTGATCCTTCACAAAATCATTCAATTATATGCGCCCACAGAGGACGGCAGGGCGCGCACAGGGGGAGCCAGCGGAGGTAACAATCTCTTTCTCTCATTACGGAAAGAGAAGGGAGCCACAATTCAATGCAACGCTGTCATAAAAAAAATAAAAACACACTGACGGGAAGATAGCCAACTGCTTTATGGCCCTGAAAAACAGAGAAGTCTGGGCTGTATGCTATAAAAGACACAGTGCCTTCACCCCAGAGCAATGTTATCAGGGAAAACGAGTGGGAGGACTCTTTCAGAACTATTTAAAGGTGCATAGAAGAGGTGGAAAAAGTAGCATTCTAAAAAAGGGAATCTGTAAAAACAGCGAGAGAGTGCAAAACTTTTTCATCACCTGGCTGGCGATGTGAAAATTGGGAGCAGGGGAAAAGAAAATATGTCTGACGTCTGCTACATGTCTCGACTGATTAAACTCATGGAGATATTTAAAAGAGAGGCTTTGAGACAAATTCCTGAACATATTTCTGCATTCCTGTGGTTAATCTGTAAACAGGTGGGAGGGGTTAACTCCTTTTGCAGATTGAAACGATTAGATCTGAGTTTACCGTCACGTTTGTAATGCGCCCGAGTGAGTCGCTAGCATTTAGCCTCGCATTCTCCTTTGCCGCTAAAGCCCAACGCACACCGAAACGCCTTGACGCGCGGCAAAAGAGCCGCCTCCTTTATTTTCTATGAGAGAACGCACACCAAGGTTGCAGTGACGCGCGGCGACGCTGGACCGGGCGCCACGATTCAGTTTTGTTGAATCCAGACGCGGCGCCGCGGCTGAAACTGTCCCTCCAAGCACCCGTAGTTTTCTTCTTCTGCGCTTCTTATCACGTAGCTGTGAGCGCGGTCTCAAATTTACACACTTGTCGGCGCTATTGCTCAAGTAAACCGGTCACCAATGGACGAGGAAAGCTTGATAACCCAAGTACAGCGTTACCCAGAGCTAGTTATTAGCCTGTTTAAAAAATGGGTCCAAATAGTCTTTTCTTGTAATATTTGCCAGCATAATTTCACGTAAATACTTTGTTTCCTCCCCCAAAATATTAGTAGAAACTTCCAAACGTCACTCACCCATTTCATCTGCGATCAGCTGGAAAAGGACGCTAGCCAAGGCGTTCCGGTGTAATTTGACACATGTCATGAACGCGCGTCAAATGACGCGCCGCGAGGCGCTGCGTTTCGGTGTGCGGTGAGCTTAACAGAGCCCGTGGGGAGTAGCGCAACAATCTTTGCCAGCAATGAAACTTGCTCCCCTTGCTCCTGCTTCAATTTCTTGATAGAACCAGACCGGATTACTTTACAATCGCATTCTTTGCCATTGCCAAACTACAACCTGCCCGTTCGGCGCAAACTCTTGACGTCACCCACAACTAACTACAACACCCGCTTCCCGCGCTCGCTGATTTGTCGGATGGAATTCAACCGATTGTAATCGCTAAAACAGGGACCGGACCCAGACGTTACATGCAGGGAAATGATAATTGAGCGGAGTGTACGAATGGCTAAGGCCAGGCTATGTTTTTATGGTTTCCAAAAATAAATTCATTTGATTTCTCTTCGACAACGTCAGCGAACTGTGTGCGTCACTTTGTGCTTCTGTCTCTTTATACTTCTGTTTCTTTATAATCTCATACCTGGACACTCATTGATAATCTGCACCTCTAATGTCATAATGTGCATTTATAGAGTAGAATGTTATCAAAATGTTTATGCATGCCGTTATATTGATTTTTTTTTACTTTTTAATACTTGTGTGCATTATATACCAAAGCAAATCCCTAGTTTAAGACTTATTGTTACTTACAATGACAATAAAAAAATAATCTGTTTTCTTCACTAGTCCTGCAATGTAAACAAAAACAAAAAACTCTTTCACACACCAACACACTTTCTCTACTTCTTTCACTATCATTACCACATAATACTTTGGCAAATATTGCAGTGGTATTGTTGTTACAGTAATGTTGTTACCGGTGACAATAGACTGAGAATGCACTGGAACGTGGCTTCTGAACGATCAGCAAACCCACGCTGTAATATTTGTTCTCATTGATTCACCACCGACAGAGTGAAAAACATACTTTACAATGTTGTGTATCATCTCATTCACTGCACACGCTGGTCATAAGTCTCTCACCATGATGCATGTGGCTGAAGTGTCTTGCTCAAGGACACAGCCACTGTTTAGGCTTCAGAGTCCTATTATATATCTAAGGATTGTTTCTTTCTAATCATGATTTACTGTTAACTAAATAGAAATCACTTGTATTGTCTTCTTCTATTTTCCGACACTTATTACTGCACGATAAGGATATTTTGCTAATAATTTATAATAATATTTGATTGTAATTTAAAAAAAGTATATTGACTAACTAAATACATTATCATGTATTATGTATGTATGTATGTATGTATTATTCTATTATACATTCACAAAGAATCAGCTAATTATTAAAAACTAAATAACAAAACAGTGATATAAATCAATCAATCAACGTTTATTTATAGAGCGCCTTTCTTACACAAGGCAACACAAAGCGCCTCACAACCAGCATCATATCCAGAAAATTAATCATAAACATTAAGATCTACATATACATAAAAAACACAAGAAATATTAAAACAGAATAAAGTAATCAAAAACCTTAGAACATTAAAAACACAAACAAGATTAAAATGATAAAAAGCCACAATGCACTCAAAAGAGTAAATATAAAATCCTTCAGTTGTATGCACAGCTAAACCTGGATTTGAAAACTGCGAGAGTGAATGCCAGCCTCACATCTTCAGGAAGATTGTTCCAGATTTCAGCTGCTGATATGTGTAACTGTTTAGGAAATTATCACTTACTAATGAAAAAATAATCTAGTGCTCACTTAGACAGTGTTTATAATCACTCACAACTGATTTACACACAATTTCTTGATTATTCTTAGTTCATTTGTTCATATGTCAGCCAGATCACACGTTTTATTTATTTACCTGATGTATTATATGTATGAAGTTATTGTTCATTTACCTTGTGTTATGTGCTTCTCATTCCTACTGTTCTGCAACCTGTGTTACAACACTGAAATTTCCCTACTGTGAGACGAATAAAGGATTTCTTAATCTTAATCTGTTATGTAGGACACAAAAAATAAAACCTAACCTGCTCCTAATGCTCCTAACCTGCGGCCGACTGTGGTTGTTTGAAACAGTATCACAGCCCGAGTGCTGCTCACGTCACCTCTTCTCTCACACTTTTAGAACCCTGTGTTTGCGTCCCGTTCATTAGTGCTTGTAGGTTCATGACATTTTTGCGCTTCACTTCAAAGGTTTCGGTTTCACTGGAGCAGCTGGGGGCACGAGCCTTGGGAGCGGAGAGAAAAAATATAATTTGGAAGAACAAGCATTCCAGAGATCATTCTTTTTCTATTGCTATTTTTTGCCCCCGGACAAAGGGAAAAATACAGTTCTCTGCCTGGCACTGACCTTTGGAAAACAGCTACAGCGTTGTCTGGCTTGCCCCCTGTAAAGCAAATGTTAGTTTTAGAAGTGGGCTTGATGAGGCCAGCGCTGGAACATGTAGGGCGGTAAGAAGGCGCAGGTTTGATGTATGGCACCAGATGCCCGTTGCCAGATGTTGTACAGGCTGACAAGGCCTGCTGGCACCGCAATGGTTTCTGGGGGCAGGACCACGACTAATTAATCCACTCCTGCCCTGGATTCACAGAAGGTCACGCCGCACGACTATTGATATGAAACTTTTTGGTGACGTTTTATGATGACTCCACCTTAAATGTAGCCCTAAAGCATGGGTTTTGGGTTACCTATAACTTTTTTGTTTCTTACAACATTGTCTCTATCCACACAGTATCACACTGGGGTAGTCTTGTTGTTCCAATGTGGTTTTTACTGCAAATGGCAAACCAATTCTTGTATCTTGAGAGAAAGAGACTTCAGACCATTACATACTGCCTTCATCTTAATTACAAAACATTTAATATCCCAAGAAACAGCCCAGTGAGTCACTAAATAACTCCATGGACTCACGGGTTAGGGTGGAGGGCTGTGATGGTTTTGTGCTGGTAAAGCTGTGACGGTTGCATTTGAACTGATATGAATGGGTTAGCCAAGTTGAAATACTTCCATAAAATACTAAAATACAAATACATACTCAATTTAACAGTTATTAAGATTGATTAAAACCCAAACATATCCTTTCAGTCGCAGTCACTAAACCTGGATCAATGAGTAAGTGTTGCCTCTTGTTATGTTAAGCCAGACTAGTGGAGGAGGCTTTTTTTCTTCTTTTTTTTTTTACCAATGTTTCAACATTTTTGGAGGCCACATGTAAAGGATTACAGATGCCCTTTTGACATGATCCCACTACTTTGCTCTAACCTTTTAACCTTTACTTAAACAATGCATAAACTGTTGCCAAACTTCTGTATATGTCTGTCTTGAAACCAATATAAGTTATGAGACGATTTCATTTGTCATTTCATAGTGTGAACCACAATATAGAGAGATATAATATCTTAAGTAAGAATTATATATGGTGAAAAAGGGTTTACTGTAACTCCCTCTGCTGACACCACAGGGAGGGAATCACAATGATCACAACATGAATTGTCAAAAACTGACTGATTGCCAATACTTTTGTTTTGCTCCAAATGACTGACTGACAGTTTGTATACACCATTGTTTATTTCATACTGAAACTAATACAATTTTGTCAACACGATTCCCCCCAGTGTTTTTGCAAGTTCTTTTGAAGGTTTTCCTCTTTTTAAACATATCAAATGCTCTCTAAATCATTCCAGTATCCAGACCAGGTTTGGCACAAAGTTCAAAAAGTGGACTGTAAATTGTCAAATACCAGAAGGTCAAATATTCTCCCCCAAAAAACAATCAGACATTTTCTTTTAGAATCAGAAAATGCCCAGGAGGCCTTATCAGAATTCGTCACTGAGGTTTACTGTCTGTTAAGTATACACCATTGTTCATTTGGAAAAAAAATATTATCAAAGTATTGGTCCCTTTCAAGGAATTTGTTTTGGCTAAAGGTCCAAAAATAATTGTAAGAGTAAAAATAGGTATCGGCAAAAATAGATAAAAATGTCAAAAATGTGTAAAAAGATAAGAGATTTCATTTTGAAACTAATAGGATTTTGTCAACACAATTCCCCTCCACCGTTTTCCCAAGTTCTTCTGAAGCCTTTCCTCTTTTTAAACATATCAAACCCTCCCTAAATCATTCCAGGAAAATGTGTTTTTCATTTGGTATCCAGACCAAGTTTGGCACAAAGTTCAAATAGTAGACTGTAAATTACCAAATACCTGAAAGTCAACTATCCCCCCCCCCCCCCCCCTTCAGAAATCAGACAATGTCCACAAAGCCTTATCAGCCCTGTAGCAGCACACTCACAGCCTCCTATTTGTGGGAGTATATATATTACGGCCATGTCTGCGAGTGAGAGGAGAAATTGAAACAAGATGTGGCGGCCCCTGCTTCTTTGAAGGTGTTCCACATCAGAGCTGCGAGGGTTGGCCACTTCCATATAAGGACTGGTTGTTTACCTTAGACCTGCCAGCGTCTGCGCTCCAGATGTTCCAACGTTTGTCTTTCATCTCCTCGAACAAGCCTTATTTTCTTATTTTCCCTGCACGTTTGTTACTCTAAGCTCGCACCTAAAAAAAAAAAAGTAGTCAAAAGCTTTCGTGAACCGGGGTACTGGCTAAATTCAGACATTGTTTAATTTGCCTCAGAGAGCCTGGGGGAGATTGAAGGATTTGAGGGGGGGCGGAGAGACGAGCGAGGTTCAACGGCTTCCTCGGCCTAGCGATGAAGACGTTGATACCGTGGAGACCAAAGGCGGAGACCTGAAAAACACGACCTCCATTAAGCTATCGGCTTCGGTCAACTTAAACTCGGCTTGTCCGATTTTCCTTTTTCGCTTCGTTCTTATTCCCACGCCGCTAATGTCCGGGCCTGACTGCTGTTTCGTAACGGTCATGTTCGAATCATTATCATGTCATTTATCCCAAAGAAAACATTTGAGAAAGCTTTTTGCGAGCCCAATGAAAATATGCAAGGTTGGATCACGTCACAGATACTTGCACTTACCGTGTGTGGGGAGGTGTGTTTGAGGGTCCCCTGTTGACCTTTTACAACCCAAGGCTCTTTTAAATGGCTCTCGTGGAGTAAGTAGATAGAGTAAGAATGATTGCAGGCCTTTTCAAAGTGTTTTATTTGATTTCTCTGCAGTCAAGTGTTATAGGTGTTAGCGTCAGTTGGATTGGGTTAATTGTAATGATGTTTTTAATTGAGAGAGAGGTAAAAAATATAGACATTTTGGGTCGAATCTTCAGGTAGATGTTCAGTTTTGATTGATGGGCGGAAGCGGTTAGAGGTCCTGGGTTCGATTCCACCTCCAGGCCTTTCTGTGTGGAGTTTGCATGTTCTCCTTGTGTCTCCGGTTTCCCCTCTACCACTAAAAACATATACAGTATATCAAAAAATGTCTTGCACACTGGACATTGTCAAGCACTTATTTGGTTTTTTACCATGCACATTCAGTAGAAGCAATCTACTGATTTAATTTGATCTACTATATTATTGTTCCCTTCTATGAAATTGAAACTGAAGCAGGTCTAAGTTACTGGGGGTGGTTCATCTTCAGGATTCAATTCAAAGATAATAAATAATCTAATATAATAAAACAATATTCATGTAAAATATAAATGTTATATTTGAAGCTCGACAAAATAGAACACGGTGGCTGAGTGGATAGCACTCTCGCTTCTCAGCAAGAAGGTCCTGGGTTTGAATCCCGGCCGGACCAGGGCCTTTCTGAGTGGAGTTTGCATGTTCTCCCCGTGTCTGCGTAGGTTTCCTCCGGGTGCTCCGGTTTCCCCTACCACTAAAAATATGTACAATAGCTCTGGCATGCCCCTCCTGTACTGGCGACCCTGCTCCCATCTCTGTGTGGAGTGAGAGGACAAGTGCCCAAAAATAATAACAATTGTAAACTGCTTTGTGACTCTGAAAGGCGGTATATAAATATATAAAATGTCAAAATATCCTTGTTCAAAATTCAGACAAAACTCAGTGCCATATCGTGTGTTAATTGTAAACATGGCGTTGCGTGTTGCTGTACACCGTATACCCTGGCACTCGCCTGACATTCCCGTACAAAACAACATGTGGCTTGTGGTACTCTCCGCTTAAAGCCCCGGCACCAGAACAGACTGGAGCTATTTGTAACATTTTTTTCTCATTTAGCCATAAAACTGGGGCAAATGAAAAATGACAGCTTGCATGTAACACAGGCACGCAACGTAAGTACAAACAGATTCTGCTCTCCGCACACCAAACCAGCCGTAAACGTCCCGATATTTTGACTTAAGGTTCAGGTACACGTGTCTCTGTGGGATATTTAACCATCGTCCGGTCAGACCTGTCACATGGACTGTCTTTGACGGACGGTTAATCGCTTCTGTGACTGATGGATGAGAATTGTTTTGATTGAAATGACTGAGATGTTTACAAAGTCGGGCAAGTACAATAAAGAATCACCCATAAAGCATCAGTCCATCAATTTTATAAAAAAAACCCTGTAAAGGAATAACTCAACATTTAGAATGATGTAAAATCTAGAAATCTTGAACCCTTTACAGCTGTGCAATAGGTGTTCACTATTATAATACAATTTTAAGACTTCACTCCATTTTGAGCTAATATATTGTAAATAAAGTTATCAGTATTTTGAACTTTATATACATATAGTGAAACGGTTAAAGTAGTACGGTATGTTTATATGTATATTCAAACGTGAGAGAGGCGTCTACTCTGATAATGTTCAAATCCAGGTTATTTTTTTAATACTTTATTTTTGAGTTTTTGTCAAAATTAATGAAACAAAATAAAAAATAAAAAACCTCACAAAGCAACATTTATAATGCAAAGAAAAGATTACATAAAATAAAATAAAAATAATAATAATTAAAAAAAAAAAAAAATTAAAAGAGAAAATAAATACAAATCCAAGGTTAAAGACGGTTCTGTTTGCCTTTGCAGACAGCTGAAGAATTTTATCTCTATTTTGTTATTGTAATGCACTGTGGTTATTTTTATTTTTGTATCCCTTATGTGATTTTAATGTTCTAACTTTTTTTAATTACCTGTGACTTTTAACGCTTTGTGTTGCCTTGTGTATGAAAGGCACTCAACAAATAGAGATTGCAAGGGGGAAAAAATGGTATCGCCATAAACGAAGACATGCAAATAATGTAAAGTACTTATGCATTTCTTTATCAAATAATTACAAAACAAAGAGACAAATATTGAGGCTCAAATCTGCATTTTTCTATCCATAAGTTATGGAACGATAAGTCATTAGAGTAATTACATAACAGGACTACCTTCAATGTCACTTGCACCCAGCAGGGTTAGCGCTCAGCAGTGATAATGTTACAATAATATAATGAATATTCACATTTATCCTAATTTATTCCGTTCTAAAAGACTATGGGATAATTAGGCGATGGGAATTCCGCTCACTGTATTCACAAATTAAAATATCTTATCTCTTTTCGATAGTAAAGAAGTCTGTAATTGTTTGGATGGATTGTAATAAGATATTCTCCTTGAACTTATTAGCTACAAATGAGAGTGGCTCATTGGGATTCTGGGCCAGTAAAAGCCTGTAATTAAAAGGCTCTTAGCATGAGCAGAGAAAGCGAGAAGGTCGTCATCCTTACATTTCGCAAAGCTTTAAAAACTGCACCGCATGGGTGAAGATCCACTGAACTAATACTAGTTATTAATTCAATTGGTCTACAAACGTTTCAGGCCATTCCAGATTTCAAAGTGGTAATTGGACCGTGGTTGCCATTAGAATTTTAAATAAACTATTTTTAAACTTGAGGACAAGAAGGTGGAAATGGAGCGAGAGAGAGAGCACATACGAGGCTAGTAATCAGGATTCATTATTAATGCAACAATAGAAAAATCAAAATGTCATTCAGAGTGGCCTTTCATGATTTAGTGCAACCGCGACTTTGAAGGTGCATGAAGGATTCGAAGGCCAGTGGCATACATTTTAGAATTAGAACTTTTAGCCTTGTTTACTGAAAAAACAGGCTGAGAAATAATAGGCAAAGACGTCACAAAATCATAATTTTTGATTTTCTATTATGCAGAACTGAGATTTCAGAGATGCAGGAGGGTCCAAGGACAGTGGTGATGATCCAAGTGACTCGACATTCATCACCATTTATGGACATTGATCATGTGCCCGTTATGGACTATGCATTTTTAATCATTGCATTTCTTGAGTTTTAACTGTTTAATTCTCTGTGTTGGCAAATGCGCCCTGAGATCTGCTTCTCTTCGTAGCGTCTTAATAATGCTTTTAAGAGTTTTATATTTGTCTCACTGTGTCTCGCTATTTTTTTAAAATTCTGTTTGTGTGTGTGCTTTGTTGTGTTGGTGCCTCCGGTGTTTCCTGTTTGTATTCCAATGTAGTTTTTTTCTGCAAATGGCAAATAAAAGGATTCTGATTCTGTAAAGTCCTCTGTAGTCATTTAGGGCAATACAAAAATACACTGAATTGATCATTCTTCCACTCTCTGCCATGACCTGAATGGCAAACAACTTTTTTTTTAAATCAGTAAAATAGTCTGAAATTTTCTTTACTTTTATAATCTATAAAGTAAACTCAGAGAAATAGAATACGGTTGAAAAGTCAGTTTACTTCTGTAATTCAACGTACACATGACAGACTCATTATACGCAAAGTGAGATAATCAAGACAAGTCAGAAAACTTTGAAGTCATAATTATCAACATTAAAAAAAATGAAAGGCTTGGCATATGTTATTTTGCCTGTAATGACTAGATACTGTATAAGTTGAATTACAGAAATAAATGAATTTTTGAACAATAAGATTTTTCATTTTTTTTTGGCCACTTTTGAGCACCCTCCCCCACTGGTGGAAACCCATACCCCATTTTTTTAAAGCCAGGACAGTCCAAATCCAGGAAAAAACTGTTTTTTACAACCCTTAACAAGTCTGGTTAACTAAAGCAAAAAAGCAAAGCAAAAAAGCAAAAAGGTAATTAGAATTTTAGGAATGCATTAAGAGTTTTCACTGGTTCTGTTTTTCAAGCAGATTGAATTAGAAAACATGTTATCTTTTATCTACTGAGAGCTGATTGGCCTAGTGTGGGTTGGTAAGCTCTTGCTGATCTAAAGAAGCGCCAGAGGCAAAAATACATGCATGTGGAAACTAGTGATAGAACCAACATGTTTAAAGAACGAGGAAATGTTTTCATGGATTTTTTTGTGCATCGTCAAATGAAACTATTTTAGTCCACTGCCAACACATACATTACGACAATATGGATTTTTTTATGCCAATTGTAGCATTCTGTCACATATTTTCACTGTTTACCTGAAAAATGGCCTTTCCACAACACGGCATAAAGCGTCATCCTCACTTTGAAAGTAAAAAAGCCAACATCATTTGAAGTCATTCAGTTGAAAGCACAGATGTTCGTAAGACACCGATGCTTTCAGCCCAAAATAAATATTGTTTTGCAGTTTTGTAGTCCGTTCATCCGTGACCGCGAGTTCACCAAACAAGACAGACAATAGCACTTTGTATGGACACTAATAATATAAGAATTCAGAATACCATAAAGATTCCAAACCCCACATCTTTGATCTATAGGCAGATGGAAATGCCTGGATAAAAATAGAACACAGACAGTATTCATACATTTCCCTCTTGCTCTTTTGTTTCTTTCTTTTTTTTTTTCTCCTCTGAACACACAAAGACGACATGACAGAGCTGGTGGTAGGTGCGTGTTTGTGTTTCTCAAGGTCGCTGTTAATTGGCTGCCGTTCAGTGTCCATAACATTATTCTACGAGAAGGCGAGGGTGAAGTGTGATCTCCACCTTACGCAGGATTTGTCGCAAACAATAACGCAGAAAAAAGTTATTCAAAAGCCAGTTTCAACATCCAGGCACGACGCACATGTTTTTGCTATTCATTTGTTTGAAAAGCTTCCGCGATTGTCGACTCGAGCTGCCCTCCGCTCCTTTTCGCGAGGATAAAAGTTACACATTTTTTTCCCCCCCAAAAGCTTGCTTGATTAGGTGGAGTGTAGCTACCGGGGCCCCGCGGCTGTTGTCAACATCGTCTCCGCTCCACTGCCTCTGCTGGTGAGATTTATCCTGTTTGTTTTGCCACAGAAGCAACACGTTTCTCTGTATTCGGGGAAGCGGCTGCGTACCTTTTCTGCTGTTTTTCCTGTAGAAGAAAAAAACAACAACATTTTCATCAAACGTAGAGAGATTGTTCCCGATGTTGTTACCTGGAAGCCTTTTTTTTCTCTTTCTGGGGTGATACAGCACATTGCACATCGGGTGTTCTGGAGGAGTTTTTTTTTAAAAGGAATGCATTTTAACCCGAGCAGTAAAGCGTGACGGCTGATGCTGGAGACCCACAACTCTAGTATATAATCTGCAAGTATGTTTTAGGTCTCGTTTTTATACATATATAATATTGAGGCGTGGATGCATTCTTCTTATCGAGTTCTGTCCATCCTTTGATTCTTGTATTATAGATGTGTCTGGATTTTTTACTACCAAATATTCAGAGTGATCCAAACCGTATTACCTATAGACATGAGTATAGATTTTTTTTGCACTACAGAATATAATTTATCAATCAATCAACTTTTATTTGTATAGCGCCTTTCCAACACAAGGCAACTCAAAGAGCCTCACAACCCACATCAAATCAAATAAATCAGTAACATTAAAATCTACATATAGATATATTTAAAAAATAAATAAATAATTAAAACAGAACAAAATCACAAGTAATTAAAAACCTTTAAAACACTAAAAACACACACAGGATTAAAATAATAACCACAATGCATAAAAAAGAGAATCTATAATCTATAAAATTGTATACGTTTTATAGAGGCACGCTGGAGTTTTGAGAAAGATTTTATTCTTAAAGTATGGAGTTGTACTATATGCTTGAATTTGATTTTGTTTTTTTTGTGTTTGTGTGGTCCTCATTCCATCTCTTCTTTAACATGTGATTCAACATAATGTCTTCACAGTGGGACAAATAAACAGTCTCTCAATCTTAATTATTTGAGTAAGTAACTAATCTTTGTACATACAGTATAGCGCCTGTCACAGACCAGAGCTAGAAAGCGTTTCTGAAATTTCCTCACTGTGGGACGAATATTCAGATTCAGATTCAGATTCAGTTTATTTGCCATTTGCAGTAAAAACACCACATTGGAATACACTAGCAAAAAGTCACCAGTGTGCACAGACAAATACAGACAAAAAAACAACATTAGAAGACAGAAATAAAACAAATAAAACGGCTAAAAACAGTTTCAAAACAAGTGCAAATCATTAAAGGGCTCCTTTCAACAGCTGTTAGCATAACGAGATGTCCTGCATCTCACAGAACGATATCTTCTACCAGAGGGAAGAAGCTGGAACATGGCTTTCCCAGGGTCGCCAGAATCATTGATAATTCTAAGAGCTCTGTTTAAAAGTCTGGATTTATAAAGAACCTCCAGAACAGGAAGCTCACAGCCCACAGTCCTCTTTGCAGAACGGAGCACCTTGTTTCCTTGAATAAAGGATTATCTTATTTCATGATTGTTGGGGGCACTTGTCTCCCACTCTACAGAGAGATGGGAGCGGGGTCGCCATTCAGGATCTATTGTATGTAATTTTAGTAATAGGGGAAAGTGGAGCACACGGAGGAAACTTACACAGAAAGGCTTTGGTGGTGGAATCTATCCCAGAACCTTCTTGCTGTGAGGCACAAATGCTAACCACTGCCCACCGTGCTGCCCATTTAAATAGTCTAATAGCAGCGCAACTAAAGATGACTGAATTTACAGGTGGATTCTTTTACAATACAAAGTCAAAGTCATCTCGATTATGGATTATGACAAATTGAGAGACAGCCAACAATGCAAACTTTTTCCCAAACTGACTGTTTTAGAGAAACAACTGAGCCAGAAACATGCAAACATAATCCTAATATAGGAAAAATAATCAAATCATAATTCAAGAGGAAATTTGAGGAAATATTTATAATACTTCATTAGGGCTGGGTGATCCGGGGGGGGGATCACCCAGCCCTAATGAAGTAAAATTAAGCATAGAATTAAACTGATTTTTTAAGAATGGATTTTGTTTTGCCCCATGAGCTGCTTTTATAACACATACAGTTTTGACACATTTTCTCAAAAACCCTATACATACAAAAATAAATACGTAAATCAGGTCTTTGTCTGGTACATGTATGTATTGTATACGTGCAAATAGAAATCCTACACATTTTGTTTTCTTTCTATATTTACACTATAATTAAAACAGTACCAAAGCCCATTTGGTACACACTGTCCTCAGCTCCCTAATTTGAGCGGAGATGTTATATATAAAGTTTATATTGGAAGAGTTCTATCGGTGCGGTCGGGTTTCGCAGCTTACTTTGAGCCAGACAAATAAAAATGTGTTTGGAGAGGTGTCAGTTCCGTATGACTGGCTCCTCTCCTCGAACTTTGTTGGAGCGCCTGGAAACAAACAATAAAAAGGCAACAGAGCCCTTTCCTATACATACAGTATTCTTGATAATCTTACAAAATAGTATTATTAATGGTCACAATGTATTTTTCTTTCAAACATGTTGCAATTATGAGGAAATTGCCCTCAGACTGCTGCATTATCCCTTTGTATGGTCACTCCTGGAAGAAAGCAATGTAACACAAATGATTTGCTTTATATATTTTTGGACTCCTAGTTTATGTAATAATAGGCCTTTACCAAATGGTCGAGATGTCGTTTGTTGGTAAAAGCCCCAATGAGGTAGATTTCAGTTCTTGAAGATATAGTGACTCAAAAAAGTAATCCACCAAAGGGTTGGGGAAACCATTAAAGGGTTAAACTGAATGGAATACCAAAAATAAAATGGATTTATTTTTTCTCATGGAAGATAACCCACAAAAAAATGTAAAATATAAAGAGGATTCAAACCCAAGAAGGTTCTGGGTTCGAATCCCGGTCGAAACAGGGTCTTTCTGGGTGCAGTTTGCATGTTCTCCCAATGCCTGCGTACGTTTCTTCCAGGTGCTCCGGGTTCCCCTACCACTTAAAACATGCACAATAGGTATCCTCCAGCTCCAGTAGTCCAGACCAAGCCGAGCATCAAAATCTAACACCTCTCCAAACACATTTGTATTTCTCTGGCTCAAAGTAAGCTGCATGAAATCAGACCGCACTGATAGAACTCTTCAAATATAAACTTTTTTACATAACATCTCCGGTCGCATTAAGGAGAGAAGGACAGTGTGTACCAAATGGGCTTTGGTAATGTTTTAATTATAGTGTGAATCCATAAAAAAAAAAAAAAAGATTTCTATTTACACATCCGAGACCAATAGGTAAATCCTCCAGCTCCAGTAGTCCAGACTAAGCCGATCATCAACATCTGTGGATGGGTCCCCGAGCGCTGTTACTACGGTGACCACAGCTACTGTTAGACGCGCTCGTGGCACCAGGATGGGTCAAATGCGGAGGATGAATTGCCCAATGGGGATAAAACAGTTCACCTTTAAAAAAATGTATAGGCCAAATTACGTTTTTCTGTTGTTGTATTTTTTAGTTCATCATTCATCTATTTTTTTAATCGTCAACGCGGATTAATTATTTTGATAACCATTCCATGAACCTTTGTTATCCTCTGCTTTCTCCTCTGAGCGAGCAAAGACTATAATAGAGCTGGTTGTCGGAGCGTTTCTCAAGGTTGTGCACAGTCGCTGTTAATTGGCTGCCATTCAGTGTCCACATAATATTTAAAAGTACATATAAGAAAGTGGCCTGGTGAAAACTGCAGGAGGATGCAACTTTACCTCACTGCTCCGTCTAAAAGCGAAATCCTTTTATTCTTGGATGTATAGCTTTAACTTACTTCAATAGAGAGAATGACCATGACAATTTTTTGACCTGGAAATCATCTTTACTTGTTTGTGTGTTTGTCTGTTGTGACAAACGTAGAAAGATGGTAAATCAACATTCAATGGACTTGACATTTATGGATGTTATCAATGGCTCTAATGGATCTTGTAGTCTGTTCATTTCTATTCACCTGCTGTTCCATTGTCTGTTTCATGACGCAATTGATGGGACCCCTGAATCCGGCCTCCTCCATTGGCTGACTTCCTCGGCCTAGACTCATGGCCTTTTATCCCAGTTTTTTTGGTTTTTTGTTTTTCCTTGTTGATGCAGGAGGCTCTATGATCCAGGACACTTGACATTCAACAACCATTATGGACATTGGTCATCTGTCTTTTATGGACCAATGGCTCCATTTGTATTTTTTTTACCATTGCATTTCTTGTGTTTGATCTGTTTTATTCTATGATCTGTGTTGGCGAATCAACAGCTTTGTAAAGTCATAACTGTTGTGATTTAGGGCTATACAAAAATAAATTGAAATTGAATTAACTGTATGATCCTGCAAGCCGACCTGCAACATACTTTACATTCAAAGCCATTGCATCATATCAAAGTATCCAACAAACTTCACAGAAACCTCCAGAGGGGAAAAAGTGTATGCCACCAGTCACTAACGGACCCTTTCCCTGCACTCTTCTGAAGGGCCCTACTGTAGAAGCCTGGTAATTGGGAGCACCAATTATGTGTCACTTTTGAGTTTAACCCGTCCAAGTATTGGCCTATGACAGCACTCGAGCGAACATCTTTGAACCTGTCAGCTCCAGGTGGATCCTCTTTTATCAGTCCCTGTGTCACATATCACAAAAGCTGCAGCTGAGTTTAGTAAACGACCTTTATCAAGCCTTTCCAGCCACAATCTCACTTCATTTAATGTAATAATGACAATACTGGGGTGGAAAAATTCAAGGTTTCATTGGTGATAGGACTTGCTCTCTGGAAATGCCTGGAGTGAAAGTGTGGGCTTTTTTTTTTTGTTTTTTTAACAAGCATGAAAAGGAGGGGCAGCTCTGTGTAGGTTTGTATCAGACAGAAGATAGTGTTTCTCATTAGTAGAGCAAGGGTAGTAGAGCATTGATGTTGTTGGAGAGGATCAGCTGGCTGCTCTATGCAAAAGGTCAACAAACAGCTACTAAGTGCGTTCCACATTGAAGCACATAGAAATGATTGTAGTTTGTAATGCGTTAGGTTTAATAAACAAAGCCGTGCAGTAAAACTATTGCTGTCCAGTTGGTCTAGAAAAATCGGCCTAATCTCTTTATAGATTTTCAACCAATTGGAAAAAGTTTTAAATGACAACCACATACGTTAAAGCTGCATTACCTCACTTTACTTTTGTATTCATTACAAAAATTACATCCATATCCATGCAGTGCATTGGGATATACGTCCTTTTGATGAAAAAGTAGCGCAGATTTGTGCTATGGTCACGCCATCCACGTTGGCGATCCATATTGTGAGACCCGTAAACAATTAGCGTGTGAGCACAGGCTGAGGGGGGGGGGGGGTAGTGGGGGGCGAAAGCCGGTGTAGGGAGGGCGAGCAGAAAGAGCGAGGCCAGTGCTCACATTCGAAAATTTCACAAAGTGAGTTAGTGCAGCTTTAATTTTTGGGAACTTTCTCGACTTCAAAAAAGCATTGTTTCAGATAAGACTGTATATAGATGAATAGTGCTAACCCTCAAGCTCAATGAAGCCTAATTGACAATGTTTTGCGCCATCTCGCTAAGGCTCTTATTGACTTACCTGGAGAAGTAAACTCCTCTTTCTCAGTAATCGTTGGTGTGACACTCACCAAAAAACCTTTTCGATGATCCTGGGTGTTACATTTTGATATTGTATCAAAGTAAGGACTGATCAATGCAATGACTTCGTTTGTGGGGGAAATTCCAGCTTGCCAAGGTCGCATTATAGCGTCACGGCTGCCCCAGTTACTACGCAAAGATAACCTGAACAGATGCATGAGGAAATTGTCTTCAGCTTATGTCCATATTGGCTTCTTCCACATAATGCAAACCCTCCGGTTAGTCCACTCCACTCTATGTTTAAGACTAATGGTGATTTCTTATGGTACTTAAATTGTTGTGTTGACTAGAGATGCTAGAGATAGTGTTTCTTTCTCAATAGTAGAAATGAGCAACACTATCAAGTTGAGTTATTAATTTTGTACAATTTATACAGTATTCTTTGAGCGAAAACCCAGGTTTAGATGCTCATTAAGCTGCAGTGGTATTTAAGTAAATTGATAAAGCATTTGAGAGTACATTGATGATCCTTGGGTGTCTGATTAAAGGGCCATTTACTTTATTCCCCATTCTGTCATGATGCTAATTTCTTCGGCGTGATTGTCTCTAAGCCTTCTGCATGTCTTTGAACCTTGATGTGGAGCGCTCCTTCCTCGCCTCACGAAGGCGTCAGACGGCTGTAACATCGGGGACCTCGGCGTGTGAAGCTGCACGCTCGTGTGCGTCTGACAGACTGTGTCCACACTCTGTGAACTGTTATGGCTCCGAAAAGCTCAGCAGCTGCTCCACGCTAATTGTGGGCCTCAGGTGAGTTGGCAGCTGACGCTTTCACAGACACCTGAACACAACACAAGTCAGAGGAGAGACATCGCCATCACACAGAGGAGAGATTCCGTCATTGCACGGAGCAGCCATGAATGCAAAAATAAGACCGCAGGATCTATTAGAGAGAATACAGAAAAGTTCATGAATCAAGTGCAGATATATCATGTCTTGGGTTCAGATCCAGGTGATGTTTCATCCTTGAAGAAAACGTTTCAATGTTTTCTATATTTGGATTTTCTATGATATAGGAGCATTTGTTTTTATGTTTTTTTTATTTTTTATTATAGGCCATTATCAAATGTTCGAGATGCAGTTTGATGTGACCAAGTGAGTGGCCCAAAGAGGTATACAGTATTTCAGTTCCAAGCTTCAAGAAGATATACTGTAATGACTCCAAAGGTGACCTACCAAATGGTTGAGGAAAACAATTAAAGCAATGCATGATGTGTTTTTTTCTATATTGACGGTACCACGAAGGTCACATTTTTTAAGGGGATATTTTTAAGGTTTTACATCACTAACCGACACCCTGAAAAAGAAAAAAAGAGAAAATCAGATTTTAGAAACTTAGAAAACTCTCAACACTAAAACATAATATTAATGTTGTGAGAAATTCATGATACTGGAATAAGTACCGTTCCTTTTAAGATACTTGGCTAAGTTAATGTTATAAGCCTAACATTGGGAGATGTGTGCTTTAATTTGGACCAAAACGTAAGGAAAAAAATAGAGGAACGCAATTTGTCATTTAATATCCAATTAATTTGATGCATTTATTATCATAGCTGTTCAGTTTACACCAACATAGGGTGTATTGGTGTATTCGTTTTTTTCTAATTTAATCAGCATTCACTATTCCCTCCATCTTTATGATTCTGTTGACCTTATACCATTGTCTTTGATATTATAAACTGGAATTAAAAAAGTTCTTTACTTCCCCTCGCTGCATGGTTAAATCTGTTTTTTATTTAATTGTTGGGGACACATTTAATCTGACGTATTATTAATTCTCCAGCACTATTAATTACAATGTCAAACAGTGATATGGCTGTATTTGCACTGAGAAGAAAGACATAATTCACTTTTAAATTTGGGGCGGCTGCTCTCGGAGTGATTTTCTGTGCACATTGGAAACCGTATCCATCTGTCTTACTGGCTTTTAATGGCCTCTGGGTTATGAATATGTGGAACTGTCAGCTACAATATACTGTAACCAAAACAAAAGCCACAATGTAGACAGTAAGAGTCAAGTAAAACACATTATGAGCGACCAGACAGGATTTCAGCAGCTAATGGACGCTGTAGACACAACAGAACTATGCAGATAATGTGATTGAGTGATCTTACAGGAAATGTTAGATTTTTTTTTTTATTATTTTACTTTTTCATGCATTCACTATACTCTTTTATTATTGTGGAAAGGAATGATCTCAATGTTAAATCAAGGACAAACTTAAGAACTCTACACCACAGAGAGATTTTTGTAAAAGTACTGGTTTGTGAACACATGAAGGTAGGGCTGGGCGATAAAACGATAACGATATATTTTGCGATAGACACGTGTTTGATATGAATAGAAAACAGGGTGGATAGAATGTTCGATAGTTTAACTTCACTCTGTTAGAAAAAACAGGAAGAAAACATAGGAAGTAAAGCTGAGTCAGAAGCGCACTGCATTCTGGGGGATGTAGGCAGAGACTTCTCGACCTATCACAGCCAATCATGGACTGCAAAACATTCTGAGAAATACAAAAACAAAACCCGAACCATGCGTAGCGTCCATGGATCTATGGATTGTGTTTCAATGCTGTGTCAATATTATGCACGTCAGTTCGAGGAATAGCATGTGAGGCGCGGTAAAGACAGTGGACACAGAGACCCGATGCATTCGACGAACTTGTTCCTCGCAAAGCACAGCCGCACGGAGCCGTCACGGGGACACAAGAGACTCGAACACAGCCAAAACAGGAGCTAAACCAGGACTAAACCAGGATTAAACCAGGACTAACAATGGGGGACACTGTGCTTGTGAACATACTCCTCAAGCCTCATTCCCCCGTGACTATAAACAAGGGCTGCTAACGTGTGTTGGCCGTCACGACAAATGTATTTATTTAGGTTTAAAAAAATCAAAATCAATCAAAATCCATGTACATCGTTATCGACCGATACAAATTACTTATATTGTGATATAGTTTTCAGCCATATCGCCCAGCCCTACATGAAGGTATTGTGGTGTCTTCCTCCAAAAGAAAAAGTTGTCAGAATCAGAATAATTTGTATTGCCATTGTGTATAAAAGGGAGAAAACTAATTATAAAAGTTATAGATAGAATAAGGCATCCAAAAAAATAAATGAAAAAATAAAACATTAGATTTCTTACAATTACTATAATATACAAGTGCACAAAGTACACACAATAGTCATATAGCAGTGATGCAACGTGACAGTAGTAGAAAGTGACGGTCATAAAGTACAGGGAACCGTGATGAGTTACAAATTGTATATACAACTATGAAAGAGACTTATCTGTGGGTGGTCCACTCTTTTTCACCTATCCGTCTGAAAAAGTGTGTCTAAAGCTGTGACAGATCCCACACAAAACAGCTACGTGCAGTTGAGAACGAGTTCTACAGTATGTATTTTATGACATACTCCATACTTGTTGTGCTTTGAAACAATGTACCCAAGCTTTAAAACACCACGTTGTAACTGGTCCACTTTGAGGCCAGGTCACTACAACCGTGTGCCACCAGAATAACTTTTCTCTTTACACTTTACAGATATTTTCCCATCCACATACTAACCTTTCACACACACGCCTATTTAGATCTGAAAACCGCGGCGCATGTTTAAGACAGAACCTAATGGACGATGACCTCTTCCTGCGTGGGTGTGTGTTTCGTCTTGCTAAAACAGGACTGTAGGAACAAAGACTTGAGAAAGGAGGCGGAGAGGGGAGCGAGGTATTAGTGTTTCTTTGCCCTATTGCCCCGCAGCTATGACACGGTCTGAAGGAGTTCTTCCATTAGCGGCCACTGACCTAATGTAATAAACATCCAAGGCTGATCCCTCCCAGACCACGGCTACTTTATCGCCGATGATAAAGCTGGTTTCTGGTAAGGCGTGGGGGAGAGGTCGCGGTGGTGGTGGGGGCTGTGTGTAGGTATAAACCAGTGAGGGCGGTATAGGAGGGTGATCAGCCATGTATTACGAAGGCCAGAGACGAGCTGTCATACTTTTTGCGTCACCCCGAAAACCCCCATTTCGCGTTCTCTCTGTCTCACCTCCCTCCCTCCCTCGTCTTTTCCCTTTTCTCTTGCCCTGTCTGCATTCTGCTTCACTTGTCAGGAAAATTGGCAAGCGGACGGAATGAAAAAAGCCGGATCAAGTTGAGCAAGCGCCATGACTCTGAGGCCAAGCCTGAGAGTTGGAAAAAAAAGAAAGAAAAACCTACAGAAAAAGCAAAAGTTACAAACTTCCCACTTGACAAAACAAGGAGGGAAGAAGACAGAGAAATGGGTTATTTTTAGCATGACCCTTACAGCTGTGAACAATTTGAACAGCTGAAAGTTTAGGCTGCGGCTTGCCTTATAAGGAAAGCTTCTAGATGTAGTGAAAAGGTTAGCTATTGAGAAATGGTAAGAAATGAAATTACAGTGCTGTAGGTATAACGTCATCGCGTCAAGCAAGATTGAACAAGGTTGACCGAGTCGGTTTCCCATGAGGCCAGCCGTCAGACTTCGCTGTCCGCATCAAATGAAGTTGTTAACATTGTTATCGCAGTCTCGCATCCTGTCTTAGCAGCTTTCTCACCGGAGGAAATCACCAGAGGAGTTGATGTGCTGTATCTGCGAGAAGGCAATGTATTAGGTAATCTGAGAAAGGCAATCAGATGTGGGAGGCTTCTGACAAAACTGAAGAGCTGTTATGTGGTCTGGATTGCAGTTGGCATAATGCACGTTCGTAAATAGTTTATTTTTGATTCATTCTGTGGTACATGATATACCAAACAACTTGCTTGCCAGGTTTAGGAGGTTCTGGGGCTGAGCACAATTGTTCCCGGTATAAAATCTTCCAAGAAAAGTTTATTCTTGCTTGATGTTTTGATTTGTGCCATGAAATTGAAGTAAAAACAGCTTTAACATTGTCCGTGTTTTGACTGGACCCAACCTGGAGCTGCCTCGTCTCATAAAGGATCACTTTCGAAGAACAAGATTATTCAGAGCTGTTGTGATGTTTCTTATCGCATGTTTGCAGATGTCAACGAGATTTACCGGACGTTAAAGCCAACTGAGCTCCGTAGGCTCGATTCCTTACTTGGTAGACTAGTGGAAATTAAGCAGTGGCTAAGTGAGGAGACTTTGCAGCTGAATACGGACAAGACCAAAACACTGGTTATTGCCCCTGATGATTTTATTCCAGGGATTAAACAGTACTTGGGTGATGTAGGCCAGTCTGTTAAACCGAGCCTTAGGAATATGGGTGTCATTTTTGTCCAGGATATGTCACTAGTTCAACACTGCAAACAGCTAACAAAAAATTTCTATTTTCTTGGCTCTGCATGGTTAGGCTCCTTCTATCAGCGATCTGGTCCGGCCTTATGCCCCCACCTGGGCTCTGAGGTCTGTGGATCATAACCTGTTGATGATCCCACGCATGCGCTTCTGGACCAGAGGAGACCAGTCCTTCCAGGCTGTTGGGTCTAAGATCTGGAACAATCTTCTGCTCTCACTGCGGTTGATGGAGGCTGCTGACTCTTTCAAAAAACCTATTTATTTGATTTTACTTGATTTTCTTGAGGCTGTTTTAAACCTGTCACTAAGTTGTCTTGGCCATTCTATTTACATTTTTTATAAACACATTTTAATTTGTATTTTATCTGTTTTACTTGTTTTTACTGTGAAGCGCTTTTTGGGCTTGGCTGTATATATGAAGCTTACTTTTATTACTTACTTACAAGGAAGTACTAGGATTATTTCAGAATTTGGATGCAACCTCGCTATGCTTAAAAGTCCAAAATGGTGGCTGCAGCATTTTGACCGATTTATTATTGATAATATTAAAACTATGCATTGGGAAGAACAGCTGTGTACATTTTTGTTTTTGTTGACTTTGCAGAATTTGCTTTTCTGCAGCTTCATATTTTCTCAAATTGGTTCTGTCCAATCAAATGCGACCAGACCTGAGTGATCCAGACCCAAGCGTATGTAGAAATAATGACTGAAACATTGTGTGGTTCTGGTCAGGCCACCAAATTACTGCTCCTATCTCAGTTTTGGAGAAATAGTGGAAGCGGTTTATAACTGCTCATTTAGGAAGGAGTCAGTTTCTACGCCTGAAGAGAAGATTTACACAAGAGGTTTATAAAAGTAGGACACTTATTCTTAAGAATATTTAGGCTATAGTGTTGTAGATGTCTAAAATACACTTTTTGTCTTGAGCCCGTTCAACCATCAGTGAAATAAATCCGTATAATGAGTGTGATAACATTATGCGCCACAATGAACTGGATAGATTTGTACTTCTTTACCTGTCATTGTTGTATATCCTGGCTTATCATTGCAGGGAAGACTTGAAGACGCATTCAAATTTACTGGTGTACATCGAGTGCTTTCTGTGCAGATCTCCAACCTAAATTATGCCGACATTGCGCAACGCCCATCATGAAGTATTCGGGGGTTAGTGATATATGATAATGTGCTCCTGCCCCATGTAGGAATATACTTTATAAACTGGATTACAATTTTCTGTTTGATCTTGGTATGAGACACAGAGTAAGCAGTCAGTCTGAGAGATCTTCTTTATAAAATACACAGAATGAACCAGTCTAACTCTTGGGCAAACATTTGTGGGGGATTTGCAGGTCACCCACTACTTCTGACAGGTTCCCTCACCACCGGGGGAAGGAGATGGAGACAACTGTCCCAATGGGGGTAGTTAATCTGTCCAGGAATATTCAGGCACCATTAAAACACAAAGTACATGTTGTATTAAACTTTTAAAAGAGCCTTGTGTGAGAAAGTATTTAAAGGTGTAATTAAACCTCAAACTATCTACCGTGAGGAATATCTATCTTTGTGAAAGTTTAATGGAAAAGTTGGCACATTAGCTAATCTTAAAGACGCATAAACAAGCACTGCGATACAAAAGTCTGACCCTTAATATTGTAAAAACTAACCAGGTGGGCCTGAGCTGCAAGCACAGGAGGATTTAGTGTCTCGCTGTTGCTACAGCAACGAGGGGCTTTAGTCATTACTATACCTCCCACAGTGTGCTCAAGTTTATCAGGCGGACTCAGAGAAAACCGTGGGAACCTGCGCAATTCGGTCAAGGACTAAGCTCTCACAAGAATAGTTTAAACCCACTCACTTAATTTAATGATCACAAAGACACTGGAGGTGTTACACATAGGTGAGAAAGAACTAGCATACTTTATTCAAATGCACTGTAGTATTTGAATGCACTTGGACTTGTATTGTCTTTGCTCGTATTCAATAATTTGGTTAACTTAATGTAAATTTATCCTGTGAGAGATCAATAAAGTCTATCTTATTTTATCTTAACTGCAAAAAAGTCGATTGTACAAAATATATTTGCACAGTTCAGTTTGCCTCACAGTTTTGGGGTTCCATATTGTAGCTGCCTCCCCATGTGTCCCTGTGTTCTTCACAGTTTCAGCAGGAGGCCAGTCCCTGTGCTCCTCAGAGTCTGAGTTGGTTCATATGGCACTAATATGTCACAGATGTACTTTGGTGTGAGGCCATGGAGAGACAGAGCTGCTTTCATACATCCATAGTGTTTTTAAGTCATTAATTATCAGAACTCAGCCTGACGTTCTGATGACGTTTTGGGCGAAGTATGTAATCACATTTCTGACTAACATTGTGATTGATATCCTATATGTTGTGTTTATTTTGTTCAGAGTATATATACTGTATATTCAAGAATTTCATTTGAAAAAGCATGTACATGAAGCAAAACAATTCCCACACATTTCAGAATGCTAGAGTTCTAGAATCCATCACAAAAATATTTTAATATGCTGTATATAAATACTGGAATTAAGTGGTTGATAGCCTTCCTGTCTAGTATCAGCTGGCAAAGTATGCTTCTTCCGGAGAAGTTGCAGAAGCAAAAACCCGGGATTGGGACAAGTTGTCCATGGAGCAGCACTATCGGTCGGTCTCAAAAACATTCTGGCAAACCGTGCAGCACCTCAGGAGGGCAGCGCTTTGCCAACACTGCTTGCAGTGCGTGGAAGTAATACTTTGTGGTTCTCCGTCTCGTCCACTGTATCGGAAGATATTGGGACGAATACATGTCCCTTTCTGAAGTCACCAAGATTGTTAAAGCCTTTTCAGTGGCTAGGCCACAGGAGTGGGATTATTTTGGCTAACATACCTCTACCACATTGTGTGGCGATCAGGGACAGTGCCAATGGAGAGAGCTTGGTCACAAAGGAGGAGCTCGGAGTAGAGCCGCTGCTTCTCCACGTCGAGAGGAACCTGTTGAGGTAGCTCGGGCATCTGCTCCAGCTGCCTCCTAGACGCCTCCCTGAGAAGGTGTTCCAGGCACATCCCACCGGGGGGGGAGACCTCGGGAAGACCCAGGACACAGACGGACTATGTCTCTCAGCTGGCCTGGGAAGAAGTGAGCTGGAAGAAGTGTGTTGATAGGGGAGTCTGAGCGTCTGTCCTTAGACTGTTGCCCCCGCGACCCAACGCAGATAAAGCAGAAAAAAATGGATGGATGAACTGATTGATGGTTATCTTTCCTCGCTTCATTCTTGTAGTCAGGCCTTTATTGTGCAACACATTTTATTATGAGATTTCTCATCTTGTCTGACAAAATAATGTTTCTGCTAAACATAATTTTGCCTGACAAAATAAAGTTTCTGCTAAACATACTTGCTTGTTCGATCAACAAACAAACATACACTTAAATCAAGCAACATGTTCTCATAATAAAGTATTGTTTTGCAAAGAATGTTTCAAAGAAGTAAAATAATCACTGTTTTTATAACTTGCTCATTTTAACCTCAGACATTGCAACAATCGAGCTGCACTAGTGTGTGGGATACCATTTTAAAGTTTTTGTCACACACAATATCAAGTGTTTAGCTGTTATAATCTTTGGAACAAGGATGAAAAACACAGGAGTAATATGATGTTGCCAGTAATATAGACCGCAGTGAATCCATTAGACAGCATTGGTACTAATTGTCTGACAGAGGGCAGTGACCAGGGGGAGTACAGGACTAATTGGATTGGCTGAGCCGTAGCCTCGTGGACATAGACCCAAAAAGAACAGAGAGAAAGCATACATAATGCCTTGCTCTTTTAATGGCTACACAGCAGGGATCAAACTAATAACTCCCAATTACATGTAAGTACAATGCTACTTTAGGGTTTAACAGGCTATTCCAGACATTTTATATTTTATATCTCCTAAAATGGTAGCATGAGAGGGAGAAGTCACTGTGAAGAACATGCCAGAAAATGTGATGACTTTGCCAAGAGTGAAGTCAGTTGATCGCTCCATGCCAAGGCTGGGGAATGAAACGCCAACAGAGCGAAGTATCCTATATGGGAAAAACGCAAAGTTTGAATTTAATTCAGAAAAGAATGGGTCTCAGTTCCAGTTCAGTTGAACCGAGGCAGTTTGGCAGGTATTTGGAGACACACCAGGACTGGCTCCACAGCAGTTAAAGATTTGTATGTGAATTTCAGGCTAATGTTTGCACTCATATGCTCATAATGACACAAAAAAATGTATTTTGTTCACACAGCAGAACATTTAACATGTGGCTTTTTCCTAACACAGAAACACGCAAGGAACAATTTTATGAAATCAGTTTAAAATGTTAAAATATACAATATACATATCTTTATTTAGTCACTGTTTGATTAATGTGTGGATGTATGTGTTCCTTTTATGTGTTCCAAAATATATAGCCTTTAACGTGCATTATGTAACTTT
Source organism: Knipowitschia caucasica (assembly GCA_964034765.1). Lineage (NCBI taxonomy): Eukaryota > Metazoa > Chordata > Actinopteri > Gobiiformes > Gobiidae > Knipowitschia > Knipowitschia caucasica. The sequence goes on from OZ035836.1 coordinate 10,921,747, forward strand.
ATTCGAGTCACTTGCTAATCTCATGTGGATTTGTGAATAATTGCCATAAATGCCATGTAACTCAACCCCTTTTATAAAAAATAAAAAAACGTCTCAAAGTACTGCCCATAATTAAGTTATTTTCCCAGGGGAAATCATGTTCTTCATAATCTCATGGCTGTGTTTGCACTCGGTAATTTTCAAATTTGAAAAAGAAATCTATCCTTCTGTTGGTAGCATGGTAGAGTTTTGTTTTCACATTCAAAAACATGACATGCCAAAGTAAATTCTATCATTATAATGTAAAAATTTTGCACAAATGTTGTGTCAATAATCAAGATTATTATTTACATGCTACCACTTGGCCAGTTAATTCACAATGAAAATGTTTCCTACCACAATTATGTTGATGATACTCAGCTCTACGTCTCACTGACTTCAGGAGAATATGAACCATTGGATTCACTCTGCCATTGTATCCAACAAATTGGTGTGTAGATGCAAAGCAATTTTCTCCAACTTAATTCTGATAAAACAGAAACAATTGTCTGTGGACCACAGAAGCAAAGAGAAACTGTCACCAGTTACCTGCAGTCTCTCTCTCTGACGCCTTGCAGGCTAGAAATCTTGGGGTAGTTCTGGACTCAGAGTTGAATTTTCAGCGGCACATAAATTCAATAACGTCAGTGGCTTTTTATCCTTTAAAAAACATTTCCAGAATCAAAGGTATTGTGTCTAAACCTGACTTAGAAAGACTTATCCATGCTTTTAGACTACTGTAATGGCCTTCTCACAGGTCTCTCTAAACAGGCTGTAAAACAGCTGCAGTACATTCAAAATGCAGCAGCTCGAGTCCTGACTAGAACCAGGAAGTACGACCACATTAGTCCAGTTCTCAGGTCTCTGCACTGGCTTCCTGTGGCTCAGAGAAATGACTTCAAAACAGCTCTGCTTGTGTACAAGTCTCTCCATAGCCTCGCACCATAGTATATCCGAGACATGTTAGTGCCATATGACCCGGCTCGGATGCTGAGGAGCGCAGGGACTGGCCTCCTGCTGGTGCCCAGAGTCAGAACTAAACATGGGGAGGCAGCGTTTCAAATGTATGAATCTTCCTGAGCTTGTGAGACATGCCTCGTCCCTGGCAATGTTTAAGTCCAGGCTGAAAACTGTCCTATTCAGGTATGCATATGACTAATCTGAAGATTTTTTGTTTTTAAAGGTTCGTAAATTGTTTCTTTTCAATACATTATGTTTTATATGTATACTGTTTTTATGGGGGATTTTTATTGTTTTTTTTTTTCTGTCTTTTAATTTCTTGTGAAGCACTTTGGGTTACACTGTATGAATTGCGCTTTATAAATAAATTTCATTGATTGATTGATTGAAGATTTGATTTGCCATTTGCAGTAAAACCACATTGGAAAAACTGTTCAAGACAACACCAGTGTGCACCAGACCATTTTCCCAATGCAATATGGCTAAACAAAATCACTCCCATGTCATGTCTTATTATAAAGATTTACAATACCTGTCTTACAATGGCAAACAAAGTCTATGTCAAATCCCCCTATAGCACTACATAAGTAAATATGACTTAGCTAATGTATACTGTATATACTGACATAACTCACCAATGTACATCTCCTTCTGCGCTTGTGGTCCTGCAGGTACTGTACATTAGCATTTCCATACATCTCCTGACAAATCCTGAGGGATGCAGACCATTAGGAACCCGGGCCAAAGGTACTGTACAAGAATGCTAAATGAGCTGTTAAATAAAACCACTCCACTCCTATCAGCGAGGACACACGGGCCGTTCACCAGCGCCGTGACGGATTACTGCAAATGGTGGGACACGTATGACTTATTTTTTCCTATGTCAAGACAAGCTCACATTACCGGCAAGAGGTAAGTCCCAACCTCGCAGTAATGTATAAGCTCAGGCCAATGCGATGCAACGTAGTGAGAAGAAAAATTAATAGTTACCTAATGTAACTTAAGTTCTACGAATAGGTGCGTAGTCCCTTAGGACTTCGCTAGTGGGATATCACGTGACCCCCAGGTCACAGACGCCAGAGAGATCAAAATAATTTGCTCCAATCACCAGCCACCTTCCTCTATAAATGCCCCTGCACAAGGCCGCACCCCCTCTTGAACTCTGCCAAGCCGGGCTGGCCTGATGGGCTCGTAGCTAAGGGACTACGCACCTATTCGTAGAACTTAAGTTACATTAGGTAACTATTATTTCTACGTCATGGTGCTACGTCCCTTAGGACTTCGCTAGTGGGACACAACGCGGAGGCCGTAGGAACATGTACTCCCAGCAGGCCAGCGAAGGGTGATTGGAGCTCCGCCCGAGCAAGACCCTCACACCGTGAGAGGACTCAGGGCAGAAGAACAAAGCGTGTTACCGGGCCACTCCTACCAAGGACGCCCCCACGTAACACCAATCGTAGGTCAACCGTAGTCACAGGACGCCTCTCCCAAGAGCTCCTGATGTAGACTACCAGACCGATCAAACACACATACATGTACCGCACCTGTAGGATGCCTCTCCCAAGAGCTCCTGCACCAGGGCGGAAAAATAGACCGAAGGCCCACTCCTCAGGGGAGGGACCCAACGGTCCAACTCAATCCGCTGCACTCAGCACGGAATGGGCCACCGACCGGTCCGACACATCCGAAAGATAAGACCGGACGAAAGAGGAGGACGACGCCCAAGAAGCCGCACGGCAAACGTCCTCGACCGACGCCCCCCTGAGAAGGGCCGTAGAGGCCGCCATCCCACGCGTGGAATGCGACCTGAAACCCACCGGGGGGCCAGGCCCTGCGCCTGATACGCCCGTCGCACCGCCGTGGCGACCCAATGCGCCAGCCGCTGAGCCGACAGCGGGGCGCCCCTGTTCTTGGGGCCCAGACACACAAACAGCTGATCACCCGACCTGAATGACGACGTCATGGCCAGGTAATGCCTCAGCATTCTGATAGGACACAGAAGGTGCTGCCGCTCCTCCTCGGGGGAGGCATGCGGCGGCGGGTGGAAAGCCCTAATCCTGATCACTCTCGACCTAAAGGCCGACGTGATGACCTTGGGGAGAAAAGCCGGATTGGGCCACAACTCCACCATGCCGTCGTCCTCTCCAAAGGACAGGCACGACGCATGGACTGAGAGCGCACACAAATCGCCCGCCCTTTTTGCAGACGCCAACGCCAGCAAGAGGGCCGTCTTAAAAGCGATACAATCGGGACTCGCCTCCGCCGCCGGTTCAAAAGGCGAACCCGACAGCCCCCTAAGGACCACCCTGAGGTCCCAAACCGGAGGCGTTCTCTGGAGCGGGGGCCTCCTCCTGCGCGCCCCCCGCAGAAAACGTTTAATCAACGGGTGAGAGCGGGCTGTGAACCCCCCGAACCCGTCGTGACCTGAAGTAATGGCTGCCGCAAACACCGCCAAGGTAGCGACAGCCCTCCCCTTGTCGAAAAGCTCCTGTAGGAATCCCAGGACCCCCTCCAGCGGGCAAAACCTGGGATCCCAGGAACGGGAATCGCACCAGGCACTGAATAGCCTCCACCTCGTGGCGTAGGCCCTCACGGTGGACGGCGCCCTCGCTCCCTGAATTGTCTCCACCACCGCAGGGGGAAGACCCAGATCTACGAGGCTCCGCCTCTCAACCTCCAAACCCAGAGCCTGCGGCCGATTATCGGACGTGAAAACAGGGCTCCTGCCCCCTGGACTAGAGCCCCCGGCTCGTCCGGGAGGGCCCAGGGCTCCATCACCGCCATGCCCCTCAGGAAGGGGAACCACCGGGCATGCGGGCTGTCCGGAGCCACCAGAATCACCGACCTCCTCTCCTGTTCGATCCTCCGCAGTAGGACCGGCAGGAGACGCACCGGTGGAAAAGCGTACAACAGGCCGCCTGGCCATGGGTAATGAGCCAGAGCGTCCACGCCTAAAGGCGGCTCGTCCGCGGCCCTTAAGGCGAACCAGGACGGGCACTGTGCGTTCTCTGCACTGGCGAAAAGGTCGACTACTGGACGACCGAACCTCCGCCAGATCTCCGCGGCTACCCGTGGGGCCAGGCCCCACTCGTCCTGGAGTGGGCCCCCCCTGGACATCCTGTCGGCTCCCACGTTCCGGACCCCCGGGACGTGGCGCGCCCTGAGAGACAGGAGGTGAAGCGCCGCCCACAGCAGCGTCACCGTCGCCATGCGATGGAGAGCGGGGGACCTGGTGCCCCCCTGCCTGTTCAGATAGGAGACCACTGTGGTGTTGTCTGAGCGCACCATCACGTGTCTCCCCTGCAGCTGAGGGGCAAAGTGCAGCAGTACTCTGTGCACTGCCTCCATCTCCAGCAGGTTGATGTGACGGGCTGAGTCCGACCAGCAGCCTCCTACAGAGCTCTGGCCGAGGACCCCGCCCCATCCTTCGAGCGACGCGTCCGTGAACACCTCGGCGTGAGACACAGCGCAGGCCAGAGTCACTCCGTCCCGCAGTAGACCCGGAGTGAGCCAGAACCTGATGTCCGATGCTGCCCCTTGGGGAACCCAGATCAGCCTCCCCCCGTCCCGGGAGGGGTGAAGCCTGAGGCGCGAGAACCACCTCTGAAAATTTCTCATGTGGAGCAGGCCTAGCCGCACCACAGCATGAGCCGCTGCCATCATCCCCAGCAGGGACCTGAGGCGCCGAGCGGGAACTCTGGGGCCCGCCAGGACCTCCCGGGCCAGACGGGTAATATTCGTCCGTCTGTCCACGGACAATGCAGCACGGAATATCACAGAGTCTAGCTGCAGACCGAGGTAAATCATGCGTTGGGCTGGCTGCAGCTTGCTCTTCTCCCTGTTCACCACAAAGCCCAGACGCTGTATGTGGGACAAGACCCATTGCGTGTGGCTCACGGCCACTTCCCTGGATGGGGCCAGTATTAACCAATCGTCTATATAGGTCAATATTCTTACCCCGGCACGTCTGATCGGCTCCAGAGCCGCTTCCACACATTTGGAAAAAGTGCGAGGCGCGAGAGCGTACCCGAAAGGGAGACGGCAGTACTCGTAATTCCTCTCTCCCACTGCGAAGCGCAGAAATCTCCTGTGTTCTGGCACTATGGGTACGTGGAAGTATGCGTCTGTCAGGTCTATGGATGTCATCCAGTCTCCTTCCCTGACACACTCGAGGAGCTGCCTTGTGGACAGCATCCGAAACTGCCGTTTGGAAATGCACTCGTTTAACACGCGCAGATCCAGAATGGGACGCACCCCGCCTGATTTCTTTGGCACCAGAAAGTAAGGGGAGTACAGCCCCCTGGTGGCGTCCTGCGGGTCTACCTCCACTGCTGCGCCTCGACTCAGCAGGGAGGAGACCTCTGCTTCCAGTGCCTCTGTCGATCCCCGTACCTGAGAGCGTACTGCCCGTACGCCTCGGAATGGTGGTGGCTTTCGGAAAAATTGCAGAGCGTAACCTCTGCGCAGAGTTTTCTCCAGCCAAACATCTGACAGTAAGCCCTGCTCCTTCCAGATGTCGTAGAAATCTGTGAGGGGCGGAACGGGAGCTGGAACACGAGACGTCATGGCCCCGCCCCCTCCTGGTGTTCCTAGCAGGGAGGGGGGGTGGCTGAAAGGGCCGGGGGGGCCCCTGCGTCACACCGTGAGCGCCGAGGGCGGTCACGTGTTCTGCAGGTCCGACGTCATAAGTACGGGACTGCTCACCACACGTGACCCGGCTGCTGCTGCGCCCCCCCCTGGCTCTTGCCTCATGGAGGGGGGGGCGAGCCCCTGCATCGGGAAAACCCGTGTTAGCATTGTAGCTCTGCTCATCACGCGTGACACGGCTGCTGCGCCCCCCCTTGGCTCTTGCCTCATGGAGGGGGGGAAGAGCCCCTGGATTAGGAAACCCCGTGTTAGCAATGTAGCTCTGCTCATCACGCGTGACACGGCTGCTGCGCCCCCCCTTGGCTCTTGCCTCATGGAGGGGGGGGAGAGCCCCTGGATTGGGAAACCCCGTGTTAGCCTTGTAGCTCAGAGATGCTAACACGCTAGCGCCCGGAGCACACACATTAGCACTTATCAGATCCCTCCGCCTGCCCTCTCTCCGGGAGGGCAAAACATGAACCCGTGAATCGGAGCTCGTGGTCTGCACAGCGCGCTGCACGCCCTTCTCTGGGGGCTGCAGGCCTGGCGGAGCCACGTTATATGCTCGAGAAGTAACACAAACAGAATTCAAATCATTTGACATGTTACATACCCCCAATGAGACTCAGACAGCGAGTACTGGTGAAATGCCGGACGGCCTTTATTGAAAGAGTTTTTACCACCCCGACCTCCTCTACCGTAGGGAGGCCGTCGATGGGTGTGTTGGTCCCGCGAACCTCCCGTGTGCCTGTCTGGGCCCGGGGGTCTCGCCGCTGGGGAACGATGGACCACGGAGCGTGGATATGGTCCGGGGCGCTTGCCAGGCGAGCGCTCCCTGCCTCTGTCTCGGCTCCGCGCTGGTGGGCGGGCCTCGCGTCTCGTAGCTAGGTGCTTTGCTAGGCTAGCCGAGTCCTTAGCCGCGCTGTCCAGCCTCGTCATCAGCGTCTGCATCTCCGGACCGAAGAGCGACGTCTGGGAGATGGGCAGGTCCAGCAGCTGCCTCTTCTCCGCCTCTCTGAGGTTCACCGCCCCCAGCCAGAGGTGTCTGGCCCCGACCTGGGCTGCTGCCATAGAGCGGCCGCCATCGACAGCTAGCGCTTGGCACATGCGCAAGATCGCTGCTGAAGTGGTCCTCGCCTGGGCTAAGGTGTCTCCACTGAGTGCCTGGTCAGAGGAGAGAGACCTATCCAGGGCCCCGGTGATGAAAGCCATGTTGTTCGCCACCGCGACGACCTGAGCCGCATTGGCGTAACATCTGTCATGCATAGCCAGAGACATCCTATCCCGCTCGGAGGGAAGGAGAGGTCTGGTGCTGGGCCACACGGATGAGGAGGGGTGCAGGGCCGCCCGAACCGAGTCCTCGATGTCCGGGACCCCGCCTGTCCAGGACCAGTCCTGCACGTTGCAGTACATGCCATACCCCAAAGCGGGCCTCTTGGCCGCTAGGGGTTTTGGCCACTCACGTGTCGCGTAATGGACGATCGGGTCCATACGCGGGCACAACGTGGGCTGGGCTCTCCTCCTCCCTCGAGGGGCTGCGTACCCAGAGGTGAAGTCCTCCACCCTCTGGTTCGGTTGCGGTGGCAGGGGGGCATCCATGATGGCCGCCGCCGTGGCGTAGAGCCCAGGCATGTGGTCCAGCGGGAAGCGGTCCGGCTCCGGGTTGGACACCACCTCGTCCAGCGTGAGGAGAGAGCCGACCTCCGACACCTCTCCGTCCTCGCAGTCACCCCACTCCGCGGGCACAGGTGGAATGTCGAGGGGGGCCCAGTCAATCTCAGACTCCTCGTCCTTAGAGGAGTCCGGACGGGGCGCTGTAGCGGCGAAGAACGCGCGCCTGCGTTCACTCTCCTCCCTGGGGAGAGCGACACACGAGGCGCAGGTGGCGCTCAACGCCGCATGGCCCGCACCCAGGCACATGAAGCAGCTGGAGTGCTGGTCCTTGCGTTGGAGCTTGCCCCGACAGGTCGAGCAACGACGACGTCCGACGCCGGATGGCGAAGGGGAACTCGGACGTGCATCAGAAGACATCTTTCTTTCTCAGGTAACGAATGTAGATCTCAAACGGCGCCAGAGTGAAAGAGGGGGTGCGGCCTTGTGCAGGGGCATTTATAGAGGAAGGTGGCTGGTGATTGGAGCAAATTATTTTGATCTCTCTGGCGTCTGTGACCTGGGGGTCACGTGATATCCCACTAGCGAAGTCCTAAGGGACGTAGCACCATGACGTAGAATGGTACTGGTGAAATGTGTTTAGATGTATGCTGTATGGTTATCAGCATATCAACAACGTTACAGTTAGACACAAATTATACTAAGTGACTAATGAAGCTGGCGCCTTTGGTTTAGAATCACTAAGCTAGCATACCGAGTTTGAGAATCCTGAGCCACTGCCATAAATATCTTGAATGAGGTTTGAGAAATTCTGAAATGTTAAGCAAAAGGAAATATGAAAAACATGTTAATGAAAAATAAATTTGAAAAACACGCTTTTCAAATTAAGAAAAATACACACCAGCCCTGAATGAATAAAAGTTTGCATTAAAGCTGAGATAGCTAACTCTTTGTCACAGAAAGAAAACAGAGGCCAAATATACAAGCAATTAAGTATGTGAAAAACTGCTTTGGGAGAGAGAATGGATTTGTGGATTTTGTGTTAACTTCACGATATTTACGACAGCCCTGCTTTACATTTATTAAATTAGAGCTTTGATAGATTTGAGGGATTGCATTGTCAATTCTCCAAAAAAAGAATAATCCTGTTTGTTGTTGGTGGGTTTCATGATACTCTGTTTCCGGAGCACCAACTTTATGGAGGTTAAGACAAAAGGCTTCTGATTGTGCTCATCAGTTCAGTTTCACTTTCAGTTTATACATTCCTTATTTTGGCAGAAGTAAAGAGCTTGTGTGCCCACACGATTTTTGCACATGTCAAAGCTACACAAACAGCTTTTATTGTGGGTTACTGTGGTATTTTCCACAACAGGATTATAACAAAGTTGAAATTGAATACTGAAAATGAATAATACAATATGACATTTGCAAATATCATTGAAAGAGCGAGCAACACATAGGATTGTATTTATCTACTGTTTCTTTTGTGTGATATGAGATCAGGTAATTATCTGGAGATGGAAACGCTTAAGGAAAGTATAAATGCCAGCGTTTACACAGAGTGGAACTTCTATGCTAAACACTTTAATAAAGCCCTCAATCTCACTCACTTCAAGCATCTGATCAGTAAAGAAACATCTAAAATGACTTTAATCCATTGATTTCTCCACTTTTGACTAATGAGATGAACTCTCCGCCAACGCCTCAATTACATCAATCTGAAGAAAGAATCATTTCTCTTTGAAGAAGTGAACCCACTCTTTTTATGGACTTGATAAATGCTCAATCAGCCTCTTTTTTATTCTGACTTTTGGACAGCGCTGTTTTATGCTTTTTTTTAGTCTCTTAACTTTGTTTAAATCGGCTTTCACACTTTCACACCAAGAAAAAGACACCAGTGCATACCTTCAACAGGGTTGACATGAAAAAATGCTTACATTATCCTAAAAAAACAGTATATTATTTTTACATATTAATGTTAGGTTGTTATACTGTAAAACCTCAGTCAGACAAAATAACTATGCAAATATCTTCGTAATGTGCAAATTAATATGTCAAGAACTTTTGCAAGGTTCAAGTATTTTATTAAAATGTAGACAAATCACTTTGTACAGTACTAAAAATGAACAATGTCATGTCTCTGAAAATATCTCAATAGACGTGTTTTGTTTATTTCACAATTTTGTTTATTTCTATAATGCAATCATATTTGTTTATTTCACAATAATAACAGCTTTCATGAGTGAGATCAATAAAGTCTATCTTATATTATCTTTCAATAAAATTAAAATTAGGATGTTTAAGATTTAATGATCACAAATTTAAAAAATCACAAATTATTACTGGGGCAACAGTAGCTCAGTTGGTAGACACCTTCTCCACTGACTCCCACTGATGTCTACTGTTGTTGTGTCCTTGGGCAAGACACTTAACCCCACTTTGCCCGAAGCCCCCGCTGAAAGATCTCAGCTCCTGTGGACTCACCACCTGCAGGAGGATCAGTGAGGGGCTGGTGCTCTGTGTACTGGGTGCAGCTCTGACTGCCACCCCCCCGACCCAGAAATGGATTAAGGGGAAGAAAATGGATGGATGGATCACAAATATGTTTACCATTATTTTAAGGTCTAAACTTTTATTGCCATTACTGGTTCGATTTTCAACATCTTGAATTTTATGAACGTTTTTATTGTCCTGGTGGGGAAATCTAACCCACCAGGACAATATATACCCACTTCCACTTCGGTACGGAGCAATATATGATCAGATTGACTGTGGTTTGTATAGTTTCAAACATTGCTTTGTCTGTTGCTCTGAAGACCCTCCATAAATATTTTTCCATGCTATATAGCAATTGCACTATATGTTGCACTAATTGGCAGAGATAATTTATTTTACAAAAGATATAATTCCTAAGAAAGGACTTAGGACTTTATTATTGCTATGTTTCTGTGTGTAATCATTATGAAAGACAGTCTGTATTTCATACCGGTGCTGATGCAGATGGATTGGACCTTTTGATTATCGTAAACGGTGATATTAAACCAAATCATCACAGTTTTCACTTGTACTCATGCAAATCTGTCTTGCAGATACTTGGAACATGTCTAAGTTCGGCCCCTTTCCCTGGTAACATTTTGAATCTGACATTTAATCTGTTACCCACGGATACAAGTGGCCACTATGCTATTACTATGGAGACAATGAGATAATTAGCAAATAGTGCATTTAAATGTTGACCATTATCTGAACCAACTGAGCGACCACAAAGCTCATTCATCTTTAATGTACACATTGCAATCCTCCTAGCACAAAACTAGCCGCGTATTTAAGTCCTCTCTGGAGATATTGCATTCAGCTAATTCAATTTGATTTATTTTATGCATTCAAACCACTGAAATGTACTTCTACAATAGAGTTATGCTGAAGAGCTGTGTCCTTGCACCCAGGAGATAAACTACTAATAAATAAATGAACTAAAATGTATGGAGGACATAACAATCCTCTGCAGTTTTGATTTTCACTAAACAAAAGACGAATACATGAGTTGATGACAAATGTCTGTATTTTTAGACTGCTGAAGTAGCCCAGATTTGTACCTAAATTCTTGACAACAGCTTTGGCGGCTAAAAAGGCCCCTGGGAGAGGTTATTTATAGTGATACAAAAGGTATGCGTTTTCTCCAGGGGTTTTGTCAGGAAGAAAACAGATGAAGCACGAACACTTCAGACTCACCAGTCACCGAGGAAAGCTTCTATATGCATCTTAGTATGTACATGGACCTCCAACAAGGAAACTTTGACAACAATTTTTAACAACGTTTAACCCTTATTTGTTTATTTATACCTCAAACTATTCACTTAGAAAGAGACAAATACAAGTCTGTTAAAGGGACAGTGTGTAAGACTGTTATCTGAATTATCATATCCATCTTTCATCTGTGTCCCAGGTCAACCAGTCTTATCAATTATTTACTCCTCATCAAATGTTAATGCAGATTTATTCATACTTTTAATAACTATATGAATGATTCCCTATGTTTGAGACCAGACAGCAGATTGAGTCTCATTTTGGTTGCCAGTATGTGGAGCGTCTGTATTCTTAAAGCTGGAATACCTAACTTTGAAAATACAACTTTGAAAATGGCGGCACGGTGGCTGAGTGGATAGCACTCTCGCCTCTCAGCAAGAAGGTCCTGGGTTCAAATCCCGGTCGGACCAGGGCCTTTCTGAGTGGAGTTTGCATGTTCTCCCCGTGTCTGCGTAGGTTTCCTCCGGGTACTCCGGTTTCCCCTACCACTAAAAATATGTCCTATAGTTCTAGCATGTGCCTCCTGTACTGGCGACCCCGCTCCCATCTCTGTGTGGAGTGAGAGATAAATGCCCAAAATTAACAATTGTAAACCGCTTTGAGACTCAGATCTGCAGTGAAAAGGCGGTATAATAAAAGATTACTTACTTACTTACTTACAACAGATGAACTATATCATAGAAATCCAGGTAAAACTAAGAAAGAGCTCTCAGATTGTCTAGTTTAAAATTTACCAGCCCTCTTTCAGCCAATCAGCTCTCAGATAAGAAGTTTTACAAGATTCTCTTCAATTCAATGTATTTTGTGAAGCCCTAAATCACAACAGCATCGTCTCGGAGGACTTTACAAACTTGTCGATTCGCAACAAACACATAGGAGCCATTGGTCCATAGGGGGCGGGATGACCAATGACCCATTCATAAATGTTAACAAATGTCCATAAATGTCCTAGATCGTCACTGGCAATGAAGGACTCAAAAAACCCAGTGCGAAAAAAAATGTGAGAAACCGTACTTTTAGGCCCATGTTGAGAGCGGAATTTGCTCTTACGGACGCTTGGGCTATAGATCCAGGACAGGTTGTAGGATGAGGACGGAGGTTGTACTTAAGAGATTCCCAGTCTGGATCAGGGACAACCAGTTCACAGTTACAGGTTAAAAAGGCTGAGTTCATGGTGAATAGCAATGAACAGACTACAGCTGAAGCCATAATGATAACAGATAAAGTAGGAAGAGTAGAGTAATTCTGAAGTTTCCATACCTCTCCCAACAAAGCATCTCTCTCCATATGCAGCTTGACTGATAATCTGTGTTTTTCGACTTAAAGTTTTTTTTTCTAAATCTTACCTGCGCTGGCCAAATACGCTGAATTAAAGAGGGATGTTTTAAGCCTGGCCTTGAATGTCGAGATTGTGTCTGCTTCTTAGACGTGGATGGGAAACTGATTCCATGGTATAGGAGCTTGGTATCTAAACGCTCTGCCTACTCTGCTTTTGGGACACTCAAGGTTTTACAGTAAGGCGTGGCCAGAGATGGGTGTGCACCTAGTACTACCACATGTTACGGTACTTCATTTTTGCTTCTTACAGATTATAGACTGCTCCTTTTTATGCTAATGGTAGAGATTTTATTTAGAAGAGAGTTTATTATAGAGGTATTTAGTATAAAGTTTAGTATAGCACTGTATTCATTTGTTATTATATGACTTGGATCGTACGCGCGCTCTGATTGGCTGATTTGCGGTCTAATATTTTCCCATCTCGGACCGTTACCATGACAATTGGTCCGCAGTGCGTATCAAATTTGATATCTTTCCTCGGCAAAAAAACAAATAATGAGAGACGACTGGGAGCATTCTCCAGTGAATTCTATTATCCGGACGAGTTCAAGGAGCCAGAGGAAGTAATAACAGCAAATGACGACAAAAACACAACTCCTAACAGTCAAGAAGAGATTGACAACTTCGTTACAGACCAGAAAGGTAAAAACACGATTAGGAAAACCAAGTCGGACATTAACATGCTTCACAAATATCTAAAAAGCATTGGTAAAGACACAGAAGAGATATTGAGAACTTACTAGCAGGCGACCTCAATCATCTGATAAGTTCTCCATGTGGCGATTGGACAGTTTGGTTGCATGTGTTGAAACCGATCGATATTTGCACAAATTAAAAATAGTCATATAATAAAACATTTATTAACCTTGCGCTCGTTTAATAAGCCGTTAGTATTCAACTGGTGATGCAACACTGAAATATCCCCACTGCAGGACAAAGAAAAGATCTTATTCATTACTCAGTCCTTGACATTAAGACCCTTTGCCAAAACTACACTCCCAGGTTTCCATCCCAGAATCCCTGAGATAATTACATTGAAAATAAGAAGTAGATAAACAACATGAATAAATAATACTGTCATGGTGTGGACTTTTTGGATTATTTTAACCTGGTTTTATTTACTTTTAGTTCTCTTGTATTTTGAGTTTTCCTGATTCCAGTGTGTCCTGTTGATTGTTAGCCCCGCCCTAATGTGATCCACCTGTGTCTCCTGTGTGTGTATATATACCCTGTGCTTTTCCCCACTTGTTGTCCGTCCATTGTCTCTACCAAGTTTGTCTTGTCTAGTTTTTCAGTTCTGGATTTTTGTGCCTTTGTCTCTCTGGATTTCGATTTTTATTAAATTACATTTGATTTTCAGTCCTGCATTTTGGGTTCCCTTTTTCTTCATGCAACCACGTGACAAATACATTTATCCGAGACAATTCAAATGTGCAATGATACTTAATTGTGGTGCGACTGGAAATGACACCGTCTTAGCTTCAGCCCGCACACGCTTTGACCACATTTCACATCAAATTAAAACTGCTATTGTTGGAGGAAAATGAAGAGCGCGGCTTTGAGAACGATTTTCCCCCCATTTGTGGTATCCTGCAGAGTGTGACGGTCACAGGATCAGAAATACACTCGTTATCGTTTTCTGAGCAACTAGAGTAAATGTAAGGTGCTGTGCGTGTTGGGAATAAAAACAGAAAGTTGTGAGCGCTGTGATTGGACCATTTCATGTTCTGCCTTCTATAACATACCATTTCTTACAAGCAGACATTTTTGAACAAAACGGTTTGTCTCTTATTTAATAATGTTTTGAATATTTTGTGTATTTGCTTTCTGGTTTACATTCTAATCAGTCAGCAACCTCTTTGAAATGTGTCTTTTGCATGATGCAGTCGTTTTTAGTCATTATTCTATACCTATATTGCCCACTATACCTGTCAAGGGTTTTCATAACTGTTTTCTTATAGTACTGTAGACCCATAATTGCAAAAAAATTAAAACATAAGGTACAGTGCCTTGCGAAGGTATTCGGCCCCCTTGAACCTTTCAACATTTCGCAACATAAAGATATAACATTTTAATTTTTTGTCATGAATCAACAACAAGTGGGACACAATCGTGAAGTGGAATGAAATTTATTGGATAATTTAAACTTTTTTAACAAATAAAAAACTGAAAAGTGGGGCGTGCAATATTATTCGGCCCCCTTGCGCTAATACTTTGTAGCGCCACCTTTTGCTGCAATTACAGCTGCAAGTCGCTTGGGGTATGTCTCTATCAGTTTTGCACATCGAGAGACTGGAATTCTTGCCCATTCTTCCTTGCAAAACCGCTCGAGCTCAGTGAGGTTGGATGGAGAGCGTTTGTGAACAGCAGTCTTCAGCTCTTTCCACAGATTCTCGATTGGATTCAGGTCTGGACTTTGACTTGGCCATTCTAACACCTGGATACGTCTATTTGTGAACCATTCCATTGTAGATTTGGCTTCATGTTTTGGATCATTGTCCTGTTGGAAGATAAATCTCCGTCCCAGTCTCGGGTCTTTTGCAGACTCCAACAGGTTTTCTTCCAGAATGGTCCTGTATTTGGCTCCATCCATCTTCCCATCAATTTTAGCCATCTTCCCTGTCCCTGCTGAAGAAAAGCAGGCAGATATAAAAATGTAATTTTTATATCTTTATGTTTGAAGCCCGAAATGTGGCAAAATGTTGAAAGGTTCAAGGGGGCTGAATACTTTCGCAAGGCACTGTATTTAATGGTTGAGTGTGTTTTTATCTTAATTTGTACACATTTTGATTGCCCAAAAAACAATATTTTCCAATGGACAAGCATAAATGTCACTTCCTTTGAATGAGAAATAAAATTGCAACAGCACTTGAAATAAAACTAAATGGCTTGTTCCATTGGCAAGTCAGAATATACTCAAATTAAGATAAAAACCCTTGATTAAAGAATTGATGTCATTTTTATTGCAGTGATATTTATAAAGCCATGTTGAATTACCATGACATGATCGGTCGTTTTGTCAGCAACGTGTCAAAACCAGCATCCAACTATCAAAACTCGCACCCAAGACGCCAATTAATCACAAACCACAAATACTAAGCAGGGCAGGGCCTGGTTTGTACTGTTATGGGAGACCTCTGGCAACACCAGGTGCCACAGCAGGACAACAACTGTAATGTCCTAATATGTGTGACCGGAGCAGAGAAAATGGTCCGAACCAAGCATTTTCATACTACTCTTATTATTAGCTACTTTTAGAATGATCTATTTATGTGTTTTGTTTGTATGGATGGAAATGTGTCTGCTGCTACTGGACACCTGAATTTCTCTAACGAGGGATCAATAAAGTATCTATCTATATTTTGTTATTTCCATGTTATCTGTTTCACTGCTTTGAAAAATTGAAATAACTCTTAGCTGTGCGGTGTGAACAGTGAGGAGAAAATTCTAATTCACCACACGACCGTGATTCACGCATAACTGCTCTATAGAATGATTTGCGACCGTTGGTTACCACTGGTTTAATCTCCCATCAATCTGGAAGACAGATGGACCCTGTCCGCTATGGTACGCATACACTTTTGACCATTACATTTTTAATTAACCCCTTGCACCCCTATTGGATAACTGTCCCAGAAGTCCCCCATGTTTTAACTGTTTGGTAATGTAACTAAAATATCTGCGCACTTTTTGGAAAACCCATTGAACAAAATTTGAAATTTTTTTTGGCCCAGACAGGAGAAGAGTTTGTACCACTTATCGAGCGATTAAGGCAATCTCTTTGTTCCACTCCTGTTTCCATGGCAATAGGACTTGATTTGAGGGCCGTGCACGAGTTGCGGAGACGTGTGTGTGTGAGTTTGACGGCACACGCTTCAGTTTGCCGTAAAAATTAAAAAGATAGTGCTAAATAGAAAAGCTCCAAGTAAGCCTTTTTTTCCAGTGCGAAATGAGTGGGGACAAATATCTACGCCAGTTGCCTAGGTGACGGATGAAAGTCTGAACAGTTCGATATGCAATCACAGATGAGAACAGAATTAAGAAAGAAAGAACTGTTTTATTGCAAAGAGCTTTAAACTACAAACACAACAGTGAATCTATACCATGGCCTTTGCTTGTCATTGCCCTTTTTATACTCATAAAATTTGGATCTTATCTGGCTTTAAAAAGAGTATTTTCTGAGTAACTTCACAGTGTTTTGATAGTTCCAGCTTTCAGCATTTTCGTTGTGTCGTGGTGCGGAGTACACTGTGACCCTGTTTTGTAAAGCCGTTTGAATGTTCTTATTGAAGACTGGTTTGAAGATCGATGTGTCTGTGACTGTTGACTTGTAATAGAACAAAATGTAACAATAAAATGTTTAATTTATATGCATGATTGGACAAGGTTTTTGACTTTGGACTATGGATTTATGTATCTTTGGATCAATTAATTCTCACTTATTGCCCAAAAGATTCATACAAAAACAGAAATATACAGCATTACAGGTGAAACTCAGATAATTAGGATATGTTTTTAATAATTTCACTTGTGGACATGACAATACATCACATTTTACAACTACATTTCAAATAACTATAGCAGAAAGAAGAAAATAATATGTTAAATGTAAAGGTGCACTTTATTTGTCCTCTGTATTTGACCCATACTGATGCCATTAAGGCTGAGGTCAGGCTTGGACTACCAGAGCTGGAAGATTTTACCTAGTGTGCATGTTTTCAGTGGTAGTGGAAACCGGAGCACCTGGAGGAAACTCAGAAAGACCCTGTTCCGCCCGGGATTTGAACCCAGGACCATCTTGCTGAGAAGCGGGAGTGCTACCCACTCAGCTGTGTTGCCTGCCCCTTTCTCAAACATGTACAAATGAAATGAAAAATGAAACATGTACAAATGAAATTAATATTATGTTTAATTTTTTTCTAAATTCTGATTAATTTTGTATTAATACATTTTTCTATCATTGACTGAATCTGATTACGCTGTTGCTGCTTTGATTTTGTTCTACCTTTCAGAAGGTGATTTTACTTCAATTGTGAAACTATTATGATTTTGGCCTCTCCAAGGTTTCTCATGTTTTTTTCTTTTTCTCTACTTTATTCATTCCTTGCCAATGCAGGAGGGTCCCAGACAGTTCAGCGATGGCTCGGGACATTTTATTTTTTTCATAAATGTTGTATACCTTCATCAAAAGCATATCTCTGCATTGCGTTTTTAAAACCTACCCAACAGGCTGAGCTGTAAATGCTTGCTGCAGCATATGTGGATGTGAGATTGGGGACCGACTGCCTGAGGAGACACTGAATAGGCCTGATCCTAATTGAACTGTCCTGCTGTGGAGAAAATGCACATCATTATGGCCATTAGTAATAATCACCCCCGATTAGGGCCGGAGCACATGCACATGGACTATATAAGTTTTATTTTACGCCTCGTGGCATTGTAAGGGCACGGAGGAGTTTGAATGGACTTGATTGACGATGTGCTGTGACTGGTGGCTGCTCAGGGCTGGCTAATGAGCAGATATGATGGATTGGGACAAAAGCTGGGGTTTCAGTCTTCCTCGCATGCCTTCAAAGATTTACAGGGCTTTATAGAGTTTTCCAAGGTCCCAATTAGGCATGCAATCTTGAAAAGAATTCTCCACACAAATACCGAATCACAAAGATGGACATGTTTGAAAGAGCTTTTGAACAGTGACGTACGTTGTTGTTTTGAGTCCTACTAACACTACATCACGTGTTATTCTGTTGTTAACATCTGTATGATGTTCATGCATCATATGGGGAAAATGGAGACCTTGAATTGAGACAAATAGCGATAATGGTGTTACAAGCAAGACAATACAAGACTCAATAATACAGTACTTGACATTTTCTGCGTGGGTTGTATTCATTTACATTTTAAAAGTTTCATTCTTCCAGACTGTATTCATATACTTGTATAATCTCTATTCTAGCGCTCTAAAACATAACAAACATGTTTAAATGTAATCAATTCTGACAGTTGCTGTACCTGTATGTGTACAACCAATCTTTTGATTAAAGCAACCAATTTTTAATGGTCATGGCCCCAACAGTTGCAAATTGTCAATCGAGTTGGTCAACCACCACCAATCATTCACCAGACTCATACTAGGCACAATTTACAGCCACAGCCGCCCCACTGCGAATCACGTCGTGTTCCCAAAGGTCTCCCATCACAACACCAACCAGGCTTTCTCCTGCTTAGCTTCTGAGGTGTAATAAGATGAGCCTTTTCACTTGCAGGTGGCTCTACAATAGAGATATATGTAACTTTGAGGTGAATTGCATGCAGACACTATAGTTGTGTTTTCATAGTTAAAATTGAATTAAAATGTTCATTCTTGATGGGAAATCCAACCAATCATGAGACAAAAGCAATTATGGTAAATCCTTGACAATTATATTTCTCTCCGACCAAAGTGATTTTGGGGCGTACAATTCTACAACTACTACTACAACAACTTAAATCGAGTTTTTAATTTTGCCCTGACATGACAAAGATTGTGTATATCTCTAATCCAATGAAGAGATCTGCTTTCCATTAGACTGCTACACAGGGTCAGGCGCAGTTCAGCGTCCAATTAACTCCGGCGAATTAATTGCAGACTCTAAAAACATCACGTCAACTGAAACATAAGCCACACAGGCAGAAATGTGCAAAGGATACGGTTTGATTAGCTTTCATGGTAGCTTAGGCTGAAATGGCTTAGGCTCAATAGTTAACACTGCACATTAGTATGCCATTAGGTCCTCTCTTTGCATAGGGGAAGCATTTGTAGGAATAACTAATCAAATAAGGCTGGTGCATTTAAATTACAGAGGTATTATATTTTCCGGACTACCCATTAGTTATCCTTGACTTTCATTCAAATTAATTTAGCCCTGTAGGATGGAAATGAACAAAGCTATTCCGAATGCATGGGAATGATTGTACAGTGTGTGTACCAGAGTGGATCAAAGGTTAAGGTCAGACGGCTCTCCAGCGGCTGAGAACCAGACGTGACCTGCTTTAAAAAAAGGATTTAATCTAAAGGGAAATAGGGGAAAGTTGAATGCAGCGATGCCCAGTGGAATGTTTTAACAATAGTACAATTAATTCTGACTTTTAAGTGGCACACAGTTAATTGTATTCAGTCCAATGCACAGTTGACCTGACTGTCTGACCTCCTACAAAGTCATTCTCAGAGTCTATGTACTGTACTTAAGAAAGAACATGAAAGTGTGTCCGAAATATTGTTGTGGCGGAGGCATAAGTCTGACTTCTTTGCACATTTTCATACTTATTGTTCTGTAATTCCTTATTTGTCAGCACATGTCAACTACAATGTAATTGATTTCTCATTAAGGTGCCTAGAAGTGGTGACAGTTCAACATAATATTTGTTTGATGTTTGCAAGGACTGTCAGACATAAGAATAATATATTGTTCTAGTGAAATTATAATCACTATCAAATATTGCTATTGTGTTTTATCTTTATATGTTTCGATTACCTGTTTTAAATTGTAATGTTTTAACTAATTATTTTTATATTGTAATGTTTGCAGTGTACTTTGATGGCATTTTACACCTTTCTTAGAAACTAGCTGTTAGCTAATACTGACACATTTACAGCAAAGTTGATTAATGTGTATCGTCCCTATTCAAATAAACTAATAAATAAAGTAATGATTTGAGAAAACATGTCAAAAAATGCATTAAAAAAAAAAACTTTCCCGGAGTTGTATTGGCACTTTCCTTCCACCTGAATGTCAACTTGCAGCGACTACAAGAGACAAGATGCATTCCAATATTTATGCTAACTTTATGTTATTTTATTTTATTTTAGTAAAGAGTTATTGCTCATTTGCTCTGTTTTCTCCTCATTCATACTAGTCTGTAACTGGTGATGCAACACTGAAAATTCCCGACAGTGGGACGAATAAAGGATCTCTCCATCTTTGTCAATCAACTTAAAACTGCACTAACTGACTTTGAGAAACGTTTGAATCAGAACGCTGAGCTCGCTCTCTCCGCTCGCCCTCCCCGCACAAAGCTTTTGCCCCCCACTTCCCTCCCCCCTTCAGCCTCTGCTCATGCTAACTGTATATGGAGCTCATGTCTCACAATATGGTCACATTTGCACGTGGATGGCGTGACCAAATGAATGATTGAACCGGGAAGCACGGAGGAACGAGACTTTCTTTTGGATGGCTGTCTCGCTGTGTAAGCAGTGACCGGTAACGAAGACACGGGAAGCTTCAGGTTAGCTCCGCCGCTTGTTTACCTCTGCTGTCTGTGCTAACAAGAGACCTGTGGCTTTTCTCAAGAAAGTGGGGGCCAGTGGTCCACTGTGATTGGTCACAATCGGGACCCAAAACAAATTATCTTTCGTGTTTCATCAAAACTACATCTAAAATTAAATGACACGCCAGCACAAATCTGCGCAACTTTTTCTTCAAAAGGACGTATATCCCAATGCACTGCATGGATATGGATTGAATTTTCGTAATGAATACAAAAATAAAGTCAGTTAGTGCAGCTTTAAGACCAATTTGTTTAGGCTGGGTTTCTGGCCTCACCAAACATAGACCTAACTGAAGTGTGTTTATGATTCTTCTGTATATTCATTTTTTGGAACTGACATGTGTACTTGACTGTATGTTTTGTGATCCTAGTCTGTGAAAGGTGCTATATACATAAACTTTAGTCACTTACTTATAACTGGGGCAGATTGAGTCCGGTGTTGAAAATTGACTCTCCCTAAGCGTGGAAACACAACTCACGTATGTACTCTTTAACAACCTAACACAGTTTGACAACAGCAGTAGTAGTAAGGCATTCAATTGTTCTCAGAAAGAAACAGGAAAATATGCTGTTCGGTTGTTTACTACGCTGGGTTTTCATCTAAAGAACAAAGAAAAAATAAAAAAACCCATTATAGTATTACTCAAGGCAGAATCTGGCAGAATTCAACCTTCACTGGTTCATGGCTGCTTCATCACCATCGTGTCCATGTGAGCGTTCTGTACATGTATGTTCCAACAGAAAGCTGAGGACGTGGTCTCATTTATGTGCACACAGACGACAGTGCGGACCCCCACTGTGAGGATTCTGAAAGCAAACTAAGAGCTGCTTGATGTCCCACGCGTTTAGGTGACAGTGCCATCCTTTCTGTAAAAATCCGATCAGAAGAAAGGACATTTTGTGTTAATCTAGGCGGAGAAAAAAAAGTGGCCAGCGCCTTTTGAATCATTGGAATTGACACGGAAGTAACTAATCGCCCAAAATCCGCCCGCCTCAAAGACAAGAGAGCAGGCATGACGGGATAATTAGTGAGGATCCACTTGGACTGTGGAACGCTCTGACGCTGAGCTCGAAACAGAAAATGATGAGCCACAGACAAGTTTTACCAGAGTGTGTGAAGGAGGGTAAGCAAAACCACAAACTGAATGCACTGCTGTTCTGGAGCTCAGCTGTCGGTTGTGGAATCTGTGTCTCTGTGATTAGCAGGGTTTTCACTGCAGGGAGGTCACTTTTGAAGGTGTGAGCGAGTCAGAGAACGTCAACAATCTAATAATTCCATACCAAATGCAAAATCTTAAAATGGCTTTATTAAAAGTTGCAAGAGAAATATCTACCAAAATATGTACATATATATTCATTATGGTAGTATGTATCTGTTGTAATTGACTTTTTAATGATTTTTTCTGTCTCTACGTGCAGTGTATTTCTATGTAATTTTTTTTTTTAAATGACCTTTTACTTTTGATACAGTATATTGATAGTTCTTATCAATGAAATTAAAATGTAGCAATTTTCGGTTGCTTTCGTTCTATGGCAGTAAAGAGGTGCTAGTTCTTGACTGGTTCTGGTTCACTTTGGTTTTCCAGCAGAGAAGAGCAACTGTTGGCTTCTATAGAAACACATGGTTTACTGTTAGCATTAGGTTTTTAACCCTTGTATTATGTTAAGGGTCAATTTGACCCATTTAAGTTTTTTTGTTGATCAAAGTACTGGTTATCCTTTCTTTTTCTTGCTGAAATTTGGTGACTTTTCCTTATCTAGGGTCATGAACTGGTGTCTAAAATCTTGACACTTTGATGTGTAGTGGAATGTCTGTGCAGAGTTTGTATACAAAGATGATGTTGCGGGTCATTTTGACCCAGACGCTTTAATGTGGGTAAATAGTTGTTCTGATCCAAAAAAACATGTCTCTTTGACATTGTATTTTGATTGCCTCTGAGACCCAGAGCCAGGTGTGTGAAGAGAGGGAACCTTCTCACACTTGTCCTTGTCACTGTTCTCATGTCATCTCTTTTGCCTAGCGTACATTGTACTGGCGACTGATTATATCCGTCGCCTATGAGTTGCTGCCCCGCACACATCGACAATCTGGCGAAAACGGGCAACTCCTATTAGCAGGCCAGTCTCGGGAATAACAGCGCGTACATCGACAGCAACTGGCCTCAACCACAGTGTGTTTTCTGACATAAACTGTAGAGGGCGCAATACACGCAATACACACATGTTGTTGGAGCGCGCTACGGAGCGCGCACATCGGGTGATATCTCTGGATCGGAGTACAACTAGTTGCCGAAAAGTAGAACACGGGCAACTGACTGAATCCGGAGATCGACGGTTTATCTCCAGTTGTAAGAGCGCTCACATCGACCGATTTCGGCAACTGATCATCTCCATCATCTACTCTCAGCTGCCAAAAGCCGCCTTGCAACTAGTTGTCTCCAGTTACTCTGTCGATGTGCGCTAGGCTTTAGACAAACTCACCAAAAATGAGCTCCAGAAGGATGACATCTGAGGAGGCTTAATCACAGATTTTTAACTGGGATAATGATGTAGGAAGAGATTTCAGAAACAGAGGATTTTTCAGAGAAAGAGGACAGTGTTCTTGCTGATCCAGATTGTCAATTTTCCTACAATAAGGAGGATTCAGAGGACGAATCTTTGGTCAAGGAAAGAGGAAGGAAGGAAGGAAGAGAAAAGAAGGGAATAGAGGAGGATGAACAGAGAGAAGGAAAACAGGATGAGAAAAAGGAAGGAGAAAGCATGGCAGGAGGAAAGAAGGAGGGAAGAATTGTCATTTTGACCCGAGAGGAGGACAAGAAGATTAGACAAAATATTTCTTAAATATAGCGTTGGAATGAAAAATGTATTGTATGTCACTTTTCTAAATATTTATATAACCTAAAATAAAGTTGTTATTGGTTTAACCTGTTTTTTTGACTGTTTTGAGTGCATTTACACAGTACGGGTCAAAATGACCCGCAACATAATCAATGTCATTTTTTTTCAACATAATACAAGGGTTAAGCATTAGAAATTCAACAAACTGTTTTGGCTATGTTTACCAGTTTGTATTCACCAGTTTTAGCACTTAAAAGTCAGTTCAAAGTGAGTAAAGGTAATATACTTATAAATTGCTTTCTTTTTCCTAAATCTAGAGACAAATTAAACATTTTGTGGCAGTCTCTCAGAATTCTATTGGTTTGAAGGGCAGCAGTCAAAATATCGGCTCTGGAAGCTCTAGTACTTTCATAATTGTGGGTGTCCTAGAGAAAGACACACTGGCGTTTTGACACGACTGAACATTTTTGGGAATTCATGGTTTTTAAAATACTACTTGACAGCAATATGAAAAGAAAATATCAAACAAAAGTTTTAAAAGTCAAAATTACAATTAACCTTTCATAATTTTCCCCCCATCAATTGAAAAAGCCAGTCTATATCCTTATAGATATGAGAAGAAATGTAGCTAGAAAGGTTAGTCCTAATTAAAAACATGTTCATTTTGGTGCTGGTTTCCCCTGCACCCGCCGCCTTTATCTTTTCCCTCTAATCACCCTTTTAGCGTTTGCTTTGGGCCTTGCGTTATTCAAAATGTCACAGTGTCACATATGTACACTGGCTAATGACCTGTGCTCTCTTTTTTACCCACAAAGCACCGCAGGCCAGATAATGATTTGCACTTGAGGCGCTGGGCTAAAGGGCTAACATCTCCGGCACCTCGTCTTTTAATAGCTCCTGTCTCGGCTGATTAGAAATGTTTAGATACGGTTTGAGTATAAGTACAGCTGTTACGATTACAGTTGATAGGTAGACTTTGGAAAAAAACTGTTATTGTTACTTCTGTAGGAAAAAATACATGACAGTAGCTCTGTTGGTAGAGCGTTGGCCTTTGAGCCTAAAGGTCGAGGGTTTGAGCCCACCATGAGACCTTCTTGGGCAAGACACGTAACCCCACTTTGCCTGAAGCCCCTGCTGAAATATCAAGGCTCCAGTGGACTCAGCACCTGCAGGAGGATCAGTGAGGGGCTGGTGCTATATGTGTATGGGTGCAGCTCTGACTGCCACCCACTGACCCAGAAATGGAATGAGGGGAAGAAAATGGATGGATCAAAATTGTACTATACATTGGTTAACTTTTTTAGATGACTTACAGAAATAAATACATGTTGAAAGATATTATAATGTTCAAAGTGTCACCTGTATTACCGTTATTATCCAAAAAAGTATATACATTTTCTGTTTTTTTTTTTTTTTTTTAAATAACCAAGACATTCTCTAGATATCCATCCATCCATTTTATCTTCTTTATCCGTTGCCGTGTCGCGGCTTCCTCCAGCTCATCAGGTAGGGGACATTCTCTAAATTTGATCCAGTTAAAAGACCTTTACTGTATTATTAGTACAATTGTCTATGTCGACCCATTCTAAGCTTTTCAGCAAAAGTGGGTAAAAATATGTATTCTTATTTATTATTAACTGGGCAATTTACCACCTTAAATTTATGAATTCACCTTCGCTATTGTTTCAAGACTTCAGCACTTTAACACGAAGAGGCACTTGGATCAGTATTTATGGAGATTATACCGTTTCCCAGCCGCTTTGGCCCATTTTCCTGATTAAAACTGAAACGGAAAACAAAATCAATAGCCCAACTTTCAATCCATTTAGTTCTGGGGCCGAATCTATTCGTGTTTTGTCTAAAAAAGTTTGTCGACACTGATTCAAGTATGTCAAAATAACATGTGAATATTGTGGGAAAAAAGTTCAGCAACAAAACCAGGCAACACCCAGGGCAGTAACTCGTTCAAGAGGAGAAAATTATCTTCTGGCATCTGTTACTTCAACTGTAGTAATGTTCTTTGTTCCGTCCCTTTTAAATAAACATCAAGTAAATAAAAAAGGAGGACAAGAAAGTATTGAACACAGAGATGAAGCCGTTTGTGCTTCAAATATCCTTTTTCAATGGTTTGGTTTGGTACAATAGTTTTCTTATTGTCAAAAAAAAGAAAAAATCGTATGTCATTCTATGTTTAATTTATCTACTGTAAATAAAATTACTGAAATAATGGAAAACATTGCTGTTCTTCAAAATATTTTTTGGATTGTTTTCATCCGTGAGTCTTTGTCAAAGGGAAAGGATTAAGATGGATTCCTTTTCGTCTTCAGTCTGGTGTATTTCAGTGCAAAATTAATCCAATAAGATTATTTTCAGTCTCAAAATCCCCGTGGCCCCGCTATGGGTTATTTGGCGGGTGAATTAGCTCAACCTCAAATATTTGGTTTACTCACGGTATCATACCCTGACCCCAACAATCAAAAACACAACAACTTCTAATTTTAGTAACACTTATTTAGACTTTATTAAGGACTCATATGCAGGCTCAGGATCTAGACTTCTTTGCTAATGTGTATAATTTTACATTAGTAAAAACATCTTAGGTCCATGGGCTAACATCAGTGTCGGGTAGGATACTTTGAAAATGTATTTTGTTCCAGAATACTGAAAACATGACCTAAAATATATTTTGTACAGTATTCCGTTAAAAGTAGTACTTGTATTCAGAATATCTTATTATTATTTGTGTTTTACTTGTAATTCTTCTAAAATAATGTTTACTTACAAAACTTATAAGGCTACATTTCAAAATATTTAAAACCACAATCTCAATAAATGTTTAAATAAATAAAATTATTCAATAATTTGTTGTTTATTTCAGTAAAACACGTCAAAGTGCTTCAACAGCTGCAGTTAACGACCAGAAAAAGTAAAATCTTCACTTATAAGTAAACCCAAAGTTTTCTTTTCTTTTTTTTTTTACCTTAAAACGTAATGTGAGAAAGTATGTATTCCGGTGATTTTCAGGATGAAACGGTATTCTAATCACTAGACTTTAAAGTAGTAACTTTAAGGGAATACAGGTACTCAGAAAGCGTATTCTGAATACATATTTGTTTATTTGATGTATTCCGTTACTCCCCAACACGGCTAACATATATGAGTATGTATTTCTGTCGACAAATATAGTTGTTGGATCATTGCGATTCAGATACAAAACATGTATGTGTAGTTTTAAGATGTTATGTGCATGATTCAGAAAATGTTATTATGTTGTATTTTATGAGGCTCATTAAGTTCGGACCATCGTTGCACTTGTTCATTGGAACCATATAATTGGCCAAACGTACTTAGATTGGCTTGTCAGTTTAGAAGGGCAAAGTAAGGACATTTTCCGCCACTACTATTCGGTTAGGCTGCAAACTTTTAATTAGGACAAGGCGCGGGAACAACATTGACATTAAGAAAAGCATACAAAACAATAAATAGGGTAATTATTGTGATGCCGTCCTCTGGCTGCCAACAAAGCCATAAAACTAATTACGAGTGTCTGACAGCAGATGGGAATGTGGGTGGCACGTCAAGTAGGAAAGTATGCAAAATATGTTACTATGTGCGCGTACAGAGTGTATATGAACTGTGCGTATATGACGATAATTCCAAACAACCTTCAGCATCTGATAGCCGCAAAGTACAATGTTATATTTAGAGTGAAAAACATAAATATTTCAGAGACTGGTGGAGAATGAAGTGATAATAAATGTATTATTCTTGGATTAATTTGTCCAAGTCTTTGTCTAGTTCAGATCGGTGAAGCAGCGATTGTTTTTGTGTATCAATTAACTTCATATTTATCAATCAATACATTTTTACTTATAGAGCCCTTTACAACACTCAAGGTGACCAAAGTGCTTTACATGCAATCAAACAATAAAACAGTTCAAAAGCATTAAAACACATTGAAAAAGTGCCACCACACTAGTGATTGTTAAAAGTGTTAAAAGCCAGTCTGAATAGATACGTTTTGAGCCTAGATTTAAAAAGGCCAAAGTCTCTCTTCTCAGCAAGAAGGTCCTGGGTTCGAATCCCAGTCAGAGCAGGGCCTTTCTAAGTGTAGTGCATGTTCTCCACCTGTCTGTGTAGGTTTCCTCTGGGTGCTCCGGTTTCCCCTACCACTAAAAACATGCACAATAGGTCTGAACGTAACGAGTGAGCGAACGTATGGTGTTGGTTGGGGCTTCGATGCTCCAGTGTGTTCGCCGTCTCGCTTCCGTCATAACCGTGTGGAGAGAATGGACCAATATCTGAACTCGGATTATTGTAAAGAGCTGTGGGTGACCTTGGCCTGTAATAATGTGCTGTATAAATCAAGATTACTTACTTACTTACTTCCAGGAGTACTGGAGTTGATGACCTTAATGATCTGCCTGAGTTACGAACAATAATTTATACACTGGGAATTTCAACACCATCCCAATGCATTATCCAGCTCCAACGGTCCAGATACAGTAAATGAAATACTCAAATCAATAAAAAAATGTTCTTCAAATTGTGGTTTCATTGTACCAACAAGTTTTATCATTTAACCGTTTCCATTTAAAATCCACAGATACTTAATTGTGCTCTTTAATGCTGTGATTTATTGTTGCAACAGAACTGAATTATCTACGTCGCCTACATGTGAACACCTCAGCCAATCAGCAGTGCAGGGCCTGGTAAGAACTGTGACAAACACTATAGAGGGAAAGATTAATGCCATGTGAGGCAGAGTTGGGTCTCTATATAAATACTATTCTTATTATGATTGAGTAGCTGCATATATTTGTTCATGGCGTTTTTATTCTGTCTTCCATCTTCTGCCAGATTTCATCTTTCACTCTACACCACCACCAGACTCAAATTTGGCCATGTGGGTTAAGTGTTAGCCTTAAAGCACAGCCACAGCCGCCCCATTAGTCACCTGCTGTTCCCAGAGGTCTCCCATCACAGTGCTAACCAGGCCCTGCCCTGCTTAGCTTCAGAGGTCTTACAGAATCTGGCTTTTGCATGCAGGTGGCGCAATAGTGTGAAAATATAATGAAGTGGGTACAACAAATCTGCCTCATGGGTCAGTGATCCAACTCAGCTAAATAAATGTAAAAAAAAAAAAAAAAAATCTCTGTGATTTTATTAATCAAATGAAAAAGTATACTGTATGAAGAACAATTTTTGAAGAAACGGTTTTTAAAGTGCTCAACTAACTGTGTGTTAACCTCTGATCCCTCATTTATAATTTCTAGATAGGGCATAAGGGTTAGGGTTGAGGGTCGGGGAGCAAATAAAGGAAATATTGAAACACGCATGTCCTTTCCAGATAAAATAAATGCTTTCCAATGCTCTTAGTAACAATCATGTCTATCTCTGCTTTTCTGATTGCTTTGTAAATATCTCTTGTTGTATGTGAACTGTGTTTTTATTGTGGGATGTATGGTTTTTCTTCTTGCTCTCCTTTATATTCTGTGTTTTACTGCATTTTAGGTAGTCATTTTAGGTGACTTTTTAACGTTATTATCATTAGGGAGATTATGTACACTTGTCCAGGGAGTAGAGCAATGTTTACCGATGCACAATGTCCCAGCCAAATAGAGTCATAAAATAAAATAAAAAAAACACTTTGCAATCACTGGATGCTGATTTCCATGTATTTTATTGTCATAAAAAAGGTCTTGTAACCACAATGTGTGAAACAGGGCTTTTCACAGCTTGAGCGCGCTGATTCGTAACACACTAACAATCTTGAGAAGACCGATTCCTATACGAGAATATATTATGGGGGAAAAAAGGCTAAACTCGAGGGTAATTTGGCTCTGGATTGATGACATTAAAAAGAGTGCCAAGAGCGCGCTGAGTCTGAGGCTGGAGCTTGAGGCACTAAAAATGTATCATTAGCCTTTTGACTCCACATGGGTGAGAGTCCAGCCCTGCATATTGACATGAAGCTCATTTTTAATATCAGAAATGTTATTGGTGAATTACATGTACCGAGAACAGTACCACAGGCACTTTCCTCTGTTGTCGCCATTTTCTGATTATTCATTTAAGTCAAAGATTAAATATTTTTAAGATCTGCGGTCATTATCTAACAGTGTTTTTGTATTTTGAAATCCTCTGTTTAGCTTCCCAGTTATTAGTGCTTGTAAATATTTCCACCGTTTACTAGATGATCTAATCCACTTTATTTATATAGCATATTATACAAACAGTTCCCAAAGTGCTGCACAAACATACAGTATGTCCGTCAACTATTTTATAACAAGAAATCACAGACATAATACACAACAATCTTAATCTCAAAATGTATTTTTGAAGACTGTGTCTGAAGTGCCGAGGACAATTTTCACTTCTTTCTGATTACATGGGTCAAGTGACTCCTGAGTTTTGGTGAAAATCTCTTTCATCCAGATTCAAGCTTCTTGCCAAGATAGATTATCATGTTGAATATCAAAACGGACTGGATTTTTCATTTTTCCAACAGCTCAAGCCAAGGTGAGTGGCTAATGATAGTGGTTCAGTGACCAATGCTGGGCAGTAATTTTACATTTAATGCACTGGATTTACTTTCATTGTATATTTGAAGCATTAAATGTGGAGAGACTCGAACAGTCAAAAGTAATCTGACACTACATGAAATTACAATATGACTCTGAGGACAATAATTTCAAAATTACATTTATTGTTGCTGTACAGAAATGTGGTTAGGATTTGGAGCATAGACCCGGCAGAGCACTGCACGATTGCAGAAGGGGAAAGAGATCATGAGAGGATATACCCCGGGGCCGTGACCCTGGTGGTGATAGTTTACGCGAAGGATTAATGTTGTTTTATGTCTGTATTTGTCTGTGCACACTGGAGACTTTTTGCTAATGTATTCCAATGTGGTGTTTTTACTGCAAATGGCAAATAAAGTGAATCTGAATCTGGATGAAAGAGCTGGCCCAGAACGAGGCGGAGATGGGGAGGAGGAGGGTTGCAGCATGGATGAAGCTGCTGCTTGGATGGACCTTCCTCGCAATATGAAGCTTTCTTGCGGGCAGTGCCTGATTACTGCCAGGTGAGGATTGACGTGTGCCGCTGCTGCTGAGTGTGATTGACTGATGCTGTTGCTGTGCAAGGACTTTGAGCGAGGACTTTGAGCGCTGTGAGCTCAGTTCTTCCAGTCTGATCCTCTGCTTTAGCTTCATAATTGACATAGCCCTAAATATCACCTCACATGTTTTAAGTGTAAAAAAGGAAAGCCAATTCCTATGGTGAGTAGTGTGAGCATGTGAACACATAAATTATGTTCATATATGTCATACTCACTAAAGCAACAGAGATTGTCCTCATTCTGAAACCGATGGATAGATATAGATAAGTATAAGTTAAGAAAATTATTACTTCCTAAAAGCATATTTCCTCTCGCTGAGGTCCACAAGTCCAAACTGATTAGATCTTCTAAATGATCTCACAGGTTTCCCTTCCTTTTGCACTTTTAAACTCCTAACCAACACTCTAAATAAATACTGAGAAACTCCACTCCCTGTCAACAAACAGACAAGGCCACGATAGAGCAAACATCCTGGGCTTTCATTTCCTCTTAATACACACTCAACTATTAGCTGCTGGCCTGAGGACCTGCTCAGCTCTTTTTAATGGAAAAATATATCTAGTCTTGTCACATTAGCTTAGCACTGTCGAACGCTGCCTTCCAACAGGTCGTTGCCTCACGTGGCCCGGAGTGTCCTGAGGAGGAGAGAGGAGCCTTATTGAATTTCAGGTCCGATCTCTCGCTGCTGCATTTAAGAGGTCCAACCTGGAGCATGTTGAGGACGCCACTTTATATTCTTGAAAGCATCATGGCCGCCATCCAACAGCACTGAAATAAATGCAATTAACAATTATGGCCCTGTCCCGCGCGACATCTCATTATTGGAGGTTTCCTGATGTCCTTCTCCTGCTGCAGCACTTTCTCAGTCTTCCACTCACCAGAGTTCAGACCGATGACGGGCGCTATATGGCGAGGCTTGACTATAGGATTATATATTTGGAATATGAGAAGTCAATCAAATCTATGAAAATAGGGAGGTGATGATGGTCACGTATGTTAATGGAGTGGCTATTTTTACCTAGAGATAATTTCTTATTAATTGTT
This sequence comes from Knipowitschia caucasica, assembly GCA_964034765.1. Classification (NCBI taxonomy): domain Eukaryota; kingdom Metazoa; phylum Chordata; class Actinopteri; order Gobiiformes; family Gobiidae; genus Knipowitschia; species Knipowitschia caucasica. The sequence continues at coordinate 10,953,419 of OZ035836.1, forward strand.
GGATGGATTTATTTGCTGGCTTGCTTTCTTTCTTTCTTTAAACAGCTTCCTTTAAGAGCCACTGGAGAATGTTCCAATGAAATATGAAAAGAGTGTCAAATATGGCATCAAGCTAAATCTTCTCAGGAGACTTTATTCACTCGCCAAGAGGTTTTGTCTGTATTTGTAAGGAAAAACAACTGGACGGATAAAGCTGAAATTTGGTGTGTAGATGGAATATAAAGGTTGGGAGACCCGGGCCCTGGTGTGGTATAGATGAAGTTATGGGTTTCTTCAATACCAGACAAGTGTAAGATTAAGGAGTTCTTACCTGCCGTCTACCACAGATGCACCTGGTGATGTCTACATTACATTCTTGAATTAGGGCTTCTTTGGGTCAAATTGACCTGCCACTGTGATTTTAAAAATAATAATGCATCGGTTTTATATAGCGCTTTTCTGGACACTCAAAGACGCTTCACATGTGTCATTATTCATTCACTCCATACACGGTGGTGATAAACTACTGCTGTAGCCACAGCTGCCCTGGGGCACACTGACAGAAGCGAGGCAACCAGTATGCGCCATCGGCCCCTCCGACCACCACCAACCATTCACACACACACCAGACTCATTCTAGGCAATGGGGGTGAAGTGTCTTGCCTAAGGACACAACGGCAGTTTGGCACTTTACAGCCGCAGCCGCCCCACTGTGGCTGGTGTTCCCAGAGGTTAAGTGTCTTGCCAAGGACACAACGACAGTAGTCAGAGGGAGTCGATGGTGAAAGTCTTGAGCGGGGCTTGAACCCACGACCTTCTGGCTCAAAGGCCAAAGCTCTACCAACTGAGCTACTGCCGGCCGTAAATAATTTTTTTTCAAGCCGAATTTTGATGACTTCTCATAACTTTACCAGCCCTGGATAATTTAGACTCTTTTTCTTCTACTTTTAATCAACTGCGGCGGGTCATTTTGACCCCACAAATATTACTGTCATGGTTGACATTTTTTGTTCATATTATTTGTTCTCCTGCATGTTTTTGAGTTGTACTTCCTGTTCTGTACTGTTGACCCTAATAGCTTTATTTTTGCTAATGCAATATAGGATTCAAAATACAATACGGCTAAATAGGTTTTATTTTTCCGTATTGTATTTTGAATCCTCCCCTTATTTTTTAGGATCACAAAAAGAACACCTTAATTCTGTAAATTCTTCATATTTTGAATCCTTCCACTGATCCCTGCTGTGGTGTATTGTGCCATATCCAACAGTACGGATACACGAGTAGTCGCCCGTGACGTCCGTGAAGCTATTTGATCACATTACCCTAATAACTTACAGTGCTTCTATTTAAGTACATTTCTGGCTTAGGCTTCCAAACTTTAAAACGGATAAAAGAACTCGCTGCAAACAAGTGGATTAGAAAAATCCATTTGTGGGTCATGACACTGTGCTGCCTGCTGATATTTTGACATAAAAAGGCGGTCGGTGGGAGGAACGGCCGGCACGCACACACACCAGGCCCTCGGTATAACATGGATGTCTGCAGCAAGCCATTAAGCCCAGGTGAAGTGGCTGATGGATGAGATCTACGTCCGCCTCAAATCACTCAGCGGCGGGCCCTGGCTGCAGCGTGACGGCACGAGGACTCAGGAGAAGTTTTCAAAGTCATGCGGTGAGTGGCCGACAGACGAGCCCGGCCTGTCACCACCGCCACAGCTCTTTTATGGCGCTGTTTCATGATGACAGGAAGTTTCTGATGTTTTTCTACGTCTCACCTTCACCTACTGGCTGTGTTTAAATAGTCCGTCTGTTGGGCCCTTTGAAAACTGAACGTGGTTTAATCTGTTAGCGGCACGATGAGGCTTTGACCAACAAAAAAATATTGATCACAGTTGAGTTCATACAGATTTGCATCTTTTATAGGAGCTAATTTTGAAACTACAAATGGACTTTAATATTGTTGTTCCAAAGGGTAATATAATCCGTGTGACTAGTTCCTGGTGATATAACAGTTTGGGTTTATCACTAGCGGTCACATGAATGTAGCTATTCAGTACAAAAGAGTGGACTAGCCCTCATTCAGCCAATCAGCTCTCATTATGGCAAGACAATAATTGATCTCAGTATATTAAAAAAGAGTGTGAATACAATCTTCCAAATGTATGCACAGCTAAACTGACTGGTTTTAAATCTAGATTGAGTAAGTAAGTCCTCTTTATTCACACACAAGTGATGACAGAAGCGAGACGCCGGACACACTGACCATCACGATCCACTCTCTCTTTACATTCATTCCCATTGTACATTTTTTTTTTTTGTGGTTTTACGACCATCACCCTCATCCAGATAATATGACGTATGTAGCATTGCTTTGTTAGCTCTTTAGCTTGTAGTCAGATATAACAACAAACTGTTTGCTATTCAAACACTTACGATCGCTTGTACTTTCTATTGTTGTAGAAAACACTCTTGTTATTGGTTTATTGTGGTATTGTGGAAAACCGCACATAAGGAGCTCTTCATGCTGGAATCATCAAAGTCTGACTTGGTCCAGTTAAAGTGAGCAGGACCATGTGTGAACACGTCTTCAAGCAGTTTATATAAAGCAGATTTTAAAAGATAAACTAATTTCATTATGTTTGTTATTTCTCTCACAAGGTTTTCCTTTCATCAAATGTAGTTATTTTTCTATTAAAGTAAAACAACTTTCAAGAACATAATGACGCTGTTTCATAGATTTCTTTTTCAAATGAAAAGAAAGAAAGAGAAAATAATTTCCTGCTTTTTATTCCATTTTGTTTGTGTTCTTTCCATAATTACATAAATACAGATGAATATGAAAAAATATTTGATGGATGCTCTTAAAGATACAAGCCAATTAACACTTTGGTCTCATCACATAGCATTCTTCTGTTTGCAATTGCAAGTATTAATATAAAAAATATGTAATAACAATAAAATAGCAATAACACATGTCTGCCACAAAATGTGAGAATGTATGTGTTATAGTTTTCTATCTTTTATTAAGTTAAGGTTCCAAAACGTTATGAATTCAGCCCTTGTTTTTCTTTTGCCTTGTGAACCTTTTGGCAGATTCCATTCCACAAAGGGTCAAATCCACGCACTGGGCTCTCAACTTCTATAAAATCAACAGAATGCTTACTTTTACCTTTCTTTTTCACAGAGCCGGAATGTTGATGAGACAGATTACTAGGAAAGTCAAAGAATGCATTTCTAAAATAAGGGTTAGTTTATTTTAAAATCGCTTGATGTTTTCCCTTAATGTTATAAAAGCTGCGTTTTGCATATCAAAGACATCGCAGGCCGAAAGCTTCTTGGCGATGCATCATTCACGTGTAAGGACACATCTTTGCTTTCAGTTCCAGAATGTGTCTCTTGTCTGTTCTCATTAAAAATATGACCCAAAATGAAGGACAAGTACTGTAAAAATAAAACAGGCTACCGTCAGAGCGTGAGTGAAGTGACTGCTGGCAAAGACATTTGAATTGGGTTAACATTTCTCACTGTCACTGGTGCATCAAAGGCAGAATAGATGCATGAGTGATGAAACACATGATTATCTGCTTTAAGCACGCTAACATGGGCATATTGTACAAGCCTGGAGACAACAGCTTTGATTCTGACATACTGTTCCGTTTACTGTGGACTAATGTGGAAAAATATGAAGGAGGATTTGTTGTAATCATAAGCACTAACTTGCAATGGTTCTTATGATTTTTTTGAAACCACAAAAAAATAACTGTAGTGATTCCAAACTGTGTGGTTCTATTTTTTTGGCCTGTGTCACTTCTTTTGATCAGCTTCTTCAGTGAAAAATAGAGAATCCGGCCTTCACTCTTCAGTCTCATACTATGTAAGACATGAAATATTTTGTAAAAAGTGTCAAATTGTTCTTAAAACTAGACTCTTTCTGTATTGAAATATTTATATAATAACTTTTATTTAAACACATGTGTGGCACAAGCCTGGCCTTATCCATCCGTACACTGTGTTCAATTATCATTTCCCTGCATGTAACGTCTGAGTCTGGTCCCTGTGTTAGTGATAACAATCGGTTGAATTCCATCCAACCAATCAGCAAGCACGGGAGGCGGGTGTTGTAGTTAGTTATGGGTGACGTCAAGAGTTTGCATCGAACGGGCAGGTTGTAGTTTGGCAGTGGCGAAAAAGATGATAATAAAATACTCCGGTCTGGTTCTAACAAGAAATTGAAGCCGGAGCAAGAGGAATGTTTATCAAATGTAATCGCTGGCAAAAACTGTGGCGCTATTCCCCACGGGCTCCGTTAGCAGCAAAGGAGATGGCTAGGCTAAATGCTAAATCCTAACGACTCACCCGGGCGCACTACATACGTAAACTCAGATCCAATCGTTTCAATCTGCAAAAGGCGTTAACCCCTCCCATCTGTAAACAGAGCTCAATGGAGCGCCTCCAGACCTGAGTACAAAAAGTAATTTGTACTATGGTGTGGTACGACCAGGCTAGCATGGCACTACTTTTTTTATTTGGAGATAAAAAAAGAAATCTTGAGAAACTGGCAACCCAAATTATTCAGCCATCTGATTGGATAAGGTGATTGTCTTAAACAGTGTGTACATCATGTCAATTGTAATTGTATGAATGACTTCACATTAAACTTTTGTTCAGAAAAGGCAGAATAGGATTACTTCTCGATGACCTGGCTGCTGACACATATTAAAGATATAGCAGATAATTCAAAAATTAAAATATTTTATACCATCGCTTTCATTAAAATCCCACACAGATCATGGTTCATGTATAGGAATGGAGATACATATTAATTACAGCGGGAAATAGAATGGAAACCTCTGTTCGTGTGATGTCTAATGTATTCAGTGTTGCCCGCTGTGCTCCCAGGTCAAAAGTCTGTCCAAGTTTCCTCAGATTAACGTTCATTTTGATGCTATCATATAAATTAATACCAGCTTAGCTTTCATCTTATCTAATTCAGCGCTCACGCATGAATCACAAAGAAAGTCACAAGCTGATATGTTGCCTTTGAATCAATGTCAGGATAACACTTTGAACATGTTATAGAGTCAAAAGGCAGTGGGCCTATTATTGTTAGGAAAATGATTTGTGAATTGTTTACAAATGGAAGGATCAAAAAACGACACGATTGGGGGGGTGCTCATTTGGACACATCGGCCTGTAAAAGCCACCAAGGCAAAAGTTTTTATTTTAGTTTTTATTTTGTTATGAATACGTCATGGGGGTTCTTGCCTGCCAACTATACAAGTATGGAAGACTGTATCTGAGTTGTGATTTAAGGACGTACTAAAACCTATTAAAGAATCACAAAAATACTAGAATTAATTAGGTTATTTGCCACTACAAAAAAATTAAATCTGTTGAATTTTCGAAAAATGTCTCTTGTTTACGTGAAAGTCACTAGGGTTGACTCTAAGGTTAGGGAACACTAAAGTAGCAATATGTAAGATTTTCATGTCAAGTCATCAGTTCAGCCAAGATATTTGAATTTCCAAAATTAGTTTTACATCCCGTAAAACTTGTTATTTCTTTGATTTCGATCTCCCCGTTTGACCAATCAGAACGTCCGTGATCCGGGTTGCCAGAACTCACTGCGTAGAGCTAATCTCACTGGTAAAGTCACACGCAGAACTAAAAAAGGTGTTGTTATGATTCTCAAATCATTAGTGACAAAGCAAGGAATAAAACTAGGATTTCTATCGGGACCTTTATGACAAAAGGAACTCTATTCCGATATTATGTTCTCAGCTGGATTCGCCTGCAAATCTGGCAACTTAAGTCGGGAAGAGAAGTCGCAGTACCACTTTTGGCCAGATTTTTACATACAGCTCCTTTAACACTTAATGAGCTGTTTATTAGTGAAGGCTAATCTAAAGTGTTACTATGTACAATTCTTAAAACTAAAGTCTCATTGCAATGTTAGATATGTTGACAAAATCGTGCAGCCTTAATCTAAAATATAACTCCAAACACTCATTCCAGTGCTGCCACATATAGGTACCATTTCTTTCACAGTGCACAAAACTGCTGCTATAAGAAAAAAACCCGGCTAAACTAGAATGGATCAATAGTAAGCCGGACCAAAGCAGAATGGATGACACGTCTGACCTGCTGAACTCTTTGCAACAAAAAATCATCAGAGCATTATTAGTGTCCGTGCAAGCTGCCCACAATCGAAAACCAGGGCAGGCTATTTGAAGCAACTCATAGCAGAAAATCCTAGACATTACACCAGCTGTACAATATCTCCCACTGCCGAGGATGGAGGGCTTATTTATTTGCACAAAAAAAGTTCAAAATGTCCTCTCGGTTTCTTTTGCTGGAACTTCAGACCAAGCAGTTTCTCGTATATCTTGCTTCTGGTCAAAAAGAATCTTCCATAAAGCTCACATGTTTTTGTTGTTGTATTCTTTTCTATGTAGATTTACAATTGTATATATTAAGAAAGAACTCACGTCAGGAATCTACGCCCATCTCAACATCCACAACCCTTTTTGGTGTCAATTGCCTGTGTCAAAGTTATATTATCCATTGCCTTGTCACTGAGCTCCCATTTTTTCATCATGTATAAAGATAAAAATTGCTTGTGATAGTCAATTATAGTTACTACCCACATTCTCTTTTTTCAACAATGGGCCTTCATGTATAAAATCCACATCCTCATCCAACACCAGCAATGACAGTTATTCTGCAGTAAATTGCCAATATAACATTACAAAGTCTTAGTGAACCGTATAATCATATTTAAACGAAAATGCACCCCACATACATACACTCTCATACACACACACACACACACACACATACAGATGAAGCTAAAGCAGAGGTTTGGACTGGAAGGCGGGAAGAACTTAGCTCACAGCGCTCAAAGTCCTCCCGCTGTTGCTCACGGCAACAGCAATCAGTCAATTACATTCTCACCTGCTCCATCCAACCAGCAACTTCATTCATGCCGCAACCCTCCTCCTCCCCATCTCCCCATCTCCCCATCTCCACCTTGTACCGGGCCAACTCCTTCATCTTTCTCCTAGCTACCACCACCAGGGTCTCGGCCCTAGGGGATTTCATCTCCTAATCTCACATAACTTCTGCAATGTAGTGCTCTGCTGGGGTCTTAACGCCAAATCTTAACCACATTTCTGTATAGCATGTCATTGTCAGATTACTTGCCAACCAACGTACTATTCTATTAATACCCATGTTTTGTTTTTTCAAGTCACTCCAGATTGAAATACACACACACATAACACGTTCAAAAGTGTTACAAGATGTTGAAGATTTTTCCTACACATGAGTGACATGTTCTGACATCTGTTCAGTTATTGATGTTGTAAAAGAAGGAAGGTAAAGGCTTGCTGACAAGGATAGCATGAACCTGGCAAGCAGTGGCTTTTCGTGTTCAATGAATCAATCAATGAATCAAGGTTCTGTTTTGGTTTCCGCCCTGGACCGCTTTGTGTATATATGAAATCAAGTATACCATGGTCAACATACAGTATATTGATGCCATGTCCCATTTGACAATCGATAGATATAATATTAAAAAGATCTATAAATTTCCCTACATTATTGAGAAATGCTGGCACCCAACTGGATGGAGACTGCTCAAGTAATGCAAGTTTATTTGACATCTTTTCCTATATTGATTGCAGAACAAGTATAATTGCCACAAGGGAGAAACCACTCAAGAGAGATCGCCTTAATTAACAATCTTGCCTAAAACTATTAAACTTGCTCAGTCTTCTGCCGAGTTTTAGAGTGCACCACCTCCAATAGTCCATTACTTTGATGTACAAGTCACAGAGGAGCCAAAACTCGATACACAGGTTTTAAACCATCTTATGAGGTCCATCAAGTTCAACTCCAGTTCCGATGGAAAAATCCATGACTATTCTACACCATATCGGCAGTAATTTCATTGTACAATGGAGACGGGGAGATAAAAATAGCTTAAGACTGTCACAGATGCTGGATTCCATAATGTAGTGGAGACTGGATGCTGGCAGCACAAATGAATACGAAGGCCCCACTCAAAATAGCCTCATCTAAATCTGCCCAATAAAAGATAACTGCCTCGAACAGTTTTAAATTTGGCAGAGGTGCGAGCTGATGGGATGCCACACTAAAAAGTTGATGAGCTGAAAGAGAGCACAAAACAGAAAGTCTATCTGTGTTTTAAGAGGGGAAGGCTCGTAAACTCATCTGCCATCGCAAACCTCTAAAGTGCGCCAGGTTGTCTGGAGGCTCCATCACCGGTTTTCATGACTATTCAGCAATACTGGACTGATTATTACAATAAACTGTATCCATCTTTCATTTAATAGATTTCACCAGTTTTTGTTGAAGAATAAATTGGGACCTTGCAAAAATAATAACATTTGTAGAATATGTTTCGACCCCCTACACTCAAAATTACACACAAAATGACATATACAGTCAATCAAAGAATCATCAAAAAACAGTTACGTATTAGTTAAAGTTTTTTCCACATTGATTGATGTTATAGATAAAACACTCCTTCATCTAATATCACACACACACACACACACACACACACACACACACACACACACACACACACACACACACATATGCAGCCAGCGTAAATTCAGTCTGGTAGGCCACCTGCTGCAGCCCATCAAAGCCAGCCTTTTCACCCTCGGCCAATCACACAGTGCTGCCAATCTACGCCATGTAAGCCAGCTGTTTAAAAGTGGAAACTTCGTAACATCTAACCCTTTCCCAAGTCTCGCAAGGAGTTGGGAAAGGGTTAGATGTTGTACCTAGGTCCTAGGGGATTATAAGCGGCACACAGGGGCTGTGTCCAAAACGCTAGGCATCGGGCCGCGTAGGGTGGATATGTAGGCATCGTGACGTCACTTCCTCAAGCGACGGCTATTGCAGGGGTGTCCAAAACCACTTGGCGAGCTCGCCAAGCGTAGGCATCATGACTTCGTCTCTATGGAAACGGCCACTTTTGGAGCAGATATGAAGGATGCATCTGATGTATGCTTCGTTGCCTTCTTTTTGCCAAGTCACGGCCGCGCATGCGCAGAACTCCGTTCGGCATTTAACATGTAAACAACAGACTCAACTCGGAGCTGCTGGAGCTAACATTATGGTAAGCACTGCTATACTTTACGGTGAAGTTATGTCTATAGTAAGTACTGCTACACTTTACTGTTGAGTTATGAACACGACTGTTATGATAAAACACAGACATAAATTAGATCTGCCACAGATGTGTGTATTTAACCTTGTTATCTGCTGTAAATAAGCTCAGTCCCGAAAAGCTAATGCTACGAGGCTAGCTAGTTCATTCAGATTCGGTTTTTGAACAAGAAAAATCATGTTGTGTTTTATCTTTTAGGGAGAAACAAACCCACTGATTAAATATTAAAGCTACACTGAGGAAATAGTCACGTTTTCATGGAAAATCACTCTGCAGCACAGCAGCTATAGTATGCTAACACATGTTTTCTGTATTCATATAAAATAGATTGTGCATATCGTTTTTAATCCCATACTGAGACTGGGAAAACTGTATATATTAGACATATGAAATTATAGAATAGGCCAAGAATAATTATAAAGCCCTTTTCATACAATAGTCTAATAAATAGTAAACACACATTATACAGAGGTTTTGTTTGTCATTAATAAGACATTTGCAGAGGACAAAGTCCCACTTCCACAAACACAGGTTTGAAGTGGTTAGCCATGCTCATAACTTGATTATTTGTGTATATTTCTATCATATCATTCTTTTGTTTCCCCTGCTGTGAAGCTTGCATCTCTAATATTAATTACTGTAAGGATTTCTGCATTTTATTTTTAACCAGTTTTTTGCAAAGCCCCAAAAAAATAGTATTAATTGAATATGAAGTGTAAAAATAATCCTAAATGTGGGCTGTGGTGAAATTAAGGTCATAATTTCTCCAGCTTCACGTCCTGCTTCACCTCCATCACCTCCTGCTTCACCTCCATCACCTCCTGCTTCACTGCTGAAAACATTATGAACTACAACAAACTTGTATATAATATTTTCCTTTAATCAGCAGTCATGAATAGTTAGAACAGTGGGCTCTGTATCTCTGAAGACATGTAGCAGAAGGAGCAGCAGCAGAAGGAGCAACAGGAGGAGTAACAGCAGCAGCAGCAGAAGGAGCAACAGGAGGAGTAACAGCAGCAGCAGAAGGGGCAACAGGAGGAGTAACAGCAGCAGCAGCAAAAGGAGCAACAGGAGGAGTAACAGCAGCAGCAGAAGGGGCAACAGCAGCAGGAGCAACAGCAGCAGGAGCAACAGCAGCAGGAGCAACAGCAGCAGGAGCAACAGCAGCAGGAGCAGCAGCAGAGTCCTGGGCGTCTGCCTCTGACACAGGTCTCATCGACAGCACTTCACAGAGAACCTGGAAATAAAGAAAACAAAAATTGTTGGTTCTACGTCATGGTGCTACGTCCCTTAGGACTTCGCTAGTGGGATATCACTCGTGACCCCCAGGTCACGCGCCAGAGAGATCAAAATAATTTGCTCCAATCACCAGCCACCTTCCTCTATAAATGCCCCTGCACAAGGCCGAACCCCCTCTTTCACTCTGGCGCCGATTGAGATCTACATTTCAATTTACCTGAGGAAAGATGTCTTCTGATGCTCGTCCGAGTTCCCCTTCGCCATCCGGCGTCGGACGTCGTCGTTGCTCGACTTGTCGGGCCAAGCTCCAGCGCAAGGACCAGCACTCCAGCTGCTTCGTGTGCCTGGGTTCGGGCCATGCAGCGTTGAGCGCCACCTGCGCCTCGTGTCTCGCTCTCCCCAGGGAGGAGAGTGAACGCAGGCGCGCGTTCTTCGCCGCTACAGCGCCCCGTCCGGACTTCTCTCAGGACGAGGAGTCTGTGATTGACTGGGCCCCTCTCGACCTTCCACCCGTGCCCGCGGAGTGGGGTGACTGTGAGGATGGAGAGGTTTCGGAGGTCGGCTCTCTCCTCACGCTGGACGAGGTGGTGTCCAACCCGGAGCCGGACCGCTTCCCGCTGGACCACATGCCTGGGCTCTATTCCACGGCGGCGGCGCATCCGTGTGGCCCGGCACCAGACCTCTCCTTCCCTCTGAGCGGGACAGGATGTCTTTGGCGATGCACGATAGATGTTACGCCAACGCGGCTCAGGTCGTCGCTGTGGCTAACAACATGGCCTTCATCACCGGGGCCCTGGATAGGTCGCTCTCCTCTGGCCAGGCGCTCAGTGGAGACACCTTATCCCAGGCGAGGACCACTTCAGCGGCGATCCTGCGCATGTGCCAGGCGCTAGCTGTCGATGGCGGCCGCACGATGGCAGCAGCACAAGTTGGGGCCCGACACCTCTGGCTGGGGCTGGCAAACATCAGAGAGGCGGAGAAGAGGCAGCTGCTGGACCTGCCCATCTCCCAAACGTCGCTCTTCGGCCCGGAGATGCAGACCTTGATGACTAGGCTGGACACCGCAGCCAAGGACTCTGCTAGCTTAGCCCAGCATCTGGCTACGAGGCGGCCCCGCCCACCAGCGCGGAGCCGTGACAGAGGCAGGGAGCGCTCGCCCGACAGGCGCCCCGGACCATATCCACGCTCCGTGGTTCATCGTTCCCCAGCGACGAGGCCCCCGGGCCCAGACAAGCACACGGGAGGCTCGCGGGACCAACGCACCCACCGACGACCTCCCTATGGCAGAGGAGGTCGGGGTGGGAAGAATTCTTTCAATAAAAGCCGTGCGGCATTTCATCAGTACTCGCTGTCTGAGTCTCATTTGGGGGTATGTAACATGTCAAATGATTTGAATTCTGATTGTGTTACTTCTCGAGCATATAACGTGGCTCCGCTAGGCCTGCAGCCCCCAGAGAAGGGCGTGCAGCGTGCTACGCGGGCCACGGGCTCCGATTCACGGGTTCATGTTTTGCCCTCCCGGAGAGAGGGCAGGCGGAGGGATCTGGTAAGTGATAATGTGTGTGCTCCAGCCGAACGCGTGTTAGCATCTCTGAGCTACAAGGCTAACACGGGGTTTCCCACTCCAGGGGCTCGTCCCCCCCTCCATGAGGCAAGAGCCAAGGGGGGGCACAGCAGCCGTGTCACGTGTGGTGAGCAGAGCTACAAGGCTAACACGGGGTTTCCCACTCCAGGGGCTCGCCCCCCCCTCCATGAGGCAAGAGCCAGGGGGGGGCACAGCAGCCGAGTCACGTGTGGTGAGCAGTCCCGTACTTATGACGTCGGGCCTGCAGAACACGTGACCGCCCCCGGCGCTCACGGTGTGACGCAGGGGCCCCCCCGGCCCTTTCAGCCACCCCCCCTCCCTGCTAGGAACACCAGGAGAGGGCGGGGCCGTGACGTCTTGTGTTCAAACTCCCGTTCCGCCCCTCACAGACAGTGTCTGGAGGGAGCAGGGCTTACTGACAGATATTTGGCTGGAGAAAACTTTGCGCAGGGGTTACGCACTGCAATTTTTCCGAAAGCCACCACCATTCCGAGGCGTACGGGCAGTACGCTCTCAGGTACGGGGATCAATAGAGGCACTGCAGGCGGAGGTCTCCTCTCTGCTGAGTCGAGGCGCAGCAGTGGAGGTAGACCCGCAGGACGCCACCAGGGGGCTGTACTCCCCTTACTTCTTAGTGCCAAAGAAATCAGGCGGGGTGCGTCCCATTCTGGATCTGCGCGTGTTAAACGAGTGCATTTCCAAACGGCAGTTTCGGATGCTGTCCACAAGGCAGCTCCTCGAGTGTGTCAGGGAAGGAGACTGGATGACATCCATAGACCTGACAGATGCGTACTTCCACGTGCCCATAGTCCCAGAACACAGAAGGTTTCTGCGCTTCGCAGTGGGAGAGAGGAATTACGAGTATTGCCGTCTACCCTTCGGGTACGCACTCGCGCCTCGGACTTTTTCCAAATGTGTGGAAGCAGCTCTGGAGCCCATCAGACGCGCGGGGGTAAGAATATTAACCTACATAGACGATTGGTTAATACTGGCCTCATCCAGAGAAGTGGCCGTGAGCCACACGCACTGGGTCCTGTCCCACATACAGCGTCTGGGCTTTGTGGTGAACAGGGAGAAGAGCAAGCTGCAGCCAGCCCAACGCATGATTTATCTCGGCCTGCAGCTAGACTCGGTGACATTCCGTGCTGCATTGTCCGTGGACAGACGGATGAATATTACCCGTCTGGCCCGGGAGGCTCTGGCGGGCCCCAGAGTCCCCGCTCGGCGCCTCAGGTCCCTGCTGGGAATGATGGCGGCGGCTCATGCTGTGGTGCGGCTAGGCCTGCTCCACATGAGAAATTTTCAGAGGTGGTTCTCGCGCCTCAGGCTTCACCCCTCCCGGGACGGGGGGAGGCTAATCTGGGTTCCCCAACTGGCAGCAGCGGACATCAGGTTCTGGCTCACTCCGGGTCTTTTGCGGGACGGAGTGACTCTGGCCTGCGCCGTGTCTCACGTCGAGGTGTTCACGGACGCGTCGCTCGAAGGATGGGGCGGGGTCCTCGGCCAGAGCTCTGTAGGAGGCTGCTGGTCGGACTCAGCCCGTCACATCAACCTGCTGGAGATGGAGGCAGTGCACAGGGTACTGCTGCACTTTGCTCCTCAGCTGCAGGGGAGACACGTGATGGTGCGCTCAGACAACACCACAGTGGTCTCCTATCTGAACAGGCAGGGGGGCACCAGGTCCCCCGCTCTCCATCGCATGGCGACGGTGACGCTGCTGTGGGCGGCGCTTCACCTCCTGTCTCTCAGGGCGCGCCACGTCCCGGGGGTCCGGAACGTGGGAGCCGACAGGATGTCCAGGGGGGCCCACTCCAGGACGAGTGGGGCCTGGCCCCACGGGTAGCTGCGGAGGTTTGGCGAAGGTTCGGCCGTCCAGTGGTCGACCTTTTCGCCAGTGCATAGAACGCACAGTGCCCGTCCTGGTTCGCCTTAAGGGCCGCGGACGAGCCGCCTTTAGGCGTGGACGCTCTGGCTCATTACCCATGGCCAGGCGGCCTGTTGTACGCTTTCCCACCGGTGCGTCTCCTGCCGGTCCTGCTGCGGAGGATCGAACAGGAGAGGAGATCGGTGATTCTGGTGGCTCCGGACAGTCCGCATGCCCGGTGGTTCCCCTTCCTGAGGGGCATGGCGGTGATGGAGCCCTGGGCCCTCCCGGACGAGCCGGGGGCTCTAGTCCAGGGGGCAGGAGCCCTGTTTTCACGCTCGATAATCGGCCGCAGGCTCTGGGCTTGGAGGCTGAGAGGCGGAGCCTCGTAGACCTGGGTCTTCCCCCTGCGGTGGTGGAGACCATTCAGGGAGCGAGGGCACCGTCCACTGTGAGGGCCTACGCCACGAGGTGGAGGCTATTCAGTGTCTGGTGCGATTCCCGTTCCTGGGATCCCAGGTGTTGCCCGCTGGAGGGGGTCCTGGGATTCCTACAGGAGCTCTTTGACAAGGGGAGGGCTGTCGCTACCTTGGCGGTGTTCGCGGCAGCCATTACTTCGGGTCACGACGGATTCGGGGGGTTCACAGCCCGTTCTCATCCGTTGGTTAAACGTTTTCTGCGGGGGGCGCGCAGGAGGAGGCCCCCCATCCAGAGAACGCCCCCGATTTGGGACCTCAGGGTGGTCCTTAGGGGGCTGTCGGGTCCGCCTTTTGAACCGGCGGCGGAGGCGAGTCCCGAGTGTATCGCTTTTAAGACGACCCTCTTGCTGGCGTTGGCGTCTGCTAAGAGGGCGGGCGATTTGTGTGCGCTCTCTGTCCATGCGTCTTGCCTGTCCTTTGGAGAGGACGACGGCATGGTGGAATTTCTCCCCAAGGTCATCACGTCGGCCTTTAGGTCGAGGGTCATCAGGATTAGGGCTTTTCATCCGCCGCCGCATGCCTCCCCCGAGGAGAAGCGGCAGCACCTTCTGTGTCCGGTCAGAATGCTGAGGCATTACCTGACCATGACGTCGTCATTCAGGTCAGGTGATCAGCTGTTTGTGTGTCTGGGCCCCAAGAACAGGGGCGCCCCGCTGTCGGCTCAGCGGCTGGCGCACTGGGTTGCCACGGCTGTGCGGCGGGCGTATCAGACGCAGGGTCTGGCCCCCCCGGTGGGTTTCAGGTCGCATTCCACGTGTGGGATGGCGGCCTCTACGGCCCTTCTCAGGGGGGCGTCGGTCGAGGACGTCTGCCGTGCGGCTTCGTGGGCGTCGTCCTCCTCTTTCGTCCGGTCTTATCTTTCGGATGTGTCGGACCGGTCGGTGGCCCATTCTGTGCTGAGTGCAGCGGTCTGAGTTAGACCGTTGGGTCCCTCCCCTGAGGGGGCCTTCGGTCTGTTCCGCCCTGGTGCAGGAGCTCTTGGGAGAGGCATCCTACAGGTGCGGTACATTTTTGTGTGTTTGGTAGGTCTGGTAGTCCACGTCAGGAGCTCTTGGGAGAGGCGTCCTGTGACTACGGATGACCTACGGCTTGTGTTACGTGGGGGTATCCTTGGTAGGAGTGGCCCCGTAACACGCTTGTTTCTTCTGCCCTGAGCCCTCTCACGTTGTGAGGGTCTTGCTCGGGTGGAGCTCCAATCACCTTTCGCTGGCCTGGTGGGAGTACATTTTCCTACGGCCTCCGCGTTGTGTCCCACTAGCGAAGTCCTAAGGGACGTAGCACCATGACGTAGAATTAATAGTTACTTAATGTAACTTAAGTTCTACGAATAGGTGCGTAGTCCCTTAGCTACGAGCCCATCAGGCCAGCCCGGCTTGGCAGAGTTCAAGAGGGGGTTCGGCCTTGTGCAGGGGCATTTATAGAGGAAGGTGGCTGGTGATTGGAGCAAATTATTTTGATCTCTCTGGCGCGTGACCTGGGGGTCACGAGTGATATCCCACTAGCGAAGTCCTAAGGGACTACGCACCTATTCGTAGAACTTAAGTTACATTAAGTAACTATTAATTTTATTATGATTGTGTTGTTTGTGTGAAATGTAAAGAGTCATCAAAGTGAGGTATTATTTACACAACTACATATTTGTCAGCAGTACTTATACTTATACTTATAATTGAATACATTAAACTCAAATGTGATTAGTAACGGTCTGTTAGCTTTTCAAGAGACATAAAAGTGAATAAGAGCAGTGTCAAACATCTGTGTTCAACTCCATTTTACAGATGTCTGTTAATGTTTCCATGGATGTGTCAGTTATTATTATAGATCCATGGATGTGTCAGTTATTATTATAGATCCATGGATGTTCCGGTTATTATTATTATAGATAAATGGATGTTCCAGTTATTATTATAGATAAATGGATGTGTCAGTTATTATTATAGATAAATGGATGTTTCTCTCTCATCAGCAAACACACGTTAATACATTTAGGTCTGATAAAATTACTTTTAAGTGATGCACAAACGAGGGCCATAGCAAATATATAATCCATATCTAATAATCATTTATTGCATATATGTGCATTGTTTACATAAAATATAACTTTGTAAAAACTAATGATTACTGCCAATACAATTGTTATAACAGAGAAAGTGTAACAACAAAAGCATCCTCTGTTTTTTCAGAATACGATTGTAAACATCCAGGGGGCTCTCATTACCTGAACCCGTGTTTAGACAGCCTGTTCTGGGCTTCAGCACTGCAGCTAACTGGGCTGTTAGCTTATAGCACCGGAGCTTCAGGCTGGAGGTAAAGTCCGAAAATTTTCGAATTTATCTCCAGACTTCTGATATGACAATAAAGGGGGATATTTCTCGCCTCAAATGATATTAGAATTAACTTTTATGTCCTAATTAAAGCGTATTTAGAACTTTTTACCGTCCATCATGGCCGCCGTGTCCTTCCGCTCCGCTCTGAGTTGTGTAGTCACGTGACGAAGGCAGAAGGCAGCTGCTGTCCAAATCCACATCACGTCTCGCCTCCTACCTCGCCTGTGCCTAAGACATAATCTTTTTTTACTGGGACTACTTTAAGTACTCCCCCCTAGACTGCCACCTTAACGTGGTGGGGGAGTTTGAGTACTCGGATGATCCTGGGAGCTATGCTGTCTGGGGCTTCATGCCCCTGGTAGGGCCTCCCATGGCAGACAGGTCTCAGGTGACGAGTCAGACGAAGCGCAGTCCAAAAACCACCATGGATCGCACTATAACGAGAGCAGTGACGTCGCCCGGCATGGCGCAGCCGGGGCCCCACCCTGGAGCCAGGCCTGGGGTCGGGGCTCGTATGCGAGCGCCTGGTGGCCGGGCCTTAGCCCACGGGGCCCGGCCGGGCTCAGCCCGAAGGGATGACGTGGGCAGTCCCTCCTGTGGGCCCACCACCTGCAGAGGGGTCCGTGGTGGCGCGGTGCTGAGAGGACTGGGCGGCAGTCGAAGGCGGAGACCTCGGCGACCCAGTCCGCACACACAACATCTGGCTCTTGGGACGTGGAACGTCACCTCACTGGGGGGGAAGGAGCCCGAGCTCGTGGGGGAGGTTGAGCGATACCGACTAGAGATAGTCGGCCTCACCTCCACACACAGCTTGGGCTCTGGAACCCAACTCCTTGAGAGGGGTTGGACGCTCCACTTTTCTGGAGTTTCCCGCGGGGAGAGGCGGCGAGCTGGGGTGGCCATTCTCATTGCCCCCCATCTCAGCCGCCATGTGTTGGAGTTCTCCCCGGTGAATGAGAGGGTCGCGTCCCTCCGCCTCCGGGTGGGGGACAAGTCTCTCATTGTTGTGACGGCCTACGGGCCTAACAGCAGTGCAGAGTACCCGGCCTTCTTGGAGTCCTTGGGAGGGGTACTGGACGGTGCACTGCCCGGGGACTCCGTTATTCTCCTGGGGGACTTCAACGCCCATGTGGGAGTCGCCAGTGACACTTGGAGACGGGTGATCGGAAAGAACGGCCCCCCTGATTTGAACCCGAGCGGTGTTCAGTTGTTGGACTTCTGTGCCAGTCACAGTTTGTCCATCACGAACAACATGTTCGAGCACAAGGGTGTCCACCAGTGCACGTGGCACCAGGACACCCTAGGCCGGAGGTCGATGATCGACTTTGTTGTCGTATCATCTGACCTTCGACCGCGTGTCTCGGACACTCGGGTAAAGAGAGGGGCGGAGCTGTCAACCGATCATCACCTGGTCGTGAGTTGGATCCGCTGGCAGGGGAAGAAGCCGGTCAGACCTGGCAGACTCAAGCGTATAGTGAGGGTCTGCTGGGAACGTCTCGCTGAGCCCCCTGTCAGACGGACTTTCAACTCGCACCTCCGGGAGAGTTTCTCCCAGGTCCCGGCGGAGGAGGGGGACATGGAGTCCGAGTGGACCATGTTCTCTGCCTCAATCGCCGATGCGGCGGCTCGTAGCTGTGGTCGCAAGGTCTCTGGTGCTGGTCCCGGCGGCAACCCCCAAACCCGGTGGTGGACACCGGCAGTAAGGGATGCTGTCAGGCTGAAGAAGGAGTCCTATCGAGCCATGATGGTTCGGGGGACTCCTGAGGCAGCTGTCCAGTACCGGCAGGCCAAGCGTGCCGCGGCCCGGGCTGTTGCAGAGGCAAAAACCCGGGACTGGGAGGAGTTCGGAGATTCCATGGAGCATGACTATCGGTCGGCCTCGAAGAGATTCTGGCAAACCATCCGGCGCCTCAGGAGGGGGAAGCAGTTCTTTGCCAACACCATGTACGGTGCGGGTGGAGAGCTGCTGACCTCGACTGGGGATATTGTCGGGCGGTGGAAGGAATACTTTGAGGTTCTCCTCAATCCCCCCGTCACGTCCTCTGTTACAGAGGCAGAGGCTGAGGATGTTGGGGCGGATACATCTATCTCCCTGGCTGAGGTCACCAAGGTGGTTGGTAGCCTCCATGGTGGCAAGGCTCCGGGTGTGGATGAGATCCGCCCTGATTATCTAAAGCAGTGTCTCCCAAAGTGGGGTCCGCGGCCCCCTGGTGGGCCGCGAGGGTACTGCAGGGGGGCCGCGGGAGGTCATAAAAAAAATAAAAAAAATAATATAATTATTTAATGTTAAATTTATAATGTTTTGTTTGTAATATTAAAATATTTGTGTTCATTATTTGACTTGAATAATCCACTGTAATCATTTTTGTATTACAATGTTTGTAGCACAGGCTATTTCCCCAAAATAAAATGACCAGAAGAGCCTATTCTTAATGTTGTCTTCTTGGTTATTATTTTGGGGGGCCACGCAGACCCGTCAGATTTTTAAGGGGGCCTCGGTGTTACTGAGTTTGGGAATGGCTGATCTAAAGTCTCTGGATGTTGTAGGACTGTCTTGGCTGACACGTCTCTGCAACATCGCGTGGCAATCGGGGGCAGTGCCAATGGAGTGGCAGACCGGGGTGGTGGTCCCTCTCTACAAGAAGGGGGACCGGAGGGTGTGTTCCAATTATCGTGGGATCACACTCCTCAGCCTCCCCGGTAAGGTCTACTCCAGGGTACTGGAGAGGAGGTTACGGCCGATGGTCGAATCTCGGATCCAGGAGGAGCAGTGTGGTTTTCGTCCGGTCGCGGAACACTGGACCAGCTCCATACTCTCCATCGGATACTCGAGGGTTCATGGGAGTTCGCCCAACCTGTCCACATGTGTTTTGTGGATTTGGAGAAGGCGTTCGACTGTGTTCCCCGGGGTGTCCTTTGGGGGGTTCTCCGGGAGTACGGGGTCGGGGGTCCTCTGCTGAGGGCCATCCGATCCCTGTATGACCGGAGCCAGAGCTGTGTTCGCATTGCCGGCAGTAAGTCAGACCTGTTCCCGGTGAATGTTGGCCTCCGACAGGGCTGCGCTTTGTCACCGGTTCTGTTCACTGTATTTATGGACAGAATATCTAGGCGCAGCCAGGGGTCGGAGGGGGTCCGGTTCGGAGACCACAGGATTTCATCTCTGCTGTTTGCGGACGATGTTGTCCTGTTGGCTCCAACGAACCAGGACCTACAACATGCACTGGGACGGTTTGCAGCCGAGTGTGAAGCGGCTGGGATGAGAATCAGCACCTCCAAATCCGAGGCCATGGTGCTCGACCGGAAAAAGGTGCCTTGCCCTCTGCAGGTGGGTGGAGAGGTCCTTCCTCAAGTGGAGGAGTTCAAGTATCTCGGGGTCTTGTTCACGAGTGAGGGAAGAATGGAGCGTGAGATTGACAGGCGGATCGGTGCAGCGTGCGCAGTGATGCGGTCGCTGTATCGGACCGTTGTGGTAAAGAGGGAGCTGAGCCGCGAGGCAAAGCTCTCAATTTACCGGTCAATCTTCGTTCTCTCCCCGGACCAGGGCCTATCTGAGTGGAGTTTGCATGTTCTCTCCGTGTCTGCGTAGGTTTCTTCCGGGTACTCCGGTTTCCCCTACCACTAAAAACATGCACAATAGGTCTGGCATGCGCCTCCTGTACTGGCGACCCCGCTCCCATCTCTGTGTGGAGTGAGAGGACAAATGCCCAAAGTAATAACAATTGTAAACCGCTTTGTGACTCTGGTCTGTGAAAGGCGGTATATAAATAAAGATTACTTACTTACTTACTTACTTACCTATGGTCATGAGCTTTGGGTAATGACCGAAAGAACGAGATCGCGGATACAAGCGGTCGAAATGAGCTTCCTCCGCAGAGTGGCTGTGCGCTCCCTTAGAGATAGGGTGAGGAGCTCAGTCACACGGGAGGAGCTCGGAGTAGAGCCGCTGCTTCTCCACGTCGAGAGGAACCAGTTGAGGTGGCTCGGGCATCTGTTCCGGATGCCTCCTGGACGCCTCCCTGGGGAGGTGTTCCGGGCACGTCCCACCGGGAGGAGGCCCCGCGGAAGACCTAGGACACGCTGGAGGGACTATGTCTCTCAGCTGGCCTGGGAACGCCTTGGGGTCCCCCGGACGAGCTGGAGGAAGTGTGTGTGGATAGGGAAGTCTGGGCGTCTCTGCTTAGACTGCTGCCCCCGCGACCCGACAACGGATAAAGCGGAAGAAAATGGATGGATGGATACTTTAAGTAATACAAAACAGTCAATAGAAAACAAACAACTCTTTTAAAGGAATTTTATTTTAGATTTTTTTTTCGAATTGCAGTGATTCTATTTTTGACATAGAATTTAATGCCACTCCATGTCCGATGTCTAAGGTCATCTGGTGAGGCATTAATGCAGGCCAGGCAGTGAGACTTCCCAGGGACTTTTCCAGTCTGTACAAAAGGCGTCATGGTCTTCTCCACAGCCTTCACCTCAGATGCAGACCATGGCTTTCTTACACGTTCTAGGGAGAGAAATAAAAATATATTAGCAATATACACTCCCAGGGTTAGGACCAAGCAGCCTGGCTGTAATCCCCCACCTGGTACACTTACCAGAAGGGGCACTGCCACTACCATGGGGTGCATCTGGATGAATGGTTGAAGGTTCTCCGCTTGAAGTTTCTTTTAGCCCGTCCGTTTGTGAGAGGATCTCTACTGCTCTCCCTGTCGCACAGAAAATAAAAATACAAGTGGCCTTTAGGGGAAAAAAATTATACATATTTTAATAATATGTATAATAATATCAAGAATTACCTTCAGGCTCAATTTGTATCTGGTTGAGGCTCTTTCCTTTGAATTCCGTCACTCTTCCCTGCTCCATGGCCATTAACACTTTGCTGATTTTGGCCAGCTCCAGTGTCCCCTCTGGTAGTCTAATATTGTCTGTGGATGCGAATGTCATGGCCGAGGAAGTTGGCTAGTATGTCCATTTCATTCTCTTTCATATTGAGAACTGTAGACATAGTAGCTATGTGCTTTCTAAGTTTGGTTGAGGATAGCATCTCTGGATGCACCGCACCACATTCTTTGGCTACCTGCCGTAGGGAGTCTGATCCCCTGATGTGGGTGTCTGCGCCCGGGCAGGAGAAGAAGTATGGGTTATGGTCAGAGATGGAACAGGCCCTTCTGTTCTCCACCAGCACCTCCATCGAAGCAATCATTTCAGGAGTCAAAAGAACCGGCACTTTCCGACTTCTTTTCCCTTTAATTTCAATGCGTTGAAAATGCTGACACAGCTTTTTCTCAAGTTCGGACAGTCCCAGAGCAATGTCAGAATGGATCCCAGTCTTACTTCTTAAGGTAAACGCTGTCAGTGGCATCTTTGAAACCTCACCTTCCCTTCTTCGATTGAAAATAATGACCTCACAAAGAGTCAAAACTGACAGTTTAGACCAATGCTTAGACGTTGGCTCACTTATTAGGGTTTGCACATATTCAGGTCGACATACCTCAATATGTGCATGCATGGCTCTAACGTCCTTAGTCAGAGGGAGCAGGTCCGGAGTGTTCCACTTGGCTTGCCGGAGGGTCTGTGGGGCAGCAGAAGAAACACAGACGTCCCACCTCTTCTCAAAAAGCAGCCGGCTTCGTTGGAGGTTTTTAATAAATAGTTAATCAACACAATGCTCCATTTTTGAGTCACATTCAAGAATATCTGCTAGCTTTCTGAGGCTATGGCCGAGTTTGAGGGCCAAGGATGGAGTCTTGTATTGATTTGTTTCCTCATCATATCCAGCCACAGACCTGACTGCATCAATCACATGGTTAAAGTTGGAAGGAATAGAGAAATCCTTAATTGTTTTCAGTTTCCCTGCGGTTTTTGCTTCGTTAATTAACCTACCGACTTCTCTCATTTTCTGCCTAATGTAATCATGCTTAGTCTTATCATGCCCGTGTTTTAAGTACAGGTGCTCTCCGAGTCTCAGAATCCCCTTTTCTGCTTTGACAACACCCGTGACCTCATCCTGATGCATTTCCGAAATTAAAGACCACAGCTTTTTGCTGATGCCCTCCGGTACAGGCTGGGCTAGGGAGCAGAGGGACTGGACCCTACTTCTACCTGGTTTAGCCTGGGCATCTTTCTGTGAAAGCCGGCACCTGGCCACATGCCTCCACAGCGACTTTCGCTTAAGCAATGCCCCACAGTCTATACAGTGCAAAAACTCACTGGATTTAACTGGGGAATTTGGCTGTTTAGCTGGGACTAAAGTTCCAATGCCGGCCTTTAAAACCTCAAAATTGTGCTCACGGTTTCCACTATTCCTGATCAAATCAAACTGAAGTTTACGTGCTTTAGATTTCACAGGTAGAGCCAATGCTCTGGCTACGTCACTTTCATTTCCATGTTTTCTAGTCAAATGACGGGACATTTTGTGGCAGGACATTGAACAGTAGAGGCAGAAGTGTCTCTTGCTGTAAACTCTCCCCCCATGTTTCTTCTTTTGCAGCTGCATGATAACAATCTTATTTGCCTTTGGTTCGTCACTCTCCGAGTCTTGAAGAAAAGTGTTTTTGATTTTTCTTTTTCCATACTTTTTTACAGGTTTCTTCTTGACAGTTAAATCGTCAGAATCTGAGTCGACTTCATCAATTAGGGACTCTTGACTAAGCTGCAAAACAACAAATAATTTGTAATAATTCTATATAACAATTTGAAGTCATGACTTGTAGTCAGCACTTACCAGTGGTTTGTAAGCGTGCGCTTCAGTGTTCTCCTCCATGATTTCTTGCAGCCTAATGAACCACACCTGCCTGACACCTGATTTCCTCTGTTATGCTGCTCCATGATTGGCTCCAGCCTGCTGGACTGAAATTGCCCCAGTGTGCCCCTCCTTGATATTCCGCAACCCACCACCAGGGTTCCGACACATAACACACTTTTTTCAGGAAAGTAAACCTCCAGGGGTCCTTTCCATATTTTTACAGAGACTGCATAAGGACCGTTAGAAAAGCATTACCCATTGATTATTAAGCTTGGACCAGTGGGGTCCGGTGTTCGGTCCCCACCACGTAAAACCAGTCCCCATGACGTGAGTGGAATCTCAGGTTATGGAACCCACCAGGAGTTGAAAACAAGTGCACACAATCACACACACACAATATTAGAGTAACCATCCTTATTGTCTCGTCACTTTCCTTTAACCTTATTTTCTGTCAATGCTCCGTCAGTCCTGTATATGTTTTGTTTTTTCTCCTGCCTTTATTGTCTATTTTTTAATATTATAATACAAAATAATTCAGAGTTAATTCAATAGCGCCCCCCTTTACTTTTTGTGGGTGCCAAGTTCTTTTGTACCACATAGCCCCACCCTTTTGCCAAAGTTTCAGTGAAACATGCACAAAGTTGCGATTATTTTATCTTTTTAAGCCATATTGGCCGCCGTGCAGCGCAATGGATCCTCCACATACAGTATCATAGATTCAGAAAATAAGATTGCCAAAGAAAGTAAGATAACCTGGGAAGGGGTTATGTGGCGGTAGTCAGAGGACTGAGAGGAGAGCAATGGCAGTGTGCCTTGGTATATAATATATAAATAACTCAAACATGCATGAATCATTTTTGTGTATCATAATCAGAATCAGAATCATTTTTATTGCCACATAAGTAACAGGAAGTCACAGACTTGGAAATTGCTTTGGCTCAGTGCAACAGTCAGAAAGAGATAATAAAAAATAAAGAATAAAAAACACTTCGAAGGAATACATTTCAATTTAAAATAGAGTTACAGTTACTATTTACAATATACAAGTGCACATGGTGCACACAATGTAAGGTGAAACTGTTCTTGTGGCGGGAGGTTCTAGTCTTGATGGACCGTCGCCTCCTGCCTGAGGGGAGTGGTTGGAATAGTCCATGTGCAGGGTGAGAGGGGTCGGCTGTGATACGACCAGCCCAGCCTCGAGCTCGGGCGACGTACAGGTCCTGCAACAATGGAAGGCTGCGGCCGATCACTTCCTCTGCAGAGCGCACAATGCGCTGTAGTCTCTGTTTGTCCCTGACTGTGGCTCCAGCGAACCACACGGTGACGGAGGAGGTGAGGATGGACTCGATGATGGCCGTGTAGAACTGCACCAACATCTGTGCAGGCAGCTTGGCTTTCCTGAGCTGCCACAGGAAGTACATCCTCTGCTGGGCCTTCTTGATGAGGGAGCTGATGGTCGGCTCCCACTTGAGGTCCTGGGTGCCGGTGGTGCCCAGGAAACGGAAGGACTCCACAGAGGTGATGGGGGAGTCCATCACGGAGGGTGGGGGCGGGGGGACAGTGCTCTTCCTGAAGTCCACAATCATCTCCACTGTCTTCTGGGCGTTCAGCTCCAGGTTGTTACCACTGCACCAGGACACCAGCCGGTCCACCTCCCTCCTGTAGGCGGACTCATCGTTGTTGGAGATGAGTCCAAGGAGGGTGGTGTCGTCCGCGAACTTGAGCAGCTTCACGGAGTCGTGGCTTGAGGTGCAGCGGTTGGTGTACAGGGAAAAGAGCAGGGGAGAAAGAACATAAAACATAAAAATGGCCAAAACCTGAGAAAAGACACCTTTAAGAGCGTGAAAAGAAAACAGTGTGACACATCCGGATGTACACGATAGCAGTGTCAAGATGCATTAAGAAACCAAAATACAAACAGATTTGAAATATACTGAAAGCATAATGGGCCAGTAATGGAAGTAAAAATGATGGTTGAATGCATCTGTTTTTGTGACACACTGACAAGAACGCCAAAGGGCTAAGTAATGATTGAGTGCTATAATTTAGACTAATGCTTTTACAATGGGGAAAAGGCTGCTAAGTCACAAAAAATGTATAAAGTTGCTCAAATATAAGAAAGGAAATGAAAAGTAATAGATTTATAACCACAGTATAAAATATATCAACATCCTTCACAGGGTTAGATGTCACTACTCGCCAGTGTTCTTCGTTCACAGCTTTTCTGATTACAACAATATAGTTCAGTCCAGTGTTTGATGTTGTCATCTCAGTAGTTTGGATGTGGTCCATGTTTCTGACCCACACATTGTTCTGTGAAAAGCACTGTACACATTTTACTTTAGTAACTTACTGCTTACTTACAAAACTGTAAATAAGACAGTGTAAGTAAATGATTCTGATTCTGGATTTAAAGCAGATTAGTGGCAGTGGATGTCATCTTCTTTTCTTCATCACATATTAAGTAGATTTTGAGCCATATTGAGTAAGTTTACGGCCTGGACGGATACACAGTATATAATATAAATCCTAACGGCTCACTGGCATCAATACTGCGGATAACATCTCATATCAGGGCATTTAACCTTTTCAGATATTTTTTTGTCAAAGCAGAGCAAAAAAATAGCAAAGAATCTTTGCAGAAAATGTTGTATGTAGGTGGAATACATTTTAAAACAAAACTATAATATTTCATTGTGTTCAGATGAGTGATATGTGTTCACAAATATGTTTTCTCACTTTTTTTGCATCATCATTATTAAAGACCTTGTGACGGGTTTTAAAAAAAAAAAGTAGTGGATATCAAAATTGCATGACAATGTCAATTTGAAAGAGATTCCGGCAAAAAAAATCCTATATTTTATAAAAAGAACGTGTTTTTCATGAATTTAAGTTGTCTATGCTCTAACCTGTGTGTGACGTCATAGCGGGTTACGCCCATGCATTGAAAACCATGGATCTATGCCACAGGACTGCCTTTTCTCTCTTCTCTCCACTGATGCCCAACACAATACTGCACTCTACAGGTGACAATTGCTCACTACACATAAATTGCCGTTTTGAGAGTGAAAAAGTGTCCGAGGTTTGAACCCCAGTATCTGGATTGGCAGTGCATCGACACAACCACTGGACTATCTCAGTGACAACAAAATGATACATTCTAGTAGTTATTTTAGACTCGCTGTACACAGCCTTGTCATCTTGAATATCCGCGAAAAAAGAACGAATACCAAATTGTAAACAACTTACAGCGTTGAAACGTACCCATTCTGACGTCACCAAGGGCTGTGAAGTTTTTTCGTTTCTAAGGGCGTTGCTATGGGATTATTTCGATTTGGGGGGATCAGACAAAAAAAACAACAACTGATTTTGAAACCTTTAGTAGTTCTCTTCTAATATAAAATGGTATTAAAACTGTATTTCTAAATAAATCAAACCCGTCATAAGGTCTTTAAGTCCAATAAAATGTTGTCTGTGGGTTAGTTTGGGGTGTGAGTTAATTGGTCAATAAATGTGGAAAATACACAGCACACTCGGATAGATGTCCAAAAGATCTAGTATTTATTAACGTTTCGGCCTTAGCCTTCGTCAATGATTGTGATCCAAATGAACAAGATAAATATGATCTGACGAAGGCTAAGGCCGAAACGTTAATAAATACTAGATCTTTTGGACATCTATCCGAGTGTGCTGTGTATTTTCCACATTTAATTTCTGCTCCAGCACATGCACCTCATGAGAAGAACTTGGTGTGCGTTTTTGTTTTTCTAGTTTAATTGGTCAATAAACCATTGTTTTTAATCTAGTGTAAAGCACTTTGCTGCATTTATTTTTATCAAAAGCGTTTTATGAATACAATTACAGCCACACGTTATCATTTTAACTATGGACGTATTAACTACGTCCTGTAAAACAGCTGCAGTACATTCAAAATGCAGCAGCTCAAGTCCTGACTAGAACCAGGAAGTACGACCACATTAGTCCAGTCCTCAGGTCTCTGCACTGGCTTCCTGTGGCTCAGAGAATAGACTTAAAAAAAGCTCTGCTTGTGTACAAGTCTCTCCATAGCCTTGCACCAAAATACATTAGTGACATGTTAGTCCCATATGAACCAGCCCGGACTCTGAGGAGCACAGGGACTGGACTCCTGTTAGTGCCCAGAGTCAGAACTAAACATGGGGAGGCTGCTTTTCAGATTCATGCTGCTAAAATCTGGAACAGTCTTCCTGAAGATGTGAGACAGGCCTCCTCTCTGACAATGTTTAAGACAAGGTTAAAGACAGTTCTGTTTAGCTGTGCATACAACTGAGGGATTTTATATTTTTATCTTCCTTTTTAATGTTCTGTGATTATTTATGATTTTAATGCTTTCTTATTTTGTTCAGCACTTTGAATTGCCTTGTGTGTGAATTTTGCTATTCAAATAAACTTGCCTTGCCTTGGAAGCTAATTCCATGTTTCCTGATGATACCACCAGGAGGGAGCACGTACAAGCATGTAAGTTAAAAAGGACTGGACCTAAACTCTGAGAACCCTGAGACACACGTATAATGTAACTGTATTATGGATTTTTTTTGGCTCCTATGGTACGCAGCTCTTTTGAATGGTAAATAATGCACAATATTTTTTAACAATAAAACCCCTCATCGACTCAGATTTATCCAAATCAGGATTAAATATAATGAGGCTCCTCAAATGCTGAAAGTTTGGCAGTAATAGAAAGCAATTTACAGGTGAAATGCGGTATATAGTTAAAAAGTTAATTTCTCTCTGTAATTCAACTTACAATGTGAAACCAATAATTAATATAAACTCAGTACTTACAAAGAGACATGACTAATCTTTGTTTCTTATCATTTTGATGACTATGGCTTACGATCTGTTTTCAAAATATTATAAGTTGTGTCTGCATAAGGCAAATATATGCCTGATATATCTCACTTATCTCACTCGTTCTGTCCGTATTCTCACTGCAATGAATCATATTAGTTTCACAGGTTAAAGTAAAGAAGTTAATCAACTTTTGAACATTATTTTAATTTTACGAGTTTCCCCTGTACATAAAGATTAACTTCAGAATAAGGACCAGGGTAGAACAGGAGAAATCAGTTATATTATCCTGATACCACTGGAATTATGACACAAGCCGACCCAGAAATGGATTAAGGAGAAGAACATGGATGGCATTGGAAATATTGACTCAAGCTTTTTTCAGATTTGTGTCATTCTCCGGCATATTTACCAATTTAGAAACATTGTGATGTGTGAAGTGAGGGACCAACTAGGCCAAGGCATGTCCACTTGGAATTCATCTTTTCAAAACGAGATACAGTACGTTCAAAACACAAGGAGAAGGCCAATAGAGAAAAACAGGAGGTCAAGGAAATAAGGTTTTTTTTTTCTCTAAAAACAGACATTCGCATTATCTTCGCTTTTGGCTCACATTTAGTGGCTCCCTTGTTGGACCTTATATAGCCAAACACACGGATTGAAATGAACTTTGTCTAACTAATCGAGCAAACGTCCCTCAATTTCATCTATAAAATTATTTCTTGTTTTCCACAATAAATTTCAACTAAAACTCCCGTAAACCACTTGGATGCCCACAAAATGTTGTTTTTAATGATTTTTCTTTTGGATATTGGCTTCTTGTCAATACATCTCATCAGGGCCTGAACAAATAAAACCATTTACTCGAAATATAATGAAGAGTACAGTAGCCAAGGTCTTTGCAGATATATTTATTTAGTGCGAAACTAAAGCCAGCAGAACCGCAGCCAACTCTCACAGTCACTCAAGCCGTTCCCTTCGCAGAGTGTGGGAGCACACTCTAGAAGCAGACGTGTGAAGCTTCTAAGTGCACTGGTTATTTGTTTGGCCTCTTGAAATGAGATAAGTTGAGTTCCACAGATTTCAATAACGTCAGTTTTCGAAAGTATAATAAATATTCAAACTCTCATAAGGAGAATGAGTTATGTGCAATTAACGCTTTTTTTCTTCAAATGTTGGCACCTGAATCAACAAAGGAGACGACATTGACAAGCTGCTATGTTGTCGCAAAGTCAAGTAGTGATGTTTTAATTGGCTCGGAAAAGAAAAAACATGGATGGATTGAGATATTTATAGAACGGTGTGAAATGGTGTATGAATGTACAGTATGAAGGAGCCATCTTAAATGACACATATTATGCAAATTGCCTTCTTTCTGTCTTTAAACCATATTGCAATGTTGTTTGTTCACCAAAAACATAGCTGAAGTTGTTGATTGATGCAGCCACGTTTAATATGAGGAACTTCTGGAACAACAGAGTAGGTAACTTATCTCAGAGGACTTTACAAAACCGTCGATTCGCCATTACAGATCAGAGAATCAAACCGTTCAAAAACAAGAAATACAAGGATAAAAAGCACATTGGCCAGGGGCAGGTAACCAATGTCCATAAATGTTGATCAAGTCCATAAATGTCTTTGAATGTTGAGTGTCCTTGATCATCACCACTGTCCTTGGACCCACATACATTGTCAAGGAAAAACTCTAAAAACACAGTGGGAGAAACTGAGAAACCTTGAGGAGGCCCACATGGAGGGAGGGTTCCACTCCCACAGACAGACGGGCTGTAGATCCTGTTCTCATGCTGTGGAACGAGGACCAAGGCCACGTGATGCGGGACTGAGGCGGCTCCCAGGGCGGGGAGGGGGTGCAGCCCACAAGTCAGAGCCCTAACCCAGACAGTCTACAGGTACCAATGAAAAAAGCTCTTGTATCAGTCTTGTAATAGTTTGATGTCATTGAACCACTATGACATGACACTTGGAGTGGATTTTATAATTTATAAATTAGTTTTGGGCGTTTCTCAGATGAAATGTTGCATGGTTGTGTTTAAAGCAACTCATTTTCAATTTTCGAATAAAACAAATCAATTCTACCCTTCCCTCTGGTGGTCCCTATGTAACTTATTGTTTTTTTTAAACCATGTGGCCCATCTAAAAATGTATAATATAAAAAGTAAAGTAATATCATGGAGTAATTGGCAAACACCCCAATGCAAAAGGATTTGTTGGGGTGATATTTCTTGGCTGATAAAACAAAATATGTTAAAATATGTAGTCCAACATTGTAGTCCAACATTCATGCATTCCTTTTTGATATTCTGCTCCTAATTTGAGTTGGATTTTATATTGGTTTCAACACGGTCAGATAGACGTTTGACAAGTAGCTAAAGTAATGGGAGAGAATATTAAACAGGGAATAAAATGATAGGACAAGACTCATTTAATTTAATATACACTTCTGCCCACATATCTGCCTGTCTTTTATAATGAGTATGAAAGTCAATTAGCATTTAGGTGAGAAGGGAACGCATTACCTAAATTCTGTTTTAGACTGCACATTTTAAGTACAACTCGACTAATATCCGAATAAAGTCAGATATTTGTGTATATACTGTACTTTTTGGGGTCAGTGGCTCAGTTGGTAGAGCATCGGCTTTTGGGCCTGGAGGTCGTAAGTTCGAATCCACCACACTTAACCCCACTTAGCCCAAAGCCCCCGCTGGAAGATCTCAGCTCCTGTGGACTCACCACCTGCAGGAGGATCAGTGAGGGGCTGGGTGCAGCTCTGACTGCACCCCCCGACCCAGAAATGGAGAAAATGGATGGATGGACTGTACTTTTTTTTTTCTCAGATAATGCAGCAGCAACACCCAGATAGTCAAAAATGTGTCACCATCCGATCATACATCATTGTTGCGGCTTCGGAGCATATACAATAGATGGATAATGCAACCCCCTAGCACAATAAACCCCAATATGGGCAAAGTTTATCTCCAACTCTGGTTCCTATTGAGATACATTGAAATGTTAATTTTTCTTGCTCGTTTGTATTACATTTAATATTAAATCTCGTAAGTTTGGCAATATATACCAAATGCCTGGTTTGTGACTTCCTGTTCTTTACAATGACAAAAATGAAGTCTGATTTGGAAGTAAGTAAGTTGGCTGAGCGAAGCAGGGCAGGGCCTGGTTACTACTGACGCCACAGTGGGGCGGCTGTGGCTGTAAAGTGCCCTTAGGCAAGACACTTCACCCACATGTGTGTGAATGGTTGGTGGTAGTCAGAGGGGCTAATGGCACATACTGGTTGCTTCACTTCTGTCAGGGTGCCTCAGGGCAGCAGTAGCAGTTTACTACCACCGTGATCAAACCAATGCCTTATCATCATGGATTACACTCAAACCTGTTACAAAGGTTTTTTTCTTTTTCAGAAAATAAATCTGAGAAATGTAATAAAACAAATAATCAACTTTGTGTTTTGTAGAGGAAGGTCTTTTAAATGCATATCTGATGGCGAGAGTTCAAAATGAAGCGGCACATGCAGTCTGTTCAATCAAAGACTCTCTCAATAATTTACAAATGCTGCTTATATAGCTTTGGGCAACCAGGAGGAGTTATGAAATGTTCTCCGTAATTTCCTTTTTTGGATAGTTCAACTTGCATTGACCTGTCCAGTTGGAAGATGTATGTCGTCTGTCTTTCACGGTCTGTCTCCATGCTTCTGTGTCAGCATTGCGATCCGATATTTTTGTGAATACCTCTGGGTCTGTATTTGGTTCCCTGACCCAGCCCTGAACCAATATGTTCAGGAAAAAATATACTTACAATCATCGTCATCATCATCTAGTTCCTATAGTTAGTACAACTCGTCTAATATCTACATAAAGTAATCTATTTGTGTTTTTACTGTACTGCGCTCAGATAACGCAGTAACAACACCCAGATGGTTCCATACTTTCCAACCACTGCTCCATGCAAATCAGTCGATCGTTTATCATTGTAGCAGCGTTGGAGCGGCGCCATTTACCGGAGCGAGGGATGAAACAAAAGAACCACACACTGAGTCATGCACCAATTTGACAGAATCATCAGCAGAGCAGCAGGACGCTAACAGCCTCGCCAACACGTTTAACGCACACACGCGCATGATGGACAGCTAATGCGGACGCCTAACCAAGCATTTTATTTTGCTATGTTTTTATTGTCAGTGTTCAAGGTCACGCACGCAAAACACACTATTTGGAGATTTCAACCATGTTTGTCGCCCTTCCAAAACCTACCTGGAATTATCTCTCCATTAACATGTTTGCACATTCTGCCCCTTCCCCCTCACAAACAATTCTATGAAGAATCTCTCCAAATGCATTACATCAAAGACAGAGCAGAGGCAATATTTTATTTACAGTGATAGTCTGGAACTCTAAATGAATTTAGAGTTTTAAGAATTGCTTTAAATTGATCTCCTGGCCTTAAATGTTGATATAAAATAAGTCATTTTATGATTTCTAATATTACGGGTAAGTCCCGTCTTCCCTTCTCTTAGCTATAGCTCAAAATCCACGATGCCGTCGTCCACTTTAACCGATCGAGTGATGCCAAGGGCTGTCAATCATCAGCGCTGATGCTCGTAGCTGCTCATGCCCAGTTGTTTGTTTTCACGGAGCCTCCGAATCAAGCCTCCAATAGGCTCTGGAACAACATGAAAACTGAACAAAGAATTCTGAACATCTGCGCTGAGTTACCCATTTATATACTGAACCTATATCCATAATCAGATCCTCTGCAGATGTGTCCTATAATGTTCAATTAATGATAATAGCTACTTCCGGGTTTACTGCGATTGCTTTTTTGTGCATTAAAACATTATTTTTTTTAAAACATTATGAAGACGTTTATAAATAATTCTGAAAACCTCTGTGCATGTGTATCAATAATGTATATGTATAATGTGTTCTCCAATTGACATTTAAATGTGTTGATAAATTGTTGAAAACTAGGCGTAGACCCATCAGAAAGTGATTGTCTGGAGTTTTTTCTTACAAACTCCAGACAATCACTTTATGAAGCAGTTTATTTAAGACTCTTTATACATTCATATTCATGCAGACTTTTAACCTGCTGTCAGTTTGTGTTTTCCCAGGGAGCTGAGCATTACTTATAGCTACAGGTGAAACTCACACAGTACAGACTCATTACATGCACATTGAGATACAGTATCAATCAAGCCATTACACGTATGTTATACAGCACTGATACAGAAAACAGGGAAGCATTGCATTGAAATTTTGATTCTCGCATCTGCACCTCATGTATCAATTTGTTGGTGTGCGGTATCTGTTCTTTCTACATTATACAGCACTGATACAGCCATAATCATCAGAGGTTTGGAAAATGACACTTTGCACAAAATGAGTCTATATGGTTTGTTTCATAATTAAAGTGGAATTACAGAATTTGTCTTTTAACGATATTCTAATTTTCCGTGTTTCAGTTTATTTATTATTGTGCAAAGTCCCTGTCAAATTAAGTAGTAGTAAAAGTGAAAAAATGTCTCTGAAATTGGTTGTGACAATTTCTGCAGCCAGAGCCTTCATGAGCTGTTTATTAGCTAACATTAAAGCTGGAGTACCTAACTTTTCTACTGTTCTGTACATAATGTGTTTTACTTATATTTAAAACACTGTAATGTTTTTGTTTATAGGATGGCATTAAACACTTGCCCAGGTATAATAGAAGAAAAAATACCTGGCTAATGTACATATAGTAATGGATTCAAAATTGGATAAGTACTGTATACTGTATGTTTATGGAGGATGTGGACGGATAAAGTGGAAGAAAATGTATTGGTTTTTGTTGTGGATCATTGGTCATAGCATCTTTTTGAAAGAAATACATAATTCCAACCACTATCTCTAGGGTCTTCTAGTCAGTGAGTAAGTTGAATTCTTGTATATAGTTTATATATATATATTTATTTTTCTCAGACCAAAGTCACACAAAATACAATTTCCATTCACTTCATTAATAGTGACTGTCATGCAGAGGTGCAGAACTGGACCAGACCTTCCAACACTCACCAAACATTCACTCAGGACCTTTTCGTTTTGCATTTTTAACGATAGTTGGTTAAATAACACCCGCCTCATTTTGGCTTGTGCACAAAAGTTGGGCATACCCAAATGTCTTTGCTTATTTAAAAACACATGTTACATCTCACATGCTTGTGTGATGCATCATTTTAAAGCTAGAGCCTTCTAGTTTATGTAAAAAAACACTAAAATAATGTTTGTCATTCCTATTTCCCTCTGCATCCTTTGAAGTTTGGGGAAAAAAAACAATTTTTTTTAGCCTCGCCTAACATTTTCAATTTCTAAAGGCCCTAAAAAAGGCATACTTCTTTGTAAGTTCACAATATTCAAACCCTGTGGTCATTGTGTTGTTGACAACAACTGTCTAAAGTTTCAGACTTCTAAGTTTTATAGTTGTTATGCAGTTTCTCCTTTTCATCAAGTAGTGCACATTTGGCACAAGTGTGCCAAATTGTGCCAACTATCTTTACTTACATTTAATCCTCATAAAAACAATATTTTTTTATTATTGGTACTTATAAGTTACTAATTTATGTGTGGTTTTTTTTTAAATGTCAAAGTTATTTTTTTATGAGTGTAAATTCATTGCAGCTTCGAGAGCGTCTTTTGGCTGCCATTACGCACAATTCTATAGGCACAACATAAGACAGGACACCATTGTCCCACCCCTTGTTCGAAAGCTTTCCTCATTGGCTACACGGACATGTCAATCGAAAATCCCGGAAATAGAAGTAAACAAGAAGGGAAGACAACAAAGATCAGTGATCCATGCGCAAACAGCAGCGCTAGCTGTATTCACGGGAGCTCTTGCAGACCCAAAAATTGGTCTAGCTTTTCGGGAGTAGTCTCATTTGAAAGATAAGGAGCTAAGGAACACGTAGATACCAGTTCGGGTGAAAAACAAAGCTAAAAGTCCGTTAAAAGTGAAAAAGCAACATCTGTGCTCGTTTTTTTTCGTTTTTTTTGCTAAAGATAAATGCACATTTTTGGATTATTTCTGCAGAATGGATTTTACTTTGGGTAATACAAGTGGGTATAATTTTCCTTTGGACTGTTCCAGAGAGAATGATGTATTGCAAGCTGGGAGGAGAGCTGATTTATTTGTACAGCACAAGCCCAAAGGTAAAAAACTATTTCGGAATTGATTTATTTTGTGCCCACATTATGTGTTACACTTGTATATAAATGTAGATAAGAAAATAATAATAATAATAATAATAATCAATATTTAATTGATCATTTATAATTACACGGACGGTTTTCTCCTCACAGTATTGTTGTATTGTTCTCCAGAAATCTGTACTGCTCTTGACATCAATAAGTGACAACATATTTTTCATCTCTAAACAAAGTCTTGGTAGTGTGTCCGGCCGTGTAGTTTTAGGGCCTGTGATACTCTGCTCATGACTTATTACAGTACACAAAGAAATAATGTGTTGAATGAATGAGAGAGGTGCTTCACCCAACCTCCTCTAAATCTGTATTTTTATATCTGTGTTTATAGTTTTACTTTGTATGAAATATATACAGTAAATGATTTGTTTTCAACCTCCAAAGACCTGGGCCCCACACCTGAAACTGTTGCTTTTTTATGTTTTTACGACCTTTTGAATGACGTTATTGACTGTGCCATAGGGTCAGTTACTGTGTAGAGTACTATAGCCCTATGTAGTACAATGTATAAAAACTTACTTATTCTGATGTTTTGATTGTGTTTTCAACCTGCTGCAGCACTTTGAGAAGTGTCTGCATATGTAAAGTGCATTGTAAATCAAATGCATTATTATTATCATACATGAACAATGGGATATAGAATACTTATCAAATACTTAATAACAACAGTATCTCTGAAGGGTAGTTGGAAGAAGTATAGACTTTGTAAAATGCACCCGGCTAATATACAATGGAATACCTGCTGGTGGAGTTGCTGCATTTCCTCGGCTTGTCTCCGAAGAGACTGTACTTTATCTGATCCTCTAGATTTGATGTAAAGGCAATTAAGGTTTTTGTGTCTGCTTTGAACAAAACTATATGTTTATGTATATCTGCATTCTGCTTGAAACAGATTATATAAAACTTCTCCAGACTTGGTTTTCACATATACTGCGGCAACAACTACACGGGTAAAGAGAAGAGAAAAGAACACAGGAATACTTCTCAGCCTTTAATATGAATGTTTATATTCATGAATGTGTACACGTATTACAAAACATTCCCAGTGTCTAATATTCAATCATTCAATTCAACGTATTTTTGTATTGCCCTAAATCACATCAGCTGTCATCTCGGCGGACTTTACAAAGTTGTTGATTCGCCAACACAGAAACTTTGAAAAACATCAATGTTCTATAGAAAGTGTATTTCTTTATGACATACGTAAAACATTTAAAACTACAAAGTAATTTGCTACTTTTGCTGAACCAGTGTCTTTCCACTGGTTGACCAGCAGACCGGTATACCAGCGGCATAAAACACCATGCAGATATTCAGCTCAAGTACAATAGAATATATGATTATTGAGGTTGCCAGGGCGAGTCGACCTGGAGAAGTCCTCTGTGCATGTGAGGGCAGCCTTTGGTGTCAGATTAATCTGAATTAGGTTTGGCATCCAAAATGTGCGTGAAGATTCCCTCGCCATCATCTGTGTAACTTCCTCTGCCAGTCTCCGAGGCCTAATACAAGATGGCACTTTGTCACACAGACCTACATACTCCAGCCACGATGTGATTTGTCATGATATTCAGAGGCCCATTACACTCAAGAGAGCTGTGTCACCTTTTATTTCAGTCCTGGCAGATGCTTTGTCCCCAAAGTCTCCCTTGAACATGATAATGAGAATATTCTCTTTGTCATGTTTTAAAATGTCAAATCATGTATACAATGTTTGGATAAAAGAGCATAATTATATTATTAATATAATTATAACAATACGCCAATGCTTCAGTCCATCCCCCCCAAACCCTGCACAGATTTGTCTGTGAAGATGTGGTGAAGCTTTGAAATAGTGATCATAATTTTTTAAACAAATAAACAAATACAGAATGTAGTTTTAGAGGATACATTTCCCAAAACGAATCAGTTTGAAAACAGCTTTGAACAGGATGTGAGTCTCCAGAATCATCATAGTGTACCAGGTTTGAGACAAGAGCATTTAGACAAAAGGGGAGAAGGAACTGGGGAGCATTGGCCATTGAACCTGAAGGTCATGGGTTCAATCCCCCCATGAGATCTTCTCCCCACGCTGATGTCTGCTGTCGTTGTGTCCTTGGGCAAGACACTTAACCCCACTCTGTCTGAAGCCTTCACTGAAAGATCAGCCATCCTCCTGTGAACACCACCTGCAGGAGGAGCAGTGAGGAGCAGTGAGGGGCTGGTGCAGCTCTGACTGCCACCCCCTGACCCAGGAATGGATTAAGGGGAAGAAAATGCATGGATGGATGGCAGGAGGAACATGGTTGAAGTTCCAGATTTCAGCATCAAAATAACTCCAAGTTTGTTTTTGATGACGCATAGTGCTGATACATGGTTAAAGGCTCAAAAAAGATTTTATAATGTTCCTGTAACCAAGCAAACAGTGGTTATATAGAAAATTGCTTCTATGTAATTGCAGAACTCCAATTATTGTGATGCTTTCATGCTGCCTTGAAAAGTACGAGCATACATCTCTTCTCTTCACCATGTATATCCACATGGCTTCCTGAAAAACAACAGTTCCCTTTCACATGTTTCCGATAATGTTCTTATGCCATACATACCCCCGGTTTGCCTCTTTTGCCGAAGCCAAGTGCTACATTCTACATTTTTAAATACAGCCAAACATGTGATGATCAACAACTTGAGGGACATAAACCTTTTGTATAATGCAACTAATGTAACTATGAGACTATGTATAATAATGTATGTATAATCTTTGCTTGTATTTCCTCTCATGGAGACAGACATTGCAAATTAGCCCTGGTTATAAATGTTGAAGTGTGTCTCACTTGTCAGTACCGCTGCCAGTACTCTCAAAACAATACTATCACCCTACAAAAAAATCAAAGGTTTTGACCTAAAACCCCAATTCATGCCATTTGTAAATGGCATCTTTTCATCTTCTAATCCAACCACACATCAAAACATTTTCTTAAGATTGTACTTGTTTCTGTAATGGCCTAGAGACTCCGACTTGTATACATTTAACACACATGTCCGTACATGTGCATTGTCCCTATATAAATATTTGTTTAAATCACTCTTTTAATCCAGGTATAGTCTTCTTAAAATCTGCCCATACCCTCAGGGAGTACAAAATATATGGAGTGTTGGGGGTGGCAGTGCTCATAAGCTTTTTGCGTCAGCCCACTCCTTTTGTGCGGTATCAATTCTGCACAAAAGGTAATAAGTAAAACATCTTTCCATTGGCCATGACTCTTGTTAAACCCTGAATGTTGGAACTCTAGGCACGATCGCTTCCCTTGCCTCTTTTTACATCACTCTGTTTATTTTAGACACATCACACTGTTTATTTTAGACAGGAAGTAATAACACCCCCACTCTAACATGGCTGAACCTTCTCCTTGAGTATTGTTGGTGCCTTTTCAAAACATTACTGACCTATAGAGCTGGAAGTTTGTTGGAACAAGGCTCAATCAAGGTGATGTTGCCCCCGGAGGCAGGGCAGAAACCAAAGCGTAATGATGCGTTTATGAAAGGTAATTTCTGACCCCAAAGGAAATAAACCAAATTAGGCACAAGGGCATTAGCGTTCAGCTCTTGACCTGTTCTCCATTATGCTAACATCCACTTCACTGTTCTAGCTTTATAAGACGAGGAATCTGAGCAGGGCTTTTAATTGAAGGTTGACATAACCTTTTCACTTGCCTGAGCTCGGCCAATCAGTCTGTGTGCTGTTCTGTGCAGAAGTTGGGTTAACCTACTCAAGTTGCATCACACGCCGGCCCTCCGCTGCTGCACTATCTGCCGGAGAAAAGAAAAACAGAAAACTGGCTCTAATTAAAAGTTGGCCCTGAGTGTAGGCTGTAAAAGGTTATTGGTTTGCCTTGTACAGTATAAAATTAACCTTGTCGAGTTACATTAGGAGAGATGTGAGCAATGGTAGACACACACATAAGGATAATAAATGATTAAATGTTGAATATAGCTGGATACGTTTATTTTGTGTGGTTTTTTTGTCCCACACTGGTCGCCAGACACAATGTTTACGTTACGCGCAAGTCCTGTTAGCTTTTTACCTGGTATCATTTTTACATAGTTTTAAAAGATGGATTTTGGGGTATAATGTGTATTTAAACATTCATTCAGGTAGTGATAAAAGTTATCTTGACTCAAAGTAAGAAGGTCTTAATAATAATGAAGATAATGCATACGTTTTATATAGCGCTTTTTTTGGACACTCAAAGACGCTTCACATGTTCATTCACTCCAAACACAGTGGTGATAAACTACTAATGTAGCCACAGCTGCCCTGGGGCACACTGACAGGGGCACACTGACGAGGCAACCAGTATGTGCCATCGGCCCCTCCGACCACCACCAAGCATTCACACATACACACCAGACTCATTCCACGCAATGGGGGTGAAGTGTCTTGCCTAAGGACACAACGGCAGTTTGGCACTTTACAGCCGCAGCCGCCCCACTGTGGCACCTGGTGTTCCCAGAGGTTAAGTGTCTTGCCCAAGGTCACAACGACAGCAGACATCAGCGGGAGTCTTGGATCAGAACCTCTGCAAAAAAGATTGAGTCTCAGTGACTATTCTGGTTAAATAAAAGTCCATAGACATAAAATACTTGATGAGCAGTGACTGACACAGTGTACAAAGACTTGGAAAAGTACAAACACAACTTGACCGTTTTATAAACTTACAACCACAAACAAAAACTTTTTTTTTTTTTTTACGGTAAAAGCTAAATTTTGTTTGTTATTTTAAAAAGGATAAAACTGAAATGTGTGTCTTGCACAAGTATTCATTCTGCATGAGTCAATACTTTGCTTCAACCACCAAGTTTGATTACTCAGTTTGATTTGTCAAAGTCAAGCTGCAGACAATTTTTAACATGGCAATTAGATGTTTGTCAGGCGAAAAGCATTCTTCCACTACTCTTCCTATATGGTTTTTCTCATTTCTTGATTTCTCTTAAAATCCATTCAAATTACTTAACCACAGCAGCGTGTTTACGTCTGCGTGCTTATATGGCTTGAATTGGAGGCTGTATTTCCCACTGACACGAATAGATGGCAGTGCTGAGATAAGGACTTAATTCTGCTGGTTATTCTTCTGCACAGACAATGACAAAAATAGTCTCTGAAGATTGTCAACATTGTTTCTGTACAGTCTATAATTTCAACTTCAGTCAAAAATGTCGTATAATTTTTCTAACTTTTTTTTTCTTCTAATTTCTTACGTGTTTGGGTGAAATAAGCAATATGAAGATGAAGATGAAATGCATCGTTTTTATTGAAAACAGCAGCCACTTCCTCCGAGCGGCCCCCCCAGGACCTTGCGCCGCTGTCTGCTCCTCTCATGTCTATCAGAAAGTAATATTAGAGATGGAAATGAAACGTCTGCGCGAGGTGAACGTGTGACTCACAGACGCCTGATGGACGCAGCCACTGATGTGTAAATACCGAGATGGTGGATCTAAGGTCAACTTACTACAGTACATAATTTTATTCAGGATCCATGCGAATAATTAATGAGAAATCTATTGATCTTTCTATACTATATTTCTGTTGACATAGAAGATTTTGTTTTTGGGTGATTTTTTGACCCCTGTTTGAAGTACAGCAGTGTAATCTTGCCTTTTGCTCAGGAGTCCAACCAGTTTCAAAGGTGGTCATCTGGTTCCTTGTTTATGGCAAGGCAAGTTTATTTGTATATCACAGTTCATACACAAGGCAACTCAAAGTGCTAAACAAAAAACAATCGCACAAGGCATTATAATCATAACAAAAATCACAATATTACCCCTTTAATGTTCATGCCAATGTATTTCTTTTTTTTCTTTTGGGGGTTTTCCAAGATGTAGGAGCACCAATAATGTGTTTTTAGCTTTTTCTTTTTTTCTTTTTTAACCCCTAGTTTGGTTGAGATGCAGATTGATGGTAAAAGTGCCTAAAACCAGCCCCAAAGAGATAGATTTCAGCTCCACACATGCTCAAAGTAGTGACTCAAAAAGGTGATTTACCAAATGGTTGAGGAAAGGGTAAAAAAAAGAGTAAAGATAAAATCCCTCAGTTGTATGCACAGCTAAACAGAACTATTTTTAACCTAGATTTGAAAATAGTCAGAGTTGAAGCCTGTCTCACATTTTTAGGAAGACTGTTCCAGATTTTAGCTGCATGAATCTGAATTGCTGCGTCCCCATGTTTAGTCCTGACTCAAGGAAGCAGCAGGAGACCAGTCCCTGTGCTCCTCAGAGTCCGAGTTGGTTCATACGGCACTCATACTTTTGCATTGTAATGGCCTTTTGAATGCAGTGAATCCAAATATATCAAACATGCATGAATTTCAACGTCACTACTAAAGTACTAACATAACCCCCCCCCCCCCCCTTGTGCCTTGCATTATGAACGGTTTATTAAGGCGGTGACAGCTTCTAAGGTGCGCTCTATGCTACATTTGGCATTCAGCACACAGCCCATCTCGCCGCCACCTGCCTTTACCCCTTCCTCCTCCCCCACCTCCTCCAGGAAAAATAAATAAATAAATGAATCACACGTGCTCGGCTACAGCTGCCGTGTCAGCGGGACTCCAGCACCAATTTCACATGAATCGCGTCGGGAGCTGGTGTGTATATTCCTCGCTCTCTGTGATCTAAACATTAATTAACTGTCTTTTTGTAACTTTTTTGCGTTCTAACAATGCGATTCTGCAGGATTTTGGCGCGTGTTAAAACAGGTGACAGGGTTTTTTTACCAGAGTTGAAGATTTGCATTCTGTTCGCATCTGATCTAAGGTGCCTCGCTGCAGGGGGCGGGTATAGAGGCTGCTTGGGTCTAGAGCTATGTTTGTTTTTAACGCCAGGTACAAGTGGGACTTTACAGCTGCAGTAAACAAAGAGATTTTCAAAGCAGGAATGCATATGTTATTGTTGTAGTGACGTGTAATTTTCAGCACTAAAACTTTTACTCCAGTACGTACACTTCCTGTGCAAAAGTGCTTTACTCACAGGACATCACTTTAACGTCCTAGCTCCGTGCACAGCTAGAGGGGAGTGCAGAGGGAACACTAACCCTGTATTATAAGAGAAGATACATTTTTATTTTTCCCAAGGATACATGTTCTGTGGCATACAGTGCTACACATACACTGTAAAAGTCATAAGATGAGATAAGACAGACTTACTATTATTTATTGTTTATTATTACTTATTTATTGATCTAACACTGGAGAAATGTACATGTCACATTTGGCACAGAGAGGATCACTCAGATTTGTGCAAAAGACAGAAGTGTGCAAACATGTTAAAGGCAAAAGATATAAGGATTATTATTATTATGTACAATAAAAAGTGGCGATTAAAGAAACAGTGGAAATAGCAGTGCAGGTTTTTCAGTCCAGGCGCATTAGTGACTTAAAGTGACTTATACTTTCTTGAATATAC
Source organism: Knipowitschia caucasica (assembly GCA_964034765.1). Classification (NCBI taxonomy): domain Eukaryota; kingdom Metazoa; phylum Chordata; class Actinopteri; order Gobiiformes; family Gobiidae; genus Knipowitschia; species Knipowitschia caucasica. The sequence goes on from OZ035836.1 coordinate 10,996,376, forward strand.
ACTGCAAAAAGTGATGAAAATGCTCATATTTGGCAAAATGTGTCTTAATTTGAGCAAAACACGTGCCCAGTTTTACTCGTGCACCCTCTGTTTACGAGTCACTGTCGGCATCGCTCACAAAAGATCATTTTCCAAGAAGATTTGCACTTTTTCCGCTATGTCAGACAATATATTGTTTATTATCTTCATTGGCTGCCAGTGTCCTACAGGATACATTTTAAAATTCTGGTTTTAACCTTCAGAGCTTTGCACGGTCAGGCCCCGTCTTACATCAGTGATCTGATCCAGCCTTACCCCCCAGCCAGGGCTCTGAGGTCTGTGGATCAGAACCTCCTGATGGTTCCACGCACTCGCTTCAAGACCAGAGGAGACAGGTCTTTCCAGGCTGTTGCTCCCAAGCTTTGGAACGTTCTCCCGCTCTCTCAGCGTTCTATAGAGTCTGTTGAGTGCTTCAAAAGTCAATTTAAAACCCAGTTATTTGTTCAGGCTTTTGCGTAAGTTTGTCTTGCTGTTTTCTTTTACATGGTTGTCTTGGCCTTTAAAAATGTGTATGTCTAATTTATATGTCTGTTTTTATACTATGTGAAGCGCTTTGTGACCCTGGTCTGTGAAGGGCGCTATATAAATAAAGTTTACTTACTTACTTATTCCTTGAGGGAACAAATTGTAATGTATGGGTTATTTTATTTATTTTTTTATTGTCCGAAAGACTCATTCATTCATTCATATCAAGTGTGGGCTGCAAACATTCATTTATGCAGTCCAACAATTGGAATGTGTTGCTGGGTTCAATGCATCAATGATTGAATTAGTAATCATGAATGGATTATGGAGAAAAATACAGATATAGTTAATAAATTATGCTTCTTGTTCCCTGATTATTTTCGAATAAATGTGACAGAGGAGTGACTGGAGTGTGTGTGGCATGAGAGTGCACTTATTCGTAGTCACACTGCTATTTTGAAGGCTGTCAAAAAACAAAATTCATTCTTTTTTCCACAAAGTCCAAAGCACGTCACTGCAATATAAAAATAGGAAGGTCGTTTCATTGTGTTCTGCTTTACACACTTATGAGCGATTGTGGGAAGATTTACCTTATGCATGTTTGATCTGGGACAAAGGTGTGACCTCCACGCCGGACTGGTGCTGGAGGTCGCCCTGAACGCCCTGAGGAGGTGTTTGGAGGTGAACTTGCTGAGCCTGACCCCGTGTGAAAACTGAGGTAGTGCTGATGGCCTTGGTCAATTTCGGAATCAAGTCAAACCAAGCCAAACCAAACTGAACAACAATTCTTAACATTCCTGAACTCACCCACCACATACAATGGAGTATCTCTCTTAACAAGACATACCAACACTTATAGAAACAAACTACTAATATTTCTTCAGGCTCTCAGACAGATTGATCTTCCTGTAATAACATATTGAAACAACGTCATAGCAAAACCTGATTTTAAGTTTGAACAACAGAAAACAAAATAAACACAACAATAATGATCTTTAAAGTCATCCCAGTCTGTTTCTTAACTTTTGTAAATTATCCAACGTGTCTTGCTTTAACAGTGATTCAACAGTGGTTCATGCCTTAGAAAAAGAAGATTGTGGGTTAAATCCTGAGACAACCAAGGACTCTGTGTGGAGTTTTCGTGTTTTTTCCAGAGTCGGAGAAGGTTTCCTCCGGGTGCTCCGCTTTCCTCTGGGTGCTCCGCTTTCCTCCTTACCCAAAACATACATTGTAGGTTAAATCCCCCAGATCTGGAAGCCCTGACCCATCCAAGCATTAAAATCAACGGCACGTCAAAGATCACTGCTCCTGAAAGAGGCACGTGTGGCATTAGAAGGACGGGTCAAATGCAAATGCAAATGTTTCTCTACGGGGACAATAAAATAAACTCCCACTGGGTTTTTAGAGTTTTTCCTTGCAGAGGCTAAGGACAGGGTCAAAGGACAGTGGTGATAATCCAAGACGCACAGAATTTATATTGGTTATCTGTCCCTTATGGACCAATGGTTCTGTGTGATTTTTGTTTGTTTGTTATCATTGTATTTTCTGTGTTATTGTTTTCCTTTACGGTTTGATTCTTTGATCTATGTTGGCGATTGCTTGTCCTCCGAGAAAATACAAAAATACATTGAATTGAAATGAAGTTTACCTCATCTTACCTTACCTTAGTAGATTGCAATTGTCTAAGAATGTATGGGTGTGTAAATGTATCGATTGAGAGATCAAAAAAGTTTATTTTATCTTATCTTTAAGTGGAAAACAAACGGTCCATAAATGAGCTATGATTGCACATGACAGTGTTGAACCCATGGATTTAAAGTATAAATCTGTAAGCCTACATTATATGAGTGTATTCACATGTATACAGCCCTAGCTCCCTTTCCTTTTCGGCCCATTAGCTGTCCTTGGCTCTGAGGTGACCCCCCCATCCCCCCTTTTTACTTCCCGTTTGGTATTTTGGGCAAAGCGCTAATGTTGTTCTGTCATGAGAGCCAGAGGAGCGGCAGGTTGACTCCGCTCCAGCTCTGATACATCCTTCACGGCTTGGGCAGGTGTGTGTGTGTGTGTGTTTGTGTGCGTATGTGTGTGTGTGTGTGTGTGTGTGTGTGTGTGTGTGTGTGTGTGTGTGTGTGAGTGTGTGTGGGGAGGACTAACTGTAACCGAGCAATGCCTAAGACAGCAGGCCAGAGGATTTTGTGCAGGGTCAGCAGAGACATGGCCAAGCCGGCGCATCGCAGAAGGAGTAAATCAATGGAACCCAATTAGACAGCCAGAGAGGTGAGAGAGGTCCAGCAGCGGACAACGACGGGTTGTTAGGAAGAGTTTTTTGGGTCAGCAATAAAGTCAAAAGTCTTCAGTGCACAGGTATGTTTGCACTGTGTGTGGTCTCTAATTACACATGGGTGAATAATGATATCTATATATAAGAGCATGCTGTAAGTAACACTGGGCTTCTCCAGGATATTATTTTGACTGTGGAAAAATAGAAATGCATTTGTTGTTACTTTTCCCTGAAGAGATTTGAACTGAGTTGAGAGTGAATTGTTCATTATATTATATATAGACTCACTTTTGCAACTTATTTTCCACAAAGTTTGTCCGTAGTGGTGAAATGTGAAGTTTCTCTTAAAGCTGGAGAACCTGATTATTAAATCCAAAATGGGAGAAACTTTTAAAAATCTAACTAGTTTCTAACTCTAAAACAGTTTGGTGCATAACTAGATTTTTTTTTTCAAACAGGAAGGTAAAGTTAAACTACTCTTGCTCAGCCAATCATCCCCAAATAGAGTATTTATCGAGTCACAAGTTGGTATAAGAAAAATATGTTTTGTTATTTGTTGTTGCACCTCCTGGTCTCATTAGATTTACTCATACAGTATAATCCTCTTTTTGTGTGACAAAATAACATGTATGAAATGTATTATGTATGAAACCAAACAGTCTGATACCGCAGCTGATCAAGTGGAGGTCATGGCTATTTCACTATGGCTTAAACTTTCCTCTGGCGGACATTACATTATAATTGTATTGAGTTATTTAGAATATAGATAGATAAGTATAGAGTATAGAGCGGTGTTCATTTATGGTGTGTTGTGTGCTCCTCATTCCTACTGTTCTGAAATGTCCCCATTGCGGCACGAAGAATGGATGTTTAAATCTTAATCTTAATTTATTTGATTCTGGATTTAAGGATTTTTTGGAATTAAATAAAGTATAGGATACATAGAGAACATGCAGGAGTAAGAAAAGCTGAAACGCTGATGTTTTTACTGCAGGAGAGATTACGATTAACGAGAGGACAAACATTGAACTGAATATAAGTAATATGAAACATGATTGAAGCTGTGATTGGTGGACATCAACAAACAGCAGCAGGGAACAGTGGAATTATTCATCTTTGTTTTTTTTGTTTGAATGTGCATTTTGATCTTTTTTTTCTTTAATACTGTTGCATTGATATTACATTTATTCAAAACATGTGTGCAACAAAACATATTGAAAACGCTATTAATTGTGTTCTCCATTATTAGCCTATGTTATTAGCCTATGTCTGCCTGGGATGTGTGAGGTATGTGTGTGCATGTGTGTATGTGAGCTGTATGTGTGTGTTGGAGGGGGGACCCAAAGGGAGGTGGGGGTGGTAATGGGGGTAAGGGGAAATGTAAAAGAAAAATAAAAAATAGTGTTTTAAAGTTCTGTAACATATAATATATACAAGTACAAACCAATACACATTTGATCACAAAAAGTAGGTATAGGCAGAAGTAAATAAATAAAGTTAATAATAATACCTCCTGCTTTTTACAATACAAATCCTTTAGGCGCCAGAGTTTTTTCCAGAAAATATACAATTTTGATTTCAAGATTTCAAAAGGCCCTAACTTTAAAATGGTTTGAGATAAAGGCATACTGTGAATTAGAAACATCTTCAGTTTGAACCAAACTTTGGGATGGAAGTTGATTCATCATCTAATGTGACATCACAATATGCAAATTAGATGACGAATCAACTTCCATCACAAAGTTTGGTTCAAACTGAAGATATTTCTAATTTACATTATGCCTATATCTCAAATCATTTTAAAGTTGTAGCCTTTTGAAATCTTGAAATAAAAATAGTATACTTTCTTATAAAAACTCTGGCACCTAATCTTAATCTTAATCTTAATTGCTACACCATTGAGAAATGAACTAGGCATTCAGGCATCAACCACATTTTCTATCCTTATACTCCTAATAGCAATGCATTAATATCAGTATGTTTGATTCAGTCACCAATTTTACCCGTACATTGACTGCTCTGTGATGACGGAAATATACATATATTTTCTTGAAAAAAACTCTGGCGCCTAAAGGGTTAATTCACTAAACCCTCAAACACCCATTGGCCTGTAGTTCATCGTGGACCTTTAATTCAAACAAAATGATTCTAAAGAAGTCAGTGGGAAGTTTGGGAACCTTGCAATTGTCGCTGATGTTGGGAGTTGAGCCCTTTCTCAACCTGATTCTATTTCATTTACTGACTTGCCAAAAGGTGGTTCATGTGATGTCACACTGTCAGATGCTTACATAATAACAAGTACGGTATATGTTAATGCAATGATGCAATCACAACTTTTGATGCCTCGAAGCGTGTTGAAATGAGCTCGTCTCCTTGGCTGCTGATAATAGTGCCGTGACCTCCTATACATCCCCCCGATACACACGCACACACACGCACACACACACACACACATACACACACACATACACACACCGGTGCATACGGCGTGCAGAGTTTGTGTGGAGGGCGAGAGGAAAGGCAATATGTCCTGATCACCCCCTGAGCCAGCCAAATGAGGCACCCTCCGCTCCGAGCAACCTGCTACTAACATCTGCTACTGCGGACGCCCGTGTCCTTCCAACTCCTGTACGTTTGGTCGCTGATGTGAAAAAAAAAGAGGAAAGAAATGTCATTCACTGTATATCTCAGTGATCAGAGAGCAATCCATTTGACGGGTAAAATTGGTGACTGAATCAAATATTCTGAATTTAATGCATTGCTTTTAGAGGCTGGTGCTCTGTGTACTGGGTGCAGCTCTGACTGCCATCCCCCCGACCCAGAAATGGATTAAGGGGAAGAAAATGGATGGATGGATATTATATATATATATATATAATCTTTATTCCGGACTCAAGATCCATATTAGAGGCATAATGATAGAAAATGTGGTTGATGCCTGAATGCCTACTTTATTACTCAAAAATATAGCAAGATTCTTTATCGGTCCAAGATATATATGATAATACTGTATATACTAAAGAAAAATAAAATCTCTAACTTAAGCAAAAAAATTAAGCAAAAATATAATCTCTAGTTTTAGCGTAATAAGGAAGAACATCTAAGATCTCCGACTTTAGCATAATAAAGAAGTTAGTATAAGATAAAAAAATTGCATTAATACTGCTATTTATGTGTGTACAGGCTCCCATCTCACACAACAATTACTTACCTATCCTTTTGTTTTCCACACATTTTGATTGTCCCAACAGAGAAATCACAACATTTTATACTGTAACACTTCAGCACTACACTTTTTGTCTGATTTAAAACACATTTCTTACAAGCAAGGGTTAAGAATACGTTTATTTATTCATCTATGTATGCATATATTTTTTATCAATAACATTTGATATCCTTTTATGAGTCCACACGTCCAAAAACAAACATCAGAGCTACAAGTATTCCATGATCTATTCTAAAATAAACTGAAAAATATCGAAAAACGAAGGCCTAATTCAGCGCCAGAATGTCTACGGCACTAAAACAAAGCGTGCCACAGCAGAGCAGCCATCAGTAGTCTGCACTTGTAATATATTTTAGTGGAGTGTGAGTTGGAAAAACCCAGACAGTCTGGATATATCATTGGCTCCTTTATTGTTTCAGGTGATAAATGTTGTCAGAGATATTGCTCTAACTTTTTCTAAATGACCCAAGTTTCCATTGTGCAGCCAAGCAATGCTAATGGGCTGTCTGTAGCTCCAGCAGAAATGTACCTTTCCGCATAAATCAAAAACACGGCACTTCTGCTGTTGTTCCTGGTGTAATTGGTCTGATTATTTACTGTATGACGGTAAACACGATCGCATAAGGCAAACGTGTTTAAAAATGTAAAGAAGAATTACCCCCGCACCAAATTCATTATACAGCATCAGCCTGGGCACAACCTGGGAGTAACTTATGGCATTTCAAATCTGAAGTATATGTATTTGGAAGAATGAATGGAGTTTTCGAAGATGGAGCGTATTGGAACATCTCTGGCTCTAAAACTCTAAACCAGTGGTCCCCAAACTAAAGCCCAAGGGAAAAATCCAGCTGGCCGCTTCAACCATTGGTCCGGCCCCCAGAGAAAAGAGCATTTTGAACTTTGTTTTTCACATATGCGTATTTGTATTTGATAATAAAGTTGGAATTTACAATAAAATGTTCCTTAGTAATGCACTATTTTCATTATTAACTATTAACTGATAGCACTCTCGCTTCTCAGCAAGGTCATGGGTTCAAATCCTGGTTGGAACAGGGCCTTACTGAGTGGAGTTTGCATGATCTCCCCGTGCCTGTGTAGTTTTCCTGTATGAAGTCTGTTTAATGCAAAAACTTTCTGTACAGTTTTTTCTTCTGATCAAACGTTGCATACTGCCTTTTGTGATTGTTCCTAACTTATTCTGTTTAGCACTTTGAGATGCCTTGTTCATGAATTGGGCAATACAAATAAATAAATCCCCAGTAAGCAAGGCAAGTTTAAGAGGTGGGAGGCAGACACTGTCATTGTATTTTTCCTCTAATGTGTTTTTAATGATTGAAGACAAATTAAACATAACATTTTGACCATTTATCAAGCTCCACAACAGAGGCAACCCTTTTATTATAGTGGGAATCATAGGTTATTTGTCTGGCACATTTACCACAACTCCTAGTTAAACCACACAATGAACTATTTGTGTTCAACTTTTACAGTCTAGTTATTCGATTTGGACGTCAGCCAGTGATATTTGGTTAAATTGGGGAAAATAAGAGCATGTCGCTAATGAGCTATAGGGATTTGTTCACTTTGACTGAGAAAACACACATCAAGACCTCCTGGGTAAGAATCATGTATCAGACTTTGACGTTCTTACATTAATGAGACCGAAGACGGCATCGTTTTTATGTATTATGTGGCATTTATTGGCTTTGTGGTTTTCAGTTTAAGGCAGAGTTTACTCGTGGGGTTGGGTGGGGATGTGATTGAAGAGGGATCGCATGGATTGAGCTTTGACTTGTATTAACTTTCCGTCGGAGTAGACAAATACATGTGTTTTCAGAATTTGTGTTGACAAATTTCAATTTTAATTTGGGTTCTCATTATACACCATTAGTGAGAGATGAGAGAAGTTGGTTCCATGACTAATGAGACAGGCTGTTTCCCATATGTCTTTGAGATAAAGTAACTCACGGCATTTCATTTATTTTTATTCTATTTTTTAGAAAGAACAAATGTACAGAAAAGTAACAAGAAAGAAGCTGTTATTTTGTGACTCTTATGATCGGCCGCATCTCCTTCACCAGGGCAGCTGTGGCTTTAACAAGTGATCCAGCAATTAAAGGTGTCTTTGACTGTCCGAACAGGTGATGTATAAATCACTGGAATATGTTTTTGATTGTAGATTTTTGGCCCATTTAATTTATTGGAACAGTTAAGCGTGAGTGAGAGAAAACCAGACATTCAAATTGACAGAGACCGAACTCAAAGTCCACACAACAAAATCAATAGCACTACCTTGTTAACCACTCAACCACCGGCCAGAATGTCATCTTTTTATTTCAAATCCAGCGCGAAACACAACACAGGTCTGCTTTTGTTGGTTGGACTCTTCTATATATTTTTTTGTTCTTTTTTTAATACATTGTTACAAGCTTATTTAACGAGTGCCTTCAAAAAATGACAGCAAGCAAACTGGTCCAAAAAAATTCACCCCCCTCAGCATTGACACACATGTGGAACGGAGCTTTGGGCCAAGAGCCAGCTTTGGGACCATCCTGTAAAGACGTTTTCGAGAGGTCTGCCAATGCTATATGTTAGCATTGAATAATTCTTCTTCCGGGTCCACCCCCATCAGCCCGGGGTGGTACTGCAAGCATGTCCGCGCACGTCATTTTGGCCACTTTTGAGCCGGGATCCGCCCCCACTGTTAACAATCTGCCTTGATGGCTTGCTTTGAGACTCAATCAAAATTGGCAATCACCTCTGCATCTGGACTCGGACATAACAAATACATGAAAAAGTGTGTATTCCTCTCTCCCTGCTCGGCTTGATAGAGCATCAGGAGCTGATCATGTGACTTCATAGTTTAAACTTTATCTACTGCTTCAATGATAACGCTCCAACTTTTCCCAACACACTGTTTACACACAGGAACAGACTGCCAGGCCCGGGTCACGTCAGGAGGGAGATTTGAAACTGAACAAAAATTGGTGAGTTATGCAAAATATTAACCAAGCTCATTATTTACAAAGGATAAATAATCATTGGGCTTAAAAAAAAACAAAAAAACAAAAATCAAAGTAGATGTCTCTGATGCCCTTTGAAGCACAAACAAATGGATGGACACTTTGTGAAGCTGAGACCCTGTAGTTTGGGCATCTGGTGACTCAGTTACTCTCATTATAAGTGGGAACAATTGCTGCGTACAGAAAGATCAAACTCCGAAGTCTGATTACATTGTCCATTGTAAATATAAAGGAGGTCGCTGGTGTTTCTACTGTTTTTTTTTGTTTTGTTTTAAACTTTATCAGTTTCACAGAAATCGTAAACAGAAAAATATTTCTTTTTGTATCTGCTGTTTTTGACTTTATAACCATGTTTTCACAGTTGAGGCAAACATCACTGGAAATGAGAGGGACCTGATAAAAACCGAATATAAAACTTAAAACAAAATCCAGTTGTACTACAGTTGTTTTGCGTTTTACTTGCACATCCCCAGTCTTCATCCATCCCTTAAATCCAAGATAATTATTAACACAGCTTTGCAATCAGCTTTTGCTCCCCTTTGCATGAAAGCAATCAGGCAAATGCGACCAATAAATTCTCCCATGCAACTGAAAATATTAGAACAACCGCAGAAAAATCCAAATATGTGGAAGTATAACCCCTAATCTCATTACGTAATTAGGAACCAAACTGGCGTCTCTCTCATAAACAAAGCCTTGGCCGGACCGCAGACAAGCAGCAGTATACACAGGGGTTAGAATGCAGCCGAATATAAATCCATCTACGCTACAGCACATAGGCTGTCGGAGCTGCCCCTAAATCACACGGAGCAGGCCTTGTCCTCTCCAAGATCAATAACGATAAGAGACGGGATACATTTTAACTGCAAAATACAGGAAATAATAAAGTAGTTGGAAAAGTGCTTCTCAGAATTGCAGGGTAAATATCACAAGTTCATGGACTTTCTGAGTGGGTTCATTTATGATTTGTGGTGGAGGGGACTTGTAGATTGAAGAGAAAGTTTGAGAAATGGTTTAATGAGGCTGAGTTAAACTTTCATGTCCTTGGAGGGATTGTTTATCTTGTTTGGACCTTGAGGCAGTGAAAGGCCACCCCCCCCCCCCCCCTTTTCTCCGGAGCATTCCGGAGTGTTGATGGTTCATTCTATACGGGCTGAGGCATTGCATGTTTCTTCCAACTCAACTCCAACTCTAAGATAGGACACGATTTTGAGTACTTTAAATTCAATACATAATGCTGTAATCATCACAACAAAGTGTAAAGAGCACCATAAAACTGCTGATCCACCTACTTTTGTATGCATGTAAATACTTTATATGTTTTTGGTTCTTATTCTGATGTTTTGCTTGTGTTTTTACCGGTTGTAGCACTTTGAGATGTGTCCGTACATGTGAAGTATGTGATAAGTTTAAAAAAAACTTTATTATTATTATTATTTTGTATTCTAAAGGTACTACATGGTAAGTATTTATTTCAAACTTTTTTGTCTCACTTGATGGTCTGGTTAGAGAGATTGCCTTCCTCCTCTGCTCTGCTAAGGCTCAGGTCTTTTGGAGTGCAGGGGCCACTCCTGAAGACCTTCGATGACTCTGGAGTGCAGCGTCAGTGACAGACTTATCCACCCTCAATGTGTGAAGGAGAGGTTCTGCAGGTCCTTTCCTTCCAACTGCAATCAGACTGTACAATGAGAACTGCAGAGCCTGTACATTTAATCTCGGATCTCTTACAACATCAACATTTCCCCACTGTGAGGCAAACATTTTCTAATCTTATCGTACGGTTTGTTAATTGGTTTTTTTCATGACGCAAAACATTTTGAAAACTCATTTATAAACTATGAATATCATCACTAAAATGTGCAAATTGGTCTTTTTCCTCTGAATATGCAGCTCATTCAACTGTCAATTGAAAACTCTTCGAATCTTAATTCCAGAAACTAATTTGGTAAAGTCAATAACCTGATGCATGCTATTTTCATTAGCATTAAGTGAACAGATCATCTTCACAAATTAACTGGATAATTGGGGTTACTGACCTTTGAGCTTAATTTGAGCCAGAAATTGCTTAGAAATACTGTATATAAAAGTGTGTATTGTGATTAGAACGATCACAGGTAATGTATTCATTTCAGAATGCAATGTGATGATTAGCTGAATTAATGCATGTATTTGTTTTTCTGCTGTGATCTTGCAGAACAATGTGTTATCCTATAATTACAGGGTTTTCTTGGCACGTCGTTTAATTGCTGCTAGACCTGCGTGTGCTCTTGCTCAGGGCTGTACGGTGAAAACTGAAGTCAACACTAAAATAATTAAGGTAGAAGTGTAATCAGTAGAGAAGACATGCAAATAACAAATATATTTTCCTGTAATTTGTCACTCCAGTACTTTTTGTTATTAAGCTAAAATTTGTGCAAACATGTGCGCCCTTGTTTGAGAACTACTTTTCATAATGATGGTTCACTTTTCCAGTAGTCCAATCAAAATAAAGAACGTGGCAAGAGCTCTTGTGTGTGCTATCTTCTGTCTTGCACAGTTTTTCTGATGTGGTTTTACTGCAAATGGCAAAAAATTCTTGAATCTTGAACAAGCTGCGTTTACCTGCCAATGATAAAGGGAGTGGGACTTTCTGACATTTTTATATCGGTTAAAGAGTCCTGGTGTTGCTGAAGTCAAGTCAAATCAGATCGTATGCTCTTGTCATAAACATATCCATCCATTTCCTCAAGTGAGAAACACTTCCACAGCTTGAAAATACTTTGATTTTAAAAACATATGATCTGGTACGATTATGGTTTTCACAATTATGTATGGACCTTTGCTTTGGCATATTACGTTTTAAGCCATGTTCGCACTTGGTTGGTTCTGGAATTGTGGAACTGTGACAGGAATAATTTTGGTTCATTTGGGGGAAAAATAACTTCACCGATCATAAGTGATAAGTTTAGAGGTTTAGTTTTATATCAACGAATAGATAGTGAACCAGACGTGGTCCAGTTATAGCGAAAGTGTCCTTAGAGCTCCCCGTCATAATCACAGTACATACAAACATTTTACTTTGTGGTAAAAAAAAAACTCTATAAATCTATGAAAAACCTGTTAATGTGAAGTACAGGCTCCTACATGACTGTGGTTGCACTTTATTACTATTATTAGTACCTTTTAGAATTATATATGTAATTGTATGTATGGATGGATGTGTTTCTGCTGCTGGACACCTGAGTTTCTTAAACTGGGGATCAATAAAGAATCCATCCATCTATCCATTTCTATCTATCTAGTACAGGTGTCTCCAACCTTTTTCACTCCGAGAGCTACTTTCCCAGGACCATAAAGGCAGAGAGCTACTCCTTTAAGCGACCCTGGGGAAAAAAAAGGTAAAATATTGGTGTGAAGCCTCATATCGGGTACAGACATTATTCATCATCACATAATTGTTACTAGTGCATAAAGTAAGTGCATTTACAATAATAAATAATGACAATGAATGATACAATCTGAAATATTAAGTATATTATTTGGTTTGTTCCTTTCTGATTTTGTTGGCGAACTACCTGGAAGGGCGTGGCGAGCTACTGGTGGCTCCCAAGCTACAGGTTGAAGACCCCTGATCTAGAACTTTCTATCTGTAATGTATAATATGAGCTTGACGCAGATGAAAACTGGCAAAATGATGCATGAACTCAAATAAACCTTGTATGTCATAATGCTAATCATGCTTTTAAGAGTTGTACATGTGCCTCACTGTGTCTTGCCTTGCTATTTTTTATTATTTATGTCAGTGTGTGTGTGTGTGTGTGTGCTTTGTGGTGTTGTGCTCCCGGAGTCTCCTGTTTGTATTCCAATGTCGTTTTTTTCTGCAAATGGCGATAAACTGATTCTGATTCTGATTTTGAGCGTACATACATGCAAAGTACTTTATTCCAAGTGTAAATTCAAATTTCTCACCTTTATCCCACTTTTAGAACCAAGACCCAAACTATTCTGGATGTCATATTCAAAAGCCAGGCAGAGTATCAGCCAAAATATAACACTCTTCAATCAACCGTGCCAGTACAAATCACCAAAGACGTTCGCTTCTTCCACGGGTTCCTTTAGAGTTCAACACAATTTAGCTTAATCAGGGAATCAATCATTATTAGAAGTGAGCTCTGAGCCAGCGCGCAGCAGTCGCACGTGGCCCTTTGGCAAACAGTACAAATTGGGCAGACGCACACTTGTGAGAGCCCCATGACGCCGCGAACGGTGCCAAGGCTTTCAACAGAGCGACAAAGCGATCTGCGTTCGTTTGAAGATCGGGCTCAGAGGGCGGCGCCACGCGAGCCACTTCATCGTCGCGCGAATTGACAGGAAATAATAGTCATCGAGAATGTGTCTGTCGCCGTCTGTGATGCTCAACACACAAGAGGTTTTTTTATTAAGGAGAAATGAAACGTTTGGAAGGGAAAAATCATCTCCTTTGTCTGAAAATTCTGGAGGCACTGTGAGAAGGCATCAATGATAAGAAAATTGTGTTTTTTATTTTACTATAGCAGGGCCAGATTGATTTTATAATTTTTATTTATCTTAAAACGTTATTTTTGGGCATTCAAATGTATAATTGGACTACTTTCTCATGTCATGTGTTAGAATGTGAAATAATAACTTCAGTAGAAAATATATGGTGAAACAAGTGGCTGAGTGGATAGCACTCTCGCTACTCAGCAAGAAGGTCTTGGATTCGAATAACGGTCGGAACGGTCTTTGTAGGTTTCCTCCAGGTGCTCCGGTTTCCCATACCACTAAAAACATGTACATTAGGTCTGGCAGGCCCCTCCTGTAGTGAGAGACAAATGCCAACAATTTATGCACTTGTCTGGTGCACACTGGGGACTTTTGCATACGTTTTCCAACATGGTTTTACTGCAAATGGCAAAGTGAATCTGAATTTGAATCCAGAGCTTTTGGATAGGAGGAGAGAAGGTATTTGTTCCTGATATTAGCGTGGATATAGCTAAAAACAACTTCAAGTCTGTTTTTGAACTTCAACGCAACCTGAAAAAAGCTCAAAAAACTATATTTTGTCCAATATATTCTCCTATATATTAGCAGACAACTTACTTTTACAAGTCAGCATTAAAAGTCTATGGCTATAAGGCTGAAAGGATGGCATTTCAACTAGAACCAGGAAGTATGATCACATTAGTCCAGTTCTCAGGTCTCTGCACCGGCTTCCTGTGGCTCAGAGAAAAGACTTTAAAACAGCTTTAAACAACTGTTCTGTTTCTTCTTTCTTTTTAATGTGCTGTAATTATGCATCATTTGAATGCCTTGTGTGAGTGTTTCTATCTTTGTTTTGCTCAGCACTTTGAGTTACCTTGTGTATGAATTGTGCTATCCAAATAAACCTGCCTTGCCTTGCCAATTCCATCTCCACTGCTTTCAACAGTTGTTTCTTCATGCTAGACTCCAATTTGTGGTCTACAAGCAGCCATTAGATAAGACTGGAAGCCAAAGTTTTATATCAAATCAACGGAAAACCACTTTTAAGTTTGGAATGTTGTCAAAACTGATAGAACTTCATAATTTGTCAAAATGTCTGGATAAATCGTCGTCTGGTCTTGTGAACTCAACTCTATCCTAAACTATTACGATTTGAAAAAGCACATTAAAAGTCATTTGGCCAGTGAAATGACGCAAAGTGGAGAAAAAGCTGAATGAGCTGATTTGGCACAAGAGGAGAATAATCAGGCGGCATTACTGCGCTCCTCGGAGATGCTTTATTGAATGAATAACAATGAAGCTTGATTGGAATTGATAATGGCTTTGAGGACTCGCTTGGCCTTTTCAAGTTACTAATTTGTTCCAACGCAACCTCTGACATGCATGCGATTGCCAATGACAAGATAATTATCCAACAAGAGGAAGTCAAAAAGGTTGTTTATAAGCGACTGTGGGAGATTTGAGTTCATAACAGGAAGTGAAAGACCTCTTGTTGTATGGTCAAAATACCTTTTTCAACCCTGTATAACCCTGGGTTATAAATATGCAACCGAAAGTTCAAAGGTTAGTGTGACTAAAGATCAAAGAAGTGTTTAATGCATCAACTAATGTTAGTACCAAAGAAGCTGAGGAAAATGAGGAGGGGGTCTAGGGTCATGTCACATACAGAAGACATGTTTTATTGATGTTAAAACGACAAGATCAAAGATTTTCAGAAGGCAAGTGATTTTAAAGCATGGAGGGATGGAGATGCTCCAGTCAGCAGCTGCCACAGTGGCAGTAGCTTCGGCCGTCAGATAACAAAAACATCATGTGGAAATTCAATGCCTTGTGCATTGTTAGAATAACAAACTCAGTTTTAAGCAAAATTGCTTAAGTTTCATGAAATATCCAAAAGGCAAATATTCCACATTTGTCAAAATTGAATGCTGCTTTCCAAAAATAGCACAGATAAAGTTTTGTTTTTATGTTTGGGTTCTACTGGGTTAATTAAAAATGTATCCGGAAGTACAAGTCAAATGAAGAGAGAGGATCTAAACCCCAGCTGTTGCCTTTTAGTCAATATAATTCTTGCCAACTATAAGTCTGAAGAGCATTCATGATCATAAAAAATGTAATTCAAGTGCTTCTGTTCACATATTTCAGGTCCTCAGTATTGAGAGTTCCAGTAAGTCACAATCGAACAACTACTCGTACCTGCTGAAAACCACTGAGTAATTAATTTGCATCTCTTCTAATAATGTGGCTATTCCTGCATGTGATCGCCAGACCTCTGAAACCAAGCAGGGCCTAATTAGTACTGTGATGGGAGACCTCTGTTTACTGTCAAAAGTTAGCTTGACAAAACAAAGTTAGCCTTTGTTGCAATTTTAGCACATCAAAAAAGTGTAAAGGTAAAAAAAAAAAAAACGTTTTAAAAAACTTAAAAATACTTTCATCTGGTGAAAAACTAAACATTCTTTGGGGGAATTCCTTAGAATTCCTTTGGTTTGAATGGGAGCAGTCAAAATGGCGTCTCTGGGAGTAGTGTTAATTCTGGCTGGTCAGCAATCTCTATCTTTCCCTTTGTAGGGAGTCTTCGTAGCCAGTCTTCTTGGAGCCTTCCTTGACTTTTCAGCATCCTTATCAGCTTTCTCTCCCCCTCCTCCAGTCCCCTGACCCTGGCTGTCTTATAGGACAATCTATCGGTCTGTAAATTAACGGCTGAGCTTTGAGACACATTGACTGCGTTTACAAAGGTTAAGAACACAGACTAGGAAAAAAAAAACTTGCCTCCCATCCATCTCTCTCCTTCATTTTTAACATGTTTTACCTCGTTTGCACACTCATTTGCACAACCATTACCAAACCACACTCCCAGGTATATCTCCCCTATATTTTATGTTTATAATTGTACACACTCTTTCACCCCGTCCTCTGTATATTTGCACATCATTATTTTGGTGAAAATATGTGTATTCTAGTCTAGTATTTATCTGTCGATCTATAGCCTTAAACCATTTACTCCTACAAGGGTGGTTGACTACAAGAAGAATTTCCGATCACAGAATCCTTCCACATTGACACCTCTCGATTCATTTTGCATCGCCCCATATCACAACAGCAGTTATCTCGGAGGACTTTACTAAACCGTAGAATTCGCCAACACAGATCAGAGAATCAAACTGTTCAAACACAAGTAATGCAATGATAAAAACACACAGAGCCATTGGCAGATGACCAATGTCCATAAATGTTGATGAAGTCCATAAATGTCGTTGAATGTCGAGGGGTCTTGGATCATCAACACTGTCCTTGGACCCTCCTGCATCAGCAAGGACAAATGTACACGTAAAAACACTCTATTCAGCTTGATTGTCAAACCGGTCGGATGAGTTTTGGTCAAGTCCTGCAGTCCCTGTGAAAAGATTTCTCGTAACTATGCCTTAGTATGCCACTCAAACCATGGAACTGTTGTGAACGCGATTATTATCAGTATGAACACACACTTTTTGCAAAGGTAATCGTGCGACATGTTGATTACTTTGAGCACTTGCCTTTCATACATGCTCAACTGCAGCAGAACAACTCAATTAATTTCCGCAACGCAAATAAACACACCATGTTTTCTGTGTTTGCCTTGAACCAAAACAAAACAATGAAACGTGTAGCGGGAGGGGACCGTACTCGTCCAAATACTTGAGTCCACATCGACTCAAGCCGGGTCTGGGATGTCCATGTGTAGCTGGATAGAAAATAATGACCATATTTAATCATGCTGTGATTGAGAGTATAATAAGATGTGGTATGTGTGCGTGGTTTGGCAATTTGACTGTTAAAACAAAAGCAGAACTGTACAAATTAGTGAGTATATTACTTAAAGTCATGGGAGTTAAGGAGCATCCATCATTACAGCAGATATTTGAGGAGACTGTTATTAGAGAGGCAAAGAAAATCACCTCCGACCCCTCGCACGTTCTTTACTCTCAGTATAAGCTTCTCCATCCGGCCGCCGCTACCGACAGTAAAATAAGAAAAGATACCTCAACCCTCGGTAGACGAAATTGTTCATTTGTGAACCTCTTGAATGCAAGTTGTCTTGTTTATAATTAAGCAGCAGGCAATTTGTTCATTTTGTGTTAGTGGTTTGTTGATGAAGTTAAGAGGTGACATCACTTCCTGTTTACAAGTTCTGAAGAGGGACCATAGAGGCTTGCTACAGAATCTAGCTCCATCTATTGCTAAAGTCTGATCAATCAACATTATATACATGTGAATCAAAGTTCATTAAAAAAAAAAGTTAAGTTAAAAACAGGATTGCTAAAAAAATATTATGCTAAAATTACCTTTGCTAAGAGAACCTGCATTTATGCTTTGTCATTATTATAACTTATGATGTCATGAACGAATCTTGAGTCTTTAAATACATCCAATTCTAATATCGACTTATATTCCCTGTGCTCTTAAATGCATTGGGTGGCCATATCTCAAAAATATCCGGTTTACGTGGTTACAAAGCAGTTCAATCACAGTCTAAATGGTTCTCTCCAGTCCTTCCAAACGGCTGGTTTTTCACACCTCAATATACGTTTTGTTCCATCCAATTAAACTAGAAAAGGCGAAGGATCTGGTTTTCACTCGAGCTTTTGTGTCTTTGGCCTTTTGAGCTTGGTTGTTTTTGCATTTACAGAAGGTTGCCTATACCGCAAACCTACAGTGCTCCCAGTCAGCGTGAAGAAATACTACTCCGAGAGAAAGCAACTGCTGACCTCTTCCATTTCTCTCGCAAGCAGCATCAAGGCCACCAGCCCAGCGCCGCATATGGCTCCACACACAGATCCATGCGCTGCCTGTGAAAGGAGTGGAATCACAGGGTCGCCTCCTCCGGACACCTGCTCTTATAAGAATCGACCACACAGTGAGCTCACACACAGGGGAGGTCTGCTCTCCACCGGACGAAGGTTCACGTCTGCAAAGGTGTCGTTCTACTGACTAGACTAGACACGCTCCTGGAGTTTTTTTTGTTTTGTTTTAAAGACACGCCGTGCTCTCTGCTATGGAGTCATAATGGATTCAATTCAATATATTTTTTGTGTAGCTTTAAATCACAACAGTAGGTATCTGTGAGGACTTTACAAGGTTGTCGATTCACCGACACAGATCAGAGAAGAATTGATTTAAAAAATGTACTGATCACTTCAAGGGCTCATTTAGGTCTGGCACCCAGCTATATTTATGAACTTCTAACCCTCAACGAGACCCCCCGCAACGTTTGATCCTCGGGCAGGTCCCTGTTGACTGTTCCAAGGTCGAGGCTTTGGACGAAGGGTGACCGAGCCTTCTCTGTCCGGGCTCCTCGGCTTTGGAACGACCTGCCCGAGGAGATAAGGCTGGCACCATCAGTAACCTCTTTCAAATCACTTCTTAAAATACAGCTTTTAACTGCTAGTTTTAACTTCACATGTTGCTTGGTCTTCTTGAAACTACTGTTCATGATTTTGACATTGCGTTGTTATGACTGTTTTAATGGCTATTCTTATTGCTTATGCTGCAAATAAGAAAGTATTATGATTATTATTATGAGCAGTGTCCATAAAAGTTTATAGATGTCCGATTATGTAGTTGGATGTAGAATGTCCTGGATCATCACCAGAGAATATAGCTCTATGTTTATCGCAAGTGAATTGAAATGGCAAATACAGTCATTTTTCTCTGTAAGGTTCTTTGCTAATAAAAAGGGACTAAAGATACACTTGAAAAAACACTTTGGAAATTGGCCTCTTGATTTGAATTGCCAATTTTTTAAGATTTGCCAATGGAACAACAGATATCTTTTGTCTTGTTGTCGAGCAGAAGAATTCATTTGTCAGTCCAAACAAGACATCTCATCCTTCGTAAATTATACATCGAGCAAGTCGCACGAAGCACTGACCTAGAAAAGGACTTGCAAAACTCAAGTCTGACAAGAATTTTGTGGCTTCTCAGCAAGAAGGTTCTGGGTACGAATACTGGTTGGAACAGGGTCTTTCTAAGTGGAGTTTGCATGTTCTCCCCGTGTTGTGTAGGTTTCCTCCGGGTGCTCCAGTTTCCCCTACCACTAAAAACATGCAAAATAGGTATGAATGTAAATGAGGGAGTGAATGGATGGTGTTGATTGGGGCGCCAGTGTGTTCGGCGACTCGGTTCCGTCATCACCGTGTGTGGAACGATTGGAGCAATATCTGAAATCTGAACATTGTAAAGTGCTTTGGGTGACCTTGGTGTGTAAAATGTGCTATATAATTAAAACATTACTTACTTACTTTATGATCAAAAGTTTAAACTGGATCTTGATTAGAAAAACAATGGACATGATTTTCATATTACCTATGTTTACAGTTTTCAAGCAGATTATCCAATCAGAGAGCAGGATGAGGCCCTCACTTTGGCTGTCATTTTGTTAGATTAAATTTAGCTGGGTTATTGTTGTTGCTACTTTTTTTAACAACAATTCACAAATAAACAAAACGCATCACACATATGTTTAAATGAATACAGGTAAAATAGTCAAACTTAAATAAAGTTTGTACAGTTTCTTGCTAAACCAAGCAGGTGGTTTAGCAAAAGGTTAGATTGCAATGACTTTATTACATATGGTCCTTTTAATGCAAGTATTTATATATTAAACATTTTTGCCATCTGGGCTGTTCTATACAGTATATCTAACTGGGTGTGTCTTTATTTGCGGTTTTATTTATGTTCGAACCCAGGACTTTCTTGCTGACAAGCGAGGATGCTCAAAAAAGAAAAAAAACATTGAAAGGCTCTACAAATAAAAGTTGATTGATTGATTGATTTTAGATATGCAGGATATTGAAAATGACAATCAAAAAGTTGGTCAGAAATATCATATTTAGACAAATCAAAACGAAGAATAATTTCTTTTGTACCATACCTTTAGCATATGTTAACATTCCATAGATCTTTTCCCATCGCCACATTTGAACATCCTCCTAACCTCCTGTGAACAGGCTGAGGCCGGGTCATGGATGGCTTTTTCCTGCAACATGATATCGTTTGATTGAATGCACCACTTCCAAATTGGATTCCCCCTCCTCCCCCTTCTCCTCCTCCTCCTCCTCTTCCTCAGCAGCCTCGACAAACACTGATGACAGATAACCACATTAATCAAAGAGATGGAACATTTTGATCCCACTCACAATTAAATTAGATTACATTAATTGAACTATTTGTTCAAAATTATGTCAATAATCGGCAGGTCACAATGGTTTTGTCATTTGTTATGATAATGTGTGGGTGGAGCAGTGACAATGTGGTGATTTGCTTTAAAACTGTGTCTTATCTTATGATCTGTTTTGACACACAAAGCAGAAATGTGACAAAATAATCCCAGAGCAGAGGGCTGTCAGAGGCTGGGTCACACGTTAGATGTCCCTTACCTTCACTGATAAGTGCTTCAAACAGGGTCCCACTCACAGGTTCAGCACGTTTAGGCAGACATCATTGTTTAATCACTCATTGGAACTGGTTCATTCATTTTAATTCAAATCAATTCCATTCAATTTTACTCTTGCACAGCCCTAAATCACAACAGCAGTTATTTCGGAGCACCTAACAAAACAAAGTTCAACAACTCATATCAGAGAATCAAACAGTTCAAACACAAGAAATGCATTGATAAAAAAACACATAGAGCCATTGGTCCATAGGGGGCAGACGACCAATGTCCATAAATGTTGATAAATGTCCATAAATGTTGATCAATGTTGAGTGTCCTGGATAATCACCTCTGTACTTCTTGTTAGACCCTTTTGTTAGTTTGTGTGTTTTGTAGCAACCAATGCCGATGACAGTTCAAGTCACTACCATCAAGTCACAGGTCACTATCAACCTAAACTGTCCCAAATCCCCAGCCATATTCGCATCCAAAGTACTGTTGGTGCATTTTCACTGAAAAGATTGGATATAGTATGTAGAAAGTATGATGCCATAAAAGCTCTACTACATGTCATCTCAAAATATAAATTCCTCTTACATCACATCCAATCTACACACCGCATTCAGCTCAACACACACACACACACACACACAAACACACATGCGCACACAGGTGATAAAATATTCCTCCTGTTGGCAGGGTAACAATCAATTACTTGTGGTTTTGTGTCCCTTTAAGAAGAAATTATATTATCGCTATTATTTTTTACTTTGCAATTTGATGCTTTATAATGTGGAATTATTTATTGCCGAAAATATATATGGTGAAATAAGAATAGGAAGAAAAACACAAAGAAAACACTCATTTATGGGCACTACTTTTGCTTGACCTGCAATGTCAGAGTGGTTCAATTGCACCATGTTATTATAGGACTGAGACAAGAGTTTTTAGACTGAAAGAAAAGAGTAACGTGTTTGTAAGCGTGGATAGATCTAAAAACAACTCCAGGTCTGTCCAAGTCAATTGAGGGAACAAATGTATAAGATGATTCAAAAGCTCTGTTTTGCAGCACACTACAGGTGTACTCTGGTAAATAATCAAAATTTTTTTTTTGTTGTTATTATTAAAGTTGTTTTTCAGAGTTTTCTGCACTTCCCTTCTCTAGTCCGTGTTGTGGCTCGTAAAACATAACCAGTTTCAACATTAGAGAGATTCTTCCGTGTCTGAGAGAGCACTAATGGTTTTCAATACATTATTAAGCTCCAAAACATGGGGTTCTCAAAACCAAAGCACTTAAGAACATGTTTAAAGACCAACGACTTATAATTCACGAGTCCATTAAGTACATCTATAGCTGGAACTCATTAGGACACTTGTTGGACTTGTAAATCAATGATACTCGCTTTGGTCTCTTATGAAGGCTTCATCTTGTGGCTTGTAGTTTGTCTGCTTACAGTGAGAGCGATGCAATAACGCTGCATTGTTTGTGAAGGATCTGTGCTCGGCCCCAGAGGCTGGGATTGGCATTTCTCCATCGCACACAAGAGCACGGCCCTCAAAACACCAATAACTCGAAAAACAGTCTGCCCTGAAGGAACTGAACCCACAGCCGATGCCTTTTATTGTTTGGAAACTGTACTTTTAAAAGTCATGTCTCATTTATGCAAAGTAGAACGCAGGGCTATAATCTGTGTTTGGAGCAAAGTAAGGAGGATATCTTTTTGCTTTTGTTTGATTTATTTTGGTTTTAGGTAAGATAGCTAAATAATGGTAAAGAAAAAAACACTAGACGAGTGAGTGCATACGGATATCAAAATAACGTGATGCCGGGTAAGCGTGAGAAGTCAGGTGCTCTTGGAGGATCCGTGGGAAAACACAACAGAATGCAAAGAGAAAAAGGTCTGAGGCTCTCTGACTTATCTTAAAAATCCTTTATTGTGGAAGCGACATAGCGACATGTTTTGACCGCTCTCTGGTCTTCATCAAGGCAAGGCTAAATACAGCTATTCTTACAGTAGTTATTTTCCAATATGTCGACATCAATAAGTCAATTTTTCTTTTTAAAATGAAAGTTCAACTCTCAAATATGTAAAATGACAATATTCTCTGCAACTACACTGTATTTCATTCTAAGTGAATGACAGAAGTATGCAAAAGCAGAGTTGTTTTTCGTTATATCAACTCTTCAAGGGCAGATCTTTTGTATTCTCATCAAAAACATAAGACGGAACATATCTTCCATCTTCTGCGCTAAAGTGATCACATGTTGCCGTAGTCAAATACAGAGGACACGTTTTCTCAATAAAATCCCTTAAACTCAAAAGTGAAATGCATTTCTTGGCCCAGATGTGGAAATGAATGCATTAATAACTAGATCTAGAACTGGTACTGGAACAGGGCAGTCATTCAGTAGTTTATTCTTTTTCGTAACTGAGACTTTAGCCCCAAAAACACAACAGCAGAGAACTTTACAAAGTTGTTGATTTCCCAACAACTGATAAGAGAATCAAACAGTTCAAACACAGTAAATGCAATGAAAACAAACACATGGTCCGTGGAGCGGGATGACCAATGTCCATAAATGTCTCCATTCATCATCACTGTCCTTAGACTGGGGCGACAGTGGCTCAGTTGGTAGAGCATTGGCATTTGGGCCTGAAGGTTGTGGGTTCGAGCCCACCGTAAGACCTACTTCACGACTCCCACTGATGATTGCTGTCGTTGTGTCCTTGGGCAAGACACTTAACTCCACTTTGCCTGACGCCCCCACTGAAAGATCTCAGCTCCTTTGGACTCACCACCTGCAGGAGGATGTCTTCCTACCACCAGAGGCAGGACGACAGAACCATCTGCAGTCCTACTTCATCAAGACAGAGGCCCAGGTGTGTGATAGTTAGATAGCCCCCTTGTCCTGGTTTATCCTGGTTTGTCCTGGTTTATAATACAGTGGTTGATAGAGGACAATAAGGAGTTTGAGCAGGAGTTGGGGACCACTGTCAAAGACGACATATGGTCCTGTGAAGCTACCTTAGTAACGTAAATTACAATATATGATGTCAAAGCTAGATCTGTGTAAAAACTACTTAGTGTACCTTTAAGGCGCAAGCAAATAAACAGACAGAAATGCAGAAAGACAGACAAACACTGAGGGCAAAAATAAACAATGGTAAATGCTTTTTGACAATTGATAACGTAGATTTTGTTAAAGTTGGAGAGAAACCATCTAATTATAACATTGTACAAAACCAAAACACACAATTCACAGGTGAATACACTTACTGGCCAAATATTCTTCATGAATCATTGACTGCTGGAGTAAAGTTGTATTTTACAAGTTGTACAGCCAAATTTCACCAGTTAGCTCTGAACCGATACTGACCACCAGAGCCCCATGTGTATGAGGAGAGAGGCAACACCAAAGTAAACTCAGGACCTTCTCGCTGTGAGGCGGGTATTCCACTGCCTGCTGCTGTGTCTTTGATTCAGTATCCAGTTATTCTTAATTAAAGAAACAATGGACATAATATTCTTGTTTACAATTTTCTAGCAGATAATAAGAGCAAAGGATGAGGCTCACATTTGGGTTGCCAGCTTGTTTTGCTGATTATCATCTGATTTTAATAACACAATTCACAAACAAGCGCATCTGTTTACATTAGACGTGGGCATTGGAATCCGGCATGATAAATTTCTATGCCGTCCTCGGACACATCCCAGTTGTTAACCTCATACCAGCCTGTTGCTTATTTAAATCAATCGAGAGTGAATATTTAATGGAATATTTAATGCTTCCATGGCAAATATACATGTATTCTGTTCTTATTAATGAATCCAAAATGTTCTTTGATTAAGAATTAACCAAGTGAAATTGCGTCCGGCCCTCCACAACAGGGCTATATCCCAAAGTGCCCCCCTGGAGAAAAAAATTGCCCACCCCAAGTTTAAATGGAAGCAGATACATAAATAAGTATAGCCATAAGTAGTACACGATTTGTACTGTTCCTGGCTAAATCCCAGCAATAATAATAATAATAATGCATTCATAATTAAATAATTCAAAATCTTGATTGTACAATAGGTTAGAACTCTATGAACAGTTTCAGAAATGTGTGGGAATTGTGTATTCAATTGAGCCGATACTGTTCACCAACGCCAATGTAAAGGTAAAGAAGCACTTCCATAATCCCCGCAATTCATTCTCTGCATTTGACCCATCCTGATGCCGCCAAGGCTTCCGTCAGGAGCAGTGGTCACCGTAGTACAGCGCCCAGGGACCCATTTCCAGATGTTGATGCTCAGCTTGGTCAGGACTACTGGAGCTGCAGGATTTTACCTATTGAACATGTTTCTGTGGTAGGGGAGA
Organism: Knipowitschia caucasica; assembly: GCA_964034765.1. Classification (NCBI taxonomy): domain Eukaryota; kingdom Metazoa; phylum Chordata; class Actinopteri; order Gobiiformes; family Gobiidae; genus Knipowitschia; species Knipowitschia caucasica. Next base: position 11,021,672 of record OZ035836.1, read on the forward strand.
CCGGAGCACCCAGGAGAACATGCAAACTCTACTAAGAAAGAACAAGAGTGCTAACCACTCTGCCACCGTGCCGCAATGTAACCAAAACACCACTCTGTCGCACACAGGTCTTTTGCATATAGCCATCTCCCTATACTGTAGTTAATTAGGTGTCAGCAGTCGCACTTGTGAGGTAATTTAACCTTCATCAGGCCGCGTCACACGAGGAGATAATTTAAGGGAATTATTCATGGCATATTTTAGTGGGACATGAGAAAAAAGCTTTACTTACACATTCTGAGCTTAAGTGAAGATGAATTAGAGGAATGCACGATTCGATGTGGCTGTCCAAGTGTCTCGAGGACTCATGTTATTTGTCATATACACACAACACACACACACACACTTCCTATGCGTTTTATGTTATTTGTCCTTTTCAATGGTCCATACTTTCACATTCAAAAACATGTATTAACATTTATCAACATGTATGGACATTAGTCATCTGCCCCAATGGCTCTATATGTGTTTGATTCTCTGATCTGTGTTGGCGGATTCAATGGTTTGGTTAAGTCCTCCGAGATAACTCCTGTTGTGATTTAGGGCAATAAATGTGTGTATTACGAATAGCTATGATTAAGTACAGTAGTTGACTTGAGAATCTGGGGTGCTTTGTGCTGATTTCAAACAAACACAGTAAAACTACTTTTATGCACAATTAAACATCTGTGTCTTAACCTGCTATGAGTCTACCACATGGACTCTACATTTAATAATGAAGATCAAGCAAGTTTGTGATGCTTTCTGTCTCACCCTAAACTCAAAACCAGGATCAAAAGAATAGTTTACTGTGATTTATTTTCTCTTTTGGGGGAAAGTTCCCACAGGTAAGAGTGGGATGTGAGGTCATTCTTTTGAGGCTAAGACTTTCACTTTGGAAGTTAATATTCAACACTGAAGCAGGTCACATTCCTATCTCCAGCCCCTACAAAGTCAACAGTTGTGTCACAAGAGTGATCTGAATCATCAGCCGCTACATGTACTGCTCACATCCCAAATTATAATCTCTTTGTTCTTCTTTCACTTAACAATGTACTCTTTTGACCTCACTCATGAGTCATCGCCTCTATCTTAAAGAATACATCTCACCACCGTTCACGATCCTTCACTTGTCTCAGGGAGTACACCTCCAACTTGTCATGATAACTTACTTATTTAATCCTCTATTGCTTTACTTCAAACAGACTTTCTGTTGGAATAAAATAAAACAGAATAAAAAACACTGGTGGTACTGTTGATTCAAAATGGCACAGTATATGTGTCATCATTGGTTTTTCCCATCAGCTATCTATGAGTAAGGCTCCGGAGAGTGCTGCCTTGCAAACTCACACAGATACAAAAACATGAAACATGGAACAAACTGTATATTTTATCGATTTTGCAACCCACTGCTTGTAAGATATCGCCGAGAGAGCTGCAGTTGTTGGGCTCTGACGCATTGATGTGTAATCATGGAGATCAAACATGCAGTAAAGAGCAATTATAAAGGGCTGATGTGATCAGAATCACCAGCTAATGATCAATACACAGTGGGCTACTGTTTATCAATCTGCCACACGACTAACTGGGCAAATCATTAAAGTCGATGACACTTTCTGAATGCAGTCTCAGCCACACTTTAGACTTTCAGTGTCTTTTAGAAACATGACTTTGTACAATGTATAATGCTTTCTTATTAGACATTTGAGTGTATGACTTTTGTGGATATGTATCTGCATTCATGGTTTTGACTTGATTCAAAGATGAGATATGGTTTTATTTTGAGATTTGTTAAGGTTTGTAAAGAAGAAGATAATTCTCTATCATCTCTGACATAACAGAAACTTCATAACAGAAAGCACAAATGGAATGGTAATTGCAATGCCTCTAATAAAAATATGAATGTGTTTTTCATTTTATTTTCAAGCTATTTTAGCTATGTTACTAGCTGTGTTTGTTATTTCTGCATGTCCTGAGTTTGAACTGCTTTATTCTGTGATCTTTGTTGGCGAATCGACAACTTAATAAAACGAGCTTACACACACACACACACACACACACACACACACACACATACAAAATAAGTAAAATATAGCTTGCTCTCTCTCCGTGCTCCCTGTCCCAGCAGCCGCCGGTAGGGGGAGAGGCATAGGGGCGGGTCATAGCGGTTCGCTTGTTTGTCTATGGGACTGGATGGATGAGAGAGGGAGGGGAGGGAGCAAGCAGCAGCCGATCGAAGCAGCCTCAGTACCGCGCTGTGCTCCAGTCCTCCACCACCACCACTCACCGGATAGCCCCACACAGACAAGAGGAGGAGACCCGACGCTTCTTCCATATGCTGCCTTTGTCATAGGAGGAGACATCTTAACCTGATCCCTCCAGACACGGCACCCCACGGATATTCTTTGTTTTTTTATATTTCTTTATTTTATTTTGTAGCGTTTGGACTGTACGGGGGAACGACACTGTGGAGACGATGTACTCTCAACAGCCAGGCAGCGGACTGGTCCTTCTGCTGACTATGCTGGCAGGACTGCAGGTACACGTACAATACAATACTACGCCATCTCCAGCTTCAGAGTTCATAACGGGACAGTTGCGCATAAATTCTATATTCTTTTCTTTTTTATTGTACCTCCCCTTTAACGCATTTCCAAGCCAGACGTGCGCGGCTCCACCAGTACCAGCGAACATGTGCGCGTAGTTGGCGTGGAGAGAAATTAACCCTGAAACATGGTCCAAGATATTTGCGTGTGAAGTAATAGTGGTACAGCGTGGTATGGTCCTTGTTGCTCCGTGCGTTTTGGATAGAGGCTTCTTCTTTTGGATAGAGGCTTCTTCTTTGCGCATCGTGCAATTGTAAACCCGGTGTGGGTGAGTTTGCTTCGGCTCGGATCTGTGTAGTGTCTGGGAAGTTAAAGGGGCACTGCCTGGCATTGCAATAACCCAGTTTCGACTGATATATTTAGTTTATGTTTTAATATTTATGTGCATGGCTGTTGCGTGCTTTGAGAGTGCAAATTGCCTTCTCTGGTTAAAGAGCCCATTACGTCTATAAAAAAACGTTTCTTTTGGGTTAATGTAGTTGGAATTAATTAATCATTCACCAAGTGCATTACCCAACCTCTTCTGCCTGTACCAAGCTTAAGGGAAATGTGCTTTATGTCCTTATTGGGAGACTTCAGTTGGGATTTTCTGTTGGACCATGCTATTTGGATTTAAGACTTCTCGCATGTGTGTGTTAGTGTTACATGCATTCAAATCCACTCAGCTCCTCCCCCCCACCAGGCAGTTTCCATTCAAAATTCCTCAGATTAGGATTGGCAAGTGGCACTGCTATGCCAAAAAAGAAAAAAGAATGCACAAAGCTCTGTTTCTGTCATTTCAGTTAACTTCACCCCATGTTTCATTCTCCTGTATACAATCTTAAAAAAAGGAGGCTGGTTAGCTGTGTTCCAGTGGCTAAATCAATGCCACGGGCTGTTTTGATTGATGTTTATAGTCACGCATGGACACCGGAGCATTTTATTCCGTCATGCTTAGTGACTTTTTTGTTAATTTATGCTGTGCCTGAAGACACAAGGCCAACTGTTTGGCTGCAAGTTTTATATCCTTGCTCCACAAAGTATGCCTTGTTTGGGCATTATACTTACTTCAACAGCGTGCATAATCTTTCCCAAAACAACTTCCAACAGCCTTGAAGCCATATCTGCACGATTGTTTGTTATCCTTGTCTGTTCGTATCTTAGTTATGGCTTATTTTGAATGGCCTGGCGCACTATAGTATGAAGTGTTTGTCCAATGTCGAGGGGCTGATCACAGGGTTTAAAACAACAGAGCAGCTATCACCCTCACCCCTTCGCCTGGGCCTCTTTAGTCGGGGGTACAAATGGTTCTTGTTCCTGCCTAGCCATGCTTTTTGGCTAATGCTTCACCCTTTTGGCCTCATTACTCTAATTGCAGAGCCCGCTATAAAAACAACAGATGCTTTTGTGCAAGAAGTGGTGGCAGGGACCGAGCAGGGGAACGTGACTCAGACATTTTTGCATTTTTATGGATCGTGATTTACCGCTATGTGTCTTTTTCATCCCCCCACAGATTTCAGTGGAAGGCACCCCCGCATGCAAGCCAGGATTCTCACAGGACGTGTACAGCGTAGTGGTGCCTGGTGTGACGAAGGCGGGGCAGCTCCTTTTTAACGGTGAGTAGTGAAATTTGACTGGGGTTCTTTCGGTGTTGGGTGCTGATTGCGCGCTTGCTTTTGCCCGTGTGTTTGTGTGTCTGTGTGTGTCTGTGTCTACGCCTCCACAGGGTTTTGAGAGTTGTTTGTTTTACAGCCAGAGGAGGATCTGAACAGGCTTTGACATATTTTCCCATCTTTTTCCAGGCTGCTTCCTCGCTGCTATATTTCTGCGCTCCAAAACTTTCGTCACCTGAGATAAAGCGTTTTCCGCAATAATTAGTGTTTTTCATATTTACGTTTTATTTCTCTTGGCACACCACTGCGTAGAAAGGTCGTAACGCGCTTGAATATTGCTACCCTTCAATATACAATGCCTTAAGCTGGCCCTGTGTACTTGTATCATATGCAGCTAGTAATAAGCCTGTCTCTTGCTAATTAGCTACACTTTGATCCAGGGAATGCAAATATATGGTTCATCTTTGCAATGCGACTTAATTTTTTTTTTGTCATTAGTATGGTAATTGTATAATATAATACCTGTTTATTTCAAACGTGTAGACACCAAAAGACAAAAAGGCAAGACACACAGATACACACATAAACAGAAATACCCTTTTGAAAGCAACATTTAGTCTGTGAAATGCACTTTATAAATTCGCACTACAAAAAACATGTGCTCTGACAAGGCACAGAAGCAACAAAAAAAAAACTCTCTGACCCTACACCTCTCCCAACACATTCTCTGGGCACAAAGCAAGACCGATCTCTGAATTCAGCCCCACGCTTTACCGTCAGAAATGTATGATTCTTTTTTAAACGGACCCAATTTTCAGACAGATCAATCTGACAAAGCTTCAGAGGGTAATAAAGTTTTGAATGCATCAGCGGCTGCCGTTAGCGAGGTGAGACATAGGAGGTTGTTTGGGACCAGAAAACACTTCTCACTTGAGTTCGATTTCACAGTCCGTGCCTAAAAGTTGCACGGTGCCATTGGTGTGAGTCAGGGGAGGAGGGGGTGGGTGCACAGAGGCTGGCAGTGACGGGAAGCAAAAAAAGGGGGCTCAAAGTAAAGGGGAGGCTGATGGATTCCTTGTTTGGTGCTCTTTGGGCGAGTTCAAACAGACGCTGCGAGGAAAGCTGCTATTCACTTTGACTGGTTTGTCGCCCTGTGGTGTTGACGTCGGCTTTGGCATTGACGATCGTTCACCAGGACTACACACAAATATATATTCACTGCAGCAGAACTTGATTTCCTGATCTGTGTTGGCGATTTCAACGGTTTTTTTTAAGTCCTCTTTAGAGAACTATTGTTGTGATCTAGGGCCATACACTGGGAACCATCATGCACCAGCTCCTAGTACTTTTCTGTTTGTTAATCACAACCGAACCCAAATCGTGGTGTTAGTGGCCATATTTAGCAAATCGCAAGGACTTCAATTATTACATCCAATCCTTTACAAGGCTGTCCCTGTGTTTGTAGCTCTAAAACAGGCTTAGACACACAAGAATCACTGCAAATGACATAAAAAAAGTTTTCATAAAGTAGTATGTTTCATTTTGTGAGTGCATTTTGACTTCTGGAGCTGCTAATGCAAAAGGCAAATCCAGTCTTGTCTCACTTAAGAATCACAGTGGGATTTAAGTGAGAATGTTCTTGTCCTTTTAGTGAAAACATTGTCACATGAAGAAATGAAACTTCATAACAGAAAGCACAAATGGAATGGTAATTGCAACGACTTTCTTCTGCTAAAAGTTGTTTGGACGGATCAGTAATACTGCATGACTTCTGGTGATGCCCTCATAGGCTCGTTCTAGTCTGACATTGACTATGTGACAGCTCACATCCTGTGTACAGCTTGTAACTGGTTACGGCTTGCTCTATCGTGAGGTTACAACTCTTATTTAGATGGAGATTGATATTTTAATCATCTGCTGACTGGTCCATTCTTGCTATTGAAGCTGAGTTACCTAATTTTTGTATGTTAGTTTTATAAGTACAAGTCAAACCACACACGCTATCTTTTATTTTTATTAGAGAATATTTTACATACAGAGACCTAATTGGCTGAGTGAGGGCAAAACACAATCTGACAATTTTGAGAGCTAGACTAGAACTTTTTTATTGTTCATTTATCTTGTGTTGTGTGCTCCTCATTCCTACTGTTCTATAAGCGGCGATGCAACACTGGCACTTCCTCGCTGTGGGGCCAATATAGGATCTCTCTTGATTTAAAACTATTTGAAGAAACAAAAAGACCACTTGATCTAACCCTAACCCTTAAATACTGTCCCCTTTAACTGGGAAAAAAAAAGAAAAAGGCTTGAGGACATTTTCGTTTAGCTTTTTTTACCACAATGATTCCCTGAACGTGCTTCAGATACTTGTAAAAGGAGCCTTGTGAGTCGCTGATGCTTTGGGCTGAGAGCTGAGCAAGAGTGGTCCTCCCTCACTGTTCTGTCTGAAAAAGCTGATCTCAAGATGCGACAGAAGCCAAAAATACATGCATTTGAAAACTAGTGATAGGGCAGTTTCCATAGCTAGTAACCACAGTTGAATGGATTTTATGACAGGCATTATTCTGTGTGGTACTGATAATGGGGAAGGCACATAATACACTTTTTACTTCTGCCTTCTCCTTTTGAGCTTTGTTTCTTGAAATGATATGTACCTGTAAACAAAAAATGCTTTGTAAAACTGCATCAAATAAACTGCTACTTCTAGATACTCCAGCTTTAAGTCGTTCCAATGTTCATAATCCATGTTGTCCACATATTGAATAACATTTTCTTGTCATCGTTGCCATGTTATACAGTGGGGCAAACACATTTTTTTAGTCCTCCCACTTAAAAGATGAGAGATTCCTGCAAATTTCATCATTACAGGCATTTTGTTATTGACTAAGTAGTAATTTTCCACCATAATTTGCAAATAAATCCTTTTTAAAATCCGACAATGTGATTTTCTGGATCTATTTTCTGTTATTTTCTATCACAGTTGATTTATACCTATGATAAAAAATTACAGACGTCTCTCATTTTCTTTAAGCGGGTGAACTTGCACAATTTTTGGCTGACTAAATCCTTCTTTGCCCTGTAACTGTACATACATATATCCTATAGTTTCTTTTCAATGCAGAGCAGACAAAGGCACTCTCTGCTGCTTTCTCTTCTTTACCTACGGCACACTGTTTGATCCTGGAGGTGATGGATTCCCCCCGGTTGCCTCGCGGATGAGCCGTGACCACTTTTGTTACACCCCCCCTCCCCTTTTTTTCCCTTTTCTCCCCTCGCCCCCTCCCCCCATTCGGTCTCTATAGAGATTTCCTTGACAGTGGGGCTCTACTCCTGTGTCATTGTAATGCAAGGGATGTTAATGAAACCGCATTCTTTATTCTCAAGACTCCTGTGGTATGTTTTCTAATACAAAAGCTCCCGGTGTGGAGTGGAGCTAAGACTTTGTTCGCCCTCCGCTGTTTCGCCGTGAAATGTGTGTTTTTGAGTGGAAATTGGAATTTGTTTGACCCCTTTAGCCCCATGCAGGTTAAGTCCTACTGGTTTCTTGCATGACATTAGCTTAAATTCGCCCCCCTGACGGTCAAAAATAATTAATGAAGTTTTGTTATTTAAACCTGCCTGACCTTTCGGGGGCACATACTTACAGTCGTTCCACTAATGGGAAAAGCTTTTTGTATGTTTTGGTTTGACAGAGACGTATGACGTAGCGCCGCATGTGTACCAAATGACATCAGCTTGTAACACTCAAATGGCAATAGTTATTAAGTAAATAGACAGAATGAACTTTCCCATTTAAAACAATGACTTGAGTCTTGTTTTGGTAAATGCGTTTTCTTTCTTCTAGTCAAATGTCACAGTATCATGGTTACATGTGTGGGCAGAAATGAAAAACATCATTTTTGCTGTATTTTCTTTATTATAACTATATTGTTGAACGGCGGTATTTGCTGAAAAGTAATCTTCAAAAGGTTAAAGTATTATGAAACCAATCTTTACCGCAAGTTCAGAAATAAAGTTAGTTGTAGATGTAGATGAAATAGTAGTGTGATCAATGACCTTCACACAATGGACAAACGCAGACATAACATGGAAGGGATAAGGTCATGGCGACTTCAGTTTTGGCTCTGTTGTTCTGACTATACTGAGATAATTCAATGTGAGGTGATGTGATGTAAAAATGTGCTATAAAATGCATACCATGGAGAAACTGTCTGAAAAAAGCTCTGCAAGAAACTCTGGAAGACCTGTGTTCTGGAATAAAGTCCCCACGGACATGAGTGCTTCTGAGCCCGCCTCTAGTCTGTCAATCTTCTGACAGAAAATATATCACCCACTTTTTACATGTTTACAATTTATTATTATTTTTTTTTCACTAACATTCAGTGGTTTTATGATACAAAGATATATTGTGAAAAACGATTTTGACAACAATATTGAAATACTTATTACACTTGGCTTTAACAAGGACTATTGTGGTTTTATTTTTGTTCAGCACTTTGAATTGCCTTGAGTATGAATTGTGCTATATAAATAAACTTGCCTTGCCTTTATGGATAAGTTGTTTCAGACATTTTGTTTTGCGCAGATATGAGTAAGATAGAATTGATTAGTGAAGCCAACAGACAACATTCAAACAAAGTATTCCTTTTCCACAATTAAAAAGTATGATATTGTGAGATTTCATAACACTTTTAAGCAACTTTTGTTAAAGTTAAACAAATAATTCTATCAATGTGCAGAAGCCAGTACTTTTCCCTTGTTTTGTCTATCTGAAGGCCAAGCTACATGGCACCGTGGAAGCTGCTGATTGGAGGTCTCCATGCCTCCGCTCTGTATAATACACTTGCATTCTGTGTTCGTGTTGTTCGTGCTGTCTCTACCATCGACAATAAAACATGTCTTCTGTCTGAATTTAAGACGCGATCCCAGACATGTCATCGTCTTCAATATTTACACAATTCCTGATCCATTTTTGACGGTTTGATCCTTAAAATCACATTTACCTTAACGTATATTTGTGTTTGTTTACAGTATACACAAAATTCACAGTTAAATGATTGCAGCTCTAGCTTTAAAACATGAAAAAGTTATCTGCCAGTTTAGTACCATTAAAAACATCTGACGACCGTTAAACTCACCACTTTTATGACATGTGTTTTTTCAACCAGTAAATCTACGCTACAAGCAAACTTCCACAAACAAAAACACCCAAAACCCACATAAAGAAGTCGCCGTCACTTCAACTACATGTTTGAGTATCATCACAACACAATATACACATTGTTGAACCTATCTCTCCCAGTCCTGTCCCGTTACCTCCCCAGCTCTCTCTCTTCTACCCAGTGCCCGGGGACCAGGTTACATTTTTACCTCCACACCCCCCACTGTCCAATGCGACGGTCGTTTCTCCCTCACAATACACAAGTCCTGAGTGGCACAGTAAAACCTGGAAATGGGAGCAGTTCGCATGCAAACGCCGGACATTGTATGCGCCAAATTGAAGACATCCTGTTGGGGTTTGATAATGGCAATCGGGGGGGGGCTCGCCTTGGTTTAACAGAGCCGATTGTTTGCGAGATTTAATCATGTTCCTCAGGGCATGACTAGGCTTTAGCTCGGAGCAAGCCAAGTGATGCCTCGGTAACTCTGAAAAGAAAAGCTACAAGTGTTGACGGGGAAATACAGAAGTCCCTCTTTACTTTCCCTCTTGTTTATAGTCGAGAGGAAAACATGTAACGAGTTCAGTGTCTGTTGAGAGTCATGAGATGGCTCTATAATTATTCTTTTTTTTGCAATCAATGTAACTTTTCTTCCACTTGCTTGTCTCTAATCAACTGGAAATAATGAAACACAAATGTTCAATGGTGAATTTGACTTGGCGGTAGTTGCGTGCAATTGATTAGGGCCGTAGCAAGTTTGTGGATTAATTGCATATAATCGATTTTTATTGAAATGGTTGAGCAATAATTATTACTGAATGACATCACTAGTGTAATGGACATCCAACTAATTAAACATAAATATATTGCATCTGTTTGTTTCACTCATTGTGTAGACTAGAGGGGCATTGCTTTTAGCTTTGTTATTGTCAAAATGAAAAAAGGTGTTTTGATCTATTCAAATAATAGTAGACTTCTTCAAACTTCTAATTAATTATCTAAAGAACCATTAATTACAGCTCTTCAAATGATGTATTGTGTACATTGTAACTGACAATAGGTTTAATAATACAACAAGTATTTTAATTTGTGAGAGAACTCCGAACAAAATGCAATATGTTTTGTTGTAATCATTTTGTTCATCCTTCTTCAATCCATAGTTGTTAATTACAATCATGTTAAAGTATTAGGTTTACTAATAAGCCCAGATCTTAAAATACTACAAAGTTGGTGTGTTGAATTTAATATTAGAGGTCTTTTTTATGTACGTTTTTAAGTATAGTCTTACCATACGCGAGAAATCCTCAAAAACTATACCCGCCATCGTATGTACAGAACCTTTGGGACTCAGTTTAAAAAACATTTCCAGCCTTGCATCGTTCTCAAAATGAATAAAACAAGCTTTCCTAGTCCCCATCTTACCTTGCATTCTTTCCATGTAGTTTAGTAGCCTGATCGAGTGACTTGTTTTACAAAATTGCATTTAATTTCAGTTTGGCTGCGGGTGGTTGGCCCCTGGGTTTCTAATAGAATTGCGCTGGCTTCAGAGAGCTGACACACATTGCACTGTATTTTTCTTCCTTTTTTTTTTTTTCTTCCGCATGAGGTCTTAAAAGCACGGGTTGCACTGTGTGAGCCAGTCTGAACATTATTCAGCAGAGGTTTCCCTTCCCAAAAGTGGGTTAATGAGAAGCCCAACAGCCTAATTGAGCTTAATACACGCTCTTATGCCACCCCTACCCTCAAACTCATTCATTCCACATTTTTTTCCCCTCCTCCTTCTACACCCGCTGCATGTTTTTTCATACATAGGCGTTTCATTTAAACCCGCGATGGGAGTATGTTGATATCCTTCTTCAGCCTTGGTTAAGATCGCAAACATTACAAGTGTGCATGTCGGAATGGTAACAGCTAAAGCGGTTCATGCGGGGGCTGGGGGAGGGAGGGGGAGGGTGGGGTGTCTTTCCACTCGGCTGATTCCATAATATGATTGGAACAATTAGTGTCAGCGATGAGAACACAAATTGGACAAAAATCTCTTAGGCTAAATGTATCTTGTTGATCTAACGTTATGGAGTGATTAGCCAAGACCTTCTTTTCAACCAATCAGCGATTTCAACAACAATTTTGACAGTTCTAGCCTTAAGTGGAGCCATTTTCGTCTGTTGTTTTGGGTTCTCCGCGCTACATTGAGATTCTGATGGCCCCTGGCACAGCTGGGTCCGCTCTGCTATTTTTAAGGGGCCCCTCTGTTTGGCGAGACACGACCCTGATCGACCCTCTTCTGTAACCCAGGCCAAGTGCTGGTACTCCAAGGCCTTTCCTGCTGCAGAATTAGGGGCAAAGGAGGAGGTAAGGAGGGGGTTTCCTGGTGTGTCATGGTTGGAAATGAGAAGCGGCCATTGGGGTCCTGACCCATCACCGGGGGGGCCACAGATGCACTGCACACCGCATGACCTGGATGGCACATTTGATTGATTGTTGCAAAGAAGGATCTAGTTGCGGCAGTGTAAAAAAAATGACAAATGTAATAGATTTATCAGGCTGGACTTTGAATTTCATCATAAAGTGAAAGCTTGGGTTAGCAATTTAGTGGTAGTAGCTGCTAGGTCTATACAATAACAAATTGCATTATAATAATATACATAGAAATAGAAATTGAGTCCTCATCTTTGCATACTTTTCAAAGAGATCATTACAAGTCCAGTCATTTGACGTTTTGCGCTTTGAGTTGATTGGCTGAGTGAGATTGGTTCTCCCTTTTTTTCTCTTTTCTGTCTGAAAAAGCTGATCTAAAAGCCAAAAATGCATGCATGTAGAAACCAGTGACACAGAAACAAACCATTTAGACGGCAAGGAATCCTTGGATGGACTTCATTACGTACATGTTTTATGGCTTCAAAGTTGGGTACCCCAGCTTTAAGTCGATACGCACTACAGGCATTTTCCACAGTATCAGTCATCAGACAGTATCATAAAATGTTAACGAATTGTATTATTTCTCAGCTATAGACGGAACAGCACGTCAGCGTTCGCCTTTGTGATTTTAATTCAACGACTTTATGTGCTATATCATAAGACGCTACAAGCTTCAAGGCTAAACCCACCCGACAGCAGAGAGCACTGGCTGTCGGCAGAAAGAAAGACCATTGTCGGAATCTTTGAGGTGCATGTGGTCTGCTGCAGTGATGATTCCATCTGCTGAATAATTGAACAGTTAAACACGACTTCCTTAATTCAAATCCCTCTTGCAGATTAAACTCAGAGAAGTCACCAGGCAGTCACTGTGGAGCCCATTCTTCTCAATCCCACTGGGACCGCCGCACGTCTCACATATTCCTTTTTATCATAGTGGGACATCAAGGCCAACCCCATGATCAGTGTCTCTTCTGGTGAGCCCATCTTAAGCCGGTCCATATATTTTTCACGCCAAGGCTGCAGTTTCCCTTCAAGATTATTTGCAAGAGAAGACCCCAACCCCCTTTCCGCACCTTTTTTTTTCAGTAGTAGTAGCCGATCAATAAATCCAGGGTTTTTGTTTGAGGTGATCAATATGTTGTAATGAAGGCCACACTCCAGTTCCCAGCCAAAGCCTTACTGGCGGCTTAGGGGCATCTGCATTATTTTTTATTGTTATGGGGCTGCATAAATTTCAGTTCTATCGCCATGCCCTGCTTCCCATTTTTCTTCCTAGGAGCACTATGGCCCAGATAACTACCACATATTGAGATGGCAGATTGAATTCTTGGCGGTATGAGGCTCTGGAACCTTTGATGCACTGTTGCCTTCAATGTGACATGGAAGTCCTAGCAGGAAGGCCACCAGCGCTATATATTAGGATGTTAAGTAGGGCTGCTAAAAATATACAATATCTGTGATGGCAAGGCTGTCATTGATGGACTTGGTTTAGAGTTCAACAATGGTGGGTTTCAAACATTTTGATGACATCTTTTGGTAATACCAGTGTGTATTTTTTCAGGTAATGCCTTGGGGCAAATAAATATGTTAACGTCTTTCCATCTATTGTCTTCTGTATAGTTGTAATCGATGACACGCATGTTGATCATTACATATTCTTAAAGCAACTTCTTAAAATAGAAAGATGTATTGACATAAGTAATTTTTTCCTACATCTAGCATCAAGTGGCAAGCTGACGTTTTCATTTATTCCAAAAGGCCTGTGCCTATGTAACACACAGTATTAAAAAAAAGTGTAAAATCTATGGTGGTCAAAAGGAGGACCATCAAAATACCACAAATCGGTCACTGAACATTGAACAAATTATGTTATGGGAGTAGGGTTGCCAACTTGAGAACAAAAAAATAAGGGACACCATTTGGGTGGATCGGGTTGAGCACTTTTTAGTCCTAATTTCAGTCTACACAGTAATCATGGAATTTCACAATCACAGTTTTTAGATTGTAATTTATTGACTACATATACAAAATAAATCCTTAGTCAAAAATGAAATTGAATAAATAGGTGGAACTCTGGCTGGTTAAGGACTTAATGCATTCTTATTAGTAATATAAAAAAATTAAAAAATATAAAAAAGACAAATACTGTAACATACATTATTTATGAATGTTACAGTAAAGACCAATTTCTGTAGTAGTTCATCTACTAGTTCATGTAGTAGTCATCATTATTTATATTGTCTGAGTTTTGTGCAGGTTTGTGGCTTCAGTAAAAGCTATTGTTCGTTTACAAAGCTGGTCTGGATATTTGTTGACGGTCCCTAAGTGCTTTTCTCGGCGCTTGCAGTGCATTGGATTCAGAGGATTTCTCTGCATTAAAACAGCGCATTGAATTTGTAAAACATAGAGATGATCATTTTAGCACAATTACTTTTGTTTAACAAAGTAGCTTTCGTGAGCTATTGACCGCGGAAGTCCGAATTTGGGAAAATGACGCTACTTTACCAAAGTTCTGACGTGATGGTGCTGCGGGCACGGCCCACGCTGGCGCCTGTCAACATTAAACCAACGTCTGTGATCAAGCCTACGCCCCTTTGACACTGATTGGCCGAAAGGTAGACGCTTCAACTGTGATCATTACTGTGTGTGTGTGACATGCAGTGAGTGAGTGATGCATTTGAGGTGGCTCTGAAAATACGGGACAAAAGCCGTCCCGTATCAGTTCAATACGGGACGCACATAGTTTTTCTATAATACGGGACAATTCCGTATTTCAAGGGACGGTTGGCAACCCTATATGGGAGAAATACACTATCTTGTTTATTGTATGACACATCCATGACAATGTTTACAAAACTTTCATAGAATTTAAATTGAGTATATATCTTGAATCCTTAATCTTGCGACGCCGTTTGAAAGCTTAGCTCCTATGAAGTCCAAAACAAGAATGAATTAATAATGCCAGCATATTTGTGCACCCATCTGGGCCTGATTTTCTAGCAACACTTCCAAACCTCCTCAATAATGCTATGCAACCAGGCATATTTTATTTATGCCAAGCCTTTTCTGTGTGAAATGTTTTTAAGTAAACCACAAGGTAGCTTGATTTTGACTTTGTCCTTATTAGGCGGTGAGGACGGAGGATGCATTTTTGATTTGCTTTTCGCAGCCCGGGTTTGACATTGCCCTCATGGCCTCTCATCACCTCAGCTCATAGCCCAGTCTTATCAGCTCCAGGCCCCTGCCCTCAGCTCTTGGCTCTGGCTGATGTGTGCAAAGTCTACCATTGGCCAGTTTCGAACATGTCCTGGCCCTGCAGAATGTGTGCGGAGGTTCGTCCTTGGCGTATATAATTAGCTCTGCCCAAACCTCGGTGCCGGTTGGTGACGTGGAGGCGCTCAAATAAAACGGTGGATGTCTTGTATTAAAGACTTTTGTTTGGACAACATTTCAACAGAGTGTGGGGCGGGCTGTAAAATCCTAACTGCCACTTTCTGACTCTTGCCAGTAACTACAAATCTGATTGTTTATGGCCATCCGCAGAGACTGGCTCCAGATTTGATAAGCAGCCTTTCAAGTGTATTGCTCTCTTCACACTGTCATGAAAAGGTTAGGAGAAGGTTGTAGCTACAGGTTTACACAGCTGTATGCCTTATAGGAAATACAAGAGTCCCTTTTTTAACATTATATGAACAATAACCTTCACAAAATGGACAAACTGACGTGGTGTGACTTAAGATTGTACTATTTAATACGTATCCTGATTTCATTGTGCCTGCAAAAAACTGAATAAAACTTCCAGGTTACTTTGTTGTGCCAAGATTCCGTCTGAGAGTCCTTTTTTTTCCGACAATTAAAGCTGGAATACAAAAAGTTTTTCTTACACAATTACATTATAACACATCGAACTACAGTCGGGTGTCTTTATCTTATTTGAAATGTATATAATATTTTACATAGTGAGAGACGATTGAGCTATAGATGTGACAGAGGCCAAAAGTACATCTGTAAACAGTTGTATGCACAGAGCTGTTTTTAACCTGGATTTGAACATTGTCAGAAAAGAAGCCAGTCTCACAATTTTAGGAAGATTGTTCCAGATTTGACCTAAATACATGGATTTGATTGGTTTCAAAGTTACCTAATCCAGCTTTTAAGAGCCTCGTGCTTATTGAACCATGAGGAGTTTTGAGCCATGTTGCACAACTTGTACTTTATCGACTAAACTATTGCACTAATTTTTATTATTAAACCATTTCATATCAATGTTGTGATTTATGATCATACTTTTATAGTGCAATGACCCTTTTTAATTAGATACTTTTTCAAAAAGCATAGGTTCTCTAAAAGTCATCTGCATCATGTAATATGGACAATAGCCATATTCATTGAGGTTGCAATATAAGATAAGATGGAATTTATTGATCCCACAATAGCGAAATTTACAAGTCAGATTTGGCATAAATAGTATCACACAGATAAAAAAAAAAAGATTGGAGGGATTCATTTAAATGTGTAAGGTCATGAAGTAATTCCATTTATGAATTGTAAAATAGTGTGTGAAAGTATAAACAAGATTAACAATTATCGTTGATGGGTTGATATGTCAATAATTCATAGCTGTTCTTGTGATTCTTTTGATTTTCTATTCAAAAACAATTGTACTACAGTTGGCTGCGACGATTTGTGACCTACATAATTGTCCGATTCGTCAACACATAAATCAAACCGTACAAAGTCAACGTCCTCGTCTCCCAGCCTGCTAACCGCATTGTCTAAACCTGATTGCTTACAAGAGCCACCCAGCCTGTCTCCAGATTTGATAAGCACCCTTTGGAGTATATTGCCCTTTTCACTCTGCCATGTAAAGGTTAGCACAGGTTTACGGTGTCCCAAAAAGCGCACCTGGGCCATCTCAAGCGTGTCCCACTAGCTTTTAAAAAAACTCCACCGCTCTCCACAGCTCTCGGTATTTAAACAAGTGCCAGCTGAAGCGAAGATTTATTTGCTTTATTTCTGACTATTTGCAGAGCGGATGTGTAGTGTCACCAGGGTAGGATTATTCTCTCGCTATTGTGGCGTGACTGGCACAGAAGGTTCCTCTTGTGTTTTTATTTAATGGCGGAAGAACACCCAGGGAGCGCGTTAAGATTGACCCCTGCTATGTAATGAGGCTGTGTATAAATAGCCAGATTGACCTGACTTTTCTGAATATATGCCTCTTTTTTTATAACTAGGCTAGGAGTGTTGTTTTTCACCGGAGGAACATTAGAAGCCGGCACACAGAGTGAAAATGCCAGCTTGCACAACAAAGACGATACATCAGGCGCCGTGAAGTGAATTGTTTACTTTTTGGAGGCAACTGATTTGTAGATTTCACTGCCATTTTTCTTGTTGGGAGACACTGGTGTTTTTCTTTTTTTCTTTTTCATGGTCGAGTTTGTAGAGCACAAGGCTTCATATTTCTTCTGCAGGTCCGTGACACTACAAAGAAAAGCTGCTGTTTGCGCTGTTGCTTCAGCTGCTTTATTGTGCAATCCGACGGTTCGATTTTTGCCACGTCAGTTTATCGCGAAGGCTTTGCTAGTTTTCTTTCCCTCCTAATAAAAAAGACCATATTTGTCTTGGAAGCTCATCTGCAATATAATCATAATGGTTTAATGGAGCAATTTTAGTAGGGCTGTCTATCTTTGGTCAGTTAGTTGATTTATGAGCTTGAAAATTAGCTGATGACATTTCGTAAGGAAGGAAAACTTGACTCTTTGCATTTGCAAGTTTAAAGTTGGATTGTAATGATGCTATTATTGTTTACTAGTGCTTTAGTTGTTTAGCATTGAGTTGTAATTTAGTAGGTCATTCAGATGCATTTAAACATATAAATGTTGATCACGCATTTCTTTAGTAGACTACAGTGGTCCAAATAAGTCATAGCCAAGGCAGTTCATACACAAGACAACTCAAACTTAAACAAATGAAGATAGAAACAGTACAAGGCACAACATTCATTGATAATTACAGTACATTAAAAAGAGTGAAAGTCATACGCACAGCTAAACAGAACCGTTTTGAACATTGTCTAAGAAGAAGCCTGTCTCACTTTTTTAGGAATATCTGAAAAGCTGCCTCCCCCATATCTAGTACTGACTTTGGGCACCGGTAGGAGCTAGGTATTACCGTGCTAGTATCAATCATAAGCATATAACAACGTCTCAAAAAGAACATGTAGTGTAATTATCCTAACCCTCATCCTCACATTTTTTTCACAGTCAAATATTAAAATACAAGTTAAGAATGACAAAAAAAAAAATGGCCACTGATTATTTTCATTTTTTTCAAAACTCCTGCTGCACGGCGGAGGACAAAACCAATTGGCACTCTATTATTCTCTTGACAACAAAGAGAAATTTGAAGCAGGGGTGCATTAATTGACCCAGATACTGTAACCACTTTCACAAAGGGCCAATACTCTGCTTGGGGGACAGAAGAGAGACGGCTCCTACCTCCTGAGGGCCACGCCAACTATTGTGTTCCGGCTAGAGCTTCAATTACAACGCACCAGCGCTTCTCCGGACACTAGCCTCTGATGACTGGATAGGTCATATCTCGTGACACTGTCCATGCATGTACGTCCATCGCCTCCCCCCCTCCCCTCGCCTCTCCTCAGTCTCCCATTCTCTTTCCCCACCTTTGCTTGTCTTTTTTTCACCCTTCTTCTTCCAAAAGACTTAAAGCCTCCCTGGGCTTTGTGGACTGATTGATGTGACTTAATTGAGTAATGCAAGGACAATACAGAAGACATTTCCCTTCTTCTTCTTCTGATTTGGCCTTTTTTCCAGGGAGTGACTGACCTTGGACACGCTTTATGTTGGTCAGGGGTGTGACGTGTGGTTTTTAGCCGTGTTGGTAATGTCTTTGATGGATGGCTGACTGAGTGGTGGTAAAGATGGCGCTTATAGATACTTTCGTGAGGTGCCTTTTGAAAGCATTCAATATAGTGCTCTAAGCTATGGCTTGCAGAGGAACAGGATATGAATGAAGGACTGTCGCTCAGCAGTGATTGATTGTATCTCTGCCAAGGACTGGTCGGTGGCTCGAGATTTTGATTTGCGCCCTTTTAACGCTTTGGTACGGTATAGAGAAAATGATTACTGAAATGTCAAGATAGGCACTATAAGGCTTACCTGGTCCAAAGAGAACAAACGGCATTGTGTTGTTTATCATTCACAGACACAGATTTCAAATATTTTTTCCTTTTCAGATGTATCTTTTTAGCTTTCTTTGCCATCGTCTTTGAAAGGGCCGATATGATTTTTAGCTTGTAAGAATTAGCAGAACTGCAAACAGAATCCTGCACTAGCGATATGAAAAAATAAAGTTGTTTTATACCCTTTATGCCGCTACAAGAAGCAGTTATGCGTTATTGATTTCCTGTAATCCTTGTAGCAATTAGCAAAACGTACGATCCCCTGGGGAATTTTCAAAGATTGCTTACCATCTCATTATTCTACATTGTCCCATATACAGTTTCCTTCTAATGATTTAGCTGCAGTAGATGGTACAGTCAGTAGCCTAGAAATTGTGCTTACCTTTAATTCCAACCAAGTCAATCTTAAAGTCCAACCCTCCTTTGTAATTGGGGACATTGCCCTTGTCGCCTATTCAAACAGTGGGTTCATTAAGATGAGCATATGTAGCAGACTGTATTAGCCGTCCCCAGTGATGTAGTGTGCCCAGGCCTGCTGACAGCGGAGCTTGCCATCTCCGCACAGATATTATGATTGACCCGCAGCAATTTCCAGTCTCCATTTGAGTGCACACAGTGGCATTGAGCAACATATCGCTCTGTGGCCTGCCTTGTCTGGACTTATATTATCTCTGCCTCCGTCGATATTTACTGAGGCACTAAAGAGCGTGCAGCATGTCGCCACTTTATTTCCTGTAGCACCGGCTGCGCAGTGGGAGCCCAGTCGGAGGGGGGGGCGGATCCTCACTGGAGGGCTTAACCAGCGCCGAAACGCAGAGGTTGTAGCACGGCTAATTTTATGTAGAAGGATGGGTAACCTTGCATCTCCAAATAGTTTATTATTTTCTTCTCTTCCAAAGAATTTTACAGAGTTCAAGTTAACTCAGGAAATGTCAAGTTTTATCAGTTTTGGAATTACAAAAATGCTGTTAAGAACGTGCAGAAGAAAAAGCAATGTGGATAAGAAAGCATATTGGCAAGTGTTTCTCAAACTGTGGAACGTGTACAGCGTATGGCATTTCTGGCTCATTTCTTGATTATTCTGCCGTTTAATTCTGCTTATGCTTTCTTGTAATTTAATCCATATTTTTCCTCTATTGGGTTAATGCTCACTAACCCAAATATATAAAAATTGTATAGTTGGGCTGGGGACTGTTGCAGATTTTATTACTGCACAGAACTTGCGCTGGAAAAGGCACAGTATGGAGTTATCACTTTTCAATTGTGTACAACATTACTGGGTGTAACAAGGTCCCTAAGGCAGAAAACCTATTTAAATATATATATGTGGACTTTCCGACCAGCAGGGGAGGACCAGCATTAATCCTTAGACTTCTAAATCCTTCTTAATTTACAAATGGAGAGATCAGGGACAAAGAAACCCCGGTGGGCAAACGTAAATAATTCTACTCCCACGTAAATATCATTTCATTTTGAGGAGTAAAATGGATCTACAACAGAGTAAAACAAGTTGAAGAATGACATTTTGAAATGCCCCAAACAAGACGAACTGGTCAAGACCGCAAAAAATCTGAAAATCCCTTCTGCCTGGAGGGTTTAATCTCTTGCTGGGAGGAGAAGTAGTCTTAATAAAAACTTTTAAGGTATTAAGTTGACTTTGGACTATCTGATGGCATTACATTAAAAAACCAATGCTTGTACTGTTGGGGTATAGCTTCCAAGTAACCCTGGTATTTTCTGACATATTTCTTTCATATTGCAGTGTTGAACTAGTTTCTTTTGAAGCATTACATTTATTCCATACGCAGACAGAAATATCAAAGTCTCTTATTGATCTGGGGAGCTGATCTCATAACGGCGTACATTTGCTCGGCTCTACATCGCCGGCACTTGCTCCGAGATACTCCCAATTTATGGTCCATCAGCAGAGTCGTGTGGCGTGAGCAAAACACTCAATCTCGCATAGGTCCCGTGTCTCCCCTCCGCTCTTTCGCTAAATGTTCTAAGCACCATGACCTTTTGCAGCAGATAAGCTCTCTTCGACCGACTTGAAGTCTTTGGAATAACGGCAGACCTGTTAATTTACAGCGTTGCTAACCATATGAACGCTCCGAGCCAAGGTTATTGACCTTTCACGGCTGTCACTAGTGACCGAGGGCAGCCGGGGCCACGGGGAGATATGAATTAGGCTTATTAAGGACCTCTGTGTGTGAATGCAACATGTGGGCCAACTTTTTATTATTCACAATTATTCATTTCAATCATGACTTTTTCTTTTTACACAGCCGTGATCAGTCGGGGGGACATTTTGCATCCGCTCGCTGAATCCCAATAACTCCCCATGCATCTGGTTCTGCGGAGATCAGGGCGAAATGCGTGAACTGCCTGAGGATTACCACTCTGGAGCACAAGACAAGAATTACAGCTGTACTTCCTTGCACTTGGGTCATCACTATCAGCTGTGGGGATTGTGCGGATTTGCTAACTACAGCTTTACGATTGGTCATAGTTGCATTGAGAGTAAAAGAATCTCCACTGACAAACAAAAAGAGTAGTTTGACCACTGACATAGAGAAGCTGAGACTTGGATCAAATACGTCTTGTATCTGCAGCTCTGTCCTCCCAGTCTGTACAACTTAGTGGGAGGCAAGGGAGACCGGCATTTTATATTGGATCAACATGGTATGATGTTATTTTTTCCGGGCTTCAGTACCAGTGTTTATAATCATTCCGGGTCCCTTGTGGACTAGGAATAAAACAATTTTTATTGACTCTGGGAGGGCGCGATGCACTGTTGTTTGTTTGCGGGACCACACTCTCGTCCCAGTGGAGATGAATAATAAGGAAGAAAGAAAAATAATATGCTCTACCCGTTCTATAAATGTTGTTAGATCCCAGATTATAGAGAGGCCCACCATGCTGGACGAAAAATGTTCCAATTTACTGGACGTACGGGATTCTACAAGTGGGCTTATAGGACTGACCTCATTTAAGATACTCCCTCGTGTTTTTTTTTCCTTTAGCCATCCTCAGAAGTACTAATTTAGGAGAACTTGTAGAAATGTTCAAGTGTTTGTGAGCTTCGGGGTGAAGAGACTAATGCATTAGGATGTTTGCGATTGAGAGTTTTGTGACAGATTTGTGACCAGGTAGAGTGCTTTCAGCAAAACATGGCATGCAGAAGCAGGGGGGGAAAGATGTTATCGCTCCTATTTGGACGGGTACGTTTGAGTGGGAGGGTTATTTTAAAACCTGAAAAGCTCCATATCGCAAAATAAGCCGAGACCTCAAGGAGAAGTCTGCACGGACAAGTGGGTGCCAGCTGATGTGGCGAAACAGGCGCATGGGGTATGTTCGGTCTGCGGCTAAATATGGTGCGGTGTCTAAATTGGAAGGTTGCCGGGAGTTCACGGTCAACAAGGACTGACCAAACAATAACGGATCACAAAATGTGTTGATATTTTGATATCTTTACTCGGTCACATCTAAAATCCCACACATTGTACGTTTTATTGCTTCACATACATATTTTGATATGATTGTCATTGTAGCTCCAGACTGTTAATTTGGTAAATGATTGATTGTCAACTGGATTATCTTGGGTTAGCTTGTCAACCAAATTAGTGTTTGATAAACCTTCAAAAATTCAACCTTTTTAGATTTGTTTTAGCCAAAATGATGAAGAATACCTCATTGGACATATTTAGAAAGCTTTTAATCAATCGATTCGTTGGACAATTATTCTTTTATCAAAATTACAGCCTTCTACTCCAAAAATCATGTAATTACGCCAACATAACAATATTTATTAATTCATAATTTTTAGGTTGTTTGACCCTGTTATTGTTGGTTGCAGTAGATTTTACAGCCTAGTTCCTGCTGCAATGGGTTCTTTTGTGTGACGGGGCCAAACGTAGCACTTAACTGCACACACCATCCCCCTTTTGACAAAAACACCAGGACGCAAAAAACATTTTGTTGCCGTTTTATCTCTACCTGATGGATATAATTGCGCCTCTGCTTTTGTTTTTCCGCTGTGGTTACCATGGTCACAGATGTTAACAGCAATAAGGGCATTAAATCCATTTTGCCGTGTAATCCGTGGGGTCTGCCTCAGCAGTCGGTGGAGTCCATTATATAAATCCATATTCCTAAACAATTCTGTGCTACAAAGGCAAATATGCCTTAGTTTCTCCTCTTTACAGCCATCTTAAACAGACTAGAATGGGAATTGAAAAACCCCACTTTAAGTCCCAACAACGCTGCTAAATCAGGACTTTCTTCTAAAGTTGGAGGTTTTAGACTTACTTCTTTATTATGCCAATGTTATTATTATTCTTTTTTTAGTATAGAGTTGTGTACTGTGGGACGAATAAAGAATGTCTTAATCTTAATATATAAAAACAAAGTATAGCTATTTTTAAAATTTGCAGTCCCAAAGTCTTTGTCCTAACACGTTCATGCATTAACATGGTGAGACTGAGGTGTGTCAAGAAATGAATGTACTCTCGCATTACGCATATTTTGAATTAAAGTGTTTGATTGGAATGAAAGTGTAAGTTTTCTGTTATTACCTATCTAGATTCAAATACTTTTTTTTATATACCACATATATCACAGAAATGTGTTAATACACCTGCAATTTATAACTTGCCATTCCACCGAATATTTAGCGTACCAGCACGCCTTCTAAGTTCACAACACACACAAAAACAGAAAAAAAGTTGTGTTTTAATAACCGTTATAGATCCTGTTTCTACTGGTGAGAAAAAAAACATAATAACCATAGAAAGCATGTACAGGTCGTTGAAATCCCTGTTAATACAAACCAGCTTTTGACCTCATCTTCTTGGTTGTACAAGAAGAAAGAGCCTGTGTTATTTTATTTGTGCCATTAGTGTGACCCTTACCCCAACATAAAGCATCCTGACCATTTTACGGCTTTTTTGGAGTTTGTTTGGAGTCTAACATACTCCCTCTATGTAGGGGGTCGACAGGAAAAAAAATACCAGAGACATCAGTGCGCCCCCACCTCCCTGTCTGCCCTCTGCCCCAATGGGAATGTGTGGTCTGGTGGGGCTGGTGGTCAGAAGACACAGACCCCCTTTGTTTTGCTTACACCAGCCCGTGCATTGCGACTGTATATGCAACACCAGCGCGCATTGTTCCGTCTACACATCTGTTTCCAAGATTGAGTAGCTGCCTAAACTGGGATATTTATTCATGAGCTTTAATGCTGTATATTAATTCAATTCATTGCCTGAGACGGCCACGCATTCTTCACTCTGAAGTATTTGTAACTTGTTAAGCTATTTTAAGCTTCCCAGACACATTTGAACAATCAGGATGCATGAGGCAAAAGCCAGTGTGTGGTTCTCCAGTAATAGATATTTGATGATACAAGACGGGAGAACAATAAAAGCCACTTTGAGAAGTCCCAAACTTCACAGACGCATGCATGCGTGGTTAACACTTTTTTACATCATTGAGTGGACGGATTTGTGGTGTAGAGATTGCATGCTGTGAACTAAAAAGATGGGAAGAAGTAGTCAGGCTGTTATTAATTTCTTTCACATTGTGTTACCACTTGCGCTAATCAAACCCATCACACAAGAAGCCAAATTTAGGTAACGTTTTTTAGCAGATGAGCTACTCAACAAAGCACCTCACGAATATCCTGCAAAACATGATAACATATACGGTATAAACGCTTGAATCAATTGGTTTTTATCTTGAATAGAGTTGTTTTTAAGTCTTTCATCTGCAGTTTCTATTCATTTCTCATTCTGAGATTTCAATTTCCTCGTCTCTTTTAAAAACAGTAACTTTGAGTACATTTGGACTGTCTTAAAACAAGGTTGGCCATTACGTTTTGCCTAATTTAAGCTTTCTTTTTGAACTATTTTTGCAATTTTTGGCACTGTATGTTATTCATTAACATATGCACTTAAGCGTGTGTGGAGGTACACTGGGAAATACATTCAGTGAAACCTCACCACAGCCGATGTAACGTCTAGCCTTCCCTGTGCTTTGTGATCCCGCAGTCTCCGTTTATTGGCCAGTCTGCAGTGCGGTAGGAAAATGCAATTGCACCTCATTGATTTGTGTCTGTTCAGAATAGGCTGGTCCAGACACTGGGCACATGCATAAGGGGGAATGCTGGTACCTTTTTCAAATCATTTGCCTATACATTCTGGCTGCACATAATTTCTTTTGCTATCTGGCCTTTTTCCCCTCGCAAAACCCATTGTGAAAATGCCACACGGGCCAGGCAGCGTTTCTACAGCCGCTTATCATGCCCTCCACATACAGAAGGTCATGCTGCTAGTATGTGTACAACTGTGCGCCACTGTTGGAATGTATATTGTGTGGGATAAGTGGGGATTGGCATGTTGTATGGCTGTTCCGAGTGGGTTCCTTCTTGGGTTTAGAAATGCAACAGCTGCTGGGAGCCTTTCTACTCCTCCCATATGAGGACAGAATGGACACGGAATGAGACGGCACGGACGCAGAGAGGAGGGATGCTGTCACGGCTTCATGGCTGTGGCTCAGAGCAAAACAAATGTTGAGCATGTGTTGTGGGTGGCGTTGGAAGACCTCAGAATAATCGTTGGATCACGTTTTCTCGCATGTAGAATGGTCAGATCATTTCAAATATGTTTAGAAGGAAACCATGTGTACGCTCAGGCAACCAAGACGTTTGCTCAATTCTACTAAATGTTATCTTGTTTGGCTAAATCGTTCTCAAACAGATGACAATGTATCTCCCAGCCATGGTCTCTTTGCAAAAACTCCCTCCGTGGTCACGACTTGGTTAATGCGGTCTTGAGTGGTAGACAATGCGTTGACATAGCCGTTTTAAAAGCTGACTAACACATTAAGGACGTGTGGCTGGCTGCTTGGCTTACTTTGCAGAGTCTTCATGCTGTAAACACTGCGTAGTAATGGGGAGGAAGGACATGCGAAGAGTAATTTATGTGCAGAGGAGCGGCCCCGGGATGCACTCTCCCTTTGGGGATTAATGGAAGTCTCTGTCTCTGTTCACAAGAAATATGAAAGGGTCTTTGTTGGTAAAGGCCGTACGCCACTGCCGGCAAATAACTAGCCCCTGTCATATCAAAAATCCCCCAACCTCTAAAATTCATTGCCTTCACCACGACTCATCCTTCACCCTAATTTTTTTTCTTCCTTTTTTGACTTTAATCAAGAGCATGTTTTGTGTCCAAGTATCTCAATTAGGATTCTGCTGTGTACGTGCAAAACCGAGGCTAGGGAGATGCTCTCTTGCATTGTTAGTACTCACTGTCCTTTCCGCAGTTAATGGTTGAGTGGGACGAGAGAGCTGTTATATACAGTTGAGTTGTCAGTGGTCGCTTAGTTTCACCGTGTATATGTTAATTCAGCCTCTATGTGTTTTAATGACGCTTTTACAAGTAAAGAGCAAGCACTCGTATGCTACAGTGTGCATTCACTGTGTTATCAATCATTTCATCATCTGGCCACCTCTCCAAGAAAGATGGAGTTTATTTCAGAATGCTAACGTATACACATATAATTTGAGTTAATTCTACATACCTTTTAATGGATTAACACTTTTATTGCATTAACACTACTCCTACTGCAGTTGGCGGCTTTTCATCATGGAAGTGTAATTAGTCCGCTTATGCACGTTTTTGATCTTTGGGACTTTCTGTTTCTATGTTTAGTTTATTTCTATGTAATTATGTTTATGAAATTAACGTGATCCTAGACTGGTCCTGGACTGTTTCAGAGCAATCTCAGCTCTGCGAGTTACCATAGCAACACATTGTTTACCTCCAGCAGGAAGTATTTAGTTTGGCTGTATTTCAGTTTTAGCATGCATTAAAGATGGATTAACGATTTCACGAAGTAGTGAAAGACTAAATATGTTTGTTTTTCAGAATTGATCTGAATGGGAGCCTTCAAATTGACTGCTCTGGGAGTCCTAGTGCTAAAACGTATAAGCCTAATTTAGTAGGTTTAGCTGTTGTGAATGTGAAAGCTGGGCTACCTAAATTTCAACAAGAACCATGTTATAAAATCAATTCACTTTCGTAAAATTCAAAACCGTTCCTAAAGCTTTACTCAATTTGTTTTTGTCCTCATTTAGAGAAGGGCAGACAAGTCCATCCAGTTACTAAACACCCGCAGTTGATTAACCCCGCGGCCCTTGAACCTCTCACCTTTTGCGTTAACGGCATTGTCCTGATACGGCACGGAAAATCCTTGTTGTGACCGATGACCAATCCGCCCGCGGTTATTCCGAGTTTATTTTTAGTGGCGGTGAGTGTTAGCGGGTACGGCGGCCCAAGCACACCTCCTCGGGCGTCTCTAAATAAAGCATGGCCTATCAGCGCGGCGGAAATGACTGCTCAGCGCTGCGGTGTGGCTTCCATCAGCTCACACGTCGGCCCCGCTCGCACCTGAGGCCCCTGGACGCGAGGTGAGAGGCTGCTGGCAGGTGTTAATTGCTAAAAACGACCCTTGAATACAATATCTTCTGCCCTCGCTGTCACCGATATTTCACAGTCATAAATTTCACACTCCAATGGAATTTGCACTTTGGTTTCAGGCGAAGAAAGATTAACAAGATGATTTTGACTTGTCTGTATTTAATTTGAGAAATCCGCTCAATATTGGAGCCAGTTTTTTTTTTTTTTTTTGGTGACCTCAAAAACCCCTTTTTTCCTTGTCAGATATGTTGCCCTAATGTTGAACTTTGCTTTTAAGTTTTTTTATGGCTAGGGAGTGAAATTGGTTCCAGAATAGTGCAACAACAAAGAACTGCTTGCGTCAGTGGCTGCAGGCAAGGTGTTGGTAACTTTGTTTTTTTTCCTCAAACTTCAAAGATAAGAAAGGTTGTACTCCTGGTGCACACAGAGATAGTTTATGACTAGACCAGATTGTTTGAAGGCCCCCCTTTTGGGTTAGCATGACACTGATTTGTAAAAAAAAAAAACAGATCACAATATTAGTTTTCCATTTGTGTTGAAGATTCACCAAAAATAACATTCGACACAAACAAAGCATGGAGTCAGTTTTATGAATCTATGCATTTTTCTGTTTTTGATCATGTTCATTTCTTTTGTTTATTAATTTAAAACATGCACAAGATTAAAAAGATAAACTAGCAACTAGCTGTGGCTCGCTTCAGTGCGGCAACAGCAACATGGCTTTCCTTGCTGCAGGCATTCCTGACTTCATCCTTTTTTTTGTTGAAAATGTCTTTTTTTTACATTACTTTTCAATCATTTGGCTGGAAGTGTATTTCATAAAGGATGTGTTCATGGGCATGGATAAAAAACACTTGAAGTTGTTTGTAAGCTGTCCAATATAGTTCTGAGTCGTGTTGC
The DNA here is from genome assembly GCA_964034765.1 of Knipowitschia caucasica. Classification (NCBI taxonomy): domain Eukaryota; kingdom Metazoa; phylum Chordata; class Actinopteri; order Gobiiformes; family Gobiidae; genus Knipowitschia; species Knipowitschia caucasica. The sequence goes on from OZ035836.1 coordinate 11,050,043, forward strand.
TGCAGTTCCACAGAGCAGTCACAGAATCTATTGGCTCCATATTGACTTCCTCAGGCTGCCTCCAATGGATTTGACATGGATAAGGCGGTTGTGTTTGTGACGACAGGGGGAGGGGTCCTTTTAAAGGCAGGAGACCCCGGCTCAATAGAAAGGAGGTCGGGGTAAACTATGGAGAGGAGGGACCTTCAATGAGGAGGGCTCAAGTTGGCAAAAGCCAGGAGTTGTCAGGGGCAACCCAAATGGTTGTGGCTCGCACACACCCTCCCTTCAGAAGAGCAGCCTACAGCACCAGTGAATATGAGCCATTAATCTGTTGAAACAAAATACAGCATGAGCACATACTCATGTCTGCCTTACACATTATTTCTAATTCATTTTCCACCAGTCAAACTGACTGTAGATGGAGTGCGGTCTTAATGAGTTTCATGTTATTCTATGCTTTAATTGTAATATTGTGGACGCCATTCATTTGTTTAATTTACTAGACTGGGAACTGATGGCTGAGCTTGCATAGTAGGGGGGAGTTTAATAGCCATCCTCTGGAAAGGATAAGGCTTATTAGGTCTGATGGGCCTCCTGTCTCATATAACCTAATGCGGCCATGATAGACAGTGGGTTCTGGGTTCGGATACACTGGATCCATAAATTCTATTGTATTCCTACCCTTGGTAATCGCCCATTTAGAATAGTGTTTGTTGATGGCGCGGCCAGATGTCCCTGATGAGGGCCCAAAGTGGACCTTTGAAAGTCTGACCAGTTAAACTGAGGAGGAGCATGTGCCGGACACTAGCCCTCATTAAAATGACCCACTCTGCTTGCAGACCCATAAAAGACCTGCTTTAATGTTCTTACCAGAGCTCCACAATTTGCCCACAAATGTGCGCCGTAAAATAAGGAATTGAATTCCATACAAATTCAGTGCTGTCATAGCTCACAGCACCAGCTGTCGGCCCATGTTATATGTAACCCTTGGGTGCCACTCCCACTCACTTTGCTGTGTTCCACATGTTACATTGATCTTAAAAGTGTGCCTCCCACTGGTCTACTAGAACAGAAGACCTAAGCCTGATTGAGGGGGACATATGCAAGGACAACATCAAACAATCCACTGTTTGGTGTGAGATCACATGACCCGCTGATGTTATCCTGATTGATTTATGATTCAAAATGGGGATTCTCGTGTTACCAGTCACATCATATCCTTCTGACTTAATGAATATACATGGATTACACTGTGCTCCATGAATCTGTCCATCATGAATGCATAATGCCCATGTCTCGGGCTGCATGATGTTAGATAGGTTTGTAATAAATTACTGAAGAATATAAAACATGGCTGTAGAGATTAATAGATTTTGCAACCACTATACACACCTTCCATTTAGAAAATACAAACACCTTCTACATTAAAGATTATATAACCTGAAACCTTTTTAAAATGTTGTTCTGCTTTCTACTAGATCTCTTAAGTGACATGACGCCATTCCCTTGTGAGTGTTAAGTGCACATGGCAGCTCCTCTTGTTTGTGTTTCCACTGTAAACCCAGGCCACAGCTGCCATGGGGTTACGTCCGGGGGTCTGTGCCATGCCACTAAACCTCCTAATGTGGATTCCATCCAAGCAGAAAAGCAAATGTTGGTCCTCTCAGGTCGTCCTGGTGTCCTGGGTAGCTACAGCTGTCGTACTGGCCAAATTCACACTTCCAGAAACGTGCAACATAAGCCCTTGTATTCCGTTCATTTCAAATGTAATAATCTCAAAAGGACAACACAGGGTTTTGATTATAGACTTCCAACGATGCATTTTCTCCATCCAGTGATTCCAGTAAGTCTGCTGTTTTTGTGTGTACTGTCAGCCAACCTTTGTTGGTGCAAAAACTCCCATCTCCCCATCACCCTTGCCTTAATTTCTTTGTGCTCCTCTGCTGAATGTTGCAGCCTTGTTTTTGTGTCTGCTTGTTACGAGGCGCCAATGAAAATGTTATTTACACTAGTTGGAGCTTAGGAGCCTTTGGACAGCACAAAGCAAAGTGGGCATTCTTTGCCAGTCGGTAGGGAATAAAATGACCGAGGCTAGTGACTGATGGTGTACTTAACTTGACAACTCAAAGGAACCCAGCAGTTTCCGCCTTGGATCCTAGTTCTCAAATTCAAAAGACCTTCACAAAAAAGCAGTTTCTTTTTTACCCCCTGTGCTGTCTTTTGTTTTCCTTGTCTCTGCTCTGCTTTCCCTGGCATCAGCTTTCTCTCTCCGCTCAAAAACTGATATGCAGTAGACCGCTTCAGGTTACAAGTCTTTTATATATATATTTATTCATTTCCAAGCGGCAGAACGTGTTGTAGTAAAAAAGGTGTGTGCGTATTGACGGATGCACACGGCACCAAGGGAGGAGCCGCACTTGGTTTCGCCGATGGGCTGAAAGCATTCACGCTCCTGCTCATTGTGAGACTTGACTCAAAGGGGATTGTGATGGAGATGATCTTTGACCCGTTCTCTACGCCCACAAAATGCAAACGAGTATACAAAAAAACTCCGGCTATTCCCCCGATGACGTCCGGATGGAGATAGTCGAGAGTCCAATACAGTAGCACACATCAAATTAGCTTTCATTTAATGTAAACGCTTGGCTACATTTATGCATTTTTAAACATGCTTCTTCAGTTTTTTTTTTTTTTAAATCTTGCAGCGTTGAATACTTATTAGGCGAGGCTGCAAAAGGGGAATAAGTGTTTGACGTTTGCCTACATTAACTCTGATAACAGATAAGATTTAGTTTTATTTTTTTAAATTGAGAATTGACCTTTTGATTTTAGGTTGAATCAATATAATGGGAAATTGTATGCTGCTGGCTACTGCTACTCCTGCCACTTCTCTCAGTATTTTACTACTACTAATACTAGTGTCACTATTGCTTGTGTCATTGTAAAATTGTCTAAAGCCCACACATCAAAATAAAGTCATTAGCAACTGCAGTACTTCTCCCAGTACTACTACTGTTTATACTGCAATTTTTATTTTTGACCTTTTATTCTATTTGTTCTCTTTGTTAGATCTTAAATTCCCTCATCTGCAGTTTCCTCCTATAGCCTATGTCTAGTACTGTTACTACTGCTACTATTTCTACCGCAACTGCAAATAATTGTCAACGACTCAAGCTTCGATTATTGTCAAATAAGTGAACTTGAAATAACAAAGTTGAACATTTAGACCTTCAATATAGACTAAAATACCGATCTGGTCATTTTGATGCTGTATGTTCTCGTTGTTAAATCTTAAATTCCCTCATCTGCAGTTTGCTCCTATAGCCTCTGTCTACCTGTAACCCTGCCCTCTCCATGTGCTCCGTTGGGAGGGAAACCAGATCCTGCCCCTTGTAGGTCCTCCCCACCAGTGCACATGCTGTTATTGTCCTTGTGCACAAAAGATGGGCCAGAAGAGGTGGGGGGTGAAATTCAAGATGGACAGTGAGGTTCACGGACGACGCCCTTTCCCAGCCTGTATCCGAGCATATCAACTGACCATTCCCGGATGGTCGACTTTGACTGCTTTTGACCTATAGGAAAACATGTCTAATTGTTTTGTCATACACACCGGATCGCGTGCCTCTGCGTAACTATTTATAATCTAGATTTATTGTGAGCTGAAGTACCTTGTCAGATTCCAGCGTCTCCCCATAAAAAAAAAAAAGATTAACATTTTTAACCGAGCTCCTATTTGCTAGTGGATATCGTATGCAGGGTTAATGAATGTAAGTGAATTACGCTTGACATTTGGGTAATGGGAGGCCTCACTGTGCTGGGTTTAATGATTTTGAGTTTTGGCTCAACCTGGTTCCACATTTAGAGAAAAATCGCTCACAGTAGATTGCAAGCAAACCACAAATGTCTATCCTTTTGCATAGTCCCTACTTGAATGTAATTTTTCTAAAGTCATCAAAAAATCTAGGCATTTGGGCACCATGCGTTATTAGCCTGAATTGCACCTCTGTAAATGAACCAGATTGGGCTCGGCTGTTTTTAAAGTTATATAAAACATCTTGTCGGTACGCCAACTTTTTTTCGTCTTCCTTTTTCTAATTTTGGTCTTGCTGAAAAATGTAGTCGCTTAAACAAGATGTCATCATTGGACATGTCAGCATTCATATTACCGAGCAGTTTTTTTGTCTTTCTCCTCCTTTCAATTAATCCTGCATTTGCAAATACACACACACAACCCTAGCTTGTTTTTAAAAAGCCGGAACAACTTGGAGGTACTTGATTAAAACCATATGCCGGGGAAAAAAAAAGTTTTTGAAACCATTTCTTGTCGATAAAAGAGACAGCTGGTCGCCACGCCGTGATCTCAGCGCTGGTGTGGCGTACAGTCGCTGTGTTTTTCCCCCCTTTCTACTCCTTGCCAAAGACCTACTTCTGGTAACTAATTATTTTTCCACCTCAAGCCAAATAGCACGCAGATGAATAAGCGGCATTGTCACAGGGTTCTTTAGAGAATCCAAACAAAAGGGCAGCGGATTCACACCACACTCATAAAGTTTAGTGCTGACCTCATACGACTGGTCTGAACTTGTGCAAAGCTGCCCTTTTATACCCAGACTTACTGTAACAATGTTGGACTGTAGTTTTCTTTGTGCTGGATGCAGAATGGGACTCATGCTACTGCTGTTTCCAACTGGTGGCTCAGTTGGAATTGCGTGGACTAAAGGATTTTTTTTTTTTTTTTTTTTAGTTCATTATTATTGTAGTCTTAAGAATCGTTTGTGTTTGTGTGTGTCCACTTGTTGGTCTGGTTCACTTCAACTAACACTAGAACTCGCATAGCAGTCATTTTGATGGCTTTTTGTTTTGGAAGTGTGTTTGGAAGTGTAGGTACTTGGCTTATGTATGTTTTTTGGTCTTCATAACTTTGACTATTTCTGTATCTAAATGTGGTTTTTTTTCGATGTCGTTAAAGGTATATAGGAGGATATTCCCAAATTTTAGGAACGAACCGCCCTCTCTACTTTCTGAAAAAATCCTCTGGTCTTGTTTGATGCCATGTGATTCACAATAGTCCATTTGTCTTGATGATCCACCCGGATGTAGAAAATCCTCATATTTACCTTTTTAAGTTTTACGAAATTATCTCAATCCTAGCTAGACTGGTCCTGGAGTGTCTCGGAGCAATTTCAGTTTGGAGCAAGTGCGAGTTACCATGACAACACACTGTTTACTTACAGCATTTAGTGTTTAATGTTTATGTGAACCAGACCAAAAACAGTGAACTAAGTGATCTTGCGTCTCCACAGACCGGCCTCCTCCATGGCATGTCCACCTGTTTGTTTCCATGGAGATGTTGTTCCTTTCCAGCAGTATGGCGTAAATCGTGTCTAGCTCCGTGGAGAATCTTTGCACAGAGGATTTGACGTGTCTCTTCCAGAAATGAAAAAGTTTCTCAGAAGTAGGACGCCTAATGTTTTTTTTTTTTTTAGGCTTTTATTCATGTAAAAGTAAAATGTTATCCACAAATTATACCACAACATGCTGTTTTCATCTTAACATAAAAAATTAGACATTGTTGATGCTTGAAAGATCCCCATGACTCGCTATTGGATGCTTAGGTCTGAGAGCTGATTGGCTGAGCTCTATTTTTTACTTTTCTACAGATGAGACAGAGGCAGAGGTAAAACTAATGATTTAACTAAACTTTGTGTGCGAGGAGCTAGTTGTATAGATTGCATTACATATTGTATACATTGCATAACATCACTAGTATGTTACATTTATATAAATATATATTTTTTGTGCTAAATATATTGTGCTGGTATATCGATTCAAACAACGATGAATCTCACTCAATATACACAAATCAACAACAAAAATACGATGAAGAAATATTTTTCCACGCTTGAGATATCGAGACCAAAAATTGATACCAAATAAACAATGTTTATTCTACGCTTTCTTTTTTGGCAAAATCGTGAGGCTGATTCTATATGAACTCTTTCATGACACTCGTTGAGAAAAGATTTTACTTTGTCTGGGTTGCTACTTCATTATTTTATTTTTTCCTTTCTATTGTGCATGTCCTTGTAAAGCACTTAACGATTTCATCTTGTGAAGAGAGCTTTATACAAAAAAGATAACTTACTTTTGACAGACAATTGACTATTTCTGGTTAAATCTACATCCTGAGCCAGTCCACTCGCAGACAATCTGTACCCTCTAGGCACCAAAGTAGCAGAAATACTTCTAAATCCAGGGCACTTTCTGTACACAGCTACTTGGCTTCCGGCAAAAGTGTTCCTACATTTTTCGTACATAATTATCTTCTATGCATTTCTGTTCAAAGTAGTCTTCTATCTCTATTTCTTATGTATTTGTTTCTTATGTATTTGTTTCTTATGTATGGTCTATCTCACAATACGTTTCTCCCAAAAAATGCTGGCACCTCATTTTCAGATTCAGTTTAGTTTATTTCAAAGAGGACAATGCAATTTAATAAAACGCATGATTAAACATGAGTTAAAAAAGTCAAAATTAGCAATTAAGGCTATTTTTTCATCTGTAGTCCTCTGGCCGTGATGTTGAAAAGCCATTCAAGCCATTTTGTGTTTTAATCTAAAGAGTAAACACACAAAAAGTATTACATATTTTGCCCTTTTTGTATTTTTTCTTGACGCTAGGATGGCTGTAGCCCAATGCAACAAAAGTAAACCAGTATATTGGAACCTGAAAGGCTTGAAAGCTATAGAATTGTGATAACAGTCCTAGGCCTTATCTATTCCACATTAGTGTTAGTACTAGAAACTTGCAATGGCTGAAGCCATTGCGATTGACTGCGGAACAGATCTAATGTGGAAATCTGCTAAAAAAAATCCTTGAAATCCTTTAAAAGGCCTTGAAACTGTTAAAATACTTGATAGATATTTGAAACTCCTGAAGTCCTTGAAATTGTTGAAACCTTTAAACTCCTGAAATCCTTGAAACTGTTGAAACATTGAAACTCCTGAAATCCTTGAAACTTTTTTTAAACCTGGAAACTGTTGAAAGTGTGGAAACTCCTGAAATCCTTGAACCTCCTGATATCCTTGAAACTGGTTAAATTCTTAAACAGTTGAAATCCTTGAAACTACTGAATGTATTGAAAGTGTCCTTGAAACTGAAAAATCCCCTCACCGCTGAAACAATTTGGTTCCTGTAACTAAGGAAACCTGGTCTGTGGTCATTATCTGGTGGTGGTCTGAGTCTTCGTTTGGGTCTTGGTCTGGTGGTATAATGCAACCTATTAGGTTGCATTATACTGGTTTACATGGAAAAATCCCTATTAGGTTGCATTATACTGGTGTACATGGAAAAATCCCTATTAGGTTGCATTATACTGGTTTACATGGAAAAATCCCTATTAAGTTGCATTATACTGGTTTACATGGAAAAATCTCTATTAAGTTGCATTATACTGGTTTACATGGAAAAATCCCTATTAGGTTGCATTATACTGGTTTACATGTACAAATCCCTATTAAGTTGCTTTATACTGGTTTACATGTAAAAACCCCTATTAGGTTACATTATAGTGGTTTACATGTAAAAATCCTTATTAAGTTGCATTATACTGGTTTACATGTAAAAACCCCTATTAAGTTCCATTATACTGGTTTACATGTAAAAACCCCTATTAAGTTCCATTATACTGGTTTACATGTAAAAAACCCTATTAAGTTGCATTATACTGGTTTACATGGAAAAATCCCTATTAATTTGCATAATACTGGTTTACATGGAAAAATCCCCATTAAGTTGCATTATACTGGTTTACATGGAAAAAACCCTATTAAGTTGCATTATACTGGTTACAATACTGGTTTACATGGAAAAATCCCTATTAAGTTGCATAATACTGGTTTACATGGAAAAATCCCCATTAAGTTGCATTATACTGGTTTACATGGAAAAAACCGGAAAAACCCTATTAAGTTGCATTGTACTGGTTTACATGGAAAAAACCCTATTAAGTTGCATTATACTGGTTTACATGGAAAAAACCCTATTAAGTTGCATTATACTGGTTTACATGTAAAAAACCCCTATTAAGTTGCATTATACTGGTTTACATGGAAAAATCCCCATTAAGTTGCATTATACTGGTTTACATGAAAAAAAACCCTATTAAGTTGCATTATACTGGTTTACATGAAAAAACCCTATTAAGTTGCATTATACTGGTTTACATGGAAAAATCCCTATTAAGTTGCATAATACTGGTTTACATGGAAAAATCCCCATTAAGTTGCATTATACTGGTTTACATGTAAAAAACCCTATTAAGTTGCATTATACTGGTTTACATGGAAAAATCCCTATTAAGTTGCATTGTACTGGTTTACATGGAAAAAACCCTATTAAGTTGCATTATACTGGTTTACATTGAAAAAACCCTATTAAGTTGCATTATACTGGTTTACATGGAAAAATCCCTATATTAAGTTGCATTATACTGGTTTACATGAAAAAAACCCCTATTAAGTTGCATTATACTGGTTTACATGGAAAAAATCCCCATTAAGTTGCATTATACTGGTTTACATGAAAAAAACCCTATTAAGTTGCATTATACTGGTTTACATGAAAAAACCCTATTAAGTTGCATTATACTGGTTTACATGGAAAAATCCCTATTAAGTTGCATTATACTGGTTTACATGGAAAAAACCCTATTAAGTTGCATTATACTGGTTTACATGGAAAAATCCCCATTAAGTTGCATTATACTGGTTTACATGAAAAAATGGAAAAATCCCCATTAAGTTGCATTATACTGGTTTACATGAAAAAAAACCCTATTAAGTTGCATTATACTGGTTTACATGAAAAAACCCTATTAAGTTGCATTATACTGGTTTACATGGAAAAATCCCTATTAAGTTGCATAATACTGGTTTACATGGAAAAATCCCCATTAAGTTTGCATTATACTGGTTTACATGTAAAAAACCCTATTAAGTTGCATTATACTGGTTTACATGGAAAAATCCCTATTAAGTTGCATTGTACTGGTTTACATGTAAAAAACCCTATTAAGTTGCATTATACTGGTTTACATGGAAAAAACCCTATTAAGTTGCATTATACTGGTTTACATGGAAAAAACCCTATTAAGTTGCATTATACTGGTTTACATGTAAAAATCCCTATTAAGTTGCATTATACTGGTTTACATGGAAAAATCCCTATTAAGTTGCATTATACTGGTTTACATGGAAAAATCCCTATTAAGTTGCATTATACTGGTTTACATGGAAAAAACCCTATTAAGTTGCAGTATACTGGTTTACATGGAAAAATCCCTATTAACCCATGGAAAAAACCCTATTAAGTTGCATTATACTGGTTTACATGGAAAAATCCCTATTAAGTTGCATTATACTGGTTTACATGGAAAAATCCCTATTAAGTTGCATTATACTGGTTTACATGGAAAAAATCCCCTATTAAGTTGCATTATACTGGTTTACATGAAAAAAACCCTATTAAGTTGCATTATACTGGTTTACATGGAAAAATCCCTATTAAGTTGCATTATACTGGTTTACATGGAAAAATCCCTATTAAGTTGCATTATACTGGTTTACATGAAAAAAACCCTATTAAGTTGCATTATACTGGTTTACATGGAAAAATCCCTATTAAGTTGCATTATACTGGTTTACATGGAAAAATCCCTATTAGGTTGCATGATTACACTGAAGTCCTTGAAACTGCTGAAGTCCTTGAAACTGCTGAAGTCCTTGAAACTGCTGAAGTCCTTGAAACTGTTGAAGTCCTTGAAACTCTTGAAATCTTGAAACTGCTGAAATCCTTGAAACTGTTGAATCCTTGAAACTGTTGAATCATTGAAACTGTAGAAATGTCTGAAAGAGCTGAAGTCCTATTAAAATGCATGGGCCTATTAAAATGCATTGCAGAATTCTCAATGCAGATTTTTGTCCGATTGCGGAAAAACCGGAAATCGCTGAAGTCCCAAAAGTAATAGCAATAATCTCCCAAACATGTGGAACGTTTTGATGTATAACTTGTGGAAATTGTTGAAAATGTGAAAGCTGTGAAACGTGTCAAAAAAAATGACGGAATAAAGAAATACAAAACCAATGGTTGACTGCGGAAGGTTCCGCAGTCAATCAATAAGAATTACAATGCGCACTGGCAGCCGGGCAGCTTTTCTCAATTGAGTTACAACCGAACTCAATCCAACTCTTATCATTACCACTTCTAACACAGTAGGATATTAAAGTTTGTTTTACTGCTTCAATCAAGTGGCATGCACCTCTATAGACACCTGTTATTGAATTCATATAATGTCAGTTATTAGACTGTTCGTCTCCAGTGTCCGTGTATGTTGCCATTTGTGCCCAGGGAGGAAATGGAATACTGGTGGAAGAGATTGCAAAGGATATGAAGGAAAGGGGGGTAGAAACAAAATTATTATTGTTATCATTACCAAGGCTGCGTTGCGTAGCTTCTACCCACCTGGTGCTGCGATGGCATGCAAAAAACCGATGTCTAATAATCCTGCTTTTAACTTCAGGGTTTAAGCAGCCATTGAAACTAATTTGATTTAAGTTGTGTAAACATTTTCTCGTGCCCACTCCACTGAATCAAAGGAATGTGAATAAGCAGCAAAAGCCGGTTCGTATTAGCGAGACCGCGCGAGCAATAAAAGTTTGCTGGTGCTGCCCCCATCGTTTTTTTACTTTAAAGAACAGATAGATCAATTTCAGTTTGCGGCATTGCTATTCTTATACCTGGAGGGCTAGCGTAGGAGTTTTTTTTTCTTTTTTTTCCCAACAGTAAGGGAATCTTTAATATGCTGCCAGAAAATAATAAGCACTGAAAAAAGCTTTTATGAGGCGTGCTGGTAACTTGGTGCCAGATTCGGCCCTTTTTTACACGATGGGAACTGCAGACCGCAAAGTTCTTTTTAGTGCAACTGCAACAGAGAGGGATCTCGTGTTAGACCGGCTTCCAAAACATGAGGTTTTTATTCATGGATTATTTTAGCTTCGGCAATATGAAGAACAAAGGACATGCAGAGGCGCATGGGAATGCATGATGGATTAGGAGGCAACACAGAAAGGTTTTGATGCTTAAATGCTCCTGAAAGGTTTTTGGAGGATATGTTCTTGCAGCAGAGGGGCGCAATGGTGTGATCACTGTTGACAATTTTCACCTCCTCCGACAACGTTGCGTGTAGAACATTCAAAAGGTGTAAATGCTCACCCATGTTTTTTTTTATATATATTAGATTGTATTGTGGTGAATCATCCCAATCCCCTAAAACCCATTCAACACATAACAATACAACAAGACAACAATACCATAATGTATGTTTTTATGGAAGTTAGTAACCTGCACTTTTTGAGTTGTATATAAGTTACTGTATATGACTGTATTGTCAAGGACTACAGATGGAAAGTAACATTGTATTAAATCTGGTGCAGCCATCTTTTTAATGCAACTGCACATTGTCCTTAATGAATTAAACTTATGGTGTAATGTACTGCACAGTATATACAATACACAACTGTGGATGGTTGGAGACAAGACAACAAACACTCAGACAAGACACGCAAAAAGAACCTCTGACCCCACACCAGAGAGTACTGGCCTGTGCTCAAGGTTATACTGTAGATTTAGGAGAGAAAAAACACCTTTTGACAGGTTTTGCAGTTAGAGGGCCTTCTTTTTAAACTTTTATGCTGTACAGATTACCCCAATGTGTTTCCAGTTCTTACACTCTTAATCATGGAATCGTATTGAGTGTAGAAAGTTCATAATTACGTCTTTATGTTTAAAGATTAGAAGGTTTTTATAATAAGAATATAATGATTATTCGGTGGTTGACTCGCAATCAGGTTGTGTGTACAATTGTAAAACCATGTGTTAACATAAGAAATCACGACACGTCAATGCAATGGAATGTGGAATGGAAATGATCTCGAACATGAATGATGATTATGAGAATTTAGAAATGCAATAATCTGGGAACGCTTGAAATATTTTATATCTCAAGTAGGGCTGGGCAAAAAATCGATTTAATCGATTTATCGATTTTGTAGCTTAAAAGGATTTTTATTTTGCAAACTCGAGTTTTTTTTTCACCAAATTTTTTTTCTGAGTTTTTTGCGTTTCGTCCTTGTGGGTTACCGTAGAGCGTTATGAGCCAGCCCCCTCCGCCGCGTAAACACAGTCAAAACAAGAATGGCAGCGTGTAGTAGAGCAGGGGTTCCCAAAGTCTTTAGCCCGCGACCCCCATCATAAATGCCCTGCTAACCCTCCTCAGCAGAAGTGGAGCGCATTTCTTGCGGCTCGCCCTCACTGTTCTCCTACCGCGGTAAAGTGGGCCGGCTTTCCGGAGTCAGCGGTAAAGAGGTCCGCACATTAAAAGCGGGCGGCCGCTTTCTGCTGTTACTTTATGCGGTTCATCCCCGCGGCTTCTCTTTCCAAAGTTACTGTCAGTAAAGGCATAAACCGGCCACCCGCTTTTAATGTGCGGACCTCTTTACCTTTGACTCCGAAAAGCCGGGCCTCTTTAACGCGCTGTTCTACCGCTGTCCTCCCTCCCTCCGCTGCCCTCTCTCCCTCTCTTCGCACCATCAGCCTGACCCCTGATACAAGTGACTTTTCTCCCCCTCCGGGTTTTTCTGTTGTGGATATTAACCACGTTTCATTTTAAAGCAGGTATTATTTATTTGTAGCCTCCAAACACCTTTAGTTTTAGCAAACAACAGTAGGACACGCTTTGTCGCTGCGCATGATGTGAGCTGTGTTACGTGATGATTTTGATTGACGCTGCAATGACTGGGACAAAATTACTAACGTTATTAAAATATATTATAGTCTCCAAACACAATTTAACAAGTAGTCCTTTTGAATCAAATCAAATGCTAAATAAATATTTAAGGGCTTTATATTTGCTCAAAAAAAAAAAAATCTTTTTTTTTTGTTTGTGTAGAAATCATCATGCGACCCCCCCAGGGGTTCCCGCGACCCCCCGGGGGGGTTTTAACAGGGGGGGCTTGTTAAAAGTATTAGATGCGAGGTACAGTACGTTGTCCCCAGTCGCAAGTATTTCGCCGATGTAGCGCTGCCTCACCTGTACAATACAACTCGTGAAAAGATCCGCGGTGAGCTGGGGGAGATGACGTTTTACTCAGCCACCACGGACCTGTGGTTGTGGACAGGCTCATCTTTCTTGCAAAAAATGCTTAGAATGAGCATGCACAATATTTCAGAGATCTAATGTTTTGTTGTTAAAGATAAAAGTTTACATTTGTTTATCCTTTGATAAGTAGTTAGTTAGTAGCTATATGTCTGCCACAGGCATGTTTAATTTTTTTTATATTCACATTATGCTGAGAGGCTAAGAGAAGAGTTTATTTTATTTTTTATTGTAATGTTATATGTTACAAAATATGTAGTTATCTGATTTCTTAATCAGAAAATTTAAGCTACTGTGAAGTTGATGTTGCACTTTTGCTTAAACCTGGGTTAAAGCTTGAAATTGTTGAATAACAGAGCCTCATTTACTTGCATTTTAACTCTTGAGGACAATCACAGCAATAAATTTGCACTTTTGACAATATATCTGATGTCTCCAGTCATTTTTAAGTGCATTGGGGAAAAAAAATCGAAAATCGAATCGAAACTTGAATTTTTCTTTTAAAAATCGGAGATTTTTTTTTTAGGCAAAATCGCCCAGCCCTAATCTCAAGCGTTGACAGGCGTTGACATAAAATATGTGCCATGTTTGAGTCCTATTTCCAATGACAAATTATTACTTATTTTGATGTTGTCTAAATATCTATAAATGCCGTATTTTGAAGGCTCCACTGCTTATCTTCTAGCCAAAACATAGACTAAAATGAAGGATAATAATCACACCGCAAATACAAAAGTATGTGTTTTTCATTGAACAGTGTTGCATTTCCTAAAACTTGACTGTATTTCTAGTCTCCATGGAATTGTTGATCCGTTGGCCATAAACATCTATAGTTTGGCAGAAAAGTTAGCTGGCTGCAAGGTTTGTTAGTACTAATAGAAGTAGACATGTAAAACATAATTTCATAATAACTATATGTCTTGGAAATGCAAAGAACACAACATGACAAAAGAAAACAAAAAATGCTAGCGTTTTTAGACCCTTCACTGACAATGTGTGTTTTATTCTCATCCTCCATACTGGAAATTGCATAATCGAGATGTGTTAAGACAGAATAACACTCGAAAAAGAAAACCACTGCACCCTCCTTATGCGTACTCCAAGCTGCTCACTTATAACTTAGACGATCCCCGGCCGTCAATCCGTGCTCCTTGCTTTCCGTGTTTATGCCACCTGCTTGTTTCCGGCCTTCGCTTTCCGTGCCGCCGTGACCCTGACTAACACTGCCATCACGGCGAGGCAACACGCTATTCCCACATGCCCTCGCCTTTAAAAAAAACCCCAAGGTCTGGAAGCGTTTCTCTTTCCCGAGCGCTGGGCCCATTTGTACACGACCTCACTGGCGGTTTTTGGTGTTAGCGCTGCAGACAAACCCGGGACAGATGTGCCTGCAGTTGCTCCAGCGCCCTCCCCGTCTGATTCTCCACAGCTTTTTCTATTTTTTTCCTTACTTTTTTTTGCACTAATCTGGGACTCATTGTGTCTGTAATGAAACACAGCTGCAGCAGATCCTTTCTCTTCAGCTGATTACATGGGAGCGAGCGGTCCAGTCACAAAGCCACGCCCCCGACAACGCTAATACGCCACTAGTCTCTTAACGCAGAGAGGGCATGGGAGACCAAACCCCTTTCCCTTTTGACTGGAGCAAAGCCGAGGCTAATTGTTCGCACCTGACATTGGTTTTGGATGGAGGGGCTTCCGGAGCATACCCCTCTCCCGCCATTCGTGATGCGCAAATGCCGAGTAAATCATTTCCACCCCCGCTTTTATGATCCCCATTACATTCTCATATGCATGGACTAGCATGTGTGTGGAGAAGGCTTCGAACCAACATGGAATTTTAATGGCTTGGCAAAGTAATACAACTATTCAATGTTTTCGCTTTTGAAAAAAAAAAAATCGTGTCAGTGAGTTGTAGTCTTTGAATCAACCTTGTTTTTTTTACGTCATTTGGTGATAATCCAGAAAGTGCTGTCCAAGGTATGCCCACTTCTTGTAATTGAATGGGCGTTTATTTGATAGTCAAATAGCACTGGCGAGACACGGTTTTCTCCACGCATAGCCGACTCGATTCTATCCCATGTCACCATTTCATGCATATTGGAGTAGAATAATTAAAAGCTTGGACAAGTGGAATCTCGGCTGAAAAAGCATGACGTCAATTGAATCAGCCGTTTCAGCGCTCACTAGAGATCACTGGCCATTGGAATGCATGCTGGCCCAAGCGGACGCATTCTAAGCCAGGACTGAACAGTGCCAAAAATGACTTCCATTTGGCTAAACGCATTGTGCTCATACAGAACATGTAGGATAAAGACTTTTTTTTTTTTTTGGCCCAGTTCGGCTCCCTCTCCACTGTTCACTATCCACCATAACACTATTTAAATGCCTAGTGTTTAACAGCTTTGCCAACAAGATGAAGCCATAGAAATACTGTAGAAACTAAGAACTAAGAGCAAAAGGAAAGCAGTAACATATATAAGAAAAATGCAGTAGGGGATGACTGTATAAGCCAACATATGACATCAATCACATTTCTTTATAATATTGAATAATGTTGATGTCATACTGGTAAAGAATACACAGCTCTATGAAAAATGTTGTTTGCTTGTGCCTTTTGGATTGTATTATTTTTGTATTTAAAGTTTTGGCACAACGGGAGCATAGTGTGAAAAAAGGGAGAAGGAAAATAAACTTGTCTTGTCATGCTTGCATGTATTTTGGAAATAAAAGTGTGAACTAATGAAGACAACGCAATAAAGTAATACAAAAAATACAAAAAAATACATAGAAAGATGCGTCTGTTTCACAAATTCACAAATTGATGCAGCGTCAGACACTCAACACAATAACTCAAAGAAACCAAAAAACATCGATAAGGAGCCACTTTTGAAAATGTCGAAATTGGTTTGTTGAGATTGTTTTTTCCCCCCACACCTTTTCAAAACAACTCTCAATTCATCGCAAGCGGTAATGGTGGCGGTAAAGCTGGATAGAGTTGCCGACACTAATTGCTGTGCACGGTCTGTTGTTTTGCGTGCATCCATCCACATAAAAAAAGAAAAAAAAAGAAAATCCACCTTGCTCCTCTTCCGTTATACTTGAATGAACCTGTATCGGTGCGTGCTCTTGCTATATATGCACTGGGGGAGGGGTCAGGAAGGTCAAAACGGGTTGTAGCTATAACATACAGCTCACGCCATCCACCATAATAAAAAAAAAGGAAAAGAAGAACCGCGATCAGGCTGGTTGGTTGACACGTTAAGATGACAATTTTCAATGCGTACAAATGTATGCTTCCTGCCGCACATAACAGGCTGTCAAGAAAAATAAAGCCCCGACATTGAAAAGCTTTTGAAGGGAACATTGTAGCTCTCCTTTCATCTTTCTCTGCTGTCTTTTCTTTTTAAGCGCAGGCTAATTGTGTTGCAGGCAGGAATTTGACACGTTTTTTGAGTGTGTGCTAACGGTTAACAAGTATTGGCACAATCCTGCTCCTTTTTGAAGGGGTTTGTATTTCCTTTAAATTGTGCTTGTGTTTTTCTTGAAACTGAATCTCATGTGTGAAAACTACAATTCCCAACCCGTGTTTTTAAAGCCCGTACACATATATCACGGGTGTTAAACTGGTTCAAGAAAGGGCTGGTGTTGCAGGATTTCATTCCAACTAAGCAAGAGCACATCAGACTCCACCCATTTCCTCAGGTCTTCAGGTTAAAGACTGGACTCACTTGAGGAAATGGGTGGTGTCTGATGTGCTCCTGTTTAGTTGGAATGAAAACCTGCAGCCACACCGGCCCTTTGACAACCCTGACCTACTGTATATCATCCTTTTGGGATGGGGATGGTAGCATTTAAAGTTATGATTTATTGTGAGAAAACACACAATACAAATATTCACAATGTGTCCATTCTTCTTCCAAGTTCCTAAATGCTTGAAAATAGAAGAATTATGTTAATTTGACCATAACATTCTAATTACATTTGCATCTGGAACTTACTTGAGATGCAGTTAAAAATATAAATTTCGCTCTGATATGAGAATCAGATGCTATTGTGCTTGAAATAAGACCACATTTACTTGTTCTATCAACAAGATTAATCAATCTTGACGATCACTTTAGATTTCCCCATGTTGTAAGCTATGTTCAACCTAAATGAAATGGGAAATCTGTCTTCTAAAATCATGCTTAATTATACGCATTCATTTATGTGTGCAATATTATTTTATCCTAAATGACCATCGATAATTATCAATTTGACGTAATAATATTTACATCCATAGTCTACCCATTCTTTGGCTTCATTTCTGCATGGCGCCTTCCCTTGGTGTTTTTTAGGCAATTACACAAGCTCTCCCAAGGTGCATTATTTTTAAACCATACAACAGGAAATTCCACCGTCCACAGCTGTTTAAAAACTCATAAAAATGCAAAATACAGGACCTTTTTTAAGCTTTAATGTCCGAGAGATTAGGGTGCAGGAGAGCAGTCAGTCAACATGTGTGGCGCGGGGCAAGTGACTAAAATTGCGTATAATGGTGGGTAGCTGTTACTTAAATGGCCTGCCCACAAGGGTGACTCATTGACGTTGTTTAGCAGCAAGAGAATTTCTGTCTTTTCATTTATTTTTTTTTTCTGTTTTTTTTTGCAGATGAGCCTCAAAGGATTTAGTTGGGGGGGAAAAAATGAGTCTAAAATTTGCATAGATTAAGCGGGTAAACAAGGGCCCAAATCACTGCTACATTGAGAAGCAAAGAGACGGCCCCATCTCAGAATATAATAGTCTCCTCCAGAGGCTGTCACTGCTATCTTCTTTTGTGTATAGCTTTGTTTTGCTGCCAAACGCATGCCTTTTTCCTCATTTTCCCTAATGCAACGGAAACACAAGAAAATGCAAACGTTTTTGTAATGTAAAATGTACTTAAAGTTCAGCCATCACCATCATTTATGAGCCCAGACAGGTGAGGCGAGAAGTCTGTGTCATCAGAAATCTTTGTATTGCCATTGTGAGTAACAGGAAGTCAGTAACTAGGAAATTGCTTTGGCTCACGCTTTGGCAAACACATTATTAAAGTAAAAATAGTATAAGGCATGCATGAAAAAAAATTAGACAAGACACTTAACCCTACTTTTCCCAAAGCCCCAACTGAAAGATCTCAGCTCCTGTGGACTCACCACCTGCAGGAGGATCAGTGAGGGGCTGGTGCTATGTGTACTGGGTGCAGCTCTGACTGCCACCCCCCCGACCCAGAAATGGATTAAGGGGAAGAAAATGGATGGATGAAAAGAAATTGACGTCACATTTCTTAAAATTACTACTACTGTATATCAAGACCCAGGACACGCTGGAGGCTAGGGCTGGGCGATTAATCGATTTTAATCATTAATTCGAGTTTTACATTTAGGGCGATTTCTTTTTTTAAAAATTCGATTTTTATTTTCTCCAGCGCAGAACTACAGCGCTAACCGCGGGTCTATGGTGTTGAGCATTCATTTTGAAGCTAACCTAATGCTAACAGTCTCCCTCTGGCCTGATGCTCGCTCTCACAGTTGGTGCTGTTGCAATAACACTTCAAACGTTCAAGAATCAGACTTTATTTAATCGCCAGAACACACACACACACGCACGCAAGCCCCGGTCGCTATGTTCGTACGCCACATCTTTCACGCTCTCTCACGCTTGTTATTCCAAAGCGCACTCCCGTGTCCGTGGCGCGCACACACTCGTGTCCCACTGAGCCGCTGCACTTTGGGGAAAGACACGTCTCACACATTGCTCTCATTGCTCTGATACAAACAACGTGTTCCCCGCTGTCTGTTAGCTACAGTAGCTGCTACAGTAGCTGCTACAGTAGCTGTTAGCTACAGTAGCTGCTACAGTAGCTGCTAGCTACAGCATCAGAATGTAAACAGGAAGCTCGCACAATGCGGGAGTCACTGAAGTTAGTATTAGCGCCACCAGCTGGACCGAGCGTTGTACTACAGCACAGTTACTCAGGCACAGTTGAAAGAACAAGCATGAAAACCCGAGGAGGCTTTTGGAAAAGACTGTCTGTTACAGCATTTCTATTTTGAGTAATCAGTTTTAAAAATGTGATATTTCATGTAAATAATGCATGTGTTTAATAGGATTGATATATTTGCGATGGGCCTTGTTTGTGTGATTTAAGTTATTTTGAAGGTGCATAGTGTCATTGTAAGTGAAGTTATTATAAAACTGTTAAGCTACATTTTCACTGTTTACAATGGCAGAGCCATCTCGTTTACAAGCATGTTTTAAGGCTTAATTCCTGTTACACTTATGCTCCATGGGGATTTAGATTGAACTGCATAAAGGAAAATCTATTTCTTTGTCAGTTGTAGTTTGTTTTTAAATAGAAAAAAATAAATCGATTAAAATCGAAAATCGGATTTGGTGTGAAAAAATCTGAGATTTTTTTTTTTTGCCATATTGCCCAGCCCTACTGGAGGCACTATGTCTCTCAGATGGCCTGGGAACGCTTTGGTTTTCCCCTGGATGAGCTGGAGGTAATATGTGTGAATAGGGAAGTCTGGGTCTCTCTGCTTAGACTGCTGCCCCCGCTTCCCGGCAACGGATGAAGCGGTAGAAAATGTATGGATGAATGGATCGACAAGTGAACTAATTTCACTGCAAGTTTGTAAGTCATCAGGCGATCTTCAAATACTGTAATTGAGTAGGAAATGGTAACCGTTTTTGTAAATGCCGTATCAACCCATTGAAATCCAATGAACATGTCGGCGAATTGGTGAATCTGGATGAGCTTATAGTTATGATTATTACTGCTATTATAGATCTATAGGTCGTGCTGACATTATGCAAAGGCTTCTTCAAACCTGCATTGGACTGAGTAATCCTGCTTCCAATGTGTTGAAAATGGACGTCTTTTGTAATGTAGCAATTTAAAGTAAAAAGCTGATCAGGGCCGGCGTGTTTATGTGAGCGGTTAGGTTTGTAATTGGACGCACTGGACCGTGTCAGTCTACCTCACCTCATTTGCATACACGTTTGATTGACAGTGAGGCTATATAATTCCTTATGAAGCTATAGCATATGCAGAAGGCGCTCACAATGCTTTGCTGGTAATTAGCTCGGAGTCATTATTTCTGAGAAAATGTGTTTTATTTTAATGGGGTTGTCCTTTCTTGCCTTCTATCAAGTCAAGTTTCTTTCACTTTCTCTTTTGGGATGTCTTTTCAATTGTTTCTGGATAGAGCTGTGGCAAAAAATTGAACGATCAAAAGAATGCGATCCCAGTTTTGGTAGATTGTGATTGACACGAATGACCAAATTGAGGAAGATTGTCGACATGTTTTTTATCTACTCACTTCTTTGATATCGCTTTATTCACTCATTGACTGCCATTGACGTACAGTATTTGTCTGAGACCCTCTATTTGGTTGGGGATTACTGGACAACAAAAATGGCTAGAAACAAACTTATTTTTGCTGACGAAAGTAGACAATCCAGTCTTTCAGAATCTTGTTTCATTTTTCACATAGTTTTAGGAAATAATATTCTGTGGGTCTTCAGAATCAGTGAAATAAGAGTCAAAACGGCTGCCAGTCAATGAGTTAATGTGATTGACTTCTATGTTTGTTGATACAAATAAATACATGTTTTCCTAGCAGTGCATTTCTTTGATTCTTAAGTGAAATAGTGAAACAAATATTTTGGTTCCCCCAATGCCCAGATGTACTTCTAGGCATATATTTTTTTAGTTTTTGTGAAAGTTAACATTCTCAGTTGATTCTCAGTTCTTGAAAAATGTATGAATATCAACTTTTGTGACATAACCTTGAAGTGTTTTTCACTCCATTTTACTGTTGCCCGTTTGTACTCGACAACACAACTTTGAAACTTTCAATAGTCAAGAAGCCGTTTCGTTCCAAAACACAGCAGACACATTCACATTCAACTGAAGTAATTATAAATGAAATGAAACCCTCGTCAGCAGGTAATGACCCATTGAATGCACAAGTCATTTACTGGCATGATCATTTAGGCAAAATCGACAAGAGCTCTGCGCTGGTCAGCCGTTGGGGAAATGCAACATTAATTGACCCACGTGTACAGTGTAGATTCTAATCAGTGTCTTTTGATTGCTTCGGAATGGGTCCACTGTACTACTCTCCCATTTTCTTGCCGTTTACTTTTGTTTTGATAGAAATGAAGTCCTTAATTCTCAGTCCCTGGTTGGGTTTTCCCAGTGGGCCGGCTTGAATAGCTACTGTACTAGTGTGTGTGTGTGTTTGTGTGTGCCTTGAGATTAATAGTCACCTATTTCGTTTCCCTTACACAAAGCCTTAGAGAATAATTGTCCAAGCGGAACAATGGGCCGTAAACTTTGCTGTCTGGAAACATGATTTGCTTTTTCCCCCAGAAATAATTTAGCAGAGAAAAGACTTCATTCAAAATGGCCTCACAAGACCTCTCGCCAGTAAAGGTTAACATGGGTCTGCTCATTCTCGGCCCCCGTCTCTTTGATTTTTATGAACACTTGACAACCGTGATCAAGGGCATGGGCTAACCCGCTCCGAGCCGCTGCTTTTCAGATCAAAAGAGCTCAATGATGTCACATTACAGGTTGGACAGCAGCAGATTTAGTGCCCAGCCCTCGTGATCTCTCGTCAGTACACGATGTCCAAGTGAAGCCTTCTGCAGGACTTGGACTAATTGCTCAGATAATTGGTCAATTTATAAAAATAAAAAAAATAATATTATTGTGATTTCCTATGAATTATGGAATACACATAACAGTTATACCTATTCAAACTTCTTACTTCTTATTTTGGTCATATTCAGAGGAAAGATCCGAAAAATTAAGGAATACATTTTGATAATGTAGAAATAGATCATAAAGAAAGATGAATGAAAACGTGTCTGTAAGGGATATTGGTGTCTGTATGTGTAAAATCTATTCTCTAATCTACAATTTAAATAAAGGCATAACATGGTGCTTTAACGTCTTAATGCATTGCTAGATTATTCGACTATATTATAAAGGATTTTGGTAGAAACAAAGTCTAAGCCAATTGTAGTCTATGGGACTATAGGTGAGGTGACTATAAAGTGAGGCAAGGCAAGTTTATTTGTAAAGCACAATTCATACACGAGGAAACTCAAAGTGCTGAACAAAATAAGATGGCATTAAAATCACAACCACAGTACATTCAAAAGAAAGATACAAATATAACAGCCTAGTTTATCAAGGAAATGGTGATATTGACAATGCCCAATCAAAAGACAGAGTATTGACCTTTTTGCCCACCTTAATCATACCTATATCACCTATAGAGTTTCAAAATGCCATCCGCCGCAGCCACACATTCCCCATTACAACTTTATGACCTCTCCCATAACTACAACTATAAAAACTTGATTCATGCGTTCACCTTAAGAGCAGCGCCGATGTGATTTCTATCGCTCTTTTCACATGTCTCGAGCTTTTTATCGCCACAGTGCGCATTAGCAGAGAGAGGGGGGGGGGTGGGTTATGAAGGTGGGGGCAATTATAGCACCACAACCTATATCTGGTGACACAATAGGGTCATAGGAAAGCTGTTGTAGACACACGGGGCTCTGGCTCGTTACCTGTAATTGCAATGTGAACATCTGCCATTAAGGCCACAGAGGGGAGAGCGTCCAGGCCTTGTAAAAAAAAAAAAAAGAGGTGGGGGCGGACTTTGACAAGAGTTCTGCAGGCATAAACTATATTGCGAGTGGGAAAATGTTGCATGCTGTAGCACTTTCCTGGAGAGATTTTGTGTCGGGCCGGCTCCCATGATGGTGCTAAGATGGCAGGAGAGTGAAGACGGTGGGTCAGAAGGTCGCCAACAGTCAATTTGGCTTTTGCTGAGGAGTTAGGGGATTTATTGACTCGAGTATTTAGTATTTTATGGTATTAGTTGGTTCATTGTTACTCTTTTGGGATGCGTACATTTGGCGAGTCGCATTACAGACACATGGTTGTAATACGGGTTTATTGTTTTCTCGTTTTGTTCTGCACTTTGAGTTGCCTTGTGTATGAATTGTGCTATACAGAAAAAAACTTGCCTTGTCATGAAAAGATCCTTTATTTGTGCCACAGTTGGGAAATTTCAGTGTTGTATCACAAGTTACAGAGGGGTAGGAATGAGGAGGACACAACCCAAGTGAATTGTACGTATATCACTAATATATGAATCCGCAAGTTTTGTGGTAATTGAAGAATTTTGTTATCTGAACTATGCATGGACGTTAAATTGGCGTCTCATATGGACTATGGCTCATGCAGAGAATTCTACAAATATTTGCTGCTAAACGCTTAAAGATATGGGTAATTTGCAAACTAAATACAACTAATCAATAAAGGCTGGGGTACCTAACTTTCCAAAACCGTTCGGTTCTATCATTTGTCACTTCCTTAGGTAAAGACCACCCTCACTCGGCCAATCATCTTTAAGCCCAAAGCCTTAAAAAGTGAATCACAAAGTGCAAAAAACATGATCTAATACAATGGAGAATGTACGTTGTTGTCTGGTTTTGTTCACAACATATTAAGTTATTTAGGACAAACAAAATGTACAATTGAGGTAGGAATAAGTTTTAAATAACTGCTTCCCCGCCTTTTAATCAATAGAACAATAGCAAGGATATTGTATTAGCAAAATAAAAATTGCAGCAGTTGTGCCAATAAAACTAATCTAATCATAACAAAATATTGCAATAATTTCAAGATCTTCGAAGACTAAACAGCTCAAATCTCTGCTCAACTCAACCTTGGAGCCGGTGCTTGTATTGTATCACATATCACCACATAATCTGCAAACGCATCAAGTTGCTTTTCAAATTCCCACCATTTCCTCCATTTTTTTTTAAAGGGCACTCAAACCAGCCAACCACTCCGCCAAAGACCGCTTCGCCTCCTATTTTCCATCCTGTTTATTTTCTCCTCGGGCTTGCGCTGGAAGGCATCATAAAGACTTACAAATGTTTGACATCCCTGGTAATGTGGTCAGTTTAATACCCCTCTAAAGCCCGCCGTATCAAGCCGCCCGTCTCAGTAACTCCCCTCGCCAAATCCCAGTCGCTATGCGGGCTGATAACTGCACGAGGATGTAGCTTAGCCTTATCAACCCTTGGCTCCAGTGACACAGTAATCCACACAATTCTCACCCGCCATTGTGCTGGAAAACACTGAATCATTTCATTTAGCCGACAAAGGCCTGCCAGAATAATTGTCATGTCCCACTTGTGCTTTGCCGCGGCTGCTCGCTGGCTAACTTCGCGTACTTTGATGTTGGCTCGCCTCGCGTATAAGCTTACAGATGGAAAATGTTGCAGTCAGAAGTGATTTCAGATTTCATTTTTCACAGTAGTCTGATTGGATTGACTGTGTACATGAGATATTGGTTCAGAAATATGAAAAGTAAAAAAAAGAATGTACAGCAGGAGTGAATTCCAAGACACTATAGAATGTCTTTTGTTGTTCCTAGGCTTAACGCGATTGTTGTCATTTTAAACCTCCTGCTAAAACAAGATGCGTTTTTTCTCATACTGCATGGTTTTTGCTGCGGCCCCCATGACCCAGCAATGGATTAAGTGGATGGATGGATAGATGACTGAATGGTTTTTACTGAAATCTACTGAAATCTTAGCCTGGTCGTTCCACACCATAGCACAAATGACATTACGTACTAAGGTCTGGAGGTGCTCCATTGAGCTCCGTTTACAGGTAGGAGGGGTTAACTCTTAATTTGCAGATTGAAACGATTGGATCAGAGTTTACCATGACGTATGTAATGAGCCCGAGTGAGTCGTTAGCATTTTGCATTGAGCCTAGCCATCTCCTTTGCCGCTAACGGAGCCCGTGGGGAGTAGCGCCACAATTCTTTCCAGCGATTACATTTGTTAAACATTCATCTTGCTCCGGCTTCAATTTCTTGATAGAACCAGACCGGAATACTTAACTATTGCATTCTTCGCTATTGCCAAACTACAACCTGCCCGTTTGACGCAAACTCTTGACGTCACCCACAATTAACTACAACACCCGCCTTCCGCGCTCGCTGATTTGTCAGTCGAAATTCAAGCGAATCGCATTCTAATCGTAACATGGGGGCCAGACCCAGACGTTACATGTAGTGAAATTATGATTGAGCGGAGTGTACGGATGGCTAAGGCCAGGCTACTGAAATCTATCAATCTATTTCCTCAGTGACACAATCTAGTTTCAATATTATCGTTTATTGCAATCATTTACAAGAGCAATTGAGTCAAAATTGGTTATCGGGACAGGCCTACTTGACGCAAGCAGCTCTACCATACACAATGTTTCTGCTACAAACCAGGCAGACCAACCAATTGAATACAATCCTATACATTCTAATTTTTGCATTTACCAAAAAGCATGGGATCCCAGTCATTATATGGACTGTGCCACCTTCTTCCACGCTCGCACTGTGTTCTAGCAGGTTGCATCTCCCCCGACATGAGGCTGATAAGGAGCGACTGGCCCCATCAGCTAATCATCGACGAGACAAAATCAAGAGGCTTTGAGTTTGTGAAGAAAATGGAGGTGACTATTGCCTTGGTGGGGAGCCTGCTTATCTCGTAATTGTGCTTTCAATACATTGTCAAAAGATCGTCAAGGAATCGACAGAAGACACAAAAAGAGGAATAGAGTACCACAAATGCAAATTATGCAAGTATGCAAGTAAATTCTTTAGTGCAGTGTATAAGCCTGAATAGTTTTTTAGCATTAAAATCAATCTCCATATACAGCCTAGCATGCCAAGTCTTTTCAATTGAAAGATTGTATATAATTAGTTTTGCACTGTTAATCTCTATAGCGTCTTAAATTCTTGTCATTCTTAAAGCCAAGCCTGCTGACAGCATGTTTTTCAAGACAATAAAAACTCAGGTAATTAAATATTTCGGACCATTACAGGCAAATTAATGGCGTATCTATAGCTAGTCCCGTCACCCATCAAAGTTATATGACATTTTTCTGGGGACAGCTTTTGTCTCGGGCGGCTGCAGTATAACGATGACTGTATCGTTTTAAATCTGGCGACAACTTCACGATGTTCTAAATTTGGCTGCACTCTTACGATGAGATATTTAAAAAAGAAATAAATAAATCATATGCAACAACCACAGCATCCCAAGTGCGGTGGCAAGTGGTCACTGCAATCAAACTACAAGCGTGAGCCAGCTGCTTGTTAAAAGTGTTTATGCTCTGATGCCATTCCTCTTTTCTTAATTGCCAGAGACCAGTTAGCAGTATACTGTAGAAAGCTCCACGTTTCATCTTTCTATATTTCCCTATGCAAATCCTTTATATATTTGAGGCCCGAGCTCTAAATGGTTGGGATGCGCTGCGCGTTTGAAGTGTGCTACATTAGCGAAATGCCTTTTAAGGGCTTACTCTGGCAAAAGGCAGTCTCATTGCGCCCAGATTCTAGCTCAGGCTACAAACGGTTTACTTTTCTCTGAAGAATGGACTTTAAAAAAAAAAAATTGGCTTAAATGAAGGCAACCTAAAGCTTATCTTTCAATTGTTTTCCCTTTTTTGAATAATAATGGTGAGTGCTAAAATGGGAAATACCAGAATTGTCTTTGATGGCTTGTTATAAACGTGTGAGCACTCCACACACCGCATTGGGATAAAGTGCTGCTGCTTCTACTACTACTACTACTACTAGGTGAGACAAGGCACATTTATTTGTTCAGCACAATTAATACACAGGGCAACTTAAAGTGCTGAACAAAACAAGATAAAAATGATTACACAAGGAATTAAAAACTGTACAATAAAAATAGTAAAACATTAAATTCCTCTGTTTTTAACTTTGATTTGAATACTGTCAGAGAAGAAGCCTGTCTCACTTTTTCAGGAATACTTTAGCTGCATGAATCTGAAATGTAGCCTCCCCATGTTTAGTCCTGACTCTAGGCCACGGCAGGAGGTCAGTCCTATACTACTACAACTACTACTGCTACCACTACTGCTACTGCTACTAACACTACTCCTACTACTATACTGCTACCACTACTACTCAGAAGTCTGCTCAAGCTCAGCACAAGTCTCCTTTAAAAAAAAAACACACATACACTCATGGCAAAACATTGTTTAATTTATCATGAAACATGGATAATAACAGCTAGTTTTGCATTCACTCAAAACACGAGTCCAAAATTACCCCGCCATTTGAAGAATATCAACGAAATCTGCTCTAATGATGCGGAATGCTGACTTCTAATACGCTACTCACAGGCAGTTGTTTACTCACCAGCCTTGGAGCGGTTGCAATTTGCATTCATAATAACAGTAATAGGAGGAATAACATATGCATGCACAATTATAGCACACAGCCATCTTATTAAAGAAACATTAGTGGTGGGGATATTGTGCTTTTAGCGTTTTGGGCAATAATTGCACAATTATAGAATATGCTGTGAAGAGGGTTTTTGTGGTTAGCCACTGAATGCAAACACTGTTGTAGAATGCTGACCCTAATTCAGCATGTCCTGTTCAATCTGGGGCTGGGATTAGAACTCCATACCCAGCGCAGCACTATCTACTGTGGACTGCATCCTCTTTACAATGTGCCTAAATGAGTAAGACCTCAAGACTGCTTGTGGATGTTTTTGTGTGTAAGCGTTACTAATTTTTTGTCTTTGTTTTTTTGTTACGTTATTTTGATTACACTAAAGACATGCTCACAAGTTTGCAAAGTCACACTATGTAAGTTGAGTGACTGATATTCAGATGATATTGGGTTGATTAAACGGGGTATAAATGGGAAAAGAAAAAATGAAATGGACCAAAAATTCTTAATATAGGATCTATGTTTAAATGTGTAAGAATGCAAAAAATTGGGAGGATAAATCCTTAGCCAGTGTGTGGTACTCCAGATCTGTCGGCTTTTAGTTGAAAACAAATAACATTGATTATGTTGCGGGTCATTTTGACCCGTACTGTGTAAATACACTCAAAACAGTCAAGAAAACAGGTTAAACCAATAACAACTTTATTTTAGGTTATATAAATATATAGAAAAGTGACATACAATAATTTTTTAATTCCAACGCTATATTTAAGAAATATTTAGTCTAATCCTCTTGTCCTCCTCTCGGGTCAAAATGACAATTCTTTCCTCCTGCCATGCTTTCTCCTTCCTTTTTCTCATCCTGTTTTCCTTCTCTCTGTTCATCCTCATCTATTCCCTTCTTTTCTCTTCCTTCCTTCCTTCCTTCCTCTTTATTTGACCAAAGATTCGTCCTCTGAATCCTCCTTATTGTAGACAAATTGACAATCTGGATCAGCAAGAACATTGTCCTCTGTCTCTGAAAAATCCTGTTTCTGAAATCTCTTCCTCTACATCATTATCCCAGTTAAAAATCTGTGATAAAGCCTCCTCAGATGTCATCCTTCTGGAGTTCATTTTTGGTGAGTTTGTCTAAAGCCTAGCGCACATCGACAGAGTAACTGGAGACAACTAGTTGCAAGGCGGCTTTTGGCAACTGAGAGTAGAGGATGGAGATGATCAGTTGAGATCGGTCGATGTGAGCGCTCTTACAACTGGAGATAAACAGTGGATCTCCAGATTCAGTCAGTTGCCCGTGTTCTACTTTTCGGCAACTAGTTGTCCTCAGATCCGGAGATATCACCCGATGAGCGCGCTCCAACAACATGTGTGTATTGCGCCCTCCACAGTTTATGTCAGAAAACACACTGTAGTTGAGGCCAGTTGCTGTCGATGTACGCGCTGTTATTCCCGAGACTGGGCTGATACAGGAGTTGCCCGTTTTCGCCAATTGTCGATGTCTGCGGGGCAGCAACTCATAGGCGACAGATACAGTATAATCAGTTGCCAGTCCGATGTACGTTAGGCAAAAGAGATGACATGAGAACAGTGACAAGGACAAGTGTGAGAAAGTTCCCTCTCTTCACACACCTGGCTCTGGGTCTCAGAGGCAATCAAAATACAATGTCAATGAGACATGTTTTTTTGGATCTGAACAACAATTTACCCACATTAAAGCGTCTGGGTCAAAATGACCCGCAACATCATCTTTGTATACAAACTCTGCACAGACATTCCACTACACATCAAAGTGCCCAGATTTTACACACCAGTTCAGTCACCAAATTTCAGTAAGAAAAAGAAAGGATAACCAGTACTTTGATCAACTCAAAAACTGAAATGGGTCAAATTGACCCTTAACATAATACAAGGGTTAAAGAAAATGTAGTTCATAGCTCTCAACAGCTTGGTTCTATCACTAGTGTTCTCAGCATGTATTTTTTGCCGGCGTCACATCTTGTGATTGGCTTGATCAGTGAAAAAGTACAATACATAGTTCCTACATGACGTCACTACATACGGGGATTTGCCGACCCGGCGCCATTTGTGTTGGCATTCTATGGGCAAAACAATAGAAAAAGAAGCTGAAACGTGTTAATGTCGTGATAAAGTTGAAAATGGTCATCTCCTGCTGGGTCAATGGATGTTCAAATCGTGCCGGAGGTTCCGTTAAACTTGGATTTTACAGTATACCCATCATTAGACTTCATGAATGTGAGAAGACTAAACTTTTGTCAGAACAACGACGGAGGTTATGGCTTGCGAAGATAAACAGGCAAGAAACTCCCTCAAAACACGCAAGAATATGCTCGGAGCACTTTGTGTCAGGTGCGTATCGTATCTTATAATGTGTTGACAGACGTAATTTACTCAGTACTAACTTGTGTATGCTGATACCTGGTAACTTGAGAGTTTCATTATTTAGATTACTTTATTATGAGGAGGATCGGTGTCGCGTCCGAGGCTCTCGAGGGCAACGTAAATGTATTAAATAGATAATAATAGTTCTATGGTGGGCTAAAACAATGTTCACAAACAGCATTGCTTCTGTAAAAAGATCTGTGTCATAAAATAAACTGCTCTTTACGCCTGGAAAAATCAGTTGCCCACCATTCACCAAAACATACGGTCAAAAACGCGGAAATAAACAATAACAGCAATCCAGAGTGTCCGTGTGGCATTAGCATTAATTAAATTAATTGTTAATATGATTAAAATAATTAAATGGAGCTCCAACTGGTATTAAATCTAAAGTTTTTGAGAAATGTTTGCATTGCTTGTTAATTTATGCTGCATAATTTGATCAAATATGTAAAACATGTCCGTAGCACGTTAAACTGTGGTGCCATTGTATTAATATCCAATTATTTGCTCAAAAGTTGCCATTTTTTTCCAATTTGCGTTTGAATATCTACATTTATTCTCATTCTTCTGTTTAATGGAATGCACAAACACAGCAGCGTGCCATCAAAGATGGCGTCTCCGAGGAGGTCATGTGACATTCATTGGTCTGTGGGAACTATGTATAGCTCTTAGTACCAGCTCCCACTCAGCCAACCACCTTTCAGTATTTAAAATGATAAATGCAGCATGTGATAGATAGAAATATAGATGGTGAAATTCATGTGTCCAGTAGCAGAAAAGGCATCCATTCATACAAATGTCAATTAATACATAATTCTAAAAGCTACTAACTATAGAAATCAAGTGAACATGTTTAACTCGGATACTGTAAAGTCTTATCGCCAAAGGAAGTGGGGGTCCTGATTTGTTCACATGGTACTTGCACAATACTTTCTGTTGGACAAACATGTATTTATGAAACAGACAAAAAGGTTACAAGCGCATTTTTCCAGAATTCACTTTTTTTTTTCTTGATAACTTTGGCTAGCAAAACTGTTGACCTCTGCTCATTCTCATATCTTTGGTTTGTCTTCCTTGTTCGAAAACAGTTACATAGCTAGAATGTCATTTGAAGCTTGCAGCCATAAAAAAAAAACCTCATACCAAAATGCTCTTTTCTTAACTTTTAATACTTCTAATAGTTTGGGCAGATTGTGTGAAATATCTCCCGGTGGAAACTTAATGAGAAGGAAGCGTTTAGACATTCAGCGCTGGCTCCTGATTTACAACTTGGCTTTGTCCCCGGTATAGGGGCTAATGCCTTAACAACTGTCCACTTTTTAAGATATCACTGTGCGACTATGTGCCATTAGTGCGGCTTTGGCCCCTCAGGTTTCGCCACCGGGGCCTTCTTTGCTGAATGATGAGACGCCCATGATGACTATTCCTTTGCTGCGAGTTCACTTTCCAGAAATGGTGACGCCATATTGTCAATGGGGCTTTTTACACATTCACAGCACATTTAGCAAGGGGCTTTCCGCTTTGCCGACTTGCCGTTTTTTGGCAGTCAAAGTATAGTAGAGAGCGCGGAACGTTTACTTTTCAGCTTCATTCCCGGTCCCCAATGAAATGTATCTCTTTTCCCTGCCTGGAACTATTCGTGCCTGTCTGAGTCGGCCGTCACGTGATCGATCAGACAATGGAGAGGCTCTCTGGTTAGAGGTTAGCTGGGTTTTGTGTTGCTTGTCAGGAGAAAACGGGGGGGTGGCATCCCGGCTGTGAATAGGATCATTGAGTCGGAGGTAATTTTGGGCCCCGGTGCAGGGCATTAGTTGGACAGGCCATTCTGCTGACGACCCTTTTTTTTTTCTCCTCTTCTGCTGCGTTTTTTCACTCCCCTAACCCCAACCCCCAACGTCCCTGCTGCATCGGCATTTCTGTCCAAAGCATATAGGCCTTTATCATTGTAGTCATGACAACATGTCTGATTGGGTGTGGCCCCACTCCATACAGCCTTGAGACGGTGTTGATAATTGAATGCATATGTCTAGATAGTAGGGTCTTCATGCATTTGAGATCTGATATGCTGATGAGTAGTTTACAAAGTGAATATGTAATTAATGTGTTGAAAGGAGATATAGTGTGCTTTTATAATTGTATCCATGAGACTCTAGGCCCATTATTCAATACATTGAGAATGTTCAGTTATTGTAAAAATACTGACATTGCGGCAAAAAACCTTACTACTATTAATAATTTCATTCTAAAGCTTGAATGCCTGTGTATCAGATTCATCAGATTATATTTGCTATATAAATGTACAGAATAAATTAGCCTGGGCGTGTACCAGTGGTTTCAAGGCTTGTCATAGCAATACAATTTGTCTTCCATTATAAAGTTTTTATTTTGCATTTACAAGACATACAATAATTCCAAGTACAATACAAGAAAACATAAAGTGAATTGCAATTGAACGAACAATCTCCAGATCCTGTCACATCTATAGTACCAGCTGCCCGCTTTAGCTCACGTGTTTTGCTAAGACCCAGGAGTGCTGCTGATAAGTGAATAGACACACGCTGGACATGCCCATTCATTATCATTGCAAACCGCTGTGCCTGCTGGGAGTTTGTGTAGCGATTGCCATGGGGTCCGGGGAGCTGCAGCCTCTCCCAAGACTTGTCCCGATGGTCGACTTTCAGACAATGTTAAAGAGTTGGAGCTTAACTCGACGAGAGGGCCAGGGCTAAAATAAGTCACAGTGGGATAGGGGCTGTCAAAAGCATTGTTGCACACTCACAAAAAATGGATGGTGGAAAGCACAAGAGGGGCAGAAAATGGGAAGTTGGTACTTTTTGAGTGTACTTTGGGTCATGTGCACTGACATTTGTGGCTAGAAATTGGGAGACTATTGACATTTTTTGCTATGAATTGGATGAATTCAAATAGTGCTGTGACAAAAAACCAAAATGTGGAATAATTGTGATTTTAAATTGGATTGCGATAATCAAGACCTGAATTAAAATGAAACGCAGCAATAACCTAAGATAAGATAAACTGTACGTAGCTAGAATCACTCAGGTTGTGCAAACAAGTTAAAAAGGTTGATATATTATGTATGATAACACTAAAAGTCTGAATCGTTAAACTTAATTTGTATAGGTGAGTAGAACTGAAAATACAAATGCACATTAGTAGAAAATCCCCCCCAACAATGAAAAAAAGTCCCTTTGACGTCAGAATCAGGAGAAAAATTGTTGATCACTTAAGCCGTAGATCTAATATCCAATTAATTATAACATGAAAGAAAATATTGTCACACAACTGAGTTTAAAGCACCATGTCAAATACAATATGGCTTATTATTATGTAAATAGTACAGTTGAAATCTCTATCATGATCAAAAACAATAGATTAAAAGAAACTAGCTCACCCTCTGCTCTCATCGGACCTGCTCTACCCTTTCATGAGACGTCAGCGAAAACATGACCACATCCAAGGCCTCGCAGGCTCCTCTCAGACCGTGGATTATGTTTCAGATCAGTGGAATTTTTTCTCCTTTGAGCAAATTGAACAACTTTTTCTGAAAATCAGATTCAGTAAGAACGCTGTTGCAGTGGCAGTGGAGGAGCCAGGAAGATCCACTAAGATGTAGTCAAAAGTTGTGAAAAGTCAAAGTTGCATGTTTTGTTCCCTGGTATGACGCACATAGTACCATCAGAACCATTTGTTTACATACAGCCATATATAATCCCTACGCTGCAAAACACATACGCCTATATCTCTCGTCTTAAACTGAAATCCTGTGAGCAAAAACAGATAGGACCCATGCATTCTTATTCAAATATACAGCAGTGTGGCTTCTGTATACAATAGATAAAGACAAGGTCATCTGTCTACAGGAGGGTTCAAAGATAAACTAATTGGGTAAGGGTAATTGAACAAGGAAGGTGATGGTCAATAAATGGTGCATTCCAGCGGTGAGGAACTATCTTGTCATCTTCTATCTTCGTTATTGGAGCTGCTGGCTGCTTTACAAGGTTACCCCACTGCATACGCGCTGTTTAGAAATATTTAGATAAATGGCTCTGCTCAAGATAAAATTCCAGTTTTCTGCGCTGCTTTCTTTTTTTTTTTTTTTCAGCATCTAAGTCTTGAGGCGGAAGAAGCAGACTGATAACGCTGCTTGGTACTTGCTGTTATGATTTGACAAAGTAGGACGAGATTTTAATATTTCATGAAGGAAAAGAAATGAAAGTTTTTTTTTTATGAGGGGCTGGGGTGTACGTCGGTCATTGGACATTTCTGACGTTTCTCTTGAGTCCATCGCTATAGCAACAAACAAAGAAAAACGCTTTATTGTTCGTCAGGTCGCGTTGCACATTGGACCAATCGATTGCCAGATATTGTTAATATTGTCCTGCGGCAGAAAGTTGAGACTTCCTGTACATTCTTGTTGTGAATCCTCCGCTCCAAAGCCCAAAGGACCCCCTATCGCCCCCACCCGTGCTCCCCAAGGTGCAAGCACAAAAGAAGATTAGGAACCCCCTCCGAGGCTTTTGTCAAGCAATTCCACATCGGTCGTTAATAATTCAAGGCCTCCACACAAACTTGTAACATTCTGATCTTTTTGGCTGCAAGGATTTTTTTCCCCCATTCCTTTTATATGTTTTGTGATGTTCCAAAATTAAAAAGCAGGTCTTTAAATGAGGGAGTTGGCAGAGTTTTAGCAGCACAATTGGATACAGCCACAGAGATTTCAATGTAACTCTTATGACGTATGGTTACTATATTTGTAGATGGGAATAAGCTTGGTTTGTGTGTGTGAGTTTGTTTGCTCCATTTTGCGTGAACGATATTGAAAAATGTAAATAGCCGGTGGAAATGGCGCCGTGGCAAGAAGAAGAAAGTCATTTATTCGTCCCACAATGGGGAAATTTCAGTTTAATGCATACACACACAGATACATATCAAGGCAAGCAGCGAACTTTACTTCCGCGCTCCATATAGGCAAAGTGGGTTAAGTGTCTTGCCCAAGGACACAACGACAGCAGAGCGGTGGTGTGTGTGCTGTCTGGTGCACACTGGGGTTGTCTTGAGCAGTTACTCCACTGTGGTTTTACTGCAATTGGCAAAAACATTCTTGAATGTTGAAAGCTGTGAGGCAATATGTTGGTTGGGCTTTTGTTTATCTGACGTCACTTTCATTCCTGTTCTCGAACCAGCAGGACCACCATTGGGACTGCCACCTCCCCATGAGCCACCTATCTGCTGTTGCTCTCCTTGTGTTGTTTTTTTTTTCCTCTATTTTTTCCAGTATTGCTAGCCGCTTGTGTGTTGATGAAATAAACATCACACGCAGAAAGTCTGTGCGTCTCAGGAGAATGCGCGGATCAGTAGTCATCCGCATGCATGTCATCGGGGACAAAGCTAGCATGAGATGGCTTCCCTCGGCTGACAACGCAAAGCCTTAGCCAAAATAAATGGGAAAGAAGTCAAACAAAACGGCGCATTTAAACAAGTTTACACATCATGATTTTGATTTA
Source organism: Knipowitschia caucasica (assembly GCA_964034765.1). Taxonomy (NCBI): domain Eukaryota; kingdom Metazoa; phylum Chordata; class Actinopteri; order Gobiiformes; family Gobiidae; genus Knipowitschia; species Knipowitschia caucasica. The sequence goes on from OZ035836.1 coordinate 11,085,502, forward strand.
TCGGTCCGCTTTTGAGGTCTTTTCCCTTAATAGCCCCAAAGCATTGTACTTTCCTTTTTTGATTTACTTTTTTACTCCCCCACCGACTCGCCTCTGCTGCACCTGTTTGGAGCAATACCTTTGGGGCGCCGCTTGCAGTGAATAATGTATGAGCGAGAAGGAGATTCACCAAACCTTTGTAGACCTGTCTGTGTATCTGTCTACTTTCTGTCCGTACGCCTCCATTCTTTTGTCTCAACAGTTATTTTTGCTTAAATCGCGTTCTAACCTTCGCATTTCTCTTACTCTTGTGTATTGCAGTGGGTTTTGTGGACTGTGGAAGAGGCCCGGTGAAGTTCGAAAGCAGCAGCCCGTCCGATTTCCGGATAGAAGAGGGCGGCGCAGTCCACGTGGTTCGGGATCTAGAGCTGTCTACGTCTTCATCTTTGACAATAAAGGCCAGCGACGTTGCCACCAAACAGCAATGGACCACACAAGTCAAGATGTCTGCTCAGTCCAAGCAGGTAAACAAGACATATTGGAATTGTCTCACACTGCATCCAGATCACTGTGTAGGGGTATTTGCCTTTATAGATAATACATGTGTGAAATGTCAGCTCAGTTTGTGTTTGTCATTTATAACCAATAACACTGTGCAAAGTTTAGACTTCAGTATCCATATCAATACAGTGATCGATAGTGTCAATACTGATAAGCATGTCTATAGATGATAACACATTTGGAAAATATGGCGAAAACAACTTTAGCAGCAGTATTTTCTTGCCATTATAGATTTATTTAAACTTTGATATTAACTGTCCTGCAATGGGCAGGCAGACAGGATCTTCAGTGATTAAGTACAATACGTATATCTTAGCAAAAGTTGGCAGGGGTTTTATTGTCAATGTGAGTCACAGGAAGTCGCAAACTAGAATTTGGCTTTGGCTCAAGGTGCAAACAACTGGGTTGACAAACAAACTGGCTGTAGGCGCTGCTTCTGTCATACTGCACAGTGAATTGGAGATGCCTGGTGTACAGTGTAGTCACACCCAGGCAGGAATGGGGACTAGGTGGAATGAGCCCGGACAATATTGGACGAATCATCTGTGTCAGTTGTACTCAGTATGTACTTTTGTAAACCTTTCTTCCTAGAGTATGTATGTATCAAATGCCTTTACTCAGGCCAGGCTAGTATGATTATCAATATTGGGAGTGCCCATCCCTAGAATCTATCACAAACCTCCATGAATTATTTAATGGATCCAAAGGTAAAGCGCTTTGGGTGACCTTGATCTGTAAAATGCGCTATATAAATAAACATTACTTACTTATAAAGGGTTTTCCAGATCACCTTCAAAATCTATACTGTTTTCAACCATAACAATCCCAGATGAACACATAACCCCCTGGTGGAGGTAAAGTCTCTGGTGTACATTATGTTTTGATGTTTCACCGATCCCCAGCCTGCCAATCTATTGCGACCCCGCTCCCATCTCTGTGTGGAGTGAGAGGACAAGTGCCCAAAAAATAACAATTGTAAACCGCTCTGTGACTCTGGTCTGTGAAAGGCGGTATATAAATAAAGCTTGCTTACTTACTTACTTACTTATACTGTATATGTTTTAATGCCTCACAGTCTAAAAAAATAGCAAAACACCAACAGCCAAAATCGCTTGCAATGAATTAGGCCAAACGTGCTACTGTAGACTTGGTTTTGTTATGTCAGTCAGTGATACGATGCTCTGTGCTCGCTAACATGCCAGTTGGTTGTATAAGAGCAAGCAGAAATGACAGATGAGGGACTGGAAGCGAATTAACATGACAGGTGCCGTACTGAAAGCTTGCGAACAAAAGCAGGTGCAGAAATGGAGCTTGGTTGAAATAGAAAATCTGTTGAAAGATGGTATTGATAATACTGCAGTTAGAATAAGTCGTTCTGTTTTCGAAGTGTGTTTTTGAAAGTATTTTTAACTCCAATTTGTCCCCAATTCACTTTTAAGCGCTCACTCCATACACATGCAAAAAGCACAGTCTAGTAAAAGTCCAATTAATGAGAAATCTTTGCGATCTTTTGTTTGAATGCTAGTAAGAAAGTGTCTGGTGAATCTCTATTTGACCATTTGGGCTGAGAGATGATGGACTGAGCAAGACTGTTCCTCTTTTTCTCCTTTTCAGTGTGAAAAAGCTGATCTGCAGTTGTGACAAAAAGGCCAAAAATAGATGCATGTGATGGAACCAAACTGTTTTGAGAGCGAGAAACGAGTGACATGGATTTGTAACGATAGTTTTCATTCTTTTGGTTGGATACCCCAGATTTAAATGGACTACTTCTTTTAAACTTTTACCACCACCGAAATCACGTCTCATCCCATATCTCACACGCATCACTCCTGCCACACATTCACAGACGACTGAGCGCCCAAATCGGAGCAGGTGTTCGGTGTGAGAATCCCTAATTAAAACTTAATGTGTAAATTTACCATGAGCACAAACATATACTCAACGCGGTCAGCGGAAAGCGAGACCAGATGCGGAATACCGTGAAAAAAAAAAAAAAGAAAAGCTGATTTTGAGTGCGCTAGCCTTTCCATTGGGCTCGGGTAAAGAGGGTTATTGCCCCGTCATCCGAAAGGGGACGTGCCCGATTGCGACGCAAGCACTGGAAGCATCTGTCGCGCGGTTCCAGTGGATGTGTTCGTCATCTGCAATTAGCTCCGATGACCGCGCTTTCGTGTGTGTCAACAGGGGGCCTGGCGGAGGATCAGAGCGACCGGGAATAATGGCCCGAGCTCACACGAACGCGCCGCTGCCTTGTTACCGGCGAAATGAAAAGCATCTCTCTACACTACAGGCTGGGGTTTTTTTTTTTTTTTTTGTAACTTCAGAAGACGATAGATTACAAAAGCTTTTTCTCAAATTAGATCTTATCTCCAGCTTTTAACTCGGAAATAAAACATGCTTGTCTGCTTAAGACATCTGCTCTGTGTTCTTTCTCACGCCGCGAGAGCCAAAGCCGAGCAGTTTAGCAGTTTTCTCAAGTGGTTTGCGTTTATGGTGCGGTCGTTAGTTTTTACTCTAAATCTTATTGTTGTGGATTATTTTGATGGCTTTAGATCAAATTAGGATTGATGTACATGCCTACTAAAGTCGAATGCATATCAGAAGTTGTCTACAATGAGGAGTTGAGACGAAAAGACGTGTTCATAAAGATAACAATTAGAACTAACTTAGAGGGGTTGATCTCTGGAATGGGTGCAGAGAGGAATGTAATTCACTTTCCCACTTCAAAAATAAGTTTAAACTAGCATTTTGGATGGCTACTGGAATAAGGAATCTTGATGTTTCTACTGTTGTAAATCCTATTGTATACATTCACTTATACTAATTACACTTCTAAAAAGGGTAGGCATTAGCTTCAGCCTACACTTTTTCCGTCTTTTTTCTGCTTTTTTCTGCTCTGTAACAATGTGTATCAATGCACAAGTGACGGAAATAAACTTCAAACTAAACTAAGCATACTCGACATTCAACAACATTTATGGACTTTGGTCGTCCACCCCGTATGGACCAATGGCTGTATGTGCGAATCAACGGTTCTGTAAGAGTCCTCCGAAATAACCACTGTTGTGATGTAGGGCTATACAAAAATAAATGGATTTGAGTTGAGGTTGTTGAGAAAACCAAAAATGCAGAGCTTATGGCCTTTTCATTGCCATTTCAAAAAATCTCACAATATCCTTGAAGTTCATATCCAAGAAGAAGATAAAAAGCAATTACTGAAAATATGTACATTTAATCCGAACGTTCTTCAAATTTGACCATGAGCTTGTCATTGGTGAAAATAGCCCTGCATTTTTTTGGAGTATTGTTTTTTTTTTCATTCTTTGATTTTGCCGTTTTTCCTCATCCAGAGCCTCTACTGCTCTTCCCTTATTCTTTATAAGCAGGCGCTCATGGAATAATCATTTATACTACACAAAGGCAATTCTCAATCTCATCTTAATCCCCACATTACGCTTAAATAAACGTCCTTGAGTGACTATGAGGCCATTTTGCAAATCTCCGGGGCGTTGTACTCTACTCTACGCGGGCGAAGATTAGAAGCGCGCTCTTGACAGTTCCTATATCGTTAATACTGGCAGTACGGTCTGCCTTGGTCTGCTGGGCCAAAATTAAACTTGTAGCCAGTTATTATTGTATAGTGTTTGGATGCTCTCGTTAGACGTTGGCAGTCATTAGGCAGTCCTGCAGGTATGTGATTCTAATGACGCCATTTGTCAAGGCGGTTGCTTGGTCATTGGCGAAGAAATATACCGTCCCCAAACTTTCAGAGAGACTTTCCAATCTCTCAAGGCGTCAAAGTGATCCAAATCCTCTCTTATCTTTGTTTGCTTGTAATGAAACCAGTGATCGCCTTTGCCAAGTCTGCCACCATTATTAGGTCATAAGCAAGTAATTTCCCCTGCAGGGCTATTACTGTCACGAATCATCCCACATCTTTTAATCACATCAAGCATTGAACATTTTATTAGTGCCTGAATGCGCTAGCCTGAGGGAAACATTTTAATCAATGACAACCAAACAATATTGTCACAAGCATTAGCACGTCCCTCACCCGCTAGCTTTGTTGCAGCCTGAATAGCGGCAGACTGTGAGGAGAATACAATTTCCCTTAAAAAGGAGACGTAATCCCCACACCTCCAAACAATCACGCCATCCGTCAAGCAGAGACTTTTTCCTACTTTCCGCCGACACAAGATGGAAGACGCTCTCCGAAAGTGCGGACCTCCAGCGCTCTGGTGCAAGCCCGCCGCGCCCATTCATCATTTGAGACGCGCGTTGCGAATAATTACCCGCTTTCACTGACGTCCATTTTAATAGGGTAATAGATATTTCGGAGGCCGCCGCTATCTGTCTACGCGCGCCTCACTCCGTATCTGCAAGTAATATAATCGGATTTCAAACATGATTAGTGAAAAACGCTCCCTGACAGCTCCCCAGATGTTGGCGAAGCGGCGAGATATGGGTCATGTTAGGAGGTGGCAAAGCGGTAATTAATTTCTGTGTTTGCATTCCAATTTGTTAAGCATCCATCACGACCAATCGGAGTCGGAGTCATTGCAAAGCGCGTCCGCTGAGGTTGTCATTCATTGTCATTGACCGGTTTTCGCTCGTTTGTTGACATGTTCTCAGCCCACGCGACGCATTTTGTTCAAGGTTATTGTAACTTTCTTTGGCGCGACTTGAGTCCATCCTTCAGCCCTCAGTCTCTGGAGCGGGCATAGGCAATTGGAGCCATCTGTGAGTTTATTGTCTGGCTCGCAGGTAGCATCCTCCTTTGTTTCAGATCTCATTCATTACAGCCGAAGGAGGGATGGCAGATCTATTATGGAAGGGGCCTCGCTCTGCCTGTGTGGCCGGGATTTGAAAAAAGAAAAAAAAAATCTGGATGTAAGGAGAAGGGGTGCCATTTATAAAGCTAAGTAATGTCAGTAGTATGTGGTTGAGGCGTCACACGGTTACAAAGCGCCGTGCAGGGGAAAAGGTACAACCTGGAGATGGAACAAGGATAGATGCAGTATACTGTAGAAAGCATCGCATCTAAATGATAATGCCACCTTTGTGTACAGGTGAAACACGGGTAATTAGAATATCATTCAAAAGTCCATTTATTTCTGTGATTCAACTTACAATGTAAAACAAATGTATTCTTTGTTACACGCAAAGTGAGTTATATAACACCTTAATTTGTTTTAATGTTTTGATAATTGGCTCCCAGCTTGTAAAAAAAAATATATATATATATCTGGGAAATTGACTGTATGAATGAATATCCGCTGGATGTAACTTTAATGATTTATTCTGCCAATCCATCCATCCATCCATTTTCTTCCCTTTAATCCATTTCTGGGTCAGGGGGGTGGCAGTCAGAGATGCCACCCAAGTCTCATAGCACCAGCCTATTCTGCCAATATTACTAAAAAAATGTATTTTTTATATTGTCCTGTATGTGTTTTGCAACACCGGAAACTCCTGAATATGGGACTAATAAAGGCTATTTTGTCTTCTGTGTTTCACCTGTAAGCATGTCTGGTTAGGCTTCATTTGACCATCGTAGCAGACCAGCACATTAAGTCATTGTAAAATTACTTTGACAGTTTGACATTTTTCCCCCACACAAATCAATGAACTAATTTGTGTGGGGAAAAATGACTAATTAGTGATTAATGATGTGACTGATATGGTGCAGATGGCTTTATTCACCACTTAAAGATGCAGTATGCGATTTTGTTAGCTTAGCCGTAGCACCAACTGGAAACCACTCCCCCCTCCCCTCGCCTCTCCACCAAACCAAACATCCAGCATTTTCTTTTCTTTGTCATAACAGGGAGAGTGGGTGGCAAATGTGAAATTGGCCTTTTCTGTTCAGCCCTTTTAGGTTTTAGAAAATAATCCGATAACTCCCACTGGTTCGTTGGGGATGAACGAATTCCATTGGTTTTGTATTTATCGGTCCTCTCCAAAATATTTGTTATTGATTTTTGGAGACTATAGTCATCAGGTCAATTCCAATACTATTTTACATGATAACTTGACTAATTTTTAGGGTTTCGGGACGTTTTCCCACAATATTTAAAAAAATGCTTCTGGAAAAAATCACTGACTGCATCTTTAAATGAAATGTGAAGACTTTTTATCTTTTTGCAGTATTTCGTTTTTGTTTGTAGTCTGGCACCTTTGTTTAGAAACGGAAGAAACTAGGGGTGCAACGGTTTGAAAAAATCACGGTTCGGTTCGTACCTCGGTTCAGAGGCCACGGTTCGGTTCATTTTTCGGTTCATTTTTCTAAAAAAAAGTTTTGTCTTTTTAATAAACACAGCTCATGTGGACTCGGCACCTGCTCTGACTGCCCCCACCTGACCTAGAAATGAATTAAGGGGAAGGAAATGGATGGATGGATGGAAGGCATATTCCATCCATCCAATTATGTCTATTTAACATAATTAATGAAAAACAACACAAAGTGCAACATAAGAAGGCACTTTATGAGGATATTTACCCTCATATATTACACCACCTTTCTGATTCTCCCGAGGAGGGGGTCCATTCTGGGCCCAGCCTCATTCACTGCATTTATTTAATTTTTGGCATTATCAGTTGTGACTGGGATATTAGTACTGGGCCTTTGTCTTCCATTCCTCCGCTGCTTGTGTCAGTACCTTCGCTGTGTGACAGTGTGACTGTCGTAGAGGGGGCGTGTCTGCAGGGCCAGACTTTTCATCTCCCAGTCTGCGGTGATGAAGTGAGCGGTTCCGCTCATGGATCTATTATAGTTTCTGCGGGACGTCCAAGCGTCAGTCGTGAGCGCAGCTGAGGATGCGCGGGAGAGTGGACTTTAGCCCGGTCTGACTGTGCGTAAAGGAGCTGCTTAAATGCCGCGACAATAGGTGGTCGTTGAGACGCTTTTTTTCACTCATGTCTTTCTTGGTCCACAGTGCTTACACATCGTGACAGTTTTGTCGAATATTAATTATCAGTGTAGTTACAGTGAAGCCAAAATGCTCTCATACTGGGGATTTAAATGACGCGGGGCTTTCAAGCATCTCCGTTCCTCCGCTCGCAATGACCGCGCTGTGTGTGGACTGAACAACGTGCGCACAACTTTTTTTTCATAAATCAAACCGCGGATCACGTCTGTACCGAACCGAAGACGTTGAACCGAACGGATCACGGATCAGTGATGAACCGTTGCACCTCTAGAAGAAACGGTTCTTCCTTTGTTAAGGTTTTTTACTGCTTTTGCAATTATGCATATTCCGTAAAACTTGACGGATTCACACTCTTCTCACCTCATTTGAGCCTATTCACACTATTTGTTCCAACTTCTTCTCACCTTCTCGTGTTCTGTCTCTTTCTCCCCACAGACGCAAGAAGTCTCCACGTCGCAGAATGTGAAGGAAATCGTGTTCCCGTCGATAAACGCAGACAGCACACTGAAGCGCAGGAAACGAGACTGGGTCATCCCCCCAATCAACGTCCCCGAAAACTCCAGAGGGCCCTTCCCCCAGGAGCTCGTCAGGGTAAACGCACCCCTCTTCACACACTGATATTAGCGCTTGAGAAAAACAGTTTTTTTTGTGTGTATATTTTGAAGAAAGATCCAGCCTTGCCATGTTTTGGCTAGTTTTATTCATTAAACATACATAACAGATAACATGAAGGTCAATGCTCTTGTGTTGCTCTTGGGGTATTCTGACACTCAACGAAGACTTATACCAAGCTTTTTATTGGATGTGAAATATTGACACCTGTATGTAAACTGCACCAACTACGAATGAAAGAAAGTACATTTGGAGCATTCACACAACAAGCATAATGCACACACACACATAGTATATAGTTTAACATTATGGTGGAGGGCAGCTGAAAAATATAATCTTTTTGTCTTAGTTTTAGAGCTATTTTCTCTCATTCCACATAAAACAAAAATCGTCAAGTTGCACATCTTCCTCAGTATGAGTATGAGGTCTGAAAACCAGTGCATGATGCTGGCCTGTACAAAAGACTCTCAGACATAAGAAAAATATGGCAGGTTTGTGAATCTAATGACTGTCAAATCTGGGAAAACATTTGGATATTTTCTTTCCAACATTTCTTTCAACCGTAGCTACATTTAAAAGAATTTGGAGCATCCACACAACACACATAATCTATAGTTTAACATTATGGTGGATGGCATCTGAAAACTAAAACTCTTAGTTTTAGAGCTATTTTCTCTCATTCGACATGAAACAAAAAATGCTACGTTCCACTTTGCCCGATGTAGCGTGCTGGATTAAAATAAAACTCAAAATATGAAAAAAGAGATAAAATCCGCACAGCTGTGTTGCTCCCAAGTGTAATATTTCGGACTGAGATCCTTCATCAGAAAACGAATGCATGATTTTGGCCGGTACAAAAGACTTTTATACATAAGAATAATATGGCAGGTTTGTGAAACTAATGACCACTAAACTACATTGGATAATTTCATTCCAAGACTTCTTTCAAAAATGGCATGAGGTTAGGATTTAACCATTTGTTTTAAAACCCTGTAAACTCTCTTGCCGTCCTGAATTTGTTTTTTCCAAAGATTTGATATGAAAGAAACCAAAGGGGGCACCCTGGAACTAAACTAAAAAACAATATCAGACATGCATACAAGAAAATGGTGTAGAAATGCTGCTAATTTGGCTCCTGAAGGGTTAACCGTTGATTTTAATTTTTTGAAGCCCTTGCTACATGGAGTAATTGAACTTTTCAAAATTACCTAAATTGGTGTAAATGGATAATAGCCCCCATTCTGGCCAAATAATGAGTACCCAGTCTCTTTAATTCTTACATCATCGGAAGTTATTATTCTTACCCTTCACTTTTTCTAATACATGACATTTATAGATGATTATTTAATGTAAAAATATATGTTTTTACAGTATTTTTTAAAGTCAATATTTCCTTTACTGTGAAACAAAACTCGAACCAAACATCCTTTTCACACTCCGGCACATATGCTACTGTAGATCTTGACTATTTCTACTTCAGAAGCTCTCCTTATACAAGCAGGCAGGTCCCTTTTGGCCTGTGAGCTTCTTTTCCGAGGGTCAGCGGCAACGCAAACCACGCTTTCGACAAAACGCTTCATATTTACTCTGCTTTTCCAAAGGTCAGGGCTGTATTATTTATCTAGCCTTTTGCAAGGAGGGAGGCAGCTGTTACCAGAGTTGCCTGGCATTATTTAGAAAGCACAGAGACATCTAAAGTCCCCACCACGAGTGCAATTTTTTTATTTATTTTTAAAATTCTTTTTATCACAACTCGAGGGCAAACACTGTACCACACCTGTTTCCATTCATTTCCCGTGTTCAAAGTTGGATGTGTTTGCTTGTGTTTGTCTTCGGTATTAGGTTACTGACCACTATGAGTCAATGTAATCCTGTTTTATTAGATGCTTGAGAGCAGACTCGCTGTTTGCTCTGGGATTCAGAATAAGAGCACAGTTTGAATCATGCTATGACTGATTTTTTTAAAATCTTTTTTTAGCACAGCATCAGTATAAAGAGCTTTTGTGTTTTGTGACTGCTAAATTATCGACAGCATGGTCGCATACACTGGCATCTGCAATTAAAACTATCAACATTGTTTTAGTTGGCCATTGTTCAGCCCAATTGGATTTTCTAGCCGAGCGCTAACAATAGAATTATACAATCATCCCAATGA